>OY856415.1:379004614-380265328 GCA_963693085.1 Alisma plantago-aquatica | reverse complement strand
ATTTATTAGATATATACCTTTTTATTATACCATCTTTTATGGTGAGGAACAATTGTAAATGAATCATCATGTAACTTTGAAATAGTTTTGTTTCTGCTGCTTTATTATTAGATGGATCTTGTATTGTATCATTTGAGTGGATCCCCTATTGGGTCCCACTTTTTACAAAATGGTATCAAAGCCTAAGCAGTTAGTAACTTGACTATTTCAAGTTATCCTAGGATGACCCTTAATTAGGTAGGTAACCCCTAGATATTGTTAGGCATGTCTTTCCTTTTATATGGAGTATCCTAACATAAGTATGTCCTAGGGTCATATATCTAAGGATTGGATACCATCTTCATTTAGATTTCTATGCCTCATACTTGAGGTTTAGTGGGTGGAAGCTTTTGAGTTTGGTAGAATATTCCTAAGAATTCATCTCTCTTGACTCCATGGTGTAATTCGAGTACCCTGCAAATGATGTGATGAGTAATTTGACTATATAGTTCATCTTGTCTTGTGATGGAGCTATGGTTGTAAACTGTCAAGTGTAGGAGGAACACATATACCTTATGATAATGGTTGGATGATGTTATGAATCCTTGAGGTCTTGTGATGGGTCTGTATCAATTATGCTTAAGAGTAACATGGGGAATGGTGGATGTCGTACCTCATTAAGGTTTGATAGAATTTGACCACATGTAATAGGGAACCCTTCTTTATATCCTATGAGACTAGATATGTATTTTTTCATACCCTTTGTATGGTTGAGGAATTAGAAGATGTTGGTAGACTACAATGATGATAGAATAATACTATAGGTATCATGTGGTGGATAAGAGGTGGACTTGGTTCTCGAACTGATTTTTGGCACCAATTTTGATTTTTCATCATAAGATTTTCATCGTCACACTTATTTTCATTGCTAACTTATATGTACAAAAGAAAAGTTCTCATATCTTATTGATGGTTTTGGAACTAAATCACCACTACAAGGAAGTTTGAATTGTAGAGAAACCCTTTAAATGAAGAACTTGACTATAATGATCAATTTGAAACCTTAGGACTAAGTGTGGTGTAGAAAGTAAGAAAAACCTTTGGATACATAAGGCCTAGGTTCACCTTTTTTCCCCTCTAGGTGATTAGATAAGTCATAGATTAACCCTTTCAAGGGTGGAGTCTTTTACACTTAGGAGTTAAGCTTAACTTAAAGTATAACCAAGAGTTGATAGCGGTTTTAATTAGTAGAACTGGGTAACTCCCTAAATTCAAGTCAAACAATTTCTATATTACATAATTACGATATATGAGTAAGCCTTGTAAATTTGACCACCATGTATGTTATTTGAGGTAAAAAAGATTATCTTTACTTATATATAACAATGCATATAAGTAAGATATATTATAAAAGCTAAGGGGATGATCAATTCCTTAAAAATTAAATAGGTCATATATTTCTTCTAATATAAATGATATGGGTAAATAAACTCAAGAAATAAGATTCAACACACTAAGGATAATAAACTTTATGAACACACTCTTTTCCTGGGGGAGCACAATGAATTAAAAGTGAAATGAATGAAGTATGCTTTAATCATGACCTGAGTACATTAAGGTGTATACTAGAATCATGGATCATTGGTTCTCTAAATTCAATACAACACACTATAGTGCTCAAATATGAACCAAAAAAATCTGTTGGAAAGAAAAACCCTAAACTTACATCTCAACCCTAATATGTTTGTTAAAGTATAAGTGTTGTCTTAGTCATGTAATACATCATAATTTATCCCTCCTGATAAAATGTAAAAATAAATTCAATTTGAGTTATATACCCAATACTAGAAGGAAAACAAGACATATATGCACACCATACATAAAAATGACTATTATGAGTAATAATATAGGATGATGATGATGATGATGATGATGATGATGATGGTATTAATGATGATGATGATGATGATGACGATGACGATGACGATGACGACGACGATGATGATGATGATGATGTTGTTGTTGTTGACGAGGACGATGATGATGATGATGATGATGATGATGATGATGATGATGATGATGATGATGATGATGATGATGATGATGATGATGATGATGATGATGATGATGATGATAATAATAATATTAAGGAAAATTGTGTTGACCATGATCAAAGAATGGTGGAACTATGATAACATTGTAGGTAGCCATAATGGATACAAAGTGGTTAAGATAATCTTAGGCCTTGTTGTAGCTTTTCTAGCCCAACATCTAACATAATCAGATTAATAGATACATGACACATGGAGACATATACTTTCACCTTGAGAGTAGAACATAAGTGTGATATGAATAGTATGATATAACCCCCTACATTAAAGTATACTAGAAATTTATAACTTGGTTAAAAGTATAACTTAGTATCCCATATTGCACCTAGATGGATTTCGGGGATGAAATTCTCTTTAAGGGGTGGAGTGTTTTAACATACTCAATTCTTAGCACATAGGATAATCCTCTGCTCTTCTAGGCCTTTATTTGATTATGTGGATATCCAATCTCCCCTTCCCCCTATTCAGTTAATTACCATTTAATGTTCATATTTCACTGTGTTAGCATAGACCAAATCATATTAGGTTCTGATAACCCTAATTGACTCAATAGAATCACACGAACATGAAATCTTATAATGTGATAACTCTAATACTTGAAGTATGGGAATTACTGGATACTAATACTAAACTATATCCTCAACCATCATTTAATATCCTTTAATCACCGTGGAGTATTAGAGTGAGGAATGTAGAAATGATGTAAGAGGATTCACCCTATTTTTTCTACAAGGCCAAGCTAATAACACTAATTAAGTGACTAATGTATTAGTTCTTCACGGAAGCATAAACAGTCTCATAATGCAAATATAAGTCCAAATTCATATTCCTTATACAAAATTTAGATAGCTTGCCAATTTTGGATCTTATTGGGTAATACACACTTAATAGTGGCTTGAATGAAAGATCTAAGCTGGATTTGTTGGTATGTATGCCCTGAGAGCCAATCATGAGATGATTGGTGGGATACATTAAGATTGATTTGATAAACATCAAAGGCAAGCTTTCAATTCTTTCTGGTTCAGTCATATGAGATAGTTATAGAATAGATTGAATGTTTAGAGAATGACAGTACTCAATGATGTATGCTTTCAGTTGAGGACTTGAACGATGAGATCATACGGATGCTAAGAGTTTGTACATTCTTGTTATGTCCCTAGTCAGATGTCATTGTGGAAGGTAGATAGACAGCAATGACATACAAGACTAGATTGTGGTGTTGGTTGATGACAAAATCTCATTAGTCATGATATAGAGATATCAAACCAAACACATAGGTACTTGTTAGAGAACAAGTGTACCGGACAGACCCACTGTGTGTTTGACACATGAAACCATGACATGGTAGTCACAGTCAATACTCACAGTGATGGTGGTGAGTGTGATTCTTTGACCTAAAATCACTACACTCAACACATGTCGTTGGGCACACTTTGACATCATCAAACGCAGTCCTGAAACATGGGTTGTTATAAAGGTGATGATTGGGTGGCTTTGACACATGGGGCTTTTGAGGGGTGAGTGATAGATATGGGATTTGTTCCTCCTGAGGGAGTTTGATATCCATGGCCACTTGATGAGTAGGATTGAGAAAGGCGTGCACGCATGTGTGAATCAGTATGTGATATTGATGTCATACATATCTCTTCCAATCTACTCTAAGATCAAGAAAGTGAATGAACGTTGACAGGATGACTATTCCATGCCTCAAGTTCATTTGGGATATCAGTGACAAAGGAATTATACATTCACTATAACACCATTCACGGATTATAGGATTGAAAGTTGTTCTCTAACTTTCTATTTCACTTGGGTAGCACTGATGTGCGACTAGGCACCACTCTTTTCCTGTGAAGTCGTAAGTGTTATGGACTTTCACTGCCAACGTGAAATGGACCTGCAGGGTCACACACATAGGATTTAACCTGGAAGAGGAGTTTTGTCCACAAACAATGTTTAGATTGATTACTAAAGGAGTTTAGTAGTTCAATTAAACACTCAATCAATTGATAGCTCAGTATCATAATGTTCAAGGTGTTGGACTGATTGATTGGAGTATCAGATTGATTGAAACTGCAATTGAGTGTTTCTACACAATCTGCACTCCCAACCGATCGGCTCATGTGATGAACTGATCGGCTCAGCTTGGTGAACTGATCGGCTCAGGTGGTGAGTCGATCGGCTCATGGATAGGGTGAAATGATTGCTTCAAGTGTTGAAACGATCAGTTCAACTGATGCAACCGAGCAAGTTGGGAAAGTAGGATTGGTGAGAAATTTCTTTTCATTTCACTTACCCAATTTGATTGGAATAAAAATTGGTATTTGATACCAATGAGAAACAAAAGAAGGAAAGTCAATCGGGAACTGATCAGGACCACAAACTGACCGGTTCAGAAATGAACCGACCATTTCATGGGTCCCAACTGATCGGTTGAGGTGTCAACCGACCGGCTCAGGTCCCCAACCGACCATTTCAAAAATGAAACGATCGGTTTAGGTTGCGTGTTGGTTGTTTTTTTGTGGAAAATCTCGAACCCTTCTACTCCTGCTTTAGTCCCGCATTTCCCGAGATAGAGAACCATGTCCCATGACCCTCCTATATATATAGGGGTATTGGGGGCTTCTCAAAGAACAACTCAGTGCAACCAATTGCTCTGTAAAGTTGTCATTCTCTTTGTTTTTGGTAACCGAGAGAGCCCGAGCAAGTGCTACCCGATAAGGGAGGAACAGCAAGGGAAAGTATGACAAAGTGGGTTTTCTGGATTAATTCCGAGGACAAAATTTCTTTTAAGGCATGTAGGATGTGATGGAGTGGACTTTTGGAATCCTAAAATGTCCAACGATATAATTGAATCCATATGTTTGAGTTAGTTTGAGAGCTCCAAGTGCTTTGGTAAAGTTTCATGGTTAATTATGTTGATATTAGCATTGAGATCTATAAGTTATGCCTATTTGAGAAATTTAATTGAATAGTATAACATTTGATTTTTGGCACAAAATTTGTGTACAAGGTACCTTGAGCAGTGAGGAAGCTATGGTTAAAAAATAGTGATAGTTGGAGTATCCTAGAGGGAGTTTTTAAGATTTGCAATTTGGGAGATAATATGCTTGATTGAGGATTTATTGGCCTAAGTCATGGAATTATTCAGTGTCATGCTTCCCTGGCTCTAGAGCCGTGGATTGCTGAAGTTACCATGTCATGACCCTTGGACGTTATCGGATGGATGAGATTGTCATCGTCCTTGTAGCAGTTACGGTGAACCAAGTTTCAAGCTTTGGTCAATCCCCACGTCGTGGTCGTGGAATGTGAAATAAATAGAGTGGGTAGTTGTCTTTGTTTCGTTTGTACATTAGTCTTTTGGAAGCAGTTGTTCTAGATACCAAAGTAATAGAGTATACGAGGAACTCTTCAACCCAAGGTCTCCACTGTGGTGTACAGGTGGTGGCTGAAGATGAGTGAGGAAGGCCTCCCTCGTTTCTACTGCCATAGAGGTGGTTGTTTCCGACGAGGCCTTATCAAATCGACACTATTTTTGGGGGCATTACAGGATGGCGATGAGAAGCTCCAAGAGGATGGAGCTATGCCAAAACACCCTGAGTAGACCACGGCAGCATCTGTACTAGGAGACGATGCACGTACGCAGACAAGCTTCGCTGTGGAGAAGACGACTCGAAGATCTTGGGCGCAGGTCACCGAACATCCACCAAATTGTGGTGGCCGCTAGAGAGAATGGACACACACCCAGACGGGGAGGACGGACCTTGGAGGAAACCCAATGACGGTGGACTCATAGATGCGTCGAACGTGAGAATAGGATGTCGTGTCTTGCTCGACTGAGACTCCCGCTGGGATTAGGATGCGACCGGAGATGAGGACGAGTCGGTCGTTAGACTCACGTGGGATCAGAGACAGACAGAGGTGAGAGGGGCGGCGTCGTTCTCTCACCGAAGATCCAAGCCTGGGGTGCAAGGCTAGCCAGTGGTTGCTCATCGACGTCTCAGGAACGGAAGAGAGCAGACTTATGCGGAGAACAGAAGGGCCAACGATCGCACATCGGAGACCAACCCCACCGGCGGCAGCGATGCTTGTTCACGGAAAAATAGGGCCGCATATCGTGTGTAACCAGGGAGAGAGAGAGTGATAACCCTGAATTGGGCTGAGCCAGGGAGAGAGGAGCGCGTCCCCCACATGGCCATGTGTTGACACTCCATTCATCCAAAAAGGTAAATAATCTAAAAATCCTCCGATCTTGTATATATCATAGAAAATATACCGTTTATCAGAAAAATACAAATAATATACCAAAATGTTCACAAAAATGAGTAGAACGTCATGAAACCATAATATCAGGCTTTTGATGCATTAATCTCAGTGATATCATGGAAGATATATTATGCTTGTTTCATTGATAATAAATATCAAATGATGGCCTAAAATTATTAGAATATGTCACAAAATCTATTATCATATTTAGAATACATATGATGTCAGTTATGGTCATGTTGATGTACGAAATAATGTAATTTACTCCATATGGCTAATTAGGGCTAATAACCCTAAATAAAATGTATTAAATACATGCATACTCAATAAATGGTGAAATTTACAGAGTAGCTGATATAAGTATCTGAAACCTGAGATTTAAATATGAGATCACGGTGAGACACATAATCCATGTTATATGATGATGTTTGCTCTTTATGTGATAGAAACCCTAATATGATTAATACATGTAACATAGGGTTAACATGTGCACATAATTATATGTAACCAAGTAATCAGATTATGTATCCTAATCTGGACTATAACATCAATAACATAAATCCCACATAAGGATGAAGATAAGACAAGTAATTATGAGAATATCATAATGAGATAAGTAAAACCCTAATGAACACGATTAGGGTTAAGACGAGATGTAAGATGATGGGAACCTGATGATAGTATATGATCTTGTCTTGATCAGGTTTAACAAAGTTATAGATGACATGAGGAGTATGTGATGATTAGGTTTCTCTTGATCAAGGTACGCCAATACCTCTTACTTGGCTTATTATACAATATGCTTGTGTTATATGCATAGTAAAATCCTTGGCATATTGTATTGGATGAAATGATTGTTCTTGTATGATATGCTGGTTGGTTTTCTATACTTACTGCTATGAACACATCAAATATAATATCTCTGTTCCATTATATGAAAGCACCAACTCTTTGGCAGTGTGCTTGGAAGTGACATAACTCTTTGGTAGTGGTCACATTGTACATATGGAAGCACCAACTCTTTGCTAGTGTGCTTGGACCCAACTCTTTGGTAGTGGTCAAAGTGTATATATGATCCAACTCTTTGGTAGTGATCATAAAGGCCTTGAGATATAATGGAAAATAAGCTTAAAATATGTGTTCTCTTTTGTTAATGAATATCTTTATGTAAGTATATGCTTTTCTTATATTCATCTGTTACTGCCAAGTATATTAGTTTTAACTTATTGCCAAGATATGACAAGAGGTAAATAAAAGACACGTAGGTGTACTCAATACAATATTCTTGAATATTGTGTTGACGTGTACCGCATGTAATCTTTTGTTTAGGTTGTGGTTATGCTCTTGAAGATCCAGGATAGTGAGAGTTGTATGGTGAGCTGATGTACAGGTGGACCTGTTGTCTTAAGATCATGTAGTTTAGTGGTAGTACATGTATGTGTATAAGTTTGCTTTTCAATATGTAATATCAAATGTTATAATAATTCATGTTGTAATTATATGTTGAATGGTGAACATGTGTTGTGGTTTTATTATTTTTCATGTGCATGTGCTACTGATTGTTTCCTTCTGACTCCCATGATTTTCTTCTTCTTACCCTGGTGTGGGGCGTTTAAATTGGGATTCTCACTGAGGTGAGGGTTTCAATTTGGACGTCACACATCAGATTAAGTTTTAGAAAACCAGGGGACGTCACAGGTGGTATCAGAGCATGAAAAATAGCAAAGCCTGACATTTGCTCATTATGCAACTCAAAATTAAAGAACCTTGACCTTAATAATCTTTTAGGGTTAGATTAGTCGTCTTTTAGAGACTAGATCTGACCTAGCCTCTAGGTTAGCACCTAGATGTCCGAGAACTAGGTCTAGACTGGTGCTTGTTGAGTAGCAAGTCCTTAGATGTCGTTCTTTCCTTGTAGTGCAGCGGTATGGGACGTTGCACTATTTGGAAATGATGTGCATCAAGGGAAGAGAAACCCTAGACATATTGCGCACGTTGTCTAGAGTAGCTACACTAGTCTACCCCTTGTTCTCACCCTTTTCACTAGTTTTCATGACACTGTACTCTCTACTATGTGTGGGACACTCATTTTCAGGATTTGATTTTTGATTCCAAACAGATCAAACTTCGATAGTTTTCTCCAACACTTGTTTTATCGGAGAAAAATGTGTCCCCACACATGTATGAGTAGGAGGTGGTCATGCAACCTAAGTGAAAGTGAATGACACCAGTCTAGAAGAGAGAGTAGTTCTAGATTAGATGTCTAGAGCCTTGTTGGAATATATGATAGATGGAATATTTGAAATAGGTTTTGATGATATGATGTAAGTCTTATATAGATGATATAAGATGGTTGATGATCTATGTTTGTCTTAAAGATTAAGAATCAATTTTGAGGATTTGAGATAAGTTTTGATGATGCAAGTACACGTTCTTTTCTAAGATAAGATATGTTAAGTTAAGATAAGATGTGAGTCAACATGAGCCTCAATCTCTTTTACGAAGGAGGACCTCTAGTGTTAGGACCAATTTTAGGGTTCAGTCCAGAGAGAGTGAGACCCATTGGGAGAAGGTCAGAGAACCTAAACTCCACGATATGAGAAATATGAGATATGTGATATGATATGTCCTAAACTAGACTACTCCTACGTGATTGAGTTGAGCCGCTTTATGCATGATTCCTATAGTTTTGTTGAACCTTAGATGTCCTTGGGAGGAACAAACCCTAGAGATAAAGAGAGTCTAGTTTTATGTGCATATGTGAACATCAATATGAGTGTCTGCCATCTGGGTGAGGGAGAGAGCCCAAGACCCTGGAGGAGGTATCTATGTTAGTTTCTATGAAGCCTCATGCTCGGGTTTGTGGGTTCCCACATAGGAATCTAGTGGTGTATATAAGAGAGTTTTGGGTAAGCATGTTTCATGGTTAGAGATCTATGAAGAGAATGTCATAGCATGTTTTGGTTCATGCTTATGTGGCTAGAGCTGGTTAAGGTATCAGCTAGTGCCAATGAGGTATACCTGAGAACCCTAGACCAAGAGGAAAGATAAAGTATAATCATATGAGATCCTCATAGAGTTGAGTTAGCTCAGAGAGACTAAGCATAAAAATACCCTCATGATATGGGTCAGGAGAACCTTGATTGAGCTAGATAAAGTTTTGATATATGTCAAACAAGCCACTCATATAAGTTTCTTTATCACAATCATGATTTAGTATATGTAAGATGTGATCTAATCTCGAGACGTGATATATAGACATGATATGATGAAACCTAGAAATGGTTTAATAGATATTAATGCATAAGTGGTTAACCATATACATGTATAATGATGATAATGTGATATGGTTGGTTAATCTTGTGATGAAATCACTAGTAAATGTTGTAATTTTTTATGAGAAATGAAATAAGATCATGTGAATGAAACATGTTACATGAGGTGTTAATCTTAGTGGCTAATAAAGATGAAAAATATAGTTTGTTAGTTAACAAAACATAATGCTTACAACACCTTAACATGATCTATATGGATAACATGGGTTAACGTTAGTTAACTCCTTTAGAATATGATGTGGGAACCCTAATGCATGGGTAAAGATAAGGATGAAACCCTAACAATGAGATATGTCATGACCTAATCAGAGTTTCTAAACCCTGAGTTTAACCTTGAATGAAGTGTTTGTGAACCAAGATGGTTATAACCCCCCCCCCCCAAATAGTGCTTTGGATACATGGTTCTAGGAAACCATTGCAGATATGTTACACATAGAATGGTGCTTACATGTGGATGAAAACATGGTAGTTTTCCTTGGAGTACAAGTATGGTTGACTTTCGAGGACAAAAGTTCTTTTAAGATGTATATGATGTGACAAAGTGGGTTTTCTGGCTTAATTCCGAGGACAAAATTTCTTTTAAGGCGTGTAGGATGTGATGGAGTGGACTTTTGGAATCCTAAAATGTCTAACGATTTAATTGAATCCATATGTTTGAGTTAGTTTGAGAGCTCCAAGTGCTTTGGTAAAGTTTCATGGTTAATTATGTTGATATTAGCATTGAGATCTATAAGTTATGCCTTTTTGAGTTTTGGCACCAAATTTGTATACAAGGTACCTTGAGTAGTGAGGAAGCTATGGTTAAAAATTAGTGACAGTTGGAGTATCCTAGAGGGAGTTTTTAAGATTTGCAATTTGGGAGATAATATGATTGATTGAGGATTTATTGGCCTAAGTCATGGAATTATTCAGTGTCACACTTCCCTGGCTCTAGAGCAGTGGATTGCTGACGTTGCCATGTCGTGACCCTTGGACGTTATCGGATGGATGAGATTGTCATCA
Source organism: Alisma plantago-aquatica (assembly GCA_963693085.1). NCBI lineage: Eukaryota > Viridiplantae > Streptophyta > Magnoliopsida > Alismatales > Alismataceae > Alisma > Alisma plantago-aquatica. Next base: position 380,254,635 of record OY856415.1, on the reverse strand, counting down.
TCCTTGTAGCAGTTATGGTGAACCAAGTTTCAAGCTTTGGTTAGTCCCCACACCGTGGTCGTGGAATGTGAAAGAAATAGAGTGGGCAGTTGTCTTTGTTTCGTTTGTACATTAGTCTTTTGGCAGCAGTTGTTCTAGAGACCAAAGTAACATAGTATACGAGGAACTCTTCAACCCAAGTTCTCCATCGTGGTGTACAGGTGGTGGCTGAAGATGAGTGAGGAAGGCCTCCCTCGTTTCTACTGCCACAGAGGTGGTTGTTGCCGACGAGGCCTCATTGATTCGACACTATTTCTGGGGGAATGACAGGATGGCGATGAGAAGCTCCAAGAGTATGAAGCTATGCCACAACACCCTGAGCAGACCACGGTGGAAGCTGTACTAGGAGACGGCACACGTACGCAGACAAGCTTTGCTGCGGAGAAGACGACTCGAAGATCTTGGGCGCAGGTCACCGAACATCCACCAAATTGTGGCAGCCGCTAGAGAGAATGGACGCACACCCATACGGGGAAGACGGACCTTGGAGGAAACCCAATGACAGTGGACTCACAGATGCGTCAAACGTGAGAAGAGGACGTTGTGTCTTGCTTGACTGAGACTCCCGCTGGGATGAGGATGCGATCGGAGAGGAGGATCAGTCGGGCGTGAGACTCACGTGGGATCAGAGACAGACAGAGGTGAGAGGGGCGGCGCCATTTTCTCGCCGGAGATCCAAGCCTGGAGGCGCAAGACTAGCCAGTGGTTGCCCATCGACGTCTAAGGAACGGAGGAGAGCAGGCTGATGTGGAGAATAGGAGGGCCAACGATCGCACCTCGGAGACCAACCCCACTGGCGCCAGCGATGCCTATTCACGGAAAAATAGGGTCGCGTATCGTGTGTAACCAGGGAGAGAGAGAGAGAGCAATAACCCTGAATTGGGCTGAGCCAGAGAGAGAGGAGTGCGTCCCCCACATGGCCACGTGGCCACACTCCATTCATCCAAAAAGGTAAATAATCTGAAAATGCTTCAAGCTTGTATAAATCATAGAAAATATATCGTTTATCAGAAAAATACAAATAATATACCAAAATGTTCACAAAAATAAGTAGAACGTAATGAAACCATAATATTAGGCTTTTGATGCATTAATCTTAGTGATATAATGCAATATATATTATGCTTGGTTCATGGATAATAAATATCAAATGATGGCCTAAAATTATTAGAATATGTCACAAAATCTATAATCAAATTTAGAATACATATGATGTCAGTTATGGTCATGTTGATGTACGAAATCATGTAATTTACTCCATATGGCTAATTAGGGCTAATAACCTTAAATAAAATGTATTAAATACATGCATACTCAATAAATAGTGAAATTTACAGAGTAGCTGATATAAGTATCAAGAACTTGAGATTTAAATATGAGATCATGGTGATACACATAATCCATGTTATATGATGATGTTTGCTCTTTATGTGATATAAACCCTAATATGATTAATACATGTTACATAGGGTTAACATGTGCACATAATTATATGTAACCAAGTAATCAAATTATGTATCCTAATCTGGAATATAACATCAATAACATAAATCCCACATAAGGATGAAGATAAGACAAGTAATTATGAGAATATCATAATGAGATAAGTAAAACCCTAATGAACACAATTAGGGTTAAGACGAGATGTAAGATGATGGGAACCTGATGATAGTATATGATCTTGTCTTGATCAGGTTTAACAAAGTTATAGATGACATGAGGAGTATTTGATGATTAGGTTTCTTTTGATCAAGCTACGCCATTACCTCTTACTTGGCTTATTATACAATATGCTTGTGTTATATGCATAGTAAAATACTTGGCATATAGTATTGGATGAAATGATCATTCTTGTATGATATGTTGGTTGGTTTTCTATACTTACTGCTATGAACACATCAAATATAATATCTCTGTTCCATTATATGGAAGCACCAACTCTTTGGCAGTGTGCTTGGAAGTGACCGAACTCTTTGGTAGTGGTCACATTGTACATATGGAAGCACCAACTCTTTGGTAGTGTGCTTGGACCCAACTCATTGGTAGTGGTCACATTGTACATATGGAAGCACCAACTCTTTGGTAGTGTGCTTGGACCCAACTCTTTGGTAGTGGTCACAGTGTATATATGATCCAACTCTTTGGTAGTGATCATAAAGGCCTTGAGATATAATGGAAAATAAGCTTAAAAATGTGTTCTATTTTGTTAATGAATATCTTTGTGTAAGTATACACTTTTCTTATATTCTTCTGTTACTGCCAAGTATATTAGTTTTATCTTATTGCCAAGATATGATGAGAGGTATATAAAAGACATGTGGGCGTACTCAATACAATATTCTTGAATATTGTGCTGACGTGTACTGCATGTAATCTTTTGTTTAGGTTGTGGTTATGCTCTTGAAGATTCAGGATAGTGAGAGTTGTATGGTGAGCTGATGTACATGTGAACATGTTGTCTTAAGATCCTGTAGTTTAGTGGTAGTACATGTATGTGTATAAGTTTGCTGTTCAATATGTAATATCAAATGTTATAATGATTCATGTTGTAATTATATGTTGAATGGTGAACATGTGTTGTGGTTTTATTATTGTTCATGTGCATGTGCTACTGATTGTTTCCTTCTGACTCCCTTGATTTTCTTCTTCTTAGCCTGGTGTGGGGTGTTTAAATTGGGATTCTCGCTGAGGTGGGAGTTTCAATTTGGACGTCACACATCAGATTAAGTTTTAGAAAATCCAGGGACGTCACAGAAAGATAACTGCAGAAAGCAATTGGTGGCAGGAGAGTGTGTCAGTGACTAGTACGCTGACAGGAGGGTGCGACTCCTTCCATTTCCATGTGGGACAAGGAGATTGGAGTTCCAGGTGGTCCGTGTGGACTACTTCAGAGGCGGGAGATTTCTGTCGCTTGGAGGACAGCTGTCAATCTCGACAATCCCAGTGAGACCAGGAGTCGTCAGTCCCGGTGCGACCAGGAGCTGCACAGACACCATCCAAGACTGGAAGTGAAGACCACGCAAGTCGTGAGGTATTGTCTCCGAGCAAGCCTCGGGACAAGGTATGATTCCACAAACCATCCTTTCCTATTGTATAGATGTTGACGCGTTTCCTTGTTCTGGGTTTGGTAGGAGAAAATTTTTGTTTCTGTTACCTTCTCTGCCTCCCCTATAACCCAACAGTGGTATCCGAGCCACGTCAACTGCTCTATACTTTAGGATTATCGATATGATCAATTTTGGTTTGTCGCCTTTATTTATTGCATACGATGTGAATAATATTGGCTTTATGCATGTCCAATCCTAAATCCACAAATCCCAATTTACATATATGATATGTATTATGAATGCACTCGATACGCGTCGCCCTTAAACGAGTTTTGTGGTGAATGTATAGCGTGGTTATGGCCAATAAACCCTATCTGTCTATGGTTGTATGTGGTTTCTTGCATCTCGGTCTGCGCACCGATCTTCCTTCTCCTATTCCTGATGTAACTCAAAATAATTCAAGATTTATTTCCTAACTTTGCTCCCCTCGAATGTAACTCGAGGTTTCTCTTTTTACAATGTAAAATAGGATAGATTTTTATTTCCTGTTATGTCAAAGAACGGAGGACATTGTGACGACAGCTGAGACGATCAGTTCAAGGTGTGAACTGATCAGTTGACGTTTGAGACAATCAGTTCAAGGAGTGAGACGATCGGTTGATGACAGGTTCGAGGAGTGAGACAAGCGGGTGGCGGCCATGATGAGATGCACGACGACCATGCGAACTGATCGGTTGGAGGAGCCAACTGATCGATTGGTGGCACCCAGCCGACCAGTCTGATGGCGAGCTGATCATTCATGTGATGAGTTGATCAAACCTAGAAAGTCAAAGCACAAAGTTGATCTTGTACATGTTGCATGTGATGTCGACCTAGATGACCGTGATTCCTCTTGGCTCGAGGAATCACATTAGGATGGCCATAATCATTGCTTTTATCATTTTGCATGTTTTCTGTTGGATATGGCATGTATATGATACATACTATATATTGTGGTGATTGGATATGTATATATATATATATATAAACTAAATCCCTCATTAAATATTAAGTTTTAGATGCCTTCCAAATGCGACACACGTGAAAAGCTTGATCGACCAAGTGTGGGCACGCCCTAGCATGGTGCACCGTCTATCTCATGGAAGCGTGAAGGATGGATATGTGGGTCTGCCCACACAGGGTGCATATTCATCATGTTAGCTTTGGGTCGAACTTAACAAGGTGACCTAGATAGGATATAGCACCTTGAGGCATGGAGATGATCATGGCAAGGAGTTGCATATGACATCTTATCAAGAGTTGCATATGATGCAATTGGCAAGAGTTGCCTACCTGAGAGATCTAAGTTGTGAGTGACAGCCCAAGCTGGTCCATGACTTAGAGGATTTCAAGATATTACCAACTAGAAGGTTGTATGCTGCAATCTTCTGAATTGATGGTGAGGGCTATTGACACGCTTTTTCCATTCGTAGAATGCAAGTGTATGCGTTAATGTAGTAAAGGCCTTTGTGAGGCCCGAGTCGAACTCAGGGACACTGAACTATCGATAGACTACTACTAACTGTTCGCGATCAGCTAAGCCGGTTAAAATGGTTTGAGAGTTGTTTTAAAGTTAAAAGAAAACAAAACAAAATAAAACAATCGATTAAAGGTTTAATTTAATCAATTCAGGTGAAGATCTTTAGGATTGCAGTTTCATCGCGGGTTTTCATTGTATGAATTTTTATATAATAATTCAGGTTCATCTCTCAACTCCAGGTAGTGTCCTGTAGTCAGAATTGCCCACTGTCGTGGTACAATTCACTACCTATGTCTAGGCCGGTTCCACCGTCGTAGTAACCTATACCCTAAACTAGGTGCATTAATATCGACCTCTGGGTTTCCACCATTAATCTTACATCACCTTGTTCAAGGGATTTGTTAATTAATGTGATATTCGTCTCTTTTCAACCGTTAATTATTCTTTCAAAGTAATTAAGGGCATTGGATTATTATTATGGTGATCAAGCATAACAATATAATTGAGAAAACGAATTCATACCACGGATTTAAGAGATTAATGATGAATTATTATGATAAAAATGTCATACAATGCTTCCCCGGGCTACTCTAGGTCCTAAAGATAAAGGGGATTAGCCCCGCATGTTCATCTCAGAGCAAAACATGGTAGAGAAAAGGGGAAACATGGATAAAAATGTGAATACGTAGTGAAACCCCTGAACGGAGAAGATCCAAGCGTTCGTTGGCGTAGAATGCGTGATCTCTGGCCTTTCGGCGGTGGAAAATGTCTTCTTCAGCGTCCGGAACGGCTGGGGTGTGCTTCTGGGCTCCATTCTTATCTCCACACCTTCTTGGGACGTGTGCAGCGGCTAATGACATGATAGATTGCTCTTGGCCGCCGTCATTAGGTATAATCACTGAGTTAGGTTGCAAAAATATCATAGCCATCAGATTTAGATCGATCTAAAACAAACTTGTATCTGATGGCGTCGATACCATCGATGCGGGTCGATGGTATCGACCTTGTGCGATATCGGCAAGTCTTCTTTCTCTTCATTGTTGCGCCTGATGCTGACTCGATACCATCTATCGACACCCTAAGACGTCGATTTTATCCTTTTCTTTTGCTGTAGCTCCACTTGTCGATAGTATCGACTTCCGGGTCGATAGTATCGACTATCTTCTCTCCAGCAACCTGATGGTATATAGATATCGTCGACTCTCCTATCAGTAGTATCGACTCTGTGATGCTCCTTGTGGCTGACTGCCTGTGGTTGTGTCGATGGTATCGACAACAGTAGATATTCATTTTTCCTGAAATTGCAAAACAAAACCACATAAGCCAAAATAAAACATATTATTGTAATCATTTATGCTCAAAATACTAAAATAAGGGAGATTTGACACTGAGAAGGATCATAGACCAAAGTAAATGAATTGTGCAATATTAACCACCAAAATGACCAATAAATGCATAAAACACAAGTAAAACAAGTCTATAAATGCGACTCAAAATCATCGCATCAAAGTCCCCTAAGCTTGAACATTGCTCTCCCTTGAGCAACAAAACCTTAGAATAGAATTGCAAAGGTCAACTAAAGAACAGATCATCACAACAAACATTACCATATGATCCCCACCGGACATTCACATTCCGGCCCTCACTAACCACAGAATGATAATTACCCTAAAGGTGACAGTAATCATCCATAAAAGATATCTACCTCAAAATTGATGAACACTATCATATAAGGCAGTTAACATAATCAAATTTGCCGGTTCAGACTCGATGCATCTTGTGATCTCCTATTCTACGTTGCTCGCCCTAACTACCATCTACATGGAAGCAGCTCTCCTGATATTCACAATTGAGGAGAAAATCACGGTGGCCTACCAATTCGAGCAACAGGTGGATGGACTGGGTGGCTAGCGGAAGAAATGGAAGCATTATACAGTTTCAACATGCATAAAGCAAACATGTCCTAAGTGATGCATATGCAAATGAAAATGCCCTAATGCCTACATTTGGGTGGAATGATGCATGCATTAACATCCCATCTCAAGATGAGATAGAATATCTAAAGGAGCTACATCATGTACTTACTCATCTTAAAAGGCAGGTGAGACTATGTTCCTTTCTCCCTCTCATTCTATTTATTCCTCATTCCTCATTCTTTTTTTTTTCAATTTCCAGATTTTTTTTAAGGCCCTTATATCCATGAATGACAATGAACTATTTGTCGGGCTCACTTTTTTCTGCATAGCTTAAATACTTGAAGCATTCAGAAGGTATGGAACAAGTTAATCACCCTTAATGTTTCAGAAGAGATAAGATACATGATGTACTACATGCATGAAAATTATGAATGCAGCTAGATGACACGCACCTAAGGATAATGTGCATGTATAACTACTCTATTTTTTTTTATTTTCATGCAAAACATGCGAAAATAATTGCAATGCAAAACTTATCTACATGGAATGCAATCAAAGAGATTAAAACTGTAATGTACTTCCAATTATTATGGTGGAGTATGAAAACAATGGGGTGGATAGATCACAAGACTAATTGATTGAACCTTTGTAAATTATTATGTGTCCCTCCTTACTGACCTGTGTAGTAATTAAGAGGTTTCTCTCTCTTACTTCAAATTAAAGTCTCATTATCATTTGGTCAGTTTAGGCTCAAACAACCGATTCCGTCCACTTTTCATGAATCATTTGGAATGTACAGTTGTGATTTTCTATTTTAGAGTTGACAAACCCAATCATTTTCTTAAGTTATGTGCTCAAGGTTGAACAACACAAGCTTGCAAACACTAAATGTTTTTATGTTTTCCCTTAATTCCCATGTACAAGCACACGAGATGACACATGACTTAAGACATCCACAATTACACTAGATAGAGTGTGGATCCTACAAAAAAAACTAAGAACTAAGAAAAACAAATGACAAAAGACAAAATAATAAAAACTAAACACTGAGAAAACTAAATGATAGAGTTGTTCCACCCCCCTAAGCTTGAATTCGACTATGGCCTCATAGTCAAAAACAACCTTAAAAGGTGGAACAGTGATACCGATCATTCTTCCGGAGGAGGCGGGTAATGTGGAGTCGTGGGGTCCCAGGATGGGTACTTCCCCTGAAAGCTCAGATCATACTGGGGCATGGCCGGAGGTTGTGGATACCCCCCAAAGTAATTCTGGCTCCAGTAATGATCATAGAAGGGCTGCTACTGCATCTCCATCCTATGCAACCTGTCATGGATTTGTTGTTGGTTGTCGAGGAGGAGGCGCTCATTCTCGAAGATAGCCCTCTAGTTGTCAAGCAGTCGGTTCGTCATCTCCTGAATACCGACATATGCTGTTGTGTGGTGCTGTTGCATCTGATGAATACCATACAACATTGCGTACATCCCTTGCATGGAGTAAACATCCTCGCTTTGCTGTGAGGGCTGTGGTGGCAGAGACTGCAAAGAAGAAGATGCACCCGGATGCATGCGGGGATGCTTCCTAGGTGCTACTCATGCGCGAAGAGGAGTGAATGCCTCCTCTTCCTCTTCATTCTCGTCACTGTCATTGTCGTTGTCGTCATTGCCGCCGTCTTCATCCGAGCTCTCAATGGCGATGACAGGCCATCGAAAATGTTGATTGCCCTCGATGTGGAAGACAGGGTCGGGGAGCGAACACTCCTGATAAGCGTGATTAATGTGGCAGTGTGCATATGCCAGTCCATCACACAGAAGAATGAGGTTGGAGCGGTGAAGATGCTGCAAGTTGACCTTGCTTCTGTTGGAGAGAGGAGTCAGCTGGGAGAAATTCAACCCAAGATAGTAGGCCAGTGGGGTGATGAGCCCTCCAAAGTGAATTGGAGCCTTCTGCGTACTCCTCATTACAGCCAACATGCGCTGTAAGAAAAACGCTCCCCAGTTACACTCTTCCCGCTTCAGTAACTTGTGCAGGAAAAACAGGTATGTCTCCTGAAACTTGCTGAGAGACAGGTCACCACGAGCAAACAATGTGGTCCAAAGCATGCGGTGAAGAATCCGCACGAATGGATGCTCGAAGTCTGCTACCGCTGCGTTGTGGTAGCTCACAGATTTGCCCGGAGGCACAATCACTAGCTCGGCGAAGATATCATCATAATCAGTCCGGTTGTATGGCCTTCGGTACTGATCTCGCGCATGGTTCTAGTTGTAGATGGAGTTGAACTGCCTGAGGGTAAGAGTGTAATCATTGTTGTACAGCCGGAAAGAAATGCGACCCTTGATCCATTCGCGATCTGTGGCGATGATGTCATTTGGCACGACACATATGTCCAGCGACGCCATGAATTCTACTACTAGCTCCTTGTATGTCGGCCATTCACCGAAGAACGGCTGGCCATCGGCGTGGAATTCCATCTCATTAGGCGTCCTTCCCGTGTGTCTCGCCTACCCTTTCAAGACGTAGGCGAGGTTGGCCTCGAACCCCAGATTGCAGATCATGTCCCGGTCAACATAATGGGTCGGATCAATCTTTCTTTTCATGATTTCCTCATAGACCTTCCGGACCTCCACGGAAGGATGTACAATCCGCGGATGCGGAATAGAAGTAGTTGGTGGAGGAACGAACTCTAGAATCTCCATTGGATTTTCCCAGGAAGAGGACACACCGGCAACATGCACCATTGTTGAGTAAGAAAAAGGATTAGAAGATGGAGCTCGGAGAAGGTCGGCGAAGATTATCTCCGCTCGATGAAGGCTCGGTAAAGAATGCACTCCATGGATGCTCGTAGCCGTGCTCCGATTGCTCACAAAGACGCACGGCACAAGTGGAGGAGGAAAGCTTTGAAGGTGTGACGTCATATGACGACAGTCCATCACTTTTATAACCGTGGCCGGTGCTGTTGTATGCCCATCGATACCATCGACTCGAGTCGATGGTATCGACTATTGTAGCACAATCCATCCGCCGCTGGTATCGACGGTTGTAGATAGCTTGATGTGGGGGCCCAGATCGATGACGTGTCGATACTAATCGAACGGTGTCGATGGTATCGACCCATCCCACGGATTGACTCTCTCGATGCAGCGATCGCCGTTGATCTCCTCTCGTGGATCGGTGACATGTCACATCGATACTATCGATGCGAGTCGATAGTATCGACTTCTGGTTAGCGCAACACCCTCACGAGGCTCGGTCGCCGCTTTCTGCCTGTAACTTGGTCGATACCATCGATAGGCCCATCGATGGTATCGACTTCACTGAGACAATTTCTTCTGAATATCTCCAGAGATCTCGTGAGTATTGACACCCATGTCGATACTATCGACCTCATTTTTGCAATCAACCTGTTGGTATGTCGATACCATCGACGAGGCCATTGATAGTATCAACGCAGAGCGATTTCTGCAGCCGCCAACCTATACCCAGCTCGATACCATCGACACAAGGGTCGATTGTATCGACTCTGTCTCAGTCCTGCACATTGAGCAAAATATCAGAATATCTTTTTTACACTAAAAATAGAATCTAATCAAACCAAAGTACAAATGGGAAAGAAAGTAACTCAGCTACCGATGGCTGGATTGCCTCCCAACAAGCGCCCTTATTTAACATCTTAGGCTAGACAACATTTAGCTTCACCAACTTGGATCTTTGGAGAGTGTGCCGAGGGGATCACGCGGCAGTTTGAACTCCACTCGATCCTGGCCGATCCCCAACGTCAAAATACCTCTCCTGAAGGCAGTGACAGCATCGGCCGTCGCTTGAAATGGCCTACCCAATATCATCTCACAACTTTGAAGCTGTGGCATGTCCATGACAACGAAATCCACCGGAAAGATGAACCTGTCTACCTTGACGAGTACATCCTCGCACACTCTGTATGGCCTTACAATGGACCCATCCGCCAACTCAATCGTTGTTGCCGATTTCTTTATTTCCTTCAACCCAAGCTTATGAAATGTGGATAGTGGCATAAGATTAATGATGGCGCCCGAATCACACTGTGCTTGTGGAAAATGTTGATCGCCTATAGAACATGGAATATAGAAGCCTCCTGGGTCTTTCCTCTTCTGTAGTAAACTCTCGTGGATAATTGAGCTCACCATCTCATTCACCCGGCAAATGTTTGTGTCTTTGATCCGCCTTTTCTTGGTGATGATTTCATTGATAGACCTCCCATATGCGGGAATCTGCTGTATCATTTCCACTAACGGAATATTGATATGAAGTTTTCTGAACATCTCCAAGAACTTCCTGTAGTATCGATGCTCTTTCTTTAGCCTCGGGCTGTCCGGACAAGACACAACTTCCTCATTTAGATGCTTATGAGGTGGCACATATGGGCATTTCGGGGCAAGCTCCCCTAAGCTTGTTTCAATGACACCCTCTGGCATAGACTTTGGTAGATCATCTTCAACAGGTGTAACTTGTAGTGGCTCCTCTCCCGCAGTGAATGTAGCTTCACCTTGCCACATGGCCTTCACCTTCTCTCCTTGCCTAGGTGTGGGCGCGACCATAATGACCTCTTGGCGGGCTTTTTTGAATAGACAATATCCACCTGGTAGTCCATTATGACTGCGCGGATATGGTATGCTCGGTATAGCCTCCATATCAAAAATCATTTTACCTTTGTCCTGGACCTCTACCACCGGGGGTTCTGCCTCATTAATCACATATATATACTTTACTTGATGATGTACTTGAACAACATCTACATTCCCAGCCGGTCTCTGTTGATTGGCATGCTTTATGGCCGCCACTTCATTGGAAATTTGGGTCACGGTCATCTCTAGTGCCCTCATTTGTGCTCCATGACTTTGCAGTGTTTGTCCAAACTTGGTCAAAATATCACCCTGGGACTGCAACTGCTTACTAAACATGCTCATCATCTCCTAATTTTGCTGCACCACTTGACTAAGCAACTCAGTGCTTTTATCTTCGGCTCTTGGTTGTGGCTTTGCATCTGGATCTTATAGGAAGTTGTTTGGATCCTTCCATGAGAACTTCCTGTCCTTCCACCAAGCATAATCATTATTTCTATAGCCCTATTGTTGCATAAATTTGACTTGGGTTTCCTCATCAGATGCTGCATCTTCCTTGGGAAGCAATTTCTTGGCTAGAAGATCTAGTTTGTCATTCAGCTCCTTGATAGCACTGGAGTCACCTGTGACTTTGACTTGTTCTGGTGCATCCCTATCGCCCCAAGACTGCTTCTTTGCCATGTTTTTCAGAATCTCCCAACACCTTGTGTCTGTGTTGTTTAAGAAAAACCCTAAACCTACTGAATCTAGGTTACTTCCATCATGCTCAGAAATAGCAAAATAGAATATTTTAACCTATTTTTCTTTATCCAAACCATGGTGTGGGCACCTCCTTAGCATAATCTGAAAGTGTTCCCACGTTTCTGAGTAGGTCTCTCCTGCCCTTTGGGTAAAATTGTGAATTTTTCTGATCATATCATTTGTCTTCTCAGGCGGGAAGAATCTTTCAAAGAACACTTCGACCATGTGGTTCTACGATTCCACATATTCGTCGTCAAGATTGTGCAACCATTCTCGTGCATTTCCTTCCAGTGAACTCAGAAACAGCTTCAGGTATAGTGCATCATGCGGGAACCTATCAATTTTAATCATGTCACAATTCTCCACGAATTGTCTTATATGAGTGACTGGGTCTTCGTTCTTTAGCCCATGGAATGCATTTGACTTGACCAAGTTGATTAATGCAGGATCAATCTTGTAAGTCGGAATGTTGATCTCCTGCTTCTTGATTGGCCCCTTTGAAGCAGATGAGGAAGAAGCCTTGATCTTCTCCCATATCGTCTGTTCCTCTGCCATTTCTTCTTGTTCGGATTCGGAATTTATTTCTTCTTGTTGGTTTTGATCGTAGTCTTCCTCGTCATCCAGTTCCGGCAGTGGAACCTCTGGTGGTTGTTGCGTGTAGTCAATACTACGCGTCCTCACCATGCACAGTACCTGCAAAATGAAAATTTCAGTTCAGTACCGTGCTAGATGATTAAAAAAATTTGAAAAGATAGACTATGAATTTTAGAAATGATTTCAAACTAATAAAAATAAAAAGTGGCCTAGAATGACCTCTTGCAGCACTCGTAGTGCCGACAATAGTCATGTCCCCGGCAACGGTGCCAAAAACTTGACACACTTTTTCTAGTGCGTAGAACGCAAGTGTACGTGTCAATGTAGTAAAGGCCTTTGTGAGGCCCGAGTCGAACTCAGGGACACTGAACTATCAGTAGACTACTACTAACTGTTCGCGATCAGCTAAGCTGGTTGAAATGGTTTGAGAGTTGTTTTAAAATTAAAAGAAAAGAAAACAAAATAAAACAATCGATTAAAGGTTTAATTTAATCAATTCAGGTGAAGATCTTTAGGATTACGGTTTCACCGCGGGTTTTCATTGTATGAATTTTTATAAAATAATTCAGGTTCATCTCTCAACTCCGGGTAGTGGCCTGTAGTCAGAATTGTCCAATGTCGTGGTACAATTCACTACCTATGTTTAGGTCGATTCCACCGTCGTAGTAACCTATACCCTAAACTAGGTGCATTAATATCGACCTCTGGGTTTCCACCATTAATCTTACATCACCTTGTTCAAGGGATTTGTTAATTAATGTGATATTCGTCTCTTTTCAACCATTAATTCTTCTTTCAAAGTAATTAAGGGCATTAGATTATTATTATGGTGATCAAGCATAACAATATAATTGAGAAAATGAATTCATACCACGGATTTAAGAGATTAATGATGAATTACTATGATAAAAATGTCATACAATGCTTCCTCGGGCTACTCCCGGTCCTAAAGATAAAGGGGATTAGCCCCGCATGTTCATCTCAGAGCAAAACATGGTAGAGAAAAGGGGAAACATGGAGAAAAACGTGAATAAGTAGTGAAACCCCTGAATGGAGAAGATCCAAGCGTTCCTTGGTGTAGAATGCACGATCTCCGGCCTTTTGGCAGTGGAAAACGTCTTCTTTGGCGTTCGGAACGGCTGGGGCGTGCTTCTAGGCTTCGTTCTTCTCTCCACACCTTCTCGGGACGTGTACAACAGCTAATGACGTGATAGATTACTCTTGGCCTTCGTCATTAGGTATAATCATCGAGTTAGGTTGCAAAAATATCACAACCGTCGGATTTAGATCGATCTGAAACAAACTTGTATCTGATGGCATCGATACCATTGACACGGGTCGATGGTATCGACCTTGCGTGATATCGGCAAGTCTTCTTTCTCTTCGTTGTTGCGCCTGATGCTGACTCGATACCATCGACATGGGTTGATGGTATCGACATGGGTCGATGGTATCGACATGGGTCGATGGTATCGACACCCTCAGGCGTCAGTTTTATCCTTTTCTGTCGATGTAGCTCCACTTGTCGATAGTATCGACTTCTGGGTTGATAGTATCGACTATCTTCTCACCAGGAACCTGATGGTATATCGATACCATCGACTCTCCTGTCGATAGTATCAACTCTGTGATGCTTCTTGCGGCTGAATGCCTGTGGTTGTGTCGATGGTATCGACCACTGTCGATGGTATCGATAGCAGCAGATATTCGTTTTTCCTGAAATTGCAACACAAAACCACATAATCCAAAATAAAACATATTATTGTAATCATTTATGCTCAAAATACTAAAATAAGGGAGATTTGACACTGAGAAGGATCATAGACCAAAGTAAATGAATTATGCAATATTAACCACCAAAATGACCAATAAATGCATAAAACACAAGTAAAACAAGTCTATAAATGCGACTCAAAATAATCACATCAAACTCCCCTAAGCTTGAACATTGCTCGCCCTCGAGCAACAAAACCTTAGAATAGAATTGCAAAGGTCAACTAAAGAACAGATAATCACAACAAACATTACCATATGATCCCCACCGGACATTCACATTCCGGCCCTCACTAACCATGGAATGATAATTACCCTAAAGGCAACAGTAATCATCCATAAAAGATATCTACCTCAAAATTGATGAACACTATCATATAAGGAAGTTAACATAATAAAATTCTCCAGTTCAGACTCGGTGCATCTTGTGATCTCCTATTCTACGTTGCTCGCCCTAACTACCATCTACATGGAAGCAGCTCTCCTGATATTCACAAGTGAGGAGAAAATCACGGTGGCCTACCAATTCGAGCAACAGGTGGATGGACTGGGTGGCTAGCAAAAGAAATGGAAGCAATATACGATTTCAACATGCATAAAGCAAACATGCCCTAAATGATGCATATGCAAATGAAAATGCCCTAATGCCTACATTTGGGTGGAATGATGCATGCATTAACATCCCGTCTCAAGATGAGATAGAATATCTAAAGGAGCTACATCATGTACTTACTCATCTTAAAAGGCAGGTGAGACTATGTTCCTTTCTCCCTCTCATTCTATTTATTCCTCATTCTTTTCTTTTTCTTTCTTTTTTTTCAATTTCCAGATTTTTTTAAGGCCCTTATATCCATGAATGACAATGAACTATTTGTCGGGCTCACGTTTTTCTGCATAGCTGAAATACTTGAAGCATTCAGAAGGTATGGAACAAGTTAATCACACCGAATGTTTCAGAAGAGATAAGATACATGATGTATTGTATGCATAAAAATTGTGAATGCAGCTAAATGGCACGCACCTAAGGATAATGTGCATGTATAACTACTCTATTTTTTTTATTTTCATGCAAAACATGTGAAAATAATTGCAATGCAAAACTTATCTAAATGGAATGCAATCAAAGAGATTAAAACCGTAATGTACTTCCAATTCTTATGGTGGAGTATGAAAACAATTAGGTCGATAGATCACAAGACTAATTGAGTGGACCTTTGTAAATTATTATGTGTCCCTCCTTACTGACCTATGTAGTAATTAAGAGGTTTCTCTCTCTTACTTCAAATTAAAGTCTCATTATCATTTGGTCAGTTTAGGCTCAAATAACCAATTCCTTCCACTTTTCATGAATCATTAGGAATGTACAGTTGTGATTTTCTATTTTAGAGTTGACAAACCCAATCATTTTCTTAAGTTATGTGCTCAAGGTTGAACAACACAAGCTTGCAAACACTAAAATTTTTTATGTTTTCCCTTAATTCCCATGTACAAGAAAACGAGATGACACATGACTTAAGACATCCACAATTACACTAGATAGAGTGTGGATCCTACAAACAAACTAAGAACTAAGAAAAACAAATGACAAAAGACAAAATAATAAAAACTAAAAATTGAGAAAACTAAAGGATAGAGATGTTCCAACCCCCCCAAGCTCAAATTCGACTATGGCCTCATAGTCAAAAACAACCATAAAAGGTGGAATAGTGATACTGATCATTCTTCCGGAGGAGGCGGGTACTGCGGAGCCGTGGGGTCACAGGATGGGTACTGCCCCTGAAAGCTCGGATCATACTGGGGCATGGGCGGAGGTTGTGGATACCAACCAAAGTAATTTTGGCTCCAGTAATGATCATAGAAGGGTTGCTGCTGCATCTCCATCCTATGCAACCTGTCGTGGATTTGTTGTTGGTTGTTGAGGAGGAGGCACTCATTCTCGAAGATAGCCCTCTGGTTGTCAAGCAGCCGGTTCGTCATCTCCTGAATACCGGCATATGCTGCTCTGTGGTGCTGCTGTGCCTGATGAATATCCTACAGCATTGCGTACATCCCTTGCATGGAGTAAACATCCTTGCTTTGCTGCGAGGGTTGTGGTGGCGGAGGCTGCGAAGTAGAAGATGTACCCAGATGCATGTGGGGACGCTTCCTAGGTGCCACTCGTGTGCGAAGAGGAGTGAAGGCCTCCTCTTCCTCTTCATTCTCGTCGCCGTCATTGTCGTTGCCGCCGTCTTCATCTGAGCTCTCAATGGCGATAACAGGCCATCAAAAATGTTGAGCGCCCTCGATGTGGAAGACAGGGTTGCGGAGCGAACACTCCTGATAAGCGTGATTAACGTGGCAGTGTGCATACGCCAGTCCATCACGTAGAAGAATGAGGTTGGAGTGGTGAAGATGTTGCAAGTTGACCTTGCTTCTGTTGGAGAGAGGAGTCAGATGGGAGAAATTCAACCCAAGATAGTGGGCCAGTGGGGTGATGAGCCCTCCAAAGTGAATTGGAGCCTTCTACGTACTCCTCTTTACAGCCAACACGCGCTGTAAGAGAAACGCTCCCCAGTTACACTCTTCCCACTTCAGTAACTTGTGCAGGAAAAACAGGTCTGTCTCCTAAAACTTGCTGAGAGACAGGTCACCACGAGCAAACAACGTGGTGCAAAGCATGTGGTGAAGAATCCGCACGAATGGATGCTCGAAGTCTGCTACCGCCGCATTATGGTAGCTCATAGATTTTCCCATAGGCACAGTCACTAGCTCAGCGAAGATAGCATCATAATCAGTCTGGTTGTCTAGCCTCCGGTACTGATCTCGCCCATGGTTCCAGTTGTAGATGGAGTTGAACTGCCTGAGGGTAAGAGTGTAATCATTTTTGTACAGCCGGAAAGAAACGCGGCTGTAACATACTGAATCTCAGGGTCTTCCCTGCAATTTACCCACTTTTGAGCTTTCCTTTGCCTTTTAGTCCATTTGGACCTTTTTCATAAATTTCCCATCCTTTTGGATCATTTTTGGACTCCATGTGCAATTTGAGCACAATTTGATGTTGAAATTACTATTTACCCTC
The DNA here is from genome assembly GCA_963693085.1 of Alisma plantago-aquatica. Taxonomy (NCBI): domain Eukaryota; kingdom Viridiplantae; phylum Streptophyta; class Magnoliopsida; order Alismatales; family Alismataceae; genus Alisma; species Alisma plantago-aquatica. Next base: position 380,237,353 of record OY856415.1, on the reverse strand, counting down.
ATTTATGTAAATGAAGGGGTGTTTGCACAAATATCCCACATTAGGAGATAAGTTAGGGTTAATTATGTAATTTGGTCTTTAATGGGATAATATAGTAGATTATATTTATTTGGAGCTTTTTGGATAAATATATTATTAATAATATGTATTTGAGTTCATATATGTGTATATTAACCTTTATTATTTTCTCTCTCCTCGAAATATGATTTTAATTCATAATAATATGTTATTTTGTTGAGTAATGAGTATTTGTACCCTAATGTGTTTTATATGTCGAATTTACTCACATGTTTCTCATTAATAAGCTTTTTCATATAATTCCTTCATATTAATATATTATTATACTCTTTTATGAGCCATATATTTATTAATGGCCATATTATGCATTAAACGAGAAAGTGATTATATAGCATTGTAAAATACGTCATTATAAGCCTGTGGTTCAATTTTGGTGTTATTTGGAGTTGATTTGACCTTTCAAATCCGTTTTATGAGCTTTTAATAAGGTTTAACTAGGAATTTTAATTGATTGCATTTATATTGATTGTCACGCTAGGATTCCGTTATTTTTCTCTGTCACGCGCCCCTTTCACCTTCAGCGCGCCATCCAACGGCTGTTATTTGATCTCGATTTGATCTAACGGCCTCGATAGCGTCTTCTTCCTCCAGCTGGCCGGCCGTTTCACAGCAGATCGGCGCCTGATCTCTTTCTCCCTCGTCTGACCACCTCCTCGCACGATTCCACTTCCTTTGTGTTCGGCTTCTCACGCCGGTTCTAGCGAACCCTTATTTGCCCCGACTCATCCATCACTGACGAAACGCCTCTCTCGTGCCTTCTCCCCTTCTCCATCATGAGCACACAGTGGGACCTTCACCCACTCTCGCGCCTATTAAAGGCCGGAAACACCATCCTCATCCCCCGCCCTAGCTTCCTCCTCACCTAATTTCATCGCATCTGGTCCCGAACTCCCTGACCTACTCGATGAAGATCTCCGGTGGCTATGGCTTGCTGTTCTCCCCTCCGACCACCTCATTGCAATTACCTGAGCAGTAAGCATCACCGACCTACCCACTACCTCTTCCAACCTTTCGTTTGCCTCGCGACGCCCCCTATCGCCGTACCCTATAACTCGCCAAAGAAGGTCTGTGGCCGCCACCTGATTTAGAGTTTCTGAGCTCCTCCGACCTCACCGCAACCCGCTTTGACCTCGCCTCGTGTCAGCGAGTATGGTGGTGGCCTAGAACGGCAGTTTTTCCCATTGGTTTTCGATACTTTGGATTGCCGGTCTTCTTTCTCTATTCTCGATCATCGGCGGAGCTCTCTCGGAGCTTCTGAGCACTGCGAGACCCATTGTTGGGCTCGACATGCTCGTCGAGCGATGGGGATCTCGCTGAGGGGTCTAGTTTTCCCCGAGCAGCTGCTAGCTCTCAATGCGAGCACGCTATTTTCCCCCTGTTTCACTGCTTGCGCCCTGACCTCGGATGGAAGAAGCCAGGTCGTGGAATGACCAATAGGGTCATCCACAGACAATGTAACGATTTGCAAACATAGGGGCAATCTCGTCCTTTCCCCCTCTCATTTTGTTTCTCGCTTGCAAGCAATTGATTTGTGCAAATGACTGATATGCCCTCGTCAATTTAATTGATTTGATTAAACATGCAAGGGTAGTTTAGTCATTTCCTCTATTATTTACATCGAGTTACATTTTGATTTAATTACATGTCACGCTATGGTTTTCCTAATTTCTGATTGGTCAGGTTTACTTAATTCATAGTAAATCGATCCCTTGTCAGAAAAATATGAATAAATAGTTGATGGAAAGGATTTTTAATGTAGAATCTGTTTCTGTGGTTTTTGAGACCTGATTCTCAAGGGTTTTCTGAAGTTTTCTTTGATTGACATTTTTTAGTATGTAAATGTTTTAAAATACATAATTAATTCATTTTAACTCTGTTTTGTAAAATAAAATATGTTTTCTTAATCAGGAGATTATGAGTAATCGTTTGGACTTGGTTTTGAACTCTAAATCGTAGTTTTGTAAAATTAGGGTTTTTTCTATGCTTATGTCTTTATATATATTAATACATGTGTTATGTTTATAACTAGGATATTATGGGATGGTGATACTATCTGTTTGGTGGATATGATGGTAATGTATTTAATCTAAGGTATGTGAAACTTATTATGTATGCACACCCTATTTTGGATCCGACCCCTATGTATGTGAACAACTATGATGAATGTGTGGAATATATAATGTGCAAACTACCTAACTTTCAGTTGGGCTTTTACCCAACCCCACTCATTATTGTGCTAGCCTCATTTTCCCTCTAATTGCATGTATTGGCTCCTAACTTATTTTATGCTTCTAATACCGTTGTTGTCTCATCTTTTGATATACTTGCTCTTGTTTCACTTTGACATATCCTATTCTCTTGGAATTATTATTTACAGGTTGAATTGGGTCAATGACCCCACATGCTATTGTGCTTGTCTTATGATGCAAATGTCTAATGAATTATATATTTTGCCACTATTTTATGCATGGTAGATTATTTGACTGGCTAACTATCGTAGACGCTTATGCGTAACCATTAGGGTATGCTTTTCTACCTGGGGTATGCTTTTCTACCCTTATATATACAGAGGCGTGCTTTTCCGCCTAGGGTGTGCTTTTCCACCCATTTTATATTTTGGTCAATGACTCAGTGGTGTCATGGCCCTACTATAGTTACTTTAGTCCAATATATCTACATGCAAATATTTAATTTAATGTGATGATTAATGGTGGCAAGATCTGTTATTTATTGGAATATTCATATATTAGCCTCATTCCTTTTGAAATCTCTTATTGTGGAGAATCTTTTATATTGTAAAGCTTTTTATTATGATTTGTCCTATCCCTTATTTTTAACACATACCTTGTTATCTTTCTCTTGCTGGATGACCCCAACCATCCAGGATAGGATCAGAGTGCGCATGGAAGCTTGGTGAACCCAAGGATAGGATAAGAAGAAAGGAATATATAGCTTGAGTGATTATGTTTGCTTTTATGTTATGTAGTTGTTTAGTTTGGAGACAATGTTGTATTAGTTAAGTCTTCCTCTACCTAGATCCTTGTGCTTGTATAAAGTTGTACTTCCTTTATGGAAATTTTATAATGTACTCTTTATACATTTTGAATAAAGTCAAGATTTTATTCTTCCGCTGCTATCCAATTGATGGTTTGTTTATCATGTTTAATAGTAGAGACTTGGGTCTTTACAGCGGCCCTTGATCCAGTCCCGATCCGTGGCGATGATGTCGTTTGGCATGACACATATGTCCAGCGACACCATGAATTCTGCTACTAGCTCCTTGTATGTCGGCCATTCACTGAAGAACGGTTGGCCATCGGCGTGGAATTCCATCTCATCGGGCGTCCTGCCCCTGTGTCTCACCTGCCCTTTCAAGACGTAGGCGAGGTTGGCCTCGAACCCCAGATTGCGGATCATGTCCCGGTCGACATAACGGGTCAGTTCAATCTTTCTTTTCATGATTTCCTCGTAGACCTTCTGGACCTCCGCGAAAGGATGTACAATCTGTGGATGTGGAATAGAAGTAGTTGGTGGAGGAACAAACTCCGAAATCTCCATTGGATTTTCCCGGGAAGAGGACACACCGACAACATGCACCATTGTCGAGTAAGAAAAAGGATTAGAAGATGGAGCTCAGAGAAGGTTGGAGAAGATTATCTCCGCTCAATGAAGGCTCGGTGAAGAACGCGCTCCGTGGATGCTCGTAGCCAGGCTCCGATTGCTCACAAAGATGCACGACACAAGTGGAGGAGGAAAGCTCTGAAGGTGTGACATCATATGATGACAATCCATCCCTTTTATAACCATGGCCGGCGCTACTGTATGCCCGTCGATACCATCGACGTGAGTCAATGGTATCGACAATTGTAGCACAATCTGTCCACCGCTGGTATCGACGGTTTTCGATAGCTTGATGTGGGGCCCGGATCGATGACGCGTCGATACTAATCAAAAGGTTTCGATGGTATCGAACCATCCCACGGATCGACTCTCTTGATGCAACGATCGTCCTTGATCTCCTCTCGTGGATCGGTGATGTGTAGCGTCGATACTATCGACGCGATTTGATAGTATCGACTTCTGGTTAGCACAACACCCTCGCGAGGCCTGGCCGCCGCTTTCTGTCTATAACTGGGTCGATACTATCGACAGGCCCGTTGATGGTATCAACTTCACTGAGACAATTTCTTCTGAATATCTCCAGAGATCTCGCGAGTATCGACACCCATGTCGATATTATCGACTTCATTTTTGCGATCAACCTGTTTCTGTGTCGATACCATCGACGAGGCCGTCGATAGTATCGACGGAGAGCGATTTCTGCAGCCGCCAACCTGTACCCAACTCGATACCATCGACAAAAAGGTCGATGGTATCGACTCTGCCACAGTCCTGCACATTGAGCAAACTATCACGGTATCTTTTTTACACTAAAAATAGAATCGAATCAAACCAAAGTACAAATGGGAAAGAAACTAACTAAGCTACTGATGGCTGGGTTGCCTCCCAACAAGCGCCCTTATTTAACATCTTAGGCTAGATGACATTTAGCTTCACCAACTTGGATCTTTGGAGAGTGTGCCCAGGGGATCACGCGGCAGTTTGAACTCCACTCGATCTTGGCCGATCCCCAACATCAAAATACCTCTCCCGAAGGCAGTGACAACATCGGTCGTCGCTTGAAACGACCTACCCAATAGCATCTCACAACTTTGAAGCTGTGGCATGTCCATGACGACGAAATCCACCGAAAAGATGAACTTGTCTACCTTGACGAGTACATCCTCGCACACTCTGTATGGCCTTACAATGGACCCATCCGCCAACTCAATCATTGCTGCTGATTTCTTTATTTCCTTCAACCCAAGCTTATGAAATGTGGACAGTGGCATAAGATTAATGCTGGCGCCCGAATCACACTGTGATTGTGGAAAATGTTGATCGCCTATAGAACATGGAATATAGAAGCCTCCTGGGTCTTTCATCTTCTATGGTAAACTCCCATGGATTATTGAGCTCACCATCTCATTCACCCGGAAAATGTATGTGTATTTGATCCACCTTTTCTTGGTGATGATTTCTTTGATAAACCTCCCATATGCGGGAATCTGCTCTATCATTTCCACTAACGGAATATTGATATGAAGTTTTCTGAACATCTCCAAGAACTTCATGTAGTGTCGATGCTCTTTCTTTGGCCTCGGGCTGTCCGGACAAGACACAACTGCCTCATTTAGATGCTTGTGAGGTGGCACATATGGGCTTCTCGGGGCAAGCTCCCCTAAGCTTGTTTCAATGACACCCTCTGGCGTAGACTTTGGTAGATCATCTTCAATAGGTGTAACTTGTAGTGGCACCTCTCCCGCAGTGAATGTAGCTTCACCTTGACACATGGCCTTCACTCCTTGCCTAGGTGTGGGCGCGATCATAATGGGCTCTTGGCGGGCTTTTCTGAATAGACAATATCCGCCTGGTAGTCCATAATGACTGCAGGGATATGGTATGCTCGGTATAGCCTCTGTATCAAAAATCATTTTACCTTTTTCCTGGACCTCTACCATCGGGGGTTCTGCTTCATTAATCATAGATATATACTTTACTTGATGATGTGCTTGAACAACATCTGCATTCCCAGCCGATCTCTGTTGATTGGCATGCTTTATGGCCACCACTTCATTGGAAATTTGGGTCACGGTCGTCTCTAGTGCCCTCATTTGTGCTCCATGACTTTGCAGTGTTTATCCAAACTTGGTCAAAATATCACCACTTGACTAAGCAACTCAGTGCTTTTATCTTCGGCTCTTGGTTGTGGCTTTGCATCTGGATCTTGTACGAAGTTGTTTGGATCCTTCCATGAGAACTTATTGTCCTTCCTCCAAGCATAATCATTATTTCTATAGCCCTGTTGTTGCATAAATTTGACATGGGCTTCCTCATCAGATGTTGCATCTTCCATGGCAAGCAATTTCTTGGCTAGAAGATCTAGTTTGTCATTCAACTCCTTGATAGCCCTAGACTCACCTGCGACTTTGACTTGTTCTGGTGCATCCCTATCGCCCCAAGACTGCTTCTTTGCCATGTTTTTCAGAATCTCCCAACACCTTGTGTCTGTGTTGTTTAAGAAAAACCCTGAACCTGCTGAATCTAGGTTACTTCTATCATGCTCGGAAAGAGCAAAATAGAAGATTTTAACCTGTTTTTCCTTATCCAAACCATGGTGTGGGCACCTCCTTAGCATAATCTAAAAGCATTCCCACATCTCCGAGTAGGTCTCTCCTGCCCTTTGGGTGAAATTGTGAATTTTTCTGATCAGATCATTTGTCTTCTCAGGCGGGAAGAATCTTTCAAAGAACACTTCGACCATGTGGTTCCACGATTCCACATATTCGTCGTCAAGATTGTGCAACCATTCTCGTACATTTCCTGCCAGAGAACTCAGAAACAGCTTCAGGTATAGTGCATCCTGTGGGGACCTGTCAATTTTAATCATGTCACAATTCTCCACGAATTGGCTTATATGAGTGAGTGGGTCTTCATTCTTTAGCCCATGGAATGCATTTGACTTGACCAAGTTAATTAATGCAGGATCAATCTTGTAAGTCGGAATGTTGATCGCCTACTTCTTGATTGGCCACTTTGAAGAAGATGAGGAAGAAGCCTTGATCTTCTCCCATATCGTCTGTTCCTCTGCCATTTCTTCTTGTTCGGATTCAGAATTTATTTCTTCTTGTTGGTCTTGATCGTAGTCTTCCTCATCGTCCAGTTTCGGCAGTGGAACCTCTGGTGGTTGTTGCGTGTAGTCAATGCTATGCATCCTCACCATGCATAGTACCTGCAAAATGAAAATTTCAGTTCAGTACCGTGCTAGATCATTAAAAAAATTGGAAAGATAGACTATGAATTTTAGAAATGATTTCAAACTAATAAAAATAAAAAGTGGCCTTGATTGGCCGCTTGCAGCACTCGTAGTGCCGACAATTGTCGTGTCCCCGACAACGGCGCCAAAAACTTGACACGCTTTTTCCGTTCATAGAACGCAAGTGTACGCGTCAATGTAGTAAAGGCCTTTGTGAGACCCGAGTCGAACTCAGGGACACTGAACTATCGGTAGACTACTACTAACTGTTCGCGATTAGCTAAGCCGGTTAAAATGGTTTGAGAGTTGTTTTAAATTAGAAGAAAAGAAAACAAAATAAAACAATCGATTAAAGGTTTAATTTAATCAATTCAGGTGAAGATCTTTAGGATTGCGGTTTCACCATCGGTTTTCATTGTATGAATTTTTATATAATAATTTAGGTTCATCTCTCAACTCCTGGTAGTGGCCTGTAGTCAGAACTGCCCACTGTCGTGGTACAATTCACTACCTATGTCTAGGTCGGTTCCACCGTCGTAGTAACATATACCCTAAACTAGGTGCATTAATATCGACCTCTGGGTTTCCACCATTAATCTTACATCACCTTGTTCAAGGGATTTGTTAATTAATGTGATATTCGTCTCTTTTCAACCATTAATTCTTCTTTCAAAGTAATTAAGGGCATTAGATTATTATTATGGTGATCAAGCATAACAATATAATTGAGAAAACGAATTCATACCACGGATTTAAGAGATTAATGATGACTTACTATGATAAAAATGTCATACAATGCTTCCCTGGGCTACTCCCGGTCCTAAAGATAAAGGGATTATCCCTGCATGTTCATCTCAGAGCAAAACATGGTAGAGAAAAGGGGAAGCATGGAGAAAAATGTGAATAAGTAGTGAAACCCCTGAACGGAGAAGATCCAAGCGTTCCTTGGCGTAGAATGCGTGATCTCCGGCCTTTCGGCGGTGGAAAACGTCTTCTTCGGCGTCCGGAACGACTGGGGCTTGCTTTTGGGCTCTGTTCTTCTCTCGACACCTTCTCGGGACGTGTGCAGTGGCTAATGACGTGATAGATTGCTCTTAGCTGCCGTCATTAGGTATCACCGAGTTAGGTTGCAAAATTATCACAGCTGTCGGATTTAGATCGATCTGAAACAAACTTGTATATGACGGCGTCAATACCATCAACGCGGGTCGATGGTATGGACCTTGCGCGATATCGGCAAGTCTTCTTTCTCTTCGTTGTTGCGCCTGATGCTGACTCGATACCATCAACATGGGTCGATGGTATCGACACCCTAAGGCGTCGGTTTTATCCTTTTCTGTCGTTGTAGCTCCACTTGTCGATAGTAACGACTTCTGGGTCGATAGTATCGACTATCTTCTCGCCAGCAACCTGATGGTATATCGATACCATCGACTCTCCTGTCGATAGTATTGACTCTGTGATGCTCCTTGCAGCTGACTGCCTATGGTTGTGTCGATGGTATCGACCACTGTCGATGGTATCGATAACAGCAGATATTCATTTTTCCTGAAATTGCAACACAAAACCATATAAGCCAAAATAAAACATATTATTGTAATCATTTATGCTCAAAATACTAAAATAAGGGAGATTTGACACTGAGAAGGATCATAGACCAAAGTAAATGAATTATGCAATATTAACCACCAAAATGACCAATAAATGCATAAAACACAAGTAAAATAAGTCTATAAACGCGACTTAAAATCATCGCATTAGCTATCAATTTGAAGTAAAATAGTGGGAGCGATAATTAATTAAAGGCCTAATTATGTCATCAACTTTTCAAATCAATCAAATAAGTCAAAAATGAGTTTTTGGACTAAAATTGCATATTTCCTTTTATAGTACAAATGGCAACAAACAACAATCACTTTTCTTTGTGATCCGTCCTTGAAAAGGGCAAGCTGAATGGGAATTTTTCCATGACTGGTTAGGACGTTGAGAAGCGTTCTCAATCAAAGAGCGAAAGCTCTAAGTCCTAGTTATACCACAACCAGATGAATTCGATCCCGCCTCATCAATGGCTGAAAGTATGCTTATGGAAGAATACCAAGGATGACATTAATGAGGAGTGCTTGATGTTGTGTCCTCTGAACTATGAGTTGCAGAGACAACATGAGACATATGATGTCTCCAAGACATTTGTCCTAGTATGTCATGACAGAAGGAGTTCCAGTAAGGTATTCACACACTCAATATGATTGGGTATGTGGAAAACTTGACTAAGAAGGATTCCCTCTGAGCCAAGAGTTGGCTATTGGTATGATACTACAAATGTTGCGAGAATCATACAGTTCATGATAAACTACAACATGAACAACTTTGACAAGCGTTGACAAAGTTGTTGGACATGTTGAGGATAGTAGAGGAAAATATGAAGAAAGACTAACCCTAATCTTTGATGATATCAATGAAAAGTAAGTCTTAAGGGCAAGGGCAAGGGCAAAGCAAAGAAGTGTTCTGATGCTAGACAGTAGCCCAAGACGTCTTCAACCTCAAGGCACATGGGGAATGGGTGTATGAGGGAATTTCCCTCTATATCTGGAAGAACAAAAGAAGATGAAGGAGGGGATGGAGATCTCCACCTAAGGTATCATGAAATGAACCACTTCTTTATCTGAGGTATATAATACCAAGATATGGATCTGATATATATGATATGTAAGATCTACAAAGAAGTGATGGCCTTTGTGAAAGGACCAAGAAAGGAGTACCCACATTGGAGCAAGTGTTGCTGCCATAGATAGGAGTACCTTTTAGTTTATTTTCAGCCTGAAAGGCATGTAATACAGTTATGAATTGCTATTTCATATTTGCCAATAGATAGAAACACTTTATTTTTGCATATTGTATGAAAATGATGGCAATCAATAAAGAGATGTTTCAATTTCTAAAGATATGATCTTTGTGGCAATGCCTTGTTTATCTTGTGGTATTTGATATGCATAAGATAAAATGATACCTAAAAGTTATAGATAACTCAAACAATCAAATTAGCATCAATCATGAGAAATTCATTTCTAGTTTCCATGTGATGGATAAATCTAGACTCTTTTGGTTAGAGAACCAGTAAGAGACATGAATATCTTGGACATGATTAATCAATCTTCACTAAAGGTAGTGGTAGAATGATTATCCTATTAGGTATGATACATGTGATGTATTTACATACCTATTGGAACAAAGGCTAATACTTCAAATGGTGTTTAGAGAAATACCAATATGAATATCTTGAAGTGTTAAAGATTATCATAGATGAAGTGCAAATTTGGTAAAGTGTTAATCTTGATGAGATCAATGAATGAAATACTTGGACCAAATGTTTGAGATCCTTATGAGTGATTATGATAGTGTATCATAGTGAACTCATGATTAAGTCATGGTGATGTCTAAATCAAGAAGGAATCATACTCTAAGGAGTTAGAGAATGATTATCAAATAACTGAATTCTTCTTAATAAAAGAATACCCACACTAATAAAGGACATTAAGAATCACAAGGAGTAGTGAGTTCTTATATCCTTGATAGACACATCTCGTTTATCATGTGATGATTCAACTATCTAGATAAATATGAGGAACCAAATTTCGAGTTATGGTTTATGATCATTACATCCTAAATGACATCCATGTGAACCATAAGGTATGACCTTGATGGTAGTACCCATTGGATGAAATCCATAAGTGTAAATAAGTCTTAAGTGTTAAGACACATGGATAACATTTTGAGAAGGATGGTGTTTGTTGATTTCAACTTAATGACTAAGACATTTGGCATATGGATACTAAAACTGCATTCCTATGAGGAATAAAACAAGGATGTGTACGTGACACAACCTATAAGGTTTATGAATCCACTAATGCAAATGAAGTCTATAAGTTACAATGGACTAATCAATGTGATTGATTGAGTACAAGCAACTCATAATTGGATCTTTACTTTGATGATATAGTCAAAGGGTTTGACTGATATGTCAAAGATAAAAAAGGGATCTGTGATTTAGTGGGAGCGTGTTCACATTCCACATGTTCATGTGAAATGAAATGTTCTAGAATGGAAATCCAAAAGTGGAAATTATCTTTAAGGAAGATAGAGATGTTTCCTATGTGATAGGAATAGAGATCTATAGAGATAGTTCTCGAAAACCTCTTGACCTGAAAAGAGAAAGCATACATTGGAAATCTGTACTGAAGTGTTCAGTATGCACATATTCAGTGGGAGAAAACTTATCCATGTTACATGGAGTTAGTATCCCAAGTCCAAGTGTCCAATTCTTATGAAGAATGGGAACACTAAGAATAGATATGGATCTATCATGTATGTAATCATCCCATTATCTTGCATGTATCGACATGGCAAGAACAAAATGCATTCATCATCTTGTATGTAGGACATGGCAATATAATGTGCTCATCCTGATAACTCGTATGTGAAACATGATGAGTGGATGACTATCTATTTATAGTAAGGGTTATTGGAATACCATGAGAACTTGATAAGTACTTGAGAAGTACTAGTTCTATGGAGATAAGGAAGAGTTCAATGTAAATAGTTACATTGATGTGAACTTCTGAAAGGATAGAAAATTAATCGCAAAATATATATAGGATATATAAAAGTGAAAGTTTGTTGATAATTGGAAGTGTTCTAATAAAACCATTTAAAAGGAAATGTCGAGTATCTGTGTGTTAGAGAACAACAGTGGATACAATATGGATCTGGAAGTTCATGTGACGAACTTATAGATATTCCATTCATTGATGACAAGTATGGAATCCTTGATCATGCAATGTGGCTAAAGGTTAGCAAAGGAATAATAGATCGCATATTATGACAACTCCATCTCATATGTGTGACGTACAATGAAGAGATGAGAGACATGCAGTTAAAAACTGACTTTGGCAAGGTGTTGCCGTTACTCACTATGTTCGCACTAGAGCACAGTAACATGTGGGACATGTTTGAAGATCATTATGAATATGATTCAAGGGTGATTGGCTCGCAGTGCAAGTGGGAGTCTGTTGGTATGTATGCCCTGAGAGCCAATCGTGGGATGATTGGTGGGATACATTAAGATTGATTTGATAAATATCAAAGGCAAGCTTCCAATTCTTTCTGGTTCAGTCATATGAGATAGTGATAGAACATATTGAATGTCTAGAGAATGACAATACTCAGTGACGTATGCTTTCAGGTTGAGGACCTGAATCACGAGATCATATGGATGCTAAGAGTTTGTACATTCTTGTTATGTCCCTAGTCGGATGTCATTGTGGAAGGTAGATAGACAGCAATGACACACAAGACTAGATTGTGGTGTTGGTTGATGACAGAAACTCATTAGTCATGTTATAGAGATATCAAACCAAACACATAGGTACTTGTTAGAGAATAAGTGTACCGGACAGACCCACTGTGAGTTTGACACATGGAACGATGACATGGTAGTCACAGTCAGTACTCACAATGATGGTGGTGAGTGTGATTCTTTGACCTAAATCACTACACTCAACACATGTCGTTGGGCACACTTTGACATCATCAAACGCAGTCCTGAAACATGGGTTGTTATAAAGGTGATGATTGGGTGGCTTTGACACATGGGGCTTTTGAGGGGTGAGTGATAGATATGGGATTTGTCCCTCCTGAGGGAGTCTGATATCTATGGCCACTTGATGAGTAGGATTGAGAAAGGCATGCACGCATGTGTGAATCACTATGTGATATTGATGTCATACATATCTCTTCCAATCTACTCTGAGATCAAGAAAGTGAATGAATGTTGACAGGATGACTATTCCATGCCTCGAGTTCATTTGGGATATCAGTGACAAAGGAATTATACATTCACTGTAACACCATTCACGGATTGTAGGATTGAAAGTTGTTCTCTAACTTTCTATTTCACTTGGGTAGAACTGATGTGCGACTAGGCACCGCTCTTTGCTTGTGAAGTCATAAGTGTTATGGACTTTCACTACCAACGTGAAATGGACCTGCAGGGTCACACACATAGGATTTAACATGGAAGAGGAGTTTTGTCCACAAACAATGTTTAGATTGATTACTAAAGGAGTTTAGTAGTTCAATTAAACACTCAATCAATTGATAGCTCAGTATCATAATGTTCAAGGTGTTGGACTGATTGATTGGAGTATCAGATTGATTGAAACTGCAATTGACTGTTTCTGCACAATCTGCACTCCCAACCGATCAGCTCATGTGATGAACTGATCGACTCAGCTTTGTGAACTGATCGGCTCAGGTGGTGAGTCGATCGGCTCATGGATAGGGTGAAACGATTGCTTCAAGTGTTGAAACGATTAGTTCAACTGATGCAACCGAGCAAGTTGGGAAAGTAGGATTGGTGAGAAATTTCTTTTCGTTTCACTTGCCCAATTTCATTGGAATAAGGATTGGTATTTGATATCAATTAGAAACAAAAGAAGGAAAGTCAATCGGGAACTGATCAGGACCATGAACCGACCTGTTCAGAAATGAACCGACCATTTCTTGGGTCCCAACCGATCAGTTGAGGTTTCAACCGATCGGCTCAGGTCCCCAATCGACCGTTTCAGAAATGAAACGATTGGTTTGGGTTGCGAGTTGGTTTTTTTGGGGAAAATCTCGAACCCTTCTACTCCTGCTTTAGTCCCGCATTTCCCGGGATAGAGAACCCTGTCCCATGACCCTCCTATATATAAAGGTATTGGGGGTTTCTCAAAGAACAACTCAGTGCAACCAGTTGCTCTGTAAAGTCTTCATTCTCTCTGGTTTTGGTAACTGAGAGAGACCAAGCAAGTGCTACCTGATAAGGGAGGCACAACAAGGGAAAGACAGCTGCAGAAAGCAACTGGTGGCAGGAGAGTGTGTCAGTGACTAGTACGTTGACAGGAGGGTGTGACTCCTTCTAATTCCTTGTGGGACAAGGAGATTGGAGTTCCAGGTGGTCCGTGTGGACTACTTTAGAGGCGGGAGATTTCTGCCGCTCGGAGGACAGCTGTCAATCCCGACAGTCTCGGTGAGACCAAGAGTTGTCAGTCCCGGTGCGACTAGGAGCAGCACAGACACCATCCAAGACCGGAAGTGAAGACCACGCAAGCCGTGAGGTATTGTCGCCGAGCAAGCCTCGGGACAAGGTATGATTCCACAAACCATATTTTCATATTGTATAGACGTTGACACGTTTCCTTGTTCTGGGTTTGGGAGGAGAAATTTTTTGTTTCCGCTGCCTTCTCTGCCTCCCCTATAACCCAACAGGATTGATTTATCAAATTTCATTTAGATGTCACATTTCTTCTTGGATAAAATATTGGGTCATTTTCTTTGTCATGGAATTTTAGTTTTATTGTGATCCAGAGCGGTCTCTGATCCTCTTTGACCGGGTCTAGTAGACATCATGTCGCCTCCTTCTTCACTCTTCTGTCGGTGTAGCTAGCCATAGAGAGAAACACTTGCAAGACATTGTTCGCTCCATAAGATAACTATGTTCTTCCCTTTCACTTTCATTTTTCTTCATCAAACAACCATCTCGAACCACTCCTTCTCCTGACGTCCTCTTTCCTCTTACTCAACAGTCGTCGTCATTCCTGAAGGTGAGCGTCGTTGCCAACCCATTCATGTGGCCGTCTCTAGATGACAAGCCTTATATTATAGGACAATCTCCACCTCCTACACCCCTAGCAACAGAATAGTCGAGGCCAACATCACCCCTCGATCCCCAATCATGTTTCCCCATTTCCATTGTTCTTTCTCCTTCTTAGGTCCCTGCTCCCCACATTGGCACTTGGGAATGAGATATTGGAATTGATCCTTCTGTTAGCTTCCATGGATCCCTATGATGGTTTCCCAAGCTTCACCTTGGGGTGCAAAATTATGAATCCCAATGACTGCAAGCTTCCCGTGTTCTTTGGTTGTCATCATCTCCTACTACGACAAATAACAACTTGGCACCACCTTGTCTTTGGATTGGAATAGATTCATGTTCCTCGCACAACCTTCTAGTTCTTAAGAGTCCAAGATGATCGTCGAGACCTTAGAGCTGCCTTTGATCATCAGAAAGAATGTGCATCATGGTAAACACCCATTTCCTTTTCTCCTTTCCTATTGTACCTATAGGTTGATAGCTCGCTATGCACTATGGTTTTCCTAGTTTCCAACCTCTTCAATTTCATCGATAGTTTGTGATGCTCTCTGAACCCCTTGATTGACCCAGTCTCCATTCCCACTGGGTCTTAGAGCTCGCCCTTGGAACTTCATTTCGAGATATGTATCGGAGTCCCTGGCAATTCCAAGATTTGGTCTTGATGATACTAAGTTTTCCCCAGTGCCATGAACATCATTGGGTCCTCACTTTTACAAGAGACTCGAGAAATATAAATTCCTAATCTAGTCTGAGCTCTAGCAGAGCTTCAGTGATGGTGAGGAGGAGGCATTATTCCTCATGTGAATTCTTTCACGGTCCCCCCAATAGGCCTCTAGTTTTGCATTGATAGGATTTTCTATTATCCTATCATCTTTTTCGTGTGATATGCTGATTGAGCCAAATTGTCTTTTCACTTGTCACACTAATTAACTTGGAATAGGGGAACTGAATATATCAATTTTTTTGATGTATTATGAAATTTGTAGAGAAAAATAGTAATAATTTAATACATATATATAGTTATAACTAAAGGTATTTTTATTAGAAATATACAAATATATGTTTATGAAATCAGGAAAATTAGTTCGACCTTTTTCTGTTAAACTTCGAGTATAATTAGGAGTTTTCCAAAAAGACTTTTCTAGGGTATTTGTAATCATATGAATCAGTTTTAACCTAAGCATACTTATATATTGGAATTAGGTTGCAAGATTGGGTATTGTACCATAGGAGTACATTTAGATAAAAGATGTGACTTTCAAGATATGTACATCTATTTTACTTTGGGTATTATTTGATAAAACCTACTTTCTTTTAATCTTGAACTGTTATTCTTAATGAAATCAAATTTCTTGAACATTTATATTTCCTAATGACTTACTCATTATGTCAATGTAGTTTCTAGACTACCTTGTTTATATGGATTCTTGGACCCCACTTTCTATGATTTCCTATTTATGAAAAATTGACTAAAATGATGGTCTCGCCTCTCTTTTTTATGCATGCTACATTGTTTGACTAGAATATTGAATAGTGGTACTTATGTACAACCATATATAAGGCGTGCATTTCCGCCCGGGGTGGGCATTTCCACCCTTATTTCTTTTAGGCCATGATCCTATGGTGTTATGACCCTATTTTAGGTATATTTAGTCTACATTGTTATGCATGCACATGTTTATTGTTTTAATATGAATCTATGGATGATTGTTATGGAAAGGCACTTTTATTCTCATGCTTGTAATCTAAATTTTTATATGCCTCATTTCTCTTGTTATATTTCTTTTAAACTTACCTAGCTGCAACTAGCCCCTTCTTATGGAACATCTCTTTTTGTATATTTTAACTCAATATAATGCCCAAAGTGTTTTATATATGTACATACTCAGTCTTTGTTGACCCTATACTTTGTTTCTTATTTCTTGGGTGATGTTCCCTTCCACCCAAGTGTAGGTACATTAGAAGATAAAGATGCACGAAGATCATATGATGGGTTTTGGACCTAAGGATAGATTGCAATGGTTGGGTTGTCCTCTGCAACAAGTATAGCATGTGTTTAGTTTTACTTGATGTATACCTTTTTACTTTGTTATACAACCTTTTATGGTGAGGAACAATTGTAAATGAATCATCATGTAACTTTGTAAAAGTTTTGTTTCTGCTGCTTAATTATTACATGGCTCTTGCATTGTATCAATTGAGTGGATCCCCTGTCAGGTCCCACTCTTTACACACAACAGTTTGGAAGTACCTAGAGTATCCATCAAGAAAACAATAGAAGCTTTGCCTCGCTAGCCTCTCTAGAATCTGGTCAAGAAATGGGAGAAGATAGTCATCCTTCTTGGTCTTCTCATTGAGCTTCATGTACTCAACACACATTCTCCACTTTGATTGTTCTCTAGCCGAACTAAGCTCACCATCTGCGTTCTCTGCTACTGTGATCTCACCCTTCTTAGGTGCAACCTGGATGGGACTCACCCACATGCTATCAGAAATTGGATAAATAATCCCAACATCTAGCAACTTCACAACCTCTTGAGTTACAACTTCCTTCAGTGTTGGATTCAACTTCCTTTGCATTTGGTAGGTTGGCCTTGCATCATATTCCAAATAGATCATGTGCACACAAATGGACGGGTCAATACCCCTCAAATCAGCAATAGACCATCCAATGGCCTGGATGTTCTTCTTCAGGATTTTCATAAATGCCTCTTCTTGTTCTGGAGAAAGAATGGAAGAAATGATCATCGAGAGGGTGTCATTGGAGCCTAGAAAGGCATACTTCAATCCTTTTGGGAGTGAATTTAGCTCAAGAGTTGGAGGTTCTTCAAGAGAGTTCTTTAATGGTTCAGAAATTGATGGGAGGTCTTCTCTTACAGTCACCAAGGCTATCTCATTCACTTCATCATCTTCATCATCATCATCAGGGAACTCAACTATTGGCTGTAAACCTCTACCTTGAGTGGCAATCTAAATCCACATAGGTAGGCACACCTCCACAATCTCATCAAGGCATTCAACAAGATAGCAATCTTCTTCAGTGGCTCCTATCACCTCAGCTGTGGCTGAAGATATAAAGACGTTCAACTAAATCTTCATGTGCATGAATGTCACATACATACTCTCGATTCTCACATGAATCACTACATCAGCTGTAGCTAGGAATGGCCTTCCCAAGTTGATAGGTACTCTTCTTGTATCTTTTTCCATATCTAAATCAATGAAGTCAGCATGGAAGAAAGTGGAAGTATCATCATCTAGTCTAACAAGCACATCATCCGCAAGCCCTCTAGGCGTCTTCACTGATCGGTTGGCCAACTGCAAAGTATAATGGGTTGGCCCTAACTATCCCATTTAGAGCTTGGTAAACGGATCGTATGGCATCAAGTTTATGCTAGACCCCAAGTCAAGAAGGGCTTGGTCTATGTGATGTGCTTCAATGTAACATGAAATTATGGGAGGTTTCCTCTTTCTTGGTATGGTGAATTGCATAATTGAGCTCACTTGCTCGGCGAGCTTGTATAGAAGAACCACCAGCTTGGCTCTTCATCATACTCATCATGTCTGCCATCATCGTCATCATGTCAGGGTTGGCAACTGTGCGTGATGGAGCTATGGGAGGAGGTGATGGGATGTAGTTCCAGCTGTAATGTTCCTCTTTAGTAGAGACTCAATGGCACAAATTTTCAGCAAGGTGTTCAAACAATGGCCACGACTCCTCAGGTGGCTTTACCATGAATGTGCCTCCACATGATGAGTCAACATTATTCTAGCTTAACTCTTGAAGCCTAGTGTAGAAGGCTTGGACTAGGTTCCACAATGGTACCTCGTGATGGGGGAAACCACGAAGGAGCTTTTGGAACCTTTCCCATGCCTCATGGAAAGGTTCATTTTCCTTTTGGGAATAGGTGGTGATACATCTTCTCATGTGAGTCAGCTTGGCAATTGGAAAGAACTTCTTGGGAAATTGTTTTTGACCACATTCCAAGTCACCAACTTTGGCTTTAAAATGTACCATTCTTTAGCCTTTTCCTTTAGAGAGAAAGGGAAGAGAGTCCTCCAGATGGAGTCATCAGTAGCAGTGGGGTGCAGAAGGTGAAACAAGTCTCAATGAAGGCATCAATATGATTGTAGGGATTTTCATTCTCCATCCCATAGTAGGTAGGGAGGAGTCCAAGGAGTGCGGGTGGAATGGAAAATTGTTGACCCGGCATTTTGTCAACAAGGGTGGCAATGGGTGAATTGTAGTTCCCCGGGGTGAAATACTCATGGAGGGGGCAGTTGGGCTACGAGGTGGTTGTTGAGCATTTCGATGAGGGTTGTTGTCTGACATGTGGTCACTCATCTCAGTTTCTTGGTGTTGGTTGTGATGACTTTGGCGTCTCCTTCGACCTATCTCGGGATCGTACAACACCAATTCGGTACAAGTAGAATGCGTATGGCGCATGCACATCTGTCACCTGCACAATACACAAACAAACAACAAGAAACTAAGTTAGAATGAAAGTATGCAAACGCAAACAAATAATAAAGAATAGTAATGACGAGGGCAATAGGAAAGGCTAAGCTATAGTAACTAGCTAGGCCAAATGCATCTATCCCCGACAATGATGCTAGAAAGCTTGGTGCGTCTGAGCCAGAGGTGCACACACTGACGAATTGGGTTTGATTAGATGCACCCCATGGAACTCGAACGCACTTGGAATCTTTTGATATTTATAGAAACCCTAACAAGACTCAATCACAACACTAAATAGGTCACCCACAAGCACACATGGTACTATTGTAGTATATGTGATAGGAAAGAGTAGGGGTCGATCCTGGGGCACTAGAGCTTGGTTAGTGTTGGCTATGTTCCTAGAGAGGAGACTAGGGTTGAAGGGTTTAAAAGTTTGTTTTGATTGTAAAACTAAGTGAATAGGCAAGTAAAGGCAATACGAAATCTAAGTTATCACAAACCCTAAATTATCCTAAGCAAGCAAGTCTAAGGAACTAGATTAAGAAATTAGCTAAATAAGAGAAAAGGTTAACTACACTACACTAGTAGAGCAATTAGCAACTAAGAGCTAAGTTAACCACTAGAGACAACAAGAACTTAATTTAACCCTAAAGAACAAGACTAATCAATTAATTAGATTGAGAAAAAGAAACTAAACTAGATTAGCATGAACAAGCTAAGAAGGCAGATAGGTGGGTCGTTTGGGAATGTAACATTGATATTAGTTGGGGGAGGTTATTAAACAAGCATGGTTCTCAACATCCATATAGATTACCAAACCAAACAATAAGGAAATTGCTACTAGAGTGTATCCTATACTACTAGTGGAAGACTAGGGTTATGTGTAATTATAGTAGGATTTATCAAATCTAGGTTTCTAGGGTAAGTGGTATTGGGCAATTGATGGCCAAGGGTAGGAATTGAAGTAGAGATGAGGGTTTTTCACCTCATGCTACTAGCCATCTATACTTTAGAAAGCTCTAGGAAATTGCACTAATCATACTTACACTAGTCACTTAGATCTCACACTCACTTGTAGAAGGAGGGATATGTATGTAGGAACAAAGGGGTCTAGCTAGGGATCCA
Source organism: Alisma plantago-aquatica (assembly GCA_963693085.1). Taxonomy (NCBI): domain Eukaryota; kingdom Viridiplantae; phylum Streptophyta; class Magnoliopsida; order Alismatales; family Alismataceae; genus Alisma; species Alisma plantago-aquatica. The sequence goes on along the minus strand of OY856415.1, from coordinate 380,217,145 downwards.
CTAATTGGACCTAGGAGCCATTCCTAAGATTGCTACATACACTCTAATTCCTCCTAGAGGCTAAGTGTCATCAAGCATCACAAAGCAAGAAATTTAATTTTATGATCAAAAATCACATGCAAGATAATGGGATATGAGATAAAAGCATGGAGCAATCATCATAAATGAAAATGAGTTCATTACAAGTTAATTTCCCCCCAACATGGTATCAAAGTCACATTTTTACCCCAAATAGCCCACCACTAGGGGCTTAGATATACATGATCATACAAAAGAGAAAGCAAAATAGTAGAACGAAGTTAGAATCCATGGATCTCAGGGTAGCTTCTCTTCCTTCACCTCCTAGCATCTTCGGGATGACCTCCCTCCTCTAATGGTGAAGATGGGCATGAGAATGGAGGGGATTATGGAGGAAAACCGAGAAATCTAGGTTTCCAAGGTAGGAGTGAGGCGGAAATGGTCGGTGGAGAGCATAAATGTAAGGAGGATGCAATGAATGCCCTAGAGTGGGTGAAGAGGAGTAATGGCAGCTAACCTAGTGCTATGGCTGCCACCCATGCATGCATAGGTGGTGGTGGAAGCACTAGGGTAAGTAGGGCATTGTTGGAAAAATAGTGTAGAAAATGGTGGGGTTTAGGTGGTAGCACGACCGTGTTGGGCAACACGGTCGTGGTGGGTAGAGGTGGGAATGGCCATGGTCATGGGGAACGGTCGTTCCAAGAAAGTGGAAAAATCACAGGTTCAAGTGGTGGAAAGGGGGCTAGTAGCACGACCGTGCTGGGCAGCACAGCCGTGGTGGAGGCTAGGTAGAATGACCATGTTGGGTAGCATGATCGTGGTGGTGGAATTGGAGGGGAGGTCATTCCCTCTAGCACACCTGTTCTATCTTCAGCAAGCACAGTCGTGCTGGTTTGCACAAACATTTTGGGGCTTAATGGCATAGTCGTGCTGGGTAGTACGACCATGGTGGCTAAGTTGTTGTAGCTTGCAAATCTTGGGAATTTCCCTATAACGTGTGCATTAGTCAGTACGGCCATTCCTTGACACCAAAGCCATTCTGGGGTCTTTACTGGAATATATATATATATATATATATATATATATATATATATATATATATATATATATATATATATATATATATATATATATATATATACTTCAATCTTCATCATCAATGGACTTTTTTGCTTGATGTCGAATCTTGGCCATTAGGGGTATGTTTAGGTAGCTTTGGGGCTTTCTTTGGACCCCTCCACGATGAAGGAACCCTAGAACTCCTTCCTTCTCTCTTATCCATCCAAAGCATGGTCCAAGTACCTAAAAATTATGCAAAGAACGTCCATAAGTGCATTTGGTAATAATACTCACATTGAAAAATTTAACTTGCATTCTACTATGTTTATATGTGAATAAAATACAAAATGGTACAAGATGGAGCCCTACAATAGGGTTGCATCACTTACCAATATAAGAGCAAGCATCTTCTACCTTCACATGGACTTACCGACTTACAACAAGCTAGACACCTTCACAAAGGAGATCTACTCTTGCCATAAGTCTTTGTCCTTGAAGGAATACCCACTATTCTCTTGGATCTTTATCCTTCAGCTTCAAGTTGATTAAGGAGAATCTTTCACTATTTGTGCTTGAGAGAAAGGGATTGGGAATGGGAAGTTGAGATCTTCACAAGGTGTACAATGAATAATCTCACTCACAAGTAACCTATCTCAATCGGATTGATGTATATCATTAGCAAGCTTGAGAGATAAATGGGATCTTAGTAGACAAAATCACTCAACTATAGCTAGGAGCATAAGAAGCAAACTTGGAATGAAATCCAAGGGAACCTATTCATAGTTGTGGGTGTCTATTAGCCAGTAGATGCACTTAGGGACAAACTCTATCCCTTTGGGGTGTTTCAACAAATATTTTTTCAAGTTTTGCAAAACTACAATGATCAGAAACACTTTTTCTGCACATTGTGTTCAATGTTTTCAGACGAGTTTCAATAAAGGTAACTCGACTGATGGAAAACCCTATGTGACAAAGAAATTTTGAGTTGTCGGTCGACTTTATCCTGGATGAAACTCGACAAATGGCTTAGAATTGATTTGTCTATGCATGGTGTCAGTTGTGTTAGTCCTAGGGAAAACTCGACCGACCCTGGTAGTTACCAAGACCAACACATGTTTTCGGTCAAGTTCATGAGAGTGAAACTCGGCCAATAAAAGTGCTTGTGATGAATTTTGGAAGTTTCATAAAGGTGCTTAAATGATAGATTTAAGTGCATTTTATATTTTTTTCTCAGTTAAATTATGAGTCTTAGAATCAAAACAAGTGAATACAAAATTGTTATAAGTGGTTTAAGGAATTTTCAACTAAAGTGCACTCACATTGATTTTTGCTTGTTTTGGGTCAATATAGGGCTTTCTTGAGTTCATTATTTTCATGTACTTAATACCTAAAATCAATCTCAAATAGACATATTAGATACATATGAATAGAGTGGTTAAATCATCATTAAAATATGGATAGTGTATAACTGTTAGGTCAACATTAGCAAGGCATGTACAAAATTTAATTATTGATCTATTTAAAAATACAGATTTATGTTATCAAATATAGGCAAGTTGCCTTAGTGGACTAAGGAAATAACAAGAAGACGATCTAGCTACGATGTTAGTTTCAATAGGGTACAAGAATTCAAAGTAGTATCTAGAAAAAATAAGGAGATTCTCGAAGATAATATCAAGATATCAAAATGAAATGATTTATCCATCGATAGGGATAGGCACCTAGTGTTCCCCCCTCTATTAGAGAATAGAACTTTCTCCTATGGGGGTAAATAGTATTGGGGGACATTTATGTCCATTATCCATTACAGAATGTTGGGGGATATGACCCACAAAATCTAGTTAGCCAAAGCTCTTAGACAATATTCAAATTTTTTTTGCAAGTTCAAATACAATCATTTTATTACATCATTCTACAATATCCAAGATCCAAACTATCACTGGTGACCTTCAAGATAGAGAAGGATGAAAACAAATTGGGTTCACCACTTTTGCCAAAATTCTATTGAATGAAATTCAAGATAGAACTAATATAGTTCAATAACAAAATAGAGAATCTAGTACATGTTCCATTCAAGGTGTCTAGAAGGATCAAGTCAATTCCTCACAAATCTAGAAATAGAGATGTAATAGGGTTATTTTATGCTTCTTGGGTTGGAAATCACTTCTGGAATCTTTCTTAGGTGAAATCAATATTTTTTAACTTTGTGAGTAGATTAATAATAATATCTTTTGTTATTATAATGTATCATCTCAAAATCATTATTTCATTCCCATTATCATGTTATTCATCTTTATACATGTAACAACATATTACATATGTTCATTATATACATGATTCGTGCATTCATGTGTTACATACCTATTATGTAATACACTAGTATAGACCACATCCTCAATTTGTATTATGAAAATATTAATTGGTTTCCATATAGTTATGGGTTGCACAATTTATAGAATAATAAATTTATGATTCTAGTCTGTATTCCAATTTACCTTTATATGTAATTTTATATCCTTATTTTGTTCATGAATTAAGTGTGTAATTTTATTATATGAATCAAATAAGGAAATAGGAGTCAATTATAAAAGAATTTAGTCTCAAATAGTGAATTATATTTATTTCTAATTTTCCTTTATTTTCAAGACTACATTATAGCTCCTTGGTTTCTTATTCAACATAATACATACGTGACATTGATATATCTAGGAAAGAGAATTATATGGTTAGGGTTTTGTATTGTTTGAGTTGAATGTACCAATGTGAATTCCATGGTGTGTATTTGATTTGATATCTAGGTACCATCAATTGTCAATTTCATTCTATATTATAGTTTTCTCGAAGGAACAAGAGAAGGGGAGGGTACCTCTCGATGGGAGGAGTAGACCATAGTTGTTTCTTGGTTTTGGGCTCACACCTTTGCCATCATAGGGTCTTCGGGGGGGTGACTCTATTGTGGTCAGTTAAGGGGCCAAAGAGGATGCTTTTGAGTGTTTGGGATCTTGCTCGTACCATCTGGTTATTGGGGTTAGAAGGACATGTAACTATAGTGGTGGAGGGTGGAAGGTTGTGGAAATCATTTGTGAGATATGGAGGAGATGACAAAACTCATTGATCATTGTTGTAGATGACTGAACTAGTCTTGGAGTTGATGATCAATGATGAGAATTAAGGCATTGTCGAGGAGGAGTATCTACCGTGGTGTTGTAATTAGGGTGCAAGTGCGAGGAGCCTTAGTGAGCAGATTGCAGGGCTAGGGGACACATTTTTGTTGTGTTGTAGGTTGGTCGTCGAGAGGTGAAGATGATGCGACTTTGTTTTCATGAGTGATGTTTGCAGGTCATGTAGTAGGTATCTCTCTTGTAAATGGTCGACGGATTTGAGGGGCTGCAGGAGGTGTAGGTTGATGATGATGAGAGGCAAAGGAAAAGGCATTCACATGTCTCTATGGTGACAAGGATGAATATGAGTGTGCTTAGGGTCAAGTACTTCCAGGTCTATGTATTTCCCTTCCATGGTTGGGATTTGGTTGTTTATAGAGAGAGATGTCGAACATGATTCTTGAGTTTGGGGTATCATGATCTAGCAAAGGCTGTGACAAACAATCATGCATTGGTTCGGTAGCTCTTAACACTTGATTGTCAGTTACTTATGATCTCAATGAGCTTTAATGGTGGTTCATTATTTGGCATTTGGAGTGTCTAGTTATGTAGCTATCGAGTTAGGAGACTTGAAGATGGAGTCAAGGTAATTAGACCCTAAGTAATTCATTTTTGGGTGTTTCTTCAAAATTGTATATCTCCTAATTTCCTAATACTTTTGATTTTAAATTTTAGACATGCCTTTATTCGTCATTAACATAATTTTTAAAAATAATAACTCCTAAATTTATTGTTAAAGTTGACCAATAAAATTATTTTTCCTAATTATTTTAAATATAATTATCTAATGATTAACATTGTCTTTCAGTGTAATTACAAAGTCAAGAATATGTAACTGACTCCAACTTTTCAATTGTGGGTCCCATATGGGTTGATTATATCAGTTTTGAGGACTAATTGCGTGTTGGTACTCAAATGTCAAGATAATTTATTGAAGTGAAAATATGTATTGAAATTTATCAAAAGGTTTTCAATTCAAGAGGGTTGTGATAATGGCTTAAATTAAATTTACTAAGAAACTTAGGTAATATTACAATAAGTACCCATAGTAGGTCAAGTGTATTTCACCTTAGCATTCTCCTTCCTTCATCAAGTAAGTTTTATTCAAATCATCTATTTGGGGGAGAGATATTTGTAGAAAGAGTGGAGTGGTTCACATTGAAAAATTAGGACTAGATCTCCATACAAATTTTCATTCAATCAAATATGTGTAGAGAAGTGATTAAGCTCAAGTGGAATTAGAGGCTCTAATAGGCACAAACATACCATTATAGATAAGCAACATAGAAGGTGAGACTGGGATGAATCACAAGGGTCCTTATTTATAGTTGAGGTTTCCTAGTATCCAGTAGTTATATTTGAATTCCATCCATATTGGAGGGTTCCAATAGATCCATTTTTTAGGTTTCAACCCCTTCTAATTGCTAAATGTATCAATTTAAAGTTTACAATGCAGTCTCACTGACCAATTTACTTTTATGGGAAACACAACTAATATATGGTTCTATCTAGCCAATAATACTTGGCCGGCTCATTCTACTTCACAGAAATCTTGGCAAACCATTCCTACTGCCAAGACAATACAAATTTCCATCGTCTATATTACCTCAGGGCAAATTTACCTACACAAATTCCTTCCAACTCAATACAAATGGTTTTTGGATGTAGTAATCGAGGGAAAACTCAAATGACAAGGCCTCCTATTTGGAATTAATAAAAAACTTCAAAGTGTATATTACTTCACTTTAATGTCTCTAGTTTATGATTGATTAACTACATGTCATTAAATCTTATAATGAATTACAAAAAAATCTAAGAGAAATTATATCTATTCTTTTTGGGGGAATTTATGCAATTTTGATTCATCTCTCCCTCCTTGCAGAAGAAAAATCAAGCTAGGGTTAAATTAAATAATTGAACAAGAGTTATTAAACGATAGGGATCCTACCATTACATATGTTAGATAGAAAATAGTCTAGGACCTCCATTGGAGGATCAATAAAAAGATAGGTCCTACTTTTGGTTTAAATTTGGTACTTTGCCAACTTGTCTATCACCTTGGTTTTCTTCTCACACACATAGAAAACATGCCCCTTATTTTTCATCAGTTGTTTTATCTATGTAAGCCAAAGAGAAATCTATTGAAAGACCGATAGTCCTTATGAACCATATTAATAACTAGTTTCAAGTCTGACTCCATAGTCAACTCTTCCATCATCAAGGTTTTGGCATAATTCAACACCGCAAACATGACCTTCAACTTTGCCTTAGTGGCATTGGTAGTTTTGACCTTAGTATCCTATCCTTGAATCAGTTGACCATGTTCATTTTTACCAACATAAGAAAATGTATAAAACTTCTTGTAAATGGTTGCTTCAATATTGAACTTCAACTGACCAGATAAGGGGGGACTACAGTGATCGTGAATATGCATTGTATCCCTTGTAATCATTCTCGATCACACTATAATACTACAACAAGCCTCCTTCATAATGAATTATAGTTGGTGAGCCAGAGTTTTGGCCTTTCTTTTAAATATTTATTTATCCACACATTTCCCTATGTACCAGTTGGTTACCAAAAAAGTGGTGACTTTCTCCATGCCTCCTTGCAAGTTGGTTATGTAGTAGAGTTCAACGCCCTTCACTACAAATAAATCATGCCAAATTCTACAGTAAAGTATGCATTCACAAACTACCTTTTCTCATTTACATACTCTTAGTGCATAAAAACAATTCATTATGCGTGCTCCATATGCCACATAGGCTCACCTCCATGAGATGTTTTTATTTTCTCTAAACATTAGTTGGTAGTTATTTGTTCCTGATGATCAAATATTTTTTTTTAATTTTTCTAGATATATTGAGATTCCAGAATAGGTCCCAATCTCCATCTATTAGAATGTGTGCAGCCCCTCTGAACACCTTATACGCCATTTTAGTCTATAAATTACCATACGAAGAATGCCTTCGAACTCGAATATCGATAGGTGATGCAGTCCCTTGGATGGAAATCAATATTTTTCTAAGAAGCCACTCCTTCAAAAACTATGTGACCTATTTTATAGAGAGGTTAATAAGACTACTAACATGATGATCCCTTAGGTCTCATGGGTTGGTTTAAGAACATAATCCTTTGAAATATATAGTTCCCCATACACCATACGTCTATCCAAACATTTGTGTTAGACCACTATTAGGAAAACATGTATGTATTTGCATATATAAGCTCGTTACCTTTAAGTGACACCCTATTTTCCTTGTATAGGCCACATGGTTTAGTGCCATTTTAAACTTCATAACAATTCTTGAGATGTGTATGCCAAATAGATTCACTATAATTGTTAATATCCAACATGTATAGGCCACATGCTTTAGTGTCATTTGAAACTTCATAACAATTCTTAAGATGTGTGTGCCAAATAGATTCACTATAATTGTTAATATCCAACATGTTCTTCAACAAGAGTGCTTAATTCCATTCATTCATTACTTTATCCCAAGACTGCCCCTTCCTTTTGTGCATAAATGATGTTTCAAGAGACTAGATCTAATGGGTGACCCAGGTATTGTTGACCCTGAGGTTATACATTGTCCATATTTTGATAATGACTTAACCATTCCATTCATATGTATCTAATATGTGTATTCAAGATTGATTTTAGGTGTTAGGTACATGAAAAGGATCAAAATTCAAAAGCCCTAATTTGCTCAAGTTCAAGTCAAAAGCTATACAAGTGTGTAATTTTGTAAATCCATGTAAACGACCTTAGAAGATTCTTGTAATCACTTGTATTGATGTATTGGCTTGTAACTAAGATGAGAAAATTGATTGGGACACTTAACACCATGTTTTAATCACTTTTGATGCACTTTAGAAAATTGATCACAGGTAGTCAATCGGTCGAGTTCCAATCTCGACCGATTCACTGGATCAATTCTATGAAGAGTGCATCGCTCGAGTTTTGCACTCACAGAATTCGACCGATGGGGTTACTGACCAAACACAACTTTCATTGGTCGGTCGAGTTTCCCCAGGACAAACTCCACTGATGGTTTGAAATTTGGGTTTGTCTTTTACCCTACCGGTCGAGTTACCTTTATTGAAACTCGACTGATTTCACTATACGGAATTTGCAAAAAAAGTGATTGTGACCGTTGGTGTGTTATTTGATCGAAAATAGAGTCGTTGCTTTGAGGCAAAATGGCTATTTTTTGGCCCAAAGTGTACCCCAACTCAAAGGAGCACCCCCAGCTATTAATAGGACCTTTTGGATTTCATTCCAAGGTTTCTCATTCACTACATGCTTGTACCTAGCTTAGTTGAGAGTGTAATAACCCTTTGAGCCCCTTTCTCTCTCTACCTTCAAGTCAAATTCGTGAGTATGAGTGAGATAGGTTCCCTTGTATGTGATCTACTCCCTGTATTGATGTAAAGATCTCCACCTCCATCTTCTTACCCCCTTTCCTATTGAAGAAAAGGATGAAGATATTCTTCGAGTGAAGGAGTTGTTGTTCTTCAAGGTTGAAGAAAGCATGGGGTTTCAGATCTCTAAGTGAAGGATATAGGAAAGGCAGACACTCAAGAAGGATAGGTAATTTCTTGAAGGCCGAATACTTGAAGAAGGAGTGGGTAAGTCCATGTTGATGGTTGAAGACTCCATGGTTCAAGTGGGTAAGCTCCTTCTATAGGTTGAAGATCCTTGCTTGAGGTACTAAGCCCTTAGATGAATGTAGTTTTATCTTGTAATCTTATGATGGAATATAAGAGTACCAAGATGGAAAAGTCATAGAGCCTAGCCACCTCTAGGTAGTAGACTGACTCACTTCAAGTTCGAAGTGTGGAACCACTCTAAACCACTTTGTCCAAGTGTATGTTCTTCCTTGTCTCTCACCCTTGCTATGCATGTTAGTTAGGATCTCAAATTGGATGAATGTTTAAGTTTTTGCACTTAATATATTTTGGTGGTCTAATTTGTTTTGTGAGATTTGTGAAGCTCTATTCACCCCCCCCCCCTCTAGAGCCCTTGATCCAACAAGTGGTATCAGAGAAGGTCTTCTCCAAGCTACTTCCACAAGTAGGAGAAGATGGGTGATTTAGCACTTGGATCTCTCAACTTGGAGGGAATCTTCTCCATGCAACCTCCAGTCATCGACGACACCAACTTCCTCTATTGGAAGAGAAGAACGCAGTTCTATCTCCAAGGATTAGGCTATGAGATGTGGAAGGTGGTGCATCTAAAGTATGAAGATCTAAAGGGGGAAATCTCCACATGGACAGAAGCCCAAATGAAACAAGCTCAACTCAATGCAAAAGCTGTGAGCATCATCTATGCAGCCCTCACCCCATCCGAGTTCAACCAGATCTCCTCTTGGGACACCTCACATGAAATTTGGAATAAGCTATGTGTCACCTATGAAGGAATGGATCAAGTAAAGGAAGCCAAGATCTACATGCTTGGGGGTCTACTTGAGAACTTTAAGATGGCCAGAATGAAAGAGTGGTAGATATGTACACAAGGCTCAATGTGTCATCAATGGATTGGTAGCACATGGTAGTGTGATGGACAAATGTACTATCAACTCCAAGATCTTAAGATCTCTTCCAAAGAAATGGGTGCCCAAGGTTACATCCATTGAAGAAGTGTACAAGCTTAGTGAATTGTCAACCGAGGAGCTAGTTGGAAACCTTCAAGCCCATGAACCAAGGCTTGATAAGCAAGAAGAAGAAGAAAATAGAGAAGAGAAGGAGTCCAAGAAGATGAAGGACATGGCCTTCAAAGCTTAAATTGAAGAGATGATTCGGCAGAAACAACTTGCACTCAAGTCCCCTACAACTTCCTCAAGTGAAGATGAAGGCCCAAATGAGCATGAAGCTAACTATTCCAAAGGAAAACACTTTAAGGGGAAGCCTTCTTCATCAACTCCTAGATGTTATGAATGTGGCCAAAAAGTCCATTACAAGAGTGACTTCCCTAAGGCCAAGAAGAGACATCACAAGAGCAGCCACAAGAAGGACAAGGAGTACAAAAGAGAAGGCGAATACAAGAGAAAGGAGAAGAAAGAAAGAAGAAGCAAAGATGCATCTCATGCAGCTTGGGAGAAGTCTTCCTCAAGCTCTTGAAGCTCTGAAGATGGAGAATTCCACCTTGCTCTCATGGCTTCTACAAGTGAAGATGTAGGTGAGGTAAGTGAGGTAAGTGAAGTCAATTTTCATGAGTTGTCTAAGGAAACTCTTATTGATATGCTTAATGATTAATGGTCATCTTTTATTAAATGCAAATCAAAAAAGAAAAGCTTAGGTAAGATAATAGATGATCTTTATGCTAAAATTGAGATTCTTGATAAGAATGAAAAACTTCTCCTTGATAGCATAGATTCTTTGCAAGGGAAATTTCTTGACCTTGAGCTTCAATATAATGGAGTAGAGGTTGAGAATGGTGTCTACCTTAAGACTATTACAGATCTTAAGGATGATAACCAAAGATGCCAAGATGAGATAGATGTTCTTAAAACTGAAAATGTAGAACTTAATCTCATTGATGAAGCTAGGAAACAAGAAATTCATGCTTATCAAAAGGAAATTATTTTTCTTAAATATGAAAATGCTAAGTTGCTCGATCAAGTTAGAGATCTATCATCTAGACCTATTTTTCAAAGTAATGAGGTAGCTAGCACTTCTTTAGAACGTGATTCCTTTCATACTAAATCCCTATGTTTAGAGGCCAATCTATTGAATGCTAGAGATGATCTTGCTGGTTTATCGTCTACTATCATTTACCTTAGTGATGATAATGCTAAATTAAGAGCTTCTTTACAAAAGTTTCTTACGGGAAAGAAATCCCTTAATGTTTTCCTAGAATACTCTACCAAACAAATTGGTACTAGTGGATTAGGATATGATGGGACTACTCCCAAGGGTAAGAACAAGAACAAGAGTAAGGGTAATAAGAAGAGTGTGGGACCTCCTATCTTCCATGGAGAGACTTCCAGCTCTAAGAACCCAATGGTATGTGTTCATTGTAAATGTGATGATCATTACTCTACTTATTGTCCTTACAAGCCAAAGGGGGCCAACCCAAAGATGAAATGGGTCCCCGAGCTAACGCTGGATCCCAAAGTTTGAGTTGGGTATCGACATCCTTCTTACATGCAGGTCAAAAGAAGATGGATTGTTGATAGTGGCTTCTCAAAACATATGACAGGTGAAATCATCCATTTCAACAAATTCATGAAAAAGAAAGGAGGATCAGTGACCTTTGGGATAACAAAAAGGGTAAGGTAATAGGTGAGGGTGATGTAGGCAATGAGCTTAGTATCAAAAATGTGTTTCTTGTTGATGTCCTACATCACAATTTGATAAGTGTAAGTCAACTTTGTGATAATGGATATCTTGTTTTATTTACTTCTTTGGAATGTCTACTTCTAGATTCCCTCACTTACAATGTCATATATAAGGGAACTAGAAATGGTCATCTTTATGTTATTGTGCTTGATGCTCTAAAGCATGTACTTGATAGATGCTTGGTTGTGGATAAAAATGATATTTCTCTTTGGCATCACTGGTTGGGTCATGTGAATATGCATCAAATGAAGAAATTGAGCAAAAACGAATTGGTTCGGGGACATCCCAAATTGGATTTTGAAAAGGATGAGGAATGCCAACCTTGTACACAAGGCAAGCAAACCAAGTCCTCTTTCAAATCCAAAGGAGTTCTTAGTTCCAAAAGATCTCTTGAGCTTCTTCATATTGATCCATTTTGACCTATGAAAACTCAAACGCTTCGTGGTTCCAAGTATTGTCTTGTGATTGTCGATGATTTCTCTCGCTATACTTGGACCTTCTTTCTCATTTCTAAAAGTGATACTCTTGATATTTTCTCGAGCTTTTGTAATAAATGAAGCTTCTTGCTAGATTGTTTCCATCCATAGTGACCATGGGGGGGAGTTTGAAAATGATTTTTTTGAGCGTTTATGTGAAAAATTAGGTTACTCGCACAATTTCTCTTCTCCTCATACACCTCAACAAAATTGGGTAGTAGAGAGAAAAAATAGGTTGCTGCAGGAGATGGCTAGGTCCATGCTTCTTGAATATGACATTCCTAAGAATTTTTGGGCCGAAGCCGTTAGCACCACTTATTTTGTGCAGAACTAAGTTTTCACGCATCCCTCTTTGAAGAAAACCCCCTATGAGTTATGGCGTGGTAGAAAGACATCCATCGACTTCTTTCACATTTTTGGATGTCCTTATTTTGTTTTGAACATGAAGGACTCTCTCGACAAGTTTAATCTAAAATCTTACAAGGCTTTCTTCCTAGGCTATAACACTACAAGCAGGGCTTATAGAGTTTTCAATATTAAATTGTCTAAAATTGAAGAATCTATTAATGTCAAGTTTATTGAAACTAACCCTGTTGTTGGTAAGAATATTGTTGATAATGATGTTGCAGATGACTTAATCCCAATGTTGAAAGACCTCAACATCGACAACAAAGGTAAGAAGGTGGTTGAAGCAAAAGATGAAGAGAAGAAGGATCCCACTCCTCACTTTGCAAAGAATCATCCCAAAAAGCTAATCATTGGCAACCCATTTGAGAGAGTGAAGACACGAGTTTCCTACAACAAAGAACAAGAAGACAATGCCTTCATCTCACAGATGGAGCCAAAGAACATCTAGGAAGCTCTTGGAAATGATGTGTGGATCCTTGCCATGTAGGAGGAACTAGAGTAATTCAAGAAGAATCATGTGTAGACTATAGTGCCAAGACCAAGTGACAGAAAAATCATTGGCACCAAGTGGGTCTACCGCAACAAGATTGATGAAAAAGGCAAAGTGATAAGGAAGAAAGCAAGGTTAGTAGCACAAGGGTACAATCAGCAGGAAGGTATTGTTTTTTATGAAACTTATGCTCATGTTGCTAGATTTGAATATATTAGAATGCTACTTGCCTTTGCTAGTTATAAAAATTTCTTGCTATATCAAATGGATGTTAAAAGTGCATTTTTGAATGGTACAGTCGAGGAGGAAGTATTTGTTACTCAACCTCTAGGCTTTGAAAATGACAAGCTACCTAATCATGTTTATTTGTTACAAAAAGCTCTCTATGGACTCAAACAAGCACCTTGAGCTTGGTATGAGAAATTAAAGAACTTTTCGTTAGGCAATGGCTATGTCATGGGCAAAGTTGATTCTACATTATTTCTAAAACACACTTCTAGAAATTTTCTTATCATTCAAATTTATGTTGATCATATCATTTTTGGCGTAAATGGTCTTGATCTTTGCAAGGAGTTTAGTTCTCTTATGCAGAGTGAGTTCGAGATGAGCATGATGGGTGAGTTGACTTTCTTTCTTAGCTTCCAAATAAAGCAAACCAAAGATGGAAACTTCATCATCCAAGGCAAGTACACTAATGAATTACTCAAATGCTTTGGGATGGAGAACATGAAGCCGACGGATACACCCATGTCCAATACCGCCAAGCTTGATAGAAATGAAGAAGGTGAGAAGATATATGTGAAGCTCTAGAGAGGTATGATTGGAAGTTTAGAATATTTAACTACCTCTAGACCTGACATTATGTTTAGTGTTGGCTTGTATGCTCACTTTCAATCAAGCCCTAGGAAATCGCATCTTATTGTTGTTAAGAGAATTTTGAGGTATTGACCCCAAACTCAAAATTTTGGACTATGGTATCCGAAGTCAAGGGACTTTACTCTTGTAGAATATAGTGATGCGGATTACACAGGTTGTTTGGTTGATAGAAAGTGCACAAGTGGCACTTGCTTTCTTCTAGGACCATGCTTGGTATTAGTTTTCCAAGAAATAGAGCATCGTGGCATTATCAACTACTGAGGCTGAATACATTATAGTTGGGAGTTGTTGTGCCCAAGTCCTATGGATGAAGCAAATGATCTAAGACTTTAACATACTTTTTGATGTTTCTACTATCTATTGTGATAATACTAGTGCAATAAATCTTTCTTATAATCCTATATTGCATAGTAGAGCTAAACATATAGAGGTTTTCCATCATTTTCTTTGTGATCACATTGCCAAGAAGGATGTCTTTATCACGCATGTGGACACGGAAAATCAGTCGGCAGACATTTTCACTAAACCTCTAGCTAGAGAGCAATTTTATTTTATTACATTTAAACCACTCATTGTTGCTTTGACTGATATTGACATGTTATCTAGCTAGTTGTTTATATCATATATGTCTTGCTCAAGCTTTACTCGCCTTGATTGCCTAAAATTGCTTATATTGCTAAAATTTTATTGTTGACATGCCTAGTTTCACTTGTTTTTGGGATTTTCTCGAATTTCTTGGTTTTATTGCTAAATAGTACCCAATGATGAGTGATATGTGCCTAAGTATGTTCAAAATACGTAACAGACTCGAAATATGAATTTAATTAGCATTCATATGGCTAGAAATTAAGTTTGATAGTTTTAGGTTAGGTTGACCATCGGTCGAGTTTCCCCAGGACAAAATGGACCGATCACTGGCCCAGAGCTATTCTACAGAGGACCAAATGGTTGAGTTTTCGACTCTCAGAACTCGATGAATCCGCACGCTGAAGCCAACTTAATTTTGGTTGGGTCGACTATTCTCCCTCTCAAATAGAGAATAGTCGACTGATTCCTCTTCTTCTAGCCCTAAGATCTCTACCCTAGCCCTAATCTTCCTTATCCTAGCCCTTTCTTGACCTAGATAGGTTGACCTAGACCTCCCTGATTGCTCCCTGGTGGTCTTTGGATGGTTTTTTTAGGTTGGTTTGGAGTGTTTGTTCGCTTCTCCTCTTCTTTCTCCCCTCCATGGCTTCACATAGGAGAAAATGACCCACCCCTAGCAATGCTCCTTCGTCCTCTTCATCTAATCGCTTGATTCCTTTCAACGATACATCCTTTGTCTTAATAGAGGTTGTTAATAGGTATAAGGAACTTCTTCCTAGGAGTCCTTTCCCTTTTTGTGCCTTGTTTGATCCAAGCCCTAGGTGGGAAGTGGTTAAAGACCAAGTTTCTAGGTTGCTATCCATTCACCACCTCTCTGCCTTGGCTATAGAACGTGATTGCTTTTTCAATTCGATGACAAGCACAAAGGAAGTTCACGAGTTCTATGCTAACTTGTGTTGGAACTACGACACCCTCATACCCCCTCCAAATACTCAAGTAATCCTAACCTCGATGATCGCGGGTAAATGTTTTCAAATCTCTGAGGATATTTTAAATGTCATCTTTTTTAGAGATGAGAAAAACGATACCTGGTGCAAGGATTATGGCGAGTACTTCGATCTTTGGATCCCGAAGGTTTCTACAAGCAGAATGAACTTACTTTCCCTGACATTTATCGCTACTTGAAGAAACCTGATGTTCCATATAAGAAGAAGAGCACCCAACCTTCCTCCTCCCTCGATCTCAGAAAGCACATTTTGGCTTTAGTGATCAACTGCAACATCCATCGGAAGAAAAATCAAACAAATATTATAGAGAACACTATTGTCATTATGTATTGCATCTTAGAGAATATCGGTGTCAAGTGGGCCAGATACATTCTACATCACATGACTTACTTTGACACCAGTAAGAACACCTGAGGCACCCATCCCCCATACCCATCCCAGATCTGTGGTTTGTTTTAGTTTGCTACTGAGAAGTCACTATTTTCTAACTTTCATTACAAGTTAGCAAGGAAGGGTGTTTGTATCAGTGAAACCATGATTTAAAAGTGTGTGCCCAATTTTGCCTCTACCACACCTGGTGCTTCTCCCTCTGCCTATGCAACCCCTACCTCCTTTGCCCAAGCTCCACCTCCTCAGCCTCCTCCTTGACCTAGTCGTGCTTCGTTTCGTGTATTCAATGAAACCCATATGGGCTACATGATGCACCAACAAACATACAACCAACAGGTCCAGGAGCACCTACATCAGGATCTATGTTCCATCATGTCTACCATGAAAATATCATGTGCACACCCCTACCCCACCTACCAGCCTTTCCCCGATAGTGATTATGCTTCATATGCATACAATCATTACTATCCTACCCACAAGCCTTCCGCTGTTGCTTTTCCTCCACCCTTTTCTACTGGTGGTCCTACTCCTACTCCTGTGTACCTCCCATTGCTTGCTGGCCCCCTAGCCACCATGCTTGCCTCTCTTGGAGACTTTGCTCCATCCTTTCCTCAGGCCAATGAGCTCTATACTCTTGGTATGACTTGGGATGAGCAGAATGCTCATTGACTCGGTCGTGGTTTTGGTCCTCACAAACAAGGAGATGCCTGACCAGGCTGATGATGCTAAGGCTACTGATGATGACGATGGTGATGGTGAGGATGCTTCTGATGATGGTGATGGTTTTGGTGTTGATTCTGGTGATGAAGGCACTACAGTTGCACCTTCTGATGGAGATGCGGACTACGAGCCTAGATCCAATGATGATGATGTTGTGGATATAGATAGTCTAAATGTCTAGTTTATTTGTTAGTTTTTAGTCTAGTATGCTAATCATATATATCTTTCTAGGCTATTTTTTATAAGAGACATCTGGGCACAATATCTGAGTTGTACTATTTTTTATCTTCTATTTTTCATCACTTCTTGAGAACATGCTTCTGATTTATAATATATGTGATGTGCACTCTTGCTCTTTTCTCTGTTATATATTATGAGTTGGTGCCATCTTTCACCATATTTTGATTATGACTGAGATTGTATGTTGCTTTCGTCTCTGTTTGACATATGATTTGAGATTGCTTGTATGAGTATTTGGTTGATTGTGTTTTGGAGAAGACCTGGATTTATGCTCTTCTACCCCCCCCCTACTTTTTGAGAATGTCAAAAGGGGGAGAGAATTTTCAATGTCTTGAAACTCAATCATATTGCTATTCCTTGTTATACTACTATGTATTTCTTATGAGATCATTTTCTTGTTCATTTAATGTTTTATCATGTGACTTGCAAAGGACCATATAGTACATGTATGCTATTATTGCTTTGTGTACATAGACTCACTATGCAGGATTAGAGGAAGCATAAATTGAGGGGGAGCAATTCACATTTTTCACATCTTGAATCCCCTTAATTCACAAGGCAAAGGTAGAACATCTATATCCTTTTCAATATGTTTGAGGAATGGTTTGTCAATGTCAAAAAGGAGGAGAATGTTGACCCAGAGGTTATACATTGTCCATATTTTGATAATGACTTAACAATTCCATTCATATGTATCTAATATGTGTATTCAAGATTGATTTAAGGTGTTAAGTACATGAAAAGGATCAAAATTCAAAAGCCCTAATTTGCTCAAGTTCAAGTCAAAAGCTATACAAGTGTGTAATTTTGTAAATCCATGTAAACAACCTTATAAGATTTTTGTAATCACTTGTATTGATGTATTGTCTTGTAACTAAGATGAGAAAATTGATTGGGACACTTAACACCATGTTTGAATCACTTTTGATGCAATTTAGAAAATTGATCACAGGTAGTAATCGGCCGAGTTCCAATCTCGACCAATCCACTGGATCAATTCTCTGAAGAGTGCATTGGTTGAGTTTTGCACTCACAGAACTTGACCGATGGGATTACTGACCAAACACAACTTTCATTGGTCGGTCGAGTTTCCCCAGTACAAACTCGACTGATGGTTTGAAATTTGGGTTTGTCTTTTACCCTATTAGTCGAGTTACCTTATCGAAACTCGACTGATTGCACTGTACGGAATTCGCAAAAAAAGTGATTGTGAATGTTGGTGTGTTATTTGATCGCAAATAGAGTCATTGCTTTGAGGAAAAATGTCTATTTGTTGGCCCAAAGTGTACCCCAACTCAAAGGGGCACCCCCAGCTATAAATAGGACTTCTTGGAGTTCATTCCAAGGTTGCTCATTTACTACATGCTTGGTCCTAGCTTAGTTGAGAGTGTTCTAACCATTTGAGCCCCTTTCTCTCTCTACCTTCAAGTCAAATTCGTGAGTATGAGTGAGATAGGTTCCCTTGTATGAGAGGTACTCCCTGTATTGATGTAAAAATCTCCACCTCCATCTTCTTACCCCCTTTCCTATTGAAGAAAAGGTTGAAGATCTTCTCCGAGTGAAGGAAAAGGAGTTGTTGTTCTTCAAGGTTGAAGAAAGTATGGTGTTCTAGATCTCCAAGTGAAGGAGATAGGCAAGGAGGACACTCAAGAAGGATAGGTAATTCCTTGAAGACTGAAGACTCGAAGAAGGAGTGGGTAAATCCATGTTGATGGTTGAATACTCCATGGTTCAAGTGGGTAAGCTCCTTCTATAGGTTGAAGATCCTTGCTTGAGGTACTAAGCCATTGGATGAATGTGGTTTTGTCTCGTAATCATATGATGGAATATAAGAGTACCAAGATTGCAAAGTCCTAAAGCCTAACCACCTCTAGGTAGTGGACTGACTCACTTCAAGTTTGAAGTGTGGAATCACTCTAAAACACTTTGTCCAAGTGTATGTTCTTCCTTGTCTCTCACCCTTGCTATGCATGTTAGTTAGGATCTCAAATTGGATGAATGTTTAAGTTTTTGCACTTAATATATTTTGGTGGTCTAATTTGTTTTGTGAGATTCGTGAAGCTCTATTCACCCCCCTCTAGATCCCTTGATCCAACAAGTGGTATCAGATAAGGTCTTCTCCAAGCTACTTCCACAAGTAGGAGAAGATGGGTGATTTAGCACTTGGATCTCTCAACTTGGAGGGAAGCTTCTCCATGCGACCTCCAGTATTCGACGAGACCAACTTACTCTATTGGAATAGAAGAATGTAGTTCTATCTCCAAGGAGTAAGCTATGAGATGTGGAAGGTGATGCATCTAAAGTATGAAGATCCAGAGGGGGAAATCTCCACATCGACGAAATCCCAAATGAATAAAGCTCAACTCAATGCCAAAGCTGTGAGCATCATCTATGCAACCCTCACCCCATCCGACTTCAACCAGATCTCCTCTTGGACACCGCACATGAAATTTGGAATAAGCTATGTGTCACCTATGAAGGAACGGAGAAAGTGAAGGAAGCCAAGATCTACATGCTTGGGGGTCTACTTGAGAACTTCAAGATGGGTAAGAATGAAAGAATGGCAGATATGTACACAAGGCTCAATGTGATCATAAATGGATTGGAAACCCTTGGTAGTGTGATGTACAAAGGCACTATCAAATCCAAGATCTTAAGATCTCTTCCAAAGAGATGGGAGCCCAAGGTCACATCCATTGACAAAGTGTACAAGCTTAGTGAATTGTCAACCGAGGAGCTAGTTGGCAACCTTCAAGCCCATGAACCAAGTCTTGATAAGCAAGAAGAATAAGAAAAGAGAGAAGAGAAGGAGTCCAAGAAGATGAAGGACACGACCTTCAAAGCTCAAATTGAAGAGATGGTTCGATAGAAACAACTGGCACTCAAGTCCCCTACTCCTTCCTCAAGTGAAGATGAAGGCCCAAATGAGCATGAAGCTAACTACTCCAAGGGCAAACACTTCAAGGGGAAGCCTTCACCATAACATTAGTAAGGATGGAAGTTATGAAGGACTTCACCATACACACTCTTGCTATTAATGAGAGTATCCAAACCACCCAAGCATTGCCCTACTAGTAATGTTGTCTAATATTTCTGAGAAGGTTTCCTTACTAATCTTATAATGTATTATATGGACTCCCAAGTGTTTTTCTATGTCATTAGTAACTTGGAATCCTCACACTCTACTAAACCTTGTTTTCACAACCCGTGGGATACTCTCTGAGAAGAATATCCTTGCCTTTTCCATATAAATCGAATGGTTGAAGACCCTTTGAAACATTTTGATGCAATCACGAATGTATTTGATATAATCAATTCGAGAGCTTGCAAATAGGATAAGATCACCCTCTAAGACCACATGTGCAATTTATATGCCATTCGTCGATAGCTTCACAAGTTTCCATTGTTTATTCATCACAATTTCTTATAATACTTGACTAAGGTTTTCAAGAATAGCACAAAAGGGTAGGGTGACAGGATATCACCCTGCCTGAGTCCCCTCCTTGCTTTGATAGATGGTGAGTTCTTGCCATATTCGAAGTAGTGTATATTTATATCTATTCTTCATTTATTGAAATTATTTTGAAGGCTTGAGTGTTGGCAAACTAAGGTTTGTGAATTTTATTTTTTTGTACCTATTTAACTAAAATCATATCAAATCAAAATGTTAGACCCACAAGAATGAAATGATTAAGTCTTCACCAAATAGTTAAATTTATAACTTTTAAATCAACATTTTTCCCCATTTTCAAGACGAAAAATTGTTCCTAAGAATATTGAAATGATAGGAAATTGATTATTTAACTTTGAATCTAAGGGGGCATATGAGACTAAGTTAGACATGTTCACCTCCACAACTTATACTTAGTTACATATTAGGGTTGTTCTTCACAAGAACAATAATATGTATGGAATTATATATTATGTCTTATATTTCAAGAGAATATGCAATGAGATACGTTTGAAGATATGGAAATTGTTTATCACACTTTGAAATATCAAAAAGTGGAGGGGCTCTACATTGGATCTTACGCAACTATATCACTCAACCAAAAAAATTAATTACAGGGGTCATAAATCAAGTTTTTAGTAAAATATATAACAAGGATTCCAAAAATTGTAAAAAAATGTATAATAATAATCAACACAAAAAGGATTGAAAGTTATTCTTAGATGCAAGTGCCCTATCTAATACACATTTATTTCATAAGATATATGTAACAAGACACTCTAGAATCTAATACTAGTCATCATGGGTAGGGTCATAGTCCTTATCACCTAAATCATCATAATGAGTGGTTATGTAGTGGTCAGGGACATCCTCATATTCAAACTCATCACCATAAACACCATTATTATCATCATCTCTATCATCTTCATCATTAGCTTTCTCTTCAAGAACCAAATCAACAACCAATTCCACATCACCAGAGGCAACTAACCTATTTCCTAGACATTTGTCATTAATTTTTGGGCCAACACGTCATGCCACTCTCAAGAAGATATGATGCCTAAGGATAGGTGGGCATTCCATTCCAATCAAAATCAACAAGAATAGAAAAGTAGGACTAGGATGAAGCACCAAAATATGAGTTAGAATAGAAACTAATGGGAAGATATTGATGGAGGTGCATTCATGTTGGAAGAGGCATGGAGAGGGTATGAAGTAGTAGAGGTAGAGTATGTAGTGGAAGGAGTATATTTATTGCAGGGTAGGACTAATCATACGCATATATAGAATAGTCAGTGGCAAAGAGGGGAATGGAAGGTCTACCAGGGTGAGCAGAAGGAGATGTTCATGCTGGACATGATATGGACCAAATTTGGTGGAGATGGTCCTTGTACTAGATATTGTAGGCATTTTGATACATCATGCATACTATCAAAGACTCATTGGACATAGAGAAAGAATCCCTACCTAGGACTAGGTGGCATGGGTGGAGGCATAAGTTGGGTGGGTGAGATACATGGAAGGATAAAACTTGGATTGGAGGAATGGGTATATTTCATGTTATGAAAGGAGTTCTTAGTTGAGTTTTAATTTATCACAAGCCCTCTATGACTAAAGATATACTTAAGTTTACTGATAAGCGATTTTTTTGTAAGAAATTGAAAGACGCCACAAATAAGATTGTGATAGGGTTGATGGTTGTCCTTAGTGTTTTTCTATGCATCCATGAAACTCATGTGTGTAGTATGCATCTTGTCCACTACATTGATTTCTTTTAGAATGCAATAGGTAATCACAATAAAATTAGCAATGTCCATTTGATTTTCATAGACAAGAACACCAATATGTACAATCAAGGTAGTGATTATCTTCTTGGTGTCTAGGAATGAGGACGGAAGGATTACTTTCATCCTGTAAGGATAACCTATCTTGTTGAGGTCCATGTGGTTGTCATGGAGGACAATATCAATTTTTAAACTTCTATATTTCTTTTCAAGGTAGATAAAATATCAATATTCTATGGTATTTGTGCATATAAGAGCCCATGGAGTCTTCATTAGTGATATAAATATTTAAATCACTCTCAAAAACTTTGAATTTCATCCCACATTAGAGGAAATAATGACTTCCGAACCAATTAGGTGTAAAGTTAGGTTGGTATAGTACTTATTTAAATAATTTTTGTAGCAATACTCGCTGAAATAGACAAGACCATATGAGTATAATGCATCTACAAAATGATAGGAAAAATATTCTAATGTAAAGATAATGTTGACCAGTTTCACAAAAGGCTTGTAAGGGAAAGGAGTTATTGGGAGAAGATCACCATACCTACCAACAACCTTAGGATTGATGAAGGTCATGCAATAATAGAAAAGCCTCATACAAATGGAGGAGAATTAGCAGATATGACTTCATAATTTGACTAACTAGGATTGTGTTATAACCTCAATTTTTCGTATTCAGAATTTAAATGTAATTTCTCCATTTAAATACATATGAGCATGTAACTATTTGATTTGACTTGAATGTATGGATTTCATTAACCAATAGCCTTGATTGTGTGATTTCATAGGCCTTATTGGCTATTGGGCCCAATAACAAGAAAAATAAAACAAAAGGAAAAATAAATTAAGTTAATAAAATAATATTTAAGAAAAGGAGAAAAGAAAGAGGTACAAGCCTCTAGAAGGCTAGGAGGTAGTGTCCAAAGGTAGTTTTCATACCCTTGGGATTTCTTGGGTCCCAAGTAGCCCAAGTTGCCAAAATAATAATAAAGGAAAGAGAAAATATCAATTAAGTTAACTTTATTGAAAGATAACTTTCTTATGAAGGAAATACCCTTTTTCTTTGGAATTTGGGTCTCAAATTTCATACGCAAGTAGATAATGTCGACCCAAAGTTTTCTTTAAATTTTGGTGGGAAAGGAATGCAGGGTTCATGAGATATGAATTTTTAAAGTTACCCTAAAGTGGAAAGGATTTTGAGTCATGATTTAATTTCAATTAAAATCTTGAAATTCGGCTCTTAGACACGCACTCGCGATCATTGGATCAACGATCCATGGCCTGGGAGGAATCCCAGTCTCGTGGGAAACTGGATATCTGTGTCCAGATCATAGGAAACCCGATCAAGGATTGCTCGAGTTTGAGCCTATGTGCGAGGTTGGAAAGGAGTCCATCGACTCCTGGAGATTGTTCCGACTCTACCTAACCCAAGTTTCTTGGGGTTTCATCATGAACTGGAGAAGTCCCCAATTTTTTGTAATTCTATGATGAACCCTATATATAGGGTAGAGCGGCTGGCCATATGAGCAACCCCACAAACCCTTCCCTCATTCCTGGAACACTGTGGCGATCGTGCTCGTGCTTTCAATTTGATCAACCACCATGTCCTTCCCCCTTGTCTAGCTGCCACCGTCAGTAGAGGAGTTGGGAATCATTGGTGGTGAAGGAGCAGTGTGGAGGAGGAATTGAAGGTACCCCCATATCTGTGAGGAGTAGGTGAAGCTGCCATACCCTTTGGTTTGTGCACAGGTGGTCGGGAGTTTGAAGTCAATGAATGAGTTGACTCACGACGCTCTGTTGGCCGATGCGCGAGCTTGAAGATGACCTCTAGTGAAATTACCATCTTGCCCTCCCGCGTCTTCAGTTCAGGTAAGGGAAAACCTATCCTTTGTATGTTTTGATCGTGAGTAAGGCACACAATCTTGGATCGTTGGATCCTGCATGGTCCAACGGACCACCAATCGAACGACCAAGATATATGGAGATTTTTGGAAATGGATTACTCTCTAATAGATAATCCAAGAAAATGCTTTTCTTTGCAAAAACCGTAGATATTAATAGGAAGGTCAGACGAAGGAACTTTATATATGAAAATTGATCAGAAAAATATGAGTAATCTGATAAAAATAGTTTTAGCATCTGATTGCGTTTCTAATTGCAAAAGTACCTTGAGTTGATCATAAAGTGCATTAAATTTAGGTTAAAAACACTAATGGTGATTCGAGATCAAATCTAAGGTGCTTAATGGGTTAATTCGAGTATTAATAGCCTATTGGGAGATAAAGTGAGATCTAGATATGATATCAGATTTTAATTGGCTTATTTAGGGTTTTAATCCATGAATGTATGATAATACAAGTAGAAATTCTAATCTAGGGTAAAGAAGGAAATTAGCTTGAACCATCTGAATTATTTGGGGATAATGTTGTTATTTATTGATCCTCAGCCTGTTATGAGGAATATGACAAGCTAATTAGGGTTTATACTTAGATTTGCTAAATTAGGGTTTATGGTATCAACAATGAATATAAACCCTAATGAATCCCTAAAAGGAAGTAGGAAACCCTAGAAAGAAAGTTCATATGAGTGTAATCTGAGAAAGTGAATAGTGATTAAATTATATGATTATTTTAGGATCATTGCTTGTGTGAACTGCCTGCTTACTTGGATCTTTCTTTGCTTGGGTTATTGAATCGACTGAACATGTATGTGGTTATTTATGAGTAATAGATTTAGATTCACGGCGTTTCCCGAACATTTTATCGATTGAATGCAACCTAAAGTATTAGATGTTTAATTATGCAATCATATAAAGTACCTATGATTATCACAACTAAGTATATATGTGTATTCTCAAACCTACATGCCACCCTGATGTAAGTTGCAAGACTAAGCCCCGGAGGGAAGACCATTGGGAACCATGAGGGGTGACCCCAAGCACCAAGCTCAGGATGGAGAAGGTTGCCTTATGTCCCTTGCAAGGAGAAAACCCTAAGAGAGGGTAATCTAGGGTTTGGGGAAAAAGTGGTTGAGAATGTCACATTGAAAACATAATTTGGATTGTTAATAACTTATTTGTGATAATTATGTTGTTAGAAACTATTTGTGAAAATTTTGATTGTCCCCCACATACCAGTATAGGAATATACTGACTGACATTTTATTTATCGGCATTTTAGGTATAATCTAAAAAGGACAAATAGTAAAGTGAAATCTGTGAAGATGAATTTAAGTAATCTGAAGGAGGATTAGATAGTTAGATTTCTACTGTGGATAGAATTCTTAGATCCTATTTTGAAAAGGTATGCAAAAGTTTTATTTTATTCTAGCTTTTTAGTTTAGTAATAGTAGAATTTGATAATTGTTTTTATTAAATATTAAACCATGGATCCTGAAATATTGGGATAACGTCTCTGACCTTCTAGTATCCCTTAATTGGCAGTTACCGGGAGGCAGAGTCATTACATTTGGTATCAGATCCGTGGTTTCTCATTTAATCCTTAATAATTATTAAATTTTACAAACTCTATAGAACCGAGGGAATTATTATAAGATTTTCCAAAACGGAGGTGTCTAGAAAAGGATCACGGTCCGGGGGCTGGAAATATTTTCCTTTTCCCCACTAGTCGGTCACGAGGACTCCTGAATGCAGTGTGACTTCCTGGCCAATGTCTGCGGTTCTGACTCAAAATAAGATACCTTTAGGATTCTCTCATCTATTTCATCCCTTCTCAACCCTAATTCAATTAAGGATTCTAGGATATAGGGTTTTTCTCTCTCTTCCCCACCCTCTTGAGGTCAGGGTAAGTATGATAAGGATTAAGGGATCCTCCATCAAATTAATAAAAGGTACGTAAACAAGATATCATCAGGATAAGTATAACTAGTTTAAATGTAAACTAAAGTTTGATTGTGTGCTTATGTAGATGGCTCATGTGAAGACCATAGAAATCCCCGAGGCCACCGAGAACCCTGCTAAGGGTTGGCCTCCCTACAAGGGAAAGGGATCTACCAAGAAGAGGAAGAGGAACCATGGTGGTGAGTCCTCAAGGAAGAGGAAGAGACCTGAGGGAGCCTCACAAGAAGGCCCCGATACTATGCCAGTACCTTTCGACAACCCCGAGATGAAACAGGAAGAGGAATGCATGTCTGAGGATGAGGGCAAGTTTAAGGAGAACCAGGCCAGTGGTCCAGGACCAGAAATGGTGGTTCACACCCCTGATGCCCTATGGATGGAACACCAGAAGAGGCTAACTGAGGCCATTAGTGCCCTGGCCCTCATGGATATAGCCAGAGATGAAAATGGCAAGTCTCTTTCCGTTCGTCCTCGACTTGGAGTCACCATTCTGGACTTCATCAATCTGAACATCGAGAAATTTTGGGGAGAGGATAAGACTGAAGTGGTCGACAAAGCAGATGCTTGGTTCTTGGCAGTCGAGAATGGTTTTTGCATGCTGGAGGTACAGCTGAACAAGAAGGTTCTTTTTGCTACTCATCTCTTGGAAGGAGCATCCAAGATCTGGTGAGAGAAATACATCAAGGGACGAGATCTAAGTGAGGAGTCGATGACATGGACTGACTTCAGGACTATCTTCTCCACCAGATTCATCCCCACCTTAGCTAAGAAGGAGAAGGAAAGAGAGTTCACCAACATGATCCAGGGTAACCTATCTGTTGTGGATTTTGGCCACAACTTTCACATCTTTGAGTGTTTTGGGTACATGATAAATGAGGAAAGATGAGTGGAACATTTCATGGAGCGTCTTCACCCTACAATCAAGCCTCATGTGATGGCGAATGAACCAACAACTTTCTCTGAAGCCTACAACCCCACCTTAGACATGGAAAGGACAGTGATGCCTACTCAGAACCCACCCAAAGGATATCTGGGTTTCACTGAAGGCACTCAAGGACAAAAAACTGATCACAAGAAAGGACAAGGGCATAACCGCAACAAGGGCAAGCATGGACACAAAGGGAAGCCACATGGTGAGAGTCACTTTCAGAAGTGTTGTACCTGTGGACGAACACATCCTGGGAAGTGTCTCTTCGAGTAGAGAGTGTGCTACCATTACCAGTAGGAGGGGCACTTCATCGCCAACTATCCTCTGCCTAATCCGAGAGTTCCAATGGCAGCACAACCAGTGGCAGCAGCACCCCCAACAGGACGAGCACCTACTGGAGGTCCACCTTTTGGAGAGAGAAGGAAAGCCAGAGTGTTTGCCATTGATAATGAAGAAGCCTAGGATAATTCTAATAGGTTGACTGAGGGTAATAACCCATAGAGTTTTCCTTTCAGTTTAGTTTGATCATGTAATAGCAGTCTGATACAGTATGAAACTATGTAGGCATGCTTGAAGTGATGGGAAAAAAATGTAAAATCTCTTTTTGATTATGGTTCTACTAATAATTTTATTTTGATAAATATGGAAAGTATGCTTTGTTTGGACATCAAGGACTTAGGCTATGTTTTGGATGTCACAACCCTGAGTGATCGAATATATAAATCTCTTTTAAAAAACCCTGACTTTCCAGTTAAGTACCTAAGTCATGAGCTTCCCACTGACTTCATCCTCCTCGATATTAATGATTTTGATGTAATCATTGGTATGGATTGGCTTTACACCTATAGACCATAGATTGACTGTAGAGAGAAGAAGATCATTATTAGGAAACTTGGTCATCCACACTTTACAATTTGAGGAAGAAGAGAAGCGACTACCAACCTTTATGTGTCAGCTTTGAAGGCTGAACAGATGATATCTAAAGAATGCCAAGCATACCTAATCATAGTTACCGAGACCGAGGCCAAGGTACAACCCTTAGCGGAGATAGAGGTTGTCCGGGAGTATACGGATGTGTTTCCAGATGATCTACCAAGGATTCCCCCTGAGAGGGAGGTAGATTTCTCCATTGAGTTAGCTCCCGGGACTAGCCCTGTCTCTAAGGCACCCTATAAAATGGCCCCTGCTGAGTTGCTTGAGTTGAAATCCCAGTTGTAGGAGTTGCTAGATAAAGATTTTATCTGACCTAGTACATCACCATGGGCAGCACGCCTCCTTTTTGTGAAGAAGAAGGATGGATCTCTCCAGATGTGTATTGATTACCGGATGATCAATCAGGAGACCATTAAGAACAAGTACCCCTTACCCAAGATAGATGATCTTTTTGACCAGCTCAAATCGGCCCTAGTTTTTTCCAAGATCAATTTGACGACAGGATAACATCAGGTGAGAGTAAGGAGTGAGGATTTACCTAATATGGCTTTCTAAACCTGATATGGCCATTATGAGTTTGTGGGCATATCGTTTCGGTTGTCTAATGCACCCAGTGTCTTTATGAACCTTATGCACAGTGTGTTCCAACCCTTTCTTGACTCCTTTGTGATCATGTTCATAGACGACATCTTGGTGTATTCTGATGACCTAGTTCAACATTGTGACCATCTGGGTAGAATCCTTGATATCCTGAGAAAGTAGAAGTTCTACAGAATGTTCTCAAAATGTGAGTTTTGGATAAGATCGAGTCATGTTTCTTGGACACATCATCTCAGGAGGAACAATCTCCGTATATCCAACTAAATTGTCAACAATTTGAGACTGGCCTGCACCAAAGAACCCCTCTGAGATTCGTAGCTTCTTGGGGTTGGTCAGATACTATTGGCACTTCATCAAGGATTTCTTGAAGACCGCCTTGCCGCTTACTATGTTGACCCAAAAGGATGTGAAGTTTGTGTGGTCTGACATATGTGACACTCATTTTTAGGAGCTAAAGGAGAAGCTAACCAACACCACAATATTGACCCTGCCTTCCTGCAATGAGGGTTTTGTGATATTCACCGATGCTTCAAAGATGGGCCTTGGATGTGTGTTGGAACATAATCGACATGTGGTTGCATATGCCTCCCGACAACTCAAGCCCAATGAGGTGAACTACCCGATGCATGACTTAGAGTTGGCTGCTATCATCCATGCATTGAAGATATGGCGGCATTACATGTACAATGCTACCTTCAAGATCCTCACTGACCATAAGAGCCTGAAGTACCTCCTGACACAAAGAGACCTGAACCTATAACAACGACGATGGATGGAGTACATGAAGGATTACGGCTTCACCATCACCTATCATCCTGGTAAGGCGAATGTCGTAGCCGATGTGTTGAGTCAAAAATAGCTCAAGTGTGTAGTTGTTTTATCCAATCAGTGGAAGAGCTTAGAAGAGCTCATGGAGTGTACTCCACAACTATTAGAGGACTGAGTTCGATTGGCCAATATTCAGAATCAGTCAGAGTTGTTGAATGAGATAGTGGCGGCACAGTTGATCAGTTCAAAACTCTGCAGATTGAAGGGCTAGATGAAGAAGCCACATACCTGTCTCTCGGTGGGAGTAGATGGAGGGATCAGATTTGAGAATCGTATATGGGTTCCTGAAGGTTCTCCATTGAAGGAAAGTATCTTGCAAGAAGCTCATGGTTCTAAGTATTCAGTACACCCAGGCACTACAAAGATGTTTAAGGACCTACAGAGGTATTTCTAGTGGCCAGGAATGAAGAGAGACATTACGGAATATGTGTCTAGCTATCTTATGTGCCAGATGGTGAAGGTTGAACACCAATGACCCAACAGACTTTTACAATCGATAGAGATTCTAGAGTGGAAATGGGAGCAGATCACCATGGATTTCATGGTCGGTCTACCCCAGACTAAGAGAGGTCATGATGTGATATGGGTTGTGGTAGATCACCTTTCCAAATCAGCACACTTCCTTGCCCTAAAAGCACTGCCATGGTGTCAGACCTAGTTGAGATGGATATTAGGGAGATAGTACATTTTCATGGCGTACCCAGTTCCATCATCTTTGATAGAGACCCGAAGTTCACTTCCAAGTTGTGGAAGCAAGTACAAGAGGAACTTGGTACAAGGTTGAAGTTCAGTACCGCTTATCACCCCCAGACGGATGGTCAGTCACAGAGGAGGATCCAGACATTAGAGGGTCTGTTGAGAGCTTGTGTGCTCAATTGGGGTGGATTGTGGGAACAATACTTACCTTTAGCCGAGATTGCTTACAAAAACAACTACCAAGCCAATATTGGGATGCCTCCGTATGAAGCTCTTTATGGGAGATTCTGTCGGACACCGCTTCACTGGGATGACACTACTATAGAAACATCATTCAATGTCACTTTTCTGGGCGTCAGTTATTTAGGAAACCTAATGCCGATAAAATTAAATGTCGGTGATTTAGGAAACTTGACGTCTATATTCAAAGACCAGCCAGACACGGGTACCACTTTATATTCAGCGTCAGTTGGGTAACACAAGACTGACGCCTAAAATCGCTCGCAAAATCCAATTTTTGAGCGAAAAAAAATTGGCCCCAAAGTGTCACATACATCATTGGTGTTTTAACTATTAACTGACGCCTATATAAGATGAAAATTAGCGCGAAAAGTTCCAAATTCAGTGTCGGTTATCCTTTGATAACTGACGCTGTTAATGGTTCCCGCCAAATAATTTAGGGCAAAGATTATCTAATTGGACGTCGGTTTTTTAATATCAATCGACGCTGAAGAGTAAAAGGTGTCGGTGTTGTAGATAACCGACACCATTTACAAACTTAATAGACCCGTATCACCCGATCGTCTTCCCCTTTTTTCTGTTTCATTGTGATAATTTTCTCTGCTGCTCGACGCTCACCTAAAATCACCCGACGACTCCCGCCGCTGCTCGCCACTGCTGCTGGTGTGCCTCTGCTCGCTGCTGCCACTGTCGCGTCCTCTTTCTCCTGTTGTCGCCACCTCTCGCCACCACTGCTTCTTGATGCTCTTCTCTTCTCCTAGTGTCGTTCTGCTCGCTGCTCGCCCTACTGCCATTCTGCTCGCCACTCGCCACCTCCTTCTCTACTCGTTGCTCTCACACCGCCGTCGCCGCTCTTCTCCACGCTAGCCCCAGGTAGCCCTAGCCTCTTTTCTTCCTTCTCCCTAGCTCCTTACCAACAGCAAACACGGCCGTGGCTGTGTTGGCCTACCACGGCCGTGCTGCCCAACACGGTCGTGGTAGGACAACACAGTCACGGCCGTGTTTGCTGTTGGTAAGGATATGAACAAATCTTTATGTAATGCTTTATGTAAATTATAGGATACGAACAAACCTTTTGCTTGCATATATTTGTGCTTCTAATCCTAATGCTTGACCTAATTCAGTAAATTTTGATGCATGTTGAAATAAGATTTAAACTTGTCCATTCTAGAATCCTAATTGGATTTGATTAAACCCTAACATATATGAAAC
The DNA here is from genome assembly GCA_963693085.1 of Alisma plantago-aquatica. Classification (NCBI taxonomy): domain Eukaryota; kingdom Viridiplantae; phylum Streptophyta; class Magnoliopsida; order Alismatales; family Alismataceae; genus Alisma; species Alisma plantago-aquatica. Next base: position 380,185,840 of record OY856415.1, on the reverse strand, counting down.
CCTAACATCAATTGTGATGAAACCCTAACATCAATTGTGATGAAACCCTAACATGTACATATCTGTTATTGTGTTTGTTGGCCTAGAAACTCGTCCAAGATTTACTCATTAGGAGTAAGTCTTGGATAGTCCCCGGTTTGGGACTGTTCTTGAACACCTAATCTCACTTAGGATGTAAGTGTATAATGTGTATTGGGTTTTCAAGAAAATTTTGGTAGCATTTCCCTATTTGTTCTCTAAGTAGATATGTACTTAGAGAACAGCGGGGAAATGCTGCCAAACTTTTCTTGAAAACCCAATACACATTATACACTTACTAGTGAGATTAGGTGTTCAAGGATGGGATAGGTGGTACACATTTATTATATATAAGAATGACATCACATGTGTTTGTTGGCCTAGAAATTGAACAATCATTGTTCTTTATATTACTTGTACATTGGTATAAATTAGAATGAACAATCACTAAATTATATACAGTTTGTATGGAGTCTGACTTCATTGTACCTCCTAATCTGACAATATTTTCCATGTAGCGCATCACATTGTAGCCGCAGGCCCAATCATTATTTTGTATTGGACACTATCAAATGTTACCACCATAGAAATGGTTAATAAAGGCACTTTCATTTCATGTCCCGCACTGTCTACTTCAACATCGGATGGGTCTAGATAATATACAGTTAGCGTGGCTGGGACAATTAAAATTAGAATCCAGTGTCTACCCCTAATTGCAAATAAGCCAAACAAATAGAAAACTGGATGAGTCTAGATAATAAGAGTAAATCTTGGATAGTCCCCGGTTTGGGAATATTCTTGAACATCTAATCTCACTTAGGATGTAAGTGTATAATGTGTATTAGGTTAACCGTAGACCCTAATCTTGTCCTAATATATACTTGTTTACTCTTTGATCATAGAATGGATAGATCATGGATGTCCATTCGCAATCGTTGCACCCTAGAGTTTATATCTGGTCTTGATCAGTTTATTAGATTTGCCGAGGAACATAGGAAAGAACTTGGAGAGAGGTTCTACTATCCATGTAGGCATTGTGGTAACAACTTGAAAGTCAGCACTGGTGATGAAATCAAAAGTCATGTCATGTGCAACGGGATTGTACAAGGCTATACACAATGGCACTGGCATGGAGAGATTTCAAACTCGAAACCAGTGGATGTCGATAGCAGTGCTTGGGTGGAAGAAGAAATTTCCTCCGATGACATAGATGTGAACGAACCAGTTCTAATAGACATCGTTGATGCGATCCAGGATAGTTGTAGGGTAGAGCACACCGATCCACCTCCTATCTTTAGAAACATTGTGCATGATGCTGAGATACCATTATACACAAGCTGTGCTAAGTTTACGAAGCTTAGCGCTGTGTTGAGATTGTATAAGTTGAAAGCTAACAATAGATGGAGCGACAAAAGCTTCACTTCATTGTTGACTTTGTTGAAAGAAATGCTTCCTGAAGGAAACGAGCTGCCAATCTCAACATACCGGGTAAAGAAATTGTTGTGCCCAATGGAAATGGAGGCCAAGAAGATACACGCATGCCCGAATGATTGTGTATTATTTCAAAAGGACTATGTGGATTTGAAAGATTGTCCAAAATTTGGTGCGTCATGGTATAAATTGACGACTTCGGGGGAGTCCAAAACTGGTTCTCTTACCAAGGTGATGTGGTATCTACCTATAATATCACGGTTTCAACGCTTGTTTGCAAAGCTGAAAGATGCGAAGAATTTGAGGTGGCATGCAGATGTTAAGAAAAATAATGATGGGATCCTACGACATGCGTCTGATTCCCCACAGTGGAAGAAGATTGATCTATTGTACCCTAAATTTGGTGAAGAAGTCAGGAATCTAAGACTTGTGCTTTGTACAGATGGGATGAATCTGTACGGGACATTGAGCAGCCAACATAGAACTTGGCCACTCATGCTTGTTATATACAATCTTCCTCCCTGACTGTGTATGAAAAATAAGTACGTTATGTTGTCGTTGTTGATATCTGGCCCTAAACAACCCAGAAATGATATCGATGTTTATCTTGAACCTCTGATTGATGACTTAAAGAAACTTTGGGCTGAAGGTGTAATGACCTATGATGCTTCAAGAAGAGAGACTTTTCGTTTGCACGCTTTGTTGTTTTGCACTATTAATGACTTTCCAACATACTGGAATTTGTCTGGATATAGTGTCAAAGGAGCTAAAGCGTGTCATATATGTGAAGAAAACACGGATTCAATAAGACTAAAACATGGTAGCAAGACTATATATGTTGGTCATCGAAGGTTCCTTTCAAAATTCCATCTGTATCGTAGGAAGCGCAAAGCATTCAATGGATGGAATGATGAACATAGTGCACCTAAACCTATACCAGGGGATGTTGTTTATGAAAGAGTAAAAGACATTGTCAATGAATTTGGTAAGAAATCACAATGTAGTATGGCCACACGGAGTGATAATTCTTCATTCAAGAAGAAGTCAATATTTTGGGATCTTCCTTATTGGAGTTCTTTGACAGTCAGGCATTGTATCGATGTAATGCACGTTGAGAAAAATGTCTGTGATAGCATCATTGGTACTCTGTTAAATATACCAGGTAAGACTAAAGATGGGATAAAATCCAGACTGGACCTATGTTAAATGGGAATAAGGTCAGAATTAACAAAATTACGTGAAATGGGTATTAAAAGAACATACTTACCTCCCGCTTGTTACACGTTGTCTAGAAAGGAGAAGAAAGCATTTTGTGAATGCTTGGTAAATGTTAAGGTTCCATAGGGTTACTCATCCAACATCCGTAGATTGGTATCCATGAAAGATCTAAAGTTGATAGGTCTTAAATCTCATAATTGTCACACTTTAATGCAACAAATATTTTCCATGGCAATTCGATCTATATTGCCGAAGCATGTAAGGTTTGCAATCACCACACTTTGTTTCTTTTTCAACAGTCTATGCAACAAAGTTATTGACCCTGATACTCTTGATAATTTGCAAAGAGAATTGCTTGTTACCCTATGTCAGCTTGAGGGGAATGGCATGTTGGCTACGGGCACATAATATACATTTCCCTATAATTGTTTCTTTAGAAGCGAATTATGCAGGTCAATCATATGAAAGCTCTTTATTTATACAAGATATTATTGAGTTGTTTATATATGATTGTCTGAATACATCAATGATAGAGACATGGATAAGATGAGATCTTGTTTATACATCCATATAACATGTGTAAGATCTGGTGATCTGGTTTCTTATATATTAATGCATACATAATACATGTTTTGTAGCTACTTAGTCGAAAATCAATGTAAACAATTTGCATTTTACCATGTGGGATTTTTGATTCCATCATTGATTAGTATGGTAGCTAAAGACCCTGATAGTGTTCAACAATACTATATAGATGCTTTTACAATTTTCGATCAGCAAAAGAAGACGATAATAATAGCTCCATTCAATGTCAAGTAAGTTTACTTTACTTATAATTTGGACTTAAGAAAATTATATTTTATTGTGGATTTTGAGTTATTAATTTTTAACTTTTTTACCTCTAGCGGTAGGCATTGGGAGTTACTAGTTATTCTCCCCAGGACGTTCACTGTTTATTATCTAGATCCTGCGGGGAGTACATTGAATACTAAAATTAGACACGTAATGAGATTGCCATTATTTTGGTGAGAAATATTTCATTTTTATATCTGTTAACATCTGTTATTACATTACTATTTAATTATGCAATTTACTGTGTTACATTAACATGTAGGGGTTTAGATGCATTCAAAAAGGCTGGAGGAAAGGTCCCCAGGAAAAAGAACCAGTCAATAAATTGGGAGAACGTAAAAGTAAGTTCTCGACTCTAATGTAAATATTATTTATGTGAACTGTGCTTAGTTGTATTTTTTAATATTTTATATATTTCAATTTATAGTGCGCTACACAAGACAACGGCTGGGCATGCACATACTATGTGATGTGATTTAAGCATATGATTATCTAATATGCCACATTGGACATCGATACCATACATGAGGTATTATATATAGTCTCATTAGTTACTATAAAATATATCAATCTTATTTTTATATTATTACTTATATATATACAACATTCTCTTTGCAGGTGTTTAAAACTGACCATACTATAGGTAAACGCTTAAAAGATGTACATGCTCCATATACGATGGAAGTATTAAATGAAGTAAGAGAAGAATGGGCAAGAGCCATATAAACAGTGGGGATTGTAAGTTATAATTGGGATGTTGATAGCGATGTTGAATGATATTTTGTAAATGAATATTTCTGAATGTTTATACATGTCGGAATGTTTCTACATGTATTTGAATGTTTCTACATGTGCGAATGTGAAATTGAATTGATGTCTGAATGTATCTACTTGTGTGAAAAGTATATTTGTTGATTTTACAAGTTTGTGGCCTATTTGTTGGTTGATATCAATGGATGTCATAAACCTGCAGTTCAAAACTGAACTACAGGTTCTCATCCTACTGACCAGCCATAGCAGGCCTGCAAACTGATAAGAAAAAAAAATTAAAACATAGGCGTCAGTTGTTCATAGAAACCCGTCATCAAAGGCTTATCGCGTCAGTTATTGGCAAAAACCGCCGCCTAATGTGACAAACAACCCGACCGTGCAGGAAAGCACAGCCGTGGCAGAAAAAGTGTTGGTTATTAGTATAACAACGACGCCTATAGTTCTAAACACGGCCATGCAGGGAAGCACGGCTGTGGCGTCTGGGAATATGGCGTCGGTGTTTTAGTTGCAAGCCGACGCAGATAGTGTCTTAGATGGCACCCTTTTTTTGGCGCGAAGCCTTATGGCGTCGACTTACTATAAATAACCGACGCCTATCGGTGCCATGCTGGCTCGTTTTCAGTGGCATGAAGCCTTTTGGCATCAGTGATCAAACTGACGCCGAAGAGTTTGACCTTTAGCGGCACCCGCATAGGCTTCGCTTTAGAACCGTCGCTAAAAGGGCATAAACAACCGACGCCAAAGGCCTGTTCTATAGTAGTGTGATGTCAGTGAAAGGACCTTGTTGAGGTCAGATGTGCTCCAAGTGTATGCAGATAAAGTCTCTTTGATCAAGCAGAGGTTGAAGAGAGCCCAGGATTGATAGAAGTCGTATGATGATGTGAAGCAGACTGACGTGCAGTTCACTGTGGGAGAGCATGTATTCTTGAAAATCTAACCGCTCCGTACTATAGCCAAGAATAGAGGAAAGTTGAGTCCCCAATATGTGGGTCTGTTTGAGGTGTTAGAACGGATTGGTGAAGCTGCATACCATTTGGCGTTACCCCCTCAGTATATTATGATGCATGATGTGTTTCACATGTCCAATCTTAAGCGACATGTGCAAGATCCAAGCCATGTGTTGAGCATTGAGCCTATTGAGCTTCAAGGGAAGCTGATCTATCCGAAGTCACCTTTGCAGATTCTAGATACCAAGGTGAAAGAACTTAGATGTAAGAACATAGAGATGGTAAAGGTTCTTTGGAAGCATCGTGGAGAGTATGAGGCCACATGGGAGCTGAAGACGGACATGGAAAAAGCATATCCAGACTTGTTTGTTTGATTGTTGAATTTTGAGGGAAAAAACCTTATAAGGAGGGGGGATGTTATAACTTGAAATTTTTCAAATTCCGAATTTAAATGTAAGTTCTCCTTTTAAATACATATGAGCATGTAATTGTTTGATTTGACTTGAATGTATGGATTTCATTAACCAATAGCCTTGCTTGTGTGATTCCATAGGCCTTATTGGATATTGGGCCCAATAACAACAAAAAGAAAATAAAAGGAAAAAAAAATTTAGTTAATAAAAGAATATTTAAGAAAAGGAGAAAAGAAAGAGGTAGAAGCCTCTAGAAGGCTAGGAGGTATCCCCCAAACATAGTTTTTGTACCCTTGGGATTTCTTGGGTCCCAAGGAGCCCAAGTTGCCAAAATAATAAGAAAGGAAAGAGAAAATATCAATTAAGTTAACTTTATTGAAACGTAACTTACTTATTAAGGAAATACCCATTTCCTTTGGAAATTGGGCCTCAAATTTGATACACAAGTAGATAATGTCGACCCAAAGTTTCCTTTAAATTGTGGTGAGAAAAAGATGCACGGTTCATGAGATATGAATTTTTAAAGTTATCCTAAAGTGGAAAGGATTTTGAGTCATGGTTTAATTTAGATTAAAATCCTAAAATTCAGCTCTTAGACACGCACTCACGATCGTTGGATCAATGACCCATGGCCTGGGACGAATCCCGGTCTCACAGAAATTGGAACTCAGTGTCCTGATCATAGGAAACTCGATCAAGGATTGCTCGAGTTTGAGCCTACGTGCGAGGTTGGAAAGGAGTCCATCGACTCTGGAAGATTGTTCTGGCTCTACCTAACCAAAGTTTCTTAGGGTTTAATCACGAACTAGAGAAGTCCCCAATTCTTCGGGAACCTATGATGAACCCTATATATAGGGTGGAGAGGGTGGCCACATGAGAAATCCCACAAACCCTACCCTCGCATCCGGAGCATTGCAGCGATCGTGCCCATGCTTTCAATTTGATCAACCACCTTGTCCTTCCCCCTCGTCTAGCTGCCGCCATCGTCAGAGGAGCCAGGGATCATAGGCGGTGAAAATGTTGTGTGGAGGAGGAATTGAAGGTACCCCCAAATCCTCGAGGAGTAGGTGAGGCTGCCAGACCCTTTGGTTTGTGCACAGGTAGTTGGGAGTTCGAAGTCAATGAATGAGTTGACTCGCGGGGCTTTGTTGGCCGGCGCGCGAGGTTGAAGATGACCTCTAGTGAAATTATCGTCTTGCCCTCCCTCATCTTTAGTTCAGGTAAGGGCAAACATATCCTTTGTATATTTTGATCATGAGTAAGGTGTGCAATCATAGATCATTGGATCTCGCGTGGTCTAGCGGACCACCGATCGAACGGCCAAGATATATGGCGATTTTAGGAAATTGATTCCTCTCTAATAGATAATCCAAGAAATTTCTTTTCTTTGAAAAATCATAGAAATTAATAGTAAGGTTAGATGAAGGAACTTTATATATGAAAATTGATCAGAAAAATATGAGTAATCTATTAAAAATAGTTTTAGCATTTGATGTCGTTTCTAATTATAAAAGTACCTTGAGTTGATCATAAAGTGCATTAAATTTAGGTTAAAAATCCTAATGGTGATTTGAGATCAAATCTAAGGTGCTTAATGGGTTAATTCGAGTTTTAATAATCTGTTGGGAGATAAAGTGAGATCTAGATCTGATATTAGATTTTAATTGGCTTATTTAGGGTTATAATCCATGAATCTATGATAATACATGTATAAACCCTAATCTAGGGTAAAGAAGGAAATTAACTTGAACCATCCAAATTATTGTTGGATCAAGGGCTCTAGTGGGTGGGGGTGAATAGATCTTCACAATTCTCACAAAATGGATTAGACCACCAAATTATATTAAGTGCAGAAACTTAAACAAACAACAAATTTGATTTCTTAGCTAGAAAGCATAGCAAGGATGAGAGACAAGGAAGAGCAAGCACTTGGACAGGTGGTTTAGAGTGGTTCCATGTCCTAACTAGGAGCAATGTCAGTCCACTACCTAGAGGTGGCTAATATCTAGGATTTTCAATCTTGGTACTTTTATCTTCCATCATAAGATTACATGACACAACAACCACACATCTAAGGGCTTAGTACCTCGAGCAAAGATCTTCAACCTATAGAAGGAGCTTACCCGCTTGAACCATGGAGTCTTCAGCCATCAACATGGATTCACCCACTCCTTATTCAAGTCTTCAGCCTTCAAGGGATTACCTATCTTCCTTGAGCGCTTTCCTTGAGTATCTCCTTCACTTGGAGATCCGGAACACCTTGCCTTCTTCAACCTTGAAGAAAATCAACTCCTTCTCCTTCACTCAGAGAAGATCTTTAACCTTTTCTTTGATAGGAAAGAGGGTAGGAAGATGGTGGAGGAGAGATTTACATCAATACATGGAGCAACTCTCTTACAAAGGAACCTATCTCACTCATACTCACAAATTTGACTTGAAGGTAGAGAGAGAAAGGGGCTCAAAGGGTTAGAACACTCTCAACTAGGCTAGGACCAAGCATATAGTGAATGAGAAACCTTGAAATGAACTCCAAGAGGTCCTATTTATAGTTGAGGGTGCCCATTTCAGTTGTGGGACACTTAGATATGAAATATAGCCATTTTTTTCTCAAACAAACGACTCTATTTTCGATCAAAACACACACCAACGGTCACAATAACTTTCTTTTGCAAATTTTGTACCGTGCAATCGGTCGAGTTGCAATAAAGGTAACTCAATCGATAGAGTAAAAGACAAAGCCGATATTCAAATCATCGGTCAAGCTTTTCCTGGGGAAACTTGACCGACCAGTGAAGATCGATTTGGTCAGGTACTCGATCGGTCGAGTTCTGTGAAAACACAACTCAACCAATGCTATCTTCAGAAACTTGATCTAGGAGGATTGGTCGAGTTTGCAACTCGACCGATTGACTGCCTGTGGTCAATTTCCTAAAGTGCATCTAAAGTGATTAAAACTTGGTGTTTAGTGTCCCAATCAATTTTCTCAACTAAGTTACAAATGAATTCATCATTACAAGTGATTACAAAAATGTTCTAAGGTCGTTTACATAGATTTCCAAAATTGCACACTTGTAGCTCTTTCGACTTGAACTTGAGCAAAAATTAGGGCTTTTGATTTTAGATCCTTTTCATGTACCTAACACCTGAAATCAATCTTTAATACACATATTAGATATGTATGCATGGAATGGTTAATTCATTATCAAAATATGGACAATGTATAACCTCTAGGTCAACAATCATTTGGGGATAATGTTGTTATTTATTGATCCTAAGCCTATTAGGAGGAATATAACAAGCTAATTAGGGTTTATACTTAGATTTTTTGAATTAGGGTTTATAGTATCAATAATGAAGATAAACCCCAATGAAACCCTAAAAGGAAGTAGGAAACCCTAGGAAGTGTGTTCATATGAGTGTAATTTGAAAAAGTGAATAGTGATTAAATTATATGATTATTTTAGGATCATTGCTTTTGTGAACTACCTGCTTACTTGGATATTTCTTTGCTTGGGTTATTGAATCGACTGAATAGCGATGTGGTTATTTATGAGTAATTGATTTGATTCATGATGTTTTCAAAACAATTTATCGATTATATGCAACCTAAACTGTTGGATGTTTAATTCTACAATCCTATAAGGTCCCTATGATTATCACAACTAAGTATATATGTGTATTCTCAAACCTACATGCCACCCTGATGTAAGTTGCAAGACCAATCCCTGGAGGGAAGGTCTGGGTTGGTCAAGCCCCAGAGGGAAGACCATTGGGCACCATGAGGGGTGATCTCAGGAACCAAGCTCGGGATGGAGAAGGTGGCCTTATGTCCCTTGCAAGGACAAAACCCTAAGAGAGGGTAATCTAGGGTTTAGGGCAAAAGTGGTTGAGAATGTCACATTGGAAACGTAATTTGGATTGTTAATAACTTATTTGTGATAATTAGGTTGTTAAAAACTATTTGTGAAATTTTTTATTGTCCCCCACATACCAATATAGGAATATACTGACCGACGTTTTGTTTGTTGGCATTTTAGGTATTATCTGAAAAGGACAAATAGTAAAGAGAAATCTGTGAAGATGAATTTAAGTAATCTGAAGGAGGATTAGATAGTTAGATTTCTACTGTGGATAGAATTCTTAGATCCTATTTTGAAAAGGTATGCAAACATTTTATTTTATTCCAACTTTTTAGTTTAGTAATAGTAGAATTTGATATTTGCTTTTCATTAAATAATAAACCATGGATCCTAAAATATTGGGATAACGTCTCTGACCTTCTGGTCTCCCTTAATTGGGGGTTACCGAGAGGCGGGGTCGTTACATGTTGTTTCTTTTCTTTCTCCCAACAACCTTTTTATAGGAAAGGGGTCAGAATAATAAGTGAAATATATATTGGGTGAAGAAAGTAGATGGAGAGGTTGATTAAAGATAGGTAGGGATAGGGTTTCAAGAGAGAAGGGTCTGCAGGAGGAGGAAAAATAAAAAAAATAAGAGCAATTAGTCAATTTTGTTTAGTTGAGAGGGAGAAAACTCGATCTCTTTAACAATTAACATCAGAATGTTGTTTAACATGTTTGATCAGTGGTAACTTGGCCGAAGTAGTTGTGGATTCTCCAAGGAAGGATTTTTCGACTCAGTTACCCTAAAATACACTTGTGTAAAAGAAGCTAATGTCTTAACTTCCCAAACATGATAGAGTCTGTCTTAGTGGCCTATATAAGTATATAATATGATCCTTCTTTTTTGGTGAACCCATGAGGTTTTTATTCATCTCCCTCCCCCTCATGCAAGAAAAACCATCAAAATGTAATGTGATCCTTTGTAGAATTTACATCATAATTGATCTCTATTAACTTATAATAGACTATTTTCAAGCATTAAAGAAACATCAATAAAATCTTAGTCATTTGGCACAAAAACAAGAGACAAAGCATATAATATAGCCATTTTGAGTCAAGAACTAGTAGATGATAGGAAATTCAAAGATGATAGAGGAAAATATAACTCACTCGCTAGGAGACATGCATTTAAGATCAATTTTAGTAACATGAAACTATTGTCTAATGAAATTGAATTACTCCTTAGAAAGATGTTTTGTGAGAATATCTACATATTTTGTGTTTTAGGATCCACATGTGTAATATAGATATTTTTGTGATAAAGTGCTCAAAAAGTTAATGACAGTGGACCTCTATATCTTTACCTATACTATGCAATATAGGTTTTTATGATAGATGTATCACACAAGTATTATTACAATAGATAGAAAAAACATACAAAATAATGTTAAAGTCCTATAGTATTTGCTTCACCCAAAGGGATTGTGCATGACAACTATCGATAGCTACATATTTAGCCTCAATCACTAATAATGAAATCATATTCTATTTCCTAGAGAATAAAGACACTAAAGATAGTATTAAAAGAAAGCAAATGCCACTTGTGCACTTTCTACCAATCAATCACCCAGTGTAATCCACAATAATATAGGAGGTTAGAGTAAATTCCCTTTATTTAAGATACCATTGGTAAAAAATTAGGGTTTAAGAAAAGTACTTTACAATCCTATGTAAAGATTTGACATGATATTTCCTAGGACTATATTAAAATACAACATACAATCCAACAATGAATGTCAAATCAGTTACAGAGGAAGTAAGATACAGTAAGCTACTATTAAAGAGTCTTTTTAATTTTTTTACTTAATTTCTTGGGTCTATTTGTAATATGGGACCAATTATGTCTTGAAGCATTAGGGGTTTTCTTGATTCTATAATCTTTCCTTTTCTCCTATTTATAGGAGAGGGGGTTGCCCTTTTCCAATTTATAAAAAACACATAGGGGAATTCCCCATCATAGTAATTTTGCATAGGGTATCACATAAACCTTCTTGTCTCGCTCCTAACCTTGAGAGAGAGAGATCATGAAGGAGAGTTGCCTCCCCTTAAGGGAGGCCATTTTCCCTAGGTGTTGCTTGGCTTCCTATAGGGATTTCCCACTTGTGCTTCTTCTAGGAATTGTCTCCATAGAGAATCTTCATCCAAGTTCATATTGAAGTTGTTAATACTATATTTACATTGGACACCATGCCACCGCCTTCATTTGTTACTTTTGGAGCCTCCATTTATGCCCTATTTACCGACTTCACCCACACAACTACATATCAACACTAATATCATCTACACCAATACCGATCTATATTGCCTTCATCTAGATCGCCTTTATCATCACTACCACCTTTATTGAGATCTAATCTTGAATCTAGGATGTAGATCTTCTTTTTTTGCTAATAATGGGGACATATCATCCACATATTGCTAGGTCGAGATCCCGAAGGGTTCCCCACCTCATTGTTGTCTGGGGGTTTTCTATTGTTGTTCACTGCTAACATGGTGTGTCATTATTTGACATGGTGTGTAGGTAGAATTCTGGTTTGTTTTGGACTTGGTTCATAAATCAGCTCGGCGACATGGCGTCACTTGCATTCTATCATTATTTTTCCCTAAGATCTATCAACTGACATGGGGATGTTGGCCCATGACATTGTGTGTCGTCTATTTCTTAGTGGTGTTGACTTCTGTTGTTGCACCTACCATGCACAATGAGGCATGTCCATTTGCTAACACGGCTTGTTACCGACTACTACTCCTACATATTGGCATGCTACATCATCTACGACTATTATGTTATATGGTGAATTCCTTTATACATGGTGATTCCCTTCTTTATACTTACCAACAATGTTTATCTTCTATTTTCTATAATTTTATTTTGTTTCTTTAACTCCCCCACCCTTTCTAACCCTACATACATATTAACTAAATCTCCGCAATACTTGTACTACCCCCCATATATACAGTGTATCCAATGGGTGGAAAAATCTTCTTTTTTGAGTCACACAATGATCCACATATTTGTCTACTTGTACCTATGCGATTGGGCCATGTTGCATATTGAATCAATTTGTCTCTTACCTCCTCCACTTATATTCCTACATAAACACTACCTCTATCGTTTTTACTGACTTTCCAACCCAACCACTCTCTTGACTCTTGTATTGGTTGGCGTGAGGGGTAGAATATAGGATGATGAGTGGAAGGAAGAGTGCGATGGAGGAGAGAAGAAAAGGATTTTATTTTTACTTCACTTGGATCTTCATGCTACTTTTGCTACAACTATATGGAGTTTTTTTGCTTTTATATGGATCATTCTAATGTTTTGTGGATTTTTCATGCTATTTTTTATGCTACTATGTTGTGTTGCTTTTGCTGCTATGTGGATCCTTGTGCTACTATTATTGATTTTTTTACCTTATGAAGAGCTTGCGAAACCTACTCGTCATCATCTTGGCTACTACTGTGGAGTTATCTACATAACTTATGCTATATATCGAGTGGTTTTTTGTTCTACAACATCGTTCTTTCTACTTGTTCTATGATTATCACATTAGTTGCTACTTTGTGATTGTTCACTATCTACCATTTGTGATTTAATTGCACATTGACTCTCTACTTCTATATGCTCTAATTTCATGTTGACTCTTTGTTTGTTCCCTCACACATCAACCGTTGCTACTAATGTGACCTCGTACTCTCTAGAATGTGATGTCTGCTACAATGATGAAAACTCTATGATGATAGAAAATGATGAAGATTTATATTGGCAATTTACTTGAGTATGATGGAGATTCACGTTTGCTACCACTGTTGTTCATCTTGGATTCTTTTTCTACTTGTTATTTTGTGTGCACTGGTCTTCTATCTGACAACATTATTTTCTTTCTACTATTGAGTACCAACACTCTTTGGCTTTTATGTGTCTTGTGCATGTTGACTCTTTTCTTGTCCATGATTTGTATGCACATTGACTACTACTTCTTGTGAACTAGTACTCTTTGTTCTTGCATTCTATCACTCTCTATTCTATTTCCTGATACTAGTAACTAAGATGAAGACCATGATGCCTACATGGTTTCTATTTACTTCTATTCAATATTCTGCTACACACTGATCAAGAAACTCCTACTACTTGCCACCTTACCCACTTTGAGAGTGACTTCATAAGGGGGGTAATTGAGTGTTTGAGTGATTTATTGTAACAATGAGGGGGGTGTTTCTTGAATGGACTTGATCTATCTTTTTTTATTTAGGTTTAGTTTGTCTGTCTATTTGCAAGCTAAAATGGGATTCTCCCAAGCTCCATATTGAGGGGGAGTGTTATTTTTTTTAAATTAGAGGGGTAGTGTTAAAGAGTCTATTGAATTAGTTAATTAACTTTTTGGGTCTATTTGTAATATGGGCCCAATCGTGTCTTGGCCCTTTAACGTATCTTCATTCTGTACGCTTTTCACCTATACTATTTATAGGAGAGGGAGATGCCCTTATATCTATATAAAAACAAAAACATAAATAAAGGGGAATTCCCCATCATAGCATTTTTCAAAATCTACCAATAATACCTATGTAGATATTCTCATCTATATTCTCTCCTTCCTCATCCCTATCAAGCTTGGCGGTGTTGGACATAGGAGTATCATTTGGTTTGCAATTATCCATACCAAATTGCTTGATGAGTTTCTATGTGTACTTATTTTGGTTGATGAAGTTCCCAACCTTTCTTTATTTTATTTGGAATCCTAGGGATAAGGTAATATCTCCAATCATGTTCATTTATAACTCACTCTACATAAGAGATCTAAACTCTTTCCAAAAACTAAGATCAGTAGAATTAATGATTATATCACAACATAAATTTAAATGACAAGAAAGTTGTTATATATATATGTTTCAAGAAGAGAGTAGAATCAACTTTTCCATGAAATAGGCATTATCAATCAATAAGGTCATAATATTCTCATATCAAGCTCTAGGGGCATGTTTGAGACCATAAATAGCCATATGCAATAGATATTAGATCCACATGCTTATCATTTTCAATGCTGGGAGGTTGAGCCACAAAGACTTCCTCCTATTTCTCTCCATTAAGTAACACACTTTTTACATCCATTTTGTAAAGATAAAAATTTGAATGCCCTGTTAAGGAAAGTATCATTCTTATAGATTCTAGTCCAACAGAATGAGCATAATTTCCATCATAATAAATAACTTCATGTTGATTGTAACCTTGAGTTTCTAACTTCCTACCTTCTATTGATCATCAAGCTTGTTTAAATAGACCCATTTCAAAACAATAATCTTATTGTCTTTTATCCTTGGAACAAGGGTCCACACTCTGTATTTCTCAAATATCTCTAGCTCATCTTTCATGCCTAGTATCATGTCATCATTCCCAAGATATTCTTTAATATTCTTAGGCTCCAAGAATGATACGAAGGAATAGTTGGCTTGATCTTTATATGTAGCTCATTTCTTCACTCTACCAAATGGATAAAATATTTCTAGGTCCTTGTGATGATTCTTTGTAAAGAGTGGAAATGGATCCTTCTTTTCTTCATCATGTGACTGAGGATCTTTTTCATCTTGATCACCTCTTTACCTTTAACTTTGTTTTTATAGATAGTTCTTTTAGTTTGGGAATAACCTCACCTATCCTATCATAAAAAACAATATCCCTTTCCAAAGAGGGATATGTCTCAAAAAATTCAAATTAATATATTTTTTTGTTGAGATAGATCTTTATTGTAGAGACAGTAAGTTGGACTAATAATACTATAACCAAAGAAGAATGTTTTGTAATATTTTGCATCAAATTTGATAAAAGACTCATTTGCATTAAAACAAAACAACAACATCCAAAAACATGGAAATGATTTATGGAGGTATTTTTACCACACCATAACCTATAGGGGATTTTCTTAAGAAAAAGATGAATAAAAACCTATTTTTTCACAATAAAAAACGAATCTAGCACAAAAAATATTTGGATATCTTATTTCAAAAACATGGAGTTATCCATCTCATGAAAATACCTATTATTACTCTATAAAACCCCATTTGTTGAGGTGTAGGAGAATAAAAGTTGTGCATGCTAATGGATTCATAAAAAAAGCTAACAAGAAATCATTTTCAGAATCCCTTCATGGTCACTACAGATAGAATGACAAAAAAGAAGTATTTTTATCCTTTTGCAAGAATTTTAGAAAAAATTAAGTGTGTCACCTTTATCGATAAAAACATTATAGGTAAAGCGAGATAAATCATCAACAATAACCTTGCAATACTTGCTACGTCTAAGTGTTTGTGTGTGCATTTCTCCAAATAGATCAATGTGAAGACGTTCTTGAGCTCATGGTACTAAGGACTCCCTTAAACTCAATGGTGGATATATTTTACCTTTCTTGGGTATAAGGTTGGAATATTTCATCATTTCAAAAACCAATTTTGGAGGTCCCTTGACCAAATCCTTTTTGCTCAATTGATTTAATTGATGCATGTTTGCTTGACCAAATATACAATTCCATAAATTGATATATTTTGTATCTATAATAATACATTTACCATCAATTGTTTCCAGATATGTAAGAACAACATTATAATGATATCCTAACCTAGATCCCTTATATATGTTATTGTCAGAGAGGGAGTCTAGCAATAAGCATTAAAGCATAGTAAATTGCACAAGATAACCATTATCACAAAGTTAGCTAACACTGATAAAGTTGTGACCTAGATTATCACAAGAACATTCCTTATATATAGTTAATCACCTATATCTTCCTCACCTATCAATTCACCCTTCTTTTGGTTTTGGAAGGTCACCTACCCACCTTTCTTCTTCTTAGGTGTGTTGAAGTGGACTTTATCTTTGGTCATACTC
The DNA here is from genome assembly GCA_963693085.1 of Alisma plantago-aquatica. Classification (NCBI taxonomy): domain Eukaryota; kingdom Viridiplantae; phylum Streptophyta; class Magnoliopsida; order Alismatales; family Alismataceae; genus Alisma; species Alisma plantago-aquatica. The sequence goes on along the minus strand of OY856415.1, from coordinate 380,169,411 downwards.
TTTGAGAATCAACTTTCAACCATCCCATTATCATTCACCTACAAAAGGAGAAAGGTTGGTGCTCAATTTCAACCTTTGTGTCCGAGTTTATCTTAAGAATATATCATCTTGATTTTGGTCCCCTTCTTCTTGTAAGGACAAAGAGAACTAAAATTGTTATCTTTCTTACAAGAAGTACAAGTCATCTTTGCCTTGGAGGTAGATTATTGGCCATGAAAGATTGAAGGTCCATTTCCTTGTATTTTCTTCTTAACTTTAGAAACAACATGAAAAATACTATCTCCCCAATTTTGTTGGCATGATGGTCTAGTATTCATTCAAAGTATTCTTGCCCTTATAAACTTGTACAAAGGTACTCTAAGAAAACCATTTCCATCAACAAGAGTTGTAATCATAGTAGATAAGCTATCAAGATCTAAGCATGTATATTACTGGTTTAAGAGTGCTTGTGTAAAATAAGAATCTCTCTCAAGAGTGACACTGATACTTCATCACAAGGTCATATTGGTCTGCACTAGAGATCATTTAACTTGACAAGAAATGTAGAATTTCCAATTCGTGGAAAAACAAGCTCATAAAGATAAACATGGTCTTTAGTTTAAAATATTTTTCTTCTTAAGATAAATATCATTCTAAATATCTACACCATTATATCTCAATTCTAGATCATGGTTAAGTTGTCGTAATTCATATATAGTAAGTTTCAAAGCACTAGTTCTAACATACAAGTCAACAACATTTTTTAAATATTTTCTTTTGAGACCTGCATTTAGAGTAAGAGGAATTTGAAACAATAATAACATCATTAAGTCATTATAAATTATATAAAGGTATTACCTAAATTACATATTTACTTGTGTGAGCCATATGATCCATGTTGCACTCATCATTTCACTTGAGGAAGAGCCACCATAAGAGGTGGATTCACGACCATATTAGGATGGTTATGTTTCCCTTCTTTCCTTCATATCACTCTTCTTGTTCTTTTCTTCCTCATACCTTTCATCTCTTCTCTTGTGGCTTATTCTGTGGTATGTTTCTTTTGCTTTGGAAAATCATTCTTGAAGTGCCTATTTTGGCCACACTGATAGATCTTTGGAGTAGAAGAAGATTGCTTTCCCTTGACTAACTTCATTGTGGAGTAATGAGTTTCAAGATTACTAGTGGATCAATATTCACTAGATGGGGTGAAATGAGCTTGGAATTGTTCTTGCACAAGGGCCTCCACATGATTTTTTAAGGTATCCTCCTCCTTATTCATGGAGGATACTTCTTTGACCTCTTCATCTCTAATGTTCTGTCTCACTTCAAAGGTTCGGAGGTTACCTAGAAGAATCTCAATGGTAAGCGAGGAAAGCTTGAAAGTTTCCTAGAAAACACCTTCTTTTCTCATATGTGAGGAAAATAGTAGAGGATATTTGAATCCACATTGCCATTTTCCATGGTGTAGCCTAGGGTAGAAAGAGCATTGACAAGGGTGTAAGTCTTGAGTATATATTTACATTGCTCTCTTTCTTGGACATTTGGAGGTTCTGAAAGTGTTGGGTGAGAATGTATACTTTTCCCTCCTTTACTTGCTTCGTCCCCTCATTTGTGACATAAATCTTGAATCTAGGCCCACCTCTCAAGGATCTACTAGAGTCTCATAAATGACAATTGGTCCTATAGACTGCCACTGACCTCAACATCTCAATTTGTCCACTCCCATGCAAAACTCAAGATAGACTTCCTAATATGTCACAAATCCTAGTACTACTCTAGGATAAGCATGCTTAACCATAAAGTTCTTAGTGATGGGCTCTATGAAATGGGGTGCACCTTGGTGATATGGGTAGTTTTATCATTTCTTTTAAGATCATTGTTTATGCCTCAAATCATGGGATGTTACAATCTCCCCCACTTAGATTCTCAAAGCCTCACCAAAGCTCAACCATAGCCTCAATATTTATTCCACATTTCAGTGTAGACCAAGAATGAGTCATTCACACCCAAATCTCATTCACAAACCTGTGTAAGGGTGGATTTATAAACTACGTATCCCTTTACAAAATTCCCAAACCATATGGCTTAAGATTGGCATGTCACTTGTCCATGGGGCCCCACCTACTATAGGGGATCTATCTCTAATACCATATTTAATTCCCAGGCACCGTCAATTGCTATAGTAGAATTTCAAGAATGATAATTGGCCCCATGGACCACCACTTGACTTGGATACATGCTTTGTCCTCACTCTCACACAATCAGGGATCAACTTCTCGACAAGTCACACATCTTAGTATAATTTTGTTCTAATCATGCTTAACTGTGAAGTTCTTAGTGATGGGCTCCTTGATGATTCAATTAAATTCCTTGAGAATCAACTAATTTTTCCTTACCTTCCACCTCCTTTGAAGCTACCAAGTTGAGAGACACTCTCAATACTTAGGTCCTTCCTTAATGGACTTTATTCCAAGTATGTTGTAGTGTGTCAACTTCTTCTTTTTAGAGTGACTATTTTGTCTATGGACCAAGCATATCCACACATCTACTAATTAGATATGTCATCTACTCTTTTCTCTCACAGTGATGCTTTAGATGCCTAGGTAGTGTTGGTTTCTACCTCCAAGGAATGAGGATGAGGCCATCACTTATAACATGGCCCACTACCCAAATGCAACTATTGGGGCAAACTAGTCCATGATGAGGATGTTGTGTCACCCAAATAGTGACTACCCTACTCACTATGTATAGAATATGTCAGGGCCATGCGCATTCCACTCACACTATCACTCCCACCATTGACCAAGTCCCTCCTGTACTGCATGTGGATCCTCCTTTGATGAGACATCCAACCAATGTTTCCCTAACAATTGTGGAGTCTGAATGTCTTCCTCAAGATGCACATCAATATTGTAACTCTCCTCTTCAGAACAACATGAAAACATCACACTCATCCCCTATTTTGCAATTTAGTAACCCACATAATGCATCAAATTTGGCTCATGTAACTTATCATCAAGGTAACCCATGGTCTTCTTTTCTTTCTAAAAATACTAGCTTTGTTGGGGATTCAGATGCCTCTTCATGCTTGTTTTTACAACATATCACTATCAATACGGTAATTGGTCACCAAGTGTGGAATGGTCCATCTATCAACTAAATTAAAGTTCTCTGATTGTTACTTTCTTTCCTAATTTCTCCTATAGTCTCATGTTAGTGGCAAAATTAGACTCTCCTTGACATTTGTAACATTCAGACCTTTTGGTTTTATGTTATAGAATTTGATGATGATTGGGCATGTATTACTATTAGAGATCTATACTACTTCACTTCATATTCTCAGACTACTGCTCTTATTGTGGCTTCTCCCCTATAGTTGTATCTACACTTTGGACATCCTTCTCTGGATAAACCCCATATTTTTGATAGCTTAGCTTATTCTGGTTCTTATACCTATTTGATGCTTGTTATTTGGGAAAACACCATCATTTATCTTTCCTATCTTGTATTATTAAAAATTCCCAAATTATTTTGATTTAATTCATAGTGATGTGTGTTGTCCATTTTAGACAATAAGCTATAATGACTTGAAATATTTCTTTCACTTTGTGGATGATTTATCAAAGATAACATGGCTTTATCTTCTGAATCTTATAATAACTTTTTTCCCTTGTTCATATGATTCAAAAAACGATCTCATTTCAATTATCCACATCTATTAAGATTCAAGGTATTGATAATACCCATGTGTACACCTAATGGATAGTTTCTTCCTTTTGTTGGGATATGGGAACAATCTATTAACACAGTTGCACTTATTCTCCACAACAAAATCAGATTTCTAAGTGTAAAAATCATCATCTTCTTACATTACACTCTCTCTTACCATCCATTAGAATATCCCAAAAACTCCTTGGTCTAAAGTAGTTCTCACTACAAGTTTTATAATCTATCATCAATTTTTTTGAATCTCAAACAACAAAATCCTTCTTTATTCTTTATCCACAAGCCACATGGTTTCCTTTACTACCTAAGGTTTTCATATTTGTTGCCTTTGTCCATAATGTGGATGCAATGGTAGAAAAATTGTCCCCTCGAGTGATCAAAATGGATTTTTGATGATATCCTTTCTCTCAAAAAGGGTACAAGTGCCTTGATCTCCTATCTAGTCACATTTACATTACTGTTGATGCTACCTTTCATGAGGATGAGTTTTTCTTCCCTTCATTATCATCTTCCTCTAAACTAACCATTAAAATGGTCTCACTCACTTAACCCTTTTCTCAACCCCATCGTCACCACCACAACACCCTAACCCAAGCATGGAAGTTGATCACCAAGAAAAAACCTCACAATCATTGTGTATTCTGGTCCAATATGACTTACTGGTGGTTTTTCACGAAGGTATTTGTTCTTGAACCATCAAACATCACATATCTAGCACATGTTTTCTAGATAACCTCTCTTCTACTGATTCTAGTTTTGGAACCATTTTGGATACCACTTTTATACCCACTTGGATGAAAATCTACAATTCTGGAGGAGATGCAAGCTTTCAGTGACTATGATACATGGGACATGGTTGATCCAACACTATATAAGAATATTTTTGGTTGTCATTGGTATCATTAGTTAAACATTGGTTTGATGGCTTTATCAATTTAATGAAGGAAAAGTTGGTTGCGAAGAATTGTATTCAAACCATTGGTGTGGATTCATGTTAAACATTGTTCCTAGTAATAAGGATTTCCTCAGTCCGCATTCCAATTCCTTGTATGTCATCTTGATTGGACACTTTTCTAGATGGATATCTTTTTTTGATGATCGAGAACCCCTCCCAAAATAGGCCACCTTTTGACCTCCCCTGGAAGGTTAAACTCAGGGGACCCCTCCGCCCACACATTGGGGTCACCAATCAAGTCGCATCATAGGTCGGATAATGCAGTGGGAAATTCATTGTCGAGCAGCGCTTGCAGTGGGGTTCAAACCCAAGACCCTTCATGAGGGACTCATGTTGCAACCAGCTGGGCTGCTACTCTCTGACCTTTTTATATGGATATCAATAAGTCTATATGAAACAAACTCTCAATGACAAACTTGAGAGTTTGTTGTATATAGACTTCTTCTAGGTGGTCACCCTATTAAAATGTATTCTTGATATCTAGATGGATATCAAGAATACTTTTCAATATGGTGACCACCTAGAAGAAGTCTATATGAAACAAACTCTAAATTTTATTATTGAGGGTCATCTTTGACACTCCTTGTATGGACCTAAGAAATGCCTAAGTGATTTATTCAATAAACTTCACACAATACTTGAGAAACTGGGCTTCTAGAGATCAGCACTAGATGATTAACTTTTCTATTAACAATCATCAAGAGTAACATTATCCTTTCCATATTTCAATGATATTGTGATAAGTGGTTTTGAATAATTGGCATCTCTTAGATGAAGCAGTCATTTTAGGTTTACTTATATATAAATAATTTTTGAAATCTGTGATACTTCCTTGGAATAGAGGTAATTTTCTCCTCCATATGGATTAGCTTGTCCTGGAGAATCTATGACTTAAACCTACTTCTAAATATTGGGTTTAGAGATGTTAAACACATCTCTACTCCAACAGACTGTCACACAAAGGCTCTGCATTAGGGGGAGCTTTTCCCATACATGGATAAATATCATAATCTAGTTGGAAAACTTATTTATCCAACAATAACTTGACCTAGAATCACACATGTTCTAGAGTAATTAATCAACATATGACTGCATCGCTTCATGCTCTTGGGTGTAGCGTCCAGTTCATCCTACACAATCTCAAGAGCACTCAGGAAGAAGGATATTTTACAAACATCCTAAAGAAAAGACTATTACCATCTCTGGATATACAAATAGAGATTCATCAAAAAATTCCCAAGATCAGAGGTCCACCTCTGGTTGCTACATCATGTGAGGATGTCCTCTAATTTTTTGAAGAAGGAAAAAAATGTTGTGGTTGCTCACTCCAACATTGAAGCCAATTATTGGTCTACTGTCCATGCATGTTTTAACTTACACTCTATTCTAACTGAGTTTGGAATTTGAATTCAGATTCCAACTGCTCAATATTGTGACAACCAGGATGCAATTCACATAGTAAATAATTGAGTACTTTATGAATGTAAAAACACATTGAGGTGAATTTCCATTTCATATGGTACTTGGTAAAATTTGAAAAAATTATGACCCTTCATATACAAACTGGTGATGAAGTTGTTGATATCCTGAATGAACCTTTTGTCTTTCAATATATGGGTAACCAATTGGGACTACACAATGTTTACTCTTCATCTTGAGGAGAATGTTAGTACAAGTGATTCAAGCATAGTTAGTCTCGTTCCCCTTATGTTTACATTCACTATTATGGCATAAGTATGCTTATGTGAGGGTACATTTACCAACATTAGTGTACCCATGTTTATCTGACCTCTTATATATATAGGAGACCCAATACCTCATTTCAAACTACTAATAATATTCTTATTTTTTCTACAATAGCTTAAGTCCAAATGAGGTAAACAAGCAACAATGAGAGAAATTAATCAATCAAAAATTGAACATGTTGTTAATAATGGTTCCATATCTAATGGATTTAGCTCCTCTACCTTGATAGTTCAACCTCTAGGATTTGGAACACTTGAGTACCTCCTTATGTTACCATATAAGAGTTACACTAATAAGACCACCCTTTTCTAGGTCAAGGGATAAATAAAATTTCCCTTTGAGACCAAGGGAGCCAATAACCTATATAGATGTCTTACCTACTTATACTATGAGTCTTCATCCTTCACCAAGGACTTAGCCACACAAGGACACGAGTATTCCAACACTGCTTCACCTTCCTTTACCAGGGAAGCACCTTCCTTCACCAAGGAGCTTTCTTCAAATTACCATATTCGAAATGTGGTACTCAAGGTTGAAAAACCATAGAGGTTTACCTCCATATGTAGGGATGTATACCCTTTAGAAGTAGAACCACTAAAAAGGTTGTGATCATTTATAAATTGTTCAGACTATCTCTCCCTCTACTTATTTTACCTTATTTTTAAATAACTTGTGATATATTTGTAGGTTTAACAAGTTTGGGCTGAGTTTCCGTACATCAATTCACTGCCCTCCTATTGAGCCATAGATCCAAAATATTATCATATAATGTTTAGATAGTGACAAAAACATATATATAGGTTCAATCCTAGATACTTGTATGTAGTTTTTTTCAAAATCAATTCCTTGTTGTTTGTTATAACATTAGCCAGTGATGCTTTATTTTTTACTATATCATATGAATCATTGAGCTTGTTACTAAATACTCAATTTTGCTCCAATTATAGTTTTTTTGGTTGGTTTTGGAAATAGATCCTAAACTTCATTTTGTAAAAACTTCATTAGTTCTTCTAAGACTTTTGTGATGCAATATTCATCATTAAGATCACCATAATGGCCTTTGGATCAAACTTTGATTCAAATGCCATATTGTCTTATTATAGAAACAAATAACTTGTCTTAACTTCATCTCTTAGATCTAATTTGATTCAGTCAATATGATGATATTTAACGAGATTAGGAGTGGACTGATTAGCTAAAGCCTATTCAACTGAAAACTATTTTCATTTTTATCATCTTCTTGATTTACAACATCCCGTGGATTTAATTCAAGTATGAGATCCTAATGAGGATTCAAGCCTTCAATAATATCTTTTGTTGGATTTTCAATGAACTTTATATGAGTTGAGTTATCAACCTTTATGTAAATCAAATAAAAAGCATATATGTCCTTTTGGTGAGTATCGTAGATCAAATAATTGAAAGTATTTTGCATCATAGTTATCTCTATCATCATTTTGTTAAGGACATAATAACTTAAACCATATGTATGAAAATAGAAAAGTTTGGGTTACTTGCTATAGATAACCAAATAGGAGTTTTTTCTTGAGATATGGATATAAAAAAAATCTATTTTGTATGTATTGTGTGTTCATTACTTCTAATCAAAAGGTTTTTATAGTGTTGTGTTCAAGATCCATTATTCTAGCCATGTACGATAGGGATCCATTCATCCTTTCATCTAAACCATTTTGTTGGGGAGTTATTGCTGAACAGAAGTTGCATGCATATCCTTGATGGTTACAATATACTATAAATTCAAAACATTTGAACTCACAACTATGGGAAATGATACTTATCATGAGCTAAAGGCCATTGAATCTATTGTTCAAAAACTTTTGAATATATCAAGTACACAATGCAAGTAATAAGTGGACCCAATAAAATTCAAGAAATCATTATCAATAGAAGAAAAAAACTTTTTCCCACCAAGAGATTGTGTTCTCATTGGTCTGAGAAAATCAACATGGATGGTTTGCAGAGGTCTGGTAGTGGATAAGATATTCTTAGCCTTCAATGAGCCTTTGATTTTGTACAAGCTTAAATTTTTATTGTTATTGAAAGAAAATTTTACCCCCATAAACTCAGTTTCATAACAGAATTTAACCTCAAAAAGGAACACATCCACCAGCTTGAGACACGTCGACCACCAACCCACATCAACCTAAATCAGTTGCATTGCTCTGCATGAACATGCACTGACATCATGGAATGGTTGAGGCATCATGCTTGATCCAGACATGTAATGACCACATTAAGCAAGATGTTCTTAAAATGGTCAAAGAAGACTACTGAAAGCCCTTAGATTGATCCACCTTGCATGAATCAATCGATCAATTAAAGTTAACAGTAAGATAGGTTTTTTAAAGCTTGAAAATCCCTAAATAAAATGATACAAATATTTGAGCATAGCTTTTGTACATCACATGAAACATTTGTGTGTATGATTAACCCACATGGTTTTTATATTTAAAATAAGTTAGTATAAACTATATTGGATCTTATATATTACATAACTTAGGGAATTAAAGAAAAATTAAAACAAATAAATGTTTGGTGACTCATTTGCAATTATGGAAACCTACATGTATATTGACATGCTTGTGTAGGTACTATTTCTAGATTTTTTTTACCAAACACATTGAGGGATTTTACAACTATGTACTACTCCCTTAAGAGTTAGTATTTTATAACACCAAAGGTATTCATTTTCCCTTGGTTCATGGTGTTGAAGACTAATAAAAAAAACTTTGGATTCTCACTGCCTTTTAGAGTTGTGTTAGCACTAGAAAGAAAGAGGTGGAATATTATTTCCTTTATAGTCATTTCATGAAGACTAACTAATTACATAATCTCTATTTCATTTTTAAAATTTATACTCCATTGAGGAAATTCTACAAAAGGAAAGATGTGCAACCGATCAAAATAGAATGAAAACAAACAAACCTATTTTTTCTGGACCAAAAAATAGAATATTTTTTAGTAATAATATATTAACTTGGAGGAATATATAAATAGGGTACTTAATTATTGATATTTTTTTAATAATTATCATAAAGTAGGAAACAAAAACAAACTCTCTACTCACTAAATAGTAATTACAATGACTTAAATGATTTTTCCTCCTAATAATTTTTTATATGCATATAGTTACACAAGTTGTGGATTTATTTCTTTGGTGTAAGGATCACAACTTGTATATAAGTGAATATGATATTTTGATGAAAACACCCTACTCGATTGATTCTAACCCTAAATAGTAACATATCATTATTGTAGCTTTAAGGACAAAATAGTTACTTAATCTTTATCTTCTTAGGAAAATATTATACTTTATGTTAAGCATATTGGAGCACTTAATATTTGATTCTTTGTATTCCTTCTTTTTAAGTACTTCTAGAGATATTTATTGAATACTTTTTTCATCCTACTTTGCACATAAGAGATTACTATTACTCTAATTTATAGTAGTATTTGGGGTATAAACTGCTTGCTGAATAGAAATATTGTACAAGCATTTATAAATTCTTCTTAACTCATTATATTCATGAATGATATCCCATTATAATATCTGGATATGTTGTTTCTTATGTATGCTTATAGATGCTATATGATATAAGACCGTCATAGTCAATGATGATATACTTCCTTCATATATACATAAGATGATGGTAGTAATTAGCATGGAAATAGTTTCCAAATGGTAACTTTAACACATTGTCCATGTTTTAGAGGATAATAACATTGTTCAATCATTCCAACATTTACCCCTAGGATTCTTCCTTCTAAATATTGTCTAAGATAACTAATTCCCCACTTTATTAATGAATACCTTAGCTTTTCATAATGATATAGATCAAATGTGACAGGAGTATAAAACTAAAACTATTATTATATAGGATATGCATATATTATCTTAATATTTCTAAGAAGCAAACTTATATTTTTTTATCAAATTATACCATGGACGATACATAATTGTTCATGTTCTCCATGGACTTCTCATAGTTTCCCACTATTTACATTAATAAGGGATCCTTTTGACTGGCCTAAATCACACATCCAAAAAGGAGCAAATCTAGAGTAGTCAGACTCTTAGATTTATAACCCGACACTCAAGTCCCCCATAACTATTGTACGTGGTCCGATGTAGTAGATCGGGGTCAAACCACAGGGACAAGGTTGGTAAGTGATAGGAACATAGAGCCTTAGATCCAAATACACCAAACGAAGAGGTAAGTTAATATGATGTTCCTTAATGAACGATGTCACTCCAAACAAAGTAATAAAGTAGAGGAAAGAAAATAAAACAAGAGAATAAGACCTAACAAGAAATATGTAACCAAAGTATGGATGGGAACTTGAATCGAGTTTCACCTACTAAGATCTCTCACCAACATGAAATACTCACACCCCTTTGTATACCGTTAGCGACATTACAAAAAATCATCATATATGTTTATTCCCTCCTCTCTCAAGCTTAGGATATATCTAGATTATAAGACAATCTCTCTCTTAAGATGGCAAACAAACAATCACAAGAAAAAACATATGATTATTGGCTTTAGCATTTCAACATTTCCATCAATTCATGCAACTCCATAACACTTAGATAATATTAATACTACTCTTTCGAGGAATTAACAATTATACATCACAAGATGGTAGCTAATCACCCAAGTGATGCAATCTAGAAAAAGAGTATGGACATAACCATTGCTAAGAGTATATATATATATATATATATATATATATATATTCAAAGGGCAGAAAGTATATACATGTTGGGAGACCTTTTGTGGCTCCCCCAACCCAAGCAAAGAGGTTAACCACTCATTCTCATGAGTAGCATTTTGGATTTACAAATTGATGGAGATATGGAGAGCTGTAGGAAGGAGGATATGGAAAAGGAAGGAAAAGAAAATCAAAGTAGGGTACCAGGGGATACACTGACGGTGACTAGACAATGGCCTGGTTCTGTTGCTCGTGGACCAAAGCAACATTGTTGGTGATCTCTTCTCCTTCTTCTTCCTCTCTATCGAAAGAGGGGCTTAAGGATTGGGTGAGGGTGAGCAAGTGGAGATCTGGGAGTAGGTTCGATGGACTCTCGTCTGTCATTCCTATCAACCGGTGGTGGTGGGGATCAGTCGATGGCAGCTTCTTCCTTCAGTGGATCTACTTATGGTCAACAATACTAGCTCAGAGGCAATGTATGTGACCTCGATTATGTAGTTGTTCGTCTCCTATTTATAGGCGTCATCCTAGGGTCCTTTACTTGCACCCCCAGTCTCTGAGGTACTCACCCTCGGGGCACGTGCTCAATGGTCTCGATTATGGTACCTGTCAAAACTACCATTGGATGTCAGTAGTAGGTTCTCCATCTGTTGATGAGCAGATACACGCCATCGGCTGGTGGGCATAGGGGTGCCACCAGGTGATGATAGTAGGGGAAACATCGATTGATGAGAGCAAACACACCACCCTATGGTGGGTGTAGGGGTGCCACAGGGTGATGACAGTAGGGGAACTACTGGTTGAGGAGCATTGACACGCCACCAGCTGGTGGGCGCAAGGGCATCACCAGTCGGTAGTTGTAGATGTGTCATAAGATGATGGATGCAGATATGTCACCGATGAGAAGTGCATACACGCCTACGAGTAATGATAGCTTGTGTGCCATCGGTTGATGGTCGCAGGTATACAACTGGATGATACTCGTAGGAGTGCCTGTGAGTGATAGGTTGTCGTAGCCATCAGTTGATGATGTGGCATGGTGCTTCTAGGTAACGTCCGATGGTGATCAAACTTAGAGTCTAGCCTATCCTCAGGCTAACAATTAGAATGAAAGCATTGAATGACTTTAGATGGTATTATTTGTTATTCTTTTAGTGAGTATGAAAAATGTGATAATGTCAACCTCAAGTCAATATTTATGCATCTAGTAAAGAGGTTGTTGACACCCAAAATTCTCTCTCTTATCTTAGAGTTGCAGTACTCATATTTCTAGCCACGACCTTCTTTATCGTAAAGTTCCTCCCTCGTGATGCACCGACGATCCTATTCCATGTTGTACTTGCACAAAGTTCCAGCAGAGGTAGCTTTCACACCCAACTTTTATTTTTCTAGATCTCCTATCTATTGTGCTTGGGTAGGCTAAGTCTATAGTGTTTCCTACATCCCTTAGGTTCCTCAACTATTTAAGCTACCTTAGAGGCAGTGCTACCCTAAAGGCTCCTGATGTAATGTCAGGTGGTTGTGTGAGGTTCCCTTTGGAATGTAGGTGTGTAAAAGTTGTCTTCCAGACCACTATCGGGCATGACATATCTACATTCATGAGTGCCACAATACACTAGTCAGGCAGAATCCTTCAACATCTTCCCAAGCATAACTCTCATGATTTTATTCCTCTTAGTTGTTATTCATGCTCACAGCCTTTGGGATAATATGTTTCTAGGGAAAGTTGGCATGTCGTACCTCTTTTGATCCCAAACCATGGATTTCAAAAACTAGCAGTGGTAGTTGTTTCCTCTTTTTCCAGGTTTATGCATTTTCCTACTTGTACTTGGGATCATGGTGTAAATCAGGAGCGTGGTAGGATGAGTCCTCCTTTCCTTGAGATTTCTTCTTGGTTGACTAACATACATGTGCCTTCTACATTATCTCAAGTTTAGGCTGACGTTAAGACGTTATCACACTCGAAGGTTTTTTTTAAGTGGATTAGGAAGCCCAGATATATCATTCTTGAAATGATTATGCTAAAATCTATCTTGAAGATAAGAAAGTCTAAGAGTTTGGGTTATGATACAATCCTGGAAGAATGGATTCAGAACTGCCTTTCTAAGACTACTTGTACACCAAGATTTCAGCAAGGGTATTTCTATGCATGTACAAAAATCAATCCGAAATTGGCCTATTAGGCTGATCATATTTTGTCAAAATCTGTCAAAGTTTGTTAAGCGGGATAGAAAGCTATTAGTGTCAAAGTAGAGTCGTACCAAGTTCACCTATTCAGACCCCCAAACTTATCATCCAGCCTGTCCATAGGGTGTCAATAAATAATGTTGATCTAGAATAGGTGAATTATAGGTCATGGTATGTGTTCAACCATTTGAAGCTAGGATCTTCATACCATATTGACTTGGAGGTGGTGGTAGTATTCATCTTGACATTGTTCAACCATTTGATCTGAAGCCAACATTTGTATCCAATAAAGTATGTAGAATCCATAGTTGTTTGAATGAGGTTCTTGCTGTGGACACCTATGGCAAAACTGTGGTTTCTTGAACTTGATATCAGTTGGAACGTTGCGGCCAAAGATTCTGATCAACTCGTTAATCTTGTTGGTGACCAGGGCGGATCTTTCTTCATGACACTATTGGTTGTTTTGTGATATTTTCTGCACTTTGTACACATATCATCGGAGTTGTTATAGAAGATGGACATTTTAATGACAATTCCCACTGCTATTAGTGCCTAGTGTCCATCATGTAAGATCGACACAAATATCCATCAGGTGACATTGTACTTTAAGTGCTCTATCAGCCAATGTAGCTCGCCCGATTCCTTTTTGGATACATTATCTCCCAATATTTCATAAAACACCATGTATACATTAGTGAGATTATCAGTCAGAAGTAGTTGGCAAGCTTTCATGACATTTACGATCAAGCATCCTCCTATTGTCAAGACATCACAGAGGTCTGGGAGCAAATTTTTTACATTTTCTCTTTCAAAAATAACCAAAAAGTTGTCCTCCCTAGGTCGCAAAACATCTAGAGGGAATTGGACTTGTTCCACAGATAAGCCATAGAACGCCAGTTCATCCAAGTTCTCAAAATTAGGCAATGTGACATCTGTCAATTTTAGTCCTTTTGGTGTGCCAACAACTTGTTCTTCTTCTTCTGTGTGTACGTCACTTCCTTTGACAAATTGTTCTTCTTGAGTTGAGGTTGCTGCTATGATGATATTAGTGGATGTTGGGATCAGAAGTGGTTCCATTTGTAGCAGGCTGGTTGCTATCATTTCAACTTCTGGAGTTGGTACTGCTCAATAGTGGTAGGGACTTTCTATGGGGCTTTAGGGACTTGTGGAGGTGGTTCCCTATTAACATGTATAGATGTTACATTTTCTATAGTGGGTGGTGGTGGGGGTAGTAGGTGGTATTGGTGAGGTGCTTCTTTCTTGTGAAGCCCTGAGCTTTCTGCGGTCCTCTCTCTAAGGCATTTTTCTATCATAGAAGAACCTTCTATTGTGAATGACTTCCATGACATATTTCCCTCACAAGGCATGTAAAAATTAATTAGCAATTTGCTTCGTAGATGTTCCCCTATTGATGGCCTCAATTATCCTCAGTGCTATGAAGGCACTTTCCCCTGAGTTCTGCCCTTCTTGAGAAAAATTACATTCTATGGCAATTTCTTTCTAGTTGGGGCGATACCATCCACTTACCCCTTGTATCAGTCTTTTTAGGTGGGTTGGGATTTCTTGTATTATCATGTGCTCTTCCTTTTCAAAAACCATTCATCTACAAGGTAAGTCTTTGGCATTGAAGTTGTAAGTGATTACTCTTCTTTTTGATAGGTCAACCACTAAGAGCAACTAATGGTTGAAGGCTTTGAAGGGCAAGGTGATGAACTTCAAGGATATACTTCTATCTTGGGCATCCTATAGATCACAGATTGATGTGGTATCTTCTCTTTCCTTGAGTAGTTGTGCTTCTAGGTAAGATGTTGCATTTGATACTGGCCCATCATTGTCTATGTGCATGTACTCCTCGATTATTGTCTCATACAAGATTTTGAAAAGGGTTCTTCTTAGTTGTTTTCCTGAGGTACAAAAGTGGAACACAAATCATCTCTTGTTAGACTGTACTGGTTGTTGCAGTAGATAATATCCTATCTTAGCTTTTCTCATTGAGAATGTCGGACAGGACATGGATGTCCGGTATCAATATGCCCGCAACTGATGACATATCCATATTGGCCATCTTACATGGAAACATAGGTGATAGAGGAGGGAGTGAGGTGTTCATGTTAGTTGAGGTTGCAGGATGTTCAGGGAAGATTGGGTTTTCTGGTTTTAGGGGTGATTCAGCAAACATGTTGTCTATATTTCTAGTATCCTCTTCAAATATCATCTATTTTTTTCATAGAGAATCCTCTAGAAGTTATTGGTTCATCTAGAAGTATTTCTTTTATAAAGCTATCATAGTCATGTAGAAGTGGGACCTTGTAGCTGAACAGTAGGTTGATCTCATCCATTACATCTTTAGTTGTTTCAGTGACCTCCCCCTGCTTTTGGTTGTATTGTCTCGACGTCATTCTTTCCCATTACTTCTTCTTTTTCTGTGGGGATTGTATGTTCTGTCAGTATAAAGGTGCTTTGCTTTGTTTGTGCTTTGAGCCCCTTGCCTTCATTGTTGTTGGTTGAGTGCCCTAGCGAGGCTGGGGATGAGGTTGTGTCATATCCCTCAGTGAGCACTCATTTGTTTCTTGTTGATCCCCTTGGCTCCTCTTCTTCTAGTTTTTGAGTGCATCTGGATGTGGTTGCTTCAGCCTGGAGCACTTCCTATCCTGTATCCACCTTTGCCATCAGCATGTCCACCATGAGGTGGAAGTCAATGTCTGATGCAGGTTTGGTAGGGGCCATTTGTTGTATTTCAACAGATGTCCTGATGGTTGTGGGGGAGTCCTCCTTTCTTTTTGAAGCTTCCTCTCACAACTTTGTATTTTCCTCTAGCAGTTCATCATGTTCCTTGCACAGATTGGCTAGTTGATTTGTCACTCCATCTAGTGCTTGCATGATCTACACTTGATTTGCAGCTAGCTAGTGCATCTGGAGAGGAAGGCTAAGGATAGGCTAGATGTCTAAAGTTATCTTTTATACCTACATGGTTAGACCATTTTGTATTTATATTAGAATAATTTAGATGGAGTTTGCGATGATCTCATGGAGTTCGTCTATCTCGTCCTATATACATAAATTTTGTCACAGTTGTTGTTTTACATTGGTGTTGGACACATAGTTTACTTCATGAGCTTTGTCATCATCCTTAGAAGATTCTTTGCTCAAATGCATGCTTTGTTTAGGTTTTAGCACCTCCTTCTCAGGTTTCTCCACCTTGTTTGTCTTTTTGGGCTCTTTCACCTAGCCTGCTTGGTCTGCTTCCTAAGTAGCTGGGTTTTTCACTGCTTCACCTAGGATGGTTTCTCTTCCTTTAGCTTCAATGTCTTCTAGGAAGTAATTGTACCAGCTTGCTCTGGAGTCTTTGTATCTTCTATCTCCAGGTTTACCACCTTCAGAGAGGGTGGTTTCTTTACTGGCTTTTTGGGGATTCGCATGAGTACCCTTTTTTTGGTTGTTTTTTTGGTGGCCACTTCCTGTGGCTACTTGCTTCTTTTATCTATTGGTCTGCTGGTTCTTGTACTATTTCTAGATACAAGTCTGAAGATCTCTTCTTCCTTGAAAATAGACTTCTCTAAATCATAGTGTTTTAATTTTGGGAGGGGAAGTAAGAGCTTTGTCATGTAGAATCAGAAGGCGTATCCTTGATGTGTCCTTTCTAGGACATTAATCCACAACTAGATACTTGTCATCCCTCAATGTATCTCCCTTTGACCTTAGGAAATACTTCATCTTGTTGGGGTACCCCAATTGGTATGAAATGTAAGTTATTTCCCCCCATGCGCAAGTCTCGAGGGCCATCCATTCCCATTGCAGCGACCAACTTATCAATCAATATTTTTCCCATGTTAACTACTTTTCCTTCCATTAAACTCTATAAGAGATGGAGGTCTAATCTGTTTACATTCCCTGTATCGGATCTAAAGGTCAGGGAGTTTGTGAAAATCTTGTGCACTACTCTCATAAAGCCTAAGTGCATTATCGCGGATTTCGATTTCCCTGAGTTGTATTTTGAATATCCTGAGAGTCTTTCCCATGTCTTATCAGTTGTGAAGCCCTTTGTGTCTTTGTCTCCTCATGCCTTGTTAGCATGTTATGCCTACTTAGTTGAATCTTAGAAGACCATGTTTATCCACTTTTCAGTTAAAATATATTCCTTCTTCATGATCTAGACTTGTATTTTGTGCTCACCCCCACACTCAGAGATCTCTTCATTTTCCACGGGCAGTTTTTATAATGGAGGACATGAATTCTTTCGTCAGGTCTTTGTAAGAAGTCATTCTTGTGAAACATATCCTATATATTCCTAGTTGTTCGAAGCTCTGTTTCACCCTCTAGTATATCCCCAATTGCTTAAGGGTGCTAACATCACCATATCTGGTAATCTTGTATTTCTTCTTGGTAAAAATGTCACACTATATTTCATGGTGCTCTTCATCTCTGGTTACCAGCTGATTGTCAGTTAGTTCTATTCTATTGGCATGTGGTGGTTTGCTGGGGATGTTTGTGATTATAGTTCTCCTTAGAGTGGCCACCTTGACGATTGCCTTCTCCTCAGATACCTTGGTTGCTTTCCTGGACCTCTCCTAGTCAGTCTTGGGTGTAGATATTTTCTTGGGGTTTTGCATCTCCTCTGATGGTGTGTACTCGGAGACCTATATCCTTGTTTATTCTTCCTCCTCTTCTGATTCCTCTGGGACTGGTTCGGCCAAGATCATTTCCCTTTTTGCTTCCAGCCTTGCTCTGATGCTTTCACGAGTGGGTTCTCCATGTTGTTCTATGTATCTTCCATGTTCAACTTTTAGCTTCTCCACTCTTTCTATCTCTTCTATGGTCATCGAGGCTCTCACCTCCTTGGTGTATCTACACTCATGTACTTGGTTTTTTCCCTACTTTCCTGCCATCTTATGCTTGTAGATACAAAAAGTATCTCTAGCTTGTCTCTGGTGCTCATAGATGCTTCTTCTGGTTGTTTGCTTGGCGTTGGCTCGAGACCATCATTTTGGTTCGGCTGAGGTTTTTAGTTTGCTCAGTGGTAATTGGGGATCAGGTGATCGGAGGTAGTTGTTGGTGTTCTTTGGTTGTCATTGCTCTTAGGGTTAAGCCTGGTCACTCGGTGAAAGGAAGGGGGAAGATAATTAGTCGATCTCCTTTTATAGTCATCTATCGCTTGGTCTACCACTGTGTGTTTAGGTGGGCATCTTGACCTCTTTGACCATCAACCAATCGCTCAACAGATGGTGAAGATGCCTTAAACATCCAATGGCTCTCCTGCCTCTGTTAGTTGATGGTGTGCTCGCACTTGTCAGCTGATGGCTCGTCTGGGATAGACATATGATGGAGGTCCTACTCAATCACCTGGTCGCGCTTCTACCTCACCCAACTGATGGTGCACAACAACTTGTTGTGTCATCTGATGGTGGCTCTGTGAGTGCCAACTGATGGTTCGGAAGGTGTTACTCCTGCAATTTAAGGATATATATGTGAATTTTATTAATTTAATTATATGATCAGTAAATCCTAATAACCAAGTTTGAAAAATTTTTATGGAAATATTTTGGTAAGAATTTATTGCTTACTAAAGACAAAAAGGTACTAGGGATTTAAACTAAAATACTAAAATGAAAAAGTGGACATGAAAGGTATAGGAAAAAAATTAAAATCCTTGGGTTGCCTCCCAAGAAGTGCTAATTTAAAATCTTTAGCTTGACTATCTTTTTTGGTTTCTCACGGTTCTTCAACGAGAGCATGTCTGGGCTCCTCTAAGTCCAATTTTGATCTTCTTATGAAAGCTTTGTCTTCATAATATTTTTTGATTCTATTCCCATTAACCTTAAAAGTATTAGTCTTTTCACCGGTAATCTCCATCACTCCAGATGGGTAAATCTTGACAATAGAGAGGGGTCCCGACCACATGGACCTTAGTTTTCCTGGAAATAGTCTGATTCTTGAGTTGTATAGCAAAACTGTAATGACCAGATATAGTTTGATTCTTTGCCTCCTGGTAACCCCCACTTAAGGGAGACCAAAAGTTCAGAGAGGTTATCCCAATATTTTAGGATTAGTGGTTCGAAATTTAATCAATAATAATTATCAAATTCTGCTATTACTATACTGGAAAGCTGGAATAAAATAAATCTCTTGCATACCTTGTAAAAATTTTGGATTTTTAGACTTCTATCCACAGATGGAGTCTATCTATCTAATCCTCCTTGAACTGATTATTCGTACCTTCACAATATTTCAATTTACTATTTGTCCTTTTAAAAGATTGTACCTAAAATTCCGACAATCATAACATCGGTCAGTGTATTTCTATACCGGTATGTGGGGGAGAAACACAATTTCACAAATTATTGCTAACAACCTAATTATCACAAATAAGTTATTAACAATCCAAATTACATTTTCAATATGACATTCTCAACCACTTTTTCCCTAAACCCTGGATTATTCTCTCTTAGGTTTTTTGTCCTTGCAAGGGACATAAGGCCACCTTCTCCATCCTGAGCTTGGTGCATGGGGTCACCTCTCGGTGCCCAATGGTCTTCCCTCTGGGGCTTGACCGAATAGACCTTCCCCCCGGGGATTGGTCATGCATCATACAC
Source organism: Alisma plantago-aquatica (assembly GCA_963693085.1). Classification (NCBI taxonomy): domain Eukaryota; kingdom Viridiplantae; phylum Streptophyta; class Magnoliopsida; order Alismatales; family Alismataceae; genus Alisma; species Alisma plantago-aquatica. The sequence goes on along the minus strand of OY856415.1, from coordinate 380,149,491 downwards.
CAGGGTGGCATGTAGATTCGAGAATGCACATATATACTTAATTGTGGTAATCATAGTAAATTTATAGGATTGCATAAATAAACACTTAATAGTTTAGGTTGCATCCAATCGATTAAACGTTTGAGAAAACTTTGTGAAACTAGATCGATTACTCATAAATAACCACATACCTAATTCAGAGTAACCTTGAGGTCCAAGCAAGAACAATCAAGAACAATCAGTCAAGTAATCAACAATATCCCAAAATTAATGCATAACACCCATGTGTCATTATTTTATCCAAAACATTTTCAAGATTGACTTGGATTCCACCTTAAGATTTCTAGGCCAACTTTAGGGTTTTATTAGGTTTTTAGCCTCCATAATGCATTTATCACTTTTAATGCTCTTTTGATCTACAAACCCTAATTTCAACATCAGAGGTATAATTGAATTCCAATAAGGTCAAATATATCTTTTTTTACACTAAAACCTCCATGTTTATCCTTTTAGGTCATGTGAAGATCATTAAGGCCAATTATCATGTTCAGGTTCCCTAGAATTGACAACTCAACAAAGAATTATAGTTCGATTCTCAAAGGAACCCTAATTACTATATTTCACATCTTCTAGGTTAGCAAACCCTAATTCATCATTAATTCCACTTTTATACACTACGAAACCCAAATTACCAAATTAAGAGTATTTATCCACAATTAGTCCAATAACACTATTTTCATGCCTTCTAGATTGATTCTCATATTTAGATTCATTAAATCTCATAACTACCTGAATTAGAGTTTGTAACCCTTTTAATGCACTATTAAAATCATGAAACCCTAAAACATGCAATTTTTCATCTAGATCAGATTTGAATCTTTCATTATCATCAACATGTTATTAGTACATCAAATTATCCAATTAAACATTATAGATTCAATCTTTAATAACAATTAGGGTTTCTAACCTAAGTTTAATGCATTTTTCATCAACTTAATATAATTTTGCAATTAGGAATGAAATTAGGTTCTCAAACTATTTTATCAGGTTCCTCATATTTTTCTGATCAATTTTCATATATTAAGTTTATCCATCGGAGCTTCCTAGTAATTTCTATGAATTTTGCAAAGAAAGTCATTTTCTTGAATATTTTGGCAGAGAGGAGTCATTTACCAGGAAAATAAGAAATCATTAAAAAACTTGGCTGCTCGATCGATGGTCCGCTGTACCATGCGAGATTGGACAACTCGTGCTTCTTCAGCGGAAGGCATGACTAACCTCTGCAAAAAGTCGCTCTTTCCCTCCCCTTGCCGCACATGGACCGAGGGCAAACTTGTCCTCATCGCCTCTTTCTCAGATAGATCCAGGCCGCTGGATCCTTGGTCGTTGCTTGACCATTTTTTGATCGTGTGGCTAAGAGCATCCTCCGCATTAGCTGACTCCCACGAACATGATGTCACGGAACTGTTCTTACCCCAATCCCATTCCCGCTACCTAGACAGTAGAAAAGGGATTGAAGCGCTCGTCCCTGAGTGGCCCAATAGGATCTAACACACTGTCATATACAATAAGAAATAAATAACTCAAAAACTAGATAATTAAAGAACAAACTAACCCAAAATGGATATATACCCAATTTATCTTTATCATCAGAGTGCTTGAGTGCGGAAGCGATCTTATTCAATATTCCATTTGTATTGCCTAAAATCAAGAAATCAAGACACAATCATGCAATTGCACGGTACGCTATCAAAATCAAGTAAAATGGTTTACAAGAAAATATGTATACTTGGCAGGACTTATATTTCAAAAGAAATAATTTGCAAAACTAACATTTATTTGACAAGTTTTTCATGCAATTAAACTTAAATTACGAGTTCCCATTATGCTGTAATTCGAGAAGCATGCTTATATATTTTTGTGTAACTTTATCGCCCCAACGCGATGGGGTAAGTCACTAGGCTCCTTCTCACCATAGGAACATAGGAGGCCAATGTACAAGTCCCACCTCCAAATGAAGGGGTTGTTGTACTCAATATCAACATTATCAACATTATCAATATCATCATCATTATCATTATACGGGCAATCATAATGGGCATGCAATTTATGTTTTCATGTTTTTCAAAATATGGTATAGAAAAACATAAGACTAATCATAGGGAACAATAGCTCATCCAAATAAATAGCCAAGTATACAATCAAGAGATACATAAAAGTATCTTCAATACAATCAATGAGGAGTTATATAATAGCGTACCTTTCACTGAGGATTTCGAGTATAATCAACAAATAATAGGTAGACCCTTCGAGTCAGATCCTAAATCATCAAGATATGACCAAGGGTTAAGATCAAGATATTTGGATATCATGTTTAATATTCGAGATTAGGGTTACACTTTTCCTATGTCATCCTTAGGGTTGGGTCATTCACTTATGATCAACCAATAGTTCAATATATCCAACATTATTTCCCATGTCAAGTATTTCGAGTGTGAATGACCTACCTAGGTTCTCTAGGTACATGTGTGAACCCTAATTATCCTAGTCAATATGCAAGTCCAAAAATCAAGTCTTTAGATCATTTATCAAGTTCTAACATCATTGGGGTTCAAGATTAGATCAAGTTCTGATAAGTAAATCAGAGATCAACTTTTAGGTCAAAAGATATAGATATGCCACAAGATTTAGATCAATCATAATATCAAGATATCATTAAAATTACCTTCAAGGCATAAGATTAATATTCAAAGGTGGTTAAGACAACAAGATTAGATCTAGTCTAGTCAAGTATGATTTCATGTCTCAAGATAATCATCAGAGTTAAGATATAAGGTTTCTAAAGTCTAATCACAACATTGAGTCATTTAGACCAATTAACTAAGCAAGATATTTATATTTAATTATACCAGTGAGCATCGTTTGTAATCAGGTTTCAAAAGTATTTTTAAACAATTCACTAGATTTTTCTACTCAAGATTTACTACTTATTTGTAATTTTTGGAGTTCATATGCATTTTCTATGATTAAAACAAGATCTCGGCATATAATTGAATATTTGTGAGAGAAGAGAATAGAACACCTTAATTACAAAATATGAGGGCCGCTGGATCCATAATGGATGGCCTCGATCGTTTCGCATGGGTCACTGGTCTAGTGGATCAGTGGACTCGGTTTAGTGGCTGAATTGGTCGGTTTACACTTGATTGATCCCTTCTAGACCGGTCGATTCTTCGGTCCTCACCTTCCTCGTGCAGGCCTTGCGCGAGCCACAAAGGCAGGCGGAGCAGGACCGCCGACTTAGAGGGGACCTTGGGGAAGGAGGATCTAGGGAAGGAAACAAGGGTGTCGGCTGAGCTTGCCTCGTCCCCGCGAAATGGATGGAGGCCAGAAAATAGGGAGACGGCGCGAGGAGAAGGGGCACCCAATCTAAGTTTTGCAGTGGGGCCGTACAGGAAGGAGAAGGATGGGAAGGAAATTAGGGGTGCTCAGGGCTAGGAGAGTGCACGACATCATGGCCTTGAGAAAGGTGTACTTGCTGCGGATCCCGAGCGGGGTGTTTATATAGGGTTGGGGCCAGGTTTAGGGCTAGATAGGCCCTTGGTGGCAGCCATGGCCGCCGGAGTGAGAGGGAGAGGCAAGGGACTCATTTTGGCGGCGCAAGGGTGCTCGAAAACTTGTTAAAAATAGGGCTTGCCCAGTTCGAAATTGTAAGACGATCATTCGCTCTCGATTGGAATTTCAAATCGGGTAGTATAAGGGCTGATTGTCGCTTTCGATCGTCATTACTCCTCCCCACTGATTGTGGGAGGTAGAAGACGAGTCTATAGCCACTGGATCGGGTTGGGATCCATGAGAGGTAGATCCAAGGGCTGGGATCACCCCTGGGTCCTTGCCTTGGATCGCTGACATGGAAAAAAGTCAATTAAAAGACAAAACTAATGGTTTTCAACACATTAACTTCAATGATCCATAGAAAATCGTAGGAATGTCCAATTGTTCTCAAATTTGGACCACAACTTCAAAACAATGTGGAGAATATATATAAAAAGTTTGAGGATAAAATGATGGAGTTTGATGGATCAATTTTTCTTCTTTGGACAAGGTGATGATTTAATCAAATTTAAGGTGTTATAATGTGTATAAAATCCACATTGCTCACAATATTTCAAATTGGAGTACCACTATTGATTATGAAACAAAGAAAACTAAGTTGGGACAAAGAGTGAGTTTAATGAGGGAAAAATAGTAATTACATCATTATAATGCAAAAATCCACTTTGTCACACATGCTCCCTCCCGCTACAACGCTCTGCGGCAGAGAGAGGCAGAGAGCTTGCTGAAAAGACATCGAACCAGAGGGGGAGAAGAGGGAAGGGTGTGAAAAGAAGTCGTCGACCTTCAGGGGGTCAATACGAACCAGTTAGGCCCCTTTTATAGCCAGATCATGTCAGATTTAGGGTTTCCCAATCCCGATTGGGAGGAATTTGGCAGCGATATGACTTCCTGGAGCCACATGCCATCTCGTACCATGAAACCAGGGGGTTTCCATCTTGGTTTCACAAGACGAGTTCATTGGTCAAGAACATCCTCCGTGAGGGGGACTAGATGAGGAGATCAACTCCCTAATTTCTCGCACGCACAAGAACATTTCCTGTTTGAGAGTGGCTGTATGGCCATTGTTACGACCCCATTTGAGCTTAATTGGTAAACTAGGGTTTACCTAGACAATTGCAAAGATTAATTGGAATAATCATTCTTGAAATCTAATTAATGACGTTAACACAATTAGGATGTTTTAACTATGATAATAAGTTTAAACGTTCTTTTGTCTTGAGAATTAGGGTTTGAGAAACATAAACCCTAATCAGCCCAAAATAGGGTTTTAATGATGCATGAATACAGAATTTGATAAGTAGAATGTCTCACTAAATGATTTTTAGTATTTTATGTAACTCTGATTTACTTCAAATTTGGATATGATTTGGATATATACGATTTGAACAACATTGGAAAATATCTGAAATTTTGAAGAATGCTCTGACCTGTTTATCGGCCGAGTTTCAAACTCGACCGATCACATTTCCAAATTATACAGCAGTGTGGTAATTGAATTTTATCTTTTTATTGGTATATCCAATTGATCTCAAATTTTAACTGTGCCTGAAAAACACAGTTTTAGACACTTTGTTAAATTAGCATAATTTTTGGATGACTTTTGAATCCCTACAGTAAGGGTGTCGGTCGAGTTTGTGCAGGACAAACTCGGCCGAATATTCTGCAGACTGCAATATAGCAGTGCACTGTTCTATTTTTAATTATTTATTGGTAACTCCAAATGATCTCAAATTTTATCTGAAGCTTTATATATCAATTATAACCAACTTGATAAATTCCCATAATTGTTGGAGAATTTTTGATCTCTAAAATAAACGAATTACAGTAACTTTTGTATAACTGAATATTCAGCCTATATAATTAAAGTTGAGTGTTGGGTCAATATGCAATTGACCCAAGCAGCTCAATTAACTTATATGAGAAACCACACACACACACATCTCTCATTCTTCGTCATTCACTCCAGAGAAATGAAAACCTAGAGAGAGAGGGAGAGTTAGGGCTTGAGTGGAGAAAGTGGGGGAAATTGCTGAATTAGGGTTTTGCGATTCCAGGAAGGGTGAAATCAAGTAAGTTTGGATTCTTTGCATAGACTTTTATGGTGGATCTTCTCTCTCATGTCAAGATTCTGTCCATGCTCTGATTTGATCCAAGATGATGTCGAAATTCCCTCTTTTCTCACCCTTTCTTCATAATCTCTCATTTTCAAGGTTTCCGAGTTGAATGGAAGAAGAATTGGGAAATTTGCTAGGGATTTGATAGGAATTCGAGATTCCCTGAGTTGAGCTGCAGTTGTGAGGTGTTTTCACACCTTAGGGTGAGTGGGTTCTTCCTTCAAACATTCTAATGCACGAATTTGATTATAACATCCAAATCCCTAAATGCTTAGCATGTGAATTCTAAATCCTGAAATGTCCGTTTGATTTAAGTTATTGTAAATTGATATGATACGGATTCCTTCTCTTTTTGAATGACTTTTTGATGGTAGATTCATATCAGATACGTATACAACACTTCTTAGTGAGAATGCTTTTTAGATTTATATCAAATGATGTAATTAGGGTTTAACCTAATTGAGACATCACTAGTGTTTCAACCTTATTGAAAAGGACTAGTAATCCTATAAGTGGTTAGGATGTATCTCATGGGTTATCTTAATTGAATCTTATTCTTGATACATGATATCTCAGTAAATGATATGGAAAATCTAAATTTAGTTAAGTTTCCATGATTTCATATCTATATTGATTATATATGATTTGTTGGAAACAGTCTTTATTTAGTGAATGCTTATATCTTATGAGATCATGATAAGAGCCATGTGACAAGTGAATGAGGCAAATGAAACCCTAAGAGTAGGGTGTTGGCATGTGATGAATGCATAAGGCGAATGAAACCCTAAGGATAGGGTGTTCAATGAATCATGTTATGGTGACATAAAAGGTCTCGATATGAGATGTGGTGATACTTAACTGTTGAATTGTATGTTTCTAGTGCATTTAACTTTATATGCTTGTTCTCTCTGAGTTGATATCTACATACTGCAGGGCTTCTTATTTTCAATACATATCCCGTAAATTGTAGGTGATGAGATATGACATGCCCTAGAAAGGGATGTTACTGAGACATGGTATATGTTGAATACATGAGCTATGATATTTATATGTTAATTAATTAATAGACCTAGATGCCCTAACACCGTAGAACCCCTTAGACAGGTCTGCAACTTTGGGGTGAAACTCGTGTTGCAACATCATCCGTGCTTGTGTCACGGACAAACGAGGAAAGAGAGGCAGTGTCCAACAACAATTGTGCTTGTCTCACGATGGCACTGCGAAAATAAAAGAAAACTTGGTTATCTAACACCATTCGTGCTTGTGTCACGAAGGTAACCCTGTGAGACTCTCCGTCGGTGTACTCAGGTTAAAGGAGAAGTCAAGAGCACATGTGGTTGTGCAGCACACGTGGTTGTGCGTTGAGGCCGAGGAGCCTGGGTCCTGTGCAGACCAGGACGAGTAGTCAGACTTAGCACTTCCCGGGTGTGTCGCTAAGTCTTGTACGGTGGGACCGTAGCATGAACTTGTTACGGATCTTTATATGCAGAGTACACTGCATATGATTAGGGCATAAGTTAAAATATGATCATATAGGTTCACAGAGTTCTTTATAAATGAAAGAGTTAAGGAAGACTAGAAGCATAGTCTTCTTGTAGTTATTCTTTAGATGCAATATTTACATTCTTTGTTATTCAATTATATTGTTTTAGAACTGCTCAGTGTCGTATTTACTGTTGTTAAATTTCATATTGTTTATTCAAATTATATCTGTAATCACATTAGTGCATTAGTCTGTTTCCATGAAGTACTCATTCACTGAGCGAGTAGGCTCACCCCTCTACTCAAACATTTTTAGGGTTAACCGCGTGGACTTGAAGATGGTCAGAGCATCAGTGTAGACCTGCCACAGGAGTCAAGTACGAGATTAGTTGAGTCAGTCGGTCCTTGTCACTCTAGGTCCTCAGTAAGAGATAAGAGAGAGAGTTGTAAATACGATGTGTAATGTTGTTTCTCTTTGATATGTATGCTAATTAGCAAGTTTCATGGGCATAATGAGTGAGAGACATTATGAATGTTTATACATGTATCTTTTCTATTAAAGTCTGAGTAGTAGAAGAAATGTTCAGATTCCTTGTTAAGATGTTATGTGGTTCAATGCGATGAAACAAAAGTTTAAAAGAAAAGAAAAAGTTAAAGGTGTTCTTTGTGTTACATATAAATCCTATCTTACGCCCTAATCTCATGATTTGAGGAAATTGTGAGATCGGGGTGTAACAGCTTGGTATCAGAGCTTAGGGTGAGCTGTCAAGGACCATTAAGTTAGTAAGTTAGAGTCCTAAGTGTGTCAGATAGGAGATGTTTGATGTTAGCTTTGGGGATTTGAGTATTTGGATATCCTGGCCCGATATCTGAGTACTTGGATCAGCCAGTACAAGCTACTCTGTCTATTCTCTCACGTATACCCTGGCCAGGTATACAGTGGAAGAATGGGCTAGAGAGGAACCCTAGAAATGTTAGGGTTAGAAAATGAGAAAAGAAACAAGAATTAAGAGCAGAAATGTAAAAGGAGATAGAACTTACATTTCATAATGTTGTTTTTGTTGGAAATGTATAGAAATGCTCTTATATGTTTGAATTGAAATATTCAATACTTTGAAATATGGGTCTTTAATATTTGTTGCACACTATGCAGTTGTTGCATTTATTGATTTCATTCTTTGTAACATGTAGATTAGAAATCATCTTGAAATGAGCTTTTGTTTCTATGGTTTTGCCCGCTGATTCGAGTGAAATTGACATCAGCAGGTCTGTTTAGGTTTTCAGTCTGTACGCGATTCGGCCGAGTTGTATGTGATTCGGCCGAGTTTCTTTAATAGGCAATCGAACAGCAAACTGATCGGCCGAGTTGTATGTAGTTCGGCCGAGTCTCCTTTTTCAGGAAATCAAACGGCAAGTCGATCGGCCGAGTTTCAAGCGGATCGGCCGAGTTGTGAAGCAATCGGCCGAGTTTCTGACCAATCGGCTGAGTTTCTGAGCTGTGAGTGGCAGTTCAGGAAGAATGTGATCCTTTGTAGTTCTTGGCTTTAGGACTTCAGGTTTGGCCTGGTCCGGTTGGCAGGATGCGTTACTAGGATCTAATGAATCCTATCAATAGTATAATAAGAATAGAATTTGAATAATTAGACCCACATCAGAGTAAGAATGTACATACAGTAAGATGTTGAAACAGATGGGCAAGATCAGAACAACTAAGAATTAGTTGAAACTGATATCTGAGGTTCAATTTTGGGGCCTCATATGTGAAACCCTTATTTGGGAATAATAGAACATGATATGAAGTTCATAATCAGTTTATTGATTAATATTATATGAACTATACATATGAAATATAGAAAAGATATGTGAAATGTATGTATGGTTCTGAAAACTACTAGAGGGGGGGGTGAATAGAGTTTTATAGATAATTTAACAATTATTGAACTTAAACAACCACAATGAAATATATTGGACAAGGAGACACAAGGTTTAGAGTGGTTCCAACTATAGCAAATACTATAGCCGTCAATCCACTACTCGGTTGCTTACCCAACCGGGATTTGAAAAGAAATTTATTTTATTACCTCTTCAAGGAATTTACATAAAATACAATCTCTTTTCCTAAACCCTTCAAGCAGCCTTCACCTAGAAGTAATCGCCAACCTTGAAGCAGCCTTCCCTTGAAGTAGATGCACCAACTTCCGTTGCACCAGCCTTCTGAAGTAGCTTCCCTTGCGATAGCCTTCTTGAAGTAGCTTGAAGTCCCCTTCTTCACCTGAGAAGTCAACCCTCTCCAATCCGCAGCCTCCAACCCTAGGAGTAGCAAGGAGAGTACAAAAGATAAACAGGAACAAGAAAGGAAAGGGAAATTACAACTTATCCTTTAAGCCCGAGGCTTGATATGCCTAGATCAAGCGTAAGATCTCCTAGCCAAGTATGTGAACTTGTGATTGTTGTGGGTAGGAGAATCTAGCCTATAGGACACGAGATTGAGCTAAGGAGAATGTAGGCCAATGATCACAGTGCTCAAATTTGCTTGCAAAAGATTGCTCAAGTATGCTCAAGTGTATTCTCAAGTGTAACAAGTGAATTCTAGTGTCCTATGGCTTGTCCTATTTATAGGAATGGCCTAAGTATGCTTAAGGACGTTCTAGACAACTTCTAGGGGTTTCTAAGTGCTTAACTAGCTGTTAGGTACAAAGTTGTTGCTTTAACAACGGCTAATTAATTTATTCTGCAGTTGCTGTCAGAGACCATCTCGGTCGACAAATGGTCGACCGAGACACCTACTCGGTCGAAGTTTTGTCGACCGACAGGCTCTCTGGAACAAGTGATTTGCAACGTCTTTCTTCAACTACCAACTAACTTGTCTGTTGTGTCTAACGGCTACTTTGGATCTTTCTCGGTCGAGAAGATGGTCGACCGAGAGTGTCTCGGTCGAGGAGTTTGTCGACCGAGAATGATCCTGTTTCAAGGTTTCAATTTAAGCATTAATTATATGTGTGAGTGTGCAAAGGTGATCCTAATTAAATGGGATGACATGTCTAACTATGGTGTTTGGCTAGGGAAAATCTAACGCTTGATTTACATGCAATTCTAAGTACTTGTACATTATATATTTGTACAAGTTTTTACAACAATGATTACATTGCATGAAAATATAAACATTTTAGCTTGTGGATTTTTCCCTAGTTGCTTTGCCATCCATCTTAGTCCTGCACACTCAAGTAGCTCGTTAGATTAATAAGAATGAAATGTTTGTCATCATCGAAACAAAGGGATTTATCATAATATCCAATTTATCCAACAATCTCCCCCTTTTTGAAGATGACAAACATTTCTAAAATATGAAATAAGGAAATATAACTCATGTGAGTTTCATACCTGAAAATTACCTTTTGTAGCCATTTATGTTTTGCAAGTGAGTGTTGGCCAAGATGTGATGAAAACTCATTTATATTTTTGATTTTTATATTCTTTCTCCCCCTTTGTCATTTCAAAAAGATATCCAAGTTGAATATTTTATTTTTCTTCTCCCCCTTAATATTATGCTCCCCCTTAAATAGATATCCTATTAGAAACATGGATTTTTGTCTAATGTATCCACAATTTGTTTCTCAATCATTTGCAAAGGATGTTAAGCCTTGAAATGATATGAGATTCCCTTAAGCGTATGATGAATATATATTGATTTCTCATTTATCAAAGGATGTTAAGCCCTAAATTAAATGAGAAACCTCTAAGCTTAGAGTACATAAAAATGTCTCCATCCAAATGCAAGGGATGTTAAGCCCTGTTTTGGGTAGAGAGTTCCTTCAAGTACAAGATACTATTTTGAATAAATTCATAAATCGCATTATAATCAAGGAAAATGTCCAGCTACACATGGTGGTTACAATGTTTTTGTAAGCTTCTTCAATCAAATGGTCAAAGTGGTTTTTAAGATCTCCCCCGAAGTCTTATGCTTTGCTCCCCCTTAGATAGATATCTCAAATGAAAGTTTGAGAACTAAGTAAATATATAAAATGTTGTAGATGATCTCCATGATTTAACAATGATGTATGCAATTTATGTCAGTCTGGAAAACAGAAACCCGGTCGGTCGACAATTGTTCGACCGACAGTGTTCTCGGTCGACTAGTTGCTCAACCGAGGATGTTTCTGGAGAACTGTTTTGTCATTTGTCAATTTAGCCACAATTTTAATAGTTGCCTGTTTTAATTATTACTCCCCTTATTTGTTATGCTCTACAATAATGAACTTATAATCCATATTTGTTGAAGATGTCTCATATGCTTAGAAAAATAACCATTTGAATCAAGCAAAGATGGCAAACTTCATTCAATAGCTTGGAAAATATTACAATCATATAGAAATGACCAATTAATTACAATCATTGTCATTACAACTAGTACAACTTCAACACTTCACTGGAAAGATTTAAGAATTACATCGATGTCCGGATCTTTCCCAAGGAATGGCTCGGCTCCATAATATTTGACCAGAGTTTGCCAATCCAAAGCACCTGTTGTAGTTAACGCATATGCTTCCAGAAATGTGGGAACTCGGTCAAATCGGAAGTGAGCAGCTATATCTTGCAATTGTATGGAGGAAAATTGAGTATGTGCAAGATCCATTGATGGTGGAGGTGGAGGTTGATAGTAGTTGTATGAAGGGTTAAATGGGTTGAGCATGCCAGGATTTAAGGAATGCGGATATTCATCGATTTGGCTCGGAGAAAGATTTTGCATTCTTTGATTTAAGTATGTCAGGGCATGGTGGGTATAGTTGAGTTGGTTACTAAGATGATATTGGGAGCCGACAAGATAAGTGAGAGTATTTTGGATGGGATCAACAGAAAGATTAGGAGGAGGGGGTGGTGGTATATCTTGATGTGATGATTCTCCTTCTACTCTTGCCCTTTTATGACCAAAGTCAATCCCCATCTTCTCTACGGTGTTCTTACTTATCTTTGGTGGTCTACGCTCCCATGTATACCCCATATCTTCAATTTGTAACTTAAGACAATGTTGAGTGGTCTGGCATACAAAATCGGCATACGGTGGATTGCCAGAAAACTCAAGCATGTTTTTAAGTATTATGCGAATGAAGTTTATAGGAATTTCTTTTATGATAGCATAAATTAGACACATGCGGAAAATAGGGACCTCAGATTTATTGGCTCTAGGATGTATGTTTGTGGAAACAATGAGGTTTACTATCCTACATGCAGGTTTCAGGTTTATTGCATAATAGGTTCCCCTATCTTCATGACAAGTGGTATTGGTTTGAAATATGGCTCTTTTTATATCACTAAGGCTAGTGGAGTGGTCATCATGGGAAAATAAATTTAGTGGATTGCCGGTGGTAAGGTCAAGGAAATCTTGGTATTCATCTATATCAATTTCTAGCATATCAAGAATATCCCCTTCGGTAAATTTAAAACTACGCCCATTGACCATGGTGTAAAAGAATGTGGTTTCATTTTCGGTGTGGGATAAGAGATTGGCATAGAATTCATTGACTACCTTAGTGGAATAGAAAGGAAAAGAAGGATTGATGAAGTCCTTCAGCTTTTGCACTCCAAAGAGATTCTCCAGATCGACTATGTTGATGAAGTCCATAGCTTCGACCGGGCGTCGGGGAAGAGGAGCTTTAGAGGAAAGCCGTAGATATCGATCTCCAGCATCTCCGTCGACGAAGGCGATGTCGTTGATGATCGTCAGTGGCGGAGTGGCTTCCCGATCTTCTCTTCTTTTTCTTCCGACGACTTTCTTCTTTCCACGGGCAGCTGAGGATGAGGCCATTTGTGTTTCTTGAGTGTGGAGAAGAGGCAAGGAAGATTTGAGGATAAGAATGCTGAAGGGTTGCACGAAAATGCACTAGAGATGGACTATGGAGGCAAGGAAATGCAAGTGTGAGTAAGTGACTCATTTTTGCTCTTATTTATAGCATTCCAGCGACCTAGTCGGTCGACGATTCGTCGACCGAGCATCCGCAACGGTCGAGTTGCAGACGCGCCACTTGGTTCCCCAACAGTAAAAAAAAACGGTCATAACGGTCCGTCCGCAACGGTCGTATCCAACGGCTATTTCTCGGTCGAGCACTTGTCGACCGACGTTGTCTCGGTCGAGCATTTGTTGACTGACAGTTCGTCCGATATTGAGTCTGTTTAGTATTTGTCGGTCGAGAGAGATGGGCTGACCGAGAGGTTCTCGGTCGACGAATTCGTCGACCGACAGACTTACTGAGTACAATTTTTAAAGCTGATTTTTAAATGCAAATGGTAGATCATTTTTGTAGAGCATATATATGGATATTCTAAGGGAGTAATATTGGGATAATTTAAGGCTTTAAATGATAACAAATGATTTAATTTTCAAGAAAAATTTATATTAAGATTAGGTCCAAAGAGAGAATTTCCAAAATAAGCAATTTTTTTGTCGAAGCTTATTTTAGGTCGCCCTTGACTACGACCATAGCGCCCCTTAGTCAAGTTTTATTTTGACCAAGAGGCAAATGTTGCAGATATTTTTCAGATTTGAATATATTGAGTCTAATATCTGCATAAAATTTAAATATAAAGTTGAAGCATATTACTTAATTGGTAGACATAATTATTTAAAAAATACTGAGTTAGAGATTTTGTTGCAAGCAATAACATATAACTGATAAGTTATTTTGCAAACAATTTTCTATGCGCACCCAATGATGAAAGCATGGTATAAAGCATACAATGATAATTCCATATGTATAGACCAGAAAATACTTTTACGAAAAATCATATGAAAATAGGAATTTTCTTTTCATTTGACTTAGACTTTAAATCATCTAGGGAACAAACAAATATTAATTTCATTTACATTTGTAATTATGTAGAGTTGAGATAGACATAGAAATATGCAACTAATGTCTTTGGTCATATCTCATCTTTGATTTTGTTCATTTAGTTTGGAGGTTTTGGAACCCAAACTAACTCTACATCTTTTCTCTTATAAGGACATGAAAATGAATAGTGACCAAGGCGCAAACAGTAATGACAACATATTGAGTCAACTTCATATCTTTTTCTATGGTTGTGTCCTATGTTGTCATTGGGTGAGGATGTCCTTTTAGGTATATATATAGATTGGGTTTGTGACTTTCTCTGACTAGGTTGTTGATGAGATTTTCCTTTAGGCTTGTAACCTAGTCCCCTTCTCCCAATTTGTTGATAGGGATTATCTAGAATTTGATCAAGAATGCCATGGTTATTCAAACTACGAACTTGTTGTTGTAGCTTGGCAATCTCATCCATTCTTTTCTTAATGTCTATTTTTGCTTGGTCTAGATTGCATGACAATAAATTTCTTTCTTTAACAATAGTGTCATAATCTATATGGGTGCACAATAATGGTTGTTTTTGAAGATCGTTTACTTGAGTCTGTAAGTTTGAATTTTCAACAGAAAGGAGCTTGCAATCGGCTTCCATAGATTTTAACTTCAGATCAGAAAATCTATTTCCCTCTTTAAGATCCTCATTTTCAGATGCAAGAGCAAGAAGTTTAACATTTAGATCATCATTTTCCTTATTTGATTTCTTTAATTTCTTTTTGCACTCAACATATTTATTATGTGTTTCTTCAATAATAGCAACTAGTTCTTCTTTAGATAAATCAAAAAGACTTACCTCTTCTTCTTCTTCTTCACTAGTTGTAGCAATAAAGCATTCTTTGTGCTTATCCTCTTCCTTTGATCTCCAAGGGCATCCGGTTGTTTTGTGGTTTGTTCCTAAACACCAATTGCAGCATGTAGTGGTTTCGTCCAAGCACTTTTCACCATTTCCCTCCATTCTTCAAGACCTGGTTAGGGTTCCTTGAAGCCTGCTCTGATACCAATTGAAAACTACTAGAGGGGGGGGTGAATAGAGTTTTATAGATAATTTAACAATTATTGAACTTAAACAACCACAATGAAATATATTGGACAAGGAGACACAAGGTTTAGAGTGGTTCCAACTATAGCAAACACTATAGCCGTCAATCCACTACCCGGTTGCTTACCCAACCGGGATTTGAAAAGAAATTTATTTTATTACCTCTTCAAGGAATTTACATAAAATACAATCTCTTTTCCTAAACCCTTCAAGCAGCCTTCACCTAGAAGTAATCACCAACCTTGAAGCAGCCTTCCCTTGAAGTAGATGCACCAACTTCCGTTGCACCAGCCTTCTGAAGTAGCTTCCCTTGCGATAGCCTTCTTGAAGTAGCTTGAAGTCCCCTTCTCCACCTGAGAAGTCAACCCTCTCCAATCCGCAGCCTCCAACCCTAGGAGTAGTAAGGAGAGTACAAAAGATAAACAGGAACAAGAAAGGAAAGGGAAATTACAACTTATCCTTTAAGCCCGAGGCTTGATATGCCTAGATCAAGCGTAAGATCTCCTAGCCAAGTATGTGAACTTGTGATTGCTGTGGGTAGGAGAATCTAGCCTATAGGACACGAGATTGAGCTAAGGAGAATGTAGGCCAATGATCACAGTGCTCAAATTTGCTTGCAAAAGATTGCTCAAGTATGCTCAAGTGTATTCTCAAGTGTAACAAGTGAATTCTAGTGTCCTATGGCTTGTCCTATTTATAGGAATGGCCTAAGTATGCTTAAGGACGTTCTAGACAACTTCTAGGGGTTTCTAAGTGCTTAACTAGCCGTTAGGTACAAAGTTGTTGCTTTAACAACGGCTAATTAATTTATTCTGCAGTTGCTGTCAGAGACCATCTCGGTCGACAAATGGTCGACCGAGACACCTACTCGGTCGAAGTTTTGTCGACTGACAGGCTCTCTGGAACAAGTGATTTGCAACGTCTTTCTTCAACTACCAACTAACTTGTCTGTTGTGTCTAACGGCTACTTTGGATCTTTCTCGGTCGATAAGATGGTCGACCGAGAGTGTCTCGGTCGAGGAGTTTGTCGACCGAGAATGATCTTGTTTCAAGGTTTCAATTTAAGCATTAATTATATGTGTGAGTGTGCAAAGGTGATCCTAATTAAATGGGATGACATGTCTAACTATGGTGTTTGGCTAGGGAAAATCTAACACTTGATTTACATGCAATTCTAAGTACTTGTACATTATATATTTGTACAAGTTTTTACAACAATGATTACATTGCATGAAAATATAAACATTTTAGCTTGTGGATTTTTCCCTAGTTGCTTTGCCATCCATCTTAGTCCTGCACACTCAAGTAGCTCGTTAGATTAATAAGAATGAAATGTTTGTCATCATCGAAACAAAGGGATTTATCATAATATCCAATTTATCCAACAGGTTCAAGATAACAAGAATCAATCATGAAGAATGAATCATATAATAGAGTATAATGCTTTTATGAACTCTAAAGCAAAGGCTAAGTAGAGAATAGGGTTGAGCATTCAATAGGTCCATAGAAGTAAAGAGTCTTTAAAAGAGTAAAAGTAAAGAGAATCGTATGAACATGTAATTCATAAGACTAGAACAACAAACTAGTTTCTAAGCAAAGAACATAGGTGTAGTTTAATGAATGAATAAGTCATACAAAGGTGGACTGTATTCAGAAGAGAAAAACTTGATTGAAAGAGAAACTATGTTTGACCCATGCATGATCCACTTGATTTAAAAATGCAGAATATGTAATGTATTCAACATGAGGAAAAACTAATAGAAGGACTATTAATTTAGAATGTTAACTTCACAATAGTATTAAGATAAAGGAGGAAATATGTGCAACATGGTATACATGACCATACATATGAATAAGCAACATGGTCATAAGAGAAAAATTTAGAATTAAAGATGACGAGTTAAAGAATAGTATAGGGAAAGAGGACTATGAAATGTAAGAAAGGGTTTGAAATATGATGGAGAAGTTATAAAATAAAGAGGTTGTGAGATTCAAGCAAGTGCTAATTAATCAAATATCTCTGTTGATAACTAAGTAAAACTACATACGAGAATGTATTAAGGGAATGCTTGAATACAAGAATTCCAAGTCTTAAAATCATCTTCTCTTTCATATATTCCTTAACAATAGCAAGATGGGAATGAAATGATAAGAAAATGAATCATATATGATGCATAACTACCTTGGTAGGGTCATCTAGTGAATGTAATAGTGACATACAATATGATGAAGTGCGATAAGAAATAAATTCTTGTGTGATAGCAAGAATGATGAATAATCTATTCCTATCTTAAATGCTTCAATGTTAATGATGTTTATTGTATATAATCATATGAAAAGGATAGGTAGCAAAAAGTAAAGAAGTAATGAATGAGTAGAGAGATATGGGAAAACACTAGCTTTGTGTAATATGTAAATTTGTTTTTACATGTATGATTTGTTGAAGGTATATTAAGGTATGAAAGTTGGTTCTACATATGATTTCAGTATATTTGTGCAAGCTATATGTTAAATTAAAGGCGTATGATAGTTGTAGTAATTCATACCTGATATGCATCTTATCATTGTGTATTTGTAATATGGGGATACGGTTTGGATGATGTTAGAACACATGGAGAGATACCCTGAACAAGGTAGTCATACATATTCACTCATATTAATAGAAAGGGATGATAATTAGATTGTTTGGACAAGTAACCCTTATGAGGTGTAGCTTGTTATACCTAGCTCTAATATAACTGAGTGATGGTAATTGAGTATGATTAATGCTTGAATGAATGATACAATTGTGGATTAACTTATTACTGTTGTTGAAACCCTAAAATGATATAATGTGATGGTTACACTTTGAATTGTGTGTGGGCCTATAACCCACAGGTCTCAGGATCGAAACAGGATAGTATGGAATGAGGTGGTAATGCTTCACCTCATGCATCCATGACCCAATGGGGATGCCAAGAGTAGTATTGTGCAATTGATTGTTGAATTTAGTCTTTTAATTCAAGACTGTTTTGCTATCTGAGTAACATGTTATTAAAGTTTAAAACAGCATGGTGAACTTGCTTTTGTCACTTAAAGGTGATACAGAACAATAGAACTCTCTGAGCAGCATAAGTTGAGATAGTTGTATCAGAGTATCAGAGTTGCGCAGCAAAAGCGTGGTGGTTTATTTTTGCAATCTATGTTTGACTGTGGCATAAAGAATTTGCTTGATATCATTGAGAACTATTTGAGATATGTTGTGAGTTAGTAAGGAATTAAAAGATCTAATGTTGAAAACTACATTCAGGTATGAAATATAAGAATATAATGACATGGAAGGTTTTAGAAGCTTAGAATAACCTTGAATGTATCTTTCTTGTAGGTTTATGTTTCGAGGACGAAACATTCTAAGGGGGGGAGAGTTGTTACGACCCCATTTGAGCTTAATTGGTAAACTAGGGTTTACCTAGACAATTGCAAAGATTAATTGGAATAATCATTTTTGAAATCTAATTAATGACGATAACACAATTAGGATGTTTTAACTATGATAATAAGTTTAAACGTTCTTTTGTCTTGAGAATTAGGGTTTGAGAAACATAAACCCTAATCAGCCCAAAATAGGGTTTTAATGATGCATGAATACAGAATTTGATAAGTAGAATGTCTCACTAAATGATTTTTAGTATTTTATGTAACTCTGATTTACTTCAAATTTGGATATTATTTGGATATATAAAATGTGAACAACATTGGAAAATATCAGAATTTTTGAAGAATGCTCTGACCTGTTTATCGGCCGAGTTTCAAACTCGACCGATCACATTTCCAAATTATACAGCAGTGTGGTAATTGAATTTTATCTTTTTATTGGTATATCCAATTGATCTCAAATTTTAACTGTGCCTGAAAAACACAGTTTTAGACACTTTGTTAAATTGGCATAATTTTTGGATGACTTTTGAATCCCTACAGTAAGGGTGTCGGTCGAGTTTGTGCAGGACAAACTCGGCCGAATATTCTGCAGACTGCAATATAGCAATGCACTGTTCTATTTTTAATTATTTATTGGTAACTCCAAATGATCTCAAATTTTATCTGAAGCTTTATATATCAATTATAAACAACTTGATAAATTCCCATAATTGTTGGAGAATGTTTGATCTCTGAAATAAACGAATTACAGTAACTTTTGTATAACTGAATATTCAGCCTATATAATTAAAGTTGAGTGTTGGGTCAATATGCAATTGACCCAAGCAGCTCAATTAACTTATATGAGAAACCACACACACACACAGCTCTCATTCTTCGTCATTCACTCTAGAGAAACGAAAACCTAGAGAGAGAGGGAGAGTTAGGGCTTGAGTGGAGAAAGTGGGGGAAATTGCTGAATTAGGGTTTTGCGATTCCAGGAAGGGTGAAATCAAGTAAGTTTGGATTCTTTGCATAGACTTTTATGGTGGATCTTCTCTCTCATGTCAAGATTCCATCCATGCTCTGATTTGATCCAAGATGATGTCGAAATTCCCTCTTTTCTCACCCTTTCTTCATAATCTCTCATTTTCAAGGTTTCCGAGTTGAATGGAAGAAGAATTGGGAAATTTGCTAGGGATTTGATAGGAATTCGAGATTCCCTGAGTTGAGCTGCAGTTGTGAGGTGTTTTCACACCTTAGGGTGAGTGGGTTCTTCCTTCAAACATTCTAATGCACGAATTTGATTATAACATCCAAATCCCTAAATGCTTAGCATGTGAATTCTAAATCCTGAAATGTCCGTTTGATTTAAGTTATTGTAAATTGATATGATACGGATTCCTTCTCTGTTTGAATGACTTTTTGATGGTAGATTCATATCAGATACGTATACAACACTTCTTAGTGAGAATGCTTTTTAGATTTATATCAAATGATGTAATTAGGGTTTAACCTAATTGAGACATCACTAGTGTTTCAACCTTATTGAAAAGGACTAGTAATCCTATAAGTGGTTAGGATGTATCTCATGGGTTATCTTAATTGAATCTTATTCTTGATACATGATATCTCAGTAAATGATATGGAAAATCTAAATTTAGTTAAGTTTCCATGATTTCATATCTATATTGATTATATATGATTTGTTGGAAACAGTCTTTATTTAGTGAATGCTTATATCTTATGAGATCATGATAAGAGCCATGTGACAAGTGAATGAGGCAAATGAAACCCTAAGAGTAGGGTGTTGGCATGTGATGAATGAATAAGGCGAATGAAACCCTAAGGATAGGGTGTTCAATGAATCATGTTATGGTGACATAAAAGGTCTCGATATGAGATGTGGTGATACTTAACTGTTGAATTGTATGTTTCTAGTGCATTTAACTTTATATGCTTGTTCTCTCTGAGTTGATATCTACATACTGCAGGGCTTCTTATTTTCAATACATATCCCGTAAATTGCAGGTGATGAGATATGACATGCCCTAGAAAGGGATGTTACTGAGACATGGTATATGTTGAATACATGAGCTATGATATTTATATGTTAATTAATTAATAGACCTAGATGCCCTAACACCGTAGAACCCCTTAGACAGGTCTGCAACTTTGGGGTGAAACTCGTGTTGCAACATCATCCGTGCTTGTGTCACGGACAAATGAGGAAAGAGAGGCAGTGTCCAATAACAATCGTGCTTGTGTCACGATGGCACTGCGAAAACAAAAGAAAACTTGGTTATCTAACACCATTCGTGCTTGTGTCACGAAGGTAACCCTGTGAGACTCTCCGTTGGTGTACTCAGGTTAAAGGAGAAGTCAGGAGCACACGTGGTTGTGCAGCACACGTGGTTGTGCGTTGAGGCTGAGGAGCCTGGTTCCTGTGCAGAACAGGACGAGTAGTCAGACTTAGCACTTCCCGGGTGTGTCACTAAGTCTTGTACGGTAGGACCGTAGCATGAACTTGTTACGGATCTTTATATGTAGAGTACACTGTATATGATTAGGGCATAAGTTAAAATATGATCATATAGGTTCACAGAGTTCTTTATAAATGAAAGAGTTAAGGAAGACTAGAAGCACAGTCTTCTTGTAGTTATTCTTTGGATGCAATATTTACATTCTTTGTTATTCAATTATATTGTTTTAGAACTGCTCAGTGTCGTATTTACTGTTGTTAAATTTCATATCGTTTATTCAAATTATATCTGTAATCACATTAGTGCATTAGTCTGTTTCCATGAAGTACTCATTCACTGAGCGAGTAGGCTCACCCCTCTACTCAAACATTTTTAGGGTTAACCGCGTGGACTTGAAGATGGTCAGAGAATCAGTGTAGACCTGCCACAGGAGTCAAGTACGAGATTAGTTGAGTCAGTCGGTCCTTGTCACTCTAGGTCCTCAGTAAGAGATAAGAGAGAGAGTTGTAAATACGATGTGTAATGTTGTTTCTCTTTGATATGTATGCTAATTAGCAAGTTTCATGTGCATAATGAGTGAGAGACATTATGAATGTTTATACATGTATCTTTTCTATTAAAGTCTGAGTAGTAGAAGAAATGTTCAGATTCCTTGTTAAGATGTTATGTGGTTCAATGCAATGAAACAAGAGTTTAAAAGGAAAGAAAAAGTTAAAGGTGTTCTTTGTGTTACATATAAATCCTATCTTACGCCCTAATCTCATGATTTGAGGAAATTGTGAGATCGGGGTGTAACAGCCATCCCCTTCCATCGTCCAATTTCGATCAAACGGCTCTCAATAATTATTGTTAGAGATTTTCACATCACTTTAGGATAAATTGCAAAAAGCATATCTCTCAATCCGTACATTCTTTTCCAACCAAAATTTAGGGAAACCTTTCTCTTGGCCTTATCTACACGTATACCAAATTTGAGTCCCAAATTCAAAAGGAAAAAGGCATTATCTTCATGTGCAAATTATCTTTTAATAAAGCTTATTTTAAGCATATTTTCTCTCTCTTAATCTTTTATTTTCTTTATTTTGATTCCTTTTACCATTCGAAACCATGTGGAGTCAAAATCTCATTCATAGTGATTCCATTATCTATATTTCCACTTATTTCTTATATTTTCATTATTATCTCAACTTTCCTTCTCAATAATGATTTATTTAATTTTATTTCTTTCTTCTCCTATTATCTTTGCAACTTGGACCCCTTGGGACCCAAAAAAACCTAAGGATATGAAATCCCTCCTTGAAGGATAATTCTTAACCTTCTAGATGCTTCCACATTTTTCTTTTCTCATTATCTTAGTTATTCCTTTATTAATTGATTTTCTTTTCCTTTTTATTTCTTTTTTCTTGTTATTGGGCCCAATAGCCAACAAGGCCCATGAAATCAAACACACAAGGCTATTTACAAAGGAATCCACTCAATTAACTTAAATCATGCAAATTATAGAATCATACATTTATTGGGGAAAATTACATTTCGAACCAAAAGAACCCAAAAATTGGGGTTCTAACAAAAACCGTGTCCCCTCTATCGCATCCTTGTTCTTAATGTGGGCATAATGCCACACCTTTGTCCTTTGTTCATAAAGGTTGACATTGTCATAGGCATGCAACCTCAATTCTTCAAGTTCGTGAAGCTACATATACCTTTTCTTTCCAGCTTTGTCTAGATCCATATTTAAGAACTTGATGGCCCAAAGGGCCCAGTTCTCTATTTCTACTGGAAAATGGCATGACTTTCCATAGATGAGTCGGTCGGGGGGGTTTTCCTATCGGTGTTTTTTAGTTAATTCTATATGCCCATAGGACATCGTCTAACTTCATGATTCAATCCTTATGGGTCCTGCCAATGGTTTTCTCTAATGTCTGCTTAATCTCGATTTAAAACTTCGACTTTCCCTGGCATCTGGAGGTGGTATGGTGTGGCTACCTTATGCTTTACCCCGTACTTCTTCAGCAGTGCTTCAATCTATTTTTCCATTAAATGAGATTCCCCTCACTAATCACGGTGAGTGGAACCCCAAATCTAGGAAAAATGGTCTTCTCGAACAACCTCACAACTGCCTTAGAGTCACAAGTAGGAGTTTCTACAGCTTCTACCCAGTAGGAGACATAATCTACTATGACCCTAATGTACTTGTTTCCTCTAGAGGAGGGGAAGGATCCCATATAATCCAATCCCTAGACATCAAAGATATCCACTTCCACTCAGTGGACATTGACATCTCATTTCGTTTTTGTAATATTTCCATCCAGCTGGCATTCTTTACAAGACTTTACAACAAGCATGGCATCCTTGAAGAGTGTCGACCAAGAAAATCCTGCTTGTAGAACCTTAGCAGTGGTCCTTTCGCCTCCATGGTGACCTCCATAAGGTGATCAATGGCAATCCTTGAGGCTTTGAGGCACCTCTTCTTCTGGCAAAAAACACCGATATAAATTGCCAGAACATCTCTTTAACAACAGAGGGTCATCCTAGTAATAGTTCTTCAGATCAGAGAAAATCTTCTTCATTTGGTTGTATGTAATCTTGAGAGGCAATTATTTGCAAGCCAATTAGTTACAGATATCAGTGAGCCAAGGTAGATTTGGTTTGACTTGGCCATCGTCAAAGCCTTATCAGAATAGTTTTCGTTTATTGGGGGTTGATTTTCTTCACTTAATACTATTCTTGACAAGTGGTCGACAACTACATTCTTCATTCCTTTCTTATCCACGATCTCATGATCAAACTCTTATAGAAACAGAATCCATTGTAATACTATCAACTTTGTGTCCTTTTTCTTCATGAGATACTTTATGGCCCCGTGGTTTGTGTACACTTTTACCTTCGATCCTATCAAATAGGTCCTAAACTTTTCGAAAGAAAATACTATTGCTAGCATCTCTTTCCCAGTTGTGGTGTAGTTTACCTAATCTTCATTGAGAGTTCTACTAGAACAATAGATTGCATAGTGCTTCTTCTCTCATCTTTGTCTAAGGACATCCCCAATGGAGTAGTCACTAGCATCACACATGATTTCAAAAGACAAATCCCAATCAGGAGCTTGTAGAATCGGAGCCATTGTCAGGGCACTTTTCACGAGACACAAGGAGGTTTGATAATGGCTTCACAACCTTTGAGAAATATTTGATAAATTTTCTATAGTCTCCATCATGCCTAGAAAACTCCTCACTTCTGTGACGAATTTTGGATGGGGTGTTGTGTGCTTTCCACATCAACTTTTCACATTATTTCACACACAAATTTAGTTCATTTTGTTCTCATTTAACCTCTATTCATATTATTCTTGCCACCTTTTTGTTATTTTTCTTATCGCATGATATGTATTGCAGATATGCTTTAAAAGGATCAAATTGGAGATAGTCCAACTCAAGTTCAACATCATTGGGGCAACTTCATGCATTGCAGACCATTCAGAGTTTCATTTCTGATGAAACAGCATCGTACACGACGTGTCTAAATTAAGACATGACATGTGTGATTCCAAAAAGCCATGCGTCTAGCCAAAGTGACAAAGACACGACGTGTTCCTTTTTGGAACACAACGTGTGTGATTCCAGAAGGTGTCGAGCAAAGAAAAGACTTGTTGTGTTCCACTCAGACACGACATGTACCTGGAGATGCAAAGTCGACTATATGTTTCTAGAAATGTACATGATGTGTCTTAATTCAGACGCGCCGTGTGCTGTACACGTGGAGAAATTGTCGAAGGCCAGAACACGATGTATCCAAAGGAAGACATGTCGTATCACTGTCAGTTTCAACAAAACTGAAAAAAGATTACCCTCATTTTTAAAGACAAAAACAACTTATGGATTGTTTATCATGGGTCATAATTTAAAAGTTTTTCGTTTAAGAGCAAGGCTAGAGTAAAGGAGGGTGATTTTGGGGTGGAAGAAGGTGTTTTTTTACCAAAGAACCCCCATTCCTCTTCTCTTTTTCTCCCTTTTCTTCTCCGGAGGTGCGGCAGAGCTTCTTCACTCTACAAAGCTTCTTGGGAGGGAAGTTTGTCCAGTTTGGAGTAGCTGTAGGAGTGGAATTTCGTCCCCAAGCCAGAATTCTACTCTTCTTAGGTTACACCTTTGGTTCTCTTAGCTTTTCCTTCTCTAAACCATGTTAAACTCTAAAGTTTCTGCATTTTTTCTGATGTACATCATCACGGATGAGTAGACTCTCTTTCTTGGACATGGGAGAGTAACTCCCATGACATAGCATGTAAGGAACATGATAATTTTGAACTAAATGCTAAGTTGTTTGTTTTTCCACCTTGTGAGTATTGGTTTCTTGCTTCTTACATGTATAGCTAGCCACTTTATGTGCATGTTTTCTGCTTTCTTGCTTGATCTGAGAAGATAGTTAAGAGAGTAAGGAGGTACTCTCTTGGCAACTCCTTCATCACGAGAGTGGAAATTATGGAGTTGAGGAGTAGGTTTGTGATTGAAAACAAAATTCATACATAATCATGGTGTTTTGTGTTAGGATCGTTGTACTTGGACCAAGAGGTGAAGTGAAACATACAACTCTCCTTTAAAATAAGTGCTTTGTATGTTTAAATTTTGTGCTCTTATTTTATGCTATGATATGTTGGTGAAATCCTAAGTCCAAGATCCTTCCATATCTGAAATTAAACCTCTTTTAGTAATCCGTTTACTATTTTGTTTAATTTTCAAATTTTAGCTTAATCAACCATTTCACATCTTCAAAATGGTTTAGATTGTTGAACCTTAGCACTGTTGCATTTAATTTATTACCAAGATCCTTGTGTTCAATCTCGACTACAACTACTTTCGTATACTTGTAGGAATTGGTTAGTTGAGTAAAAGGTCTTTCTTAAGGTTGAAACTCGTTAGTGTAACAACCAACAAGTTTTTGGCGCCATTGTCGGGGAGCTACGGTTATTCTAATTAGAGTAACAAGTGCTATTTAGTATTCGAGACTAGATCATCATTTCCATTTTTGAATTTTTCATACACCTTTTAGTTGCGTTCTCATCATCTCTTTGATTTTTCAGGTTGTATGCGTCGCTCGCAAAGGGGTCTTCAAACATCGACTTTTAGTAGACCTTGAGATTGAGCGTACTCTTTTAAGCTTAAGAAGAGAAAGAAGAGTAGAGCAACCATTTCTAGGGGGTGTTCCATCATCACCATCACCATCTTCTTCATCCTTTGAAGAAGCCACACAAGAAGAACCAACCATGGAGGACGACTGTCCTTTGAAAGACTTCACCATGCTGGTTTCCACAAACATTTGTGGAGCCATTGATATACCTACAATGGAAGAGAACAACTTCTCTATTGCTCCTTCAATGATGTAGATGATCCAACAGAACAATTTTGGGGGCACTGTTAATGAAGGTCCAAATCTTCATGTAGTTGAATTCTTGGAGTATATGAACACTTTCAAAATCAATGATGTATCCTCCGATGGAGTAAGGGTATTGTTGTTCCCTTTCACCTTGAGAGATAGAGAGAAAGTGTGGCTTTTATCTCTTCCTAAGAAGTACATCAATGCTAGGATCAACTTTTAAATGCTTTCCTTTCAAAGTATTTTCCACCAAGCAAAACAACCCAACTAAGAAACCATCTCACAAACTTTTCTCAATCCGATCAAGAAATTTTGTATGAAACATGGGAGTGGTTTAAGGACATGCAACGCCTTTGCCCTCACCATGGATTGATCAATTCGTTGCTACTCCAAACATTTTACAATGGACTGTTCTACAATGCCCGTATGACACTGGATGTCTTCGCTAATGGAGCTTTGATGAATAAGTCTTACAGGGAGGCTTATGATATCATTGAAGACATAGCACTCAACCACTGTCAATGGGGGTCGAATAGGAAATCATAATCATCTTCTACATCGGTTTCTTCATTCGAGAAGAAAGGAGGGAAGCATAATTTTGATGTCATCAACCTAATTGCTGCTAAACTCGATGTTCTTGCAAAAAAGTTTGAGAAGATGACTACATGGGAAATTCAATCAGCTGAAGTGATATGTGAAGCTTGTGGGAATTCTGGACATACTTCTTCTATGTGCTTTGCTCCTAATGTGAATGAAGGGAGCCTAGAACAAGTCAATGTCGTTGGAATGCATGGGAATAAACATCAATACAATCCCTATTCCAACACCTACAAACTGGGATGGAGAGATCATCCTAATTTCTATTACCGAAACACAAGCAATGCACAGAACTTTAAACAAAGACAACAACAACTGCAACAACAACAACACTTCAACTGGCAAAACAATGGGAATCCACCGGGCTTCAACAACAATAGGGGTTACCAACAACAACAACAATCCCAAAGTTCTTCCTTAAAAGTCATGATGGAGAAATTCATCTCTACACATATGCAGCAAAATGAAGACTTTAGGGGCAATGACAAGCTCTTGAAAGATGCAATTGCCCAACTCTCTACAAAAGTGGATGGCATTTCCACTCATACAAGGATGTTGGAGAACCAAATTGCCCAGTAGGCCTTGACGTAGCGAAAGAACACTCAATCTGGTTCTCTTCCAAGCCAACCGGAGGTGAATCCAAGACAACAGGCAAATGATATCACCTTGAGGAGTGGAGCTAAAATCCAAAGACCTTCTCCACCCAAAGCAAAGTGTGTTAGGATTGCTGATGAAGAGAAGTTTGACACCCCTATGGGTGACAAAGGAAAAGGTACAGCTGAGGTACCACTTTCTATTAAATAAAATGCACCATAATCGCAAAGACTTGCAAACAAGAAGGAGGATTCAAAGTTTAGAAAATTTATGGACATTCAAAACAAACTCCATGTCAACCTTTCACTAGTTGAAGTTATAGAAGAAATTCCATCATATGATAAGCTTCTAAAAGACATCCTCACCAAGAGGAGGAATGTGGACCAAGTTGAAATCATAATACATTCTGAGAGAATCAGTTCTATCATTTAAAACAGACTTCCTGAGAAGTTAGATGATTTGGGAGCTTTTACTCTACCATGCAAGATCAGCAACACCACATTTGACAAAGGACTTGTAGACCTTGGAGCTAGCATTAGTCTTAATTTGTCTACTTTGTGGGAGGAGCTAGATCTTGGAGATTTAAAACCTACAAAGATGGTCATTTAATTAGCCGATCATTCCATTAAATATCCTAAAGGTATCGTGGAAAATGTGCTAGTGCAAATTGGTAAACTCTACATTCCATGTGATTGTTGTGTTAGATATGGTAGAAGTTCCTTCCAATCCCATTCTTTTGGGGAGACCTTTCTTGAGAACTTTGGGATGCCTTGTTGATGTCTGAGAAAGAAAAATTTCACTCCGAGTTGGCAAAGAAGCCATGGAGTTTTCTGTATATGATGCCATGAAAGCACCTTCACGTATAGATTACTGGCGTTTGAACATGTATAGTCACGGGTTGGCGTATGTGTATTGATTACTGGCGTTTGAACAAAGTGACTCGCAAGGATCATTTTCCATTTCCATTTATCGACTTGATGCTTGAACGTCTTGCAAAACATTTTTATTTTTGTTACTTGGATGGGTATTCTAGGTTTTTTCAGATTCCTATCTACCCTCCCGATTAAGAGAAAACCACTTTTACATGCACCTATGGAACCTACACTTATCATCATATGCCTTTTGGTATTTGCAATGCACCTGTGATGTTTTATCAATGAATGATGGCTATTTTCTCTGATTTTATTGAAAACATAATGGAAATTTTCATGGATGATTTTAGTGTTTATAGAGATTCATTTGATCAATGTTTATGAAACTTGTCATTAGTCTTAGCCCGCTGCAAAGAGGTTAACCTAATACTAACTGGGAGAAGTGTCATTTCATGGTATAATCCGGTGTAGTATTAGGCCATGTTGTATCTAACAAGGGTATTGAGGTTGACAGGGCTAAGGTGGAAGCTATTGAGAAGATGTCTACTCCTTCAGTCAAGGACACTCGTAGTTGCCTTGTTCATGTAGGGTTCTATAGAAGATTCATTAAAGACTTCTCTAAGATTGCAAAGCCATTATGCTCTTTACTTGCAAAGGATGCTGAATTCATATTCAAAGATGTCTACCATACAACTTTCACCAAGATCAAGGAAGCTCTTATTTCAAACCCAATCATTCAACCACCGGATTGGAATGCTCCTTTCAAATTGATGTGTGATGCAAGCGACTATGCAGTAGGGGAAGTTCTGGGATAGCAGAAAGATAAGAAGCTTCATGCCATATACTATGCAAGCAAGACCTTAGATGAGGCACAAATCAATTATACAACCACTGAGAAGGAGATGCTTGCTATAGTGTATGCCTTTGACAAATTCCAACAGTACTTGGTAGGATCTAAGGTAATTCTATATACAGATCATGCTTCCATAAAGTATTTGCTAAACAAGATGGATGTCAAACCTCATCTCATCTGCTGGATATTTCTTCTATAAGAGTTTGATCTTGAAATTCAGGATAAGAAAGGGACAGAGAACAATGTTGTTGACCATCTTTATAGGTTGACTATGGATGCTAGAGACTTGTTGCCTATTGACCATTTGCCTATTGAGAAGTTGTATGCATTATCGTCCACACAAGCACCATGGTTTGCAGACATTGCAAATTTCCTTGCTACAGGACAGCTGCCACCAGATTTGACATACTAGCAGAAGAAGAAGTTCTTCCATGATGTAAAGTTCTACTATTGGGACAATCCCTTGTTGTTCAAATATGGGAGTCATGGACTCATTCAGAGGTGTGTTGCGAAAGAACAGATTGCCACCATCATTTCTTAATGCCATGCCTCTCCTTACGAAGGTCACTATGGAGGAGAGAAGACTGCAACAAAGATTCTCTAGGCCAGTTTCTATTGGCCAACATTGTTTAAATATGTCAATTTATTTGTCAAAGCTTGGGATAAATGCCAAAGGACTGGAGGAATATCTAGACGCAGTGACATGCCTCTTATCTCTATCTTGGAGATTGAGGTATATGATGTATGGGGAGTTGATTACGTGGGACCATTCCCATCTTCTTGTAGCTATCAATATACCCTAGTTTCTTGTGAGTACGTCTCTAAGTGGGTTGAGGCCATCCTGACCCAAGCACCAGATACAAAATCTGTAGTCAAGCTATTTTAGAAAATCATTTTCCCTCAGTTTGGAGTTCACAGAGCTGTAATTTCTGATGGAGGCACGCATTTTGTTGAGAAGCAATTCAATAACCTTCTATCTAAGTATGGAGTCACTCATAAAGTCTCTACGCCCTACCATCCTCAAACTTCCGGGCAAGTAAAAGTATCCAACTGGCAGCTGAAGAGCATTCTAGAAAAGATAGTGGCTAGTGCATAGAAGGATTGGACATTGAAGATAGATGACACATTACGGGCATATCGGATAGCTTATAAAACCACCATAGGCACAACTCCATTTAAGCTGATATATGGTAAATCTTGTCATCTTCTCTTAGAGCTAGAACACTGTGCTCATTGGGATGTCAAGTTCTTAAACTTCGACATGAAGAAGGCTTGTGAAAAGTGTCTATTGTAGCTGCAAGAACTGGAAGAACTCTGACTAGATGCATATGAAAATGCAAGGCTCTACAAAGAAAGAACAAAGATTTGGCATGAAAAAAGAATCTGGAGGAAAGACATCAGAGAAGGAGAAAAAGTGTTGATGTTTAACTCTAGACTCAAGCTATTCCCTAGAAAACTAAAGTCCAAGTGGTCAGGTCCATTTCTTGTGTTGAATATTTTTCCATATGGAGTTGTTGAACTACAAGGCAAGGATGGAGCTTTCAAAGTAAATGGGAAACTTTGTAAGCTATATACCTCTGGAGATGATGTTCATAAGGGAGCCTCTTTCTCCCTCCAAGATGCATGATGGACAGATTGGAGAGTCTCACTCTGGACTCTAAATGGAGGACCTTGTGGGTGTTGAACCCACATTAGGATACATTTATTTTCTATTATTTGAGTCAAGAACACTCTTTATTTTCATAAATAAGCTTGGCATGGATGAATGTAATAACTTAGACAATTATATTGACATATCTATCATTATTTCTATATTGACAAAATGTTGTTTTCTGTAGAACTACATAAGACACGACGTGTATAATTTAAACATGTTGTGTCACTAATTAAAAAACACAACAGTCGAGCCATATCTCTAGGTACATGATGTGTCATCACTAGACACGTTGTGTCCTGCCTATAGATCATCTTTCTAGAATCTCACATGGCGTGCAAAAAATTGGCACACGTCGTGTGCAAATCACACTGACTTAGTAGTAAACTTTTGAGAGAGTCACACAATGTGTCTTTATTTGAACACACAGTCTCAGTCAGCTGGCAAAATCCGCAAAGGTTTTTGGAATCTCACACGACGTGTCAAAATTCAAACAAGTCGTGTCTTACAAGTGCAAATTTTGAACAGAAGATCAGCGGGGAGCTTATTCAATGAAGAACGAGACATGCACAACCTTGAACACATCGTGTCACAAAATGAAAAGTTAGATCTAAGTAAATCACATGAGCTGCCTCTTTCAATTACACCTCCATTCGAGTTGTGTGCCATCTCAACCCTAGCCACCGTGTGCGATCTTCATGGTTCCCCAGTTGCCTTCGTGCACGATCTTCGTGGTGCCCCAACTGTTGTCATGTCCTCAGTCATGTTCTATCTTTCTCAAGCAGCTATCACCGCACTCTTCCCCAACCTTAGATGTGTTCTTCTTCCCTCATGCTGCCACCGTGTGCAGATCTCCTTCACGCCATGTCACACCACCATCTCCTTCTTACTCAAGTAGTTGTTTGCCCCTTTCAGCACGTCGCTGACCTCTCCTCACACCGATGTTGTGTGCGGATCTCCTTCATGTTGTACCCAATCTTCTCCTCTCCACCATCATTCTCCACGCCATCGTGCACACCACCGTTCTTCAAGAAGCAGTAAGCCACGCAACCTCTACCGTACTCAAATCGGAAGCCACCGTGTTCTCTCTCTGCGCACCCAATCCATGCCGCCAAGCAAGATCAGCATCCAAGATACACCACTGCCTCCTCATCATCGTCACGAATCCACCACCTCGCTAAGCCCCTTCTCCAAGCACCACTGTCACAAGTCTGGTTCTGCGTTTCTGCTCTAGGCACACACCGTGTGCACCAACAGACACATTGTCCTTATTTATTTAGGGAAAATCTTCTTCAACAGGACACACCGTGTCCTCTTCATAACATGACATGTCTCAGCCTATCTGCAGCCAAATGGCACCCATGAAACAGACGTCAAAATACAAACATGGAGCAAGCTCCTCTTCAGCCCCGGCCTACGTCTCCTCCACAATTTTCAGGGTCACAGAAGAGGAGGATACCACTTACCAATTCCTAATCTCTATGAGTGTATTTCCATCTCAATTTGCTTGTGAGCAGACCCTCACCAAGCTTGGTTTCAAGAATGAAGTGATCGACCACTTGAAGTTCCCGGTGTTGCACTACGTCTGCACTATGACAACTAAGACGCACCCTAGACTTGCTTATGAATTTATAACTATTCTAACGGTTGAGGAAGATCGCTAAAGAACTTGAACCATATCCTAAAATTACTTTCTGCCTGCTGAACAAACCCCTTATGTTTGACCTACGACGTTTCTCTGATCTTCTTCAATGCAACTATGGTGGTTTGATAGACTATCCTACAACACGGGGGGTTTTGCAAGGAAAGAAATACAAGGGGTCTGTGGAAAGACTGATTTGTTATTCTTGTGGTGCATGGTTCATAATGAGTAGATAAGTGTAGGTTACTATATCCTCAATAGATTCTTGGAAATAAAGAAGATAAAAAAGAGAGAATCTAGGGACATCATGTGTGGTGGTATCATTACTCTTCTTTCTACAAAGCTAGGAGTGGATTTGATTGACCTAGAGCCTGCACCACGAAAGATTCTAGAAGATATCCCATACCTCATCTCTGCCAATCTACTATCCAGAGTTGGTGACAACGATTCAAAGTTTAGGAAGTTCCTTACCAAGAAGCAACATATTGAGATCCCTGATCCTGACCGCAATGATTTGAGTGACAAGGCCAATTGGAAGGTCAAACTGTAGCCTGAGGATGAAGAAGAGGAGGATACCAGAGGAGTAGGCACTTCTAGTGCACCACCTACAGCTACAGCAACACCACCACCACCCTCGACTGGCACTCAGACGGACTACACTTGGGTGATGGATGATGTGTGGCATCTTTATGGATATGTTCAACATCACTTTGATCACTTAGATGGCCGCCTGGATCAGTTGGGTAAGCAGTATAGTGTGATGCCCGACATGGCCCACTACATGGACTCGTGGCACATCTCACATGGCCACTACTCCATTCTTCCATCGTATCAGCCACCGCTGACTCAGTAGCCTGACTTCATCCCACGGCTTGAGTTCATCTCATAGTCCATGGACATTCTAGACATCGTCAACCAGTTCGATCTGCCGAATCATGAGTGCGTTGGCTCCTCTCTTTGATTTTATTCATGATAGGTATCCAGTTGTTACCTCCACGAGTTTGATTGATGTAATGAGGACACTATAGATTTCAAGCTTAAGGGGACACAACCGGCATGTAATGTAGTTTTTATTTGCATTTACTTTTGTTAGTGTTAGTCATGTCAGTATTTTATTTCATTTTTGTTTTATGTGCTATTTTTCTTTCATGGCAAGTTTAATATGAAATGAGGCTATTGTGATGGAATGAACTCTTGTACCTTGTATGCTTGAACCATCTCGTCCCCTGTACTTCTTTTGGCCATATGAAAGAATTAGTAAAGAGCATGCATGAATCAAATGGAAAATGAATTTCCCCATGTACATGATCTTGGTTTGTAATTGTAGCCTGAACTCTCAATATTCACATCCTTGATTGCTAAATACATGTAATGGTCTAAACTTTTAGCAAATAAATCAACTCTACAACACTACTTAGAATACAAGATACTCTTGCCAAACCCTTAGTATATATACAATTATTTTTTTAAGTTAACAATTTGCAAAATAATGAATGGAATCTTGTTAACTTAACTTTCTAGTTGACTCTCTTGTGTTATGCAAAAATTTCTTTTATCCTTTTGTCCCTTTACCAAATAAAAGATGGCAAACACCCCACATATCATGCTAGCCTAGTGTGAGTCTGATCTAAAAATGATGGTTAGGTGGTATGAAATCAAAAGAGGGTAAAAATAACACCCCAACCGGCACTCCACATGCGCATAAGCCTAAATTAGCAGCCGAGTGCCGGAATAAAAAAAAATCCATTGCCATACCTTTTTGAGAAGAGAGAACAACTGAGATTGTTAAAGTTAGCTATGATTTCTTCATTTCTATCCATAATAGCTGAAAATGTTTGTGTTGTACATCCACTAGTTGTTTGGCCTGATTATCCAAATCCTATTTAGTGTTGTTTAGTTGATTATTTTGCTAAATTTGTGACCGCCATTGTTGAACTAAAACTTCTCTATCTTGGATGTTTAAATTGAGATGATGGCTATGAATATAAACCTAATGTACATGGTTGGTTGAGTTTATTGCATATCTTCTTCTCATTTAATCTGTGTATGAGCTAGAATATTCCTTCATTTGTGTTGTCGTGCTCTTTTTGCTTGAGGACAAGCAATGGTTCAAGCATAGGGGGATTTGTTGTGTGCTTTCCACATCAACTTTTCACATGATTTCACACACAAATTTAGTTTATTTTTCTCTCATTTAGCCTCTATTCATATTATTCTAGCCACATTTTTGTTATTTTGCTTATCACATGATGTGTATTGCATATGTGCTTTAGAACGATCAAATTGGAGATAGCCCAACTCAAATTCAACATCATTGGGGCTTCTCCATGCATTGCAGACCATTCAGAGTTTCATTTCTGCTGAAACAACATTGCACACAATGTGTTTAAATTAAGACACGGTGTGTGTGATTCCAGAAAACCATGCATCCAGCCGAAGTGACAAAGGCATGACGTGTTACTTTTTGGAACACGACATGTGCGATTCCAGAAGGTGTCGAGCAAAGTAAAGACACATTGTGTTCCACTCAGACATGGCGTGTATATGGAGACGTAGAGTCAACTATATGTTTCTGGAAATGTACACTGTGTGTCTTAATTCAGACACACCGTGTGTTGTACACTTGGAACAACTGTCAAAGGCCAGGACACGACGTGTCCAAAGGAAGACACTTTGTGTCGCTGTCAATTTCAGCAAAATTGAGAAACGACGCCCCTCATTTTTAAAGAAAAAACTAACTTATGGAGCGGTTATCACGGGTCATAATTCAAAACTCTTTCATCCTAGAGTAAGACTAGAGCAAAAGAGGGTGATTTTGGAGTGGAAGAAGGTGGTTTCTTGCCAAAGAACCTCCATTCTTCTTCTCTTCTTCTCCATTTTCTTCTCTGGAGGTGCGGCAGAGCTTCTTCACTCCACAAAGCTTCTCGGGAGGGAAGTTTGTCTAGTTTGGAGCAGTTGTAGGAGTAGAATTTTGGCTTGTTCATCCCCAAGCTGAAATTCTACTCTTATAGGGTTACATCTTTGGTTCTCTTAGCTTTTCCTTCTCTAAACCATGTTAAACTCTGAAATTTCTATATTTTTTCTGTTGTACATCATCATGGATGAGTAGACTCTCTTTCTTGGACATGGGTGGTAACTCCCATGTCATAGCATGTAAGGAACATGATAATTTTGTACTAAATGCTAAGTTGCTTGTTTTTCCACCTTGTGAGTACCGGTTTCTTGCTTCTTGCATGTATAGATGGCCACTTTATGTGCATGTTTTATGCTTTCTTGCTTGATCTGAGAAGATAGGTACGAGAGTAAGGACGTACTCTCTTAGAAACTCCTTCTTCAC
Organism: Alisma plantago-aquatica; assembly: GCA_963693085.1. Classification (NCBI taxonomy): domain Eukaryota; kingdom Viridiplantae; phylum Streptophyta; class Magnoliopsida; order Alismatales; family Alismataceae; genus Alisma; species Alisma plantago-aquatica. The sequence goes on along the minus strand of OY856415.1, from coordinate 380,113,595 downwards.
CATGAGAGTGGAAATTATGGAGTTTAGGAGTAGGTTTGTGATCCAAAACGAAATTCATATATAAGAATGTTGTTTTGAGTTAGGATCATTGTACTTGCACCAAGAGTTGAAGTGCAACATACAACTCTCCTTTAAAATAAGTGCTTTATATGTTTACATTTTGTGCTCCTATTTTATGATATGATATGTTGGTGAAATCCTAAGTCCAAGATCCTTCCATATCTGAAATTAAACTTGTTTTAATAATCCATTTATTGTTTACTTAATTATAAATTTTTAGCTTAGTCAACCAGATTACATCTTTCAATTGGTCTATATTGTTGAACCTTAGAACTATTGCATTTAATTGATTACCGAGCTCCTTGTGTTCGATCTCGACTACAACTACTTCCGTATACTTGCGGAATTGGCTAGTTGAGTAAAAGGTCTTTCTTAAGATTGAAACTCCTTAGTGTAACAACCAACAGGGGGTAACTTCGATATAGCTTCAATCTTGCTTTTTTCTACTCCCATACTATTTTCAGAAATTTTGTGCCCAAGCACTATTCCTTCTCTTACCATAAAATGGCATTTTTTTCAATTCAACACAAGATACTTTTCCTCACATGCTTGCAAGACGTTTGACAAGTTTTCAAGACATTTGTCATTATCAGGTCTATAATTGAGAAGTCGTCCATAAATACGTCGATTATGTCTTCCAAAAGTCTGAGAATATGGATATCATGCACCTTTGGAAAGTAGTTGTTGCATCATATAACCCGAAAGGTATTCTTCTGAAGGTGTACGTCCCATAGACACAAGTGAAAGTAGTCTTTTCTTAATAATTTGGGTGGATAGGGACTTGATAAAATCCAAAATATCCATCAAGAAAACAAAAATAGGATTGTCTTGCAAGCCTTTCTAGAACATAGTCGATGAAAGGTATATGGAAGTGGTCTTTTCTTGTTGCGATATTGAGCTTGCGGTAGTCGATATACATTCTCCACCCAGCAACCGTCTGAGTGGCTACTTCATCCCCATTGCTTCCCTTTACTATATTCATCCCTCCCTTCTTTGGTACAACATAGATCGGGATGACCCAGTTGCTATCACTGATGGGGTAAATGATCACTGCATCCTGTAACTTTATTATTTCTTTCTTTACGAATTCTTTCAACTTCTGATTCGATTTTCTTAGTGGTTGAGCCAAAGGTTTAGCAGTTTCCTATAGATTGATTCAGTGCATGCACAACGTTGGTCTGAGGCCCTTTATATCTTCCACTGGATATCCTATAGCTTTCCTCTATAGTCCGAGTTCCTTCAACAACTTTTCCTATTGATTTTCTGTCAAAGAAGTGTTTATGATAACAAGGTTTCTTTCATCAGCGTCTAGGAATTCATACTTTAGTCCTTCCAGGAGTTGCTTCAGCTTAGGTTTTGGTTATGGTGTAGCTTTTTCTTTTGGTGTCTATTCCAGTGAAGCATACATCACAGTTTCTAGTATACCTTCTTCGTCACTGAAACCCTCCTCAGATTGATTCAAATAATCCAAAATCTCAACCACTTCAGGATCTTCTAGATTGGGATCTGGATTGTTTAAGGCTTGCATGAGAGGGTCGACTATCACAATGTTTTCTTATACTTCCTTGCAATATTGTATATAATTATCCATGAAATAGGTTGATTCAAAAAGAGATGGTCCTCTTATGGCATCTTGTACACCAAAATTGATGTGATCATTACCAACACGAAGAGTTATGATTCCCTTTGTGACATCTATTAGTACTCTTTCGGTGATGAGGAATGGTCTTCCAAATATCATGGGGCATGACGAATCTTTAATGGTGTCAATCACCACTATATCACAATGTATAAAAAACCTTCCGATGTGGATTGGGACATCCTCTACCACTCCTATAGGCTTTTTAAAGGTGTGGTCGACAAGATGAATTCACATACCTATCTTCACCATGTATGTCAGTCCAAGCCTTTAGGCTAAAGAAGGGGCATAAGACTGAAACGTGCTCCTAGATCAACTAGTCCATTTCTTCCTTCATTGTCTCCAACATTGAAAGGAATAGTAAATGATCCTTGGTATCTTTTCTTTGTGGGAATGGTAGCTTGAACCAAAGCACTAGTCATCTTGGCTAGTTGTACTGTCTCAACATAATCAACTCTCCTCTTCTTTGTAATTAGGTACTTGAAGAACTTGGCATAGATAGGCATTTCCTCAATTGCATCTAGAAATAGAATATCTAGGTGTAGCTGCTTTAGTGCTTCCATGAACCTCTCATATCTCTTCTTTAAATTATCTTTAATCTGTTTGTAAGGGAATGGGACTCTTGGTGCATAAGGATTTCTTTGTGTAAAGATCTCTTCGATGGGATCCAACTTCTTGGCCTTTGCATCTTTCTTCTTTTTGTCTTTTTCTTCAACCTTGTCGTCCTTTACTAACCCTTCCCTTTTAGATTCCTCCTCTAATACAATAGGTTTAGTCTTTGGATCGGCCACCTTTTCTTTTTCATGGTGAACCACTTCTTGTTGTTTTTCTACAACATCCCTTGACTGAGAGTAGCCATCTTCATGATTTCTATTTTCGGTGGGCTCTTCCCTGTAGGATTTTTCACGAGCTCTGCCAGCTAGCTAGATGTTGATCAATCTATCTTTAATGAGTTTGCATGTCCATCATATGAGCTTGCATCATGGTTAACACTCTTGAATTGGTGATGGCGCTTATGGTAAGTTGGTTCACCAAAGCTTGCCTTTTCGCAAAATTGAACAGCTGAGTGATCATGACATGCTGGTTATTATCCTTGAACTGATTTTGACTTTGATTTCATCCTTGATTTTCATGGCTGACATTTTTGTTTTGATATTGAACTTGATAGTTATTCTTGTTTGACTGATAGCTAGTAGTTCTAGTATACTGAATCGGTCCACCTTTTTCTCACAAATCCTAGGGGTGGCTTTGACGAACCACTCAGTTGATGAAAATTCTCAACAGTGTCTTTGTTGTCATAATTTAATCTTGGATGATCTAGCCGTTTGAAATTTGCACATGAGACATTTTTTGTTTCTTCACTTTCACTTTCTTCCATCCATGTAAAGATACAGTTGTAAATTCCATGGCCTCCTTCACCACACATGACACACTTCATGACTTTCTCAATAGGTTTACTACCCTTGCCTCCATTGTCTTTTAGTTGTTTGACACACGTGGCAATCTTTTGAATATGAGTTGTGATGGTTTCTAGAGCTTTGTATTTGAATGAAGGTCCTTCAGAGTAGGTCTTCTTGGCTGAGCCTCTATCACTTCTCTCATACTCCATGCTTTCTTGTAGTGCACCCATGTTGTCTATGATCTTCATAGTTCTACTTGGCTTCTTTCCAAGAAAATCACTCCCGGTGGCTGCATTCAATGAAGTTCTCTCTGTGGGAGTTAGCCCATTGTAAAACGTTGTCACCAAAAATCCTTTGTGGTAGTTGTGGTCAGGACAATCCTTTGGATACTTGTAATATCGTTCCCAAGATTCATGAAGATTGTCTCTAGGTTTCTGCATGAAGGAAGTTATCTTTTGCCTATTTCGAATGGTTTTCTCAGTCGGGTAGAATTTAGTGAGGAAAGCATCATCAAGGGGCCTCCATCCATCAATACACTGGTGAGGTATGTTAAGATACTAGGACAGAGTTGTATCCTCCAGAGATAAAATGAATCTCTTGCAATGTATAACTTTTGGAGGCACTTGCCTCATCTTGATGGTGTCACAATTATTCTTAATGGTTGAGCTTCTTCCTTCGACTGCTCCTCATCTGATGAGTGCATACACACCATCGGTCGGTGGGTGCAAGGATGCCACTAGTTGGTGATAGTAGGGGTGACATTAGTTGATGATTTTAAACATGAATCATCACTCATTGTCGGGTGATGATCGTAGGTATACCACTGGCTAATCCTCACAGGGGTGTCAGTGAGTGATAGGTTGCCTCAACCATTGGTTGATGGTGCGGTAGGATGTTTCTAGGTAAACCTCGGTGGTAATGGACTGATGGCTACACAGAGACCATCGGTTGTCATCTGGTGGTGTCTCTTCCTTTGATAATCGAGCTTTCAGATCATTTTCTTTCCTGCAATTGATGTCATTTTCATTGTCAAAAATAGGGTAAGGAGAGTATATGCAAGGCAGGAGGGAAGTGAATGTGGATTTGCCTAAATAGTGAAAAAATAGGGATAAAATAAGGCATATAATATCCACAAAATTGGATGTTATCAACTCCCATAAACTTAGAGTCTAACCTATCCTCACGCTAACAATTAGAATTAAAGCATTAAATGACTTTAGAGGGCTTTATAGTTTATTATTTTAGTGAGTGCAAAAAATATGATAACGCTGACTTCAAGTTGAGATTTATGCATATGGTTAAGAGGTTGTCGACACCTGAAATTCTGTCTCTTAACTTGTAGTTGTAGTACTCATATTTCTAGCCATGACCTTCTTTATCAGAAAGTTCCTCCCTCGTGATGTACCGATGATCCTATTCCAGGATGTACTTGTGCAAAGTTTTGGCAGAGGCAACTTTCACACCCAACTTTTATTTTTATGGGTCTCCTAGATATTGTGCTTGGGTAGGCTAAGACTATAGTGTTTCCTACATTCCTTAGGTTTACTCAACCAATTAAGATGTCTTAGAGGCGGTGCTTCCCTAAAGCTCTCTGATGTAATTTTGGGCGGTTGTGTGAGGTTCCCTTTGGAATGTAGGTGTGTAAAAGTTGACTTCCAAACTCCACTACTGGAACAACATATCTTCATTCTTGAGTGAAGCAATACACCGCCCAGGCAGAGTCTTTCAGCATCTTCCCAGGCCCAACTCTCACAATTTTATTTCTCTTGACTTTTATTCATGCTCACTAGCTTTGGGATAATAAGTTTTTAGGGAAATTTGGCATGGCGTGCCTCTTTTGATCTTGAAGTGGGGATTTTTTCAAAGCTATAAGGGGTAGTTTCTTCCTCTTTTTCCAAGGTTATCTGTTTTCCTACCTGTACTTGGGATCATTGTTTCAATCATGAGAGTGGTAGGTTGAGGCCACCTTTCCTTGAGATTTCATCTTGGTTGACTAACATACATGTTCCTTCTACATTATCTCAAGGTTAGGCTGACGTTAAGACGTTATCACACTCGAAGGTTTTTTAAAGTGGATTAGGAAGCCTAGATCTGACATTCTTGAAATAATTATTCTAAGAGCTAGCCTGAAGATAAGAAAGTCTAAGAGTTGGGGTTATGACACAGTCCTAGAAAAATGGATTCAAAATTACCATTTTAAGACTACTTGTATACCAAGATTTTAGCAAGGGTATTTATATGCATGTACAAAAATCAAGCCAAAATTGGCCAATTAGGCCGATCATATTTTGTCAAAATTTGTCAAAGATTTTTAAGTGGGATAGAAAGTAATTAGTGTCAAAGTAGAGACATACCATGTTTGCCTGTACAGACCCCCCCCCCAAACTTATCCTCCATTTTATCCATAGTGTGTTAAAGAATGAGGTTGATATAGAATTGGAAAATTTTAGGTTATCGTATGCAATCGACCATTCTGAAGCTAGGATCTTCATAACATATTGTCCTAGGAGGTGGTGGTAGTAGTCATCTTGACATTGTTGAACCTTTTGGTCTGAAGCCAACATTTGTATCCAATAAAGTACATAGAATCCACAGCCATTTGAAAGAGGTTCCTATTGTGGACACCTACGACAAAATTATGGTTTCTCGAACTTATATCAGCTGGAATGTTGCGGCCTAAGATTCTAATTAACTCTGTAATCTTATTGGGGACCAGGGCGACTCTTTCTTCAATGACACTATTGGTTGTTTTGTGATATTTTGTGTGCTTTATTGAACATAGAATCAAAGTTGTTATACAAGATGGATATTTTATTGATGATGTCCACTGCTAGTAGTGCCCAGTGTCCATCATGTAAGATCAGCACAAATATCAATCGAGGAACATTGTATTTTAAGTACTATATTAGCCACTGTAGGTCGCCCGATTCCTTTTTGCATATGACATCTCCCAATATTTCATAAATATGCCATGTATACATTAGTGAGATCGTTGACCAAAAGTAGCTGACAAGCTATCATGAAATTTACCATCATGTATCCTCCTATTGTCAAGACACCATGGAGGTTTGGGAGTAAGATTTGTATGTTTTCTCATTCAAAATAACCACAAAGTTATCCTCCCTTGGTCAAAAATCATCTAGAAGGAATTGGACTTACACAGATAAGCCATAGCGTGCCAGTTCATCGAAGTTCTCAACCGTAGGTGTTGTGACATCTATCAATTTTAGTCCTTCTTGTGTGTCAGCATCTTGTTCTTATTCTTCCGTGTGTACCTCACTTCCTTTGATAGCTTGTTCTTATGGAGTTGAGGTTGCTTCTATAATGATATCAGTGGATGTTGGGATCAGAATTGATTCCTTGTTGGTATCGTTTCAACTTCTGGAAATGCACTTGCTCATTAGTGGTAGGGACTTTCACTAGGGCTTTAGGGACTTGTGGAGGTGGTTCCCTGTCAACATGTATAGATGTTACATTTGTTACATTGGGTGGTGGTGGGGAGTAGGTGGAACTGGTGAGGTCCTTCTTTCTTCTGAAGCCCTTATCTCTCTGAGCTCCTCTCTCCAAGGCATCTTTTCAAGATGAAGAATAAGAGAGTACATACACCTTGGTACGTATGTCATTTTTACATCATAGAAGAACCTTCTGTCATGAATGATTCCCATTACATATTTCTCTAGCAAGGCGCGGAAATTTTCATTAGCAATTTGGTCCATAGATGTTCCCTATTTATGGCCTCAATTATCCTCAGTTCTATGAAGGCACTATCCCCTAGATTTTGTCCTTCTTGAGAAAAATTGCAATCAATGGCAATTTCCTTCCAATTGGGGTGATACCACACGCTTACCCCTTGTATCAATCTTTTTAGGAGGGTTGGGATTTCTTGTATTGTCTTGTGCTCTTCCTTTTCAAAGACCATACGTCCATAGGGTTAGTCTTTGGTGATGAAGTTGTAAGTGAGCACTCTTCTTTTAGATAGGTCAACCACTGTGAGCAGCCAATGGTTGAAGGCTTTGAAGGGTAGGGTGATGAACTTCAAGGATTTGCATCTGTCTAGGCATCCTACAGCTCGCAGACTTATGTGGTGTCATCTCTTTCCTTGAGCAGGTGTGTTGTCAGGTTAGATGTTGCATTGAATATTGGCCCATCTTTGTCTCTATGCATGTACTTCTCAATTATTATCTCGTATAAGATTTTGAAAAGGGTTCTACTTATACTTTCCTGAGGTATAAAAGTGGAATGCAGATCATCTCTTGTTAGACTGTATTGGTTGTTGCGGTACATAATATCATGTCCTAGATTTGCATCGTCAAGGATGTTGACCAGGACATGGATGTCTCGTATCAGCATGCCCACAACTAATGACATATCCATACCGTTCATCTTGCATATCAATGGAGGTGGTGGAGGAGGGAGTGAGGTGTTCACGCCAGTTGAGGATGCACGTGGTTTAGGGAAGACTAGATTTGCTGGTTTTGGGGGTGCTTCAGAAAATATGTTGTCTAGATTTTCATTATCCTCTTTAGATATCATCTGTTCTATTTCTTTGTCAAAGGATATTGAGAATCTTCCTCTTGTCATTGGTTCATCCAAAATTATTTCTTTCATAAAGTTGTTAGAGTCATGTGGGGGTGGGACCTTGTAGACGTACGGCAGGTCGAGCTCATCCATTACATCTTCAGTTGTTTTAGTGACATCCCCCTTGCTTCTAGTTCTACCGTCCCATCACCATTCTCTTACACTACTTCTTCTTCTTCTGTGAGGATTGTAGGTTCTATCGATATAAGAGCACTTTGCTTTGGCTTTGCTTCAAGCCCCTTATCTTCATTATTGTTGGTTGAGTGTCTTGGCGATGCTAGGGATGTGGTTGTATTATATCCCTCAATGGGCACTCCTTTGTTTCTTGTTGATCCCATTGGTTCCTCTTCTTATAGTTGTTGAGTGCATCTGGATGTGGTTGCTTCAGCTTGAAGCACTTCATGTCCTGTCTGCACCTTTTCCATCAGCATGTCCACCCTGAGGTGGAAGTTAGTGTCTAATGAAGTTCTGGTAGGGTTCATCTATTGTACTTCAATGGACGTTTTGATGGTTGTGGAGGATTCCTCCTTTGGTTTTGCAGCTTCGTCTTGCATCTTCTTATTTTCCTCTCACAGCTCATCACATTCCTTGCACAAATTGGCTAGTTCATTCGTCACTCTAGCTAGTGCTTGCATTATCTGCACTTGATTTGTAGCTAGTTGCTGCATTTGGAGAGGAAGGCTAAGGACAAACTGGATTTCTAAAGTTAGCTTTTGTATGTGAACGGTTGGTGCCGACATGTTTTTATTTATATCAGAATATTTTAGGATAGATTTTGAGGTGGTCTCACAGAGGTCGTCTATCTCTTTTCCTATATCCATAAATTTAGTGGCATTTGTTGTGTTTCATTGATGCTTTGCCACAAAGTTTACTTCACGAGATTCTTCATTGTCCTTGGAAGATTCATTGCTCAAGTGCATGCTTCGCTCAGGTTGTGGTACCTCCTTCTCAGGTATCTCTACCTTGTTTGTCTTTTTGGGCTCTTTTCCCTTACCTGCTTGGTGTTCTTCCTTGGTAGCTGGCTTAGTCACTGCTTCACCAAGGATGGTTGCTCTTCCTTTAGCTTCAACTACTTCTAGGGAATTAGTTGTATCATCTTGCTCTAGAACACCTATATCTTTTGTCTCCAGGTCTACCACCTTCAGGGAGGGTGTTTTCTTTGCTGGCTTTTTGGGGATCCACACGAGTACCAATTTTCTAGTTGTTTGTTTGGTGGCCAACTCCTATGGTTGCATGCTTCTTTTATCTATTGTTCTGCTAGAGCTTGTACTTTTTCTAGATACAAGTATGGAGATCTCTTCTTCCTTGAAAACAAACTTCTCTAAATCATAGTCTTTTAATCCTAGGAGGGGAAGTAAGAGCTTTGTCCTGCAGAACCTGTAGACGTCTCCTTATTGTGTCTTAGGACATTTTCCACAACTAGATACTTTCCGTCCACTAGTGTATTTCCTTATGACCTTAGGAAATACTTCAACTTGTTGGGGTACCCTAGTTGGTGTGCAATTTAAGTTATTATCCCCTCATGCAGAAGTCTCGAGGGCCATCTGGTCACATTGCAGCGGTCAGCTTATCAATCAAAAAGTTTCCCACATTAACTTCTTTTCCTTCCATTAGATTCTACAAGATATGGAGGTCTAATATGGTTACATTCCCTATGTCATATCTAAAGATCAATGAGTTTGTGAAAATATTATGCACTACTCTCATAAAGCCGGAGTGCATCATCGTGGCTTTTGATTGCCCTGAGCTGTATTTTGAATCTCCTGTGAGTCTTTCCCAAGTCTTATCAGTTATGAAGTCCTTTGAGTCTTTATCTCCTCGTGCCTTGTTAGCACATTCTTCCTGCTCAGATGAATCTGAGAAGATCGCGTTTATCCACTTTTCATTTAAAATCTAGTCCTTCTTCATGATCTTGACATGTATCTTGTGCTCACCCCCACACTCTGAGATCTCCTCATTTTCCACGGGTAGCTTTATGATGGAGGACATGAATTCTTGTTTCAAATCATCGTAAGAAGTCATACTTGTGAAATAGATCATATATATTCCTAGTTGTTTGAATCTATGTTTCACCCTCTAGTATATCCCTAGTTACTCCAGGGTGTTGACATCATCATATATGGCCATCTTGTATTACTTCCTAGTAAATATATCACACCATATTTCATGGTGCTCTTCATCTCATGGTACCAACTAATTGTCTAGTGGTTCTCTTTTGTTGGCATGTGCTAGTTGGCTGGGGATGTTTGCGGTTATAATTGGCTATAGATTGGTAGCCTTCACTATTGCCTTCTTCATAGATACCTTGGTTGCTTTCCTGGGCCTCTCCTGGTCAGTCTCAGGTGCAGATCTTTTCTTGGGTAAAGCATCTCCTCTGATGGTATGTAGCAGAGACCTCTATCCCTGTTTGTTCTTCCTCCCTTCTGATTCCTCCAGGACTGGTTTGGCCAAGATCCTTTCCCTTTTTGCTTCCATCCTTGCTCTGATGCTTTCATGAGTGGGTTCTCCATGTTTCTCTATGTATCTTGCATGTTCATCTTTTAGCTTCTCCACTCTTTCTATATCTTCTGTAGTCATAGGCTCTCACCTGCTTGGTGTATTCATACTCATGTACCTGGGTTTTACCCTACTTTCCTACCATCTTATGCTAGTAGATACACTAAGTATCTCTAGATTTTCATCGGTACTCGAATCTGCTTTTTCCGGTTGTTTACTTGGTGTCGGCTTAAGACCATCCTTCTAGTGCCGTTGAGGTTTCTGGTTTGCCCAGTGGTAATTGGGGATCAGGTGATTGGAGGTGGTTGTTGGCATTCTTTGGCTACCGCTTCTCTTAAGGGTTAAGCCTGGTCACTTGGTGAAAGGAATGGGGAAGAGGATTCATCAGTCTCCTTTTCTAGTCATCTGTCACTTGGTTTACCACTGGGTGTTTAGGCGGGCCTCTCAGCCTCTCCAAATGTCAATTGGTGGCTCGGCATATGGTGAAGGCACCTTGAAGATACGATGTCTCTCATTCATCTTCAGTCGATGGCGTGCCCACGCTTGTTAGTCAATGGCTCTTCTGTGAGTGACGTCTGATGGAGGTCCTACTCAATCACCTGGTGGCGCTTCTGCCTCACCAACCAATGGTGTGTGACGACTTGTTGTATCATCCGGTGGTGGCTCTATGAGTTCCAATCGATGGTTGAGATCAACCGATGGTCCGACAGGTGTTACTTCTGTAATTTAAGGATATATACATGAATTTCATTAGTTTATTTATATGCTCAGTAAATCCTAATAACCAAGTTTGAAAACTTTTTATGGAAAGATTTGGTAAAAGTCTATTTCTTACTAAAGACAAGAAGGTACTAGGGCTTTAAAGTAAAATACTAAAATGAAAAAGTGGACATTAAATGTGTAGGAAAAAGATTGAAATCCTTGGGTTGCCTCCCAAGAAGTGCTAATTCAAAGTCTTTCTCTTGACTCTCTTTTTTCGCTTCTCATGATTCTTCAGTGGGGGCATGTCTGGGTTCCTCTAAGTCCAGTTCTGATCTTCTTACAAAATCTTGGTCTTCATAATATCTTTGGATTATGTGCTTGTTCACCTTAAAAGTACTAGTCTTTTCACTGGTAATCCCCATCACCCCAGATGGGTAAATATTGACAACAGTGAAGGGTTCCAACCATATGGACCTTAGTTTTCCTAGAAATAGTTTGATTCTTGAGTTGAATAGCAGAATCTTGCCTCCATATGACACATCCTTGTTCTTAATGTGCATCATGCCACACCTTCATTCTTTGTTTGTAAATGCAGACATTCTCATAGGCATGCAGCCTAAGGTCTTGAAGCTCATGAAGTTGTAGATACCTTTTCTTCATAGCTCTGTCTAGATCCATATTTAAGAACTTGTTGGAGAAAATGGCCCTATTCTCTAGTTCTACTAGCTAATAGCATGACTTTCCATAGATTAGCTTATAGGAGGTTGTCCCTATCAACATTTTGTAAGTAGCTCTATATGCCCACAGGGCATCTCTAACTTAATGGACCAATCCTTATGTGCAACGACCTCACTTTCAGCATCCCCCGATTAAGGAAAGACTTTCAAGTTGAGAGCCATTATGTATACTCCTAAGGATCTATATTAGTCAAATAACAAATAATAGAAAACAATTTCAAATATGGTTTACAAATTGTGAATTGATATACCTCATGAAACTAATACCTATTGAGAAGAAGTGTCATCTATCTAGTCCTCCTTGGTATAGCTTTAATACCTTTGATATCTTTCATCTTATTCTTCATGTCTTTTCCATGTGAAATATATACCTAAAGTACTGACAAACAAAATGTCGATTAGTACAATGAATTATACTGGTATGTGGGCAAAACAAAAAGTTTGCATCTATCTATAACAACATATTACAACCAAATTATTGCTTAACAGATCAAACTTTATGTCTTAAACATAACTACTCAATCCTGACATATCCAACCCTTTGTGTTGTCCCTACAGTGGACATGGATTCTACCTTTCTCATATGGTAGATCCCAATTAGCCCTTTTGATCCTACCCTAAAGGTAGACCAAGACAGAGTTGTATAGTCGTACGGTTCTACCCAAAGGTAGACCAAACATCGATTCATGATAACCTAATGATCCTACAACAAGGGTAGACAAATACCTAGGTCATCAATTTCACACATATACTCAAAGCTACAGAGGAGGACTAGTATCTGAGCTAATCATGCATATATTTATGATGATATCCATAGTCACTTTATACTTGCAAGAATTAAATTTCATCCAAGCAATTAATTTCAAGCAATTGGTAAAACCTCAGAAATCATCGTGAAACTAGAGCGATTAGCCATAAGTGTAACTACATACCTTTACCATGTAGAATTCATGTAGAATATTTGATGTTCACTTTTTACGAAATCCAATCATCAAGGAAATCCACAATCAATTAGTAGTATCTAAAACATGCATACTACATATGTTTCACTACATATTCAAGTTATCATTAACAACATAAAAAAATTAGGACCTTTATCCCTAATTCTTCACATTTCACTTAGAACCTCTAATAATGCTCATAATCATTTTAAACCTATAAAGAACTTGGATTCTCACCAAATTAAACACATCAGGCACAAATTGTATCATTGATTTCTTAACTTTAACTATACATGTTGAAGATCATTATCTTAGAAACCCAAATCACACATTATCGTCATTGTTACTATAATCCCCTTAGATTATCATTATAGTCAACTATATCATGTTAAAACACAAGACAAAGATACTTGATGTATTCACCACTCATAATAACCAATTCTAGGGTTTCCATATGTTAATCACCATTTAGACAAGTATTAGCCCTATTTTCAGAAAATGGAGCATGATCAAACATCAAAAATATTTTATATTTATATACCCCTCATTTTTTCGATCAAAATGATATACAATTTTTCTATAATCTAACTTAAGGTTTAATTACTACATTATTTGTAGAAAAGAACTTACTCAGACCAAGGGGAGACTGCCAAGTTAGCATACTTGGACCTCGACCCCTTTCCACGCGGGTCCAGCCTGGCCAATAGCCAGTGTCCATATCAACACAATGTGCCCTATTCACAGGTGTTCTAAGAAAGATCAAAATGATATATTTCCCCTTCCCTATGCGATTTTATATATATGCACATGAGGGTATTATCGTCCTTTGTCCTCCAGTCACCCTGACCCTTGCGATGCAGTCCGACCGCACCCAACAGACTCTACCACCGGACCTCCTCCCTTAGCCCCCAGGTCCTGAGAGTCAAGAGAAGGGATGAGCATCTCAATGGGGTCTCGAAGAACTCTATAGGCCCCTAGGTTTGGCCAGAGGATGCTGCAGCTATGAGGTGAAGCCATGCTTTACTGTGGCACTTGTGCTTGACTAGAGAGAGATCAGTGGCACTCCATGGTTCCTGCTCACCCCTCCTCTTGCACCCTTATTTGTTGGTTCATGCTCTGCCTTGATGACCTCCACTGAACATGTAGCCTGGCAATGTAACTGGTGTGACTACAACAGCCGACCGTGGTTCTTCTCCAAACTCCAAGGTGCGAAGGAGGACCACCCCTCTTAGAGATTTGAGGTTCTGTGGAGAGGAGGGAATACAGAAGTGTCAGAGGGGGAGACCAGATAAGAGTCTGCCCATGTTCCTAGCTAGGGACAAGATCATGGCCTACTGCTACCTCATAGGTTTATCCAAGAGGATGAGGTAGATGACTTCAGCGGCAAAGAGGTTGTAGGCTCCTTTGTGGAAAGCAGAAGCTAGGTGTCATGGTGAGGCTAGGCTCTGGTATACCTTCACTCAGTTTTTAGGCAAAACCCTAGGGTCTCTTGGAGGAGGAAATTGATGAAGAAGGAGAGGAGAGGATTCTATGGGAAGGATGAGGATCTGTACACACACACACACACACACACATATATATATATATATATATATATATATATATATATATATATATATATATATATATATATATATGGTATATCTTCGCTACCCGTGCATCTATTTTGTAATAGGAAGGCATGCATTTGTAATGAGATGGTCCAAATTGTAATGAGAGGACCAACATTGTAATACAAAGACTCATTTTGTATTACAGTGTTGTTACAGTCATGAATATATATATTTTACTATTTCTAGATGGAGAATACAAACATCACGTTGTATTTACAAAATGAGTCTGTCTATTACAATTTAGACCATCTCATTACAAACGCATGCCTTCCTATTACAAAATAGATGCATGGGTAGTGAATATATATATATATATATATATATATATATATATATATATATATATTCATTACCCGTGCGGGTAACTAAGATTCACTACGCGTGCATCAATTTTGTAATGGGATGACACATATATGTAATGAGACAACAAAATTTGTAATGAGACAACTGATATTGTAATACAAAAACTCATTTTGTATTACAGTGCTGTTACAGTAATAAATATATATTAATTACTGTAACAACGTTGTAATACAAAACGAGTCTTTGTATTACAATTTCGGTCGTCTCATTACAAATTTGGATTGTCTCATTACAAATGCATACCTTCCCATTAAAAAACTGATGCACGGGTAGCGAATCTTAGTTACCCGCACGGGTAGCGAAGATATACCCTATATATATGTATATATATATATATATATGTATATATATATATACTAGGCCTACAAAAAACTTCCTCCTGGTTCTGTCTTCTTGGGTTTTGTTTCAAATCTCTTGCCGGATCCCTTCCTTTGTTTTAGTTACTTTCCAATTTCATTCTTCATTAGTATTCCCATTATGCCTTAATCCAAAATCTTCTTTTTATTAGTCTCCTTCTCTTTCTCATGGTGCACTAGGGTGATGTCCAATATGACAATGCACTTTATGATTTCCCCTATGCACATCATTATATTGTTTCCATGTGTATTAAAAAGATACTCCTTTTCTCGATTTAATACCAAGTAAAAGACATGGTCCTAGGAAACAACATATTTCCTCTTATATTCCTTCATGTAAAACACTTGGCTTTATTCTTATTCATTCAAAATCCTCAAAAAGACACCACCACTTTCTCACAAAGGCTTGGATTTGGTAACGATAAGACATAAAGAAAGGCACAAGAGATCCCTCGTCGCTAATTGAATTGGAAGAACATTCTTTACATTTATATCATTTATTTTAGCAAAATTGAGGATATAATATAATGGATCATGCCAATGGTTTTCTCTAATATCTACTTAATCTGTCGGTTTGAAACTTCGACTTGCCCCGACGTCTGGGGTTGGCATGGTGTGGCTACCTTTTGCTTGAACCCGTACTTCTTCAACAATGCTTCAAACTATTTTTCCACAAAATGAGATCCCTCGTCGCTAATGATGGTGCATGGAACCCCAAATCTAGAAAATATGGTCTTCTTTAATAGTCTCACAACTTCCTTAGAGTCACAAGTGGGAGTTACTATAGCTTCTACCCACTTGGAGACATAATGTACGGTGACTAGAATGTACTTGTTTCCTCTGTAGGAGGGGAAGGGTCCCATATAATCCACTCCCCATACATCAAAGATCTCCACATTCACCCAGTCAGACATGGGCATCTCAGTCTTTTTATAATATTTGTGCTAGCTGGCATTCTTTACAAGAGTTGACAAAAGACATGACATCCTTGAAAAGTGTCGGCCAATAAAAGCCTGACTGTAGAACCTTAGCAGTGGTCCTTTCACCTCCATGGTGACCTCCATAAGGTGACGAATGGCATTCTTTGAGGATTTGAGGCACCACTTCTTTTGGCACACAACGTCGGTATAAATTGTCGGAACATCTCTTAAACAGTAGAGGTCATCCTAGTAATAGTTCTTCAGATCAAAGAAAAGCTTCTTCGTTTGGTTATTAGTAATCTCAGGAGGCAATTGTTCATAGGCCAAGAAGTTACAGATATCAGTGAGCCAAGGTAGATTTGGTTTGACTTACTTGGCCATCATCAAGGCTTCATATGCATAGTTTTCATTGATTGGTGGTTGATTTTCTTCAGTGAATATTATTCTTCACAAGTGGTCGGCGACTACGTTCTCCTTTCCTTTCTTGTCCATGATCTCATAATCAAACTCTTATACCAACAAAACCCATTGTAACAGTCTTGACTTTTTATCCTTTTTCTTTATGAGATGCTTTATGGCCATGTGGCCTATGCACACTTTTACCTTCGATCCTATCAAATAGGACCTGAACTTGTCAGAAGAAAATATTATTGCTAGCATCTCTTTCTCGATTTTGGTGTAGTTTACCTAAGCTTCATCAAAAGTTATACTAGCACAATAGATTGCATAGTGCTACTTCTCTAAATCTTTATCCAAGGATAGCCCCAATGACGTAGTCACAAGCATCACACATGATTTCAAAACCCAAATCCCAATTAGGCTCTTATAAAATTAGAGCCATTGTCAGGGAACTTTTTAAAATTTCAAATGCTTTGAGACACTTGTTGGAGAAATCAAATTCCACATCTTTGGAAAGGAGGTTTGATAATGGCTTCACAACCTTTGAGGAATTTTTGATAACCCTATGTAGTATCTAGCGTTCCCTTGAAAACTCCTCACTCTTGTTATGAATTTCGGCGGGGGTAACTTCAATATAGATTCTATCTTTCTTTTATCTACTTCCATAACTTTCTCAAAAATTTTGTGCCCAAGCACTATTCCATCTCTTACTATAAAATGACATTTTCCCCAATTCAACACAAGATGTTTCTCCTCACATCTTTGCTAGACCTTTGACAAGTTTTTAGCACATTTGTCAAAGTTAGGTCTGTCCATCGAGAATTCATCCATAAACACCTCCATTATGTCTTCCAAAAAGTCCGAGAATATGGATATCATGCACCTTTGGAAAGCAGTTGGCACAGTACATAACTTGAAAGGCATTCTTCTGAAGGCGTACATCCCATAGACATAAGGGAAAGTAGTCTTTTCTTGATCATCAGGGTGGATAGGGACTGCAAGCCTTTACAGAACATGGTCATGCAAGCTTTCTAGAACTTGGTCGATGAAATGTAGAGGGAAGTGGTCATTTCTTGTGGTGGTATTGAGATTGTAGTAGTCGATACACATTCTCCACCTGATAACCATCCAAGTGGCTACTTCATCCCCATTGGTTCCTTTCACTACATTCATCCCTCCCTTGTTTGGTACAATGTGGAATGGGCTGACCCAATTTCTATCACTAATGGGGTAAATGAACCCTGCATCTCATAATTTTATTACTTCCTTCTTGACAACTTATTTCAGCATCTGATTCAATTTTCTTAGTGGCTGAGCCAAAGGTTTAGCAGTTTCCTCTATATTGTTTCTATGCATGCACATAGCTGGGTTGAGGCCCTTTATACTTCCACCGAATATCCTATAGCTTTACTTCACAATCTGAGTTCCTTCATCAACTTTTCCTCTTGATCTTCTATCATATAAGAGTTTATGATAACATGGTTTCTTTCATCAGCATCTTGGAATTCATACTTCAGTCCTTCTGGGAGTTGCTTCAGCTCAGGTTTTGGTTCTGGTGCAACATTTTCTTTTGGTGTCTGTTCCAGTGAGGCATACATCACAGTTTCTACGATACCTTCTTCATCACTAAAACCCTCCTCAAGTTGATTCAAGTAATCTAGAATCTCAACCATTTCAGGATCTTCTAGATTGGGATCTGGATTGTTTAAGGATCGCATGAGAGTGTCAACTATTGCGTTGCTTTCTTGTACTTCCTCACAATATTGTGGATAATTGTCCATGAAATAGGCTGACTCAAAAAGGGATAATCCTCTCACGGCATCTTGTACATGAAAATGGATGTGGTCATTACCAACATAGAGAGTTATAATTCCTTCTGCGACATCTATTAAGGCTCTTCTGGTGGTAAGGAATGGTCTTCCAAATATCATGGTGCATGATGGATCTTCATTGGTTCTATCACCACTATATCACAGGGTATAAAGAACCTTCTGACGTGGATTGGGACATCCTCTACCACTCCTACTAGCCTTGTAAAGGCATGGTCGGCAAGCTGAATTCTCATACCTATCTTCACATGTTTGTCATTCCAAGCCTTTGGGCTAAAGAAAGGGGCATTAGACTGATACTTGCTCCTAGTCACTGAGTCCATTTCTACATTGTCTCCAACATTGAAAAGAATAGTAAATGCCCCTAGGTCTCTTTTTTGTGTGGGCATGGTATCTTGAACAAAAGCACTTGACATTGGCTAGTTGTATTGTCTCAACCTCATCATCGGTCCTCCTATTTGTAATTAAGTCATCGAAGAACTTGGCATAGGTAGGCATTTCCTCAATCACATATCAAAACAAAATATCTAGGTGCATCTGCTTTATCACTTCCATGAACTTCTCATATATCTTCTTGAAATGATCTTTAGTCAGTTTGTAAGGGATTGGGACTCTTGGTGCACACGGATTTCATTATGAAAATATCTTTTTGATGGGATCTGACTTCTTGGCCTTTGCATCTTTCTTCTTTTTGTCTTTTTCTTTGGCCTTGTCTTTCTTTACTGACCCAACCCTTTCAGATTCCTCCTCTAATACGATAGGTTTAGCCTTTGGAATGACAACCTTTTCTTTTTCATGGTGGATTTCTTTTTGCTACATTTCTACAACTTTCCCTGATCGGAGCGTAGCCATCTTTGTGGTTTCTGTGTTTGATGGGATCTTCCCTAGAGGATTATTCATGAGCTCTGTCATCTAGGCTAGATGTTGATCAATATATCTTTGATGAGTTTGCATGTACACCATCTGAGTTTGCATCATGGTTAACAATCTTGAGTAGGTGATGGCAGTTTGGGTAAGCTACTCATTCACCAAAGCTTGCCTTTTCGTAAAATTAAACTTTGCATCATGGTTAACACTCCTGAGTAGGTGATGGCACTTTGGGTAAGCTGCTCATTCACCAAAGCTTGCCTTTTCATAAAATTAAACTGTTGACCGATCATGTCAGGCCAGTTGTTATCCTTGCTCTGATTCTGACTTTGATTTTTTCATTTATTTTTACGGCTCACATTTTTTTTTTGATATTGACCTTGATAGTTATTCTCATTTTACTAATAGCTAGCAATTCTAATATGCTTGGTTGATCCACCTTTTTTCTCTAATCCTTGGGGTGGCTTAGACGAACCACCCAGTTGATGAGAATTCTTAGCAACGTCTTTGTTGCCATTAATGAATCATGGATGATCTGGCCATTTGAAATTTACATAAGAGATATTTTTTGTTTCTTCTTCACTTTCTCTTTCTTTACTTTGTTTTGGGCGTGTATAGATATAGTTGTTGATTCCATGGCCTCCTTCACCACATGTGACACACTTCATGATATTCTCAATAGGTTTCTTGCCCTTGCCTCCATTGTCTTTTAGTTGTTTGAAACCTGTGGCAATCTTCTAAATTTGAAGAGCTTTGGCTTCGACCGAAGGTCCTTCAAAGTTGGTCTTCTTGGCCAAGCCTCTATCACTTCTCTCATACTCCATGTGTGCTTGTAGTGTAGCCATGTTGTTTATGATCTTCATAGTTCTACTTGGCTTCTCTCCAAGAAAAGCATTCATGGAGGCTGCATTCATCAAAGTCTTCTCCGTGGGAGTTAGCCCATTATAAAATGTTTACACCAGAAATCCTTTGTAGTAATTGTGGTGAGGACAATCCCTTTTATACTCCTGATATCATTCCCAAGCTTCATGAAGAGACTCTCCAGGTTTCTACATGAAGGAAGTGATCTTTTTCCTATTTCAAATGGTTTCTCTATGGGGTATAATTTAGTGACAAAAGCATCAACAATGGGCCTCCATCCATCAATAGACTGGTGAGGTATGTTAAGATACAAGGATAGAGCTTTATCCTCCAATGAGAAAATGAATCCCTTGCAATATATGACTTCTTGAGGCACTCCCCTCATCTTGATGGTGTCACATATGTTTTTAAAGGTCCCAAGTTGACTGTAAGGATTCTCGTTCTTTAAATTCCCTCAGAAAGGCTTGTTCAGGATCATTAAAATGACACCAATTTTTTAACTCAAAATCAAATGCATCGAATCGTGGGATAACGATTGGGCATCTTGACTCGTTAGCTCTGGTAGTAGCCAATTCTTTAAGCATTTTCTCTTCTTCATCACCTTCCTCCTCGTTGTTATCGTGATCATGTTTGTGATCTCAATGATTCCTTTTGTGTCTTCTATTGCGGTGGTGGTGGTACTTGTGATGGTGTCGCTCCTCTTCTCATCTCTCTTTACGATCTTCTTCCTCATGGTGATGATTGTATGAGTGATGTTCCTCTCGTTCTTCTTCAATTTCTGGAGGTGGACAATTATGTTGGACTCTTGCATTTTGATCCTCTCTAGTAAGGCTACCGTCTTTACGAGGCGACATGTCATCATGAAAAGGGAGTGAGGTGTTGATTAGATCTACTTCTCTTTAGGCTACCTAAATAGTTTGCATATTCAAGTTAGAAAATTGGGCGTGTAAATTGAAATATTTTAAGCAATCCAGACTTGGAAGATTTAGAGTTTTTGTGAAGTCAAGCTTTTTGCTAAGATTGAGATATGGGTGTATGGTGAGTAGACTCTTGTTCTCAACAGTACCATTTTTCCTTGTCTCCAGCAACGGTGCCAAAAAGTATGCATGGGAACTGGGATCAGGTTTCTCCTACTAAGATCTCTCACCAACATGCAATACTCACACCCCTTTCTATACCTTCGGCAAGATTACAAGCAATTATCATATATATCTATTCCCTCCTCTCTCGAGCTTAGAATAGATCTATATTATAAGGTTGTCTCTCTCTCTCGATATGGCAAATGAACAATCACAAAGCAAATCATATGATTATTGGCTTTAGCATTCCAACATTTTCATACATTCATGAAACTCCATAACACTTAGATAGATTAATACTACTCTTTAGAGGCATTAACAATCATACATCACAAGATGGTAGTTAATCATGCAAGTGAAGCATTTAAGAACAAGAGTATGGAGATAACCATTGCTAAGAATATATATATATATATATAAATAAATATATATATATATATTCAAAGAATGCAAGTATATACATGGTTGGAGAGCCTTACTAGATACAACCAACCCTAGCAAAGCATTTATCCACTCATTCTCATCAATATCATTTCGGATTTACAAATAGATGGAGACATGGAGAGATCTAAGAAGGAGGATGCGGAGAAAGAAGAAAAAGAAAGTCGAAGCAGGGGACTAGGGATACACTGATGGTGACTAGACAATGGCCACAATCGATGGCCGAGTTCTATTGTCCGTGGATCTAAGCAATAGTGTTGGCGATCTCCTCTCCTTCTCTTCCTCTTTCTGTCAAATGAGTAGAGTGGGCGAGGGTGAGCAGGAGGAGGTCTGGGAGTGGAGACGATGGACTCTCGTCCGTCGTTCCTATCAACCAGTGGCGACAAGTATCAATCGATGGCGGCTTCTTCCTTTGATGGCTCCATGTCTGTTCAGCAGCACCAGCTTGGAGGCAGTGCGCGCGACCAGTTACATAACTGGTTGTCTCCTATTTATAGGTGTATTCATGGGGTCCTTTACTTGCGCCCCAAGCCTCCCAGATACTCACCCTCAGGGCATGTGCTCAATGATCCTGAGTATAGTACCTTTTAGAACTGCCATCAGGTATCAATAGCAGGTTCACCATCAGTTGATGAGAGATAGACCACCGGCTAGTGGGCACAGGGGTTCCACCATGTGATGACAGCAGGGGCACCATCATTTGATGAGTACAGACATGCCACCAGCTGGTGGGTGCAGGGGTGCCACCAGGTGATGACAGCACGAGCATCATTGGTTGATGAGTGAAGACATGCCACCGGTTGGTGGGAACAGGGGCAACACCGGTTGGTACTCATAGACGTGCCATCGGTTGAAGGATGCAGATACGTCACCGAGTGATGAGTGAAGACATGCATGCGAATGATGATAGCATGTGTTCCATTGGTTGATGGTCACGGGTATACCACTGGATGATGCTCACAGGGTGCCTGCGAGTGATAGGTTGTCACAGCCCACGGTTGATAGGGTTGAGCATCGGTCCAGAACCGGACCGGACCGGACCAAACCGGACCGGATTGCGGACCGAATTTGAACAAATATATGGACTGCAGACCGGACCGTTTTGAGGTGGCACCAGACCGGGACCAGACCATTTTGTGCTAGGATCGGACCAGACCGTTTGGACCGTAATCAACCTTTTTCACATATTTTACAACTTATTTAATTGTACAAAGTTGATAATCTTAGTCACTTCTAACAATTATATAACTTTAGTATCAAATATTTATACTAGTAGTGATTATATATGTACTTTATTT
Organism: Alisma plantago-aquatica; assembly: GCA_963693085.1. Classification (NCBI taxonomy): domain Eukaryota; kingdom Viridiplantae; phylum Streptophyta; class Magnoliopsida; order Alismatales; family Alismataceae; genus Alisma; species Alisma plantago-aquatica. Next base: position 380,091,016 of record OY856415.1, on the reverse strand, counting down.
GTATTATAGAATACAACTTCAAATATACATGAATTTTATATACAAGTCAATCTGTGGTCCGGACCGGACTGGACCGGACCGGTTTTGGACCGGACCGGATCGAAGACCGAACTAATCGAAATTCCCAGACCACAGACCGGACCGAACACAAAATGGACCGGACCGGACGGGACCAAATTGAGTAGTCCGGTCCGGTTTTGCAGTCTGGACCATTATTTTCTCACCCCTAATGGTTGATGGTGAGGTAGGGTGTTGCTAGGTAAAATGTGGTGGTGATGGACCAATGGCTACACATAGACCATCGATTGTCATCCAGTGGTGGCTCTGCCTTTGATAATCGAGCTTTCAAACTATTTTCTTTCCTACAATTGTTGTCAAAATCATTCTCGAAAATAGGGTAAGGAGAGTATATGCAAAGAAGGAGGGAAGTGAATGTGGATTTGCCTAAATAATGGAAAAATATGGATAGAATGAGGCATATAATATCCGCAAAATTGGACGTTATCACCTTTCTCATGTTTGTCATGACTTCTACATGCTTTTACATGTTTATCATGAATGGAATACAACATCCCACATGAATGAAACATATTTTCCCATGTTTACATATATGACATAAATTTCAAGCTCTCCATAAATGACACATCATTTCTTATGCATATTGAGATCAATCATTTATGTATGCATATTTAGTGGAAATCAATAAAAATATATATAAACACTTGTATTTTCTACGTGAAATAAATGTAGGTAAGATATTAGGAAATCCACTTTAAGAGAGAATGAGTTCACTTACAAAATTATTGTCTATCCACTATACAGTTTGGACCTAGGCTATATCCATATTTTGGTATTCATTTTATGTAAGTAGAGTATAACAAAGAAAAATTTGTATTTCAAGGAACCACTACAAATAAATGACAATATTGTATGATTTCATATATTTGAACATTTTATACTTACAAACAAACTAGAAAAACATTGAAATCTAGAATAACAGGCCTTGGACCCCACTTTATTTTCGAAACCTTAGCTTACATCATGAAGTATTTAAATATTATAAATATTCCAAAACAATTTTTGATATATAAAATATGCTAAAATTGATCTTAATATAATGAATAACCCTTTTTCTCTGTAAAGACCAAGGAGTTAAAATGATCATAAATCATTGATGTTGTTCACTTTGTAGATATGTGTTAAGGTGTATATGGTGTTTAATATGCTCAAGTGTGATGTTTGTCTGGGGATGGTGTGAGATCAATAAAATCTTATGGTTAAATAACCCTAATATGAAGATTGGACCTCTATTATAGCTTGGTTGATGTGTTGATGGAAGAGTTGCTTACTATTGGAATAAGTAGGCATAATGGTCATCTAACTTGTCCCAATATGTGATGTGTTTGTATCCCATGTATGTAAACATGTTCTATTTCTATGTCTAGCATACATGTTCCTTGATCGTCGCAAATGACACACAATTTTACATTTTTATGCTAAAATAGGTGTGCCTCTTCCTTCTTATTAACAACCACTTTCATAAGGATATATATATATATAAGAGTTTTACAATAAGAGGGGGAGCTAAAAAGCAAAAGAAGCAAAGTACTTGTACATTGAATTAAGGTCATTGACGCAAGAATAGAAAATTGTATGAAAACCTATTTAGGAATGATAGAAGATCTTTTTATCACTCTCACTCTAGATTCTGAGGACTGTAGGGATACACTTGGCTTTAATACAAAGCACTAGGAGATCATCACAATGGTTAGGACTTCATAATAAAGAGTCCTCGAACTTGGATCGAAAATTATGGGTGGAGAGACATTCTAAGAAAAGACAACCCCTTGTTTCTTCCTCTTAGTAGCAAAGAATGCATCTGGATGTATAATGGAAGCCACATTTTATATCATCAATAGTAAATTTTCTGTGTTAAGAAACCACTTATGCAAAAAGATAGAACAATCCCTAGGAGCATATTTTTATTAGATCCAAGAACCCCAGATGACGTGGTTTTACTTGTCCCTACACAAATCCCAGAAGTGTTTGACCTTAACATTCCTCTTCCCATTTAATATTAAGTAAGTCTCATCCTCAAATGAAGGGAGAATACCTATCAAAAACTCCACATCATTATAAGAGACTCTAACAGGAGGAATTACCAACAACCTTTGACTAAACAAGTGATTAGCTTACAAGTTATACCTCTACCAAGTCAAAAAAATCAAGTAGTTATCGAGAACTTGAAGAAAATTCTTCTCGCATTTGATCCAAGGGTCTTTCAAGTCTTTACATTGAAGTGTACATTATTGGATAAGAGATTCTTGTATTTAAGGAGATTTTACAAAACAAAAGAAGATGTTTCTTAAAGATATGCATCCCTAATTGAGTCGTCATCAATATATTTTCTTTGGAACCACTTACCTAGAGTGGTTTTGTATCACTTGCAACATACCATAGATTTTTCTGAATGCCTGTAGTAACTCTTTCAACAAGGGACCTAATGCATAAGCCTTCCTTATGCATATATGCATATACAACTCAACTAAAGGAGACATAATTCAAATGCTTCTTAGTTTAGTGTTGCCCAAAATAATTTTCTTAAAAAGAAACTTGAGATCCTTAATAATTGACATAGGGATTGAAAAGTAGTTGTCCAGAAGATGTGATAGGAAGAATGAGTTGAAAATCTAACTCGACTCTACCAACCATAGAAAGAAGTTTACCCTTCCAAGTGTCCCTCTTTTAATTGAGCAAATCTATTTTTTCAACCTACCGGTGAAGGGGGAAAATCTCAAGTATCTAATATGGAGGTTGAAAATAAGAATATCAAGAAGATCTTTAATGAAATCATTACATAATCATCTACTCAAATAGATGACTAGTCATGTTGTTCATTTTAGTTGGGAAACTTTTCCAATGATACTAAGAACTTTCTTAGTAGATATAACATTATCTCTATTGTCCTTAGTAGATGAAAGCATATCATGAATAAAAATAGCGAGGGAAACATTAATCCCTTTACTAGAAATGATAGGGTCTATGCATTTATCTTTGGAAAAATGATTCATAGTAGATAAGAACTCCTAATCATCAAACATTGATTCAGTGGATCTATCAAGTGACTTCAGGAAAATTTGTTTGCTAAGCATTTTATTCAAACCATTAGTGTGGATTCATTTAAAACATGATTCTTAATAATAAGGACTTCCTTTGTCCGCACTAAAATTGTTATGGCATCTTATCTTGACTTGAAACTTTTCTAGATGGATATCAAGAATACTTTTCTACACAGTGATCTCCTAGAAGATGTCTATATGCAACAAACTCCCAACTTTATTGATGAGGGGGGTTCTTGTTACAATGTTTGTCATCTTTGATACTCTTATGTATGGACATAAGAAATCCCTAATAGATTTGTTAGATGAACTCCACACAATACTTGACAACTAGGCTTTAAGAGATCAGCTATAGATCATTCACTTGTCTCTTCTAGGTCATCAAGAGGAACATTATCCATGCTATATATGTCAATGATATTGTGATAATTGACAATGACAAATTGGCATCTCCTTGATGAAGCAGTCATTATATGTTTACTTCTATATAAATAATTTGTGTAATATGTGATTCGTCCTTGTAATAGAGGTAAATCGCTCTTCCATATTGATAAGCTTGTCCTAGAAATTTTGTGCCTTAGACCTAGTTCCAAATATTGGGCTGAAAGATGCTAAACATGTCTTTACTCCCACAAACTGTCACACAAAGGCTCTACATGAGGGGGAGGTTTTCCCAGACATGGATAAAAATCATCAGATAGTTGGAAAAATGATTTATCTAACAATCACATGACTTGACATCATGTATGATGCAGAGTGATTAATCAATGTATCAGTTGCACTGCTTCATGCTCACAAGTGTAGCATGCAATGCATCATACACAATCTCAAGAGCGCTCTGGGAAGAGGACTATTCAAATAACATCCTAAAGACAAGACTATTACTATCTCTAGATACAAAAATAGATATTCAGTAAGAGATGCACAAGATTATCGATCCACCTCTGATTTCTACATCATGCTAGGAAATCATCTAGTAGCTTGGAGAAGTAGAAGAACATTTTGTGGTTTCTCACTCTTGCACCAAATGTGAATATTGGTCTGTAGACTATGCATGTTGTGACCTAAAGTTGGTATAGTCCATTCTAACTGAGTTTGGAATTTTGATTCAGAGTCTAACTCCTCTACATTTTGACAACGAGGATGCTATTCACATAGTCAACAATATAATATTTTATGAATGTAAAAAACACATTGAGGTGGATTCTTGTTTCATGCAATACCTAGTAAAAGTTGAAAAGATTATGACCCTTCATATACAGACTGGTGATCAAGTTGTTGATATCTTGAAAAAACCACTTCATCCAGCTGTATTTCAATATATGGGTGTCCAGCTGGGACTACACAATGTCTACTCTCCATATTGAGGAGAGTGTTTGTATAAGTGATTCAAGGGTAGTTGGGCTCAGGCACCTTAAGTTTACATTCACTATTATGGTACAAGTACACTTAAGTGAGGATACATTTACCAACATAAGTGTACCCATGTTTAATTACAATCCTATATATATAGGAGATCTAGTACCTCATGTGAAAGTACTAATACTATTGTTATTCTATCTACAACAAGTTAATTCTAAATGAGGCAAACAAGAAACAATTAGAGAGATTGATCAACCCATAAATTGAACATAATTGTTTATAATGGTTCCATCTCTAATGGATGTGTATACACTACCTAGAGAGGTCAACCTCTAGGATTCTAAATACTTGACTACCTCCTTATGTTACCTTATAAGAGTTACACAAATAAGACCATACTTTTATAAATCAAGGGATAAATAGAATTTCATTTGAGGTCAATGGAGCCAATAACGAGTACAAATGTCTTACATATATTACCATGACTCTTCAACCTTCATCAAGGATATACCCACATAAGGACAAGAGTATTCCACTTTACCTTCACCTTCCTTTACCAAGGAAGCACCTTCCTTCACCAAGGAAGCTTTCTTCAAATTATAGAATCTCACGAGAGAGAATGGGAAAAGAGTAGATAAATTCCCATACAACAACTACAAATTGCTCTCCTTAATCAGTTCCTAATTAATTCAAATAAATGTAGAGAAGTCCAAGATTCCCTAATTAGAATTTAGGGTGCCTACTACATAGTATAGATAGTTAGTTTTCTTTCTAGCCCTTTATTTGGGTTCAAACAGATCTAGTTTTCAAGTTTTAACCCCTTCTAGTGGCTAAATATACCTTTCAAAAGTTGACAATGTATTGTTGTCAGCAGTGTTACATTTGTGGGAGAGTCACCCAACAAATGGTTCTATATAGAGAAAAACTCTTGGTTCTTTGTGTTATCCCATAGAAAAATCAATTTATTGAGGTTCATATCAAGCCAATACAAATGGTCAAAAATCATTTTAACCCTGGGAAAACTCAATCAATAGAAATGTGTATCAAGTTTATATAAATGGTTATTTGATTGTAATACCCCATGGGAAACTCAAATGGCATGACCTTCTATTTTGGGCATAATTAAAACCACTAATGTGCATATTAATTAACTCTAATTGTATTTATCTACTAGTTATACAATCACTACAAATGGTTTACAAATAAAATCCAAATTAACTTTTATCCTTTTTTTTATCAAATTGATATCATCTGACTTCATTATCTGCAAAGAAGGGTCCATTAATTTGATTCCTTTTGGTGTACTTATCTATTATATATGATCTGAAGTAGATATGTTATATACACATGAATGGAATGGTTGAGTCATTACCAAAATATGGATAATATATAAATGTTAGGTCAAAATAAATAGGAACTCTTAGATATTCATGTTTGTCTTCCATGCACCTATTTTGTAGTTGAGTGGAAAATCCCTTACATCCTTCCAATCACATCTTAAGGTTCATTTATATTTTTAGTAACTAGAGTAATCTTCAAAATTTTCTAAGAGAAAAGGCTAACATTATCTTTTGTAAAACTCTTGTCTTCCTTCAACTCTCCATTTTAAATCTTGATGATTAGAGAATGTTTCCTTGGTCAAGGAATGATCTTCCTTGGTGAAGGAAGGTAATGGTAAAAGTAAGAAGTTATTTGGTAAATATATGCAAGACCCTTGTAAGGTTGTTGCCTCCCCTACCTAGAAAAGGAATCTTGCTTAGACTTTGGTCATAACAAGGTGTTCTCTAGGTGTAACTCTTACAAGGCAATATAAGGTGGTACTCAAGGTTGAGAAACCATAGAGGGATACCTTTATATGTAGGGATCTACATCCTGTAGAGGAGGAAAAACTACAAAGTTTGTGTTCATTTGTATATTTTTAGCCTCTCTCTCCCCCTTACTTATTCTACTTTATTTCCAAATAACTTGTAATAGAAGGTCTAACAAGTTTGGTTTGAGTTTTTAAAATCTCAATTTATTGTCCTCCTCTTGAGCCCATAAATCCAACAATTTTATCAGATGATATTTTGGTAGTGAAATATATATATAGGTTCGATCCTAGATGCTATTATGTAGGTTTTGTCAAACTATATATATATATATAGGTTCGATCTTAGATGCTAGTATGTAGGTTTTGTCAAACTTTATCCCTTATTGGTCATAATGTAGTCCATGATTATTTATTTCAAACCATATCACTAGCATCGTTGAGCTTGTTACTAAATACTCATTTGTGTTCCAATCATACTTTTTTGAATGGTCTTGGAAGTGGATCCAAAACATTATTTTTAAAACCTTCAATATTTCTTTGAAGATTTTTGTGATCCAATATTCATCATCAAGATCATAATGGTATTTGGATGAAACTTTGATTCAAATGCCATATTGTCTTGTTCTATAAACAAATACCTTATCTTAACTTCATCTCTTGCATCCATCTCTTGGATCTACTATAATTCAGTCAATATGTTGATATTTAACAAGCTTAGGATTGGACTGATTAGCTAAATGTTATTCAACTGAAAACCATTTTCATTTTAATTATCTTCTTCTTATACTATTTATTATTTATTATTATTTACAATCCAATACAAATTAAGGTCCTATGGAACAGAACAAACGATGTCGAGCCAAGAGCATTTTCGTTCATAGAGAAAATGATGGATGTAAGAATCCACATATGACGATGTCCTTCAAGTTTGAATTATTTCTAATAGTAATACAAATTTCTATTAATAACAAATATTCTAATTAGAAATTGGAATATTTACTAATTTTAGTTAATTAGCATGTAAGATTTGTATTACCATCTTTTTGAAATAAATAATTCAAGTTTGTTGGCCCTTTCTCATAATTTATCTCAAGTATGGGATCCTAAATCTGAGGGTTCAAGCCTTCAATAATATCTTTTGTCGTTTTTCAATGAACTTTATATGAATTGAGTCATCAACCTTTATATAAATTAAATAAAAATCCTATATGTATAACTTGTTGGTAAGTATGCTATATAGAATAATCAAAAGGAATTGCATCATATTTATCTCTGTCATCATTTTAATAAGGAAATAAATAGAGCCAAATGTATGAAAATAGGGAACATTGGGATACTTGCTATAGATGACCAAATATGAATTTTTTCTTAAGATAGGGATATATAAACAATATATTTTGGATGTAGTGAGATGTATTCACTACTTCTAAACGGATCTTGGAGTGTCGTGTTCAAGATCCATTGTTCTAGCCATTTGTAATAGCAATCCATTCCTCCTTTCATCTAGACCATTTTGTTGGGGAGTTATTTTTGAACAAAAGTTGCATGCATATCCTTGTTGGTTACTATATCCTTAAATTCAAAATTTTTGAACTCAACACAACTTCCAACGATACTTATCTTAAGCTAATGGTCAGTGACACTCCAGTTCAATAACTTTTTAAAAGTGCATTATGAAAGTAATAAGTGGACACAAGAAAATTCAAGAAATCATTCTCTATTACAAACAAATTTCTTTTCCCACTAAGAGATTGTGTTCTCATTGGTCTAAGAAAATAAACATGGATGAGTTCTAGACATCAAGTAGTGAATAAAGTATTCCTAGACTTGAATGAGATTTTGATTTCCATTCCATTTATACCATTTTAATTTTTTATTATTATTCAAAGAAAATTTACCCTCCCATAACTCGATTACATAAAGGAATTCGATCTCAAAAAGGCAGACATCGATCGTCTTGAGATACATCGACCACCAACCCACACCAACCCAAATCAGTTGCATCAGTCTACATAAGAATTAACTAACATCATGGAATGGATGAAGTATTGTGCTTGATCCCAACAAGTAGTGATCACATTAATCAATCAATGTTCTTAAAACGGTCAAAGAAGACCACCAAAAGGCCTTAGACTGATTCACCTTGCATCAATCTATCTGATCAACTAGAGTAAACACTAAGACACAATTTTTTTAAGTTTGAAAATTCCTTAATTTCATGGTACAAATATTTGATCTTAGCTTCTGCACATCATATAAACCATTTGTGTGTACTATTACACGACATGATTTTAATATTGAATTTTTTTAATATAAATTCATAATAGATTAGATATATTATGTAATTTGGGGCATTAAATAAAAATTAAAATAAATAAAACTTTCATTACCTATGATTTGTTTTGTACCCTTGCTTCCTTTTTGTAATTATAGAAACCTACATGTATATTGACAAAGTTTATAGGTACTATTTCTAGATTTTTTTACCAAACATATTGAGGGATTTTACAAGTAAGTACTACTCCATTAAGATATTTACTATTTTAGAATACGGAAGGTATTCAATTTTCCTTTGGTTCATGGTGTTGAAGACTAATCAAACAAGCTTGATTATGACTGGATGTTAGAATCATGTTAGCACTAGAAAGAAAGAGGTGGAATATGGTTACCTTTATAGTCATTTCTTGAAGACTAATTAATTACATAATATTTATTTAATTTTTAAAATTTGTACTCCATTGAGGAAATCCTATGAAAGAAAAGATATGCAAACAAATCAAAATATAATGAAAACCAAAAATATCTTATTTTCTAATGGGACATAGAAGATTATTTTAGTAAATATATATGAACTGGGAGGAACATATAAATAGGTTTTAAAATTATTGATATTATTTTATAATTAACATAAAGTTGGAATTAAAAAAACTCTCTATCACTATATAGGACCTCAATGATTTATAAACCTTATTATTTTTTATATTCATATAGTTACTCAAGTTGTGGATGTATTTCTTAGGTATAAGGATACAACTTTTAAATAAGTGATTATGAGATTTCGATGACAGAGTCTACTTTGTTTATTCTAGCCCAAAATAGAAACATATCATAATTGTACGTTTGAGGAAAAAGAAAGTCACTCAAGCTTTATTTTTTAAGTAAAAAGTGATACCTTGTGTTAAGCATATTTTATCAACTAGTATTTGACTCTTTTTATTCCTACTTTTAAGTACTTCAAGAGTTACTTGTTGAATAGTTTCTTTTATCCTACTTTGTCTATATGGAGATTCCCAATACTCCAATTTGGAGTAGTATCTTGGGTATAAACCAATTGTTGAATATATATGTTGTGAAGCATTTATAAATTCCTCTTAACTCATTAATTTATTAATGACACCCCATTATCATATATGGATATGTTGTTTCTTATGAATGCTTATATTTTTTATAGCAAATAGATACATTCATTACTCAAGCCATACGGCATCTACAAGCAGAGAAGTACAACCAGAAGAAACCTAGATCAGTCAAGGACATAGATCTAACACCACTACCACTCATATTGGAACGAGATTGAAATGCTTCTGCATAGAACTCTCTTCTTTGTGGTTGACCAAAGCATCTTTTGTGAGAGATACCTTCAACTTGAGTATAAGGCAACGGAATTAAGCATGAACCCGACTGAGATTCCGTCCGATTGTTGACTCTACCATCCATAGCACGGCTCGAGCAGCAAAGAACCTTAGGAAAAAATGAGACCAACCAGGGATCTCGTACTCTCACGAAAGGAGAGACACCCAAACCCCAAAGGGAAGACAAATGCCAAAGGAACACGGTGAGAAGAAGGCAAGAAACTGCCTAGAACCAGGACTAAAATGAAAGGCAGGGAGCCGACACATACTGAACTGAAAAATAGAGCGAAAGCAGCAAAGCGAGAAATGCCCCCCAGCAGATCCACGCCAAAGGCTTCGTGGCGGCCACCTCCTTGCCTCCACCAAGCGACCAACTTCACCGGAGACGAAGCCACCACCTAGGAAACCGCCGCCCCACCACCCTGAAGCCCCGATCTAAAGGCACAGAGTCCCGACCCGATTGCCAGAAAGGGGGAAGACGAAGGCGATGGAGAGGAGAGCCAGCCAGCCGCAGCCCCAGTGCCACACAATCTACAAAGAGGACAGTCACCCGACGAACGCCTAGGGGGAGAGGGTGGCTACGCGCTGACAGCCGACCACCTCCCCTGAGTGGGAGAGTCACGCGCACGAACCCTAGTCACCTCCGGAGAGTTGTGCACCCCCTAGCTTCAACCAAAATAGTCTTATGAATGCCTATATCTTGTATATGATATAAGACTTTTATAAACAATAATGATATACTTCTTTCATATGTACATATGATGATGAAAGTAATTGGCATGGAAATAGTTTCTGAATGATAATTGTAACACATTGTTCATGTTTTAGAGGATAATGACACTTTTCAATCATTCCAAGATTTATCCGTATGATTCCTCCTTTGAAATATTGTCTAAGAGACCTCCCACTTTATTTATGAAGACATTAGCTTGTCATAATGATATAGATCAAATTTGATGGAAGTATAAAAAACAAAACTAATATTATATGTGATATGCATAAATTATCTTAATATTATGAAGTGAACTTATATTTTTTTATTCAAATTTTACCATGGATGACGTATACTTGTTCATGTTGTCAATGGACTTCTCATAGTTTCCATTTATTTCCATTAGTAGGACATCCCTTCTCATGTCTCTCACAATTGGCACATGCTTTTACAAGTTTATTATGAATGGAATACAACATCCCACATATATGAAACAAACTTTTCAACGTTTACATGGATGACATAAATTTCAAAAGTTCTTCATAACTAACACAACATTTCTCACGTATATTGAGATCAATCAATTATGTACATACATTTAGCAGAAACCAATTACAAGACATTGACAAACACTTATATTTTCCCCTTGAAACAAATGTAGGTAACATATTAGGAAATCCACTTTTGGAAAGAATGTGTTTCCTTACAAAATTATTGTTTATCCACTATAGAGTTTGGATCTAGGATATATCCATATTTTAGTATTCATTTTATGAAATGAGGTACCTTGACCACATATAAGTATATCCCATTAGCACTTTCAAACAAAGAAAATTTTGGATTTCGATGCATTACTACAAACAAATAACAATATTGTATGATATTAATTATTTTTTCATTTTATAATTAAAAACAAACTAGAAAAACATTGAAATATAGAATAAGAGACCTTTAATTCCCAATTTACTTTTGAAACCTTAGCTTAACATTGTGAAGTATTTGAAATATCATAAATATACCAAAAAAATTGCTAATATATAAGATATGCTAAAATGATCTTAATTTAATGAACAACTTTTTTCTTTGTATAGACCAAAGATTTAAAATGATCATAAACCATTTACATTGTTCACTTAGTAGATACGATTTAGGGTGTATATGGTGTTTAGTATGCTCGGGTGTGATTTTGTTTGGGGATGGTGTGAGTTTAATGGATTCTTGGGGTTAAAGAAACGTAATATGAAGATTGGACCTCTATTATAGCTTGGAGTTTCTTGTTCTTGGAGTAAGTAAGGATAATGTTCATCTAACTTGTCCTAACATTTTGTGTGGCCGTATCCCATGTATGTAAAGATGTGATATTTCAATGTCTAGCATACACTTTCCATGATCATAACAAATGACACACAATTATAAATTTTTATGCTAAAATAGGTGTACCTCTTCCTTCATATTAAAAACAACTTTCTCAAGGTGAGATATAAACAAAACAAAGAGATTTGTATAGTAGGAGGGGGAGATAAAAATCAGAGGAAGCAAAGGACTAATTGTAAATTAAATTAAGGTCATTTCCACAAGAATATCAAATTGTATCAAAATATTTTTAGGAATTGAAGAAACTCTTGTTATTCATGTCACTCTAGATTCAGTGGACTGATAGGGATACATTTGGATTTACTACAAAGCATAAGGAGATTATCACAATGGATAGGACAACAAAAGAGTCCTTGAACTTGAGCCACAAATTATGGGTGGAGAAACATTCTAAAAAAAGATGAACCTTTGTTTCTTCATGTCAGTAGCAAACAATGCAACTGGATGTGTAATGGAAGCACCAAATTTTCAAACATCAATAGTAGATACTTTGTTATAGAACCAATTATGTAAATATAACAATGCCTAGGAACATATTTTAAATAGATCCAAAACCCCTAGATGATGTGGTCTGACTTGTCCTTACACAATTCTCAGAATTCTTTGACCTTCAAATTCTTCTTCCTATTTAATCTTAAGTTTAAACCTCACCCTAAAATGGAGGGGGAATACCTTTGAAAAGCTCCACATCATCAGAAGTGTCTCTAATAGGAGGAATTACTAACAACCATTGACTAAACAAGTGCTTAGGTTACAGGTTATACCTCTACCAAGTCAAGAAATCAACTATCTACCGAGGACTCAAAGAAGATTCCCCCCCCCCTCTTTGATAACAGGGTTTGTCCAATCCCTACATTGAAGTGGACATTACTATCCAAGAGATTCATGTGTTTAAGGAGATCTTACAAAACCAAAGAAGAAATTTTTTTATGATCCTAATTGAGTCACCTTCAATGTATTTTCTTTGAAACCACTTAAACTGGAGTGATTTCATATCACTTACAACATACTCAGATTTTTAAGAATACCTATAGTACTTAATTCAACAAGGTACCTAATTCCCAAGTCTCCCTTATGCTTATCTATGAATATACAACTCCAACTGAAGGAGACATAATGCAAATGCTTCTTAGTTTAGTGTTAGCCAAAATAATTTCTTTTAAAGGATGCTTGAGCTCCTTAACAATTGGAAAAGCAGTTCTCCATAATATGTGGTAGTAAGAATATGTTGAAAAATCTAACTCGGCCCTATCAGCCATAGTAAAAAGTTTACTTTCCCAAGTATCCCTCCTTTAATTGACTTTATCGATGACAGATCACAAAAGTATATTGCAAATGCACAAGTGAAGGGGAGAAATCTCAAGTATCTAACATGGATGTTGTAAATAAGAATATGAAGAATATATTAAATGAAATCACCATGTACTCCTCTACTCAAAGTGATGACTATTCTTGTTGTTCACTTTTGTCCAAAACCTTTGCTAATGATTCCAATAACTTTCTTAATAGATATAACATTATCTCTATTGTCCTTAGCAAATGAAAGCATATCATGAACAAAAATAATAAGGGATGCATTCAGTCCTTTACTATAAGTGATAGGATCTATTAATATTATCTTTGGTAGAATGATACATAATAGATGAGAACTCATACATCAATAAGAAAAATAAATAGGGGGAAGGGGGTCACCCTACCTCAATCCATCTATTGTATAAAAAAACTAGGTTGAGAGGCTTTGATGAGGACTTGCAAAGAGGTAGATCTAAAACACACTCTTATCCAATTCATGATGTATTGGGAAGACCCATTGTATCCATAATGATAAGATTGACTTTCCTATTGATGGTATCATAGGCTTTAGACAAATCAGTTTTTATAAAAATATACTTTGGTCAATAAGGATTTGGGAAAGGGGTTAGGAGATCATTTTCAAGTAGAATGGAATCACCAACTCTCCTACCATGGATGAAGGCAATCTAATTCATGTGCAACAAAACACTAAGAAAAAACTTCAAACAGTTAGCCACCTTGTAAACAACATCACAGAAAGAGATGGGTTTGAAAACTTGAATTGAACAAGAATCAAACATCTGGGGGATTAGACTTACTTGTCCAATTGCATTCTATAGGAACCTAAATGTTGTCAAAGAAATTTAGCACAACCTCAATTACATAGTTTCCTATAACTCTCCAACATTTCTTATAAAAGAGAGAAATGAAGTCATTAGGCCCAGATACCTTATCCTCATTCGGAGATTTAAAGGTGTTGTCCACTTCTTCTTTATCCACCCACATACTTAGAGAGTTGTCTTGTTAACTAGAAATTGTAAGAAGAATATGTTCCTATTTCCAATGAATAGAAGAATCATAGGTATTGTTGAAGAAGTTTTCATAGTAGTTAAAAATGTGACTAAAAATAACTTTTGAATCATTGCACATCACACCATCAGTTTTTAGAGAATAAATGATATTCATAAATCTCATAGTTTCATGAGATAAGTATAAGAATTTAGTATTTCTATCACCATCATTAACTTTCTAAACCTTAGACTTTTATTTAATAAAGAATTCTTCCTCAATTATATAAACAAAGAATTTAGATTTGATCTTATTCAAGTCATTGTGTAAAGACATATCAATAGGATGAGCATCCAATCTCTCTATAATTTGTCAAGCTTTTCTTCCAATTATCTCTATTTAGAAGTAAACTACTAATAGAATTTTGTTCCATTTGACAAGATAATGTTTAGAGGATCTGATCATATGATATATCCTAAACATAGGTGGCCCTTTTTCTACTATAGAATACCTCACCTTACTAACCACATACCTAAAAACAACTTGAGAACACCAAGAATCTATGAATCTAAATGCTAAGCTAGGTTTTCCCATTCGTATGGTGTAAAATTAAGAATCTGATGGTCACTAACTATATTAAATGTAACTTTGTCCAAGTCATTTGAGAAGCTATTTATGAGATTTCTATTACCAAGAAAATCTATAGATTATCAAAAAAAGAGTTAATGCAATTCATGCTACAGCTATCCCAAGTAAAGAATGCTTCCTTAGTAGGCATCCCAAGCAAAACTATGACATTCAAAACATTCTTAAGTCAGACATACTCACAGTAGAGGAAGGATTTTCTCCCAATTTTTCACTTAATAGGAAAACAAAATTAAACTCCCCCATAAAAAACCATGGGTCATTAAAAAGTTACTTAAAGAAACCAATTAATCACATAATGCTCTTGTATTACTATCTCCATTAGCTCCATGAACTACAGATAGACCAATTATATACTCTACAATAGTAATGCCAATATTAAAATTTATTAATACTCACAGAGGTATCTTTCCACATAAGAATGATGCATTCTCATAGTAAAATATAGATTTAGAAATAAATTAGCAAAATTCGAAGTTAACAACAATGCCAACATAACTTGCTTTGACTTTACTTTGCTCCTTTGGATTTCATCCTTAATGTGATTATGTTTGTTTTGATCTTCTTTCACATTCCATGATATGATGACAAATATCTATATATTTGGAATTACTCTCTTTGGGCCACCACCCCTTGTGTATACAACCTCACCATCTTCCATATAGTCGAGCAAGGAATGTCTGTAAATAAATCAATCAATAACCCTTGAGGAATTGTAGACAGTCTTTATGTAACACTTGGAAGGAGATATATACTTCTTTTGTGTTTCCTAGACATTGTTAATTAACAATCACAGTGACATTAGGACTAACAATAGAAGAATATCTATGAATAGGAGAAGTGGTGATTGGTTGTACCATATCAACTTTTCAGCATGAGAAGGTGAATAAGTAGTATTCATAACATCAATGGGAATGTTACTGACAATGTGTAACTCAACATATACAAATTCCTTAGAATTACTTGCTTTGTAGTAGGAATCATAGGGATCCATATCTTGTTCTTCTTCATAGAAACAAGAAAATAGGAATAAATAGACTTCTAGTCAAGGCTGAGTTGACCACAAATTCTAGTCTTATGCCTAAAACTCCTATGTTTGAGGAGTATAGTTGGCTCCCACTCATGTTCATATGGAATCATATTGGCCATCCTCACTTTGAATCTATAGGTCCTTGAGAAATTTGAAAACAGTAGGAATAAGAACATGCATCCTAAAAAAATCAAGTCTATTGAAAGTCAACCTAATATTATCCACCCTAATCTATTTCCCTAGGACTAAGCCAATTTGACTAAACGTGTCCTCATCCTATAGTTTTAGAGGAAGCTCATAGACTTTGATCCAAATTGGAAACTCTACCAGTCTTAATTTCTCCATCAGATCTCCTTTTTCCCACTTCTTTGGAGTGAGAGGTTTTACAATCACAAACCATGTGACTTCGTATAAGACATTCAACATATCTTCTTCATCTGAGAAGAGCATAATAAAGAAACATTAAATTTCTAAGAAAAATTAACACCTTCAAAATATATATTAGATGCAAAAGTAAGGTTGATAGTGCAACTTTAGACCTACTATATATCCCACAGTAACTCTCCTCCATATGGAGAGGTTGTGGGCCTGCAAGTTTCTTTGGAAAAACAACATATCATCAATAAAATGAACCTTACTCTTCTGGATCTTTCTTAAGTCACCACAGAACCATGGTTGAAAATATTATCCTAAAATGCGGTCTTTTTTGCCACCTAGATGGATGAAGGACGGTCTAGTGTTCTTCCAATGTTATCATTTGAACTCCTCTTCACAAGGATGGCATGGACAACACTAGATAAGACATGAATTGACTATCATTGTCGTCTCCCCAGTTGTAGTGGTGGAGTCAGAGATGAAACAATAATCCTAGGATTTGGTCTCTGTTGCCATCGTGATGGACAAACAACTACATGGTACTCTTCTCCTATAAACATTTGAACTCCTCTTCATCAGGATGTCCCATCTAGGCTAGAGAAGGAAGGATCGGTCCCATCTCCGTATTTGTTCCCACGGTGATGGATAAATGATTGCATGATTTTCTTCTCCTACTAGTATTTGAGACTCTTCATATTTTATGTATGTACACTACTTCTACATTTTTATCATGAACGACATACAGTTAATCACATGAATGATGCATATTATTCCATGTTTAAAGAGAGCACATATTTTCTCATTCATTTCTCGCTTTTATTAAACCAATCCTCTAAAAACACAAAATTGATGTTGGCATAAAACTAGGCTAATATATTATGTATTCCTTCAAACAAGAGTTTATGGACAAGTTCAGAGTCTAGACATATCTATATTATTGTACTCATTGTACAAAAGAGGTAACTTGGCTACAAATTACCATATACATATGAGAAAAAGTTTTTCTCATCATCATCTTTGATATGCACTTGTCGGACAACAACTTTTGGGCTTCTTTGGTCTCACCTGCATGTGTCTGAACTACTAGCTATCTGTCTGTTTCTTTTTCCCTGTTGGGTTCTTATCATGTATGTCATGTATTGTTTGTAGTTTTTTCTTTGATTATGGTCAAGGTTGATCTTAGTGCCTTCTTATACGTGGTAAGAGGCCTTGTTACGTGATATCTTTGGTGGACGAATGGCGGTGTATATTAGGACTTTTGCTCTATTAATTTTCATTTTAGTGGTCAGGGTCTGATTTATGTCAGTGCTATCCATGATCATTGAGGAATTTTGGTCAATTGATGCTTTGTCCAGCGTGTTGGGGAGGAATTCAAGTACAAGCATCTTAATTTTATCTGATCTTTCTTACATTACATCTTTGTACCTCTTACTATTGAGGTGCCACAATTTTTTGGATTCCTTACATTTGTAAATGGTGTATGGCTTTCCTTATTTTATAATATCAATGGCTTACCTTCAAAGTTATTACCATGTTCATATACCTACTATCAAATAAAATTAAGCTCTTCTAGATTTCTAGTCACTGATGTTAAAGAATTGCAATGTCTATATGCTTCCATATACTTGAACTTTTAGTATTAGAAACAATGCCAGAAAAAACTTCCCAAGCATGGTTAAGAAACCCTGAGTTTTGACTTAATTGTTTAAGATCTTGACTTGTCATTATCTAGTAGTTCAAATGTAATGAATGTTCCAGAAAAATATAGTTATTGCTAAAATTTTAGGAAGAACTCTTCCTTGCACACACCCCAAAATTAGAGTGATCATCGATCATGGGGTGTCATTGTTGAAGCTATAATCTTATTCTCTTCCTGTATTATTTTAGGGGAAGCCAACTCATCACCATAAACTATAATCAATGCTTTGAATCCACGATAATTGGGTAGGTTCCATTTAGAATTCTTACCAATTATCCTCACCTTCCGAGTATCTAGGTCATACCAGGAGAGGGAAGAACCTTATCAAGGTGACACTACCTTTTGGTTTTCCATCCAAAATGAGTAGTCTTCCAATAATGGCATTATGCCCGGCCATTTCATAACCCACGTCCCACCACTTTCACTACCATCATTGTCATCAGTGCCATAACTAGTGAACACACTTTTTTTCCCACATCCACAACTCGACAGGAGAAATCTTATGGTCCCATCAACATTGCAAGAACTCATGATCTTTAAATGGAAAACACATCAGGAACAAATTCCCATAGACAACATCAATGAACTTTTTCATACGTACAATAAAACAAAATGAAGCACCTTTTAGATTTTAAGATTTCATTGTTCTTTTAGTATTTTATGGATTTCTCTTTTAGGTCATAGGAAGTTGGTTGGTCTTGAGTTGAAGCTAGTTTATCTGATTTGAAGAGCAGATAGGATTCCATATTTACTTCCCTTTGATCCTTGCCCACAGGGGAATGCTGGAACGAGATAATTAGAAACTCTTTAGAAAAAAATACCATAGTTAAAGAACGGAAACTATTGTATGAGTTCACATATTTGAATTTTTATATTAGAACAAACTTTTCTAAGAAAACATTAGTTCCAACTTAATTATTTAAGATTGTGACTTAATGTTATCAAATAGTTCAAATGTAATGAATGTGCAAGAAGATAAACAATTACTGAAGAAATGATCAATCTTTTGTGAAGAACTCTACCCTATAGAGACCATAGGATCAGAATGACCATTTGATCATTGGTTCTATAGAAGCTATAATTATGAACTCTTCCAGGAATATGTCATGGTAACCCAACTCGTGGTTGTAAAAAATTATTGGTGTTTTGTATCTACCACAATCAAGTAGGTCCCATTCAACCTTCTTACAAATGATCTCCACCTTACGAATATCTAGATCATACTAGGAGAGGGTATATCCTCTTCAATGATGACACTACCGTTTGACCTTCCATCCTAAATGGGCAGTTTGCCAATAATGGAATGTACACCTACCATTTCATAGCTCATGTCCCACCAACTTGACTTTCATAATTTCCATCAATCCATCACTGATGGCAACACTTATTCCAACATCTACAAGTGTGTACGAGAAAGTTTACTGTCCCATCATTGTTTCAATAACTCACAATCATTAAAGGAAATCGCATATGACTCACATTCCTAGAGCCAATGTATAAGAACAATTGCGTACTACTATTGAGATATCTTCCCCCATTATCCTATAGATGCTTAAAATCACAGCTCCAAATATTGTTGTCAAATGCCAAGACCCCAAATGGCTCTAAAGTCAGCCAATGGTGGGCACCATTTGCAAAAATAGATGGTTGTTCACGGTCAATCTTGAATATTCTAGGGGAGGAGCATCTTCTACCCATGTAGAGTTGGCATCAAGGGTGTACATATAACACTTCCTTCTGAAGTTCTTGTACTACTATTGAGATATCTTCCCCCATTATCCTATAGATGCTTAAAATCACAGCTCCAAATATTGTTGTCAAATGCCAAGACCCCAAATGGCTCTAAAGTCAGCCAATGGTGGGCACCATTTGCAAAAATAGATGGTTTTTCACGGTCAATCTTGAATATTCTAGGGGAGGAGCATCTTCTACCCATGTAGAGTTGGCATCAAGGGTGTACATATAACACTTCCTTCTGAAGTTCCTGAATTTGTTACCCCAATAGGAGTTGTATACCATCCAAAATTCCCTTGTCACATTAGACCGAAACATCAAAGTTGAAAATATGTAAAAAAGACTCACTCATACAAAATCTCAAAAACAATTCAAATATATAAAATATGTAACACCCATCCATATAAATTAGAATCATCGAATAAAATCCTGACATTAATTGAAAACATGAGTGATTGTTTCCCCTTTTAAGATAGTTGAGGATGGTGCCCAATGACTATACAACCATGCTCACAAACATAGGTATGCCATTCCTGGTAGTGTCACCCTTAAATCTAATCAAATAGTTTTTAGGTAACACTAGGAGACCTATGAGATCATCCAAGTATCAAGGTTGGTTTGACCATGATACAAGGAGTTCACTTAACTACTTTCATCCAACTAGCTCAAACTACAAGTGTTGTTGCTCATTACATGGACCAAACAAACACAAATTGGTACTCTCATAAGTACTTACTGGATTGTCTATTTACTTGTGTTATAGGATCTTAATAAGTGGGTGGCACAACATTATTGATTGGTTTGTACGAATTCTCTATGACAACTAATTACTTGCTTTCATCACTTGTCAACTTTCCTAAGTAATTGTGTATTGATGCTTATATATATAGTTCAAACCACCATGAATCTTAGTATATTGTACAGAATTCACTTAAAAACGCATGGTAGTTTTGGGATCTTACATTAGTGGGTTTGATTTTATAGTGGAAGTTTATTATGAAATAACATGTCTTGAGAGACTTGTCGCTTCAAACTATTTTTTCTAACCATAGTATTCACCACAAAACGTTATATGGATGTTATCTTAGGATCTTTGAGTTTAATTCTTGCTTGAGGAAAAGCAAGTGATAATCTCGGGGTGGTTGAAAACACCTAAATATGTTCGACGATGTCAGAATCTATAGCTATAGTTTTGTACATATAATAGCCTTAATATGACCAAATAACTCTAGTTACTTAATTTTCGATAATTTAACCCTCTTTGAAGATATATCGGCCTAACTAGCCTATTTTAGGACATATAGTCACCAAATTGATAATATGTCAACTTCCTCAAGTATCAGGTCTAGTCTCAAAAGACTCAAATAGAATCTCCAATTTTCATGACCAAACTGGATAAGCTTCACATAAAATTGGCCTTGGTTCATCCCTAACAGGCTTGCCATTGACCACTTATATCGACCTTTGCGTCCACCGACATGACAACTACCGAAGAGGTGAAGTCGGTCTAGTTAACCTCAAACCAACCCGACTTCTCAAGAACAACATCAAAATTGACCATCCTTTATCATCGTACCAACGGATGTCTACAGAATGACATCCATTGATGGACGACTATCAATGGCTTCCATTTTAACATCTACGAATGGACGTTAACTGATGGTATCCACTAATGGCATCAACATATGGTGTCTATTGATGGTGTGCAGTGAAGACGTCAACTGATGGACCATGTCATTAGCCATCGACAACTAATGTTATGTACCAAAATAAGTTAAATCCAACCATGACGATGTTTACAACCACATATCCATGCTTGGTGAAACAAAACCAGCCTAGATACATCCAACCCAGCCCAGGTTCACTCTCACCTTATATAAATATCACATACACATCACTTACCACTATAAATACCCCTCCTTTGCCACCAGGCCAAGTGTTCCACATTTTGGTTCCTAGACCTCCTCCTTAGAGCTGGAAGGCCCAATAGGTCTAAGGAACCCACTCTACACCCATTGTCATCACTTTCTGTCCATTTCCATTGATTTCTACAATTTTCCATCAACCACCATACCCTATAATTTTCATCAGTTTCCATCCACTTCCACCTATCTCCAAAGCCCATCAACCTCCACAAACCATCTCTTAGGGTTTCCAACTATTTCCACTCTCCATCCATTATGAGGCAAAATCAGCCAATTTTTGTCATAAATTGGCCCTATTGTCTTCCACTCTCCACCCATTAGTGAAATTTATTGATGGAGTCCCCTAATGGCGCCAACATGTGATGTCTACTAACGGTCTGCACCAAAGACAGAAATCGATGGAACATGTTATCAACTAATGGAAACAATTGACAACTAATGTTATGAACCAAAATATGTTAAATCCATCCAAGACCAGGCTACTACCGCATATCTATTCTTGGTGAAACAAAACCAGCCCATTTTTGTCCAACCCAGTCGAAGTTCACTCCTCACCTTATAGAAATATCACGTACACATCACTTACCACTATAAATAGCCCTCCTTTGTCACCAGGACAAGGGTTCAACATTTTAATTCCTAGACCTCTTCCTTAGAAATGGAAGGCCCAATAGGTCAAAAGATATCACCCTACACCTATTCTCATCACTTTCTGTCTATGTCCATTGACTTCTACCATTTTCCATCAACCATTACCCCAATAATTCTCATCAACCTTTAATTCACTTCCATCAATCTCCAAGGCCTATTCAACCTTCACCAGTCTTCACTTGGAGATTCCAACTAATTCCACCCTCCATTCATTATGGACCAGGAAAAATGAACCATTTTTCATCCAAATCGGGCCCTATTGGTCTCAATCATCCAAGCAAGATGTTGTCTAGAGCGGACTCAAGCAAGAAAGAGGAAAGGGAGACAAGAAGGCCAAGTGGATGTCGCAAAGGATGAGAACCAACACATCTAGAGGCTAGCAAGAAAGATTTGCATCTCGTCATGAACTAATCTCTTCTTCTTCATTTTTCCTTCTATTGTTTTTTCTTTTACAATGATATAATTTCATCTTAATTTAGTGCCCTGACCATGGCTAGTTGATCTCCTACTTGGATATTGTAGCCCATTTTGGGCATGTTTATGTACTTTGACTATAAGAGATTAGATAATGTTTATATTTAATATATTATTGTCTTTTCCTTCTCTTTGGTTTATGATTGTTTGGTTGGATAATCTCTTTCTTGCATAAACTTTCATTTTTAGTAATATTGGAAGATTAGTGGTGAAAATCGATAGAGAAGGTAGTTTTGACGATATGAGAGGAAAAAGGCCAAGAGAGGATTTTTTTGAAATCCAAGATCACAGTAATTAGACCCAACACCATGAAACCAGCTAGTGTTCACTTAAACCAGTCCATACTTTTGTGCAAGCTTGATTTTCTTCATCAAGCACTCACATTGTGAAATGTGTCGAACCTGACCTAATTCATCCCAACTAGCTCGAGTTCACCCTGAGTGGACCAAATTCTCAGAAGAACACCATTACACCTAATACCCCTAACTAGATAGGACATAATAGGTCTAATGGTGTAGTTAGAGGTATTCATCCATGATCCTTGAGAGAGGTACTAGGACGTTGATGTGGTTTTGTTTCCCTAAACAAGAGTGAGTGGGATAATATTAGTAACTTTCATGATACATGTTGGGTTAAGATATTAGTGTTTAGCTTGGGTTTTTTTTAGGATTGACCATGACTAAGAACGAGGTGCATAGATAGTATCCATTATTGCAAATCCTAAAATTGCCCCTCTTATTTAGTAGGAATTGTTTGCGTCTTCTTCCTTTATTATACTTTATTTTTCTCTCCTTGTTTTATTTCTAAAAATACCTAAACCTATATTTTTTTGTAACTAATTAAGAGGCAAATGTTAGGCAACTAAGCTTCCCCACATCCCTATTTTAGACAACATGATTTGATGTGGGTGTCCTAAGTTATCGAGATAATAAATAGATTCTTATCCTCAAGAATTGGGTTCGGTATACTTGTATTTTGGACACACATTCTTAAGGTGGTCATATAAGCACATAGTTACTCAGGTTGGGTTTTTTTATTGTAATTATAATAACTTGTTTACAACTGGATGTTTAATTGTATATGATTTTTTGTATTACTATGTACATATTTTTAATGGAAATTATTATAAAATTATTCAATCCTAATTTGAAAATAAAGATATTCCTACTAACCCCTTGTTTTATATATATGATATACAAGTATTTGTAAAATTTATTTTAACTCGTGTGAATCTTGAATGATATCCCATTCTCATATTTAGTAATTATATTCCTAATTCATGCTTATAGCTACTACTTGACATCAGACAATTACAATCAATAATGATATACTTCTTGCATATATATGTGATAGTGAAGGTGATTGTCATGGAATTAGTTTCTTAATAATAATTTATGCTTTTTCCAAAAATTTAAGAGATAATAACTCTTGTGAATGATGTCAACATTTATCAATATGATCCCTCCTTTTAGAGCTTGATTCACTACTTTATTTTTGTAGAGCTAAGCTTATAATAATAAGATAGATCAACCATGATGGAAGTGGAACAAATAAGAGTTATTAGATAATATCTACTAAATTGATCTTAATACTATGGGGAACTCGACTTATATGTTTTATTATCATTATTACCATAAACGACATATGTTTATATTGTCCGTGAAGATCTCATAATTTCTCATTATTTCCATTAACATGGTATAATTTTCATGTTTGTATGATTTTTCATATTTATCATTAATGGAATATATTTTCCCAGATGTATGAAAAATATTTTTCCATGTTTACATTGGTGACATTTCTCAAGTTTACCATTAATGACACATCATTTCCCATTTTATTGAAACCAACCATATATGGACGTCTATTTAGTGGAAGTCAATCAAAACATAGATAAAAACTTGTATTTGCTACTTTAAACAAAAGCATGTACCATATTAGCCAATCAACTCTTGGAAAGAATGAATTTTCTTAAAAAAAATATTGGCAAGCTAGGATTGTGTTTGGAATTGGGATATACCCATATAATTGTATTCATTTTATTAAAATCAAACTTTGACAACATATTAGCATATCCATTTAGCACTTCCGTATAAAATGAAACAACTTTTTTATTTTTGGGCACATAGAAAACTAAATGGTGATGTTGTATACTTCCAAATATTTTAACATTTAATAATTATAAACAAAATAGAAAAATAATTAAATTGTGAATAAGAGACCTTGAGTTCCCACATTCTTCTTGAAGATCAAATATTTGCATTATGAAATAGTTGAAAAATTATGAAATATACCAAAAATAATTTATTAATATATAAGGTCTACTAAAATGATTTTTACTTAATCAAGAACTATTTTTCTCTGTATAGATCGAAGAATTAGAATGATCATCAATCATTGACCGTAGTTCCCCTTGAACTTAAGATTTGGGGTGTCATATTGTGTTTAATATGCTTGAATATAAAGTAAATTTGAGGATGCTCTGAGATCAATGGATTTCTTATGGTTAATATAATCCTAAATTAGACATTGGACCTCTAAAGAATGGGTAAGGTGTTGTTGATGTTTAGGAAAGTTGTATGTCTTTGAAGTAGGCAGGGCCATTGGTACGCCTAACTTGTCCCAAGGTTGTATGACAAATACTTTTACACTTTTATCATGAATGGCATATAGATACATGAATGAACGCATGTTTTTCCATGTTGACACGACGAAAATATGTATGTTGTCATGTATTCCATGAATTCCATATATTGCTCACTTTTATTGAAACCAATCCTATAGGGACACATATTTAATGATGGCACAAAACTAAGCTAAAATACTATTTTTAAAATTTGGGCAATCTACTTTGATAAATTGGTAGTTATCATACACATCTACTAGCCAACTAGTATAGAGTTTAGAATCTGGACATATCCATATACTTGGATTCTCTGTACAACAAAACATGGACTACAAAATTACCATATGCATATGCCTACTATCAAATAAAATGCCGCAGTTAAAGAATGCAAATGTTATATTCTTTGACATATATGAACTTTTAATATTACGAAACAAACACATAAAATCTTTCAGAACCTGCCTAAGATACCCTTAGTTTCCATTCAATTGGTTAGATCATGATGTGCCATTCGTTAGAAACATTAGATATGGAGAAAGAGGAATTTGAGCAGACGAAGAATAAAAAACAAGAGAAGCATGAGAGAAGAGATAGGGTATTGTGATATTCAAGTGAAGACGTGAGAAATCCCTCTATTAAGCTACTCGCATCATCCTTTCTGTATTTCTTAATGTTGTATTTATACAAAGAGGCCCGACCCATTACTTGGAGCCCAAGACTTGTACAAGTAAAAGGAAAATACAAAGGAAAAGGGAGGGATACAAGATAGTACTCATATGGCTATTTCACCAAACATGTAAGGTGCTCTATATCACCCAATAAACCCCCCTCCACAAACTGGACAAGGGTAGTTGAAGTCCCAGTTTGATCCTTAGAAACCAAAACACAGTTTTGGTGAGAGGTTTGGTGAAGACATCGACCGGTTGCTGAGATGAAGCAATGTGAGCAGTAATGATGTGCCATAGGGCAACCTTCTCGCAAATGAAATGATAGTCGATCTCAATGTGCTTTGTTCTAGCATGAAAAACTGGATTGACAGAAAGTTGAAGAGCTCCCATATTATCACAGAACAGTTAAGCAGTCTGACGGAGAGGAATATGAAGATCTCAAAGAAGAAATGAAATCCAGGTAAGCTCAGCTATTGTGGAAGCGAGAGCTCTGTATTCAGCTTCACAGCTAGAATGAGCAACAGTAGTCTACTTCTTTGCACTCCAAGAAATACAAGCGGTGCCAAGAAATATACAGAAACCTGTAGTGGATCTTTTGGTAGAAGGACAGCCTACCCAGTCAGAATCACTGAAGGCAGTGAGAGTGATGTCCACCACTGGAATAATGGTTACACTGACAACTAGAGTTCCTTTCAGGTATCTAAGAATAGGTTTAACCAAAAGAAAATGATGTTGATTTGGAGAGGCCAAGAATTGACAAGCGGTGTTGACTGCATATGCTATATCAGGTCTAGTGATCATGATATATTGTAAACAACTAACTATCCGCCTGTATAGATGAGCATCCATAAAGCTGGGAGAGTCAGTAATTTTGTGAAAATTGAGAGCTATAAGGGTAGATGTAGGTTTGTAGTTGCTCATATCGGCCTGTCAAAGGACATCAATAATATACTTATCCTGACTAAGTAGAAGACATGAGGAGGAGATAGTAACTTGAATACTCAGAAAATAAGACAAGGTACTAAGATCTCAAAGATTGAAGGTAGTACTTAGTGTGTTTTTAAAATGATTCAGCAACTTCACATTACTCCCAGTAAAATTAATATCATCAACATAGAGGAGAAGATATATAACATCTTGTCGATGAGAATATACAAACAAAGAAGGGTCGACAGTACTACAGAAGAATCCAAACTCAAGTAGAAAATCACTAAGTTTGTTAAACGAAGCTCGTCGACCTTGTTTGAGACCATAGAGGTCCTTGTTAACTTGCAAACATAATCATGATATTTTTTATTAACAAAACCCGGAGATTGTTCAAGAAAAATAGGTTCCAATAGATCACCATTCAAGAAAGCATTACAGATGTCAACTTGCATCAGTTTCCAGTTATAGGTCATGGCTAGAGTAAGAACCACACAAATAGTAGTAGCTTTGACAACAGGACTATAGGTTACAATATAGTCTACCCCTTCTTCCTGACTATACCCCTTAGCCACCAGACGTGCTTTGAGCCTGTCTAAGATGCCATCAGCTTTTAATTTTAACTTAAACACCCATTTGGAGCCAACAACATGTCCATGGGCTGGACGAGGAACTAATGTCCAAATAACATTATGTTCAAGAGCTAAAATTTATTCTTTCATAGCATGAACCCAGTGAGGACTCTTAAGAGCACCTCTAACAGAGCGTGGTATGTCAGGAATAAGTTGAACCGTCATCGCATGTGGAGATGTATGTTGAAGAAGAAGTGCCTTGGATCTGGTGGTCATAGGATGAATATTAGTGCTTGATTTGATACGCC
Organism: Alisma plantago-aquatica; assembly: GCA_963693085.1. Lineage (NCBI taxonomy): Eukaryota > Viridiplantae > Streptophyta > Magnoliopsida > Alismatales > Alismataceae > Alisma > Alisma plantago-aquatica. The sequence continues at coordinate 380,063,075 of OY856415.1, read as the reverse complement.
TTGGCTTTGGTGGTAAAATTGTGGAGTTTGGAGTAGACTGACTAATATGAACATCGTCCATAGATGGAACAATGTCCATGGAAGCAGAAGCTAATCCATTAGAGAGATTTGTAGATTTGTCGTGTGAATCAAGAGAAGCACTTAGCTGAGATGATTCACTCACAGCAGGAGATTGACAACCAGATGCAGATACCAAGCTTGAGGAAGACATAGATGTACTCAGCCCCTGATTAACATTTGTAATACTTGGAAGTGTGTTAACATCGGCAGTATAATCCTTGCTTGATACCGCTGTCGACTGCAAATTTGCAGTAGGTTTGGGAGAATCATCCATTGCTTGGAGAAAATTAGAGAAGATAGATAGCTCTCCCAAATCAACATTCTTTGGGATGTGTTCTTTAAAAGGAAATACATTCTCATTGAATACAACATGTCTAGAGAAATAAATGCAACCAGTAGAAGCATTTAAGCATCTATAACCCTTGTAGGTGTCACTGTAACCCAGAAAAATATAGGGAAGTGATCGAGGTTGTAGTTTGTGTTTATTGAAATCTCGCAAGCAAGGTAAGCATAAACACCCAAAAGCACACAACATGTTGTAATCAGGTTTCTTTGCAAATAATTGAAATAAAGGAGATAACCGATCATTTGTCTTAGAAGGCTTACGATTGATGATAAAATTTGCAGATGAGATAGCTTCAGGCCAAAAGGTTAAAGGGACTTTAGCATCCAACAACATAGTCAATCCTAATTCTACAACATGTCTGTGCTTTCGTTCTACCAAACCAACCTATTCATGTGTATGTGGGCAGGAGAGATGATGAACAATGCCATTTGAGTTAAGAAAACTTGACATTTTGTGATTAACAAACTCTCTGCCTCCATCAGTCATGAGCACTTGGATTTTAGCATGAAACTAGTTATCAATCATTTTACAAAAGAAAATGAAATGATCAAACAAGTCAGACTTTGCCTTCAATGGATAGAACCAAGAAAAATGAGTGCATTCATCAACAAACAGAGCATAGTAGCAGAATCCATGTTTAGAAATTACAGGAGATTTTCCCTACAAATCATAGTAGACTTGTCCAAACGACACAATACTTTTAACATGTTTGTTTAAGAACGGTAAAATATGACTTTTGCCTAGTTGACAACTATTGTAGAAATCGAGATGCTTATTTGATGAGCTTATTTGATTACTAGACTCTAGATATTGATGTACTTCTCTATGAGTATGACCTAGCCGTTTGTGCCAGGTGATAGCTGTAGTGGTGGATCCTTTTATCGACAGAAGAGCTTTATGTCTCTCAGAAGTAATAGAGTACATCCCATCCTTAAGAACCACCTGAGCCAGAGTATTGTGTGTCTGCAAGTGTTGTATAAGAAATAAGTCTCTGAGAAAGATGAAATAGCAAGGAAATTCACAGGTCAACTGAGCAACAAGCAATAGGTTCCTCTTTATAGATGGAACAACTAAAACCTTCTCAAGAGGTATAGCATGCTCTTGTATGATGTGCGATTGTCCAATACATGTGATAGGGAGATAAGTTCCATCTCAAATCATTATGAAATCATATCCCTTGTAAGAAATAACATTACTAAGAATACCTACATTTTGAGCGATGTGATTTGTAGCACCAGAGTCCACCTGCCATTCAACTATGTTGAAGTTTCTTGGCTCAGACACCTGCAGAGCTACCATGGCCTTGGCTTGTTCAGTCACTGCATCTTCAACAAGAGTTTGAGGAATCTCTGGACTTTGATAGGAGTTGTCAAAATGGTGTCAGCATCGATAGGCTTCATGACCTCTCTTACCACAAATCTGGAAGAAAACTGGAGGTCGGAATGAGTTGTCAAGGGTCCTAGCTGATGGCCTAATGCTCTGGTTGAAGCCATGCCCTTAAGAGGAGAACTGATTTGAAGGACGGATTCCAAGGAGTCATGGATTTGGATTGTATTGTTGTGGAGAAAGATGAGGCACTCGATAGTTTCCTCTCCTAGGATTTCTAGGTCCAAAACTAGATTGTTGCCCCAGGAAAGCTAGATTAGGGCTGGAAAAGGATTCAATAGAAGATCTACGGATATCATGATCCTTCAACAGTGAGACGACTTCATCATATGAGGGAAGGGGAGGTCTCATCATAGACACAATGAAAGTTTCAAACTCGAATCCAAGGCCACTGAGAAGAAACTAGACCTTATCATCATCGGGCAGAGGCTTACCGATGGCATGGAGTTGGTCGCAGATGAGTTTGAACTCTCGTAGATAGTCCACCACTGCTTTGCTTCCTTTTTGAATTCGTCGCAGACGTGTGGTTAGCTCAAAGCTCCTGGACTGAGTGGATTCGCAGAAGTTCTTTGCAAGAGCACTCCAGATCTGAGCAGATGTAGACAGACCTACCACAACTCCGACCATTTCCTCGATAAGAATTCCCATGATCCATCCCTTGATCAACCTATATGTTCTCATCCACAGCATGTATGCAGGATTGGATGTGATCGTCCCTTCTTCATCTATGATTATCTTCTCTGGAGCTTTCTCCGTTCCGTCGATGAAGGATTCGAGAGAGTTTCTCTCGATCAACGCTCAAACTTGAACCTCCCGGTAGAGATAGTTGGAGCTGGTGAGTTTGAGGGAGACGAAGTTGGAGACATTGATACCGGCAGGATATGGATACTTCGACGCCAATGCTTCTGGCTTGGATGAAGGTCATGTAACTGAGGAGGAAGACATGATTGAGAGAGCGGCGGAAGCGATGCTCTAATACCACGTTAGAAACCTTAGATCTGGAGAAAGGGGAATTTGAGAAGATGAAGAATTGAAACAAGAGAAGCGGGAGAGAGAAGAGATAGGGTACTGTGCTATTCAAGTGAAGATGCGAGAAATCCATCTGTTAAGCTACTCGCATCATCCTTTCTGTATTTCTTAATGTTGTATTTATACAAAGAGGCCCGGCCCATTACGGGCACGTTTGGATAGCTGGATATAACTGGATTAGGTTAAATCATGTAATCACTTGGTCCCGGTTGAGAGGAACGAGTGGATTTGTAGAACTCCGTAAAACGCGACTTTATGTTTGGGGCCGCATGGAAAAGTCGAGAAAAAGAAGGGGGCGGAGAGAAAGAAAGACGCGTGGCGAGAGATGGATGACGGCGTACGGCAGTTTTGAGTGGGTGGCTGCCGTCCTGCGTTTCTTCTTTGTCCGAAAGTGCAGGATCTCCTGATTTCTCCAGCTATAGCAAAGCAAACTTAATCTTTTTGCTGTTGGATCTTAAAATACAATCCATTACGGCCAGACACAGCAAATCAAACATGCCCTACTTGGAGCCCAAAACTTGTACAAGTAAAAGGAAAATACAAAGGAAAAGGGCGGGATACAAGATAGTACTCATATGGTCATTTCACCAAACATATAGGGTGCTCTATATCATCCAATACCGTTATCAAATAGTTCAAAAGTAATGAATGTACGAAAAAAATAAGCAATTGTTGCAGAAATTATCAACCTGTTATGAAGAACTCTTTCGTGTAGAGACCATAGATTCAGAATGATCATCTGATCATCGGTTCTGTTGAAGCTATGATCCTGCGCTCCTCCTGGAGTATCTCAGGGGAAGCCAACTCATGGTCGTAAACTGTCATTGATGTTCTGAATAGACCCCAGTCGGGTAGGTTACAATGAGTGATCTTACCAATTATCCTCACTTTACGGGTATCTAGATCATACCAGGAGAGGGCATAGCCTCGTCGAGGTGACACTAGTTTCCGGTCTTCCATCCAAAATGGGCAGTCTGCCAATAATGGCATGTCGCCCTGCCATTTCATAACCCATGTCGGACCAGCTTCACTGCCGACATCGTCATTAGTGCCATCACCAACGGCTACACTTTTTTCCAGCATCCACAACTCGGCAGGAGAAATCTTACGGTCCCAACATCGTCCCAAAAACTCACGATCTTTAAAGAGAAACCGCATAACACATAAATTCCCTGAGACGACGTCTAAGAACATTTTCTCACTGAGATATGTTCCCACATTATCCTCTAAATGTTTAAAATCATAGCTCCCAGAATTGGCGTCGAATGCCAAAATCCCAAACGGCTTGTGAGTCAGCCAATGGTGGGCACCATTGGCAAAAACAGGTGGTTGCATGTCAACAATCTTGAATTTTCTTGAGGGCGAAGCTGCTTCTACCCACGTAGCGTTGGCACCGAGGGTGTAAGTGTAACACTTCCATCCACTGTTCCCGAATATGTTGCCCCAGCAGGCGCTGTAAACCATCTGAATGATTTTATATTTGCCGGTGTCGTCACTGTATTCCATACTTGCCGACCATCGCTTCATTATGTCTTCAGAAGATATTCCAGGGAGCATAACAAGATCCTTGCGTGGGAGATCAAGAACGCGGATACAGCCATCTGAGATCATTAGGTTCAGTCCTCCGCTCGGTTGGGCGACGAGTTGCGGGGGCGTGGCACTACTGGAGTGATCAGGACACATGTCGATCCGCATCAGGTGTTCCATAGCCGGCGCGCCACCCAATCTTCGGCCAGCCACGTCGCAACCTGTCCATAAGTTGTGGTACCTTCTGCCCTGTTTATAGTCGAGTGAAGATGACATGGCGAAACGCCTTGTGTAGGTGACGATGGGAGTTGATGTTTGATTCTGTTCAATTTTCTCTGTAGCTAAGGTATACCACCTGCAAGGAAGGCTTCGAAACTGGCCACCGGTATCGTGAGTTCTGACCATCTGTCCCGAACGAACAAACCGCCTCAAATAGCCGACGGGACGTGCGAAAATTGAAACCTTTACCATCGCCTTTGACATCTAGTCGCTGCAAGAAATCGGAGAGCCTACAAGGAGGACATTTATAAATATATAGGCGGAGGCAAAGAAACTAGACTTGCTTCGTTCAATTACCACTTTAGTGGGGAGCGAGATTTTTTTCCGTATCTGAAACCCTGTGGCTGCAAATGATGGGAATATAAAAATGGTTGTTGGTTAGTATGGTCATAGGTAAGGGAAAGTTTTCATGAGAAATTTATGGGAAAATTTGACATTTTTTATCTTTTTTGAAAAAAGGATGGTGAATGATTGTGACAAAAACATTCTTTAAAAAAAGTTAACTAAAAATTATTCTTCCAATAGAAAGCTCTTCAAAAATAGTTACTCTACCTTACTTCCTTCAGTTAAAATTTTCCTCTACTACAATTTTATGTCCTTTACTAAGATAACAATTATCAATTAAAAATACTTATTTCCCCATTAAAAAAGCTTTTAAGAATATATCTCACTTCATTTAGAAGTTTAGTCCAGTATTCTTTTTCCATCCATAGATATCCTTCCATCTAAGTAAATAACCTCCATCCAAACAAATTTCCTTCCAAAGTTTGATTTCTCAATAAACTTTTATTTCTGTCCCAAACAAATCATTTTGTTCTAGACATTATTTTTTCTTGACGAACTAATTAATAATAAAAAATAAGTGGACCCCAACTGAATAATTTCCCACTAATCCTTTATCACTTGAGCATGAAGTTTCCTACCCATTTGTTTTTATCAAAATAAATAGTAATATTTCCTAGTACATACTTAAATACTGACCTGAGTCAATCACTGTCATATTTTCCTCTATCAAAAATGTTATAATGATACATAAATTAGTACATGTGAATGATATCTAAGCTTTTTCTCTCCTAAACAGTGTTAACTACCATATTAGTTTGTATCTAAATAAGTAGTGATATATTTTTCTATAAATATTTGTGATGACCCAGATCTATGTCAATATCTTTTCGTCTGTTAGGAATATTGTGGAGATATTGAATATTCAATTCCTCCCATGACATAATCAATATAATTTTGAAAGCTTGCTCATGTAGTATTTATCAAAAAAATAGTTATTATGAAAAGATATTTGTTTGTTATTTTTTCCAAACAATTATTTATTATCAATGATTGTTCATGTCAAAAATTATATAATACATTTGAAAATATTTTAATATTTCTATATTCATATCAAAATTTGATCCCCAACATTGTTGGGAGTGAGGGTAAGAGGAGGAGGATGATGATGATGATGATGATGATATTAAAATTTGCTGATATAATATTTTTTATGTCAACATAAATCTTATTTAAGTTTTTGCATTTTTGTTAAATAGAATTTGTACTTTATTTGCATTTTTTATAAAACAAATATTTATCCTCATCTCAATACCTATACAACAAATAACACTTTAAAAGTATTTCTCCATCTAGTTCTCATTCTCCATGTAGGCATTACCAAAAAAATATTTTTGAACAATTTCTTGTTCTCCTCTGTCCGTCCTTGTCCTCATCTCTGTTTATTTTGTGACCATGTACCTTGACAAATTTAGGTTGGGAGAAAAGAAAAAAATTCGAGTCCCTCTCATACTTATCAAAATTCCAAATATTCCCTCATTTTTATTTACTTGAAAATTGCCTTTGAATTCAAATTTACATCTTTGTGTTTAATAATAAATATGACTTGTTTTGTTATATAATTATTAGAATGTCACATTTGTTGACCAATGAGTCCTAGTGGGAGACACATTGCCCCCTATAGTGCAATGAGCAATGAGTCCCAATCAAGATGCATGGTCCCAAGGGGGGCAAAACGTCTCCTATGGCAACATATTTCTCTTTTTTTATTAAATAGAATGTCACTAATTTTTATATTGTATCTATTGAATTTCTTAACAACTCTGATAATCATTATATATATGTATATTAATCCCTAAAATTGAAACAACAATAATAAAACACAATAGTTCATTAATATAATGTGTACATAAATGTAACAACATAGTATGAAAATAATAGATAGAATACTCATATATACAATAACGTATAGAGATTTAATCAATCAATATAATATAACATTATTAAATTGAAAACAATAGTATTCATGTTGAAATAATAGTACAATAGATGAAAACATACATATGAAACTATGTGGCTGCGAATGTTGGGAATATAAAATGGTTGTTTGATTAGTATGGTTACAGATAAGGGAAAATTCTCATGAGAATTTTTTGTGCTTGACATATTTTTTGTCTTTTTTGAAGATTATGATGACTGCTTGTGAAAAAATATTTCTAAAAAGTTAACTCCTCTCTAATTATTGGAACACATATATAAAAAACTTTATTCAATACTTTTCATTATTAGACAAGCATGTTTCCCCCAACACTTTTATCAAGAAATTATATTTTTCTGCTAAAATATTCTTCCAAAAATAATTACTCTACCTTAAAAATTCTCTATAAAAGTTTTATGCATTTCATTAAGATCACAATTATCAAATAAAAATATTTAGTTCTCCACTAAGAAAAAACTTTTTAAGAATATATCTCACTTCCATTAGAAGTTTAGTCAAGTATGATTTCACCATCCATAGATATCCTTCCATCAAAGTAAAAAACATCCATCCAAATAAATTTCCTGCCAAAATTTGATTTCTTTGTAAACTTTATTTCCATCCAAACAAATGATTTTAATTTAATCATTATTTTTCCTTCACAACTTTTCAATAATAAAAAATAAGCCGATTCGAATCGAATAATTTCCAACCAATCATTTTTCCTTGAAGAGAAAAAAATAAGCTAATTCAAACCGAATAATTTCCAACCAATCATTTTTCCTTGAAGATATAGTTTCCCAACAATTAATTTGTATCCAAGTAAAATAGTGACATTTCCTCATATAAATTGGTATAAAATCTATGTTGTCATATTTTCCTATATCAAAAATGTTATTATGGCAGTAAAATTAGTACCTCACAATGAATATCTAAGTTTTTTCCCTCCTAAAAACACTTTACTACCAAATTAGTTTCCATCTCAATAAGAGTGACATATTTTTGTAGAAAGGTTTCTGGTGAGTGATGACCCAAATCTATGTCAATATTTTTTTGGTCTGTTAAGAATGTTGTGGAGATATTGAATATTTATTCCCCCCCATGAGATAATCAATATGATTTTCAAAGATTGATCATGTTGTGTTCATTTCATAAAAATAATAGTTATGATGAAAACATGTTTATTTGCTGAATTTTCTAAAGAAATATGTATTTTTAATGATTGCTATGAAATAGAACCTACATGTAAAAAATTCTTTAGTATATTTAATAATTCAATATTTGTACACTCATATATTAAAACTTGCTGATAGAATATTTTATTTGTGTAAAGATAGTTTTATATGAGGTTGTCACAAATTTATTAAATATAATTTATAATTTTATGGGTTTTTTTCTTAAAAGAAATATCTAACCTCATCCCAAATACCCATGTAACAAATAATACTTTCTAAATATTTTTCCATCTCGTTCCCATTATCCATACAGGCTTACCAAATAATAGATTTTAACAATCTCCACTTCTCTTTTTTCCGTCCCTGTCCTCACCTCCATATATTTTGTGATCATGTATCCTACCAAATTTAGGTTAGGAGAAAAACAAAAAGGTTTTTAAAGTCACCCTTCATACTTAATGAAACATTATAATATTCTTTATCTTTTAGTTAATTCAAAATTTCCTAAAAATTCAGATTTACATTTTTTAATATTTGATACAAATATGACATATTATGTTAAATAATTATCAGAATGTCACATTTGCATATCAATGCATCCTGATGGGAGACACATTGCCCCTTGTAGTCCAATAAGCAATGAGTCCAAGCCGAGACGCACTGTCCCAAAGGGGCAACATGTCTCCTATAGGAACACATTTGTCTATTTTTTTGTTATGTAAAACGTCAGTAGTTTTTTATATTGTATTTATAAAGTTCTTAACAACTCTAATAAACGGTATAATATATATAAGTGTATATATTCATATGTAAAAAATACCAATTATAAAATGCAGTAGTCCATTAATACAAGCCTACAAGGTGTATATAAATCTAGCAACATAGTATGAAAATGATAGAGAATACTCATATATAAAACAAAGCATAGATATTTAATCAATATATATAATATTAGATTATTATAATGAATATTACAAAATTCATGTTGAAAATAAATAATACAATGCACGACAACATATAATAAAATAATGTGTACAAGGAAGTTCTAATTAATAACCAAAATTAAACTTGATGATACCCATTAACTTCATATTACCATATAGGCTAAAATTACAATTAAAACAAAAGACAAGTCAATTGGGGCACTTGTGTAGTTAATTGGATATGAGAGAGAAATTTGAAAATTATGAAAATTATGAATTGTTGATGTACTACTATATATGTAATTAGATTTAAAGTACAAAATATCATTACAACATATCTTTTAAATTCATTTTGTTATATTATTATGAACCATTTGTTTATCAATTTTATGTTGTTGTCATGTATGTAATTTTGTAAATTATCTACGCCATTTTATTTTAATAGATGTACATTTATTATGTATTGATTTAACATTTATATTGTGTTGTATGCTTATGGTATTGTATTTGTTAATTTTACACACTATTGTTTATATTTATAATATACTATACACAAGTGCAATATGTTGTTTTATAATTGTTGTTCTATTTTTATGTATTATTATAAATGTATATATTATGCAAATTGTTGGAGTAATTGAATATTTCAATGAATACAAAACAAAACGTAGTGACATGCTATTCTAACAAAAAAAAAATTAAGAACAATATGTCTTCACGTGAGACACATAGTCCCCTGTGAGACAAATGTGTACCATTTGGGTTCACATTGAACTATATCTGTTGTTTAATTATCACTAATGGTTATTTACTAGTATATAATATTTGAAAATTAGGATTTTGGACAACCCAAACTAACCTAACCAACTATCAAATTCTAGGAACTGAAGTCTGTATGGGTTTCATATAGGTGAAACTTAACTCATGTCGAACTAGGATGTGTTAGATTTAGTTTAAGTCAGGTCTACATTAACCATAGATTCTAGTCTTGTGCCTAAAACTTCCACTATTGAGGCGTCTAGATAGCTCCCACTCAAGTTGAAATGATATGGAAGCACATTTTTCATCCTCACATTGAATCTGTAGGTCCTTAAGGGATTTCAAAGCAGTAAGAATGAGAACATGCATCCTAACAAAGTCAAATCTCTTGAATGTCGATGTAAAATTATCAACCTTAATCGATTTCTCTAGGATTGGACCGATTTGATTAAACATTTTCTCATTCAGTAGCTATAGAGGGATATCATAGACTTTGATTAAAATTGGAAACTCTGTTAGTGTCGATGTAACATCCCTGACCTGGGTTATGAGTTAACCCTAGGTGTTTTGCCTAATTATGTAATTAAGATAATGGTGATTATCTTTTTGCATGTAATTAAGTTCCTAAGGAACATACTTTTCCTTTTCTGTCCCTTTTAAACAATGTTGAATTGATTGTTTTGTAATACAGGGACCTATGTGCAATTTACCCAGTTAGAAGGGTTAACTTGCAATTTGCACATGTTGAGATGTTCCTCTGATGTTGAGACATCATAAGAATGATTATGGTAAAGTTTGAGGGATTTCCCAAGCTTGAGCACCAAGGTGCAGCTGTGGAAGCAATCCCTGTGCTTGAAACCCTAAATTGGAGTAAAGTGTAATTTTCTCAATTTGAGGGGTGCAACTTGTAAAATACACTATCTAAAAATATCTTGTAAGACTCTTGTCATCATTTAGAGAAGAAATGATGAAGAAGTCACTTCAATTGGATAATCATATAATGAAAAACACCTTTGTGATTGAATAATCAAGGTGTAAGTACTATAGCCCTTTTATGTGTGTGCTTTAGTAATAGGTTGATCTTCTTTGCCTTCATTTCTTGACCTTAGAAGGAGGTTGTCCTTAGAAATAAGAAGAAGGGACGAGCAAAGAAGAAAGGAGGGACTTAGTTGAAAGTGAGGAAAACCTATGTGCCTATGTTGAAATTCCACCCAAGTATATAAGCCCTTTTCCTCACTTAGCAAAGGAATGTTTCTTTCGTTTCTTTCACTGTTCCCCTTGCTCAAACCGACTAAGGAGAGCTCTGGAGCTCAGGAGGATGACCAGGGGAGTGCAAGGTAGGTTTGGATCCTTCCTTTTTCTTAAATTCTTGGATGAAACTCGAATTCAAGGTCAAATTCATGGCTAGCTCACTTAGCTCTATCTTTCTAGCCATCTCTTCTCAACTTTTCTTGGAGGATTCACCTTGGCCGACCTGTGGAGCTTCTAGGACGCCATTAAAGGCTTGGAGCTCGAAAGCTTGGAGCTCAAGGAGCAAGCTTTAGGCGGGTTTTATAACTCTAAACCTATGCTTTGTTATATACATCTTTTCTATGCTTTTAGTTGCTAGTTCTTCTTCTTCCCTATCTTCCCTTGCTTCCTTGCAAGAAAATCCATGCGGAACTATTTCTGTTCTTGAGAAAGAAGATGAGGGCGTTATTTCCTATGTTTATCCACAGTTTTCTACTTTACCATACGACCTCAACCAATTGCCCATACAGTTTGCAAAACCGTTTGATGGGCAAACGGTTTCAAGGTCGTATGAAGGCATACGGTCTCAAGACCGTATGGCCGCATTGACCAAGTGTGGACCGTATGGGAATCCTGTTTAAAATTATGTAGGTTAATCACCCACAAAATTTGAGAGGTTAACTCCAAAGGAATCGTGAGATATAGGCAAAACAATTAGCAAATTCAATTGAATTTAGTTCTGATTTTCAATCTGCTTAATTTTCCCTTTTTGGGCAAACGGTTTCAAGACCGTATAAGATGGTTGACTAAGTGTTGACCGTATGATATTACTGTTCATAGTGGTGTTAGTTAATAACTCACCAAATTTTATGGAGTAATTCCAAACGAGTTAAGAGTTGAAGGTTGATTACTAGGGCAAACCCTAATTGAAATCAGTGCTGAAATCACAATGAGCTAATTTGAGATTTTGGGTTGATTAGCCCAAACGGTCTCAAGACCGTTTGGGGAATCACCCAAACGGGGATCACCCAAGACCGTATGGAGGTCTGGGGTCAAGTATAGTTGACCAATTGAAGGTACAAAGATACCAAATTACATTGCAATTAAGTATTGATGTAATGATCAACTCAATAAATCAAACCTTGATGAATTTTCACTAGAGTCCAAAGGATGGATGGGAAAACAGTCTCAAGACCGTTTGGAACTCATCCAAACGGTCTCAAGACCGTTTGGTGACAACCCAAGACCGTTTGGAGGTCTAGGGTTAAGGTAATTTGATCAATTGAGGGCCCAATTACAATGGGTTATTGAAATAATCAAATTGCTGATTTGTGACTTAATTAAGGTTCAACCCCTATCAAATCAATCTAGATTTTGATGAATTCTTGGGAAAACGGTCTCAAGACCGTTTGGAGTATATCCAAACGATCCCAAGACCGTTTGGGCCAAGTTTGAGCCCAATTGAAGGTCAATTGATGGGTTCAACTTCGATTTGATTTCACATTGTTGAGTGTTGATGGTTGAACGTTTATAGACCTTAATTGAACCAACTCCAACCCTAATTGGATATCAATTGAGGGTCAATTGAGTGACCAATTGGTTAAGGCTAACCCTAATTGTCTCAATTGGTAAGTGGTTAGCAAGCTTGAGACCAATTGATGGCTTCAACATAGGAAACCCTAATCGAGTTTACCCTTTGAACCACCTTGGAGGTCCATACGATCTTGAGCTTTTGAGGTCATTCGACCTCAAGACCGTATAAGGTCATTCGACCTCAAGACCGTATAAGGTCATTCGACCTCAAGACCGTATAAGGTCATTCGACCTCAGGACCGTATAAGGTCATTCGACCTCAAGACTGTATAAGGTCATTCGACCTCAGGACCATATAAGGTCATTCGACCTCAAGATCGAATGAGGGTATACGACCTCAAGATCGAATGAGGGTATACGACCTCAAGATCGAATGAGGGCATACGACCTCAAGATCATATGAAGGTTGAAGGTGTGAAACCTATTGGAGACTTCTGAAGTTAAGTTTGCCTAATGCCTTGAAGGCTTAAATGGTTTAATAGTTGTTCAACCTAAACCCTAATGATACCAAAAGACATTAAGGGTCAAATGGTTAGTAAATTAAACCATGATGATGGTCAATGTGTAATTTACCATAATACCCTTGAAAGGTTCAATTGAGTGAAACCTTGTTCTAATCAAACCCTAATCACTCAATAGTGGCGATTTGGTCTATGTTAATCAAAGAGGACTTAACCCAACCTGATCTAGATTGGTGTTATCACTATCTACAAGTATGAGGAGAGAGAAAGTATCTTAAGAAAGAGAAAGTACCCTTTTATGATGGAAATTCAAGTAAAGTATCTTCAATACACATGAATGTGCATGATTAGGGTATGATCCACCTATGTGAGATCATGGAACCCTAATTATGATAAATGATGAATCTTAAACTAATCTGAGAGCATCAATGATGATGTTCCTCATACATGATGATGTTATGAGTTCAATTCACCATAATGTGAATAGTAAACCCTAATTCAAGGGTGATGACATGTGAATAGTAAACCCTAATTCAAGGGTGATGACATGCAATATGAGTAGCAAACTCTAATTGATGAGAATCAGAGAACTTAGCTCTTATGACAAGAGTGGAAAGTATATTCTTGTTTTGAATTACCTTTATCAGTTGAATTAACCATGCAGGTTCTGATATGAAGGTGATCATATCCAGGTATGAATGATGATACTATATTCATTGAAAGCATGTTGTTAGCTTTATGAATAGTAAAATATCTTGATGCCTTGTCAGTTGCATCCTATGTTTTAATGGGATGTAAGAGCCATGAATACCATCAAGGTCATGCTTTAGAGATGACTTGTGATGAGTATACTGAGAAATGATGATTGATGTAAGTTAGGTTTGTTGCATTTAGTATTCTACTTTCATAGCTGTTGTGCTACTGTTATTGTTTGAAGAACAATGTATGATGTTAAAAGAATACTGAATGTATCTAGCTAATCAAGTGTAATGTAGAAGCCCTGATCATAGATCCATCATTGTCAGAGATCAAATGATGGTGAAATAGGTTTTCCCAAGGGAACTCCTGGATCACATACTGTTGAGTATGTGGGGTATATGGATGTGTAGAACCTTACATCCTAGTGTAGGAATTTGATGTAGATGTATAATCCGTCAATCCTTCACTACAAAACTCATACCGTATCAGTGGATGGTAAACATGAAACCTCCTGAAGACGAGGAAAACACAGATATCCGTATCAGTGAAGATAAACATGAAATCTCCTGATGACGAAGAGAGTACAGAACACCACTGTAACTCTAAAATAGCGAAGGACCAGATTACCCTGGGGAGCTATAATAGTAGAGACACAAGATGTCCTACAAGTGATCCTCTTACTGACTGAGGAAGGTGAAGGTCATGAGAATCCGGCTCTTTCGATGACCTAGTATGATACTAAGGCACTTAACAGTGATTGGTTGGGGTATGAGTGGTAAACCTCATCTCCACAGGGCATAATAATAAGAATGTTTGAAAAACATAATCTACAACATAGTATACCTGTTAAAGGTAACTATGAGCTAATTGATTGATGTTACACTGTATAGTGCATATGTTCTTCATGCTTGATATATTTTGAGCTCTTGTATACAACTGTATCTGCTATTGAATACTTTGTAAGCTTTTACTGCTTAAGTTATTCTTTGATGTTATAATAAAGCTTCTGGCGGAGAGTTATAACTCTCGCTGGGACAATTATGTACAATTGTCTCACCCCGTAGACTTCAACTTTTTAGGTGGATGTCGAGGATGGAGGAACAGGTCTACAGGTGACCAGTCCCAGCAGAAGCAGCACCAGGAGCAGCAGTAAATCTTAGGTGGAGATTTAGCCTGCCATGTGATGTAGTTAGAGTCAGTCCTATGTGTTCTCTGTACTCTCAGGTCTTGGAGACTTTTGGTTATGAGTTCTTGAGATTTTGTATCTTGTTGTATATAATTACTCAAGAAGTAATTATCATGAGATGTAAACAGTTTATCTCCTTTTATGAATGAAGCTTTATGGATTCAAGCTCTTGTCTCGAAAAGTTTTAATTTCCCGTGATTTTGTCTTCCGCTGTTAATCGATTCGCTTCCGCTAAGTTTAAATCGTGTTTATATCATGGTTTGGAGATCAGAGCCCACAGTCAATTTCTTCAGTATACCTTCTTTATCCCACTACTTCAGAGTGAGAGGTTTTATAGTCACAAACCCTGGGCCTTCTTCTAAGACATTCAATATATCTTCGTCATTTGAGAATAAGATAATAACGAAAGCTTTACCTTGTTAGAAACTTTAAATACATCCTTTCACCTTTAAATGTGTGCTATATGTGAAACTAGGGTTGACAATGTAGTTTCAGACCAACAATATATCCTGCAACATCTCTGCTCCATATGACAAGGTTGTTCTCTGCAATGCTCTTTGGGTAAACCATCTTCCTATCAATAATATGAACTTGAGTTTTCTGGAGCTTTTCTTGAGCCTCGGTGGAATCAGGGTTGAAAAGTTCATCTCATGATTTGGTCTCTTCTTCCACTGATATGGTTGAAAGAATGCCTAGTGCTCATGTCCAATTAGCATCTGAAATCCTCTTCACATGGATGGTCTATCTAGTACTAAACAAGCTAGGATCGATTGCTGAAGTCATCACCCATGTTGTTCGATTGAGCCATGGATGAAAAGATAATCCTAAAATTTGGTCTTCACTTCCACCGAGATGGATGAAGGACCGCATGATGCTTTTCTCCTATCAGCAATGAAACTCTTTTTCATAGAGATGGCCTGGCTAGTGCAGAGAAGAGAGATCAGTGGCCATCTTTGTTGTCCCTCCCACTTTTGTAAAATTTAAACTTGCGGCCATGAGACTCTTTTTTTAAAGTATTAACACTACTTCTAACGTTCTTATCATGAATGGCATATAGTTAATAACATGATTGACACATACAAAAAATAGAGGAAATTTGTCCACAAATTACTATATACATATACCTACTATAAAATTGATCCTTGCCCATGGGGGAACACGATAAATGGAAATTCTTTCAAAAAAAGCTACCACCATTAAAGAATGGCAATGTTGTATGCTTTCACATCAAAATTCTAATATTAGAAACATATCCAAAAAATCTTTTAGATCCTAGCTAAGAAATCCTAAGTTCCCACTTAATTATTTAAGATCTTTACTTTTGGTTATCAAATAGTTCAAATGTAATAAATGTGTTTAAAGATAAAAAATTACTTCAGAAATGGTCACCTTTTATGAAGAACTCTACCTTGTAGAGGCCATAGAATCACAATGATTGTTTGATCATTGTACATATGTAAAAGCTATAACCATTCACTCCTCCTACAGTATCTCATGGTGAGCAGACTCATGGTCGTAGACTATCATTGGGGTTTCGTACCCACTACCACTAGGTAGGTCCCCGTCAACCTTCTTACCAATTATCTGCACCTTGTGGATATCTAGGTCATACCAGGCGAGGTCGTATCTCTTTGAGGTGACACTACCTTTCGACCTTCCATGCAAAATGGATAGTCTACCAATAGTGGCATGTAACTCTTCCATTTAATAACCCATGTCCCACCAACTTCATTAATGTCATCGTCATCAGTGTTGTCACCAACAGGGACACTTTTTCCCAACATCCTTCACTTAGTGGAGAAAGCTTACGATCCCAACATCATTTCAAAAACACACAATATTTAAAGGTAACTACATAAGGCACACATTTCTAGAGATGATTTCTAAGAACAATTTTGTACTAGTACTGATATTTGTTACCTCATTATCATATAAATGCTTAAAAAGATAGATCCAAATATTGACGATAAATAGCAAAACCCCAAATGGTTCGGAAGTGAGCCAAGTGCGAGCACCATATGCAAAAACATATTGTCATTTGTGGTCAATCTTAAATATTAATTAGGGCAAAGAATCTTCTACCCATGTAGAATTGGCACCGAGAGTTTACATATAACATTCAATCTAAAGTTCCTGATTCATTGCCCCAATAGGAGTTGTAGCCATTTTAGGTTCCCTTATAACACTAGATTAAGTATACTAATTGAAAATATGCAAAACATGACCAGCCACCCAAAATCCAAAACACAATTAACATACCTCAAAAACAAAAATTATAAACATCTAACACCCACGCCTATTAATCAGATTTAGCAAATTAATTACTGACATTACATGAAAACATGAGTGATTGTTTCCTCTTTTGAGAGAGTTGAGGATGGTTCCCAATGGTTGTATGACTTTTCTCACAAACATGGGTATGGAGTGCCTGGTAGTGACACCCCTAAATATCATTAGATAGTATTTAGGAAACACTAGGAGACCTATGAGATAATCTCAATAGCAAGGTTGGTTTGAGAATGATATAAGGAGTTTGGTTGCTTTCATCCAACTAGCTCGAACTGCAAGTGTCAGTGCTCGCTACATGTATCAATCAGAAAAAGTTTGGGACTCTCATAAGTAGTTAGTGACTTTTCTATTTACTTTTTTTTGTAGGATGAAAGGTGCATTTTTCTTGATTGGTTTGGATGAAATCTCAATGACAACTTACTACTCGCTTTCAACACCCGCCTTCTTTCCTAAGTGATTGTGCCTTTATTCTTATTTATGTATAGTTCAAACCACCATGAATCTTATTATATTGTAGTGAATTCACTTAAACATGCCTGGTAGTTCCAGGATCTTACATTAGTGGGTTTGTTTTTGTAGTTCTAGTTTTGTTATGAAATAACATTTCTTGGAAGACTCACAACTTTAAATTATTATTCGTGACCTTAGCATCCATTTCCAAACTTGATTTTGCATGTTATCTTAGGATGTTTAAGTTAAATTATTGGTTGAGGAAAAGCAAGTGATAAGATTCAGGTGCTAGATAAGACCTAAACATGTATGATAATGGTAGAATTCTTAGCTATAGTTTTGTGCCAACAATATTCTTAAGCTCAAATAACTCTAGATACTTATATTGTCATAGTTTACCCCTCTTTGAAGGTATAGCAGCCCAACTAGTCTATTTTACGATGTGAACTCACAAAATTAAGTAGATGTCATATTTCTCGAGTATTGATCTAATCTCAAAAGACTCAAACAAATTCTCCAATTTTTCCTAACTAAAATGGCTAGGCTTCACACAAAATCAGTCTGGGTTCATTCGTAATAGGCTTGCCACCGACCACTTTCATCGACCTCCGCCTCTGCTTCCACTAACATGATAATGACTGAATAGGTGAAATCAGATGAGTTAACCTCAAACCAACCTGGGTTCAACATGATCCGCTCATCATTCAACAACATTCATCATTTTACCCACGAATGTCTATAGAATGACTTCCATTTATGGACATCTATGAAGGGGCCATTGATGACATCTACTAATGAACTTTTATCAATGGTGTCCACTGATGGCATCAAAATATCATATTTACCGTTGGTGTGCACTAAAGAGAATAATTCAATGGATCATCAACCAATGGAAATAATCGACAACCAATATGAACGACTATATGTTAAATCCAACTAAAACCAAGTTCACTATCGCATATCCATGCTTGGTGAAGTAAAACCAACCCAATTTCATCCAACCTGACACAGGTTCACTCTTGCTTTACAAAAATACCACGTTCACATTACCTACCATTGTAGCTACCCCTCCTCTACCACCAGGCCAAATGTTCAGCATTTTGGTTCCTAGACCTCCACCTTAGAGGTGGAAGGCCCAATCGGTCTAAGGATCTCACCATATATTTCATTCCCATCACTTTGTGTTCATCTCTATTGATTTTCCATTTTCCATCAACAACCACCCCCTCTAATTCTCATTGGTTTCCATCCACTCCCATTGATCTCCAATGACCATTCAACCTCCACTCGCCTTCTGTTAGAGTATTCAACTATATCCATCCTCTGTCCATGTATGGACCAAGCAAAATCAGTCATTTTTCATCCAAATTGGGCCCTATTGGCCTCCACCCATTCATGCAAGATGTGGTTTAGAGTAGACTCAAGTAACAAATAGGAAAAAGAGGCCAGAAGGTGCCAAGGTGGATGACGCAAAGGATTACATCCAGCACATACAGACGCTAGCGAGGGAGGACTGGCTCAGCTCATGAACTAGTCTCTTCCACTTCCTTTTTGTCTATGATTTTTCTTTTGTAATGATATATTTTCATCTTGCTTTGATGCCTTGTCCATGAATATTTGATATCCTTCCTAGCTATGTAGCCCGTTTTGGGCATGTTTATGTACTTTGACCTAAGCAAGTAGCTAATGTCTAGATTTAATATGTTATGGTGTTGTCCTTATCTTTGGGTTATGATTGTTTGGTTGGATAATCTCTATCTTGCATGAACTTTTGTTTTTATTAATCTTTAGATGTTACTAATAAAATTGGTAGAAAAGGTAGTCTGGACTAAACTCTGAGAGGATAAGGCCAGGAGAGGATTTTTTGGAGTCCATGATCACAGTATTCGGTCCCAACACCACAAAACTATCTAGCATTCACTCAAACCAGTTTATTTTTTATATACAAGATTGGTTTTCTTCATCAAGCGTTCACATTGAGAAACATGTCAAATCTGATCTGGTTTCATCCCACTTAGCTCGGGGTCACCCTGATTGAACTGAAATCATGGAAGAACTCAATTACAACTAATACCTCTAACTTGCTAGGGCATGATAGGTATACTGAAGCAGTTAGGGATATTTGTCCATGACCCTTGAGAAAGGTATTGGGACACCTATGTGGTTTTAGTTACACTACACAAGAGTGAATGGTAAAACCCCCACAAGAATAGTTATCATGGTACATGTTGGTTTAATATATTATCTTTTGGCTTGGGTTTTTAGGTTTTCTAGTATGTGAACAAGGTACATAGATAGTCTAATCCTTTGTGTTAAGCACATTCAGTCGTGCTTATCTTTTATGAATGATTCATGTTTTATGTTAAGCACATTTTATCACCTTGTATATGATATTCAATATTGTTATGTACGTATTTTGGTGACAATTATTGTGTAAATTTTCTGTCCTAATTTGAAAATAAACATATTCTTAATAACCCCTTCTTTTAAATATATGATAAACAAGCATTTGTAAAATGCCTCTTACCTCATGTGAATCCTAAATGATTAATATTCTCTTATTTAGAAATTATGTTCCTACTCCATGCTTATAACTACTACATGATATCAACCATTACAATCATTGTTGATATGCTTCTCTATTATGTATGTGATAATGGTAGTGATTGGCATGAAATTAGTTTCTTCATGACAATTACAATGTATTTTTCACATTTTAAGGGATATAACTATTTAATGATGCAACATTTATCGATATGATTTCTCCTTTTAGAGCATGGTTCCCCAATTTATTTTTGTAAACCTAACCTGATAATAATAAGATAGATTAACCATGACAGGAGTGGAGAAAGTAGGAGTTATTATATAGGATCTTCAAAATGATGTGAATTTTACGAAGAATTCAAATTATATGTTTTGTTATCATATTTTACCATAAGAGACACTTACTTGTACACATTCTCCATGAACATCTCATAATTTCTCATTATTTCCATCAATAGAATATATTTTCTCATGTTTGTCATAGTTGACATATGATTTTGCATGTTTATCATTAATGGAATACATTTTATCAGATTAGTGAGACATATTTTTCCATGATTACATGGATGACAGATATTTCTCAAGTTTACCATAAACGACACATCATTTCCCATTTTTATAGAAACCAACCATATATGGACGTATATTTAGTAAAAACCAATCAAAACACGGATAGAGACTTGTACTTGCTACTCTAGACAAATGCATGTAACGTATTAGGCAATCCACTTTTGAAAAGAATGAGTTTACTTTCAAAATAGTTGTCTAGAAAATATAGTGTTTGGATTAGGGATATACCCATGTACTTGTATTCATTTTACAAAATAGAATTTTGACAACATATTCGCATATCCATCTAGCACTTCCATATAAAATGAAACAACCCTTTGATTTCTGGGCACAAGTGATAACCAAATGGCAGTGTTGTATACTTCCAAATATTTTAACATTTAATAATTATAAACAAACTACAAAAGCAATCAAATCATGAATAAGAGACCTTGAGTCCCCACATTCTTTTTGAAGACCATATCATAAAAGGATGAAATAGTTAAAATATTATAAATATACCAAAAATAAATTCTTAATTTATAATGTTTACAAAAATGGTTTTAACTTAATGTAAAACTCTTCTTTTCTGTATAGACTGGGGGATTAGAATGATCATCAATCAATGACCATAATTCACCTTGAACTTAAGTTTTTGGGTTTCATGTGGTGTTTAATATGCTCAAATCTAATGTTTGTTTGGGAATGGTGTGGGATCAGTGGATGCCTTATGGTTAATGGAACCCTAAATTAGAGATTGGACCTCTAAAGCATGGGTAAGGTATTATTGATGTTTTGGAAGAGTTGTATGTTATTGAAGTTGGTAGGGCCATTGGTTGGCTTGACTGTTTCCAAGGTTGTATCATTAGGTTCAGTCCTTCACTCGGTTGGGTGATGAGTTCTGGGGGCTTGGCATGATTGGAGTGATTGGGATGCATGTCAGTCTACATTAGGTGTTCAATAGGATGAAATAGTTGAAATATTATAAATATACCAAAAATTAATTCTTAAAATATAAGGTCTACAAAAATGATTTTAACTTAATAAAAAACTTTTATTCTTAGTATATACCAAGGGATTACAATGATCATTGATCTCGACCATAATTCCCCTTAAAATTAAGTTTTTGGGTTTCCAATGGTGTTTAATATGCTCAAATTGGATGTCTATTTTGGAATGGTGTGGGATCAATGGATGCCTTAAGGTTAATAGAACCCTAATTTAGAGATTTGACCTCTAAAGTATGGGTAAGGCATTGTTGATGTTTTGTAAGATTGTATGTTTGTAAAGTAGACAGGGCCATTGGTTGGCCTGACTTGTCCCAAGGTTGGGTCATTAGTTTCAATCCTCCACTTATTTGGCGATTAGTTGCAGGGGCTTGGTATGACTAGGGTGATTGAGATGCATGTCGATCTGCATTAGGTGTTCCATAGGAGACACAACACCCAATCTTTGGCCAGTGACACCGCAACATCTCCATAAGTTGTGGTGCCTTCTGTCATGTTAATAGTCAACTAAAGATGACATGGCAAAACGCATTGGGTAGGTGAGGATGGGTGTTCATGTCTGTTTATGTTCTATTTTCTTTGTAGGTAGGGTATACCGCCTGTAAGGAAGACTTTGAAACTGGCGGCCAGTATCGTGGGTTATGGCTATCTATTCTGAGTGAACCAACCAGAACCACCTCACATATCTAATGGGACATGTAGAGATTGAAACCTTCACCATGGCCTTTGACATCTAGTTGTTGCAAGAGATTAAAGAGACCACAAGAAGGAGGAGATTATAAATATATATAGGCGGAGGCGGCGGAACGAGACTTGCTTCATTCAATTAGCACTCTTAGAGAAGGGGAGCAAGACTTTTGTCCCTATCTGAAACCATGTGGCTATGAATGATGGGAATTAAAAATGATTGTTTGGTTAATATGGTCATAGGTAAGGGGAAATTTTCATGAGTAATTTGCGGGAAAATTTGGTGTAATTATTTGTCTTTGTTGAAATCATGGTGAATGTTTATTAAAAAAAGTCTTTCAAAATAAGTTAACTCCTCGCCAATTATTGAAACACATACAAAACCACTTTCTTCAATATTTTTCTTCATTAGGCAAACATATTTTCCCCTAACATTTTATCAAAAAGTTGTATTTTTCAGCTAAAATATCTTCAAATAATAATTACTCTGCCTTACATCCTTCAAGTAAAAAAGTTCTCTATTAAAGCATGTCTTTTATTAAGACAATGATTATCAATTAAAAATATGTATTTCCCCATTAAGAATACATCTCACTTCAACTAGAGGTTTAGTCAAATATTCTTTTTCCATCCATAGATATCCTTCCATCCAAGTAAAGAACCTCCATCCAAATAATTTCCTATCAAAGTTTGATTTTTTTGTAAACTTTTATTTCCATCCCATATCAATTTGTTCTAAATATTATTTTTCCTTTACGAACTAAGGCCTCATTTGATTCATAAGAAAGGATATAAAAGGGATGAAACCATGAATGGAATGTGATAGGATGTAGTAAACTGTAGGATATAATTTTTTCATCCCATGTCTGGATAACACATGGGTAAGGAAAAGAGAGACATGCATAATTTTCCAAACGAATATATTATCTCTATCACTGAATAAGAGTAGTGGATTCGCTTAACTTTTGGAACTTTTTACATATAAATTAAAAAAAAGGATGTTCATCAAGAAATTATGGGAGAACTACATCATTAATTCCTACACATTAAATATCTATATTTAATCAAATACGACCAGGTTAAAATTGAAAAACTAGAACTTAAATTTAAGGGGAAAATGACTTAAAATAGATTTTAGAAGTAAATCCATGTTTTGAAAAATGCCCAACCAAATACATGACATATAAAGACTGAGTAAAGTGCATGTTGCAGATCTTAAAGAAAACATATTTTTATACTACAAGACCAAAACTAAAGTCGATAAGTGGATTTGAATTTCACAATATCGCAAGTAATAAAAATAAGAGATTAGTTATCCGAATGACTAGCCTAGACAAGAACCCAGATGACCAACTTGTCATTATTTACGTGACCTTTCCCAATGCATGAACACACTGCCCAAAAAGTTAAATGCAAAAAAAATGTGGGAGAGAGGGAAGAGGAGTAAGTAGAGAGAGTGACTATAGGAGAGAGAAAAATATGTAAATTATTTTTACTAATAACTTTCAAACCATAACATATTTAAATGATGAAATAAATATCAGGGCACTTCTTATAAAAATATCTTATAATAAGATCACGTTTGAGATATTTTGAAAAAATAAAATCTAAAATCTAAAAAGAAGAAATAATGTGATTGTAAATGGTCAAAAAGGGGGAGAAAGAAATTTATTTTGCTTATAACAATCAAACCATAATCAATTTTTAAACGAAACAAAAACCAATGAGTTACTAACAAAAAATAATTTAAAACAAGATTAATACTGACATACATTGATAATGATTTTTTTATGAAATTTTTATAACGCATGAGACATGTTATAACATAGAATAATACATGGTATAACATGGTCCATGTTATCTTATGTCAAAGGGTATGTTATTTTATGATAACTATGTTATTCATATTGTCCATGTTATTTCATGTTATCTATATTATCCATGTTATTCCATGTTAAAGTGTATCCCATGTTACCATGTTATAACATGGAATAACACATAGTATAACATGTGTAAGCCCATGTTCTCGTATGGTAGTTTATCCCTTATTAACTCATGTCAAAGTGTATGTTATTTCATGTTATCTGTGTTATCCATGTTATCAATGTTATTTCATGTTATCTGTGTTATCTATATTATTTATATTTTCCATGTTATTCTATGTTATCTATGTTATCCCATATTATCCCATATTATCACATGTAACCGAGATGATGTACAACTAGACTGAACATAACGTACAGTTGGACCGAAGATAACGTACAACATTACTTCCTTCCTATTTTTGATAATTTTTCTCTCTTTAAAAAATAAATCAAACATGGGATAATGTACAATTGGACCGGAGATAACGTACATTTGTACCAGAGACAACGTACGACACTATTTCCCTACTATTTTTTATATTTCTCTCTCTTTAAAAGATAAATTGAACCTGAGATAATGTATAATTGGACTGGAGATGACATATAATTAGATTAGAGATAACGTGCGACATTACTTTCCTCCTATTTTGGATATTTTCTTTCTCAAAAATTGATTTCAGTATGAAATATATTAGCAATAATAATTTATTCTTTTATCTTTCTCCCACAACCAATCGCTCTATAATTCATCTTGTTTAAAAAAAATTGTAAGGAATCGATGGTTTTTATCCCTTTAAAAAATTGATTATGGTTTGAATGATATAGCAAAAATAACTTACTTTTATCTCTCTCTTGGAATAGGAGAGAAGTAATGTGATTCATTTCTGTCAATAATATGTTAATATGGGTCTTATTTTAAAGTATTTTGTGCAAGTAAGCAATGGTTTTTACTTATTCAATAAATTTATTACAATTTGAAAGATATTAGTAAAAATATAAGGAATAGGAAGGAAGTAGTATCATTCGTTATTTTTATCGAAAGTATGTTAACATTAGTCTTATTTCAAAGTACTTTATATAAAAATTAATTACAATTTTAATTTATTTCGCCAAAAAATTGATTACAGTTTGAAAGATATTAGTAATAATAACTTATTATTTTTTCTATCTCCTCTCTCTCTCTCTCCCTCCGCACTTCCTCTTTCTCCCACATTTTCCAACTATTCATGTTTCTCCGCTATTCACGTTTTATGCACATTTTCCTGTCATTCTCGTTTCTTGAGCAGTGTGCCATATAAATCCACAATGTGAGCCAACTACCGGACAGGGAGTCGTCTCGTTTTTCATCTGAAACTGTATATCGTTTTCCATCTCTTTATTTTTATTAAGATCACAATGATATTTATTTCATCAAAAAATTAATTACGATTTAAAATATATTAGTAAAATTATGAAGAGTAGGAGGGAAGTAGAATCATTTATCTTTTTATCAAAAATATGTTGATAGTAGTCTTATTTCAAAGTATTTTTCGTAAGAAACACAATAGTTTTTGTTTCATCAAAAATTCCTTACAGCTCAAAAGTTCATTAACAAAAACAATTTACTCTTTTTTTCTCTCTCCTGCACCCACTCTATCTGCCCACTCCCCTTTCTCCACTCCCCCTCTCATTCTCTCTCTCTCTCTCTCTCTCTCTCTCTCTCTCTCTCTCTCTCTCATTTACGTTCTTAGTGGGGCCCTGGATTGATAGCAGAAATAACATCAATTATCTCATATTTTGGCACCATGTGACACCAGTCCTTTTTGTACCGGACGAAAGTTCGTTTGTCTGGCTTAACGTCCAAGCCAGCAGTCTTGCATACCATTTCTCTAAAAATAATAAGCAATTTAAAAAGTGTCACTGATTGTGACATAGTTTGACAAAGAATATATAACCTATGAATGCTTGTGGAACAGTTTGACGATGTAATCGTTGTTGATTGAACAATTTTGGTGCACTGATAATCCACTAGATATGTTGCATGATGTTAATTTATATTTCCCATCATTACCTACCAGTAGTTGCCTTCTATTTCGTTAAAATGGCAAGCAATCACCAACCATCATTCAAATTCTACTTCGTTAAAACAACAATCATATTTAAAAAATAATCTGATACGCCTACCTACAACGGCTTTGTTGTCCGTCAGCATCCACAAAACGCCAGCACCGTGCCGAAATGTTGGTCCGCCCCGAACGAAGACCACACAGCTGTTTCACGATGACCACCTGGAGGGTGTCAGCAAGTCGGAATAATTGCTGACGGCAAGACGACGGCCTGGAGCGTCAAGGGCGTCCGCAAGTCACAAACATTGATGACGACGGCCTGGAGCGTCAAGGGCGTCCGCAAGTCACAAACATTGATGACGACGAGACGGGGCTTGGAGGTGTCACGGGAGTCAGAGAGGTTCCATATGGGAAGACAACAGCTTGGAGGGCGTCGGGTGTTGTGAACGGGAAGACCAAAGCAGCGGCGACTTGGAGGGTTTCGGTCCTTACAGAAGACGCAATTGCGGCTCTGAATGTGTTGGGCAAGATGAAAAGTTGGGGTCGAGCCAGTCGAATAAATAGTGACATTTCCTTAAATAAACTCGAATAATGAACTAAATCTATGCGGTCATATTTTCCTCTATCAAAAATGTTACACGGATACCAAAATTAGTACCTCCCATTGAATATTTAAGCTTTTTCTCTCCTAAAAAGAGTTTATTACCAAATTAGTTTCCATCTAAATAAGTTTTGGAGACATTTTTATATTAACGCTTGTGATGATCCTAATCTATATCAATATCTTTTGTTACGAATATTCAGGAGATATCGAATATTTAGTTCCTCCCATGTCATAATCAATATGATATTTAAAGATTGATCATATAAAATTTATAAAAATAGTCATGATGCAAAGATGCTTGTTTGTTGATTTTTCCAAAGAATTATTTATTAATGATTTTTAAGAAATACAACCTACATTTTAAAAATTCTCCAATACATTTTAAAATAATTTGATATTTCTATGCTCATATGAAAATTTGATGATATAATATATTGTTTTGTGTCAAAATAAATTTTATTTCAGTTTGTCCAAAATTTATTAAATAGAATTTACATTTTTATAGGTATTTTTTATAAATATAAATATTTATCCAGCCAAAGATGCGGCAGTCAGTTGGTAAAAGTATTGATGTACATCTTAGAGGTCACAGGTTGGAAACCCCCAAGCCACGGGAAAAATGAATGACCAATTTTTTTCAACAAAAAATATTTATCTTCATTCCAATACCCATGTAACAAATAACACTTTTTAACTATTTCTCCATCTCGTTCCCATTCTCCATGCAGGTATTATCAAACAATATTTTTAATAATTTCCACTTCTCCTTTATTCGTCCCGATCCTCGTCTCCATTTATTTTGTGACCATGTACCAAGCCAAATTTAGGTTAGGAGAAAAACAAAAAAATTCAAGAGACCCCTCATACTTATCAAAATTTCAGAATACTCCCTCGTCTTTTATTTCAAAATTTCCTTTAAATTTAAATTTACATTTCTTTAATATTTATTAATAAATATGACATGTTTTGTTAATTAATTATCAAAATGTCACATTTGGAGACTAATGTGTCCAGGTGGGAGAGACTTTGTCCTTTTCTAAACCCTGTGGCTCCATTTGGTACATGAATGGTGAATCATCAGGAGGGAATGATAGGAAAATAAAAAATATATTTGATTGACATGGTGATAGGTAGGGGGGAATTAGATGAGACATTCGAGGGAAAAATTAGAACTTTTTTTCCACCAAAAACATATTTTCTTCAAATTATAATTACTCTACCTTACCTCCTTCCAAATAAAATTCACTTCATTAAAATTTTAATTTGTAATGTTTCTTTTATTAAGGTAACCATCTCACTTAGAATATTACTTCTCCCATTAAAAAACCTTCAAGAATATCGTTCACTTCAAGTAGTGTTTTTGTGATGAACTCTTTTTTTATCCATGGATGCCCTTCCATCCAAGTAAATAACCTTTGATTAAGTTTCCATCCAAAGTTTCATTTCTCTATAAGTTCTTATTTTTGCACAAACAAATAATTTCATTCTAAAAATCATTTCCACTTCACAACTAACTCAATAACAAAAAATAATTTGATTTAAACCATATGATTTCCCACCAACCCTCGAAGACAAAGTTTTACACCAATGAGTTTCTATCCCCTTACTAGTGACATTTCCTCATATTACTCAAATAATAAACTAAATATATGCCTTTATGTTTTCCTCTACAAACAATATTTTGGAGATACATAATTAGTTCCTCTCATTGAATATGTGAGCTTTCTCTCTCCTAGAAAATGTTTACTAACAAATGACATATTTTCTCTCTCCTAGAACATTTTGGAGATGTTAGATATTTGATTCCTCCCATGTCATAATAATATTTTCTCTCTCCTAGAACATTTTGGAGATGTTAGATATTTGATTCCTCCCATGTCATAATAAACATGACTCTGAAAGATTGATCGTGTTTTATTTAATAAGGAAATAATTATGCTGAAAAGATATTTGCTTTCTTATTTTCTCCAAAGAATTATTTATTTTCAATTATTGTTGAGAAATAGAACCTGATGAAAAAAATTTCCTTTATATTTCATTATAGTTTAATATTTTATACTCATACTAAATTTTGATGGTAGAATGTTTTATTTATGTCAAAAGGAATTTTATTTGAGTTTTTCATAAACTTGTTAAATAGAACTTATATTTGAATTGGTATTTTTTTATAAGAAATTCCCTATCTTCATCTACATACCCATGTAACAAATAAAACCTTCTCAGTATTTCTCCAGCACATTCCCATTCTCCATGCAAGAATTATCAAATAATATTTTTTAACAATTACCTCTTCCACTTTCTTCGTCCTCATTCATGTCCTCATCCCCGTCCCTATTTATTTTGTGATCAGGTATCATACAAAATATAGCGCTAAGACAATACCTAGGTTAGAAGGAAACGGAAAAAGAGTTTGTTTTTCAAATCCCTCCTCATACTTTCTCAAACTTTGAGACATTTCCTTCTCCTTTGTTAAACTCTCAATTGGCTTAAAAATAAAATTAAATTTTTTTAATACTCAATAATCAATATGACAAGTTATACTAAACAATTTATGGAATGTCACATTTAGGCACCAATGCGTCCTTGTGGGAAACATTGTCACAAAGTGTTTTTTTGGCACAATATGATTAGTTACTCATTTTCCTCCAAATGACTTTATATTCTCATTTCTAATATTTTTTCAAGACTCCATGATGGCCACTATAGTGAAAATCAACTATTTGTATAGCTTAAATGTACACAATTGCTAGAACCCAAGCCTAATATACTCTCTAATCATTTGACTAACATCTTGGTCATTCTTGTTCATATTGCTTTGTCAATTGGACTTTCCTGTGATTTAATATGATTTTTCAACATTGTATAAACAAATTGACTGATATTTAACATATGTTTTATTTCCTTACTGTGCATGGCCCATTTGATTGAGAATCGTGTGGATGCATCGGGTCGCTTGCTATTTTAACTAAGAATTTAGCCCCTAATTTTGGCTAAGAATAAGGTTCTAAACCCTTAACCCGGTGTGACTTCCCCACAAACCCAAACACTGTGGATGTTGATCCATCATGGCTTAGGTTGTCTTCAACCTCGGCCTAAATGGGCAAGTGACAAACAATAGGTTGACTTTCCCCTTTCAAAGTTCTCATCTCATCTCTTCTCATTCTTCTTTCATTTTTTTTATAATTATCTGTGTATCATAGCAACGCACTTATCTAACCCCTAATTGTTTGAAAATGTTCCTTGGAAGGAAAAAAATCCTTGTTGTCATCTTACCCAAGACACCCTCTATCCCTCTCCTTCCCTTCCCTACTCCTTTCCCACTTTTATCCATCCAGTGCACCACTATGCCACCACCTTGTCTAGTGCACGCATCTCTGATCAAGTAGGACATAATCCCAGTCCCTGATCCAATCCATGGTTAACCTTTTACTAGATCCAATGAGTGTAGATCTCCATGCCCCAGACCTTCTTTTCCTTCCCAATGCATGTGTCAGGGAGGCAATCATTCTCTTACCAATGATTCACCGTAGTGGTCAAAGTTGACTAGAAGAACATACGGTTACTATTTTTCCATGCTTCCTTTTTGAGGTAAAATACCCTTCTATCTTCTTGAAATCCAGTATTTGATCAAAACTCATAAAGATGATAACTTTCAACTCCTTTATCTAAAAAATCTCATCCAATATTAAATTTTGACTGGGTAAATCCAATGTATCACTTGAAAATAGTTGTGAGCCATGATTTGTCTTGAAATATCATTGATATATATATATATATATATATATATATATATATAACTTGATATTTTGAATATCAAAAATTGTCTAATGACTCAGTGCTGGTAATTAATCTCTAAAACATTAAATACTTGAATGTAATGATTTATTGAGACTATAAAATCATAACTTTGACTAATAAAGGGGTAGATCTTAACTTTGTTGACTTATTTGCTCTTGGAGGCTAATACACTCATCTATAGCAAGGGAGTATCAAAGGGAAACATAGAATGAAGTCCAAGGTCCCCCTTTTATAGTTGAGGTTGTCTACTAGCATGTAGGTACACTAAGATTAAATTTTAATTTTTTTGGGGTTGAAACAAATCTATTTTTTAAGTTTTCAACACTTACAATGGCTACAGACAGTTTTCTACACTTTACCGTATAATATTGTTGGTTGAGTTACCTTTTGGAAAACTCAACCGACAACACTAAGTGACAAGTCAAAGTTCAGTTCTTGGTCAAGTTTTTTTGGTAGGATGCTCAGACGATGGTTGCATCTTATTTCATCTATGTAGGCTATTGGTCAAATTGTTAGTAGGGCAAACTAGACCGACCGTGGGTGTTGTCAAAATCTAGAGTTGATTGTCGGTTGAGTTACCTCAGGGGAAACTTGGTCGACAAGCCTCCCTATCAAGACATATACAAATGCCAAAAAAATGTTTATGCATTCAGTTTCAGTGCTCAAAATTTCCATTGAACTTAAAAGTCAAACATTCAAAAGAAATGATTTACAACATGATTCTAATAACAAGATGCCAGCCTCTGTGACCCATGGCAATAGATACAGAACTAGATACAACAATATCAAATATGGATGAGATATTAGTTTTGTATGAAGAAGATAAATAGTCATTGGAAACAAAATTTGAAATAGGGTGACGAGTACATGATTGTTTTCCTTTCTAAAGTGCAATAGGTAAATCAAGAGAGATGTTGTTGTATGTAGAATGTCCATATTGAGTGGTGATTGAAGGAGGGTTGTCAGTTGTTTTTCCTAATACTTGTTCCAGACTATTTTCCCCTAAATGTATTCATCTTGTATGGGGGAATCAAATGACAAGATTTTAGTAAACGTGGGATGGGAGAGCTTCCTCAAGTTTCATGATAGATTGAGAATCTCTAAAAAATAAGTTTCTTTAATTCTGGTGACATTATAAAATACTATAAATTTGAGTTCGATTTTACCATTTATACCCCTTTTGAAACTTTGAATAACCATGAAATACACATTTGGAAGCTTTTGAACTAAGCTTTTGAATTGTATGGATATATGAGCGATGGAGATGATTTCTACCACTTTGAGGAGGACAAAGATGGTGGAGCTGACTTCAAATATGAAGAAAAAGTGACAACGGCGGAGATGAGTTCCACTGTGAAGAAGAATTGAAGATGATGGACATCATTTGCATCGGGGAATAGATGGAAGGCAGTGATGGTTGTGAGAATGACTCCTTGATGGTGGCACTCATTGGGCGACTCTATCTTGGGAATTAGGAAAGCACCTTCTTTGATACCATGTTAAGATGAATAGAATGAGGTGGAGAAACTTATCTTTGTATTCATAAGGCACACCTATATATATGGACTTGGGTAGTGCCTGACAACCTAATTAATATACACAAAGGAATAGAATACAAGAATTAACAGATAATGAATACTAATTATTCTAACAAATATGTAGGGGGATATATATGAATGTATGATAGAAATTTCTCCCCTTAGTTTATGCTAACCTTTACCTATATGGTTAATTCATCTACAAACACAACCACAACATATGTATTATATTTGTATTCACATTTTCATAAGAAAAAAAATATACAAATATAGATCAATTTCAGTATGTACCAAGTTATTTCTCTCCCTTCATCATATCAAAAAGTGAGGGGGTAGAACATAATAGCCACAGATAGAGAACTAATAACATTTAGTCATAAACAAAATATAAGAATGCACACACCAAAACTCATGAATGTATCAAAGCAGTGGTTTAAGGGTACATAAGATAATTATTACTAAAAAGGTAAATCATTTCATGAAAAAAAAACAAGAATACCAATTAATTATAAAAAATAGTAAATAGTAGCCTCAGATACAAGTTGCCTATGTAATACATTCTAAGATTGAAAAGTAGAAGTTCATGGACATTCTAAGACCTAAGAACTAAACATCTAGTTCATTCAAATCTAGGTCGCCCTGAGATGGATTATAGTCTTCATCACTAGCTGGATTTGGTCACAAAGAAGGTGCAGGAGAAGCATAGGCCTTATCAACATCATCATCCTCATCATCATCAAATCCATCATCGTCACCATCAGGACAATCATCATCCTCAACATTTTCTTGGCCCTCCATGATAGCATCCTTAGAAGGTGCAAAAGTGTGAGTAGGTGTCCACCTGATGCTCAGTTCATGCCAGCTCATTTGACCAATGACAACCAATGTGTGTTTGCCTATGGAAAGGTAGGAGTTGAAACTCCATTGAAACTAGCAAGGGAAACCACTTATAGACCAACAGAAAGAGATAGTACTTGGGTCAGTCTAGGAGGTGGATGAGATGAAATAGGCAGAGGTCAAACATTAGAAGTATGGTGTGTAGTGAAAGAAGCATACTAGTGTGCTATATAAAATTGATCATATGCATAGATTGCATAGTCAATGGTAGAAAAGAATGGTTGGTATGGTGGATATGGTGAATGATAAGATAGGCCATGTTGAACATTATGTAAATGAGAAACTGGCAGATATGGTCTTAACTTGCATATGATAGGCATTCTGATGCATAACACACCCCATGAGATATTCATTGGATAAAGAGAAATAATCATCAGGTCTTGGTGATGTAGGAATAGGCTGGGTGGAGGAGGACCCACTGGGTGTTGGTATGCATGCCTAGAGAGCCAATCATATGATGATTGGAATGTGGTATTAGATACTTGATTTAATAATGATAAAGGTAAGTCTGTCTATTATGTTTGTCTCAATCATGAGATGATGACATATACATAGTAGATGTCTAATGAATGATGTTACTTCATGACATATGTCTTTAGGTTGATGACCTGAATAATGTGACTATATGTATGATAAGAGAACATACATTCTTATATGTCCCTAGTCAAATTTTACTATGTAAGAAAAATAGACAACAATAATACATAAGACTAGAGTGTTTGTTGACTGATGATAGAGTCTCATTAGTCATGATATGTCATATCAAGTCAAGCACACATGTAGATGTTAGAGAATAGTGTATCGAATAGACCCACCATGAGAGTGATACATGGACATCATGGAATAGTAGTCACAATCAACTATCTTAATGATAATGTTGATTATGGTTCTTAGACCTGAAGTTACTACACTAATCACATGTTGTTTGATGTATTTAGACATCATTATATGAGACCTTCAATAAGGGTTTCCATAAAGGTGATGCTTAGGTGCATTGTGACACATGGGATTGAATGTGAGTGATATAGATGGAATTTATCCCTCTTACAGGAGACTAATATCCATTCCAGTTGATAAGCGAGACTATGAAATGTATGGCCATACTCATGTGATTCAATATGTGATATGTGAACTCACATGCATCTCAGAAAGTCTGCTCTAGATCAAGGAACATGTACTGAACATTGAAGAGAATGATGATTCCATGCCTTGAGTTCAATCTTGATATTAATGACAAAGGAACTATACTATCATGGTAACACTGACCATGGATTAAGGTTGAAGTTGGTCTCCAACTTTTCAAACTACTTGGGTAACAATGATGTGTTTCTAGATACCGCTCATTGTTTGTGATGTCATAAATTAGTTATGGACAATCACTGTCAGTGTAATTTTGGACCTATAGGTTTGCACGCATAAGATGCACATAGAATATGAGTTTATTTATGAATGATGTTTAACTTTATTACTAAAGTGTTTAGGTATCAAGTTAAACAACTTAGGTGCAAAATTGATTGACTGGACTCTGAATCGATCGATTCAAGTGTTGAACCGATCGGTTGGAATATTAGGTCAATTAAAAACACAATTGGCTGCACACTTTCCTGACCTAGACATGTGAAACAACTATTTCACATATGAAATGACTGTTTCATTATGTGAAATAACCATTTCAGGATGTGAACCGACCGGTTCATCATTAGGGTTGTCTGGATCAATAATCAATTTGATTGGATCAAAGATTGATTCTGATTTCATGCTTTTGCATTAATCAAATATTTAATGACAATTTGATTCTGAATAAGTAACTAATGAATCGATCGGTTCATGGAGTGAATCAATTGTTTCACCATGCCAACTGACTAGTTGGGTAGTGAATCTATTTGTTCACTGTCTGAAGTTTCCAAAAAAATCACAAATTTAGTTCTTTTGACTCTCGTACAGACTGGGAACCCTGACCCTAGCCACTCGTATAAATAGAGGAATATTGAGGGTTTCTCTAACAAGACAATTATCTCTAAAAATTGTTGTCCACTCTAGTTGTGGTAATCAATATAGAGATCAAGAAAGTCCGACCTGATAAAGGGAGGGATAATAACAAAATGATGATTGTGGGAGAGAAAATCGGTGCTAGTATATTGATATTTGAAGGGACAACTCCTTCTCGTTGGATTTGGTAGTGTAACGTGGAGTTCCCATTGGTCAGTGTAGAGTACGCTATATGTGAGGTGGTTTCACCTGCTAGGAGGATGACATCAACCACCGTCTATGGTGTTGCACCAGGAGGTTGCCACTAATGACCATTCTAGTGTTTCTGCTGAAGAAGGAGCAAGTTTATGCTTGAAGTAGAAGCACATCACTGCATCAAGTTGTTAGACTTACTCTAGGACCAGGTATAACTCTTGTTACCTTCCTTCCTAGATACATTGTTGTTGGTGCAGTTTCCTAGTTAGGGAATGAGGCTTTCAATTTTTTGTTTCCGCTTCCCCTGATTTCTGAATAGTGGTATCAAAGCCACATTAATTTACAATGCATCAAGATTTAAATCGATGTGATCGAATTTATTTTCACTCCATATGGTGCATATATTAAATTGGTTGATGTGCACAACTATATATATATATATATATATAGGCAATCAATAAGCGTCACCCTAAAAGTGTTTTGATAATGAATATTAGCATGGTTATGGCCAATAACTGTAAATATATGTGTGAATAGTAGTGGTTATTCATTCTTGTTTATATTGTGTTTGCATATCGAGACTCTCTCCTTCTTCAAAATATAAATTATTTTTCTTCTTCCTATTTTCCCTCAAATATAACTCAAGGTTTTCCTTTCACAATGTAATATGAAATAGGATATTTTTAATTTATGTTCTTTGTGAGAAGGTGTTCTACACCAGATGAACTGATTGGCTCGTCTAGACATCAGTGCACTCCTCCAGGTGATCGGTTGGTCCACCAGTCGATCATTTCACCCTCCTTTCATCTAGCCACCTCGATCCTCCATTCGATTCGTTCGATTGAACTTGAGACCATACAAGCACTTCAAGAGCCCATCTGAGTGTCTAGGAGGCTATCCGATTAGTTTAAGAGATGAACAGATCAACCCAGATTTGTACGAGCATGGATCTCCACCAACAACAAATTATACACATGATGTAGACCTTAGGTGGTTGCAATTCCATGTGGATACTAGGAATTATATTAGGCTGGCCATAACCATTTCTCATATATTAATAATTTCATGTTTTTAGTGTGCTTATAGAATGTATATGATACATAAAATATGTGGTGATTGGATACGTATATGTATTTATATAAAATCCCTCAATACAATATTAAATCTAAGACGTTTTCCATTAGCTACATACATGAAAAGCTTGATCGACTAAGTGTGGGCACCCCAAGCCCAAGGGTAGTGTGTTGTCCTTCTCATCAAAGTGTGATGGTAGTTATATGGGCTTTCCAAGAGGGATGCATTTCTATCGTGTTGGCTTCTGGGTTAGGCTTGGCAAGATTTCCTTAATGAGATTAAGCACCTAGAAGCATGCATATGGAATATAACAAAGAGTTGTGCATACCATCTATCAAATATGAGATACATTTGGAAAAAGTTTCCTTCCTTAATAATTGGTTATGGACGTTGGTGTAGGCCAGGTAATAATTCATTTTTTTTCTTGGCTCGCTACAAGTTTGTATGTTGTAATCCTCTAAACTGATACATGAGGGTTATCAATTTGAACCAAATAGTGGTAACAATTATTAATTAAAAAACTAATTAATGTCGTCATATTTATCAAATCAAAATGTTTTGAAAAGTTGCAAAATATCTTTTGTAGAATCTAATGGCAAACACAAATACATAATCATTGTGATAAGTACTTGAGTAGGACAAACTAAACAGATTTACATCCACATATGGTTTAGGACTTTGACAAATGTTCTCAATAATGAGTGAAAGCTCTATGTTCTTGAAAGACCAGTGCCAAAGGAACCCACTCCAAATGTGCCTAAGGATGAAATGAATGCTAACTTGAAGCATGCCATGATGTCGATGACATTGAAGAACTTATGTTGAGCTGTATGAACTATGAGTTGCATGAACAACATGAAAACATGGATATTCTCGAGTTAGTAACACATCTTAAAGAATTATGTAAAGAAATCATGGTATAGTGTCTCCAAAGTGTTGGTTGAGTGCAGACTAATAGAGTGAGGTCCAGTAGATCTCCATGTGCTCAATATGATTCAACATGTCGAAAGAATAAGATTTCTTTTAGGTCAAGAGTTGACCATGGGTTTGACTCTACAATAATATAGCCAGTTTATTGAGTGTTATCACTTGTGTAACATGGATAAATTTTTGTCTGAGTTGTTTGACATGTTGATGCCAAAGTACGAATGAAGAAGGACAAATCATGATGGCGATAAGTGTAAGTGAGTCTAAGGGAAAAGTCAAAGCCAAGAAGAGTTCTAAGGCTAAGCTAAAGTCCAAATCTTCTACACTCAAGACTAAAAGAAGGGTAGGTGCCAAAGGAATTTTTCCTTTTCACTTAAATGGTTAAGGAAAGGAAGTGCCACCAATGCCACTAGTTGGACATTGGTAAAGGAACTATCCTCTTTATAAAGAGGATCTCAGGAAGAAGAAGGAGATAGAGATCTTCACTTCATGGTTTAAGATTAAGTAAGCTAGAAACTGTGTGGTGCAAGGGCTCCTGCAACTATAGTTGTAATATGTCATTCATGGGCATGTGATAGAATTAGTGAATTGCTATTATGTATCTACGATTAATGAATTCATTATGTATCTTGTATGGACAAGAATTTATGTTTTATTTTAAAAGAGAAGATCTTTTATGGAAATTCCTTATGTCTCGTAATATATACTTGATAGTTATAAGACAAATATGTATCACACATTACTGAATGACTTGATGACTCAAGAAATCACTAATATAGAGCCGACCTTTGGTGTCGGTTATTTAAGGCCTTTGGTGACGGTTTCAAAGGGACACATATGTGGCGACGCTAAAAGGCAAACCCTTAGGCGCCAGTTTGAAAACCAACACCAGAACACTTCGTGCCACCCAAAACGCGCCAGTAAGAGCTCTATAGGCGTCGGTTATCAGTACAGAAATTG
This sequence comes from Alisma plantago-aquatica, assembly GCA_963693085.1. Classification (NCBI taxonomy): domain Eukaryota; kingdom Viridiplantae; phylum Streptophyta; class Magnoliopsida; order Alismatales; family Alismataceae; genus Alisma; species Alisma plantago-aquatica. The sequence continues at coordinate 380,024,744 of OY856415.1, read as the reverse complement.
ATGCCATAATCATTCATGCCACAAAAAGGGCACCATCTAGGACACCATTGGCGTCAGTTTCTTTGTAATAACCGACGCCATAGCACCTTCCGCCACGCCCGTACTGGCCAGCACATCCGTGTTGTCTAACCACATTAGGCGGTGGTTTTTTGCCAATATCTGACGTTGTAAGCCTTTGTTGTCAGTTTTCTACTAGTAACTGGTGCCTAATGTGGCCACAGCCGTGCTGGCCAGCACGGCCGTGTTGTCTGGCCACATTAGGCAGTGGTATTTTGCTATTAGCCGACGTTGTAAGCCTTTGTTGTCGGTTTTCGACCAATAACCGATGCCTATTTTTTGAATTTTTTTTCGTATCAGTTTGCAGGCCTGCTGTGGCTGGTCAGTAGGTGCAGAAACCTGCAGTTCAGTTCTAAACTGTAGGTTTACTACATCCATTGATATCAGCCAACAACATACCACAAACCTGTAAAATTAACAAGATTCATTTTCACACATTTAGCAACCTGTAGTTCCATTCAAATTTCAGATTTACACATGTAGAAACATTCAGATACATGTAGAAACATTCATATAGCAGCCTGCAGTTCCTTTCATTTTCACATTCACATATGTAGAAACATACAGACACATGTAGAAACATTCATGTAGCAACTTGCAGTTTCATTCATTTTCACATTCATACATGTATAAACATTCAGACACATGTAGAAACATTCAGACATGTAGAAACATTCACACATGTGACAATTCAGAAAAATTCATTTACAAAATACCATTCTTTAGTCATTATCGCTATCAACATCCCAGTTATATTTTAAAACCCCCACTACTTGTATGGCTTTTGCCCATTCTTCTCTTACATCATTTAATTATTTTGCCGTATAGGGAGCATGTACATATAATAAGGCCTTACCTATAGTGGGGTCAGTTTTAAACACATACAAAGAGAATGATGTATATATATAATTAATAATATATAAATAAGATTGATATATTTCATATTATCTAATGACACTATATATAATACCTCATGTATGGTATCAATGTCCACTGCGACATATTTGATAATCATGTGCATAAATCACATCACATAGTATGCACATGCCCAACCGTTGTTTTGTGTAGCACACTATAAATTGAAACATACAAAATATTAGAAAATACAACTAAGCACAATTCACATAAATAATATATATATTGGAGTCGGGAACTTACTTCCACATTCTCCCAAATTATTAGTTGGTTCTTTTTCCTGGGGACCTTTCCTCCAGCCTTTTTGAACTCATGTAAACCCCTACATGTTAATGTAACACAATAAATTGTATAATTAAATAGTAATGTAATAATAGATGTTAACGGATATAAAAATGAAATATTTCTCACTGGAATAATACCATTTTCATTGTGTGTCCATATATTGGATTCAATTTAGTCCCCTTAGGATCTAGATAATAGACAGTGAATGTCCCGGGGACAATAACTAGTAACTCTCAATGCGTACCCCTAGAGGTAAAAAAGTTAAAAATTAATAACTCAAAATCCATAATAAAAATATAATTTTCTTAAGTCCAAATTATAAGCAAAGTAAACTTACTCCACATTGAATGGAGCTATTATCACCATCTTCTTATTTTGACCAAAATTTGTAAAAGCATCACAACAGTATTGTTCAACTGGCGAAGGGTCTTTAGCTACTAGACTAATCAAAGATGGAACTAAAAATCCTACATTTTCAAATGAAAAATCTGCATATATCTTGTCTAAGTAGCTGCAAAACATGTATTACGTATGCATTAATACAAAAGAAACCAGATCACCGGATCCTACACAAGGTATATGGATGTATAAACAAGATCTAACCTTATCCATATCTCTATCATAGATGTATTCAGCCAATCATAGCGAAACAACTCCAAAATATCTTGTATAAATAGTTTGTTTTCGTATGATTGACCTGTAGCATCCGCATCTATAGAAACATTTATAGGGAAATTTATATCATGTTCACCTAACCATACTGCCATACCCCTACAAATAGGACCTAACGGGACAGGTAGGTCCTGTGGAACCCAACTTGGTAATGTAGGAGGTGGATGTGGAGGCCTAGATGCTCTGACTGTCTTCCTTTTAACCTGTATATATAATTTCAGATCAATTGACCTCATATATACGCACTGACAATTTAACATAATGTAAATTTACCATACAATTTCAGTATAGACAACATCCTCTTTGAGTCACAATATCACTCCGCCTTCTATCTCACCAAGCGTTTCACAATCTAGGTTGGCATATGGCAATGGAAGATCCATCCAACTGGGGAATATACGTAGCGGGCTCACACAAGCCCAACCATATGGTAATGGAGACCCATGAAACATTTCCCCTAAAAGGGGTGGGTAAGCTGACGCCTCTGCAACGAAAAATTCTTTACTTTTTAGACGACATGGTTTCGACCCCTACAAATTTACGTAAAGAATATTATATACATATATACATATCATCTTGAAAACATATCATCTTGAAAAGACTAACGACTATGTTATAAAAATACTTACAGCGGATGTGCTAGGTGGTGGGCCTATAGGATTATTGCCAACCTCTGCACTAGGAGAAGAGAGGGACACCATAGGTACTGTCTGAGTGGCAGTCTGAGATGCCTGCCACTTTCTCATTGTTTCATGGAGCATCTTATCAACTGCTTCCTTGACTCTCTTATCAACTACTTCATTGACTCTCCTATCAATTATCTTATCTACCTATACATGGATAAAAGAAACGTTAGCTTCTGATTATTGAATTTCCTTTTACATTAACATTCTAAAAAAAGAATAGGTTACCTCTTCTTGTGAAATTCCCATTTTTGGGACATGTTTGCACTGGGATGGCCCAAAGAACGCTTTGATTCCCACACCAGCGCCTGCACCTCTAACACGTCCAGGATGCTCTGGGTTAGCCAGAGCAACTGTCAATTCATCCCTTGTGCCCTCAGGGATGAACTTGCCTTGTTTCCTCAGCTCGTGCAGCTCCTGCTAATCGCCATAAACAGAAATTGGTAAGTAAACACCACAAATAGTCATTATTCGAACGATTGCTCTAAGAGTTGTATTTTACCATTTTTGCAGCCGCCTCAGCAGTTGCGGGCTTCATTATTTCTCCCTTCTTGTTTTACCTCCCAGCTATCTAGACATCATGGCGAGGCAGAGGTGCGGTACCTATAGTAGAGGACTCCTGAGTAGCAGCAGACTGAGCAGTAGACTCAGCCTGTAGTCTTTGGCAACCACCTGCATAGCCCTTTGGACCCATTGTGTGGTCATGCACATTCAGTGCACGCCTTGCTCTTTGCTCCTCACTGATAGCCTAGTTAGTATACACATTGATTTGAGTAGTAACACTAAAGGTTAATCTTGAATAGGTTAATTAATGGTTAAAACATCCTAAATGAGATTAAGTTTTTAAGAACAGTCCCAAACCGGGGACTATCTAAGATTTACTCCTAATGAGTAAATCTTGGACGAGTTTCTAGGCCAACAAATACATGTGCTGTCATTCTTACATATAATAAATGTATACCACCTACCCCATTCTTGAACACCTAATCCCACTAGTAAGTGTATAATGTGTATTGAGTTTTCAAGAAAATTTCGGCAACATTTCACCCCTATTACCCAAGTACATATGTACTTAGAGAACAAACGGGGAAATGCTACCAGAATTTTCTTGAAAACCCAATACACATTATACACTTACATCCTAAGTGAGATTAGGTGTTCAAGAACAGTCCCAAACCAGAGACTATCTAAGATTTACTCCTAATGAGTAAATCTTGGACGGGTTTCTAGGCCAACAAATACATATGTTGTCATTCTTATATATAATAAATGTGTACCACCTATCTCATTCTTGAACACCTAATCTCACTAGTAAGTGTATAATGTGTATTGGGTTTTCAAGAAAATTTCGGCAGCATTTTCCCGCTATTCTCCAAGTACATATGTACTTAGAGAACAAATGGGGAAATACTACCAAAATTTTCTTGAAAACTTAATACATATTATACACTTACATCCTAAGTGAGATTAGGTGTTCAAGAATAGTTCCAGACAGGGGACTATCCAAGATTTACTCATAATGAGTAAATCTTGGACGGGTTTCTAGGCCAACAAATACATGTATGTTGTCATTCTTATACCTGCAATCCTAGTTTCATCATCCATATCCTATGTTTTGTGTAACATCAATTAATCATGCCTATCAGTAAATACTAAATAGTAAATAAACCCTGATTCCATATATCAAAGATTTGAATCAAAATGAACCCTAATGGAACATTGGGAGAGTGAGAATATTATACCTCACTTGAAGATTGAAGAAGAAATATATGCAAGTCAGCAAGTCAACATCACATGGAGAAGTAATTAGTCTTCCATAATAAACCTTACATGTATTCAAACCTTTCACAATTTTGGAAACTTAGTTACTTGTAGATCTAAGGAGAGGGAAAAGATTACTTGCATCATTATCAACAATCATTAAATTGAGTCTTATTGTATTCACATTGTTGCCAAAAGGTTACTTTATATTATTGTGCACTAGGTTTTGAAAAGCGCAAAGCGGGAAGCGTGCGGATCGCCCCCCTTGAAGCGGAAAGCAGGAAGCGGGTTTTGAAGTGGACACTTTTTGGAAAAGCAGCCCACATTGTTTAGAACATTTTGAAAAATTTAGTGATTGCCATACTGCTAAGAAAAAGAAATATTACTCAACAATCAAGCGGCCCACATTTTTTGCATCAAAAAAACAATCAAACATTTTGAATAATATTTCACTGCATTGAAATTAGTTGTTTCAAACAAACATGATATTCGTGTATGCTATCACATTATATTCAGCAAGAACTGACAACTAACAATCAGGTATTGTAACATGTGAGAAAATTACAGATCACCATATTACTTTGTATGTTAGTGAGTACTAACTCATGTTACATTGTACTGCAATATTGATATATTGTATCATCATATGAAAAAAATTACATATCATGCAATTCATATACTTGCATTATGAATATATGAAAGTATTATGAAGCATCAAATTACTTACTATACAAGTGAAACACATGTTACTTTACAAAACTGATACACTCCAATATGGTATCGATGCAGACCATGCAATTAGTAAATATGACAAAATTACAGACCTTCAAAAAAATGAGTATACTAGTAAGTGTTGATGGATGCTACTTAATAATATTAATGTATTAAGTAAGAATATTAGCTAAATGTACTAAGAAATGGTTCCGAGAAGAAGACAGAGTAGCAGGCGGTTGCAACAGAGAAGGGAGCGGCAGGGTAGCAGGGCCAACTTACTTACAACGGTAGGAGTGGTAGAGAAGGGGGCAACAGTTGCGGTGGCTGGCGGCAACGGAAAGAAGATGACTGGAGGCGAGCTCCAGAACCAGCGGCAGGCACAGCGGTTTGACGAGCAGCGGGCAGGAGGAAGAAGAGAGCAGGGGGCGGCGGCTTGATCAGGAGATGGCGGCGTCGACCACAGGAGCAGGCTGGAGTGTGATCGGCGGCGTCGAGAGGGGAAGGGCTAATTTTACAATGAAACAAAGATGAATGGGGAAGAGTCTGTTTCTCGCGGGGGCTATTAAGTTAACAAAGGCGTCAGTTTTCTATTAAACTGACACCTAATATCCATGAGCGTTGGTTGCCAAAAAAAAATTGATGTCCATTGGAAAATCTTAACTCTAAAAAATTTCGCAGGGATGGCGCGCGAAATCTTATCAGCGTCGGTTTTCCCACAAAAACTGACGACCATATTTTTCGTCGTTAGGCGTCGGTTATTAGTTAAAAAACCGACGTCGTATGTGAAACTTTGGGGGTAATTTTTTTCACTCGAAAATTTAGATTTGGCGGGTTATTTTAGGCGTCGGTTCGTTTTAGGGAGCCGACACTAAATAAAAAGTGATACCCATGTCTAGCTGGTCTTCAAATATAGATGTCGGTCTCTGTAATTAGCCGACGTTGTAGGGTTTAGGCGTTGATTTTTGGGAATAACCGACGTCTCTAAATGTGACGTTATAAGCTATTTCTGTACAGTAAATGATTAACCACAACATTGCCATCTAGAGTGTGTAAATGAGAATTGCATTTCTAGAATCTATAATGATGGTTATCTAGACTCTTCTGACGTTGAACCAATATAAGCATGCACGTCTTATTTATTGGGCAATATGACAAAAGTATCTTTACTATATGTAGTGGGAGATTGACTATTGTATTAAGACTCATACATGCTGATGTATATAGACCTTTTAGAACAAATGCTAAAAGTAGTTACCAGTACCTCATTATATTTGCTGATTCTATTAGTAGACATAGAAGTTTGTATTTAATGAAGTACACATATGAATCTCTTGAAGTGTTTAAGGAGATCATGAATTAAGTATGTAACCAGCTTGGTATAGGCATTAAGACGCTTCGATATGATCAGTGTTGTAGTATTTTAAAACCAAAAGTTTGAGGACCTTATGGAGAGACAGTGATAGTGCATCACAATGAACTCCACCTGAAACATAACAACGTGTCAAAAAGAAGGAATATCACCTTGTTAAGTCATGGTGTGATTCTTAATGAAACTAGCTAATCTTCTGATTCCCTTGTGGCTAATGTTATACACTAAAACAATGTACCATCTAAAATGGTTCATAAGAAACCATATGAGACATGGGATGGGAGGTCTCCCAATATTTCTTTCATATAGATTAGATTAAAAGCTTACCGAAGAAAATAAATTCTTAAAGGCTTTATCCACAAATCACACAAATGTTGTTTTTTTAATACTACTTTTATATGTAAATCCAAAAAAAAATTGTTTTGTTGCCTGGATAATTGTATTCCTAATAGGAATTTTATTCCAAAGGAATCAGTGGGAATAAAGTACATCAGGAAAAGTTCAAGACAAATAAGAAAACAATGAACCTAAAGTGGTATAATAGGAACAACATGAATCACAAATTGTTGTGGAATCTCAACTTTCATATGTAACATAGAACCTCATAAATCTAGTAGAACACACCTTGAGTTTGAAATATTATGATATTGTATAACTCAAGAAGGCAGTGAGTTGATCATATATGATGAGCCAACAACCTACCAAGAGGCTATTGAGGGTCCAAAGTATGAGAAATGGCTTGAAGACATTAGATCCAAGATGGAGCCCATGTACACCAACAAGGTATGACCTTAGTGGATCCAGCTGAAGGGGTAAAATGCATAGGGTGGAATTAGAATCTTCTGAAAAAGACCACCATGGAAGCATAGACTAGTTACAAAGAGTTTCAAACAAGTTCATGTTGTTGAACATAATGAAATCTTGTAACTAGTTGCCATGGTTAAACTTGTTAGGATAATGCTTGCTATTGCAACTTAATTTGACTATGAAATTTTGCAAAATGGATGTTAAAACCGCATTTCTTAATTGGAATATTGCACATGATGTGTATGTGACACATCCGAAAGGTTATATAAATCCACATAATGAAAATAAAGTCTATAAGTTACAAAGGTCAATCATTGGATTGAAGCAAGCATCTCAAAATTGGAATCTTAAATTTGACAAGATAGTCAAAGAGTTTGACTTGAGTTAGAATCAAGATAAGATCTATGATTACAAAAGATTTTGTGGGAACATATCCATATTCCACATAATGATGGGGAATAATATCCTTATACTGCAAATGTTAAAACTTTGTAGGGAAAGTAACTTCTCTATGAAGAGTTTAGGAAAAGAATCCTATATGATAGGAATTAAGATATATAAATATAGATCTTGAAAGCTTCTTGACCTAAGTAAAAGCACATACATTGACAAGATGTCAAAGGGTTCAATATATAGGACTTAGTCAGAGAAAATCTTTCTATGTTCCATGGGATTAGTCTCTCAAGAGCCTAGTGTCCCAGTTCTTGTAAAGAATGGGAAAACAGTGATAGATACCATATAAATTCACAATTTGATTCATCATGTATGCAATGTTATGTACCCATTGTGTTATCTTGTATGTATTGGACATGACGAATAGATATATGTTAGATCCCCAGTAAAAATCACTAGACTTCCATACAAGAACGTCCTCAAGTACTTAATAAGTACTAAAAAGGTTGGTTCCTTGGTTTTGGTAATAAGGAAGAGGTTGGTGTAAGGGGTTACACCAATGCAAGCTTCCAAAATGATAAGAAAGATTATTGTTCACAATCTAAAATTGTGTTTGATCATTAAACAAGAACTGCAAGCTGGAAAAGTTTCGAGATAAAGATAGTTTATTAAATTCTATAATAGAAATTGAGTATCCTAGTGTTATGAGAATAGTAGAGGATGATGTATGGATCTAGACGTTCATATAGATGAACTTGTGGGAGGTTCCAACTATTAATGACATAGGAGAAATGTTGTGACAGCAATGGAGCTACTTGATAGGAAAGGAATCTCATATAACATACTACGACACTTCCATCTCATACAAGATGTTGTATAATGAAGAGATGTGAAACCTGCAAAATACCAACTAGAAGTAAACGTTGCTAAACTGCTACATAAGTGCTTTCACAGCAAGAACATGATGGACATGTTAAGATCACTTGGAATAAGATTTGTGGGTGATTGGCTCTAATTGTAAGTGGGAGTCTATTGGTATGTATACCCAGAGAACCAATCATATGATAATTGGCTTGTAGAATTAGATACCTAATTTGATAATGATAAAGGTAATTTTGTCTATTATGTTTGTCTCAGTCATGAGATGATGACACACATAGTAGATTTCTAAGAATGATTTTACTGGATGACATATGTCTTCAGGTTGATGACCTAAAAAATTTAACCATATGTATGATAAGAGAACATACATTCTTGTATGTCCCTAGTCACATGTTATTGTGGAAGAAATATAGACAATAGTAATACATAAAACTAGAGTGTGTGTTTACTAATGACAGAGTTTCATTAGTCATTCTATGTGATATCAAGTCAAGCACACATGTGTATGTTAGAGAACAGTATCAAACAAACCCACTATATTAGTGATTCATGTGTACCACAAAATGGTAGTCACAATCATCACTCATAGTGATAGTGATGATTGTGGTTCTTGGACATGAAGTCTCTACAATAATCACTTGCTGTCCAGTATATTTAGACAACAGCTAACATAACCTTGAAAAAGGGTTGTCATATAGTTGATGCTTAGGAGAATTGTGGCACGTGGGGAGTAGATGGGATTTGTCCTTCCCACAGGATATTGATATCTAGGTCTCTTGATAAGAGAGACAGAGAAATGGGTGCCATACTCATGTGATTCAATATGTGATATGTGAACTCACACGCATCTCAGACAGTCTGCTCTAGAACATGGATTGAACGTTGAAGAAGATTACTATCCATGCCTCGAGTTCAATCCGAATATCAACTAAAAAAGGAACTATACAATCATGGTAACACTAATCATCGATTAAATTTGAAGTTTTTCTCTAACTTTCCAAACTACTTCAGTATCAATGATGTGCTTCTAGATACCTCTCATTTCTTGTGATGTCATAAGTTAGCCATGGACATTCACTGCCAACGTAATTTGGACTTATAGGGTCACACACATAGGATGTACTTGAAATAGTATTTTATTCATGAATTATGTTTTACTTGATTACTAAAATTATTTAGGTATTCAATTAAACAACTGAGGTTCAAAATTGACTGTATGGAATTTGAACTATTGGCTTAAGTGTTGAACTAATCGGTTGGAGTGTAGGTCAATTGGAAACATAATTGGTTGCTTATTTTCCAGACCTGGACATGTGAAATGATCATTTCACATATGAAATGACTGTTTCATGATGTGAATAGACCAGTTCATCATTTAGGTTGTTCGGATTAATGATCAATACAATTGGATCAAGGATTTATGTTGATGTCAGGATTTTGCATTAATTGAATATTAAATGTCAATTTGATTCTGAATAGGAAACTATGAAACTGATCATTTCATGGAGTGAATCGACCAGTTCACCATGCCAATTGATCAGTTGGGCAATAAACTGATTGGTTCACCATCCAAAGTTTCAAGAAAAATTGTGAATTTAGTTCTTTCGAATCCCATACATACTGAGAACCTTGACCCTAGCCTCTCCTATAAATAGAGGGGTATTCGCTGCTTTCAAGACATGAAAATTAGCTCTTACAATTGTTTTCCTCTCTAGTTGTGGTAACCAATAGAGAGCCTAAGCAAGTCCTACTTGATAATGGGAGGGATAGTAAGGGAGAGACAATTGTGGGAGAGTGAATCTGTGCTAGTATACTATCGTTCAAAGAGTCAACTCCTTCTCGTTGGATCTGGTAGCACAATGTGAAGCTCCTAGTGGTCCATGTTGAATATTCTAGAAGTAATGTGGTTTCACCCTCTAGGACGATGCCATCAACCGCTGTCCATGGTGTTGCACCAGGTGGCTGCTGCTGACGATTGTTCCAATGTTGTTGCTGAAGGAGCAAGTTTTTGCTTGAAGAAGAAGTGTTCAATACATCAAGAGTTGTCGATTGACTTTATCTAGTACCAAGTATAACTCTTGTTACCTTCCTTCCTAATTAGAGTGTTGTTGATGCGATCTGCTAGTTAGGGAATTACGCTTTAAATTTTTTGTTTCCACTGCCTTATATGTCGCCTCGATTTCTGAACATCGGGGTAGTGGAGCTAGAGGAGTAGGATGGATTTTAAATGTGGTTTCACTGATGGAAACACCTTTCTTGCTCATAGTGTAGTTAAAATATATGAAAAGTATTTCTTAGTAAGAGATTGAAAAATACCCATAGATGATATTAGGGCATGGAGAATGGTAGTCCTTTGTATTCTTCTTGGAGTCAAAATAGGTCATGTGGTAAAGGATATAATGGGCTCATTTGACTCATATTTCCTTAAGGATACAATACACTAACACTCTTGCTCTTTATACAATATATGTTTGGTTTTTCTTTGGATGTACATTGTAATTGACAATGTGTTCAATGATGTCATTGTTGATATATAGGGTAGAGGAGGGTAGGATGGATTTCTTTCTATAGGGTATCTCATTTGTGACAAAGTGGAATTTTTCATAAGTATGAAGTAATTACTTTTTTTACCTCATTATACCCACTCATGGTCCCAAATTATTTTCTTGTCTTCATAATCAATGTTGAGACTCAAATACAAAATACGGTGATCAATGTAGTTTTTATACACATTATCACACCTCAAATTAGATTCAATCATCACTTTTTACAAAGAAGCAAACTAATACATCAAACTTCATCTTTTGGTTCTCAAACTTTTTCTACATATTCTACACATATGTGTGAAGCTGTGGTCCAAATTTCATGTGATTTGGACATTCCAACAATTTTCTATGATTTCTTGAAATTTTGTGGTCAAAACCCCTTTTAATTTCCCTTTTATTGACTTTTCCATGTCATCGATCCAAGGCATAGATTTGGGGGCGATCTCTTCCCTTGGATGCACCCTCCCATGGACCATGGTCCAATCTAATAGCCTAGGAGTTATCTTCAACCTCCCACTGATTGCGAGGAAGAGAAATTGCGACCCCAAAGGCACAATTAGCCATAAACAACCTCGATTAAAAATTCTAACTGAGAGGGAATGTGCACCTCATGATTTTGCATTCACCCAACCCTATTTTGACTAGTTTCTCTCTTTGTTGCACCACCAAAATGAGTTCCTTTCCTTCCCATCTCTGTCCGGTAGCCATGGATGCTGCCCAAACCCTTTCTAGCCTACACTATAAAAACACCCCCCAAAGGCCCGTAACAAGAACCAATACACCTTGGTCATGTGATTGCACACTACAGCAGCTCAAATAGCCCAATTTTCCTCCCCATTTTCTTGCTAAATGGTCTGCACTGCTGCCTGATGCTATTTGGGCATTCAGCCCTTACGCCCTCTACCCACCAATCGCAACCCCCCTCTACTTCATGGGGTCATTGTGAGTTCGGGAGGCACCTTTCCAACCCACATTGATGCCTCCTTCCCCTAATACTCCTTGCACTGGTGAGGCCCTCCATCGGGCAACCTCTATTTGCATGAGAATTGGAAAAGACGAGGAATGTCCCCAAATCGTTTGGTTCAAGAGGGACCAGCCGACCCAGTTGAACCAAATGAATTCTGATGAACCGCTCAATTAAGGATTTGAACCACAAATCAGTGATGAACCAAATCCTTGGATAAGTAAGACGTGTGCCTATGTGGCATAATCTCGATCATCTGATCAAGTACATCCAACGGTCCCCCTTTTTCCCGATTATATATTTCTCATCTTTTACAAATAATCACTTAAATACTCAGATCTTGATTTCATCATAGAAATTGCTTCCTAGCTGCAAAAATTACAAGTGAATAGTCAATTTCGATCTTAAAAATCCAATTAATACAATTAAAATACCCCTAAAGCCTAATTATATATGTTTCTCATTGATATTCCTATATATTTTTCCTTTTCTTATTTAATATGTCTAATTAGGTTACAAGTACTTTTTATGTATCTCTTGATTATATACATGGATATATACTTGTTTGAGTTACTATTCCCTATTTATTAGTCTTCCATTTTTCCTATATTATATTTTGAGAAAACATGAGAACATAAATGATATTGCCTATTATGACTGCACATATATTAATAATGATGATGTTGATAATGTTGATAATATTGATATAGGGTACAAGCAACCCCCTCATTTAGAGGTAGAACTTGTACGTTGGCCTCCTACCTTATATGGAGAGAAGGAGCCCAGTGACCTCCCCCATCGCGTTGGGGAGATAGAGTCACACAAAAATATATAAGCATGCTTCTCGATTAAAGAATAATGGGAACTCGTAATAAAAATCGAATTGTTTGAAATACATAACTTGTCGAATAACTTTTGGTTTTGGAAATTGCTTGTTACACTTTTACATATAAGTCATGTCAAGTATACTCTTTTTTTATAAACCATTTTACTTTTTTATGTAGTGTACCATGAAATTGCATTGACTTTTTGTCTTGATTTTCTTTATTTGAAGAAAAATATTAGAACCTTGACTATATCGCTTCCTCACTCATATACTCTAATGATAAAGATAAATCATATATATCTCCTATATTGGGTTAGTTTGTTCTTTAAATATCTAGTTTTTGCGGTATTATTTCGTATTGTATATGCCAGTGTGTTAGGCCCTATTAGGCCACTCAGGGATGGGTGCTTCAATCCTTTTACTACTATTTAGGGGGTAGGATTGGGATTGGGGTAAGAATGGTTCCATGACGGTTGGTATCAGATATTACACACTCCCATATACTTTAAGTAAATAATTTCTCAAGTCTCTTACACCGAAGAAACCTTAAAGTCCATACTGGTGAAAATTGAGTTGTCTAGGCTCGGGTTCCTGGCATAATTTCTCCTATCCATCTTCACGGTGGCTGAGATTCCCCACTCTACCTGGCCTTAATTGATCCAAAACTAGATGCAAAGTTTCTCTTGTGAAATCCTAGAGAGTCTTCTAGCATCTCATCTATTCTTTAAGGACTACCTAAGCCACCCATGTAGATGAAGATTAGGTAGTCTTCTCATATCCTCATGTGGTCCTTCTCTTGTGACCTTTTACCACATGATGTCTCGATTATGGGTAGCGTATGCATGGGAAAAATGAATATCAATAGAAAATTTTAAAAGTTGATCCTATGATATGACCTTAATTTGGAAAACTCAATTTTGATCAATGAATACTTTGAAATCAAATACTCCTGTTTGACCCTTCATGAACACTTTATTTAACCAAAATATGACTACATGTTTTCTATTTTTTGAGGTAAATCTTGATTTGGTGAAATAAGAAGGATTTATACCTTATCGTTGATAAGGTCCCTATTGATTAAATCCATGTTTCCCTATTATTGAATAAACCTCAAACCTAGATAAAAAACTCTTACCCTATTTTTGATACACATCATTATTATGCCATCAAATTATTAATCTTAATGACTCAAAAAATCATGATGTAAGACTATGATGCAAAAAGTAGTTTTCCTATTTATTATTGATACCTTTCACATTCTCAATTTTGATATTATGATTATGGGCCTATATGTTTCACTATTATGCTCTATAATGCCAAATTCAAATCCTTGATTTCCAAATTATATCACTACCTTGATCATAAAAGGAAAGGAATGCAACTGTTACCTTAACTTTGTAAAATCTTGACATTATTGCCCTATTATTGTGAATATTTGTTTTATATACGATTGAATCTTTGATACTCTTCCTATTTGGATAAGATCAATGGATCTTGACTAATGTTAGTAATGTGATACATTAGGGTGGTAGTTGACTCATAACTCCCCTAACCTAGGTCATATCCGTATTATGACTACATCTAAATTGTCACCTTGTTGATCATTTAGATTGGAAAGGTATCCCATTTGGATTGGTTGACCTAAGTCCAATAGGTTAAAACCATGGTTGATACTCGATCTTGAATATTGATAATGACCTTGATATTTGATAATGTTAACTATAGCTTGTGGTTGACTTCCTAGATAGACCTAGGTCTAGATCATTTATCAAACTTGGATACCATGATAATGAAATCTTGATATGTTGCTTGAATATTGTTACTCGAAATTGAATATAGATGAGTGATCTCCCCCAAGGTCTAAATAGGAATATAAACCCTAGCTTTATAATATTTATACATATGATCAAATTTTGGATCTATGACTTTTGGTGTCTAAATTCTTGACTCTTGGTATTTATTAATAGAATTGTGACTCACGATTATCAATCTCAATAACGATACAAATCCTATTTTCACATTATTTGGATCTACATCTCACCCTAGTTATATGATTAATGACTTCAAAATCCCAAATCTTGAAATTTTTAAATGATGACTATTTTTACTCTCTCAATTAATGACTTAGGGTTTATCTCTCATTAGGACTAGGGTGGGACCTCCCATTGATTTTGAGATCAAAATCATGATATTGAAAGTATGATGTTGTCTCAAAATGTTGAAATATGAAATCTCAAATCATGGATGCATAACCCCAGCTAGACCAATGTAGAAGCTAGGAACCTGAGATATTGGAAATGAAATTCACCTTGTATACTTGATTCAAAACTCTATTTTTTTGACATAAAATATGATCTCTCCAAATTTGTGATCAATAGGATACTCCCCATATGTTTGGCTCATATGATGACTTCAAACAATATACGCATTGACCTTGATACTCAATTGCTCGATGATGAAATGATGTTTAATGCCAAGCTAGTTATGATATGGACCGTGGAATCCCAATTATGATTATTGGACTAGTGAAATTTTGAGGACATAATTTTGATTTTATAGTTGAGTATGTTTTAGTAATTGAGGATATGATCTGGATTTGGACAATTCTAATTTTGATGATGTTTTTGAATTTTGGGGACAAAATTCCTTTTTAAGGAGGGAAGGATGTGACAAAGTAGAATTTTGCATAAGTATGAAGTAATTAATTTTTTTGACCTCATTATACCCACTCATGATCCCAAATTATTTTTCTTGTCTTTATAATCAATGTTGAGACTTAAATACAAAATATGGTGATCAATGTAGTTTTTTACACATTATCACACCTCAAATTAGATTCAATCATCACTTTGTCCAAAGAAGAAAATTGATCTATTAAACTTCATCTTTTTGTTCTCAATCTTTTTCTACATATTCTACACATATTATAACGCTATGGTCCAAATTTCATTTCATTTGGAGATTCCTACGATTTTCTATGATTTCTTGAAGTTTTGTGGTAAAAACCCCTTTTAATTTCCCTTTTATTAGCTTTTCCATATCATCGATCCATAGCATGGATTCAGGGGCGATCTCTGCCTTGGATGCACCCTCCCACAGACCATGGCCTGATCTAATGGCTAGGGAGTTATCTTCAAACCCCCACTGATTGTGGGGGGACTAATTGCGACCCCATAGGCGCAATCAGCCATAAACAACCTCGATTCATAATTCTAACAGAGAGGAAATGTGCACCTCATGATTTCACCCTCACTAACACTATTTTGACCAGGTTTCTCTCTTTTTCGCACTGCCAAAATGAGTTCATCACCTTCCCTTATCTGTCTGGAGGCCATGGATGTTGCACAAACCCTTTCTAGCCTAAAACCTAACCCTAACACTATAAAAACACCCCCCAAAGGCCCGCAACTAGCACCAATCCACATTGATCATGTGATCACATGCTGCACTAGGTCAAATAGCCTGATTTCCCTCCCCATTTTCTTGATGCATGGTCTATACCACCACCTGATGCTACTTGGGCATTCATACCTTACGCCCTCTACCCATCAATCACAACCCCCTCTACTTCGTAGGGTCACTGTGAGTTCGGGCGACACCTTTCCAACCCACATCGAAACCTCCTGATCCTGATCCCCCTTACATCGACGAGGCCCTCCACATGGTAGACTCTATTTGTGTTAGAACTAGAGAAGACGAGGAATGTCCCTGAACCGTTTGGTTCAAGAGGGACCAACCGACCCAGTTGAACCAAATGAATTGTTGATGAACCACTCAACTAAGGATTTGAGTTATAAATCAGTGTTGAATTGGATCCTTGCATAAGTGAGTCATGTGCATAATTGGCATAATCTTAGTCATCCAATCAAGTACATCTGAAGGTCCCCCTTTTTCCCAATTAAAGATATTTTGCTCATCTCTAACAAATAATCATTTAAATACTTCTATCTTGATTTAACCATAGAAATTGCATCCTAGCTCCAAAAATTACAAGTGAATAGTCAATTTTGATAAAAAAATCCAATGAATCCATTAAAAATACTCCTAAATCATAATTCTATATGTTTCTCACTAATATCCCTAGATCTTGTTCCTTTACTTATTTAATATGTCTAATGATTCAACAATGATGTGTAATATTTGGAAACCCTAGATTTGGACTCTGAATTATCTTGTAACCTAGATCTAATCTAGTTGAATTATCTACTCTTGAAATGAATCATGAGTGATCTAGATCTATTTACTTGATTCAATCTTGATTATAATCTTTATGAATAATGAGTAATCTTGATATTGATCTTAATCTTGCAAAACCCTTGATGTACTATTGACCCATCAATCTTATCTTGAATTCCAATTATACTAAGTATCATGATCATGAACTAGAAATTTGATGGTGACTTGGATAATGACCATAAATTAGGGTTAACACATGTGATCCTAGAAAACCTAGGTAAGTCATTCACACTAAAAAATACTTGGCACTTGAAATAATGTTGGATATATTGAAATATGGGTTGATTATAAGTGGATGACAAAATCGTAAGATTAATATAGAAAAGTGTAACCCTAATCTAGAATATTAAACATGATATTCTAAACATCATGATTTAGGATCTGACTCGAAGGGTTGAACTATTGATTCAGATATTGATTATACTTGAAATCCTCAGTGAAAGGTATGTTGTTATACCTCCTATTTGGTTGTACTGAAGATACTTTTTATGTATCTCTTGACTATATATGTGGCTATATACTTGTTTGAACTAGTGTTCCCTATTGATCAGTCTTCCATTTTTCCTATATTGTTTTTTTGAGAAAAACATGAGAACATAAATGATAATGCCCATTATGACTTCCCGTATACTGATGATGATGATGTTGATAATATTGGTAATGTTGATATTGAGTGCATGCAACTCCTCCTTTGGAGGTGGACTTGGACATTATCCAACTAGATCATATGAGGATAAGGAGCCTGGTGACCTCCCCCATCGCGTTGGGGCGATAGATCCACATTAAAATATATAAGCATGCTTCTCGATTACAACATAATGAGAACTCATAATAAAAGTCGAACTGTTTGCAATACACAACTTGTCGAATAACTTTTGGTTTTAGAAATTGCTTGTTATACTTTTGAATATAAGTCCTGCCAAGTATACTCTTTTGTTATAAACCATTTTAATTTTTTTATATAGCGTACCGTGCAATTGGATTGACTTTGTGTCTTGATTTTCTTGATCTTAGGCAAAACATTGGAACCTTAACTGTATCACTTCCACACTCATATACTCTGATGACAATGATATATTGGAAAAAAAACTCCATTTTGGTTAGTTTGTTCTTTATATCTCATGTTTTTGAGTTACTATTTCTTATTGTATATGACAGTGTATTAGATCCTATTGGGCCACTCAAGGATGAGCGCTTCACTTCTTTTACCACTATCTAGGTAGTGGGATTAGGATTGGGGTAAGAATGGTTATGTGACAAGTTCCCATCTATTTTTTGGTTGATTTCAAAGTCAAGGAAGAATGTAAGCTCCTCCATCATACTCATTTCAAATTCACTTTGCATAAGAGAACAAAACTCCCAAAAAATATCAAGATTAGTACCACCAAAGATGATATGATCAACATACATATGAATAATTAAGAAATTGTTAGAAGTGCATTTTTTAAAGAGAGTAGAGTCAACTTTTCCCATGGCATAGATGTTATCAATTAAAAAGCATTTTAATTTCTCATACCAAGATCCATGGTCTTGTTTGAGCCCATAAAGAGCTATTTGTAATAGATAAACATGATTAACATTTTTTCATGTTCGGAGCTAGGAGTTTGAGCCACATAGACTTCATCCTCTAAATCTCCATTCAAAAATGAACTTTTTGTTCGTATGTTTTCCCACTGATCCAATCATATGATGATTGTAATGGGAAATTAGATACCTAGTTTGATAATGATAAAGGCAATTCCATCTATTTTATTTGTCTCAATCATGAGATGATGACACATATATAGTAGATGTCTAAAGAATGAAATTACTTGATGACACGTGTCTTCAGGTTGAGGACCTGAAAAATGAGATCATATGTATGATAACAACACATAAATTCTTATTATGTCCCTTGTTTGATATTAATGTGGATTCGAAATAGACAATAGTAATACATAAGACTAGAATGCATCTTGACTGATGAAAAAGTCTCACTAGTCATAATAAGGGATACCATGTCAAACACATAGACACATGTTAATGATTAGTGTATCAGACAGGCCCACCTTGATAGTGATACATGGAGACCATGGAATGGTAGTTGAAATCAACTATCATAGTGATAGTGGTGATCATTGTTCTTAGACCTGAAGTCACTATACTCATCACATGTTCAATGTATTTTGACATCACCCAATGTGACCTTGAATAATGGTTTCCATAAAGGTGATGCTCGGGTACATTGTGACACATGGGGATTGAGTATGAGTGTTGTAGATGAGATTTGTCACTCCTACTAGAGATTGATATCCAGACCACTTAATAAGCGAGACTGAGAAATGTATGACCATACTGATATGACATATTATATGTGATATGTGAGCTCACATGCATCTCATATAGTCGGCTCTAGTTCAAGGAACATGGATCGAATGTTGAAGAGGATGGTGATTCCATGTCTCAAGTTCAATCCAAATATCTAAAACAAAGTAACTATATGATCATTGTAACACCAATCACAAATTGTAGGTTGAAGTTGTTCTCCAATTTTCCTGTACTTTGATAGCAATGATGTATTTCTAGACACTGCTAAATGATTGTGATATCATAAATTAGTTATGGATATTAACCACGAATGTAACTTGGGACTTGTAGGGTCACACACATAGGGATGCACCTGGAAAATGAGTTTATTCATGAATATGGTTTAACTTGATTACTAAAATGTTTAGGAATCCAGTTAAACCAAAATGGATGAAAATTGACTTATAGGATATGAACCGACTGATTTAAGTGTTGAATCGGTTGATTCAACTGTCAAGTGAATGTGAGCAATGTTGGATATACATTGTTTGAACCAGAAAATGATTTGATTGGTTCATGATGTGAAATGACCATTTTAGAGTATGAAATGACTGGTTCAACATCCGGATCGCCAGGTTTAATGATCAATACAATTGGATCATGGATTGATGTTGATGTCATGTTGTGCGTCAATTGAATATTGAAAGTCAATGTGATTGAAAATAGGAAAGTAAGTGAACCAACCGATTCAAGTGTTGAAGCAATCATTTCATGTGTGAACTGATCGGTTGAAGTGTTGAACCAATCATTTCACATCTAAACTGACCAGTTCAACTATGAATCGACCGTTTAGTGATTTGCAGCTTCCAAAAATTTATTAATTCTATCTCTTCGACTCCTAATTATCTGGAAACCTTGACCTTGGCCATCCTATATATAGAGGGGCAATCAAGGATTTCAGAAGACACAACAATAAACTCTGACAATTGTTGTCATCTCTAGTTTTGATAACTAGAGTGTCCCAATAAGTCTTACCCATAATAGGGAGAGATAGCAAGGGAGATAAAACACAGGAGAGTGATACAACGCTAGCACTTTAATGTTTGAAGGGGAAACTCCTTCATGTTTCCTTTGGTAATACAACATGGAGTTCTTGATGGTATGCATGGACTAAGTAAAGGTGTGGAGGCTGTTTCCACCCTCTAGGAGGACATCGTATCGTTATCTATAGTGCTATACTAGGAGGCTAGTACCGACAATTGTCTGAAAGCTACTTGTGAAAGAAGCACATAGCAGGAAGGGTAGTCAGTGGACTTGCTCTAGAACCAGGTAGATCTCTTGAATACACTTTTCCTAGATACATCATTGTTGACGTGATCTCTCTGGTAAGGAATAGTGGAAACAAATTTGTTGTTACCTTATTTGTCATCCCTATTCCCCAATAGTGGTATCGGAACTAGGTCAATTTATAGTGTATCAAGGATTTAAATCAATGTAGTCAGATTTATTATGTTGCATACAATGTGAATATTAGAATGAATAATGTACATATCTAATTAAATGCAACATATCATACAAGTATATATATACGCATCTCCGTAAAAGAGTTTTAATGGTGGATGTATGCATTGTTTGGCCAAAACCCAGCGGATGTGTGTAAATGGTTGTTTGGTTTTATTTCTTGTTGTTACTCAATTTGCATACCGATCTTATCCCCTCCTTTCCAAATGTAGATTAATTTTATTATTACTATGTTCCCCTTGAATGTAACTCAAAGTTTCCCCTTTTACAATATAATATGGAATAGGATAGTTTAATTTATGTTTCATTGTGAGAAGAGGTTATGCACTGAATGAGTCAATCAAATGAGAGTCGAATCAATCAATTGGATGATCAAGGAGGCCAATGATAGGAGGATCCAATCGATCAGATGAAGGTCCAATCACTCAATTGGAGGAGTTCAATTAATTATCTAAGTTAGGATCCATTCGATGATCGAAAGAAACCAATTGACCAACCTGAAGGCCAACCAATCGACTGAAGGGTTCAAACGACCGAGCGGGCCTACACAAGTATTCTAGTATAGGTTTCTGAATGTGATCTGGACCTTAGGTGGTAGCAATTCTTTGTGGCTCCAAAGAATTGCATTAGTATTGCCATAACCATCCCTTGTATATTTTTGATTGTATTTTTTGGTTTGCGGATATAGAATGTATATGATGCATACTATAAGTATGTGATGATTGGATATGTATTTATATAAAATCCCTCAATAAATGTTGAGCCTTAGATTTTTTCCATAATAAACACACATCAAAACCTAGATCGATTAACTATACATTAAGAGAAAGGATGGTGTGTTGTCTATCTCATGGAAGCGTGATGGTAGATATGTAGATCTACCAATGTAGGGTACATATTCTATCATGTTGGGTTTTGGGTTAGGCTTATCTAGGTGGCCTTAATGAGATTAAGTGTCTAGAAACATACATATGAACTATGGCAAGGATTTGTCCACACCATCTATCCAATAGTTGCATGAGATGCAATCAACCAATGTTGCCTACCTAAATAGTCAAGTTCTGGGCGATCAGTCAAAGCTGACTCATGAGTTGATGAAATATGGATCTTGGCTCAATAGAAGATTGTTTGTTGTAGTATTCCAAATTTGTAGGGAGGGCTGTCAATTTGAACAAAATAATGGGACCGTAATTAATTAAAAGCCAAATTAATATCATCAAACTTATAAAATAAAATAAAATCAAAAGTGTTTTGCTAGAGTTTGCAATATTTCTTTTGTATCTAACAGAAAACACAAACACATTTTGAATCTGGTCGATCCTTGAGAAGGACAAGATGAATAGGAAAACCTTTCATGTTTAGTTCCAGGCATTGAGAATCATTCTCACTCAAGAGCGTAAGCACTATGTCTGGAGACACCAGAGCCATATGAACCCGCTCCCAGTGTGCCTAAGGTTGAGGGGGATACTTACAAGAAGCAATCTAAAGATGCCATGGATGTTAAGTTCATGATGTTGTGCTCAATGAACTATGAATTGTAAAGACAACATGAGAACATGGATGTTATTGAGATGGTAACACATATTAAGAACATGTACCATGATCAGGCAAGACAAGACAAATATGATGTCTCCAAGGCGTTGTTCAAGTGCAACACGGCTGAAGGAGTTCTAGTAGGTCCGTATGTACTCAAGTTTTTTGGATATGTGGAGAAACTTATTAGACTGGTATTTCCCTTGGGTCAAGAGTTGTCCATAGATGTGATTCTATAGTCACTGCTAGAATCATACATCCAGTTTGTCATGAACTACAACATGAATGAGTTTGACAAGGCGTTGTAAGAGTACTTGGCATGTTGAGGACAACATAAGTGTAGTTGATGAAGGACAAACCCAAATCTGTGATGATGATATGCAGAGGGAAGTCCAAGGGCAAAGGAAAAGCTAAGAAGAGTTCTAAAGCTAAAGCCAGAAACCAATGTTTTTTGCACTGAAAGATAAGGGAGTTGTGAATAAGGAAGGGAAGTGCCACCATTATCACCAACATGGACACTGGAAAATGAATTGTCCTCTTAATATAGAGGAACTGAAGAAGAAGAAGGAGATATAGATCTCTAATTTAGGACCCGAGAAGAAGTATGGTAGAACTATGTGGAGCAAGAGTTGTTGCCACTATAGTTGATATATGTCATTCATGGACATGTAATAAAATTTGAATTGTTATTATGTACCTACCATTAATGAAAAATCATGTATCTTATACAGACAAGAATATTATGAATTTTTGATGTTTAAAAAAAAACGAGATCTTATATTGCAATTCCCTTTGTCTTTTAGTCTATACTCGATAGTTCTAAAGATAAATATGTATAACACATATATTAAATGACTCAATAATTCAAACAATTAATACCTATCACATTTTCACCTAGAGCACATAAATGAGAAATGCATTTCTAGGATTGACAAATATGGTTGTATAGATACTTTTGGCTATTGAACTAATAGAGACATGTGAATCTCATTTTTTGAGAAATATGACAAAACATCTTTCACTAGAAATAGTGGGAGAGTGAGTATTCTTGTAGGCCTCATACATACTAATGTAAATGGACCATTTATAACAAATACTTGAAGTAATTACAAAGAACCTCATTATATTTGTTGATGATCGCAGCAGTTATGGTAGACTGTATTCAAAGAAATACAAGTCTAAATCTATTGAAGTATTTAAGGTGATCATGAATGAGGTATGTAACTAGCTTGGAAAAAGTATTAAGACACTTTGATGTGATCGATGTTGAAATATTATAAACCAAGAGTTTGAGGATCATGTGGGAGACTTTGATATTGTATCACTATGAACCCCACCTGACAAAGGTATCAGATCCTATTACTCATGGCATGATTATCAATAAATCTAGATAATCTTCCAATTTCTTTTTTGGGCACATGATTTACACAAATGAACGTACCGTCTAAAATGGTTCAAAAGGCACCGTATGAGATATGGCATGAGAAGTGTTCTGATGTGTTTCTTAAAGATTAGGAATGAAAGCTTATATAGGAAAATAGTTTCTTGAAAATATTTTTCCACGAATTACATAAATGTTATTTTGTGAATACAACTTTTATCTTCCAATCCAACAATAAAAGTATTTGCTTCCAGATGGCTATACTCCAAAAGGGATTTTAGTTTCAAAGGAATAAATGGGAGAAAAGTAGAACTCAAAAAGTTTGAGATCAACAAAAAACATTGACCCTAAAGAGTTACAGTAGGAACAAGGAGAATTAGAAATTTTTGCGGAATCTCAAATTTCTTATGTAACAGAAAACCTCATAGATCTAGTAGAACACGACTTGATTTTGAAAGATTATGATATCTTATCATTCAAAAAGGAGGTGAGTTTTTCATATATTATGAGGCAACAGCCTACCTAGAAACTATTAAGGGACTAGAGTCTAAGAAATGGCTTGAGGCTATGAGATCCAAGATGGAATCCATGTACACAAACAAGGTATGACCTTGGTGGATCCACCTGAAGTGGTAAAACCCATAGGGTGCAATTAGGTCTTGAAGAAGGATACTGACATGGATGGTAATGTATAAACCTATAAGGGAATATTGTTAAAAAGAGCCTCAAACAAGTTTAATTTGTTGAACATGGTAAAATCTTTTCACCAATTGCCATGGTGATATCCATCGGGATCATGATTGCCATTGTATCATAATATGACTATGGGATTTGGAAAATGGACGTTAAAATTGCATTCCTTAATAGTATTATTGTAGAACATGTCTGTGGAACACAACTAAAAGGTTTTATATATCAAATTATTGCAAATGAAGTCTATAATCCACAAAAGTCGATCTATGGATTGAAACAAACATCATAGAGATCAAATCTTTTATTTGAGAAGACAGTCAAAGAGTTTGTCTTTAGTCAAAATAAAGATGAAATTTATGATTACAAAATATTTAGTGGGATCATATTTATATTCCACACAATGATGAGGAATAACATCCTTACCTACAAAATACCTTATATATTAAGGGTTTAGGAAAAGCATCCTATATGTTAGGAATCAAGATGTATAGAGATAGATCTAGCAGGATTCTTGACTTGAGTAAGAGCACATACATTGGCAAGATATTGAAGGAGTTCAACATGTAGGACCCAATGAGAGAATATATGTCTATGATCCACAGGATTAGTCTCTCAAGAGCCTAGTATCCCAATTCTAGTGAAGAATGGGAAACTAGGAGTAAGATGACAAATGCATTTGTAATTATATCTATCATGTATGCAATGTTATGTACTCATCCCGTTGCCTCATATGTATTGGACATCACTAGTGCATATTAGTCAAATCCCAGTGAAAATTGGACTACAACAAACAACATCCTCAAGTACTTGACAAGCACTAATGGATAGTTCCCTAATTATGATAATGAGGAAGAGTTGGATGTAATGGGTTACATCGATGCAAGCTTCCAAAATGACAATGAAAATTAACAATCACAATCTATACAACGTCTGGCCTTAAAATAGAATTGTAAAATGGAAGAGCTAGGATCAATAAACACTTATTCTACAATTGAATCTGAGTACCTTGTTGTTATGAACAAAACAAAGCATATTGTATGGATAAATAAGTTCATATCGATGCAATTGTGGGAGGTTACAACCGTTAATGACATGCTAGAAATATTGTGACGACAATGGAGATACTACATAGGCAAGGAATATCAGATAGAATACTATGACAATTCCATCTCATGCAAGAAGTCACACATTGAGGAGACGTGAAAACTTGCAAAATACCGACTAGAAGCAAACGTTACTAACCCTCTATAAAAGCACTTGCACAACAAAACATGTTAGAAATGTTAAGATCACTTGGAATACGATTTGTAAATGGTTGGCTCTAAGTGCAAGTGGGAGTGTGTTGGTATGTATGCATGTAAAGCCATCATATGATGATTGTAATGGAGAATTAGATACTTGATTTGATAATGATAAAGGTATTCTATTTTGAGCAGCTCTATAATCAACCTCATGTTGCATCAAGTTCTTGTATCCCGAACTGGATTCCTCTTATCTCTAGGAATGACAATGGCATGCTATGTTCTACACCGAGTTTGAATGAGATTCGTGATGTCGTGTGGAGCATAGGGTCTAATAAAAGCCCAGGCCCGGACGGCTTCAATGGTTATTTCTATAGACACAACTGGGATATTATTTGCGATGACCTCCATAAAGCCACCAAGTGGATTTTTGAAGGTGGCAGCATGGTGAGGCAAGTCAACCATGTATTCCTTGCTCTCATTCCTAAGAAGAACATGGTCTCATCTCCTGCTGACTTCAGGCCTATTTCTTGCTGTTTGATGCTTTACAAAGTAATTTCCAAAGTCATATCTAAAAGGCTAGCCTCTCTTTTCCTAAATATTTTTCCCCTTTCCAAGGTGCTTTTGTTAAAGGTAGAAGTATAGAGGATTGCTCTCTCCTTGCGGCTGAGTTTACTCTAAAATTCAACCACAAAATCAGCCCTCCTGTTGCTTGCATTAAGTTGGATATTGATGTGCGTCGTTTAGCACACCAATCACTAGGAAAAATTATCCTAGAGTTTATCCTTTTCTACTTTCCGATAAAGGCTAGTATAGAAGGGTCGATCCACAGAGACGGCGATGAAGATGGTTCAGTTTCAAATCTGATTACGAGAACAAGAATGTAAAATTTGTTTTAAGAGTTTGTTAAAACTAAAACAAAAAGATGAAGTTACTAAATTAAAGATTAACAATCAAAATAAGGAAATACCAAAGCTAAGGGATTTTACCACCCTAGTGGATGTGAAACGAGATCAAAGAAATGATAAGAAAGATAATAGAAGGCATGTGAAACATTTGTAAATGATTCACAAAAGATGAACTCCCCGTGAACCCATTGGTCCTGGCGTTCAAGGATCCTAGTTCAATCATCCTAATGAGGACTTTTCCGAGGTCTCATCCAAATTCCCATGAAATCAATTTGGTTGTTCTAAATCTTGGGTTCCACGGTCGCATCCGCCAAGATTAACAAGCGATGAAAACGAGAGATCACTTCGTTAAAATCGTCGAGATCCAAATCAAAATCCATTTATCTAAAAAATCATATAAATCTTCAATCTAGTCATCACATGGCTAAGGGGTTATTCCCCTTGCCTCGATAGAAGTCTACTCACACATGCTTGTGGAAAACATGGAGGCGGAGGGAGAAGCGGAATGGCCATAGTCTAGCCCAAAATTAGGAGTCAATCCTTTTGCTAGAGACAATAAAATGGCCAATCTCTTCAACCCTTGCTCCAATCCACGGAAGAGAAAGAAGAAGAAAGGAAGAACAACTAGATCTATTGCAAGAATATAAATTGCAAGAATTAAAGAACACTAAGAAGAAATTATATTGCTTGAATGATAGGAGAAAAAATGCTCAGAATTCCGGTATAAAAGATGATACCAAAGATGATCCTTGGGAGGAGGAAGTATTCTTCCTTTTATAGGAGAAGGAGGGGTAGGCTATCTAAAAAAGAGGGGGGGGGGAAGAGAGGAAGCCATCCTTTTGAATTTTCAGATCTAGTCAACAAACTCTTGATTGTCTTTCTTTAATGCAGATTCTCGCAGCAGCAATTTAGAGCGAATTTCCGTTGTCCAGAGAATTTAAAGTGTGCCCAAAAATATGATTTTCCTGTAGGCCTTTGAATTCCCTTTCCAAATCATATTTGAACATTAAATTTCGCCTTAGGATGTGAGAGTTATGCTAATTTTGGTGCAAGGTATGCATTTAAGTCAGCATTGCGGGAAACTGAATTGCCTCCTACCTTCATCTCTTCTTTTCTCGATTTAATTACTTAGATAATTCCTGAAAATTAAGAAAAATATCATAAGAATTTAGAAAAAGTATATCAAGAAGATGAAAGGCTATTTATTTTTGAATTAGCTAAAATTAACAAAAAAGTCCTAATTAATTATTCTAAATGCAGCAAAAATAAGAGATGAATATGCATTCATCAAAATACCCCAAACTTAAACTTTGCTCGTCCCGAGCAATATTAAAATCAAGAAATACTTTCAAGACATACTCTTAACCCATCATCCTCACTCTCCTAACAATCACTGGATTCCTTCCACCAAAATATGGCCAAGCGACCCTGACTTCCTGAATTCACAAAAAGTGACTTTTATATTTCCTACTTCACAAACTTGCATTTATTCAAGACCTGCAATAAAACAGATTTTCATTTCACCTTTGCATTTGGTACTCCAAATTTTTTTTAAGTTTTACACAAGAACAGGGCTGATTTGGATGGTTGGGGTTTTTGTAGTTTTCCCCTGGGTAGAAAATTGGAGTGAAGGAGGTATGGAAGAAGGACAGTCTCTCCTCTATTCGACTCGAGACCTTTTTATTTAGTGGACATGCAGTTACATTGACCGCATTTTTTTTCTTTGATTTTTGGTGATACACCCAATTGCGTGGGTATGGAAGAAGCGAAAGAGGGGAAAGGGGTGTCACCCCAAACTGAGCCTTTTAGGCATTATTGGCTTTTTTTTCTTTTTGACGAATGGAAAGATTTGGAAGTGGTAGAAGAAGAGTAGAAGAGGTTGTTCTTCTGCAACTTTTTTTTCATATTTTTTTAGGAGTACCATGCATTGGTTCAACTATTACCAAATCATGTGAAGAATCAAGAAAATTTATACAAGTTGTACATGATAAGAAAGCATCACTCTTGAATCCTATCAGTCCTCTATGGCTTGCCATCTTTTCCAAGGAGTGATTATTATTTGAGATCCTAAGTGACAGGAGGATTTCTAGTCATGAAAGTTTCAAAATTTTAGTTGCAAGGAAGTTACATCATTAAGGGGAGTATTTTGACAAATGATCATATCAAGGCCGACTAGATAAAGGTCATTTTATAATAAAAGAAATAAAAATATGGCCGACTAGATAATGGCCATGAACAAAATAACTATATGCAAAACCAAAAAAAAAGTAGAAATAATGCAAGAATAAAAAGATAAGGGGGTGGAATAGAATCATACCACCCACCTCCACCCCAAAATTAGGTTTTTGCTCATCCCGAGCAAAACCCAAACTCGAGATGGAGGGAAGAAATTTGTTGGGTTCACCAGGAGGTCCTGGTAGCTCAAAATATGTCCATCTGAAGGGAATGTCGATGAGGACTGGGACCTTTATCTGAGGAGCCTCATATTGTACCCTATGATAGGGTAATTGTAGAAGCTCAGTGGGGTTCTCATATTTTCTTTCACCTCACATTCCCTCTAATAGGATCCAAAGATCTTCCATCAATAGAAGGGGAAGTGTTGAAGATGGATGTGGATTTGGGGAGGTTGGTGGGTACCCGGCTTGTGATTCTAGTAGAGAAGGATGAAATGAGTTGGGTGGAGGATCTGGTTCAGGTTTTCCACCATCATGATGACCTGTATATGGGACAATTGATGTTGATGAAAAAGATTTCAAATTATTTACAAAATTGTTTTGCTTCTCCTAAAAAATAATGCCATCAACATTGGGTTTGGTAAGTTTCATTGTTGATATAACATATGGCTCTAATTCTTTTGTACAAGGGGTCCCCAAGGATTCAGGAGGGATGGGGACGACTTCCTTACAAACAATAGAATGGGGTGTGTGAGCTTCTTCCAACAGTGGTATCTCCCCTTCTAGATCAGCCATGTGTGGGATGGAAATTGGCTGTGACGGCTCGGGAAGAATCATAAAGGGGGTTAGATTCTCATTATCCAAAATAGACTCAAAAGAAGGGTATTGGTCTATGGTATCATTCAGATTTATGTTGAGGACGGGAGGAGTTGTTGGATCTTTAGAATGACTCTCCTGCTTTGACATTTCATATTCAAGTAATAGAGTCTCTAAAGGAAAGATAGGGATACCAACATCCTCATCACACACAAAATATGTCTCCATGGTTTGTTCTATTTCTTCAGGATCTGACATATATGACACAAAATAAGGATCATCATCGTCATTGTTAGGAAGAACCATCTTGGGTTGCTCAAGCTCTATAGGGGGAGTTTGTGATTGATCCTCTAGAAAGGTAGCTAACATGGCTTGACTGGATTCAAGTTTTGCTTGTGCTTCTGCTACCCTCTTTTCTAGGTCCTTAGGTCTCTCTTCCAGTTCAAGATCAATTTGCATTTCATCATAGGATTTATACACCGCAAAATTTTGGTCATCCTCACCACACTCCCCATAGTGTCCTTGGCCATAGTACTCCTCATATTGTTTTGAGTGGCATTGCTCCTCATAATAATCTGTAGAAGATGGTGGATTGTAATTTCCATTGCGTCCATCTTGGTAGGAAGATTCAATATTATAAGGTGTCACCAATTCATGAGGAAACATATTTGAACAATATATATTTTGGGTTTGGACTTCTACTAAGGTGGCCAATAAGGTTTGGCTAGTTAGGAGTTTTGTTGCCATATTCTCTAGGGACTTAAGTTTCTCTTCTTGTTGAGGATTACATTGGGTTTCATAAACATGTTCATAACCCCCAAGGTTTTGTTGGTTACACCCCACAAAATTTTTTTGATCATATCCCCCATTAGAATATGGATAGCAAGGTTCCCCATAATGGTTCTCAGAAAAATGTGGATTCACATTGTATCCACCAGGATGAACGGGCTCGCAATTAAAAAGGGTGCTATTATAATCATGGGGTAGAGTCGGACAGGCAAGAGATGCATGGTGGTAAAAACCACAATAATAACATTGTGGGGGATATTGGGATGTCCACTCCATTTGAAAAGAAAGGTTCCTGAAATATATGTCAATCAACAAATGAGAGAAGAAAGATTGCGAGATAAAAAAAATTAGTCAAAATTACAAACAAAACTAAAAATTATAAATCTAAGAAATTATGAAATAACAAAAATTACAAAAAAAGTAACTAGAAAGCAGTACTGCTGGAATGGAAACTCAGCAGAAAGAAGAGATACACTTCCGGAATTGTGCTCGGAAGGCAAAAAGAAATTATAAAAAAGACACAAGTTATGAAAGTTAGAGAATATGAACAAGGATTATACAAGATATACAGACAACCAGATCTGAAAAACAATTGTGCCGTCCCCGGCAACGGCGCCAAATTGAATAAGAGATGAATATGCATTCATCAGATATCACTAAGGCTTGTGGCTCCGTTCGTTGGTCCTATTTATGGGACTATCTTGTTGGCCTTGGATTAAATGATAAGTTCACTTCCATTATTAAAAAATGTGTGGAAACTCCTTCATTCTCTCTCTTGTTGAATGGTTCCTCGGTGGGGTTTTTTAAATGCTCCAATGGGCTTAGGCAAGGTGACCCTTTGTCACCCTTTCTCTTTGCTTTGGCTATGGAAGGATTCAGTAGATGCACTGAGGTTGCTTATGACAGCAAGCTTATTCGCAGCTATCCTATGAATAGAACCAAAGCTCTTAGCCACCTTCTATTTGCGGATGATGTTCTTATTTTCTCTGAAGGTCGTATGCGCAGCCTTGTCAATCTCAAGAAAATTCTACATGAGTTTGGGTCCACCTATGGCATGAAATGTAATCCAAATAAAACCCACATTTTTCTTTCTTCTTCCTATCGCAACAAAGATGGCTTGATCAATTGCTTGGGTATTCAGCAAGGTTCATGGCCAATGCAGTAACTTGGGTTTCCTATTGCCGGTGGCAACCTTAGGAGGCGTCACTATCATTAATGTTTGGACAAACTGAGAGACATGATACAGAGATGGTCAGGTTCTAAAATCTCTATGCCAGGACGCATTATTCTCATCAAACATTGAGTTATGGGTTTGATTATCTATTGGCTACATATGGGAGATATTCCTCCTATTGTGCTACGTAGGATGGATTTGCTTCTCTCTGATTTCTTATGGGATAGTTCCATGCATCCTTTATGTTGGGCTCATCTGGCTTATCCATTATCTGAAGGTGGTCTTGGCTTCAAAAGACTTGACGAACTTGCTGATTTCTACACTTTTCGTCGCATCAAAAGGCTCACTCAGACACAATGCATTTGGAGCACATGGATGTCTAATAGATATGAGAATTCTCTGGTTGCTCCATCTAGCTATGGTTCTACTTGTCATAAATGCATGGTTGCACTTTGGCCTTCTTTTTCCTTATGGGAGGACAGGGACCTCTGGGACAATTGCAGACAATGAAGACCATCTGAAAAGGCCTATGAGTATCTGTGTTCCTCCAAGCACTATCCTAGGTGGAGCCTTACTTGCTTTAGAGCTCTTACCAATGTCCTTCCCACTATGGAAAAGATCAGTTCTTGGTTGGGCGCTCCTGTATCGGCTTGCTTATTGTGTGGTCTACATAATGACTCAGTCTCACACTTGTTTGATGGCTGCAAATATTGGAGATATATTTGGGGTCGAGCACAGTTTAAAATTAACATCAAATCTTCTTATTCTATTTATGAATGCCTTGTTGATCTCGGTAAGAGATCCAAGCATGCTAAAATCATTAAACTTTGGGCTATCACTGGTGTTGTACACCCTGTTTGGACTTAATGCAATAATAGGCTGCATAATGGTGGCACTTCAGACTACGTCGTCATCTTCAATCACCTTGCTTTAGAAATCAAGAGAATATACTTTACTTTTAAATTAAGTCCAGATTTATCTCCTTTCATTGTTAGGAATTGGGATCTTTTGTAACCAATTCCTAGTAGCTTGTAGTCATATGTTAGGGTGTGGCTTGTAACTTTGTCCCCCTTTTCGGGGGTTTTTGGAATATACTTACCCAATTTTCCAAAAAAAATATAAAGGTATTCTATTTATGATGTTTGTCTCAATCATGAGATGATGACACAAACATCATAGATGTCTAAAGAAAGATGTTACTCAATGACATATGTCTTTAGGTTGGGGCCCTGAACAATGAGTTCATATGTATGATAAGAGTACATACATTATTGTTATGTCACTAGTCATTTATAATTATAGAAGCAATGTTGGAATAGTCCCACACCGGTGAGCTCTAGGGAGGTCATGTGGCTTGTAAGGTTTGTGGTCCCTTCACCCATTGCCAATTAGTTTTGGGTTGAATACCACTTATTCTAATATGGTATCAGAGTATACCCTACGAGACAAGTGTGAGAACCACACCCTACCTAAAATGACAAGTGCTAGCATAGGAAAGTGGTTGCAATTGATGGGGGATCTTGGAATAGTCCCACACCGCTGAGCTCTAGGGAAATCATGTGGCTTATAAGGTGTGTGGTCCCTTCACCCAATGCCAATTGGTTTTGGGTTCAATACCTCATATTCTAATATGGTATCCAAGAAGACACTACATGATAGGTGTGAGGACCACACCCTACCTAAAATGACAAGTGCTAGCATAGGAAAGTGGTTGCACTCAATGGGGGATCTTGGAATAGTCCCACACTGTTGAGCTCTAGGGAGGTCATGTGTCATATACGGTGTGTGGTCCCGTCACCCATTGCCAATTGGTTTTGGGTTGAATATCACACATTCAAATAAGTAAAACAAACAACAATATTACATAACTAGAATGTGTGTTGACTGATGATAGAGTCTCATCAGTCATAATATGGGATATCAAGTCAAACACATAGATACATGTTGGAGAACAATGTGTCAGACAAAACCAACTTGAGAGTGATACATGGAGACCATAGAATAGTAGTCAGAATCAACTCTCACAATGATAGTGATGATTGTGGTTCTTAGACCTGAAGTCACTATACTCATCACATATCATTCAATGTATTTTGACATCATCTAATGTGACCTTGAATAAGGGTCTCCACAAAGGTGATGTCAGGTACGTTGTGACACATGGGGATTTAGTATGAGTGGTGTAGATGGAATTTGTCCCTCCTACAGGATATTGATATCCATGCCACTTGATAAGAATGACTGTGAAACATATGAAAATACTCATGTGACAAAAAATTATGATATTGAGCACACATGCATCTCATACAATTTGCTCTACTTCAAGGAAGATGGATTGAATGTAAAAGAGGATGATTATTCCATGCCCTGAGTTCAATTCAAATATCAGAGACAAAGGAAATATACAATCACTATAACATTGATCATGGATTGTAGGTTGAAGTTGTTCTCCAACTTTCCAATTAATTGGTAGTAATGATGTGTTGCTAGATGCCGCTAACTATTTGTGATGTCATAAATTGGTTATGGACATCCACTACCAATGTGACTTTAAACCTAAAGAGTCACACACATAGGATGCACCTAGAAAAGAAGTTCACTCATGAATATAGTTTAACTTGATTACTAAAGTGTTTAGTTATTCAATTTAAGCAATAAAGGATGAAAATTGACTAAAAGGACTTTGAACCGATCGGTTCAAGTGTTAAATAGACTGACTCAACTGTTAGGTCAATTTGAACAATGTTGTATATACATTGTTTGAATTGGAAAATGAGTCAATCGGTTCAAGATATGAAATGACAGTTTTGGAGTACGAAACAACCAGTTCAACATCTAGATCACCTAGTCAATGATCAATATGATTGGATCAAGGATTGATGTTGATGTAATGTTGTACATTTATCAAATATTGAAAGCCAATGTGATTGAAAATGAGAAAACAAGTGAACTGATAGGTTCAAGTTTTGAACTGATCATTTCACATGTGATCCAACCAGTTCAACTATGAACTGATCATTTCGTGGTTCGTAGCTTTTGAAAATTCATGAAATTTCATCCCTTTGACTCCCAGTTGATCTGAAAACCCTGACCCTAGACCTCCTATAAATAGAGGGGTAGTCAAGGCTTTCAGAAGATAGAAAAATAAGATCTGACATTGTCCTCTCTAGTTGTTGTAACTAGAGAGCCCTAGCAAACTCTTACCTGTAAAAGGGAGAGACAACAAGGGAGAGAAAAAATAACAGAGCAAATCAACACTAGCATGTTGACGTTCAAAGGGACAACATCTTTTCATTGTCTCTAGTAGTGCAACATGGAGTTCTCAATGGTCTGCATGGACTAAGTAGAGGCGTGGAGTTTGTTTCCACCCACTAGGAGAAAGTTGTCAACCGTCATATGTGGTTCTACATGATACACGTCAAAGAGCACACCAATTCACTAGAAACTTTTATCCTAGTGTTTAATCCTTCTTTACTTTCTGGTTAAGGCTAGTATAGAAGGATCAATCCCACAGGACAACATTTTTAAGATTCCTTTCTTTTAAACCTGAGTGATTTTTGAAATTATTTCTTTTTGGTCTTTTTGGAAGATTGATAAAAAATAAAGCCCAATTTTAGGGGTTTGATTTATCTAATGCAAGAAAGTAAATTGCAAGAAGAATAAAAGATTACACTAGTGCAAAGGAAGAAAAGGATTATTCTAAGACAAGAGAGAGTAAAAGAAAAAAAATTGTTAGCACGGAAGATTATCTAAACAAAAATGAAGTGCTGAAAATTTAAAATGTGAATTGAATGCAAATGTTTAAGAACAGTTTGAAATCAAGAAGGAAGTCATCGAGGCTTAGGGGTTTCACCACCTTAGCCCTTGTGAAAATAAAATCAAGTCACATATGACAATCTAGAATGAAGCAGGTATGCGCTTTATTCGTAAATAAAATACAAAAGAGGAACTCCACATGAACCCATTGGTCCTGGTGTTCATGTGTCCTTTTTCTTCATCCTAAAGAGGATTTTTCCACAGTCACATCCAAATCCTCATGAAGTCGGTTTAGGCATTCTAAATCCTGGTTTTCACGGTCTCATCTGTTGGGATAAACAAACAAAAAAATGAGTAATTACGTCGTTTAAATCTGCAATTTCTAAACTGAAAACCATCTGTCTAAATAGTCATGTAAAAGCTCTATCTGATTAACACATGGCTAAGGGGCTATTCCTCTCACCTCAATAAGAAAACTACTTGCTAATCATGGTGGGAATGGGATAAAAAAGGAAAGAAAGAAAGAGATTCATAGATTGCAATTCCAGATCTCTGTAGAGTCCAAGACGGTGATAATTAAATGAATCATTTGCTTTTCTTCCTTCTCCAAGAAGAAAAAGTGAGATGAAGAACCAGAGAAAGAAAGATCCAGATTTAGAATAAAAGAACCAACTTTATTTATCTTGAAATTAAAATTACACTAGAAGGGAAAATGACATAATTTCTCTACTAATTGCATACAAAAGTTTGGGACCTTTACTTAGTGGAGTCCCCCCTCCTTTTATAGGGAAAGGAGGGGTGGAAACCCTGAGAGGGGGAGAGGAGAAAATAAAGGAAGGCTGCTGAAATTTTATTTCTTTGTGTAGTGAAATGGTCGTCTCGCTAAGCGAGATGGTCGTTTGTCACTGACTGGATGCTTGTCTAGAACATTCTGTGTGAAACCCTAAACAGGTAGTGGCGGCGCTCATCTGGAGGATTTCTTAGGTTTGAAGTGACATCCCAAATGACTGTCTGGTGTTAGTGAGCCACCTATTTTGAGTGTGACATGGCTTGACATGGGAGACCTCATAGATACACCCATCTCTCATTTCTTGGTCTCAAAGTAAGACCGCAAAATGGGCATTTGCGAAACTCAGGCAGTCGTCTGGTGCCACCATGTGTGAAGTCAGGGCTTTAGAACCCTAGCCTTTGTGATGTGAGGCTAGTCCTGGTTGACCTAGTCATATGGCTTCGTGAGAGTGCTCATATGACTCCATGAGACGACCATCTCGATGGGTTGAGATGAGCGTCTGGCTTGCTAAGTCAGTTGATTGAGCCAAGGCCAAGGTGGTCATCTGACTCTGAGACGAGGGTCTTCATAGGTGTGACCCGACCGTCTGGGACCAGTAAGATGACAACCTCACTGACTCAGAGGGTCAAAATGGACTTTGGAGAAAATCCTTACAATATTGAGGAAAATTGGGTAATTATATGAATAAACAAATCAAGAAGTGGGAAATTCACAATTTAGTCCAGGATTTTCTAAAAAGAAGAAAATCTAATGAAAATGACAAAGTAAAATATGCAAAAAAGATGGATGAATATGCACTCATCAAAATACCCCAGACTTGAATCTTTGCTCGTCCCAAGCAAAATAAATGACAAATAAACTCCAATTTATACTTCTAAAATGTCATCCTCGCCTTATTAACATCACTATAGTCCTCACCTCCAAATTTTGGCTAAATGATCCAATCTCCTAGAACCACATAGCATAAAGTTCTATATTCACTATCAAAACAATTCTCAAATCTTTCTTCTAAAATGAGAATTTGTAGAATATAGGTTTCCTCTTACTGTTTCTTTGACACTCTCAATTTTTAAATATATATATATATATATATATATATATAAAGTTATTTGCATAGGAACAGGAAGAAGGAGGGGGTGTGAACAAAGAAGGAAAAAAATTTGATCCCTTCTCTATTTGACTTGGGATTTGGATTTTGTTGAGTTGTGGCTACATTGATCACAAACTTTTTTCTTGTGTGCTTTGGCATATTTTTGATGATATACCCATTTGTGGGGTATGGAAGTTATTTTTGGGAGCGTGCCACCCATGACTTGATTTTTGTCCGGTGGCGATTCTTTGCTTCTCTTTTTTAGAAGAAAATATAGTGGGATAAAAGAAATGTTCTTGTGCTTTCACCATTTTACATTATTTATTTTTCAGAGAGTGACATTATTGAAGTTAGAATATTACTATAATGTACACCATATATGTTTTATAATAAGATAAACTATTTGTCTAACAATAAGGAAAAGTTATGCTTGATTTTGATTGATTCCTTATGACTTGCCAACTATTTCAAGGAGTGGTGTTATTAAGGGTCCAAGGTGACATAAAAGTTTCATAAATGGCAATTTGTGATACAATTTGTAATTTTTTTTACTAAACTCAAGGGGGTACAATGATAGATGACTATTCAGTGGCTGACTAGATAATGACCTTTACAACTAAATAAAATAGAAAATGATGGCTGACTAGATAATGACCATAAACTAAAGTAAATACATATATAAAAATAAAGCAAAATAAGAGAGAAGATAGGAGTGTGGGATAAAATCGTATTACCCACCTCCAACATGGACTTAGATTTTTTCTCATCCCTAGAAAAACCTAAATCAGAGATGGAGGGAAGAGAATCACTGAACCTAAATCAGAGATGGAGGGAACAGAATCACTGAGGCAGTGGAAAATTTGAAGACGATGGAGGGTTGTGGTAGTAGTTTCCCCAATAGGGGGATTTGGGGTCAGGGTAAGCCTGATGGGCCCCATACTCCTCATACTGAGGTCTACTGGCATCGTAGTGGCCCTGATGCACATGCCATGACTCGTGGGAGTGATGCATCATGTACATGTGGTTGAGCTGATAACCTTGACACTAATTCTCTCACTGAATCTCCTCCAACTGGTCGTGGACCTCATAGAAACCATAAGGCTCCTCGGGGTCTTCCTCATTGCCTCAGTGTCTCCTACTGCAACGTCCTAAGGTGGCAGCAGCGGCCTAGTCTCATCGCCGTGTTCGTCCAAGAAGAACTCCTCCTATGGGCTATGGGCTCAGGGTTACCATTAGTGTGGGTATCCTCCAGAAGAAATCACACCACATGCCTTGGCAGGTCTGTCAAGTCAAAAACTAGGTTGGATGCTACAAACCTAGTGTGGAGACGAAGCTCGAGGACCACCTGAGAGTCTTTGAAAAGCAAGTAGTAGACTCCATTT
Source organism: Alisma plantago-aquatica (assembly GCA_963693085.1). Lineage (NCBI taxonomy): Eukaryota > Viridiplantae > Streptophyta > Magnoliopsida > Alismatales > Alismataceae > Alisma > Alisma plantago-aquatica. Next base: position 379,986,100 of record OY856415.1, on the reverse strand, counting down.
GTACCTGGATGGATGAACTTACACCCCTTCAAGTAGGTTAGGTCAATCAGATGGTGCTTTAGGGCTAGTGGATGGTGTTGGGTTTTAGGGGAGACAGAGAAGGCAGCGGAAACAAAAAAATTTCTCCCCCAACCCATACCGAGGAAACGCGTCAACGCCTATATAATAGGAAAGGATGGTTTGTGGAATCATACCTTGTCCCGAGGCTTGCTCGGCGACAATACCTCGCGCAATGCGCGGTCTTCAACTCCGGTCTTGGACGGTGTCTGTGCAGCTCCTGGTCGCACCGGGACTGACGACGCCTCCTCCTACCGGACTGTCGGATGATAGTTGTCCTCCTGAGCGGCAGTGTCCTCTCGCCTCTGTTGTAGTCCACACGGACCACCTGGAACTCCACTCTCCTTGTCCCACAAGGAAGTGGAAGGAGTCGCACCCTCCTGTTGACGTACTAGTCGCCAACACACTCTCCTGCTACCAGTTGCAACTGTAGTTGTCCTTCCCTTGTTGCACCTCCCTTTTACGGGAAGCACTTGCTCAGGATCTCTCACGGTTACCAAAACCAGAGAGAACGACAACTTCGCAAAGCAACCAGCTTGCATTGAGTTGTCCTTTGAGAAGCCCCAATACCCCTATATATATAGGCGGGTCATGGGACAGGGTTCTCTGTGCCCGGCAATACGGGACTAAAAGAAGGAGTAGAAGGGTTCGAGAATTTTCCACAAAAAGCAACCGGTTCGCAACTTGAAATGATCGGTTCACAACTGAACCGATCGGTTCGGCCATTGAGCCGATCGGTTGGACCTGAGCCGATCGTTTGGGGAACTCCAACCGATCGGTTGGTGCCCTAAACCGATCGGTTCATAGTCCTAATCCGGCTCAAAAAGACTTTCCTTGTTTCGTTCCCAATTGGTATCGAATACCAATGTTATTCCCAATCGAATTGGGCAATTTGAAACCAAAGGAAAATTCTTGCCGACATGACTTTTCCCAACTGGTCGGTTGCATCAGTTGAGTCGATCGGTTCAACCCTTGAACCGGTCGTTTCAACCTGGGTATGAGCCGATCGGCCTGGACACCCCAGCCGACCGGTTCAGCAACCTCAGCCGACCGGTTCATCACATGAGCCGATCGGTTGGGAGCACAGGTTGGGAAAAATCAGTCAATTGCAATTTCGATCAATCCGATACTCCAATCAATGCGTCCAACACCTTGAACCATACGATATTGAGCCATCGACTGATTGAGTGTTTAATTGAACTACTAAACTCCTCTTCCAGGTTAAATCCTATGTGTGTGACCCTGCAGGTCCATTTCACGTTGGCAGTGAAAGTCCATAACACTTATGACTTCACAAGCAAAGAGCGGTGCCTAGTCACACATCAGTGCTACCCAAGTGAAAGTAGAAAGTTGGAGAACAACTTTCATCCTACAATCCGTGAATGGTGTTACAGTGAATGTATAATTCCTTTGTCACTGATATCCCGAATGAACTCGAGGCATGGAACAGTCATCCTGTCAACGTTCATTCACTTTCTTGATCTCAGAGTAGATTGAAGGAGATATGTATGACATCAATATCACATACTGATTCACACATGTGTGCGCACGCCTATCTCAATCCTACTCATCAAGTGGCCTTGGATATCAAACTCCCTCAGGAGGGACAAATCCCATATCTATCACTCACCCCTCAAAAGCCCCATGTGTCAAAGCCACCCAATCATCACCTTTATAACAACCCATGTTTCAGGACTGCGTTTGATGATGTCAAAGTGTGCCCAACGACATGTGTTGAGTGTAGTGATTTCAGGTCTAAGAATCACACTCACCACCATCACTGTGAGTACTGACTATGACTACCATCTCATGGTTCCATGTGTCAAACTCACGGTGGGTCTGTCCGGTACACTTGTTCTCTAACAAGTACCTATGTGTTTGGTTTGATATCTCTATATCATGACTAATGAGATTTTGTCATCAACCAACACCACAATCTAGTCTTGTGTGTCATTGTTGTCTATCTACCTTCCACAATGACATCTGACTAGGGACATAACAAGAATGTACAAACTCTTAGCATCCATATGATCTCATCGTTCAGGTCATGAACCTGAAGGCATACGTCATTGAGTACTGTCATTCTCTAGACATTCAATCTGTTCTATCACTATCTCATATGACTGAACCAGAATGAATTGGAAGCTTGCCTTTGATGTTTATCAAATCAATCTTAATGTATCCCACCAATCATCCCATGATTGGCTCTCAGGGCATACATACCAACAGACTCCCACTTGCACTGCGAGCCAATCACCCTTGAATCATATTCATAGTGATCTTCAAAGAATGTCCCACATGTTATTGTGCTCTTAGTGCGAACATAGTGAGTAATGGCAACACCTTGCCAAAGTCAGTATAAATTGCATGTCTCTCATCTCTTCGCTGTACGTCACACGTATGAGATGGAGTTGCTGTAATATGCGATCTAGTATTCCATTGCTAACCTTTAGCCACATTGCATGATCAAGGATTCCAGACTTGTCATCAATGAGTAGAATATAAGTTCATATCATGAACCTTCAGATCCATATAGTATCCACTGCTGTTCTCTAACACACAGATACTCGACATTTCCCTTTTAAATAGTTTTATTGGAACATTTCCAATTATCAACCAACTTTCACTTTTATACATCCTATGTATATTTTGCGATTAATTTTCTGTCCTTTCGGAAGTTCGCATCAATGTAACTCTTCCTTATCTCCATAGAACTAGTACTTCCCAAGTACTTATCAAGTTCTTATGGTATTCCAGTAACCCTTACTGGAATCAGACAGACATCCACTTGTCATGTCTCACATACGAGTTATCAGGATGAGCACATCATATTGTCATGTCACACATACAAGATGATGAATGCATTTTATTCTTGCCATGTCATACATGCAAGACAATGGGATGATTACATACATGATAGATCCAGATCTATTCTTAGTGTTCCCATTCTTCATAAGAATTGGACACTTGGCCTTGGGATACTAATATCCATATAACATGGACAAGTTTTCTCCCACTGAATCTGTGCATACTGAACCCTTCAGTACAGATTGCCAATGTATGCTCTCTCTTTTCCAGGTCAAGAGATTTGTCGAGAACTATCTCTATAGATCTCTATTCCTATCATATAGGAAACATCTCTATCTTCCTTAAAGATAATTTCCACTTTTGGATTTCCATTCTAGAACAATTCCATTTCACATCAATATGTGGAATGTGAATACGCTCCCACTAAATCACAGATCCCTTCTTTATCTTTGACATGTCAGTCAAACCCTTTGACTATATCATCAAAGTAAAGATCCAATTTTGTGTTGCTTATACTCAATCAATCACATTGATTAGTCCATTGTAACTTATAGACTTCATTTGCATTAGTGGATTCATAAACCTTATAGGTTGTGTCACGTACACATCCTTGTTTTATTCCTCATAGGAATGCAGTTTTAGTATCCATATGCCAAATGTCTCAGTCATTAAGTTGCAATCAACAAGCATCATCCTTCTCAAAATGTTATCCATGTGTCTTAACACTTAAGACTCATTTGCACTTATGGATTTCATCCAATGAGTGCTACCATAAAGGTCATACCTTATGGTTCTCATGAAAATCATTTAGGATGTAATGATCATAAATCATAACTCAAAATTCGGTTCCTCATATTCATCTAGATAGTTGACTCATCACATGAACAACTCATCACATAGATAATTGAGGTGTATCTGTAAAGGATATAAGAACTCACAACCCTTGTGATTCTTAATCTCCTTTATTAGTGTGGGGTATTCTTTTGTTGAGAAGAATTCAGTTATTTTGATAATCATTTTCTAACTCCTTAGAGTATGATTCCTTCTTGATTTAGACATCACCATGCCTTAATCATGAGTTCACTATGATACACTATCATAATCACTCATAAGGATCTCAAACATTTGGTCCAAGTATTTTATTCATTGATCTCATCAAGAATTAATACTTTACCAAATTTGTACTTCATTTATGATAATCTTGAACACTTCAAGATATTCATATTGGTATTTCTCTAAACACCATTTGAAGTATTAGCATTCGCTCCAATAGGTATGTAAATACATCACATGTATTATACCTAATGGGACAATCATTCTCCCACTACCATTAGTGAAGATTGATTAATCATGTACAAGAGATTCATGTCTCTTACTGGTTCTCTAACCAAAAGAGTCTAGATTTATCCATCATATGGAAACTAGAAATGAATTTCTCATGATTGATGCTAATTTGATCGTTTGAGTTATCAATAACTTTAGGTATCATTTTATCTTATGCATACCATGTATCACAAGATAAACAAGGCATTGCCACAAAGATCATATCTTTGAGATTGAAACATCAACTTTATTAATTGCCATCATTGTCATACAATATGCAATAATAAAGTGTTTCTATCTATTAGCAATATATGAAATAGCAGTTCTCAACTCTATTTCGTGCCCTTTAGGCTGAAATAAACTGAAAGATACTCCTATCTATGGCAGCAACACTTTCTCCAATGATGGGTATTTCTTTCTTGGTCCTTTCACAAAGGCCATCACTTCTTTGCAGATATTGCATATCATATATGACATATCCTTATCTTGGTATCATATACCTCGGATAAAGAAGCGGTTCATTTCATGATACCTTAGGTGGAGATCTCCATCCCCTCCTTCATCTTCTTTTGTTCTTCCAGATATAGAGGGCAATCCCTCATACACCCTTTCCCCATGTGCCTTGAGGCTGAAGACGGCTTGGATTTCTGGCTAGCATCAGAACACTTCTTAGCTTTGCCCTTGTCCTTGCCCTTAAGAATTACCTTTTCTTTGATCACATCAAAGACTATGGTTTGTCTTTCTTCATCTTTGCCTCTACTATCCTCAACATGTCCAACAACTTTGTCAACGCTTGTCAAAGTCGTTAATGTTGTAGTTTATCATGAACTGTATGATTTTGCAACACTTGCAGTATCATACCAATAGCCAACTCTTGGCTCAGAGGGAATCCTTCTTAGTCAGGTTTTCCACATACCCAATCACATTGAGTGTGTGAATACCTTACTGGATCTCCTTCTGTCATGACATACTAGGACAGTATCTTGGAGACATCATATGTCTCATGTTGTCTCTGCAACTCATAGTTCAGAGAACACAACATCAAGCACTCCTCATCAATGTCATCCTCAGTATGTTTCCATAAGCATACTTTCAGCCATTGATGTGGTGGGATCGAGTTCATCTGGTTCTGGTATAACTAGGACTTAGAGCTTCCGCTCTTTGATTGAGAACACTTCTCATCATCATCCTAACCAGTCGTGGAATTATTCCCATTTAATTTTTTGGTCTCAAAGACTGATCGCAAATAAAGTGATTTGTTGATTAACCACTTATATTAACAAAAAGGAAATATATGCAATTTTAGTCCAAAAACTCATTTTTGACTTGTTTGATTGATTTGAAAAGTTGACGATAAAATTAGGCCTTTAATTAATTATCGCTCCCACCATTTTAGTTCAAATTGATAGCCCTCACCATCAATTCGGAAGATTGCAGCGTACAACCTTCTAGTGGGCAAGATCCTGAAATCCTCTAAGCCATGGACCAGCTAGGGCTGTCACCCACAACATAGATCTCTCAGGTAGGCAACTTTTTCCAATTGCATCATATGCAACTCTTGATAAGATGTCATATACAACTCCTTGCAATGATCATCTCCATGCCTCAAGGTACTAGATCCCATCTAGATCACCTTGTTAAGTCCAACCCAAAGCAAACACGATGAACATGCACCCTGCTAGGGCAGACCCACACATTCATCCTTCACGCTTCCACGAGGTAGACGGTGCACCACGCTAGGGCGTGCCCACACTTGGTCGAACAAGTTTTTCACGTGTGTCGCATTTGGAAGGCATCTAAAACTTAATATTTTAATGAGGGATTTGGTTTTATATACATATACATATCCAATCACCACAATACATAGTACGTATCATATACATGCTATATCCCACAGAAAACATGCACAAAACGATAAAAGCGATGATTATGGCCATCCTAATGTGATTCCTCGAGCCAAGAGGAATCACAGTCATCTAGGTCTACATCACATGCAACCTTTACAAGATGAACTATGTGCCTTTGCCTTCCGAGTTGATCAAATCATCTCATGAATGATCTGCTCTCTCTGGCTGGTTGTCTGGGTCCCACCAGCCGATCGGTTGGCTCCTCCAACCGATCGGTTCTCCTGGTCGTCGTGCATCTCGTCATGTCCGCCACCCGCTCATCTCGCTTCTCGAACCGGTCATCAACTGATCGGTTCAACTCCTTGAACTTACCGTCTGGAACGTCAACCGATCGGTTCACTCCTTGAACCGATCGTTTCAGCTGTCGTCTTGATGTCCTCCGGTCTTTGACATAACAGGAAATAAAATCTATCCTATTTATTATATTGCTTTAAAAGGGAAAACCCCGAGTTACATTCGGGGGGAGAAAAGGTAGGAAAGAATCTCGAATTATTTCGAGTTACATCAGGAATAAGAGAGGGAAGATCGGTGTGCAGACCGAGATGCAAGAAACCACAAACAACCACACACACAGATAGGGGTTTATAGGCCATAATCATGCTACACACATCCACCACAAAACTCGTTTAAGGGCGACGCGTATCGACTGCATTAATAATACATATCATATATGTAATTTGGGATTTGTGGATTTAGGATTGGACATGCATAAAGCCGATATTATTCGCATCGTATGCAATAAATAAAGGCGACAAACCAAAATCGATCATATCGATATTCCTAAAATATAGAGCAGTTGGCGTGGCTCTGATACCACTGTTGGGTTTTAGGGGAGACAGAGAAGGCAGCGGAAACAAAAAAATTTCTCCCCCAACCCATACCGAGGAAACGCGTCAACGTCTATATAATAGGAAAGGATGGTTTGTGGAATCATACCTTGTCCCGAGGCTTGCTCGGCGACAATACCTCGTGCAATGCGCGGTCTTCAACTCCGGTCTTGGACGGTGTCTGTTCAGCTCCTGGTCACACCGGGACTGACGACTCCTCCTCCTACCAGACTTTCGGATGACATTTGTCCTCCTGAGCGGCAGTGTCCTCCCGCCTCTGTAGTAGTCCACACGGACCACCTGGAACTCCACTCTCCTTGTCCCACAAGGAAGTGGAAGGAGTCGCACCCTCCTGTTGACGTACTAGTCGCCAACACACTCTCCTGCTACCAGTTGCAACTGCAGTTGTCCTTCCCTTACTGCACCTCCCTTTTGCGGGAAGCACTTGCTCGGGATCTCTCACGGTTACCAAAACCAGAGAGAACGACAACTTCGCAAAGCAACCAGCTTGCATTGAGTTGTCCTTTGAGAAGCCCCAATACCCCTATATATAGGAGGGTCATGGGACAGGGTTCTCTGTGCCCGACAATACAGGACTAAAAGCAGGAGTAGAAGGGTTCGAGAATTTTCCACAAAAAGCAATCGGTTCGCAACTTGAAATGATCGGTTCACAACTGAACCGATCGGTTCGGCCATTGAGCCGATCGGTTGGACCTGAGCCGATCGTTTGGGGCAGTCCAACCGATCGGTTGGTGCCCTAAACCGATCGGTTCATAGTCCTAATCCGGCTCAAAAAGACTTTCCTTGTTTCGTTCCCAATTGGTATCGAATACCAATGTTATTACCAATCGAATTGGGAAATTTGAAACCAAAGGAAAATTCTTGCCGACATGACTTTTCCCAACTAGCCGGTTGCATCAGTTGAGCCGATCGGTTCAACCCTTGAACCGGTCGTTTCAACCTGGGTATGAGCTGATCGGCCTGGACACTCCAGCCGACCGGTTCAGCAACCTCAGCCGACCGGTTCATCACATGAGCCGATCGGTTGGGAGCACAGGTTGGGCAAAATCAGTCAATTGCGATTTCAATCAATCTGATACTCCAATCAATGCGTCCAACACCTTGAACCATACGATATTGAGCCATCGACTGATTGAGTGTTTAATTGAACTACTAAACTCCTTTAGTAATCAATCTAAACATGGCTTTGTGGACAAAACTCCTCTTCCAGGTTAAATCCTATGTGTGTGACCCTGCAGGTCCATTTCACGTTGGCAGTGAAAGTCCATAACACTTATGACTTCACAAGCAAAGAGCGGTGCCTAGTCACACATCAGTGCTACCCAAGTGAAAGTAGAAAGTTGGAGAACAACTTTCATCCTACAATCCGTGAATGGTGTTACAGTGAATGTATAATTCCTTTGTCACTGATATCCCGAATGAACTCGAGGCATGGAACAGTCATCCTGTCAACGTTCATTCACTTTCTTGATCTCAGAGTAGATTGAAGGAGATATGTATGACATCAATATCACATACTGATTGACACATGCGTGCGCACGCCTATCTCAATCCTACTCATCAAGTGGCCTTGGATATCAAACTCCCTCAGGAGGGACAAATCCCATATCTATCACTCACCCCTCAAAAGCCCCATGTGTCAAAGCCACCCAATCATCACCTTTATAACAACCCATGTTTCAGGACTGCGTTTGATGATGTCAAAGTGTGCCCAACGACATGTGTTGAGTGTAGTGATTTCAGGTCTAAGAATCACACTCACCACCATCACTGTGAGTACTGACTGTGACTACCATCTCATGGTTCCATGTGTCAAACTCACGGTGGGTTTGTCCGGTACACTTGTTCTCTAACAAGTACCTATGTGTTTGGTTTGATATCTCTATATCATGACTAATGAGATTCTGTCATCAACCAACACCACAATCTAGTCTTGTGTGTCATTGTTTTCTATCTACCTTCCACAATGACATCCGACTAGGGACATAACAAGAATGTACAAACTCTTAGCATCCGTATGATCTCATCGTTCAGGTCATGAACCTGAAGGCATACGTCATTGAGTACTGTCATTCTCTAGACATTCAATCTGTTCTATCACTATCTCATATGTCTGAACCAGAATGAATTGGAAGCTTGCCTTTGATGTTTATCAAATCAATCTTAATGTATCCCACCAATCATCCCATGATTGGCTCTCAGGGCATACATACCAACAGATGGAACAGAATATGAGTGTAGTCCAAGAAAAGCACAATATATGTGACGACATGGATAATACAATAGGAGGAGTAAGTGGTGACTGTGGCTTTGTAGTGAAGATGGTGAATCATGGCACAACCCCAGTTGTAGGCAAAATTGTTCAGAAGGTACCACAATGTATACAACTCAAAAAGAGTGATGGCACCCTAAGTACCTTCCATGTCAAAGAATGTGCAGGCCAGAATGCGATGAAGGTAACAGACCACTAGGTTTTGAATGCTAGAGGCCTTCATGCTTCTAGGTAGCTTAGGTGGAAGGCACGTGATGTCTGTCCAGAATTTCTTTACATTGTAGTTTTTGGGATGGATTGCATGGTGGCTCTCCATACATTGGGACAACCAATAATCGTTGGCACCATCATGTATCATGGAGGCCAGCTTCTTGGTGGAGATCTCGAAATCTTCACCAAACACTCAGGCTTGGCAACTAGATTGGACCTAAGAAATGTGATACCGGTTATAGGTAGTGATGAACTCCATTGTTAGATCACTATATACTGGAGTAACATGATATGGGAAGATAACAATATGGTTCATCCTTAATATGTTGTCGACCACCTCCCAGATGCCAAGTGCATCAACGTCGCATGCCCAATGAGGAAGAGAGATGCCAATCACGGTGGTCTTCTTGAACCTTTTATAGTTCTCGGCATCGAAAAATTGTGCATATTTTTCCAGAGTAGGGGCTATGCGGGGTGGGTGAGGCACAGTGGAGTCAGGATCGTGACGGGATTCATATCGTCCCTGCTCACACACCAAGATGAGGCCAATCTTGTCAATATCACGTTGCATTTTCAATGCCACTTCTGGAGTGGACTCTCTAGTTGGCTCCTCAATGTGAATCCATGGCCTCACAATGAAATGGCGAGGAGTCCCATAGGAAATCGTCAGTTTGGTTGGGTTCTTGCCTGGTGAAAGTGGTCAAGGAAGTAGTGTCTTGACCCACCTTCTAACATGTTGAAGATCTGATGGTGAAGAAGCAAAACAGATGGCTGGCTATGACCAAACGGTTGTTTCGTGGAGACGAGGTGGCCGCCTAACTCAAACAAGGCAGGCTTCACAGTGGTGCAGTTGATAGGAATGAAACGACATGAGATGAATGTCTCCTCATTGAGATGGTCATCTAGATGTTACTGAACGGCCTCCTGTATATTCTTAGATGCATGTCTAAAGGGGAAGTTAGTGTGTGGCAAGGAGGTCAATCGGTGGTGATGTAGGCAAGTGAGAAGGATGCCTCAGGGCTGAGGTGGTCGTCTGGTTGCGGAACGGCCAGCTGGTTGGATGGACACGCCGATGGGGGAAGGAGCAAGTGACTGGCTGGGCCACTCTTATCGCCGGATGACAGAAGGAGGTGGCGACAAGATGGTCGGTGCCGCGTGAAGGCGTTCGACTGGGAGGAGAAAAAAGAGCTCCAGTGGAGCAAGAGGGGGAGCGTGAGCTGATCGTCGCTTAGGTGAAGAGCGGCCAGCTGGTCTGGCGGGTTGGGCATTTTTTGGAGGTGGCAGTCATTTGGGAAAATGAGTAGGAGCCTAAGGGGGTAAAAGAGAAGGGGTGAGATTATCTTTGCTGAAGGGGGATTTAAAGGCAATGTAAGTAGTGAAATGACCAGTTCATTAACCTGAAATGGTCGTCTGGAAGCGCATGGGTCGAGGTGGACTCCTTGACTTTTTAGGCAGTTTGAAATTTAAATCGGCTAAGATTTCCCCTCGTTACGGGTGAAATGACTGTCTCGCGTGTCCCAGACACCCTTCTGGCGTTGAAGTGATGCCAAATAAATGTCGAATTTCAAACGACCACGGTGTTGCAGTTAATGCTTTGTTGATGAGAAGATCGTCTCGCCCTCACCAAATGGTTGTCTAGCGAGGTGCAAGAGAAGGTTGCCATCAAACTAACATCAAGTTGGGTTACCAACTTTTTTTAAAATAAAACTAAAATTGAAACACAAGTGCTAGCTAAGACAAACATAGAAGAAAATTTGAAAAATTAAATGATTGGGTTGCCTCCCAATAAGTGCCTAGTTTTGTGTCGTAGGACCGACAGAGCTAGATCATGGAGCCTTTTCAGGCTAAGGGGGAGATGGGGTTCGTGTAGGTCAAGATCTTCAAGTAAGGATAATTGATGGGTCTCAGAATATAGAAAATTCTCAAACATGATGTACCGTTTAATCCTATGTCCATTAACCTTATACTCCTATAAAACCTTATCCCAAAGAATAAAAGTGTCATGAGGGTAGGCACGCTTGACAAGGTAGGGCCCATACCATCTAGACTAAGTTTACTAGGAAAAGTCTTAATCTAGGGTTTTACATTAAAACTTGACCGCCCTCCCTAATGTCCTTTCACCTAATATGACCATCATGTCATAGTTTGTGTCTTTGTAAATCCTAGAATTTTTGTAGGCAATCATTCAGAGCTCAACTAAGTCTTACATTTGCAAAAGGAAGTTTTCACCTGCATCAGTTAAGTCAAAATTTAGTGTTTGATGGCCCAATTGGCCTTATGCTCTAATTCGATGGGTAGATGGCATGATTTCCAATTAATCAATTTGAAGGGAGTGGTGCCTATGGGAGTTTTGTAGGTGGTCCTATATGCCCACAAGGCATTATTGAGTTTTAAATCCCAATCGTTCCTATTGCAATTTACCATTTTCTCTAGGATGGACTTGATTTGCCTATTTGACACCTCAACTTGACCACTAGTCTGAAGGTGTTAAGGGGTGGTAACCTTGTGATGGACTCCATACCATTTCAATAAGGACTCAAAGCTCTTCTCTAGGAAATGAGGACCTCCATCAAAAACTATGGTGTGAGGTACCCCAAACCAAGGAAAAATCATATCTTTGAATAGCTTCTTCACAGGATTGGAATCACATATTTTGGTGGGGATGGATTCAACCCATTTGGAAACGTAATAAAAAACCACCAAGATATATTTGTACCTACAAGAAGAAGGGAACGAGTCCATATAATCTACCCCCCACACACCAAAAATTTCAATCTCCTATCAAGAACTCATTGGAATTTGGTCTCTCTTAGACATGTTGCCGGTCCTTTGAAATTCATCACAAGCAAGGGCAAAATGGTATGAATCTTTGAAAAGGGTAGGCTAGAAAAACTCGGATTGCAAGACCTGCCTAGAAGTTTTTTGAGAACTCATATGCCCTCCAGTGGGACCAGTGTGGCATTGATCAAGTTTTTCATGATCCTCTTCCTCAGTAAGACACCTGCAGTAAAGTCCAACTGAACATAATCTAAAAAGAAATAGATCATCCCAATAGTATTGTTTTACATCATGCAAAAATTTAGCCTTAGAATGTCCTTGTATATTCTGGTTGCAGTACACCTACGGCTAGAAAATTTACATAATCCACAAACCAAGGATATTGGGATTCCATCTTTAACAATTTATTATCAGAAAGGGAGTCATTTATGGGTATGCCATCATCATCGAAGAAATCAAAGCCACTAGGATGATCGACAACAACATTTTTGTAGCCCTTTTATCTAAGATCTCTAGGTCAAATTCCTGAAGTAAAAGGACCCAACGAAGAAGGTGAGGTTTGGCAACCTTTTTGGTCATCAAATATCTAATGGCTGCATGGTCTATGTAAACAATGACTTTGGAACCTACCAAATATGAGAAAAATTTGTCACGACATATAATATGGCTAGCATTTCCTTTTCAGTAGTTGTGTAATTCCACTAGACTTCATCTAAGGTTTTGGATGTGTACTAGATCACATGATGCTTTTTATCAACACGTTGTCCTAGAATAGCACCAACAAAATAATCGCTCGCATCACACATTAACTTGAAGGGTAGGAACCAGTCTGGGGCCCTAATGATGGGAGTAGAAATGAGGGTATCCTTCAAAAAAAGAAAATCGTCAATGCAAGCTTTGTCAAAATCAAAAGGGGTGTATTTTTTAAGAATATTTGTTAAGGGTTTGGTAATCTTAGAAAATTCACAGATGAAACACCTATAGAAACATGCATGCCCAAGGAAGGCATGAACATCCTTGACCGAAGAAGGTGGTCAGAGTTTTTAGATGAGCTCGATCTTGGACCTATCCACTTCAATGCCACAATTGCTCACCCTATGTCCTAAAACAATTCCTTCAGTCACCATAAAGCAACACTTCTCCTAATTGAGGATCAAGTGTGCTTCCTCACATTTTTCCAAGACCAGAGATAAATGATGGAGACAAGATTCAAAACTATCTCCATATACATAGAAATTGTCCATAAAAACCTCCATGATGGTTTCGGTCAATCCAGCAAAGATAGTGGACATGCACCACTAAAAAGTGGTTGGAGCATTGCACAACCCAAACATCATTCTCCTGAATGCATAAGTGCCAAAATGGTAAATGAAAGTCATTTTCTCTTGGTCATCTAAATGAATGGGGATTTGATAGAAACCTGAATAGGCATCAAGATAGCAAAAATATTGTTGATGGGCGAGGTGCTCTAGTACTTGCTCCAAGAAGGGAAGGGGGAAATGATCTTTCCTAGTGGCCTTATTCAATTTCCTATAGTCAATACACATCCTCCACCCTATGACAGTGCAAGTGGAAATAAGCTCATTATTGTCATTTTTCATGACTGTAGTACCTCCTTTCTTGGGACAACTTGGACTGGGCTAACCCAAGCAGAGTTGGAGATGGGGTAGATGATCCCTGTAATCAAAATCTTGATAACCTCTAGATGCACCACCTCATGTTGAGGTTCAATTTCCTTTGAGAGTCTCTAGAAGGGTTTTACTCTTCTACCATAGGAATTTTATGCATACAAATAGATTGAACATTTAATGTCAAATTAGCCATCTTGTATCCTAAGACATATTTTCTCTTCCTAAGTTCAGCCATTAGCTTGGCTTCATGTTTGCGGGTGAGATCAAAGTTAATGATTTAGGCTAAATCTTTTTATCATCAAGGAAGGCATACTTAAGACCTTCAGGGAGGGGTTTCATGTCAGGTGTCTTGGGCGTTACACGTTTTGCATCTACAATGGAGACCATTTTAGGTCTTCAAACTCCTCATCATGAATCTCCTCAAAGGTTTTGAGATGATGTCTGAATTGGTCCAATTGAGCATTTTTAAATCCACAATCAATAGGGGTCACACAGGCGTTTTGAAGGGGATATTCAATTAATTCCCATTTTTGTCTTAACTGTTGCATCTCCTCAATACAATCAAGAAGATAGACCTCTTCTTGGAGGATTGGTCTGTGCATGCTTTTGAATACACTAAAATTTAGGGTTTATTTGTCTAGGTGTAAGAAAATGGTTATGAACTCAACATCAATCAAGGCATGAGCGGTGGCCAAAAAGGGACGACAAAAAATGAATAGGTACCTTAAGTCTTCCTTTATGTCCATGATGAAAAATTCACATGGGCCAAATCTTATAGGTATGTCTTCAATGATACTCATGGGTTTTGTCATGGATGAGTCAGCTAATTGGATGGTCATGGTGGTAGGGAGCATGTAAACAAAGCCTAGCCTCCTACAAAGACTATAGGGCATACTAGAAATACTAGTGCCTAGATCTGCAAGACCCTTCTTGCAAGTATTATCACCTAGAAAGCATCCAATCCCAAAGGAACCACGGTCTTTCTTCTTTTCAGTCATCTTGCTTTGGATAATATTGGTGGTGGTCCTAGCAAGCATGACTGTCTCATGCTCGTTAGTGTGGTACTTTTTGGTCAAAAGAGATTTCATGTATTTGGACCAGGCTGACATATCAGCTAAGTCGTCAAGAAAGGGAATATCTACATGAAACTTTTTCATGGCTTACCTAAATTTCACAAAATGGGTGTCAAGCCTTCTTTGCTTTAGGCGGGCCTAGTAAGGTGGACAAGGTTTGCAAACAATAATTTCTGGCTCATCAATTTCCATAAATGGGACCACAGGAGAGGAGGTGGAAGGAGTGGGAACGACAGGGGTAGGTGTGGGAGGATTTTCATTGACCACTGTATCATCATCCTCAAAGTCCAAGGGGACAACTGTAGGTTTCTCTGGGGGAGGAGTATGAGTCTTCCTGAAACGGGTGGAAACAACCTTTAGTTTTTTAGGATGTTTTGGGTTGATCTCGGTCTGTCCAACATAGGTTCATTCGTGGGGTTTTTGTTGGACAAAAAGATGAGTGAACTGAGCATTGATTGATTTTTGGTGCACTATTATGATTTGCTCTAAGGCTGAAATCCTATCCTCTGCCATAGGGGTGGGTGAATTATGTTGAGGTGGTGGTGGTTGATCAAGGTTTTGATATTGTTATTCTTGGTAGGGTCCACAGTTTTGGAAATTTCTCCTAAAATTACCTTGGTTCCCAAAATTCCTTTGGTAATCTTGGCAGTGGATGATAGTTGGCTTGGGGTTGTGGAGATCTTTTTGGAGGGGAAAGTTGAGGTGAGTTTTCATCTCCTGAGGGATTTCCATATTGAAACTTGAGATGGTTTATGGCTTGGTTTGGATTGTAGTAAGCCTGTCCCAGAATACTATGTATAGAGTTGAGGCCCTCCGCTTGTTGGCCAACATCAAGCTGCACAAGGGTGTTGTACTGATATTGACATTGGTAGGTATCATGATCATACCCTTGGCATATCCCACATAAAGATTTTGTAGCCCTCACTTTTTGAGGTTATCTTTCATAGGAATTAAATGAGGATTTCAAGTGGTCTTGTTTCAAAGATATCAATTTAAGAACTTTGGTTTTACCTCATCCTTAGACACCTTTAAGACTCCATTGTTTCCTCATCTAGATTGGGTTTTAGAAGCTATTTTGACTACCTCCCATGCATTGCTTAGATTTTGAAACATGAAATTTCCTCCAGATGAGAAATCAAGAAATTTCCTCCATATGAGGAATCAAGATTTGTCTTGGTGTCATTGAAAACACCATGATAAAATATCTCATTGAGTTGAGATTGTGATATGTCATGATGGGAGCAATGACGAAGGAGTTTCCTAAATCTATCCCAAGCTTATCCTAAGGTTTCTCCATGGACCATAGAGAGAAACATGATTTTTCCACTAATCTCATAAGTAAGGGAGGGGGGGAGTATTTATCTGAAAATTTTGTTTGAAGTGCTTCCCAAATAGTGATGGAGTTTTCAGTCTCCATGAAATTATACTAACTATTGGCTTCCCGTGAAAGTGAGTATTTGAAAAGTCTAAGTCTAATGGTGTCTTTAGAAACACCTAGGATCTTGGTCAAGGAACCAAGGTATGTAAAATGTTGGAGGTGAACTTGGCAACTTTTACCCTTGTTCTCGAAAAAGGGATTGGCCTGAAGCATGGTAATCCACTGAGTGAGGATCTCAAATTGGGGGGCAGTAATCAGGGGTGGCACAACTGTAAAAATCTTTTAATTGTTTTTGTCTCTCAACCTCCCTCTGAGAAGCTTTTATAGCCTCTTGCTCAGTAATATAGGTTGTGTACAAGTTGGCTTCTTGAGCCACACATTCAACCATCATCAACTCTCTTTGAGCGGAAAGCGTCTACTCAATCCTACAGGCAACCTCATGTTCATCCATCCTAAGTCGATTTTGTCAATTTAAGCGATGGAAAGTCCTTTCTAGCTTGGGATAAAAAACTAGCGGTGTAAGATCGTTTGATGGGCACACCCATGTACAGTTATACATATATATTAATTTTTAGAAAAAAAACATACATATGGAATGTAAACTCAGTAGAAAGAGGAGATATAACTTTTGAATTGTTACTCAGAAGACATAAACAATTTTTAAAAAAGTTTTTCAAAAAATTTTGATGTTCGAGAAAAAGATCCATTGTCCCCGGCAACGGTGCCAAAATTGATAGGCGTGGAAGAGCACACCATATCACTAGAAACTTTTATCCTAGAGTTTAATCCTTTTTTACTTTCCAGTTAAGGATAGTATAGAATGGTCGATCCCACAAGACAACTTTTTAATATTCCTTTCTTTTAAACCTGATTGAATTTTTAAAGAATTTTTTTTGGTATTAATGGAACATTGACAAAAAATAAAGTCCTATTTGAGGGGTTTGATTTATCTAATGCAAAAAAGTAAATTTTAAGAATAATAAAAGATTACACTAGTCCAAAGGAAGAAAAGGATTATTCTAAGACAAGAGAGTGTAAAAGAATAAAAATTTTAGCACACAAGATTGTATAAACAAAAGTAAAGTGCTGAAATTTAAAAGGTGAATTGAAAGCAAACATTTAAGAATAATTTCAAATAAAGAAGGATGGCATCGAGGTTTAGGGGTTTCACCACTTTAGCCTTATGAAAATAAAATGAAGCGACACATGACAAATAAGAAATAAGTAGGTATTTCTTTATTCATAAATAAAATGCAAAAGAGGAACTCCACACGAACCCATTGGTCCTGGTGTTCACGTATCCTTATTCTTCATCCTAAAGAAGATTTTACCACAGTCGCATCCAAATATTTGTGAATTCGGTTTAGGCATTCTAAATCTCAGTTTCAACGGTCGCATCCGTCGGGATTAACAAGAGATAAAGTTGGTTAATTACATAGTTTAAATCTGAGATTTATAAACAAAAAACCATCTATCTAAATAGTCGTGTAAAATCTCAGTACGATTAAGACATGGATGAGGGGCTATCTCCCTCACCTCGATAACAAAACTACTCACTACACATGGCGATCATGGGAGAAATGAGGAAAGAAAGAAAGAGATCCATAGACCACAATTTTGGATCTCCGTAGAGTCCAAGGCAGTGATAATTAAATGACTTGTTTGCTTTTCGTTCTACCCCAAGAAGAAAAAGCAAGAAGGAGAACCAAATATAGAAAGTTCTAGATATAGAATAAAAGAACCAACTTTATTTCTCTTAAAAGTAAAATTACACTAGAAGGTAAAATGACATAATTTCTCTACTAATTTCATACAAAAGTTTGGGACCTTTTCTTAGTGGAGTCCCCTCCTCCTTTTACAGACGAAGGAGGGGTGAAAACCTTAAGAGAGGGAGAGGAGAAAAATAAAGGACAACCATTGAAATGTGTTGTCTACACACCATGAAAAGGCTGTCTTGTTAAGTGAGACGGTCATTTGGCACTGAGTGGATGCTTGTCTAGAACGTTCCATGCAAAACCCTAAAAAGGGTAGTGGCAGCGCCCATCTGGAAGATTTCTTGGGCTTGAAGCAACATCCCAAACGACCGTCTGGTGTCAGTGAGCCACCCATTTCGAGTGTGACATGGCTTGACTTGGGAGCAACGACTGAACCCTAGTGGCGACACCAATCTCTTGTTTGTTGGTCTCTAAGAAAGACCGCAAAATGGGCATTTATGAAACTCAGGTGGTCGTTTGGCGCTGCCATGCCTGGAGTTAGGGATTTGGAACCCTATCCTTTGATATGTGAGGATAGGTTTGGCCAACCTAGCCATATTGCTTCATGAGAGTGCTTGTATAACTCCATGAGATGACTGTCTCGATGGGTTTAGACAAGCGTATGGCTTGCTAAGTTAGTTAATTGAGCCAAGGCCAAGGTGGTCCTCTGACTCTGAGATGAGGGTCTTCATAGGTGTGAGCCGACCGTCTGGGACCAGTGAGATGACTGTCATGCTAACTCAGAGGGTTACAACATACTTCATAGAAAATCCCTACAATATTGAAGAAAATTGGGTAAGTATTTGCATAATCAACCAAGAAGTGGGAAATTTACAATTCAGTCCTAAATTTATTAAAAAGAAGAAAATCTAATGAGAATAACTAAGAAACATATGAAAAAAAAAAAATGGATTAATATGCATTCATCACTACACCAGGAGGTCACTATTGACACCTGTCCAAGTGCATTTGCAAAAGAAGCACGCTGCTACAAGGGTATATCTCTTGCATACCCTTTTCCTAGACACATTGTTGTTGACGTGATCTCTCTGGAAGGAAATATGGGATTTTTTTGTTTTTTTTGCCTTATCTTTTGTCCCTATTCCCAACACTTTTAACATCAATTTGATAAAGGAAGAATTTTTTATGACTAGAAAAGGAAAGTAGAGTTATAATTAATTCAAGTCTAGAAATAGGAGCACAAGTTTCATCATAATCAATACTATCTTGATGTTTGTAACCTTGAGCTACTAACCTTGACTTGTTTCCTACCACCTTACCACTATCATCAAGTTTGTTCTCGTAGACAAACTTCATGCCAATGATATTCCTATCCCTTCGTATTTGTACTAGAGTCCATACCTTATTCTTTTGAAATTGCTCAATCTATTCTTACATGGCTAGCATCCACCCATCATCCTCAAAAACTTCTTTGACATTCTTTGGCTCAAGTTGTGATATGAAGGGGTTTTTTTCTTATTCTTTGTTGAAATCATCCCGTGTCTTCACTCTTTCCAAAGTGTTTCCTATGATAAACTCCTTTGGATGATCTTTTCTATCTTCTTTTGAGCATTCAAATTCAGGCACCACATTTCCTTTTTGTTGATGTCTAGCTCTTTTAATCTAAGAATCTCCTCATCTAGAACATTACCATAAATAGCAATCTTACTAATATAGGGGTTAGTCCCATTAAATTTGATAGTAATAGATTCTTCTATTTTATACATTTCAACATTAAACACTCTATAAGATTTACGAGTTGTGTTAAAGACAAGATAGAAAGCATTGTAAGATTTTAAATTAAACTTGTAAAAAGCCAAATAACTAGTGTCCCATACATAGTAGAGGGTCTAGTGTCATGTCACCTAGTGAAAAGGGTGAGAACAGGGTATAGACTGGTGTAGCTACCCAAAGCATAGATGCATCATATGCCAAAGGATTCTCCTCCCGTGATGTACATCATTTTCAAATAATGCAACGTCCCATACCGCTACACTATAAGGAAAGAATGACATCTAAGGACATGCTATACAACAAGTACCCATCTAGACCTAGTTCTCAGACATATAAGTTCTAACCTAGAGGCTAGATCAAATCTAGTATCTAAAAGATGACTAATCTAACCATAAAAGATTATTAAGGTTCAAGGTTTTCTTTAGTTTGAGTTGCATAATGAGCAAATGCGAAGCTTTTCTATTGTTCATGCTCTAATACCACCTATGATGTCTCCATATTTCTAAAACTTAATCTGATGTATGATGTCTAAATTGAAACCCTCGCCTTAGTGAGAATCCCAATAAACACCACACACTAGGCTAAGAAGAATAAAGTTAGAGGAAGTCAGAAGGAAACAATTTTAGCACATGCACATGAATAATAATAAAACCATACAACACATGTTCACCATTCAAAATATAATTACGTAATGAATCATTACAACATTTCATATTACATATTGAACAACAAACTTACATATACATGTACTATCACTAAACAACATGATCTTAAGACAACAGGTCCACCTGTACATCAGTTCACCACAGAACTCTCAACTATCATAGTTCTTTAAGAGCACATGTCCACAACCTAAACAAAAGATTGCATGTGGTACATGTCAGCACAATACTCAAGAATATTGTACTGATTATGCCTACGTGTCTTTTTATATACCTCTCATTGCTAAGCTTGTCAATAAGATAAAATTAATACCTGGTAGTATAAAGATATATAAGAAAAGCATATACTTTCACAAATATGTTCATTCAATAAAGAGAACACATATTTTAAGCTCACTTTCCAATATATGTGAAGTTGATAAACCACGTGCACTATTCTACCAAAGAGATTTAGTGCTCACATGTACTATTTTTCCAAGAGATTTAGTACTTTCATAAATGCACTATTATACCAAAGAGATTTAGTGCTCTCAAGTACTATTCTGCCAAAGACATTTAGTACTTTCATAAATGCACTATTATGCCAAAGAGATTTAGTGCTATCATATAATGGATCCGATATCTTATGTTTTAGATGTTCATAGCCATAAGTACAGAAAATCAAGGAATATATCATATAATAACAATCATTTCATCCAATATCATACACCAAGTATTTGTACACACATAATACAACCATGTTGAATTGTAGTCCAAGTAAGAGGTAAGGGTATACATTGATCACGAATATTCTAATCATCACATATTCCTTAGGTCAACTATATCCTTGGTCAACAATGATTAAGATAAGATCACATATCACTATCAAGTTCTCATCATATTACATCTCATCTTAACCCTAACTGATTCATTAGGGTTTTACTTAGTTCATTAGAGTATCTTTATCATATTACTCATCTTATCTTCTTATAATTATCTTACTGATGTAATTTTCTAGATTATGCTTCATAATCCAAAAATCAAGTTTCCCATTATTATCTTGACATTCTAACCTAGACTATATACATAATTTGAATTAGGGTTTTCAAACCATATGAGCCATTATCTACATAACTTGAATTATGAGTGCCATCATGATCTCATAATTATATATAAGGTTTCCATATACTGATATGAGATTATTCTAGAAATTATATCGCTTATTGATCATAAATCTATTTATTGCATTTTATTTAGGGTCATTAGCCCTTATTAGCCATATTGAGAAAATTACATTATATCATGCATCAATATTACAAACTCTGACCTTAAATGGATTATAAACATGAATATATATTTTTAGATATTTTATCATAATTTTAGGCCATCCTTTGATATTATCCATGCAACAAGTATACAAAATCTTACATAAAATTAATGACATTTAAGCTTCAAAAGACTTATATCATGGATATGATGTCCTACTCATTTTTTTGAACATTTCAATACCATGTTTGTATTTTTCTTATAAAAGAACTAATTATTATGAATCTTACAAGATCTGGCAATTTATTGAGTTTTACCTTTTGTGGCCAATAACGTGATGCCACGTAGTCATTGTAGGGTGCGGCTCATTCATGGATCAGTTTGGTTCACCATCAAGCCAGTCGGTCTAGTTGGATAGCTTGAGGTGGACTGACAAACCCTAACTTGAACCTGGTCTACCTTGCTTGTCTTGCATCCACGCCCGATGCCATGCGTATAGATCTGTGATGCTGCTCTGTTCTCCTGAGTGCAATCTGCCATTGTCTCTTCGATCCTCCTCCTTGTGTGAATGTGAGTCTTCCACTGTCTGGTTCCCTCATCTTGGTGCCACCAAGGCTGGAGGGACATTGATAAAGGCCTCTGCCTCTAGATCTTCTTCCCTCCTTATATTATTTCCTTCTACTCTTTCGTGGGAGTCATGCATGACTATTGACTGGCCGCTACCATGAGCTTGGTATCGGTTGAGAACAGAAGAATGCCATGGCCGTCCTGGCCTACTACTACAAGATCCATTGATGTCACTGTATTGAAGAGATCTCCAACATCTCACTACTATATCATCGCGGCTTCAAAGCTCCATGTCCATGGTCTCGTCATCGTCTCCAACGGATTCATATAAGATCTAAATATGAAACTCCATCGTCTCTTTTCTTGCATGTCCTTCACATCCTACAACCGATCTGTGGTTTCTGTGTGTGTTGTGTGTAAGCCTCAGGCGTCGATGGGTCTGGTCAGAGCATGGCTCCGCTCTACTTGCCCTCGCCTGGAAGCCCTCACTCCTTGCACTGGCGACAAACCTCCATGGATCCATCTCACTATATGTTTCTAATACCTAGAGATTCATGGATCCCTTCCAGTCTGCATGGCATGACCTAGTCTTACTTGCAACTGCAACCCTGACTCGTAAAGTCCACCATCGTCAATTCTACCTTGATAGAGTAAATGTGGTGTGGGAGTTTTTGTCTCTCGCTTGCTCGTCTCTCTATCCATTTCATTTTCTAACACTCATCTTGCTCTCTACAATGGAGGAGCAAGGGGAAGGGAAGACTGTCCCTTTCTCATAGGGTGCTTATATGACACAATAGAGGTGCCAAACCACTGCTTTTACATCAAAGAAGGTAACTGCTTGGTTTCTTTGTCTTTGAAACCCATGTACTCGACCATCATAGCTTGGAGGTTGGACCACGCCATACCATTCTAACTAAAGGAGTGTAGCCTTCTCTTGAAATGAAGTTGTGTGACACATAAGTATCACAAGCCATCTAATCATTACAAACTATGGTCCATTATCTTGAGTTTATATATGATCTCCTCAACATTCAAACCTAGATATCTTCTTGTAGGGACATCTGAATATCCTTAAAATCGGACCATAGCCTCTTAGTAACTCAATATATGTTCTCCAATTTTGGTGTCAAAACCACCATATGATCGATTGCACAACTCATTTACAGAGGTAGATAACTAGGAACGTTAAAGGTAATACCAATGTCATATGACCTCCCAAATTCATCAAAAATCTTGGGATTCATTATACAACTCAACATATGAATTCAAATCGGTCATTATACATTGAAATATATAAAAGTTTACTCCATCATATCCTACACACCTTAAAAGAAATTTTGTCCTATAAATAAATCAAAATCCAGTCCATCACGTCATATACATCTTAAATAAATTTTATCCTCAAAATTAAGACATTCGCATACTCCAAGGAAAACCAAAAGGTATTCATCTTCATGTAGGGATCATTTTAGGTGCAACACCTTCACAAACAAAAGCTCCAAAACTATTTTTATATCAATCCTAGGAGATTTCAAAAACATCTAGGATGAAGCCTCTAACATATAATGTTGACCAAGGGTTTAGAAAATCTAGTTATGTCATTCCATCTTTTGCATTAGGATTCTCATAATACTTTTACCCAAGAATAAGATTCAAACAATAGATTATACATGACATTTTTCACATTTTAGGATTTGCATCCTCATTTTATTTAAACATTGGTTCTAATATTATGTCCTCACTTTGGGAAGACTTATTTATAATTAACTTAATTTTATCCATATAGATCATAACAAGATTCCATCATCATTATGTTGTGCTAAATTGTAAGAACATATTCAACCAATTCATTTAGCACTAATGTTAGCACCTGATCTAACATATGTCATTAATATAATTCCATATGACTATCATATTTAGTTACAAACTTTGTTAGTGACTTCATAACCTGATTAACCAACTATATCACGTTATCATAATTATTAATCTATATGGTTAACCATTTATACATTGATATCTATCAAACCATTACTTGGTTTTCCATCACGTTACATCCATCAACTCAAACTTATATCACAAACACTTATTATATTAGGATTGTGCAGCACAAACTTATACAAGTGGCTTCTTAAACATATATCAAAACTTTATCTAGTCCCATTGAGGTCCTCCTAACCCTTATCTTGAGGGTAATTTTATGCCCAATCTCTATGAGAATACTCATCTCTATGAATACCATATATACCATATATATATTCCCTCTTTAGTCTAGGGTTCTCAGGTCTACCTCAATGGAACTAGCAGATAGCTTTGCAAGCTCTAGCCACATAAGCACAAACCAAACTGAAACACAATATGATATCTGCTTCAAAGGTTCTCTACCCATGAAAAACTATTTCTCAACTCTCTCTCTCTCTCTTACATATTCAACCACTAGCTTCCTACAAGAAACCACCATCCTGAGCTTGATGTTTTTAAGAAACTAACATTGTTACCTCCTCCAGGGTCTTCAGACGCTCTCTCCCTCAGCCAGATGGTAAGTTCTCATATTCATGTTCACATGCACATACATAACCAACCTCTCTCTGACTCTAGGGTTTGGTCCTCTCAAGGACATCTAGGGTTCAAGATATCTATAGGAATCATGCATTAAGCAACTCAAGTCATTCACTCAGGAGTAGTCTAGTTTAGGACATATCATAACACATACTTCTCATATTTCTCATATCTTGGAATTTAGGTTCTGTGACCTTCTCCTTATGGGTCTCACTCTCTCTGGAATTAACACTAAAACTGGTCCTAACACTAGAGGTCCTCCTTTGTGAAAGAGTTTGAGGCTCAAGTTGACTCACAACTTTGTCTTAGCTTATCTTATCTTAACTTAGAAAAAGACACGTACTTGCATCATAAAACCTTGTGTCAAATCCTCAAATCAGAACTTAGGTCCTCAAAGACAAACATTTATCATCATAAACCTACTTATATCAACTATATAGGACTTAGATCATCATCAAATCTTATTTCATCTATTTCATCTATCATAAATGCCAACAAGGATCTAGACATCTAATCTAGAACTACTCTCTCTTCTAGATTGATGTTAATCACTTTCAATTAGGTTGCATGACCACCTCCTACTCGTACATATGTGGGGACACACTTTTGTAATACATATATATATGTAATAAAATACTATTTGTTTTTTATCCAATAAAACATGCATCAGAGAAAACTATCCAGGTTTGATCTGATTGGAATCAAAATCCAAATCCACAATACGAGTGTCCCACACATAGTAGAGAGTCTATTGTCATGTCACCTAGTGAAAAGTATGAGAATAGGGTGTAGACTGTTGTAGCTACCCAAAGGAAAGATGCATCATATGCCAAAGGTTTCTCCTCTAATAATGTACGTCATTTCCAAATAATGCAACGTCTCATACTGCTGCAATATAAGGAAAGAGCGACATCTAAGGACCTGCTACACAACAAGCACCAGTCTAGACCTAGTTCTCAAACATCTAGGTTCTAACCTAGAGTCTAGGTCAGATCTAGTCTCTAAAAGACAACTAATCTAACCCTAAAAGATTATAAAGATTCAAGGTTTTCTTTAGTTTGAGTTGCATAATGAGAAAATGTCAGGCTTTGCTATTGTTCATGATCTGATACCACCTGCGACGTCCTAGGATTTTCTAAAACTTAATGTAATGTGTGATTTCCAAATTGAAACTATCACCTCAATGAGAATCCCAATTTAAACACCAAACACTAGGCTGATAAGAAGAAAATCAGAGGAAGTCAGAAGGAAACAACAGTAGCACATGCACATGAATAGTAATAAAACCATACAACACATGTTCACCATTCAACATATAATTATGTAATGAATTGTTACAACAATTGATATTACATATTGAACAACAAACTTACATATACATGTACTACCACTAAACAATAGATCTTAAGACAACAGGTCCACATGTACATCAACTCGCCACACAACAGTCAATTATCATAATTCTTCCAGATCACATGTCCACGACCGAAACAAAAGATTACATGTGGTACACGTCAGCATAATATTCAAGAATATTGTACTGAGTACGCCTAAGTGTCTTTTTATATACCTCTCATTACGAAGCTTGACATTAAGATAAAACTAATACTTGGTAGTTATAAAGATATATAAGAAAAATAGATACTTGCACAAAGATGTTCATTAAATAAAGAGAACACATATTTTAAGCTCACTTTCTATTATATGTAAAGTTGATCAACCACATGCACTATTCTACCAAAGAGATTTACTGCTCACATGTAGTATTCTGTCAAGAGATTTAGTACTTTCATAAATGCACTATTCTACCAAAGATATTTAGTGCTTGCATGTACTATTCTTCCAAAGAGATGTAGTACTTTCATAAATACACTATTCTTGCAAAGAGATTTAGAGATATCATATAATGGATCAAATATCTTATGTTTTAGGTGTTCATAGCCATAAGTATAGAAAATCAAGCAAGATTTCATATGAGAACAATCATTTCATCCAATATCATATGGCAAGTATTTATACACACATAAAGCAACCATACCGAATAGTAGGCCCAGTAAGAGGTAAGAGCGTACCTTGATCACATATATCCTAATCATTACATATTCCTCAGGTCAACTATATCATTGGTCAACCCTGATTAAGATAAGATCACATATCACCATCAGGTTCTCATCTTCTTACATCTATGCTTAACCCTAATTGATTCATCAGGGTTTTACTTAGTTCATTAGAGTATGTTTATCATTACTCATCTTATCTTCTTTGAGTTATTTTACTGGTGTTGTTTTCCAAATTATGTCTCATTATTCCAACAATCAAGTTTCACATTATTATCTGTGTAGCATCCAACTCACAAAAACATGATTAACTAATGCGTAAGCGTTCACTAAGCAGCGGATTACCGAAAATCACTAAAAATTAAAAACCTTTTTACCAAGAGATCCATCAAAGGAAAACTTTCTCACATAGAACCAAAGTAACACATTTACATTCTGGTTTAAGGGTACATGTCCTGTATCATCTTTTTCTGAGAATTATAAGCATCAACTGCTCTGTTAAGCTAAACACATGCAGTATAAAATCTCGAGGCACTGAGCCAAAATCTCAAAAGTACTAACTACTACTCCGAGGACCTGAGAGTACAGAGACGACACATAGGACTCTATATACATCTATACAAGGCATAACAACCATTGTCTTCACCTGAGACTTCACTGTTGTCCCTACTGCTACTGTTGTTGTCCTTCACCTACTGAAGGATTCATGCCTTCTTGTTCGCGTCCACCTAAAAATGTGGTTCCCACAGGGGTGAGACAATTGTAAATTGCCCCAGCGAGAGTTATAACTCTCCGCCAGAAACATTATTATTGTAGTTTAATAAGATAATATGAACAGAGGAATCATAATTGTCTGACAGTAGTTAATTCATTATCTAACAGATTAGAACATTATTCTTATATAAAGCAATGCAGTTATAACTTGATAGAGCAACATGTCAGTTATCCATTAAGGAATATGAATAACATGTATAACATTTATTCACTATAGAATTATAACCACAACATATACTCTCTTTAGGCTTAGATCACATATCTAATGTCTGGCATTGTCTTATGGAATCATGGCTTGTAGCCATACTCTTTTCACATAGTGATCTTAATCCCGCAGCTCATCAAGTACATTTTCATTTCTTAACAAGTTCATCTTCATGACTATAGAATATGGGTATTTGAACCCATAACTTATCATAGAATACTTGTAACCACTTATTAGGTAACTTAATACTACATGTCATCTGACCAAGGACATTATGATTCTTGCTACACAAAGCATTGCACATAGTTCACAAAGCTCATATCACCTCTTATTACCCCTTACTAGGTAACAATGCACATTTATGGCTTATAAAGCCCATAAACAATTTCAATAGTTGAAACATCATATAGCACACAGGGTTCATTAATTTTTCAGTTTACTTCTCACTGAGCAATAAAGCATATGAAGGCTTATAAGGTCTATAAAACATTCTCAATATACAAAGCATCATAGCCCATACCTGGCTATACTCCTCATCTAATCATTCCTGCATGATTAGTACTCATGATGACAATTATATATTAGTACCATGTGATACAAGGGTTTTCTTATTACATTCATAACTCATCAATCCGTATTTGTGCTTCACATAGGATTACTCTGTGTTAAGACTTCACATAGCATTACCATGTATTAGGGTTTCACATAACATTATCCTGTATTAGGGTTTTACATAAATAACCATATAGGTCCTCAAGATCATATTATTAATGATCAAGTCATATTTCATTGCTTCACACAGCTAGGAATCAATCTTGATTACATAAGTATTCAATCATACTTATTTATACTCATCATTCATCATTAAATGAAGTATCAACACAAAGTATGAGTTTGTTTCTCATATTTACCAGAATATGATTGCATCATAGTTTATTGGTTCAGATTAACCTTTTCAAAAGGAATGTTAGCCTACACTTATCAAAGTGCATTACATCTCAATGTAACAACTGACATGACACATCTCATGTGTCACTCATCCAATTATATTGGACTGAATATACATCAAGGTATATCAGTATTGGGGTGTTAGATGTGATATCTATCATATCTTGATGTATCACTTCCCTCAACACCTTAATCTTACTTAAGTTCATCCACTTAGCTTGTATTAGGGTATTCCTCATCCTAATACTTGATGTACCAGTTCATCACATTTATCATGTAATGTATTGGTCATAAGTCACCTATTTAGAATATACAACCTTTGCCAATGATATGGACTCATCCTTGGGTTAGGAACTATTAATATAAGGATACCCATTATCAACCTCTCTAGGTGATACATTTGTCAATATATTAATCACTATTCCATGAATAGGATTCCATATTTATAATTTGAGGTTCACATATCATTTTCCATACGTTATATGGATTTCACATAGTATTTCTCTTCATTAGAGTTTCATATTACATCCTTCTATATCAGGGTTTCACCTAGTATTATGTGAAACTAAGATTTCACAACACATCACCCACTGATAGGGCTTTACATAGCATTAGTAGCACTACCCTGTATTAGGGTTTCATGCACCTTTACCCCATTTTAGGGATTAAGGTTTACCAATCACATCCAAGTAGGGTTTCTCATACCTCATTACCCAAATTAGGGTTAGGATGTACAATTCCCATTAAATTAGGGTTTCTTACATTGTTACACTAAGTTAGGGTTACATCATCAACCTAGATTATGGTTTCACTCAGTTGTGCCCTAAATTAGGGTTTCACATAGCCTTTCCCTAAATTAGGGTTAAGGTACATCAATCTTTTCAATGATGATTTCATGATCTCATTATTATGGATCAAATCATGATTACATTTTTATTCATAATGAGATAATTAGGGATTATTATGTAAGCAAACATCTCTCTCATTCTCTCTCTCTATCTCTCATCCTCTTTAGGATGCTAACTACTCCAAGATTGATCTAGGTCATCCCTTCAATGAAGTACACACAGTTAGGGTTAACCTTCATAATCACCATTGGTCTACATCATTAATAATCAAGTAGCTAATTGACCTTTGATCATATTAGGTGTCCAAATGGTTTAACCAATTTGAAATTCAAAAGGTCTTGGTCACTTAGACCTCAAACGGTCTTAATCAATTATGTTCAAATGGTTTGAAACTATTTAGCAAAGTTGGTGCTTGAAACCATTTAGACAACACATCTTGAAACCGAATGAACTTGGGTTTCCAAACGGTTTGAGACCGTTTGGTCTCAAATGATCTTGAGACCGTTTGGACCCAAACGGTCTGGAGACCGTTTGGACTCAAACGGTCATAAGACCATTTGGTCCAAACCCTCTCAAAACCGAATGGACCAAAAATGTCTTCAACACTAAATCAATTCAAGGTTCCAACCCATGAACCGACTTTCAATTGGACCACTGATTTATTCTTCAATTGAACCATTGAATCACCCTTCAATTGGAACTTCAATTAGGGTTTTGAACCCAATTGAACTAAGGTTGATAATCAAGAAACCATCACTTAGGGTTTTGAAATCGAGGATCCATCAATGGTAAACATTGTGGAACTAATTCAATTGAAATCAATGAACCATCATCATTATATGATATGACCTGACCTCAAACAGTCTTGAATGACCCCGAAACGGTCTTGAGGTCATTTGGACGATCTCTAAACGGTCTTGAGACCGTTTGCCTCAAACCACCATTGAAATCTATGACATTCACTTAGGGTTTGCATCATTAAATCAATCATCACTTGAACTATTGATTGTAATTCAATTTGATATCTTTGAGTCTTCAATTACTCAACCATACTCAACCTTGGACCTCCAAATGGTATTGGTTGACCTCCAAACGGTATTGAGACCGTTTGGGTGATTCCCAAATGGTTTTGAAACCGTTTGGGTGATTCCCAAATGGTTTTGAAACCGTTTGGGTCAATCAACCCAAAACATCAACTTAATCAATTGCAAAATCAACACTTAGCCGATTAGGGTTTCTATTTGAAAGTTTGTCCATAAGTTGAATTTATCAATTGGAGCCATTGGATCCTCATCCAACATACACTAGGGTTCTGACCTCAAACGGTCAACCCATCCAAACGGTCAACCCCTCTAAACAGTTTGGGGTCCAAGTCTCCAAACGGTTTAGAAATTGTTTGGCGAAACCGTTTGGACCATTTTGTTGAAACCATTTGCAAGAGATATTTGGGGAGGTGTATGCTTATGATGATGTCATCATCATCAAGCTCCAAACCCATGAAACTTTATGTGATTTTCATGATGATTGCATCAATAATCCAAATAAAATTTTGAGAATGAATAAAGGACCATCAATTGATAAGAAATTGAATGCAATAACAATATTAAGGGTTCAAGTTATAAAACCCTCCTCCAAATGAGATCCAAAGCTTCAAGCTCACGTCAACAATGGTGGATGTAACTCCTTTCACTACTACAAGGCTCGTCCTTAAGCTTTGAGTGAAAAGGAATGGTTAGAATTGAAGTGGGGATCAAGATAAGAAGAATTCATGCATTGATTTTCGATTTTCACCATGGATTCAAGGTGAAAGGAGGTCAAGAATCTTACCAACAGGTTGGGGGTCTTCCTCCTGATTCTTCAAAGCTCCTTTGGTCGTTTTCCAAGCAAAGGGAAGAAGGAAATCTGAAAAAGCCTTTTGTTTGGCTTGTAAAGGGTGTTTTTATAAGAAAATCAATGAGAGAGAAAATGCCTTATAAAAATTCATTTAATACCAAAAATAGTGCCGCTTCTTCCCCCTCAACTCCTTGGATCCGAGTCTATATTGTTTTCCTCTTATTCCTCTAAATTATCCATGATTTAAAGAAAAGCACGTTAAGCACCTCAAATCATATTATACTAATATCCATAACTGAGTGGATATGTCTTTTCTTTATAATAAGGTGAGTGGGTTCTTCACCTCCTTAAGATATTTCCTTTGCCTTTGCAAGGAACAAGGACGTCCACACTTGTTGATTTTCAACCAACATAATTTTGGTTGAAGAACACTTCAATTAATATATTTATTTTTGCACTAAATTGAATTAAAGTTCCAATTATGCTTAAATATTGATTATTTTAATATCAAGATTCTCTCTCGTTCAAAGAGGTACAAATGAGATGCCCCTCTCATTTTATTGCCTCAACATGATGACAAGAAATATTAGGGACCTTATTGAAGTGGTAATTTGCATATTGAACCCTAGGTTTTGGGTAAATTGCACATTACACCAAAACTAGGTTTTAATGTATAAACATTGCTTTATCAGCTCTTTCTTGGTACTCAGGATACCACAAGCCATATCTCTGTATCATATTCACTCTCATGATTCTTCAACACATGAGGAACATCTTATCATACACCATTTGCAATTTAACCCCTCAACTTGGGTAATTTGCACTTTAGTCCAAATCAAGCAAAACAATGTTTCAACATTATTCAAAAAGGACTAAAATTGAAATATAAGTTCCTCTTGAGCCTTAATTACTTTTCAAGACATAAGAGAAAGTTTATAATCAACTTTATTAAGTAAATCATCTAGGGTTAAGCATAACCAGGTCAGGGATGTTACAATCTGGGCATGCTAACCCAAGGTTATATACATTATTTGAATTAGGGTTTTCAAACCATATGAGTCATTATCGACATAACATGAATTATGTGTGCCATCATGATCTCATAATTATATATAAGGTTTCCATGTACTGATATGAGATTATTCTAGAAATTCTATCATTTATCGATCATAAATCTATTTATTGCATTTTATTTAGGGTGATTAGTCCTAATTAGCCATACTGAGCAAATTACATGATTTCTTGCATCAATATTACATTCTCTGACCTTAAATGAATTATAAACATGAATATGGATTTATTGACATTTTATCATATTTTAAAGCCATCCTTGATATTTATTATCCATGAAACAAGTGTATAACATCTTACATAAATTTACTGACATTTAAGCTTCAAAAGGCTTATATCATGAATCCATTTTGTTCTACTCATTTTTCTAAACATTTTGATACCTTGTTTGTAATTTTCTGATAAAAGAGCTAATTATTATAAACTTTACATGATCTTGCAATTTATTGAGTTTCTACCTTTTGTGGCGAATAACGTGATGCCACGAAAGCATTTAGGGTGCGGCTCATTCATGGATCAGCCTGGTTCAGCATCAAGCCAATCAGTCTGGTTGGATTGCTTGAGGCGGACCGGCACACCCTGACCTGGACCCGGTCTACCTTGCTTGTCTCGCATCCACGCCCGACGCCCTGCGTAGAGAGAGACGCGATGCGGCTCTGTTCTCCTGGGTGCAATCCGCCGCCGTCTCTCAGATCCTCCTCCTTGCGTGAATGCAAGTCTTCTTCTGCGCGGCTCCCTCATCTTGGTGTCGCCAAGGCTGGAGGGACGCTGAGAAAGGCCGCCGCCTCCGGATCTTCTTCCCTCCATCTATTCTTTCCTTCTACACTTCCGTGGGAGTCCTGCACAACTGCTGACTGGCCGCCGCCGTGAGCCTGGTGTCGAGCGAGAACACAAGCACGCCATGACCGTCCTGGCCTACTACCGCAAGATCCATTGACTTCAGTGTATTGAAGAGATCTCCATTGGCTGACTGCTACATCGTGCGGCTTCGAAGCTCCAGGTCCATGGTCTCGTCATCGTCTCCAACTGCTTCGTAGCAGATCTACATAGGCTCCTCCATCATCTCTTTTCTCGGACGCCCTTCACATCCTGTGTCTCATTTGTGGTTTTTGTGTGTATCGTGTGTAAGCGGAAATCTGCCGATGGGGGTCTGGTCAGAGCTTGGCGCCGCTTTGCAACGGAGGAGCAAGGGGAAGGGAAGACCGTTCCTTTCTCATAGGGTGCTCAAATGACACAACAGAGGTGTCAAACCGCTGCTTTTACATCAAAGAAGGTAACTACTTGGTTGGTTTGTCTCTGCAACCCACGTCGACCATCATGGCATGGAGCTTGGACCACGCCATCCCACGTCTAACTAAAGGAGTGTAGCCTTCTCTTGAAATCAAGTTGCATGACACATAAGTTGTTAGATATATAGGAGCTCTAGCAGCCATGTAGATAGCACAGGTTAAGCTCAATGTAGTGCAGCTAGTACATATGAGAAAAGTAGTTTTGTCTGTAGTGCAAATGACAAAGAAGTTTTCTCCCATATTGCCCACCCTAGAACTTTTGTGGTCCTTATATGTAAAATCACATGGGGCACTAGTGTCCAAGGGGTCCTGCGAGGGAGGTATGCTCACCTCCTTGGTGGGTGGGGTTACCACATCACAACGCGTGCGCGCCACGCCGGGCCGGGCATGGGATCGGGTTCCGTCTTCTTTTTGCATTAGGATACAACTAAGTAATTAATTACTCGTGTAATTAATTGTTTCTTTCCTATTTAGATTTATTAATCTTAACTGGAAAGTGTCTCTTTTGTGGAATTTTCCACAATATGTGCAAGAGCGACCGGGTGTTTGCGTCTAATTGGGAATAAGAATTAGGGACGTGTGTGGCTATATATACGCATGCGGTCATTAGGGTTAAATACACAGTTTACGAACTTCATCTGCCATTTCACGTTTGTTTTGAGAGCGGCTTTCTTCTTCCCGTCACTGAGACACAACTATCAGGCGGAGGTTCATACGGTTGCTATGTTGCACTGGTGGTGGTGCAACGAGACGATTTCAAGTGCGAGCGAGACATGTCTGTTCCAGGTTTGTACCGGATCGAGTCTGGGAGAACGGTGCCTATCCGCGAGAATTGCTAAGCACTGATTTCTTTAAGTAACACGTTCGTTTCTCGACGAACGATCTGGTTTGCGAATTCTGACTCCCTTTATTTATGCTCTGTTTGATCTTCATTTTTTATTGGATATGCCTAAACTTGTTAATTAAATTGCACCTACTAATGTTGCATGTAATGACATTAACAAATATTAACAACATAAGTATCACAAGCCATCTAATCATTACAAACTATGGTCCATTATCTCGAGTTTAGCTATGATCTCTTCAACATTCAAATATAGATATCTTCTTGTAGAGACATCCCAATATCCTTAAAATCGGACCATAGGCTCTTAGTAACTCAATATACGTTCTCCAGTTTTGGTGTCAACACCACCATATGACCGATTGGACAACTCATTTAAAGAGGTAGATAACTACGATCATTAAAGGTAATACCAATGTCATATGACCTCCCAACTTCATCAAAAATCTTGGGATTCATTATAAAACTCAAATATATGAATTCAAATAGGTCATTAGACATTGAAAGCTATAAAAAAAGAGGTAGACATTGAAAGCTATAAATGTTCACTCCAACACATGTAGGCAGATACTTCAAAAAAAATTCAAACAAATTATTTTCAAATTCTCCCCCATGGTTGCTATAGAAAGAGATGATTAAAAAAAAGCTTTGTTTTCAACCCATTTTCAAAAAGTCAAGAAAAAATCAAGTGTAGCACTCTTTGCAACCAAAAGGAAAGTCCAACTAAATTTAAGAAAATCATCAACAATCACCAGGCAATACTTGCTACCACAAAGAGTTTGAGTTCTCATAGGTCCAAGTAGATCAATGTGAAGAAGCTCAAGATCTCTCTTAGTGCTAATAACTCCTTTTGATTTAAATGAGGAGTTTCTTTGCTAGACATTTGTGCAAGGTTAGAAATTCCTTTTTGCTCAACTTCTTCAATTGATGTATATCTATATGACCAAGCCTACAATGCCATAAAGATTATCATTCATATCAACGACTAAAGAGAGTTAAGAACAATAGTATAAATATTTCCCATTCTAGTTTCTTTATATATGACATTGTAATTGAGGGAATCTAGAGTCAAACATTCTAGAGAAGTAAAAAGAACAAGATATCCATTATCCCAGAGTTGATTGACACTAATTAAGTTGTGACACAGGCCATCCACAACAAGAAAATTATTTATGAATAGTAAATCACCTACACCACCCTCACCTATTACTTTACCTTTCTTTTTGTCCCCAAAAGTAACTGAAACTCCTTTCCTTTTTTTTAAAGGTGTTGAAGTGGTCCTTATCACCAATCATATACTTGGAGCATCCACTGTCAACAATCCATTTTTATTTTTTTGTACATGGGAAGGAGTGGTCGGTGCCCAATTTGAAGTTTGGGATTAGGGGACAGCTTGGGACCCATTTCATGTCTGGGTTGGTCCCCTTCTTCTTGTAAGGACAAAAATTTGAATAGTGATCATCACACTTACAATGAGCACAAACCATTGGTGCCTTAGATCCAGAAGACTCACCATGGTATATCAGAGGTCCTTTATCCTTTTTCTTACCCTTACTCTTTTCCTTACATTTTTGTCCTCGATCATATTCAAAATGACTACTACTCACTTGTCGAGTAGACTGTTCTAGGACTTCATTTAGGAATTGCTTCCCTTTGAGGGACCTTTGTAAATAAGTTTTAAGCATGTGGTTATCATCACTATAAGTAATAATGGTAGAAGAAAGACTAGCAAGATCATCTTGTGAATCCATTAAGTCAACCTCTATACAAAGGGCTTTACTTAGATAAGAATCTTTTTCAAGAGTTAATCTAGACACTTCCTTGCCAGGAAAAATAGGTCTAGATTCTTGATCATCAACTCTAGCTTGAAGTCTAGCATTTTTAGTTCAAAGCATAACAAGTTCATCAAGCTCAGTTTGGTTTTTATCTTTAAGATCATTCATTTTCTTGAGATAAGAACCATTTTCAATTTCAACACCATCATATTGAACTTCAATATCAAGGAATTTCTTTTGCTTGAAGTCTTTTCTATCATTATAAGTTTTCTCATTTCGTTCAAAAACTTCAATTATATCATAAAATTTATCCATATTTTTTCCTAATATTTTCTTTATAGACTTGCATATAGTATATGAAGAATGGGAAGAATGAATCATATCAATAAAAGCATCTTTTCAAAGTTCATTAAGACTTGCCTCACTTACCTTAACTTCCTCACATGTTCTTTCCATGAGATCCATGCGACACTCGCCTTCATATGAGCTTGAATCTCTTGAAGATGATTCTTTGCAAGCGACATGGGCTGTTTATTTTCCCCTTCTTTTCTTCTTGTCCTTCTTCTTGTATCTATACCCCTTGTGGTAGTCCTCCTTTTCCTATGACTTCTCTTGTGGTGATGATTCTTGGCTTTTGGGCATGAATTTTTTTAGTGCCCTTTTTTTTACCAAACTTATAGCACCTAGGACTAGAGGAGGAGGGTTTACCCTTGAAAAGCTTTCCCTTGGGGTATGATCATCAAAATCACTTGAGAAGTTATATTCATTTAAGGAAGGAGGATATTGGCTAATGGCTTATTGTTGCATAATGGAGTCAACCTGATCTTTGAGTGTTGCCTCCTTCTTTCTCTTGGAATCTTTTTCTTCTTCTCTTTCTTCTTTCTCTTTCTTTTCAAGTCTCACTTCATAGGCTTGGAGATTTTCTATGAGCTCTTCAATCGGGAGGTTGGAGAGAGACTTTGTTTCTTCAAGGGTAGCCACTGCTGATGAAGAGATCTAAGGATCTTTGAGTTGATTTTTCCTTGATCCATAGGTTGTTTCAAGGTGTGAAGCCCATTCATAATAGTGTTTAGCCATGAGTACATTTTATCCACACTTTCTTTCTTTTCCATCTTGAAGTTCTCAAGATGTCCATTGAGCATGTGTAACTTACGTTTTTGACATTCTTGGTAACTTCATAGGTGATTCAACACTTATTCAAAATCTCATAGGCTATATCCCAAGAGAAAATTCGGTGGGAGTAAGGGTGGAGTAAACGATGCTTATAGCTTTTGCATTTAGTTGTGACTTCTTCAAACATGCTTTATCCCAAGTAGTCACCTACCGCATCTTGTATTTCATTCCTTGTATGTAGAATTGCATCCTCCTCTTCCAGTAAATGAAGTGTGTGCCATCAAAGGTAGGTGGACTCATGTACAAACCACCATCTATGTCGAGAGATCCAAGTATATTATAAGGACCCTAAACTTGCTTAATGAGTTGAGTGATCTTAATTACCATAATTGAGTACTTATAATCCTAGTTTAACCTTTTGATATGTTTTAAATCATTAGAAAAGCTTAAGTTTCAAATTTGGTCCAATTTGGACACGGTTTGACCAAGTTATGCAATTTTCTGTACATTTTGGACTTTTCTACAATTTACCCAATTCAGGGGTTTTCCTTGCAATTTGTCTCATAAATTATGTTCCTTAGATGTTATATTATCATTCTTGATATTTTTGATCCATTGGGACCCTATTTGAGCCATGGTTTGAAGGTGTTTTCCTCAAGGGTATTTTAGGATTTACCCCTTCATGGATGAGCTAACTTTAGTAGTTACCAACTAATGAATTATGTGATTGGCTGGGAAATTCGACAAAGGAAAGATAAGCAGGACAATATAGATGGTGGGGGATCTACTTTTTTGTGTTCTTGTATATTCTTATTAATTTAAGGTCATAGACACATGGGGAAGCTACTTTTATACCTCATACTTACTTCTATCCTTATCCATGGGCTATATTTACCTCTTCTTTGCCCAAGTTTGAAACTATTCTTGATTTCTCTTTCCTCTAACCTAGAGAAATGAATACACTCTATTTTTCTGTATAACGAGTACTCTAAGGTAGAAGACAACCTCTTTTTGGAGAAGAAGGTCTCCTAGAGCTCCATCTAGCCCTATCTAGGGTTTCAAGGTCATCTTCTAGGGATTTCAACCAAGGAAAGTTGTTTTATTCCTTCCTTCTCCATTCCTCTTGCTCTTGTCCTTCCTTAGACCTTCCTTCAGGTTATAACCTTGTTGTTTCATGGTGAAAGTGGATCTAGAACTCAAAAATCTATCATTCTTGTTTCTTTTTCTTAGATTTTGCTTCTTTGTGGAGAGAAGTACTTATTTGGCCAAGTTCAGATCTAAATCCAATGTTTTCTTTCCCTATTTGCTCAAGATTCTTTCTGTTTGGGATCTTACCTACTCTATATATATGAGTTATATAACATTCTTCACTTATATTGCTTACTAGAAGCTTGTTAGTTCATGTTTATGCCTTAATGTGTTGATTTAAGCATAGAGAAACCATACTTGTTTAGAATTTCGAATTTTTGTGGTGTTCCCTGTTCTGTTCCAGTTCTATATGAGCTTATAAATATTTGTACAACCTTTCTAAGGTGTAACATGATCTGGTACAGGTTGATAGCATCAACCTATAGTGCTAAACACAGAATAATTGATGGTTCAAATTAGGGTTTTCAAGCTATTTCCTTCCCTATCACACAACCGATGGTTATACCATTCAATAACCAATGGTGTTTCTATCTTGGCAGCTGATGTTTGTGATCAAGTGTGTCAAATTTATGGTGAAAACCTATGGTCACCCCCTTAGGTCAGGTTTTGGCTCAATTAGACGTTTAATTATCATCCACTAAGTATTCTAATGATGTTATCAACCGATGATGACATTAGCTTAATA
Source organism: Alisma plantago-aquatica (assembly GCA_963693085.1). NCBI lineage: Eukaryota > Viridiplantae > Streptophyta > Magnoliopsida > Alismatales > Alismataceae > Alisma > Alisma plantago-aquatica. Next base: position 379,946,706 of record OY856415.1, on the reverse strand, counting down.
TTTGATGGTGTTAACTGAATGTATTACTGATCTAACCACAAATGGTGGCCTAATGATCACAATTAATGGTGGATCAGGTCATAACCATATAGTGGATCAGGTCATCGCCATATATGGTGAGTTAAGAATGTAATTGTAGACCTGACTAAACCTTGAACCAATTGTTCCTTGGTTCAATTGATATAATGGTTAGACCTATACTTTAATTGTTAACCTTGAACAATGAACCTGACCCAATGAATAATATTGGATGCTTTAACATCCAATGGATTAGAATAAATCATATGGTATTATTTGTGGGGCCTAATGATGATATTTATATGGTTCAATACCATTAATTTGTAGTCTTACCTTTGCCATCATATAGTTATATTTGATAAATCGCTATAATAAGTGGATGTGTAACTCCAATGTGATCAAGCTTGTTATACCTAACCTTAGTGTAGTTATATGTTGTTGATTGGTTATAATCAGACCTCTTGAATGATTAATGTGATAATTAATTACACTCTTCTTGTGTCGAAACCACATTGTAGTACTATTTGAATATCATAGTACCTGCCATGTTAGTATCTATGGACACATATGTGCTAATTATCTTTTGGGCCTTGTTTAGGGAATGGAATGATGATGATAACCTTACTATTAATAATGTGATGGTCTTAATGACCTTTGGTCATGTTTGAATCCATGATTGAGGTGAAATCCTCTTCGTGTTCCAATAAGGGTTAAAACCCTAGAACTTGTGATAAAATATCGGTATCTTGTAAAAGTATGATGATAAGTGTGGTCCATTAATTTGCAATGAATGATAGCATGTGGTAATGTGATTCAGATTTATATCTTCAAATGTTTTATATATTTTGAAGTTGTTATACATTACTCTTGTTAGAAAAGAATTAGGGTTTGAATGTCCATTTGTATGATTTAGCCTTAATTCACCCAATTGTCATAACTAATTAAGTGAAACTCTAATCATGTAGTGCCATGTGCCATAGATCTATCTGAGTGTTAGAAATTTCCAGATAGTGAAATGAGTATTCCTAAGGGATACTCGGAGCGCATACTTATGAGTATGTGGGGTGCTTGTTACCCTGAATTCAAGTGTTAGGGAGGATAACAATGGTCATACCTAGCCCTCATTTTGAGAACGGTTGTGGTCGTGTCCCGGTGATTATATATATATGATGATGAGATTGGAAGACAACTGTGGTTGTACCTCATATGGTAGGGTATACGTACCTGGCTCCTTTCACTTGTGTCGTGACCTGTACCAAGGATGGACTAGGCTGTTAGCCGCTTGACCTTATGTGTCACTATGGCGGACCCATACTGACTGGGGGTGGCGGAGATCTTAGGAGTCCATCTCTTCCTAGATCTTATATGGCATTGATTTTGACTTAGTAGTGGTCAGTTGGGACTTGAGTGGTATTTCTCAAATCCCTCAGGGCAATGTAATAAAAGAAGTGATATAAGCTGTGTAGTACACTGAATATGGTTAAATACATCTCACATTGTTTGATTAGTCTTTAACTTATCTTTATACTATTCAATGTTTAGGAGATGATATCATATGACCTTTGAGTAATTATACTTCTTGTCAAGTTCATTTGCTTAATGGCTTAGTATGCTTAACCTATTCAATCTGCTTAAATTTCTTATTCATTATTGTATCTACTCAGTTCATTTACTTTTAATCAATATGTTATAATCAATATATGTTAGAGAGAGTTATATCTCTCACTGGGATTGGGTCTCACCCGTGGGTCACCATATTTTTTAGGTTGTCACGGGAAACGAGGTTGAGGTCGCACCGTGGAAGAGAGCCAACCCGGTGATCAATAAATTCAGAAGGTTGGTTAGTTTTAGATGTTAGTAGTAGAGTCCTAGTGTCGTCCCTGTACTCTCATGTCTGGGTATGGGATGAGTTTTCTAGATGATATACTTGTATTGATATGAGATTTTGGTAGTATGCCAATGTTTGTAAATATATGGCATGTACATGTGAAATATCTTTTGTATGCAGGATGTGACTGAGGTCTTTGAACCCATATGTTAATACTTGTTACAGTATATGGGAATGGAATGATGGACCTTTTATAAATGTTCTAGAGTTTATTTACATAGTTGATTTTAATTATTCTACATTTTTTACTATGTGATAAATTAGTAGTTGATCGTGTTTTGTGTTTTGAGTAATCTCGTTAGCGTGATGAGGTGTCACATTTAAGTTGGTATCATATTTCTAGGTTTACTGAGTCTACAGGGATATAGGACTTAGGTTTGAGTCTGTTCTTATGTATCCAACATATCTGATCATAGTTTATGCTTATGCAGATATGTCTGGAGGATATGAAGAATATGTTGAGAGTAGCTATGTAGCACCAAGAGGAGGTGTTGGGAGGTAGGCACGTGATGAGAGATTTCCAGAAGTAGGGTCAGAGCAGCCCGCAATACCTTATCTAGACCCAACAATGATGGCCAATCCTGAGTTTCAACATATGTTTAGACAGATGATGGCCACAATTACACATATTGCTGACAGAGCACCAGCACCTCAAGCTAGAGCATCCGCCTCTAATGTGGAGTCCCAAGGTGTCGGGAGGACATTTGAACATCTTAGACATGTTTGGACGATTGAATATGAAGATACTTCTGATCCAGCAGATGCTGACATGTGGTTTACTGAGCCGGAAAAGGCGTTCAAAATCCTAAACATCACCAAAGAAGACAAAGTGAAGCATGCAATATACTTGTTCAAGGGTAGTGCTGACCATTGGTGGGCCATAGAAGAGGAGAAAAGGCCAGGAGTTGTGATAGGATGGGAGGATTTTTGAAGGGAATTTGTTAGCTGATATTTTCCAAAGACCTACCTAGATTGGAAAATTTCTCAGTTCAAGAAGATTCGTTAGGGAGCTATGACTATCAATGAGTATGAATCAAATTTTATGGAACTTATGAGGTTCTGCCTGCACATGGCAGCAACGGACAAGGAAAGAATCTATAGATTTGAGAAGGGCCTGAGTACAGATTTGACTACTACAACATCATCCTTGGAGAATAGGGAAAGGTTTTCCACCTTTGTGGAATCTATCAGGAGGATTGAGAGGTCTGCCATAGAGAAGCGTGAAGCTAATGCTAAGAAGCGACCTATGAAGTGCAAGGGAAATCATCTGGAGGCTTTAAGAAGCCAAGTTTTTCCCCACCGATGTCGAAACCAAGGTCAACCTTCACTGAACCAAGATCACATGCACCATTACAGTGGACCCTGAGTAGGGGTAGAGGTCACAGTTTTCTACCAATAGGAGCTCACAGTTCATCATCAATCTCAGTTATAGGGCTGTTTAGACCACATAGTGATAACTGAGTGTGTCATCAATGTGGACAGACATGGCATATTAGATGGAATTGCCCTATGAAGGTTGAGGAGGTGACTCAGTAGCCAAGGAAATATCAACATGGATCAAAACAACGACAGTTTGATACTGGTAGTAGCAGAGGACATGGTCAGGCGTCCAATGTAGGATCATTAGGATAGGAGAGCAAAGGACGTAGATGGCAGCAAATGACAACTAGGTTCTATGCCATGACCAGCCGGAAGTAGTGGTCAATCCACGAGTCGTGATAGGTCAGATGGAATTATTTCATTCTGATTTGTCTTCTTCTTGTTTCATATTTGTGTTAGTAGATCCAGGTGTGACACACTCTTTTATCACCAGAGAGGTGATAGATGGTTGTTATCTACCTATTAGTCTTAGATCTGATAGCCTGCGGCTAGAGACTCCTTTGGTTGATTATGCTGAGTTGCGGGAAGTGTGCCCTTCTTGTATTATTTCTTTCTCTGGACACAACATTCAAGTGGATCTTTTGCCACTTGACATGCATGGTTTTGATGTAATCCTAGGAATGGATACCTTGGAAATTACAAGGTAGTCTTGGACTGCAGTACTTAGGTGGCGACATTTCATGATGGATATATACAGTGGATTTTTCATGGTGATAGGAAGATTCTTCCTACATGTTTGATGTTAGCTATGATAGCTGAGTGGTTGATGAGACAAGGATGTGAGGCTTTCTTAGCTCATGTTGTGGATACCAAGGTATTAGGTCCTAGTATCCAAGAGGTGTCAGTGGTGCAAGAATTTGAGGATGTCTTTCTTGAGAAATTTCCTAGCATTCCCCCTCCTAGAGAGATTGAGTTTGAGATCAATCTTGTTCCTAGAACACAACCCAAGCACAATCACCATACAAAATGGCACCAACAGAGATGCAGGAGTTAAAGAAACGGTTACAAGAACTACTAGAGAAGGGTTTTATTAGGCAGAGCACTTCCCCTTGGGGTGCTCCCATGTTGTTTGTTAAAAAGAAGGATGGTTCAATGAGGTTGTGTATAGACTACAGACAGTTGAACAAGGTGACAATAAATAATAAGTATCCTTTATTGAGGATTGATGGTCTTTTTCATCAGTTGAGAGGTGCCACTATGTTTTCAGAGATAGACCTGAGTTCAGGTTATCATCAGTTGAGAATTAAGGCTGATGACATACCTAAGTCAGCTTTTAGGACTAGGTATGGTCATTATAAGTTTGTGGTTATGCCATTTGTGCTAACCAATGCACCTGCATCTTTTATGGATCTAATGAATAGGGTGTTTAGACCTTATCTTGATCAGCGTGTGTTCATTTTCATAGATGATATCCTGATATACTCCAAGGATATTCAACATCATGAGAAACACCTTCGCCAGGCATTGACTTTGTTGAGGCAGCATCAACTATATGCTAGGTTCAGTAAGTGTGAATTCTGTTTATCTGAAGTGTCCTTTTGGGCCATGTTATATCTGCAAAAGGCGTTTGTATTGATCATAAGAAAGTGGAATATGTACTAGAATGGGAACAATCAAAGACGCTGGTAGAGATCCATAGTTTCATAGGTCTGGCAGGTTACTATAGGAGGTTCATCAAAGGCTTTAGTTCTATAGCATTACCCCTAACTAGGTTAACCAGGAAGGATGTTCCTTTTGCTTGGAAGGACAAGTGTCAACATTCTTTCTAGCTTTTGAAAGAAAAATTGACTAGTGCACTGGTGTTAGTACTTACAGAGCAAGGAAAATGCTATAATGTCTTTTGTTATGCTTCAAAGAATGGGTTGGGATGCATGTTGATGTAGGATAAAAATATGATTTCTTTTTCTTCAGGACATCTTAAGAAACATGAGGAGAATTACCCAATACATGATCTGGATCTTGAAGGGGTGGTCCATGCCTTAAAATATGAAGATACTATCTTTATGGAGAAAAGTGTCAGATCTTCACTGACCACAAGAATCTACAATATATCTTCTCAAAATAGGAGCTGAATATGAGGCAGAGGAGATGGATGGAGCTGATTAAGGATTATGATTGCACAATAGACTACCATCTAGGGAAAGAAAATGTGGTAGCTGACGCATTGAGTAGAAAGTCATCTTCATTATCAATGGTAGATAATGAATAATTAAATTCCTTGATGTTCCCTAAGAGAGATATGCTAGTGTCTCTTCGCTAGATGAATGTACAACTAGAAGTTTCCTTACTGGTAGGATTGTTGGCACAGTTACAAGTGAAACCTACCTTGAGACAAAAAATTCATGATGTACAATAAAATGATACTATGATACAAAATATCTGATCAGGGATTCGCAGTGAAAAGTATGATGGCTTTCATGAGACAGATGATGGTACAATTTGTTACCACAATAGGATAGTAGTTCCTGATGTTGATGGGTTGAGGATGATGGTACTTGAGGAGGATTACTCCTCCATGTATGCAATGCATCCTGGAAGTACCAAGATGTACCAAAACTTGAAAGACATGTAACGGTGGCCAGGTCTAAAGCATGATGTGGCAGAGTTCATTGCCAAATGTCCAGTTTGCCAGTAGGTGAAGGCTAAGCACCAGAAGCATGTAGGGACATTACAAACCTTACCAATACCATAGTGGAAATGGGATCATATTACTATGGATTTTGTGGTTGGTCTTCCTAGGACAACCAAGGGTCATGATTCCATATGGGTGATAGTAGACAGATTGACTAAGTGAGCTCATTTTCTGCCAATTAAGATGATGTTTACAACAGAGAAATTGGCACAAATATTTATTGATGAGATAGTCTGTATGCATTGCATTCCAGTGACTATAGTTTCTAATAGAGGTCCACAGTTTACAAGTCATTTTTTGGAGCATCTGCATTCTGTAATGGGAACACAGCTGAGATTCATTACAACTTTTCATCTGTAGACCGATGGCTAGTCTGAAAGGACTATTCAGACTTTAGAGGATCGCTTGAGGGCATGTGCGCTGCAATTTCTTGGTAGTTGGGATGTACATCTGACTCTAATAGAGTTTACGTACAAAAATAGCTATCAAAGAATCATAGATTTGGCTCCTTATGAGGCTCTATATGGGAGACGATGTCGGTCTCCTCTTTGCTGGTATGAGATAGGTGAATATCAACTTTTGGGTCCTGAGCTAGTACAACAAACTACAAAAAAGATTAAAGTAATATATCAATAGTTGAAAGCAGCCCAGGACAGGAAGAAATCTTATGCATATAGCTGACGTGGATCACTTGAGTTCCAAGTGGGAGATAGATTATATCTTAAGGTTTCTCCTTGGAAAGGCGTGTTGAGGTTTGGAAAGAAGGGTAAGTTGGCTCCTAGATTTATGGGACCATACCCTATCCTAGCTCATGTTGGAAAGGTAGAATATAAGTTGGAGCTACCACCAGAGCTGCATAGATTGCATAATGTCTTTCACATATCGATGTTGAGGAAATTCCATCTAGATACTGACCAGACAATTCAACCAATAGAGGTTGAATTAGATGAGAATATCTCCTATGTTGAGGGTCCTGTGTTGATCCTAGATAGAAGGGTGAAAAAGTTGAAGAGAAAAGATATAATGCTAGTGAATGTTTTTTGGAATCATCGTGGCATAGAGGAATCCACATGGGATATAGAGAATGAGATGCATAGAAAATACCCATCTCTTTTTGTGTAGGATTTTGGGGTGAAATCATTGTTAGGGGTTTATAGTTGTAAGGCCCCTAAACTTGCTTAATGAGTTGAATGAGCTTAATTACCATTACTTCATGCTTATAACCCTAACATAACCTTTTTATATGTTTTCAAATCATAATACAAGCTTAAGTTTCAAATTTGGTCCAATTTGGACACTGTTTGAGCAAGTTATGCAATTTTCTAAATATTTTGGACGTTTCTACAATTTACCCAATTGAGGGGTTTTCTTTGCAATTTGTGATATAAATTATGTTCCTTAGATGTTATATCATCATTAATGAGATTTTTTATCCATAGGGATCCTATTTGAGCCATGGTTTGAAGGTGTTTTCCTCAAGGGTATTTTAGGGTTTACCCCTTCATGGATGAGCTACCTTTAGTAGTTACCAAGTAATGAATTATGTGATTGGCTGGGAAATTCGACATAGGAAAGATAATGAGGTCAATATGGATGGTGGGGTAGCTGTTTGTGTGTGTTCTTGTATATTCTAAATAATTTAAGGTCATAGACACATGGGGAAGCTACTTTTACACCTCATGCTTGCTTCTATCCTTATCCATGGGCTATATTTACCTCTTCTTTGCCCAAGTTAGAAACTATGCTTGTTTTCTCTTTCCTCTAACCTGGAGCAACGAATCCTCTCTATGTTTCTATGGAACCAAGTGCTCTGTGGTAGAGGACAACCTCTTTTTGGAGAAGAAGGTCTCTTAGAGCTCCATCTAGCCCTATCTAGGGTTTCTAAGGTCATCTTCTAGGGATTTTGACCAAGGAAATTTGTTTTCTTCCTTCCTTATCCATTTATCCTACTCTTCTCCTTCCTTAGACCTTCCTTCAGGTCAGAACCTTGCTTTTCCATTGTGAAAGTGGCTCTAGAACTAAAAAATTTATCCTTCTTGTTTCTTTTTCTAGGATTTTGCTTCTTTATGGAGAAAAGTACTTATTTGGCCAAGTTCAGATCTGAATCCAAGGTTTTCTTGCCCTATTTGCTCGAGATTCTTTCTTTTTTGGATCTTACCTACTCTATAGAGGCTAGTTATATAACATTCTTCACTTATATTGCTTACTAGAAGCTTGTTAGTTCATGTTTATGCCTTAATGTGTTGATTTAAGCATAGAGAAACCATGATTGTGTAGAATGTCGAATTTTTGTGGTGTTCCCTATTCTGTTCTAGTTATATATGAACTTGTAAACATGTGTACATCCTTTCAAAGGTGTAACATGATCTAGGACAGGTTGATAGCATCAACCTATAGTGCTAAGCACAAAATAATTGATGGTTCAAATTAGGGTTTTCAAGTTATTTCCTTCCCTATCACACAACCGATGGTTATACCATTCAATAACCAATGGTTTTGCTATCTTGGAAACTGATGCTCATGATCAAGGGTGTCAAATTTATGATGACAACCTATGGCCACCCCCTTAGGTCAGGTTTTGGCTCAATTAGACGTTTAATTATCACCCACTAAGTATTCTAATGATGTTATGAATCGATGATGACATTAGCTTAATATTTGATAGTGTTAACTGAATGTATTACTGATCTAACAACCAATGGTGACCTAATGATTACAATTAATGGTGGACCAGGTCATCACCATATATGATGAGTTAATAATGTAATTGTAGATTTTTCTGAACCTTGAACCAATGGCTCCTTGGTTCAATTGATATAATGGTTAGACCTAAACTCACTACTATAGAAATGGCTTATAACGTCATTTTTAAAGGTGTCGGTTGTATAAATACACCGACACCTAAACAATACAGCGTCGGTTTATAACATACACCGACATCAATCTGTGATGGGCGACTAGACACAGGTATCGCTTTTATTCAGTGTCAGTTGCTTAATAAAAAACCGACGCCTAAAATTAACCTCCAAATCCAAAATTTCCAACGAAAAAAATTACCTCCAAAATTTAACATATGTGTCGATTGATAAATAAAAAACCGACGACTAAAGGTTATTCACGAGACAGAAATTGGGCAGATTTTGGTCATCGATTTTACTACAATGACCGACACTTATGAGTTTTCCCGCGCTGTTCGCGGGGAATTTTTCATACCCATTAAGCATCAGTTTTCAGAAGAAACCGGTGACTATGGTCATTAATCGAGAACAATTTTTTTAATCGGCATATGTATATAGAGGTCGGTTGTTTTGTAGTTAAAACTGACGACTATAATTGAGAATAGGTGTCGGTTTTTTTGGAGCACCGACACCTTTAATTTTATGTGTTGGTTTGTTTGAATAACTGACTCCTATGGTACAGTTAATAGCCCCGCAAAACAGAGAACTTTTCCCCATTGTCTCTATTTCATTGCAAACCTCTACTAGGTCTAGCAATTGTTGTCGGTGCTCCCCATCGCCGTTGCTCCCGCCGTCGTTGCCCCTATCGCCGTTGCTCCCCCACGCCGCCACCACTCCTGGTCGACGCTCTAGCTGCTCTCCTCTCCTCGCCGCCGCCCCCACCGGTGGCTGCTTTGGTGCTCTCCTTGTCGGCGCCGGCTGCCTGCTGCTAGGTCTCTGCTCCAGCCACTGCTCTCCAGGTCGGGCCTTCTTCCTCCTCTTCTTCCTCTACTCACAAGGTATACACTGCCTTCTTCCTCCTTCCTTCCTCTGCCTAAGCGGCGCCTAGGCGGCCCAGGCGTTCACCTAGGGTTCCAAGCCCAGGTGCCCTACCTAGTTAGGCCTCTAGGCGGATGCTTGGGCGGCGCCAAGGCACACCTAGGCTGCTGTTGGGCATTTTTTTTATTAAGTTATTTACTTATTTGTGTTTATTTATGTACTGATTTTGCTATGATTTAATCATCTACTTAATGAAATTTATTTATCAACTGATTTAACTTTATTTTTCAATCGATTTGTATGTATTCATCTAATGTTTATATTTATTTATGTACTGATTCAGCAATTAATTGATCATCTACTGATTTATATTAGTTTATCAATAGATTTGTATTTATTCATCTACTTATTTGTATTTTTTTGTCTACTGTTTTTATTTAGTTATCTACTTATTTGAGTTTATTTGTTTACTACTTTTGAAATTATATAATCATCTAGTGATGTAACTTTATCACAGGCTCATTATGAACCATTAGATCTAGATCTTAGGGTATCTCTACCATCCTAACTATGAAATTGGTAACTTGTTTCATTGTTGAGTATATTGAGAATCCTAATCACCCTTCTTGCTTAATGATGAACTGTAATGCACACACGTGACATGCTTGGAATGTAAATGATGAACTTTTCCCTATATTTCCAATCATGCTTTTAAAGACATCAATAATCACCCTAACTTGAAGAACTAGGATATGAATGATGAAACTAGGATTTTAGGTATAAGAATGACAACACATGTATTTGTTGGCCTAGAAACCCGTCCAAGATTTACTCATTAGGAGTAAATCTTGGATAGTCCCCAGTCTGGGACTGTTCTTGAACACCTAATCTCACTTAGGATGTAAGTGTATAATGTGTATTGGGTTTTCAAGAAAATTTCGGCAGCATTTCCCCGTTTGTTCTCTAAGTACATATGTACTTGTAGAACAACGACGAAATGCTGCCGAAATTTTCTTGAAAACCCAATACACATTATACACTTACTAGTGAGATTAGGTGTTCAAGAATGGGATAGGTGGTACACATTTATTATATATAAGAATGACATCACATGTATAAACCCTAAAGTTTTAACCATAAACTCTAATATGTTTACCCTAGACCCTAATCTTGTTGTAATATATACTTATTTTCTCTTTGATCATAGAATGGATAGATCATGGATGTCCATTTGCAATTGCTGCACCCCAGAGTTTATTTCTGGTCTTGATCAGTTTATTAGATTTGCCGAGGAACATAGGAAACAACCTGGAGATAGGTTCTACTGTCCATGTAGGCATTGCGGTAACAACTTGAAAGTCAGTACTGGTGACGAAATCAGAAGTCATGTCATGTGCAAAGGGATTGTACAAGGCTATACATAATGGCACTGTCATGGAGAGATTTCAAACCCAAAACCAGTGGATGTCTATAGCAGTGCTTGTGTGTAACAAGAAATTGCCTTCAATGGCGTAGATGTGAACGAATCAGTTCCAGTAGACATCGTTGATGCAATGCTGGATAGTTGTGGGGTAGAGCACACCAAAACTGATCCACCTCTCATGTTTAGAAACATTGTGCATGATGTTGAGATACCGTTATACATGAGTTGTAAGTTTACGAAGCTTAGCGCTGTGTTGAGATTGTATAAACTGAAAGCTAACAATCGATGGAGCGACAAAAGCTTCACGTCATTGTTGTCTTTGTTGAAAGAAATTCTTCCTAAAGGAAACGAGCTTCCGATCTCAACATACCGGTTAAAGAAATGGTTGTGCCCAATGGGAATGGAGGCCAAGAAGATACACACATGTAAGAATGATTGTGTATTATTTCAAAAGGACTATGTGGATTTGAAAGATTGTCCGAAATGTGGTGCGTCAAGGTATAAATTGACGACTTCGGGGGAGTCCAAAACTGGTTCTCCCACCAAGGTGATGTGGTATCTACCTATAATACCACAGTTTCAACGCTTGTTTTCCAATCCTATAGATGTGAAGAATTTGAGGTGGCATGCAAATGTTAAGAAAAATAATGATGGGATCCTACGACATGCGTCTGATTCCCCACAGTTGGAGAAGATTGATTTATTGTACCCTGAATTCAGTGAAGAGGATAGGAATCTAAGACTTGGGCTTTGTACAGATGGGATGAATTCGTACGGGACATTGAGAAGCCAACATAGCACTTGGCCAGTTATGCTTGTTATATACAATCTTCTTCCCTAGTTGTGTATGAAAAATAAGTATGTTATGTTGTCGTCTTTGATATCGGGCCCTAAACAACCTGGAAATGATATCGACGTTTATCTTGAACCTATGATTGATGACTTGAAGAAGCTCTGGGGTGAAGGTGTGATGATCTATGATGCTTCACGAAGAGAGACATTTTGTTTGCACGCTATGTTGTTTTGCACTGTGAATGACTTTCCAGCATATGGGAATTTGTCTGGATATAGTGTCAAAGGATCTAAAGTGTGTCCTATATGTGAAGAGAACACTGATTCAATACGACTAAAACACGGCGGCAAGACTGTATATCTTTCTCATTGAAGGTTTCTTCCAAAATTTCATCTGTATCGTAGGTTGCGCAAAGCATTCAATGGACGGAATGAGGAACGTAGTGCACCTAAACCAATATCATGGGAGGATGTTTATGAAAGAGTGAAAGACATCGCCAATGAATTTGGTAAGAGATCACAATGTACGATGGCCACAAGGAGTGACAAGTCTTTATTCAAGAAGAAGTCGATATTTTGAGATCTTTCTTATTAGAGTTCTTTGACAATCAGGCATTTTATCGATGTCATGCACGTTGAGAAAAATGTATGTGATAGCGTCATCAGTACTCTGTTGAATATACCAGGTAAGACTAAAGATGGGATAAAATCCATAATGGACCTACGTGAAATGGGAATAAGGACGAAATTAATAGAAGTAGTTAGTAGCGATCGGAGAACATACTTACCTCCCGCTTGTTACACGTTGTCTAGAAAAGAGAAGAAAGCATTTTGTGAATGCTTGGTAAATGTTAAGGTGCCACAGGGTTACTCATCCAACATCTGTACATTGGTATCAATGAAAGATCTGAAGTTGATAGGTCTTAAATCTCATGATTGTCACACTCTAATTCAACAAATATTGCCCCTGGCAATTCAATCTATATTGCCGAAACATGTACGGTTTGCAATCACCAGACTTTGTTTCTTTTTCAACAGTCTGTGCAAAAAAGTTATTGACCCTGATACTCTTGACCAATTTCAAAGAGAAGTGGTTGTTACCCTATGTCATCTTGAGATGTATTTTTCTCCTTCGTTCTTGGATATCATGGTGCATCTTATTGTCCACTTGACTAGGGAAGTGAAAATGTTGGGACCAGTTTTCTTGCATTGGATGTATCCCTTTGAACGATACATGAGCATTTTTAAAGGTGATGTTCGAAACCGTTATCGGCCTGAATGGAGTATGGTTATGTGGCAAGAGAGGTTATGGATTTTTGCAATGACTTTTTGAGTGGTAATGACGCTCTCGTGAATGACAAGAATATTGAGGAGCATTTTGGCAAAGGAGTTTTGGGATCATGGGTGAAAGTAATCAGTCGTGAGAAGTTGGAGCAAGGTCACTTGTATATTTTACACAACATCGATGAAGTGAGTGTTTATATCGAGGAACATACCAATTTCATCAAGAGACAATATCCTCAATCCAATTCAATGTGGCTTGCTAGAGAGCATAACAAGACATTTATTAAGTGGTTTGAAGAGAAAGTCTTACATCAACTATCTCAAACACCAGATAATCTTATTGAAACCATCAAATGCCTCACCTTTAAACCAAAATTGAATGTTATGTCTTATGAAGGGTTTGACATAAATGGTTTCTCATATTACACAAAGCGTCAAGATGATAAGAGTGTCGTCCAAAATAGTGGGGTCACCCTTCAAGCATCTTCATTGTTTTTTGCAAGTGCAAAGGATAAAAGTCCACGTGAAGCTAAAATGTCATATTACAGTGTCATTGAAGACATATGGGAGTTTGACTATGTAGATTTTAGAATTCTGCTCTTTAAATGTAATTTAGTTGACAACAACATAGGCGTTATAGTGGATGAATTGGGTTTCACATTAGTGAACTTTGAAAAGATTGGCGAGAAGGGTGAACCATTCATATTGGCATCATAGGCGAAACAAGTATTTTATATCGATGATCCTGCAAATGATAAATGGTCAGTTGTTCTTCATGGTAAAAGATAGTTCATTGAAGATCCTATAGATGAAGAAGAGTACTATGATAAGTATGATGACTCCAGTCCATTCTCAGTTGAGTTGCCAACACCAACAAACATTGAAGTTGGGGATCACAATGACTTATATGTTCACAGGGATCATAATGAAGGATTGTTAATTGATAAAAGATCACAATATTAGAGGCATGGATGTTTATATTTTTATTATGTTTTATTTTTCTGAATGTGAAATTTACAATGTGAATGTGGACTTGATAATGTGAATTACTTTACAATGTGAATGTGAACTATACAATGTGAATGTGAACTTTACAATGTGAATGTGAACTTTACAATGTGAATTACTTTACAATGTGAATGTGTACTTTACAATGTGAACTTTACAATTAGTGTTACTTTACAATGTGAAATTTATAATTTGAATGTGAACTTTCAGATGGATGATCATTCCCATGATGACTGTACTGATGATCACCGTGAGGGTGAAGACGTGATTGCGCCGCCTGACAATGTTAGTTAATTTTAATTATGAATATATCCCTGAGGTTTCTATCTATATGTTCATTTATAATTATATCATGTAAGTGTGTTTTTTTTATCAAATTTTAGGATGGTGATGTACCCCCTGAAGTTGTTACAACACTTGATGAGCAACAAAAGAAAATTGAGAAAGTGAGGGGCATCACAATGATGAACAAGTTAATACATCAAAGGGGCAATGGACCCAAATTGGCTGTGGATTTCGATCAGGCAGGAAATCCATATGGAATGAACCGCAACTCATTTGTTTCATATCTTGGGGTTCTTACTCGCAGCCACTGCAGTCCTATCCTAGAATCAAGGCATAAAGTTCCTAAGGGGAAGAAAGACCACATATGGAAGGAATTGTGTGTGAGTTATTATTATTTGTAATTCTATTTGTGTAGATTACTAATTTTTAGGATACTAGTTAATAGCATTTCTATTTAATTTGCAGAGCATATTTGATCTGGATGAAAAGTTGCATCGTAAATGTGTGATGCAACATTATGGGAGGGTCCTAAGGAACTATAGGACCAATCTCACCCGAGATCACATACGCGATGTTGAGAATAGGTTCTTGATTGATTTCCAATTCTAGACATTGATCAATATTTTACTAACTCTACACTAATAATTTTTGTTTGTATTCTCTTTGAAAAGTAAATATAGGAACAAGGAAGACACACAACAATGGAACTACTTGGACCCCAAAGACTGGGAGGAGTTTGTTACCCAAAGAAAAACAGATGAATTCAAGGTATTAAGTGCCACTCCCAATTTAATTAATATACGTTTTTATGTATTCACCTATTCAAGATTAACCTTTAGTGTTACTAACCAAATCAATGTGCTAACTAACTAGGCTATCAGTGATGCTCAACGAGCAAGGTGTGCACTGAATGTGCACCACCACACAATGGGTCTAAGAGGATATGCAGGTGTTCGCCAAAGACTACAGGCTGAGTCTACTCATCCTACTGCTACTCAGGAGACTATAGAGTCCTCTACTACTACTCCCGCACCTCTGCCTTGCCATGTTATGTGGATAGCTGGGAGGCAAAACAAGAAGGGAGAGATACCAAAGCCCACAACCACTGAGGCGGCTGCAAAAATGGTAAAAATCAACTCTTAGAGCAATCTATCGATATTTATTATTGTTATGTTTACTTACGAATTTTCGTTGATGGTGATTAGCGGGAGTTGTACGAGCTGAGGAAGGAAGGCAAGTTCATCCCTCAGGGCACAAGGGATGAACTGAATGTTGCTCTGGGTAACCCAGAGCATCCTGGATGTGTAAGGGGTGTAGGCATTGGTGTTGGCATCAAAGCATTCTTTGGGCCATCCCAGCGCAAACTTGTCCCAAAAGCGGGATTTTCACAAGATGAGGTAACTTATTCTTATTTTAGAACGTTATTGTGAAAGGAAATTCAATAATCAGAAACTAGCATTTCTTTTATCCATGTATAGGTAGATTCCTTAATTGATAGGAGGGTCGAGGAAGTAATTGATAAAAGACTCCATGAAGCAATTAACAAGTGGCAGGCGTCTCAGACTGCCACTCAGACAGTACCTGTGGTGGACCTCTCTTCTCCTACTGCGCGTACTGCAAAGGTTGGGAGTAATCCTATAGACCCACAACCTAGCACATCCTATGTAAGTATTTTTATGGCATATATAATAGCTAGTCTGTTCAAGATGATATGTTTGTGTATATATGCAAATAACATTCTTTATGTAAATTTGTAGGGGTTAAAGCCATGTCGACTCAAAAGTGAAGGATATATGTTGTTGCAGAGGCATCAGCTTACCCACACCTTAAAGGGTGCATGTTTCATGGGAGTCCAGTACTAGATGGCATGGTATGTGTGAGCCCAATACATGTATTCCTTGACTGGACGAATCTTGCACTGCCTCATACACATCCAGATGGTGAAACACTTGGTGAGGCAGTAGGCAGAGTGATATTGTGGCCTGAAGCGGATGTCCTCTATACTGATATTGTATGATAAATTTTCATTAGTTTAATTTGTTAGTGTGTATATATATGAGTCAATTGATATGAAATTATATATACAGGTCAAAAAGATGAGACCCGCTACATCTCGGCCTCCACCTCCTCGACTACCAAGTTAGCTTCCAGGGGACCTACACGCCTCGATATGTCCTAATTGTAGGAGTGTGGCGGTATGGATCGGAAAACATAATCCAAATTGCCCTATAAATGTTACTATTCTGGAGAATGCTGCAGGTAAATCATACGATAACAATCTATTTATACAAGTTTAGCATATGTATTAATGCATACGTAATAGAAGTTCTGGATACGTATTAATGCAGGTCAAACATTCGGAAACAACATATTTATACAAGATATTTTGGTGTTGTTTAGTTATGAATGGATGAACACATCTATGATAGAGATGTGGATATGGTGAGATTAATGCATACGACAATCTGGTTTATACATCCATATACCTTGTTTTATATATGGCAATCTAGTTTCTTATATATTAATGCATACGTAATACATGTTTTGCAGACACTTACACAAGACATGTACAGATTTTGGGTTTTCCCATGTGGGATTTTTGGTTCCATCTTTGATTAGTCTTGTAGATACAGACCCGTATTCAGTTACTTCATACTGCTATGATGCTTTTGAATATTTTGGTAAAAATAATAAGACAGTGATAATAGCTCCATTCAATGTCGAGTAAGTTTACTTTTCTTGTAATTTGGACTTAAGCAAATTACATTTTTATTGCGGAAATTGAGTTATTAGTTTTCTACTTTCTTACTTGTAGTGGTAAACATTGGGAGTTATTAGTTATTGTCCCGAAGACATTCACCGTCTATTATCTGGATCCTGCGGGGAGTGAGTTGGATGTATTATATGGACATGCAATTAAAAGGCCATTATTCTCGTGAGAAATATTTTATGTTTTTATATCTTTTAACATCTGTTACTGCATTACTATTTAATTATGCAATTTCATGTGTTACATTAACATATATAGGGCTTTACAAGAGTACAAAAAGTTGGAGGAAAGGTCCCCAGGAAAAAAAATCAGACACTCATTTGGGATAATGTGAAAGTAATTTGCTGACTCCAATGTATATATTATTTATGTGAACTGTGCTTATTTGTATTTTTGAATATTTTGTATGTTTCAATTTATTGTGTGCTAGACAAGACAATGGTTGGGCATGTGCCTACTATGTGATGTGATTTATGGACCTAATCATCAAACATGCCGTATTAGAAATCGATAACATACAACATGTATTATACATAGTCTCGTTAGATAATATGAAATATATGAATCTTATTATATATTATTATGATTATGTATATACATCATTCTCTTTGTAGGTCTTTAAAACTGAGGACTTCCACACAGGTGCAAAGCATTTTGATGAACATGCTCCCTATACGAGAGATGAATTAGATGTTGTAAGAGAAGATTGGGAAAAAGCCCTACAAAGAGTGGGAATTTTTAAATATAACTTTGTTGACAATGATGACAATGATGAATAAAGAATAACTTTGTTCTCATAATTAATTTTGTGTGAATGTGAATGAATTTTTATGAATTGTCATATGTGTGTGAAAATCATCAATACATGAATGTTTCTACATGTGTCTAAATGTGAAAAGAGATGTAAATGAATAGAACTGCAGGTTGCTACTGGTTTCTACATGCGTGTGATGAAAAAATAATATGAATTAAATGTTCTTATACATGAGTGTGAATCACATATATATAATATTGTCCATCTTGTTAATTTTGCAGGTTTGTGGCCTATTGTTGGTTGATATCAATGGATGTCATAAACCTGTAGTTCAGTTCCACTGATGTGTAGGTTCTGCATCCTGCGACCAGCCACAGCAGGCCTGCAAGCTGATTAGAAAAAAAAAATCATAACATAGGCGTCAATTATTTGAAGAAAACTGACACCAAAGACATACCGAGGCAGCTTTCACTTAAAACCGGCGTCTATTTGACCATGTTGTCAGGGGATATGGCGTCGGTTACTATTAAATACTGACGTCTTTTCATCATATGTGGCGTCGGTTTCTTTTAGAAAACTGACGCCTATAATCCCTTTGCCGGCATGTTTTTGGTGGCGGGAAGAGTTTTGGCGTCGGTAGTTTAGTAAAAAACTGACGCCTGTAGTCCCTTTGCTGGCGCATTTTCGGTGGCGGGAAGAGTTTGGGCGTCAGTTTTTACTAAACAACCGACGCCTATAGTCTCTTAGATGGCGCATTTTCAGTGGCGGAAAATGTTTTGGCGTCGGTTGGGAGCCGACACTGAAGGTGTCCCCCTTTAGCGGCACCCACTTGGGTGTCGCTTTGAAACCGACACTAAAGAGCATAAATAACCGACGCTAAAAGGCTTTTCTATAGTAGTGACTTCAATTGATAACCTTGAACAATGAACCTGATCCAACGAATAATATTAGATTCTTCAACATCCATGGATTAGAATAGTGGGTCCTAGTGATGATATTTTTATGGTTCAATACCACTAATTTGTAGATCAAACTTTTAGAGAGAATCTTTCATATTCAAAACAAAACAAAGACATCCAATAAAATAAAAGTTCTCAATAGAAGGCTTCCTACCGCGCCATAGCTCATAGGGGGTTTTGTTCAATGAAGAATGTGTGAAAACCTAGTTTTTCACAAAACATGAGGTACTAAGGCTTTGGTCAAAAACTTCTATGGAGTGTCATACTCTAAAAGCATGGTCCTAGCCATTTCATGTAGTGGCATGTTCTTCCTCTCTACAAACCCTGTAATATCCCTGACCTGGGTTATGCCTTAACCCTGGGAGTTTTTCTTAAGCAAGTTGATTAGATCCTTGATTTTATTTTGTGAAAAGTAATTAAGGCTCAATAGGAACTTATGTTTCAATTTTAGTCCCTTTTAAATAATGTTGAAGCAATGTTTGCTTATTTTGGACTAAAGTGCTATTTACCCAATTTAAGGGGTTAACTTGCAAATGTTACTTGATAAATGTTTCTCAAGTGTTTTATCATCATGAGAATGAACATGATGCAGAGGTATGGCTTGTGGTAGCCTGAGTACCAAGAAAGAGCTGATAAAGTAATGTTTGTGCATTAAAACCTAGTTTTGGTGTAATGTGCAATTTACCCAAAACCTAGGGTTCAATATGAAAATTACCTCTTCTAGAGAGTCCCTAATATTTCTTGGCATCATGTACAGCAAACAAAATGAGAGGTGCATCTCATTTGTATCACTTTGAAGGAGAGGGAATCTTGATATTAAAATAATCAAGATTTAAGCATAATTGAAACCCTAATTCAATTTAATGCAAAAATAAATATATTAATTGAAGTTCCTTCAACAAAAAATGTGTTTGTTGAAATCCATATATGTGGACGTACTTGTTACTTATAAATGCAACGAAAATATCTAAGTGAGTGGAGAGCCCACTCACATTAATAAAAGAAAAAGAAATATCCACTAACTTAAGGATATTAATATTAAATGGATTAAGGTGCTTAATTTGCTTTTCTTTAAAACATGGATAATTGAGAGGAATAAGAGGAAAAGAATATAGCCTCGTATCTAAGGAAGAGAAGGGGGAAAGTGGCAAGGAAATGGAGGAGATAATTCCTACTTTCTCTCTCTTAAATGAATTTTCAATAAAAATGCATATATGCTCATTTATCCATGTGTTGAAAGGGTAATTTTTTATCCACTTTAACTTCTTGCTTGAAAAACGATCAAGGAAGCTTAGGAGAAACAGGAGGATGACCCCCAACATGTAGGTAAGCTCCATGGCCTTCTTTCACGTTGATTTCATGGAGGAAATCACAAATCAATGCTTGATTTCTTCTTTACTTCACTCAATCTTCAACTCTAGCCAATCTTTTCACTCAAAGACTTGAGGATGAGCCTTGGGCTAGTTGAAGGAGTTGCTTCCACCATTGTTGACGTGAAGTTCCAAGCTTTGAAGCTTCTTTGAATGCGGGTTATATAACTTGAACCCTTAATCATTATTATTGAATTCAATTTCTCAATCCATTATGTTCAATTGTTCTTCTTGAATTTCCTTTGAATAAATGATGAAAATACTATGATAATGGCAGTAGATTTTGAAGGGTTGAAGCTTGATGATGATGACATCATCTTAAGAACACATCTCAACAAGATTTAGTTGCAAACTGTTTCAACGCTTTTGGTCCAAACGGTTTCACCAAACCGTTTGGAGACCAAACAGTTTGCAAACCGTTTGGGGGTTTGAGTCCCAAACCGTTTGGACATGGTTGACCGAATGGATGGGTTGACCATTTTAGAATAAGGAAGAGAGAATTAAGAAGAGGCCTAACCAAACCCAGGAGCATAGGCCTCGTAATTCCAAAAAGGGAAAGTTTTTAGTACTACTCGTACAACCAATGTCTAATACACCAAAGCAATGGCTACCCATAAGGGGTAAAGGACCATATAGGCCACAGTGGGAGACCAGAACTGTTATAAATGTGGGAAAAAAGGGACATTTAGTGAGGGAATGTCCTGAGGAAGATAGGAATGTGACTCAATCACCAAGGCAGAGTCAACATGACTCCTATAAGCAGTGGTCTAGTAATAGCACATGAGGACGAGGACAGGAATCCCAAGCTGGTTCATCAGCATATAATAACAGAAAGTGTAGCTGGCAATCAGCAATGGCAAGATTCTATGAAAAGAATCAGCCTGAGTCAATGAACAATCCACGAGTTATGACAAGTTAGACAAAATAATGTCATTCTAATATGTCATTTTATGATTCCCTGAGTTAAATTGAGAAAGTAATTGATTGAGCTTTCTTTGATTAGTCTTATGAGGACTTACATTTTGTACAATAACATTATAGATGTTTTATATTGTTCTTACCTCTATGAGAGAGGATGAGGTACAGAAGAGATGCCTGGATAAAATCCAGGAATGTTGCATTTTATGCTTATAATGATAATAAAAGTAAGGAATATGATAGTACACAAAGTGCATACTACTTCATATTAGTATTTGTATACCCTGGCCAGGTATACAACTATTGATGATAAAGTGAGTATGGAACTCTTGGATTGTTATCTTTTTTATTGCTCTAATCAAGTAGTCATTATGAGACAATCTAGTGAGTATAATAACATTTGAAATATGGCATGGATAACTGTATCACATCCTAAGTACAAGAAAAAGGAATAATGATATGTGACCATCCTTATAAATTTCTATGCTGAGGGCAAGGAACCTAGGATGAGACAAAGAGTAAATGATTCATGAATATTTGAAAATTTATGAGATAATAGGGGGAATATGATTCCTTGATTTCTTTCCTTTCAGGGACATGGAAATCAAGTGGGTCTTAGGACACTTGATGTGCATAAGAAAAATATGTTCATGTGATGGATACTTAGAAAAGTATCAGTTAGTCTTAGACTTTGGTTCCAAGATAAGGATATGTGTAACAAGTAGTGTCCCAAGATAAAAGGAAGATAAATAGGTGATGTGTTTTCAACACATGTGACGGATACCAAGGTAGGAAATCCTTGTATCTAAGAAATATCATATGGTTTATGTTATCTATCTGGAAAGGTCAACCATGAGATCAGTCTAATTATATAAAATAGTATGAACATCACATGTTAGGGGTTTATGCTTTGCATAAACATAACAACTAAAGATATCTTTAAAATAAGTTCTTAATTGATAAGTGACTTCTCCTTATAATAAGAAAAGGTAAAACTAATGAGATAGTTGGTACAAGTAATAAGAAATCTTAGTGTTGTGTCAGCAGATTAGATGGAACAACTGAGGTATGAAAAGACTTATAGTCCCAAGAGGGTGACAGAACATAATTGTGACCTTGAAAGTGAAATGCTGAATTAAATAAGGAGTATGGGAGACTCCCCAGAAATAAGAATATGTGATGTGAAACTGTAAGATGAGAAATATGATAAATCGATAAGATTTGACAATTGAGTTCAATAAATTATGTATGCTATTTTTCTAAATAAAAAAATGTAACCTAACACAGAATTAACTCCACAGTCAATAATGAAAAGGACAGTGGGGTATATGTCCTGTGTGAACGATTCTATGACAAACTTGTGTGAAAAGAACTTTGTGTTGATCAAAAGCTCAGTGGTGCCTCCATAACAATGAGATGTTATGTGAAGACTTGATGATATGATGAATGAATAATATATGTCTCCCTTTATTAGGGATTTTGGGGAGGAAATCCTTGTTAGGGGTTTATAATTGTAACATCCCTGACATGGGTTATGCCTTAACCCTGGGAGTTTTGCTTAAGAAATTTAATTAGATCCTTAATTTTATTTTGTAAAAAGTAATTAAGGCTCAAGAGGAATGTATGTTTCAATTTTGGTCTTGTTTGAATAATGTTGAAGAAATGTTTGCTTATTTTGGACTAAAGTGCAAATTACCCAAGTTGAGGGGTTAACTTGCAAATATTACCTGATACATGTTCCTCAAGTGTTTTAGCATCATGAGAATTAAAATGATGCAGAGGTATGGCTTGTGAAAGCCTGAGTACCAAGAAAGACCTGATTGAACAATGTTTGTGCATTAAAACCTAGTTTTGGTGTAATGTGCAATTTACCCAAAACCTAGGGTTCAATATGCAAATTACCATTTGGCATCATGTAGGGAAAATAAAATAAGAGGGGCGCCTCATTTGTATCACTTTGGAGGAGAGAGAATCTTGATAATAAAATAATCAAGATTTAAGCATAATTGAAACCCTAATTCAATTTTATGCAAAAATAAATATATTAATTGGAATGCCCTTCAACCAAAATTGTAATGGTTGAGTTCATATATGTGTGTACGTCCTTGTGCCTTGCAAATTCCACGAAATATCTCAAGGAGGTGAAGAACCCACTCACATTAAATAAAGAAAAAGAAATATCCACTAACTTATGGATATTATTATTAAATGGGTTAAGGTGCTTAATTTGTTTACCTTTAATTCATGGATAATTAAGAGGAATAAAAGGCAAGGAAGGTAGCCTCGTATGTAAGTAAGGAGAGGGGGCAAGTGGCAAGGAAATGTAGGAGTTATCCCCTACTTTCTCTCTCTTAAAAAGGAATTTCAATAAAATGCATATATGCTCATTTATCCATAGCTTGAAAGGGTTATTTCAAAACCACTTTCACTATTTGCTTGCAAAACGACCAAGGGATCTTAGGAGCAAAAAGAGGACTACATGGCCTTCTTTCACCTTGATTTCATGGTGGAAACCACAAATCAATGCTTGATTTCTTCTTTTCTTCACTCAATCTTCAACCCTAGCCAATGTTTTCACTCAAAAGCTAGAGGAAGAGCCTTGGGAGAGTTTCTAAAGCTTCATCCACTATTTTTGACGTGAAGATCCAATCTTTTAAGCTTCTTTGAAGGCGGGTTATGTAACTTGAACCCTTATTCATTGTTATTGAATTAAATTTCTCAATTCATTATGTTCAATTGTTCCTCTTGAATTTCCTATGAATAATTGATGAAACTACCATGGGAATGGCAGTAGAATTCAAGGGGTTGAATCTTGATGATGATGACATCATCTTACGCACACATCTCAATAAAAATTGGGGGAAAATGATTTCAACACTATGGTCTAAACAGTTTCACCAAACTGTTTGGTGACCAAACAGTTTGCAAACCGTTTGGAGGCTGAGTCCCAAACTGTTTGGACATGGTTGACCGAATGGAAGTGTTGACCAGGAGTAGAACATGTTGGATAATGATCTAGTGAATCCAATTGATCGATTCCATCAATGGGTGAATCACCAATTACAACCCTAAATCGAATTGTTGAAGAAATCCCTAAGTAGTAACCCTTTCGGTTTCAAGATGTTGGACCAAACATACTTGAGACCGTTTGAGTCCAAACGGTCTTGAAACCATTTGGGATCAAACGGTCTCAGGACCATTTGGAGTTCAATGGTTGGTAATTTATGGATGCATATCCAATGGTGTTAAATTTATGACACTTAATAGTTCAATTGATGGCCAATTTGACAAAGCAATCCTTAATTCAATTGATTGAAGGTTACCTCAATTGATCCAATCGGTTTTCAAACTGATTTGGACAAATAGTCTTGAGACCGTTTGAGTCCAAACAGTCTAGAAACCATTTGGGATCAAACGATCTCAAAGACCATTTAAAGATCAAGGGTTGTGATTGAAGGTTGGAGATCTAAGGATCATATATTGATGAGCTTCAATGGTTAAATTGATGAAGTGATTGATGATGCAAAACCCTAACTGATTAATTGAAGAAAGATCCCATTTGAACTTTCAGTTTCAAGAGGGTTTGGACCAAACGGTCTTGAGACCGTTTGATTCCAAACAATATTGAAATCGTTTGGGGTCAAACGGTCTCAGGACCGTTTGGATTCAAATGGTTTCAAACCGTTTGGAGAATAAAGGGTCAAGGTCATTTGGTGATTCAATGTGACCAAATCACTTGAAAACTTAATACGATGAAGAATCAATTGACCCTATGGTTGTTACTGATTTATATTAAAGATAATTACAAGGGTTGTACCTTTAAGGTACTAGATGATTGGTAACCTTAGAAGGGTTAATCCTTGAAGCTTATGTAAGCAATATTTCAATATACTATGTTAACCCTAATTGAATGTACTTGATTTAAGGGTTGACCTAATTTAACTAAGTTGAAATACTCAACATCCTAGAGAGGATGATAGAGAGAGGAAACCATACATGAATGATAATCAATCATGTAATGGATAAGCCTCGATACCTTCAATATGAATAGTAAACCTTAATCTAGGGTAATGATGTAACCCTAATTAAGGGTGACGATATGAGAAACCCTAATTCAGGGTAACATGATGGAAAACCCTAATTGGGATGAATAGTAAACCCTAATTATGGGTAACTGAATGTAAACCCTATGTGACATAGTCAGGGTTTTCAGAAAGCTCAGGGTTGCACAATGTGTGCACCCTCATATATATAATACTGAGAGAATTACAGAGAGGTCCATATATAAAAGAGAAATAACAAAACAAATAACATGTTATGTAAAATAGGAAATATATAATGTAACACCCCCCCTCAAGTTGGAGCATAGATGTCAATCATGCCTAACTTGTCCATCAGTGTACAGAACTGTTTCTTCGCCAGCAGCTTGGTGAAGATATCAGCAACTTGGTCTTCTGATCTCGTGAATGGAGTGCATATCTTGCCAGCAAGAATAGATTCTCTGATTAAGTGGCAGTCAACTTCAATGTGTTTGGTGTGCTCATGGTAGACATGATTATTTGCAATGAAGATGGCAACTCTGTTATCACAGTGCATAGGAATGGCTGAAGAAGACTCAATCCCAAACTCTTTCAAAATAGAATGCACCCACAGTAACTCACAGGCAGTATGGGCCATAGCCATGTACTCAGCTTCAGTACTAGATCTGGCAACAACATTCTATTTCTTGCTCCTCCAGGTAACAAGATTGCCTCCTACAAATGTACAGTAATCGGAGGTAGATTTTCTATCAACTTTGTTGCCTGCATAATCAGAATCAGAATACCCTTCAAGAACACAGTGCCCATTCTTTTTATAATGAAGTCCCTTTCCAGGTGACTTTTTCAAGTATCTCAGAATGTGACATATAACATCCTAGTGACACTGTCTGGGTTTGTCAAGGTACCTGCTAAGAAGACCCATCGCAGTAGCAATATCAGGGCTAGTAATAGTCAAGTAAATCAATTTACCAATCAACCTCCTTAATTTTTTATAATCAGAAAACACAGAAGAAGAATCATCATCCCAATTCACATTGGGATCTAGAGGAGTATACGCAGGTCTTGCTCCAAGCATACCAGTCTACTGTAGAATATCAAGAACATACTTTCTCTGAGAAAGCACCTGGGCATTAGAGTTTTTAGAAACCTCTATGCCAAGAAAATATTGAAGTCTGCCCAAATCTTTTGTAGCAAAGTGCTTGCCCAGATGATCTTTGGTAGCCTGAATACCAAGAGAGTCTCTGTCAGAAATAATAATGTCATTAACATATACAATCGGAATAGTAATACCTGCTGAAGTCTTTTTTGTAAACACAGAGTGGTCAACCTGTGACCTCAGAAACCCAAAATCCATCATGATCCTGCTCAGCTTATCAAACCAGGCACGAGGACTCTACTTGAGCCCATAGATAGATTTCTTAAGCCTGCATACTTTGTGAGACTCCCCCTGAGCAACAAACCCATGAGGTTTCTCCATATACACCTCTTCCTGCAAGTCACCATATAGAAAAGCATTTTTAACATCAAGTTGTAGAAGATGCCAATTCAGAAGGACAACAATAGATAGGAGAATCCTGGCAGAGTTAAGGCGATCCATAGGAGAAAAAGTCTCAAAATAACCAATGCCATATGTCTGAGTATAGCCCTTAGCAACTAATTGTGCTTTCAACCTCTCAACCGTACCATCAGGTTGATATTTTATGGCACATACCCACCTGCAGCCCACAGGATTACACTGAGGAGGTGGATCCACCAGCTCCCAAGTGTCTCTATCAGTGAGAGCAATCATTTCTTCTTTCATAGCAGATGTCCAAGCAGTACTTTTCAATGTGTCCTGAACATTCTTAGGTACAACCATAGCAGATAAAGAATATACAAAATTGCTAGATTGAGTATTCAGATGAGCAGTAGATACAAACTGAGCAATGCTATGAGAAGTGCATGAACGAGTACCCTTTCTGAGTGCAATAGGTATGTCAAGGTCAGAATGTACCTCAGGTGCAGCACAACCTTCTGGAGGAGAAGATTGATTGTCTTGGGGGGTACTTGTGTATAAGGTGCTCTATTCCTGCGCTGATAAACAATAAGAGGAGGATCTTGATTTTCAGTATTCACAGTGTCAGTAATGTCAGGCACACAGTCAGAAATAACAGGCAAAGGAGGGGCAAGAATGTTTGTCTGCAAACTGTCTCCTGCTGAAGAATAATACGATGTATCTTCAAAAAAGACAACGTCACTACTAGTGAACCATTTCCTTGTACTAGGATTATAACACCTATAACCCTTTTGAGTTCTAGAATAGCCCAGAAAAATGCATTTAGCAGCTCTAGGAGACAACTTATCAGAAGTGGGTCCAAGTAATCTGACAAAGCAGGTACACCCAAAAAATCTAGGAGGCACAACAAATAAAGAAGTCTCAGGGTGCAGAACCTGTATAGGAATCTTATTTCCAATAACAGACGATGGCATTCAATTAATTAGAAAACACGCAGTCAAAATAGCCTCAGGCCAATAGGAGCGGGGCACATGAGAATGCATCATGATAGTCCTGGCAACTTCTAATAAGTGTCTATTTTTCCGCTCAATGACACCATTTTTTGTGGGGTATAGGCACAGAAAGTCTGGTGTAGCGTACCAACAAATTTACAGAAAACCACCACTTCTTGCTTAACAAATTCTAAAGCATTATCAGTGCGGAAAACTTTAACAGGAAAACCAAACTGTGTTTTTATTTCAGCAAAAAAGTACTTCATAGTAGACAGCACTTCAGACCTACTTTTTAACAGAAACAACCAAGTAGTCCTAGAAAAATCATCAATAAAGAGAATGAAATACTTGTAACTAGACAAACTTGGTACATGGCATGGTCCCCATACATCAGAGTGAACTAAATCAAAAATGTTTTTACTACTCACAGTACTACGTCTAGGGTACAGAGTACGAGTTTGTTTCCCCAGCTGATAAGATTCACACTAAAAACTACAACTGCCAATATCAGAACTAAATGACGTAGCTTCTCTGACAATGGATGTCCCAGCATGTAGTGCCACTACGTGCAGAAACAGAAGCCGATAAAGCGGATACCATAGTAGCTTTCTCTTATCTTGGTAACTGGTCCAAGTAATATAGTCCATCAACACCCTCATACCCCCCACCAATCTTCATCCTCGTGTGAAGGTCCTGAAAAACACATGAACCAGGAACAAATGTCAGGCTACATTTTAAACATCGTAAAATTTTGCTGACTGATAATAAGTTCATAGGAAATCTAGGCACATATAAGGCAGACTTGAGCCAAAACTGAGAAAAAATGTCGCCGACTCCAAAAACCAAAGACTTTGAGCCATCAGCAAGCATAACAGATGATTTACGGGCAGGTTTAGATAGAGATTTAAACAGAGATCTATTGCCAGAGATATGTGCAGAGGCACCAGAATCTATCACCCATTTTGTATTACCAGAAGTAGAAGGTGAGGAGGAACTCAGGAATGTAGTATCATAACCAGAGTATGTAGCATGTGCTCCACTAGTAGAAGCAGCAGTCGAAGAGCCAGCATGCTCAAGAAGGAGGCATTCCACCTCAGCACGAATGTAGTCTGCGGTCACTCCCGCAGTCTCTGGCTTAGGCGTCAGAGTAACACCCTCAGAAGTAGTAGAAGATGAATATGCAGCAGCATTGGCCCAAGCCAGTTTACCATACTTTTCCCAGCACTTTTCTTCAATATAGTTAGACTGTCCACAGAAGGTACACATGTGTTGTCCTTGCTGAGGATGCGCAGCAGCAGAAGGTGGAGTAGCAGGAGGAGCCCCTCATCCAGCACCAGGTCCACGCCCTCATCCTGCACCCAGGGGAGGACGACCATCAGGGGAACGGCCACAGCCACGACTACGACCACAGCCACACCCGGCCCAAGCAGCCAGGGCAGTAGAATCTCCAACCTCAGTAGGAGGAGGCGATGTTGATGACGGAAGGTGTTGGAGGTGCTTGTAGGCACTCTGTAAGGTAGGGAGCAGATCACTCACCAAGATCTAATCCACAATGCCAGCATAGGACTCTGGCAAGCCACTCAAAAACTGGATCAGCTGGAGTTCCGCCCGCTGTTTTTGCGGTGGTAAGTCTCCAACTCACCCCATAGGCCGGTGAAGGTGGAGAAGTAGTCTGAGATGTCAGATCCCGTGAATTAGAGGCACCCCAGTTGCTTGGTTATGTTGAAGACCTTCTTGGGATTCTGACTATGAGAGTAGGTACTGGCGAGCTGATCCCACATCTGCTTCGTCATAGGTAGATGAAGTAACGTGACATTGATCTTCTCAACGACGTCGTTGAGAATCCATGTCATCACAGTTGAGTCTTCACGGACCCAATCATCAAAAACTTTGATGTCATTTTCATCCGCGTTCTCTGCAGGCTGAGGCGGACTAGTGCGGATCAGATGAGAATACTTCCCTTGGGATTTGGCATATATCCCAAAGGAGCACACCCAAAGCTAGTAATTAGGCCCGTCAAGTTTAACAGTGGTAACTTGACAGTGCGAGTCTCTCCCGAAGTCATCCCCAGAAGACACCATGAGGGCAGGTAGGAAGGAAGGTATAGGCAAGCAGGCACAGGTAGGAGACAGACTACACCATTAGGTAGGTAGAAGAAGGCACCAAATCACCACGGACCTCCCACATACGAACGATGCTGAAGCGTAGCAGGAAACCCAGAGGCCGAAGCCTACACGGGCAGGCAGGCTCAAACGAACATGAATGGAAGATTGTCCCTCATACGAACAACTCGCCAATCTCCCCCTGAAGATGAAACTAGTCCAGATCTACATGCGGCTCAGTGGTCCCGTACAAGACGGCCACCCCGTAGTGCACCTTCTGTGCGAACAACAACCAGAAAATGGTTATGTTTCTCAAGAACTAGAGGTACACCGAGCCAAGTGGCTAGAAAGAGCCATGAGTGGGAGAGAACTGACGACGCGAGGAGGGTAGGCTGCCCCTACATGAGTGGCGGCCCCTGCTGGTGGCCGGCGGCGCTAGCCGTGCACAGCCGCGGCAGCGGGCCGAAGCACCTGCTGCAGTGGCGGGCTGGGGCGGCGGGGGGTTACGGGTGGAGGGGGGTGGCGCGGCGGAGAGGGAAGGAGAGAGAGAAGGGAGAGAGGGAGGGAGGGAGAGACGGCTAGGTTTCGACCTGCTCTGGTACCATGCGACAGAGTCTGGGTTTTCAGAAAGCTCAGGGTTGCACAATGTGTGCACCCTCATATATATATAATACTAAGATAATTACAGAGAGGTCCACATATAAAAGAGAAATAACAAAACAAATAACAAGTTATGTAAAATAGGAAATATATAATGTAACACCCTAATTGTGGGAAATTGAATGAAAACCCTAATATATGGTGATGCTATGTGAAGCCCTGATGCAATGATGTGATGTGAGACTCAAATCCAGGGTGATGATATCTAATGATATATGATGAGAGTAATAAGCATGAGTGAATATTTGTGATATCAATGGACACTCCTAGAAGAGTGAAACAATAAATTAGGGTTGGATTGATAATATGAACACGAAACCCTAATTAATGTGAAATTGGGAAACCCTAACCCTAATTTTGGGAAATGGGACAAAAAACCCTATTTGATGGTAAACCCTAACCCTGGTAAGGGAATAGTGGTGTAACTATTGTATTGCATAGTGTGATATGTTATTGTTGCTCAGTGAGAAGTAACAAGATATGCATTGGCCTTATGTGCCATTATGTTATTGTTGCTTAGTAAGAAGTAACAAAATGTTTAATGGGCCTTGTGAGCCATTATATGTATTGTTACCTAGTGAGAGGTGACAAGAGGGGCTTTAAGAGCCATGTGACATGCTTGTGTAACAAGTGTCATGTTTACCTTGGTCAGATGACGTGAAGGTAATAGTTACCTAATAAGTGGTAACAATGTTCAGTGATGAACTAAAGGTTTTAATACCCATATTTGATAAGCATGATGATGATGTTGTTGAGAAGTGAGAACTTCCAAGTGGTGAGATAAGGGACTAAGATCCCAATGTATTATAAGTTTTGGCAAAGTATTTGATAAGAGATTTACATGTCTCCTTGTAGCATTCATCATATTAATTCCTGTTCAAGAACTTGATTGATGATTAAAAGAATATGATAATGTACTTAATTAATCAAGTGAAATCATATCATGTAGAGCCCTGACCATAGATCCATCAATGTCAGAATTTGCTGATGGTGAAACGGGTTGCTCTGCGGCATAACCCAGAGGGCATACTTTTGAGTATGTGGGGGTAATGGGCGAACATATCCTTACTTCCTAATGTAGGGTTGATAGTAAGTAAACATTAAATCTCTCAATCCTTCATTATATGTGTCGAGATAGATGTATCACAAATCTCCCGATGTTGGGATAGATGTATCACAAATCTCCCAATAATACTAATGTCGGATCGATATGAGAAAAACATTAAATCTCTCGATTGCCGATGAGAGTGCAGTCGTCGCTGCAACTCTGTAGTGAAGTTTCCAGTGTACCCTGGAAAGCTATGTTGAGTAGTTGACATAGTCCTGCTTGTAGTCTCGTACTGACTGAGATGTGGGAGGTCATGGAATTCCGAATTCTTCCTTTGACCTTGTATGGTACCGATTTCAACTTCGCATTGGTCGGTTGGAGTATGAGCGGTATACCTCATCTCCTCAGGGCTTAAGAAAGATTGTAAAATGTAATCAGCCGTGTAACGTATTTGCATAATGTTGAAATACGAGAATCATTGGTTGATGTTACCTTGATTAGCATATCCTAGATGGATAGATATTAGGCATGTTCTTCAATTCCTTATTGAATAAATGACAT
Organism: Alisma plantago-aquatica; assembly: GCA_963693085.1. Classification (NCBI taxonomy): domain Eukaryota; kingdom Viridiplantae; phylum Streptophyta; class Magnoliopsida; order Alismatales; family Alismataceae; genus Alisma; species Alisma plantago-aquatica. Next base: position 379,914,611 of record OY856415.1, on the reverse strand, counting down.
GTTGCTTTATCAATTTATAGCTAAAATGCTTTAAATATGAATAATGCTCTAATCTATTTAGACATTGAGCTATCTGTTGTAAAATATATATGATTCCTCTGCTTAGTTTATTTCTATTAAACTGAAATAATAATGTTTTTGGCGGAGAGTTATATCTCTCGCTGGGACAATTTACAATTGTCTCACCCCCATGGGAACCAACATTTTTTTAGGTGGACGCAGATGAAGAGACAGAAATAATATAATAGGAGAAGGACAACAGCGGTAGCAGGGATAGCTGTGATATCTCAGGTGGAGATACAGTCTGTCATGATATGTAGATAAGAGTCCTATGTGTCGTCTCTGTACTCTCAGGTCCTAGGAGTCAGTAGTTAGTGTTTTAATGAATCGATCTGAGATTTTGGTTTGATGCCTCGAGGTTTTATGTTGCCTATGTACCAATTTAATAGGGCAGCCGTTGTATGTTATCCTCGAGAAGAGATGGTACATGACATGTACTTTATGAACCAAAATGTAATTGAAGTACTTTAGTTCTTGTTGATAGAGTTTTCCTGAGAATGGATCTCTTTGTGAATGGTTTTAATTTTTGATGATTTTCAATAATCCGCTGTTAATGATCGATTCCACATGTTTTATTGTGCACTTGTTATCTTAATGATAGCGGGTGTTTCAATATTAGTGGTATCAGAGCCCCAAACAGTTTAATAGTCAACATAGTCAACATCCTAGAGAGGATGAGAGAGAGAGAGGAATCCATAGTGCACTTGTTTTCTAACCAAGTTTGACATAGTCAACATCCTAGAGAGGATGAGAGAGAGGAATCCATACATGTATGATAATCATGTGATGGTTAGGACTCAACATCTTCAATGTGAATAAAATATGAATTTTAGGGTATGATTCATGATGAAGAGATCATGAAACCCTAATCAAGAAGATTGATGAACCTCAACCCTAATTTAGAGCAATGCTAGGTGTAACCCTAATCTAGGGTAAGGATGTAACTCTAATCTAGGGTGATGACATGAGAAACCCTAATTATGGGTAGTGAATGTGAAACCCTAATTGGGATGAATAGTAAACCCTAATTGTGGTTAATTGAATGTAAACCCTGATGCATTGATGTGATGTGGAACTCAAATCCAGGTTAATGCTATGGAATGCCAATTGAAACCATAAAATGGAATCTTAACCCTAATATAGGGTGAAAGTATATGAAACCCTAATTTTGGGGTATATTGCATGGAACCCTAATCTTGGGCAATATGATGATAAACCCTAACCCTAATGAAGGGTGATGGTATGTAAAACCCTAACCCTAATTAAGGGTGATGGTATGTGAATCCCTAACCCTAATAATGGAATAGTGGCTAATACCCTGATAAGGGAAATACCTGAGGTGGTTGATTATATGCAACCTTATAGTAAGCAATGCCTTAACCTGAGATAAGTCCATATCATTGAAGATAGTTGGACAATTCTTATGTGTGCTTTATGACCTATGCACTTCACAATAAAGGTGATAGGTTAGTGGATGAAAGTATTAAGATGGGAGATACCTTAATACAATATAAGTTGATAAACTCAAGTAAGTTAAAAGTGTTGTGGGAAGTGATACATCAAGACATCATAGATATCACATCCAGCTCTTTAAGAATGATACCCTTCATGCATCTCAAATCCAACATATTTGGATGATTACCATATGAAGGGTGCTACCCAATTTGTTTCATTAAAGATGTTTTAATGGGCCTTATGTGCCATATGAGTTAGTTGTTACCTAGTGAGAGGTAACAAGATGTGCAATGACCTTGTGAGCCATGAGATCGGTTGTTGCCTAGTAAAAGGTGACAAGATGTTAAATGTGCTATATGAGCCATGAGAATGGTTGTTACCTAGTGAGAAGGTAACCCGATGTTTTTAATGGGTTTTATGAGCCATGAGATCAGTGGTTACCTAGTGAGAGGTAACATGATATATTGATGGGCCTTGTGAATCACATAAGTAAGCTGATACCTAGTGAAAGGTGACAAGATGATTAATGGGCCTGGTGAGCCATGTGAATAGTTGTTGCCTAACAAGAGGACAAGATGCTTATAAGAGTCTCATGTAAGGAATGGTAATGTGAAAAATAAATTAAGAGAAATGGAAACCAGTAACTTCATAATAATAATAAATGAATACAATAATAATAATGAAATCTTGATCATACATGCTATATGCTTATAGCCAAAGAAAAGGCTATAGTGTTTTGAATATGCTTAAAGGAGAAAAGAGGAATACTTGTATTACATAAAGAATGTGATTAAGTATGATGGCATGGCCAAAGCTTAATGCTAGTAAAAGGATATGGTACCCAGTGTTGTGTAAATAGGCATGGGATGTAATCAAGATTGGTTAGAGTCCAATGCCTGGCTGTGTAATCAGGATTGGTTAAAGTCCAATTCTTGGTTGTGTAATCAGGATTGGTTAAAGTCCAATGCATGTCTGTGTAATCAGGATTGGTTAAAGTCCAATGCCTAGCTGTGTAATCAGGATTGGTTAAAGTCCAATGCCTGGCTGTGTAATTAGGATTGGTTAGAGTCCAATGCCTGGCTGTGTAATCAGGATTGGTTAAAGTCCAATGCCTGGCTATGTAATAAGGATTGGTTAGAGTCCAATGCCTGGTTGTGTAATTAGGATTGGTTAGATTCTAATGCCTGGCTGTGTAATCAGGATTGGTAGAGTCCAATGCCTGGATGTGTAATCATGATTGGTTAGAGTCCAATGCCGGGTTGTGTGATCAGGATTGGTTAAAGTCCAATGCCTGGCTGTGTAATCAGGATTGGTTAGAGTCCAATGCCTGGCTGTGTAATCAGTATTGGTAGACTCCAATGCTCGGCGGTGTAATTAGGATTGGTAGCGTCCAATACCTGGCAGAGGCATAAAGCCTATAAATACAGGATTGGTTAAGTCCAATACCTAGCAAGGGCATGAAGCCTATAACCAAAGGATTGGCATAGTCCAATACCTGAATAAGACATGATGATATGTAATCACATGTCTGGCATAATTGAATATCTGTTTAGTAGATTGGCTAAGGCCAACAGATGGAAATAAGAATGAATCATGGGTGACACATCAGAATGATGAGTGTCATGAGCAAAGCTTGAGATGTTGAAAATGTATGATAGATAAATGATATACATGTTCTTCCTATTCCTAATAAAAAGGATAGATGATTTACTACTCTATCATAGATAGTTGCAACACTTTAAAGATTAGAATGATCTAAATTGCTTCTCTTCTGCTCAATTTTATATTATTAAACTGCAATAATAATGTTTCTGGCGGAGAGTTATATCTCTCGCTGGGGGAATTTTCAATTGTCTCACCCCCGTGGGATCCAACATTTTTAGGTGGACGAGCACGGAGGAGGTTGAGAACATCTTGCAAAAGAAGAACATCAATAGCAGCCAGGACAGTAGTGACAACTCAGGTGGAGTGTATTGTCTGTCGTGTATGTAGATAGAAGTCCTATGTGTCGTCTCTATACTCTCATGTCCTAGGAGTTAGTAGATAGTACTTTTAAGGAATCAGTTTGAGATTTTGTCTTAATGCCTCGGGGTTCTTATGCTGCCGGTATATAGTTTTATCAGGGCAGTGATGCTTGTAATCCTCGAGAAGGGATGGTACAGGATATGTACTTATGAACCAGAATGTAAATGAAATACTTTGGTTTTTGATAAAAGAGTTTTCCAGTGTTTGGATCTCTTTGTAAATGGTTTTAATTTTTAGTGATTTTCAACAATCCGCTGTTAATGTTTCCTTCCACGTAGTTAATGATGTTTGTTTGAACGTTGTCGTTACAACCCCATTTTGTCGAGGTGAAGAGAAGTTATGTGCATACCAAGATTCTTCACAGAAATGTTTGAAAAGATCATTTTCAAATTCTCCCCACATGATCACTATGGATGGAAACAATCTGGAAAGAAACTTCGTTCTCAACATGCTTGCAAAAACTAGAGAAAACTTCAAGTGTGTCACTCTTGGAAATGAGAGAGAAGGTCCAAGTATATCTATAGAAACCATCAACAATAACAAGACAATACTTGGAACCATGAAGCAATTGAGTTCTCATTGGTCCAAATAGATCAATATGAAGAAGTTCAAGAGTTGTCTTGGTACTAAGGACTCCTTTGGATTTGAAGGAGGGCTTCATTTTTTTTCTTGGGAAAAAGGTTGGCATTCCTCATCCTTTTCAAAATCCAATTTGAGAAGTTCCTTGACCAAAGTCCTTTTTGCTTAACTTCTTCAATTGATGCATATTTACATGACCAAGCCGACAATGACAAAGAGAAATATCAGTCAAAATGACTACAAGGCATCTACCAACAAGCAACTTAATAGACTTAAGCATAATTACATAAAGATTACCACTTCTAGTTTCCTTATATATGACATGATAAGTGAGGGAATCTAGAATCAAACATTCAAAAGAAGTAAATAGCATAAGGTAAACATTATCACATAATTGACTTACACTTATTAAATTGTGATGTAGGTCATCCACAAAAAGAACATTCTTGATATACAAGGTTCACCTACATCAACCTCACCTTTTACCTTACCTTTCTTATTGTCGCCGAAGGTAAGCAAACCTCCTTTCTTCTAAGTGAAGTTGTTGAAATGGATTATATCACCAATCATGTGTTTAGTGCAACAACTATTAACAATCCATCTTCCTTTTTCCTACAAGAAAGGAGAGTGTTGGTTTCCAACTCAAACTTTCAGATCCATAATTAGCTTAGGGAACCATTTCATCTTTGGGTTGGTCCCCTTAGGCTTGTAAGGACAATAAGTAGAATAATGATCATCATTCTTACAATGAGAATGATTCATAGGGTGCTTAGTGCCATTAGACTCCCAATGAAAAGGAGGTTTCCTTACTCTTTTTCTTACCTTTGGCTTTGTTCTTTCCCTTAGCTGCTCCCTCTACAAATCCCAAACCACTAGTATCACATTGTTTGGCAGAATGGTCAAGGATTTCATTTAGGGAATTTTCCCCTTTGAGGAATTTCTATAGAGAGGCTCTAAGTCTATAATTGTCATCAGTGAGAGATATAATAGTAGATGACCAACTAGAAAGATCATCTCTAGCATGAACAAGGTCGGCCTCTAAATAGAGGGCTTTCGTCAAATAAGAATATTTTTCAAGATAAATAGAAGTAACATTATTACTAGGCAAAATAGGTCTAGAAGATAAATCATTTACTTGACCAATCAACCTAACAATTTCAGATTTAAGCAATTGAATTTCTTTGAGAAAAACATCCCTCTCATCTCTATGAGCATCAACAATTAGCTTGAATTCAAAATTTTCAATTTTATGTGTCTCAAGATAATTTAGGCACTTTTGGTTATCTTCCTTAAGATATTCAATGTTCTTAAGATAGACACCATTCTCTACCTAAACTCCATTGTATTGGAGCTCAAGATCAAGAAATTGGCCTTGTAAGTTATCAATGATTCCAAGATGAGTTTTCTCATTTTGCTCAAGAATCACAAGTTTAGTATACAAATCATCAATGATGTTTCCTAACCTCTTCCTGTTAGATTTATATTTAGAAAAGAAGAATGGGTAGAAATGAACATATCAATAAGAGTTTCTTTAGCTAACTCATGCAAGCTTACCTCACTTACCTCACTTATCTCACCAATATCTTCACTTGTAGAGGCCATGAGTGCAAGGTGGGACTCTCCATCTTCATCGGAGCTTGAGCCACTAGGGGATGATGCTTTCCAAGATGCATGAGCTACATTTTTTGTGTCTCCTATCCTTCTTTTCCATCCTCTTATACTTGCTCTCCTTATTGGAGCTTCTCAAGTGGTGTGACTTTCTTGATTTTGGAAAATCACTCTTGTAGTATCCCTTTTAGGCACACTTGTAGCATCTTGGAGTATAAGAAGAGGGTTGCTTTCCCTGGGTGAAGTTGGATTCATGCTCACTAGGGCCATTATCTTCACTAGAGGAGGAAGGAGAGGTCCAAAAAGTAAGTTGTTGTTGAAGGATGACAACCTCCACTTGAGCTTTAAAGGAACTATCTTTGATCTTCCTTCTCTTCTTTCTTAGCTTCCTCTTCTTGCTTGTCAACTCTTGGCTCATGAGCTTGTAGATTTCCAATGAGATCTTTGGTTGGAATGTCACCAAGACTTCTCACTTCTTCAATGGAGGTCACCTTTGACTCCCATCTCTTTGGTAGAGACCTCAAGATCTTTGAGTTGGTTTCTCCTCTATCCAAAGTGTGTCCCAAAGCAGTTAGGCCATTGATGATGATGTTGAGCCTCGAGTACATCTCAGAAACCCCTTCTTTCATCCCCATCTTGAAGTTCTCTAAGAGGTTTTCAACATGTAGATCTTTGCCTCCTTTACTTGATTTGTGGCTTCATAGGTGATGCACAACTTATCCCATATCTCATAGGTTGTATCCCATGAGGAGATGCAGTTGAACTCTGTTGAGGTGAGGTCTTCATAGAGGATGCTAATTGCTTTGGCATTGAGCTAGGCATGTTTTAGAGCAACTTCATTTTGTGTTGAAACAGATATGGTTGGCTCTTTGTATGGTGTGATCATCACCTTCCACATATCAAAGTTCATCCCTTGAATGTAGAACTGCATACGCCTCTTCCAATACAGGAAGTTGGTGTTGTCAAAGATTGGAGGATGCATGGAGAAGCCTCCCTCTAGGTTGAGTGAACCTATTAGGCTTTCACCCATCTTCTCATCTCATGGGAGATTGTTTAAGAAGATCATTAGCTCTAATACCACTTGTTGAATATAGGGCTCTAGAGGGGGGTGAATAAAGCTTCAAAATTCTCACAATAATAGTTAGACCTTCGAATTATATCAATTGACATCAAAAGCTTTAGAACAATTTGAAGTCCTATCTAAGAAAGCATAACAAGGATGAGAGTGGTTCCAATCACCAAACTAGGATATAGTCAATCCACTACCTAGAGAGGTCAACCACCAGGACTTTGCAACCCATGTATACTTATATTCCATCATAATAGATACAAGGAGACCACCATACATCTAAGGACTTACCTATTCAAGGCAAAAGTCCTTCACCTACGTAAGGACTTACCCACTTGATCAAAATGTCTTCAGCCTTCAATAAGGACTTACCCACACTTGCATCAAGTCTTTGTCCTTGAAGGAATTGCCCACTCTTCTTGAATCTTCACCTTGCCCTTCTCCTTCACTTGGAGAAGATCTTTAATCCTTCTTCAACCTTGAATAAGACTAGTAGCTTCACCTTCACTTGGATATGATCACCTCAACCTTTGCTCTTTGAGAAAGGGGATTGGGAAGATGAACAGAATGAAATCTTTACAGGAACATGGAGGTCACTCTCTTACAACATGCCTAACTCACTCATACTCACAAAATGCTTTGTAAATGAGAGAGAGAAATGGGCTCAAAGGGTTGCATCACACTCAACTATAGCAAGGGCCAAGTATATCATGAATGAGAAAACTTGGAATGAACTCCAAGGGGTCTTTTTTATAGATGGGGTGTTCCTTTGAGTGTGGGATCACTTAAATATGAAAAATAGCCATTTTACAACTTGCAACATATCTATTTTCATTTCTAACAATTCTCCAATGGTTGGAATCACTTTTTTTGGTGTTTTATGTACAATACATTTGGTCGAGTTTCGATAAAGATAACTTGACCGATCCACTAATCAACAAAGATAATTTTCAAACTATCGGTCGAGTTTGTTCTGGGAAACTCAATTATGAGTCAAAATTAGTTTTGGTCAGTTAGTCAATCGACCAAGTTCTGTGAGTGTATAACTCAACCGATTTATCATTTCAAAAAATCCATCACTTGATCAGTCAAGTTTCAAACTCGACCGACATAGTTGTTGTGACAAACTTTCCAAAATGATATTTGAGTGACCAAATGTTGGAATTAAGTGTCCATGATTTTTTATCATCTTAGTTACAAGTCATATCATCAATACAAGTGATTATAAAATTAATCTAAGGTGATTTGGAGTGATTTCCCAAATTGCACACTTGCATTGCTTTTGACTCAAACTTGAACAAGCTAGGGCTTGTGCAAATTGATCCTTTTCATGTACGTAAAGCGTGAAATCAATCTTGAACAAACATATTAGATACATAGGAATGGAATACTTAATTCATATTGAATTATGGACAATGTATAACTGTCAAGTCAACAAAAATATCGTCCAAGCAGCAATATCAAGAAAAAAAATTGGAGTATACAGAAGATGAACCAAAATCTATGCAATAAGATGAAATAAAGAAATCTGTCAAAACTATTTTTAGTATCCAATCATTATTTCATCTCACATTACACAAAATATACTATTTTACACACTTAACATTACCCTTTATTCAGACTGCCATACATGTTAAAATTGCCTATCAATTATATTCACAATTATGCATGTCAAAGATTACACACAACCTACGTTGTAGGATCAATATATGTGCAAACATCACGAGAGACCACCTTCAATGAAGAAAATCTAATAAGGAGATACATTAGTTGAATAATAAAAAAATCGGAATACTCAGAAAAAGTCAACAAAGACAATATCCACCAATGAGATTTTTATTCAAAAAAATGATGGTAAATCATCTAATCCTCAATGTTGGTATCATCTATACAATAAATCAAAACATGTCTAAAAATCCACTACTCATCATGATGGTTTGAATTCACAATAAATAAAATACAGTGATCCAACTACTACTTATTGTTCAATATTATGCTCCATGTCAAAAAGTGATAATAAGAATAAATCCATTTAAATGGATTGCATTATATTCAAAATTGTTAACAGTACATATTGACACATTTTTCCAATACCTCATACAATAGACATTGTGTGTAGGTGTTTACTTATTATTAGCTACAACTCCTATTAACAAAAATACTTATCTATTGCATCCAATATTGTACTAAGTTTTTAAAAATATAATGTTGAACTAGATTTAAAATTGGGGTGAAGGTACCTTAATTATTCATTACACACAATCATATCCTAGTGTGTCTAAATTTAAACTAACTACAACAACAATTACAACTCAATAACGCAATAAAAGTTCACAATTATAAGAAATAAATATGTATATCTGAAAAGTTTCACATAAATAACAGACCACGAGTACATATGTATATAATCCAAAAAAGTCACAATACCAATTTACCTATTAATTACATATCATAACCAATATGTTAAATGACGTTTTCACCAAAATGTTAACCAATATCACTGTCGTTTACCAATTAAAAGTACCAACCCACTTCAAACAAGATTTTTTCCCCTTAAGTTTAAGGCATATAGAAAAACTAGTACCATGTGTTTTCATAAATATGCACAAAAGAATTTCATATGATTAAATATCTTTTTGGCTTAAAATCATCTATATGGGTGAATATTTTCATCTTTTATGGATTCATGGATACCATATTCAAGTAGTTATTCTATCAGCTAATCATTAAGAACCTTCTATCACTACTTATTGGTTCTATCAAACATAACCTTCTAGTTACAAGAAAACCATGCTTTCACTTTAAGTACATACTTTGTTTTTTATTCCTATTATTAGTTTAAGAGAAAAAATATTATACAACCTCAAATATTCAATTCTATTGTGATTCTTAATGTAAGAAATAAGAAGTATTAATATCATCTATATAACACATTAGTATACATTATCACTATATGCACTCTACTACGATTGCAAACCATTGTTGTGTGTAAATGTTTGCGCCCAAATATTTGAACTAGCAAGTAAAAATGACCTAATATGTGAAAATGCATTATCAAAGTTTCTTCCCTGGTTATGGATTCCAAATTTTCTAAGAAATATATTTTTGATCCATACTTAATTTTTTTCTTTATTGCAACAGAGTATGAATGATGAAGGTATCATACATGCCTTTCATTTCTTATTGTCTAGATTATCACATTTATATGCTATTTACTATTAAAATTTAGGTATTTCTACAAAAGATTTTTTTTTAATTGGCAATTGTATTCAAACCAAAATCTCTCGTTAATAAACCAAGGATCTAACCATATGTGTGTTTATTTTCTTTTCCATATAAATTGTTGATGATGATACGTTAACTGATGCACAAATGCATTATTGAGTACATTAACACAAAGCTATACTATTATTAACTAATAATAATGAATTTCGTGGATAACAATAAACATGTGTTGCTATTACAGTGCATTAAACAATCACGTCTGAGTTGGTTCAGCTATTAACCCCTAGTCACTTTATTAGAAGTAAGTTGCGTGTTCAACCCAGTTGTAACACTCCGAGGGGAGGTTTATATAAACAATTCTTTCTTGTGGTTCCGTGATAGAGTTGGACCTGTCCTCCTCACAATAAAAAAATATAAACAATAATGCATTGAGCGCTATAATCTTTTGATGGAGTCAATTCTACTTTATATTTACTATTTATTTCTAGACAATATTGATACAACAATAAAAAATTGCGAAGAAACACAGTACTTCGTCATTACCTATATTGACATTACAAAGTGATAATTAAAACACTCAACAATACTCACACGTACCAAAAAAATTGTCATATCCACTAACAACGATACATGAATGATAGTAAATAATTCCTACGATAAAATACTCTATGAATACATGTATTCATGAACATGTTGACATAATAAATTGCAGATCTTACTGTACTACATATTCATGTTTGTTAAAGATTCTACCTTTTCTAATCATATCCTAAAAAATAACTCTCATTTATTTTATATATGGGGATGAGAATATGAGATCCACATCATTGATCCACTCCTTGTCCACTGTAATATAAGTGTACGTTAGAAATAACACATCAATCCAAAATTTGTGATTGTATCTTATGCTAACCATATCAAACATCTTGATTGTATCATTATCTAGTGATTAGATTGTATTCCTAATAAAATCTTTCATTATAGTGTATGTTTCCAAATTTGGTTCATCTCTTTTTGACTTTCTTCTCCTATGCTATCTTTGGATCCTCTCATCAAGGGTGTCTGGGTTTTCACTGTGTTTCATAGTTCCATCAGTGACAAATCTACATCAGCTTCGTCCTCAAATCAAGCTCTTGAGCTTTCATGGTGCTCTTTTTTATTCCATATCTTCAACATGTTTACAAACCAAGTTTTAAAAGCCAACTATGCGTTGTCTTTAACATTATGTGATTGAGAATGGGAATTAGTCTAATGACATCTATCTTATCTAATGTAAGAGATTTTTGTCAAGATAGTTCACAATCCATAGATCAATAGAGTGGTCTATTTTATTAGATTTATAATATCATGCATATAAATATTAACACGCAACATGCATGCATATTATTCTATATGTAGACATGTATGTATTTGTTATGTGTTCGTGTTTATGAATGTGTATATATTTAGATGGATATAGATGTACAATGAGTGTCTATTTTTGTGCATATATATATATATATATATATATATATATATATATATATATATATATATATATATATGTATGTATTTTTATCTAAATTATTATGTTTGTGTTTTGTAATTTAATTTTTTATATGTCTTTACATATATACATACATATAAAATAAATATATATGTATATATATTAACATGTGTACACATGTCTTTTATATGTTAACTGATTTAAATGGGTGAGTGGTTAGGTAGATATGAGTATACATATATCTGACAATATACCCAACATGTAGCAATTATGTGGGTATGAAGGTAAGAATGTGTATGTGCATAGTTAGCAGGTATGTGCATATATTCATATCCATTTACTACTGTAACCAAATGACTTATTTTCATATTGTAAATTATCTTTTATCTCTAAATACATCTATACTAAAATATTTGTGTAATTTTTTTGCATTTTTTTGATATATTTCAGATCACAAAGTGTTGCAAGAGGATCTACCAAATGAAATAAGCTACCATATTAAAGGCACTAGATGGAAGTATTTCTATATGTATTCAAATATATAGTTCATAACCTTCCATATCACCTCCTATTTTCTTTAGATTTTGGCATATATGATTCTATGTCTATCTATGGTATGTTTGTCATATCTTCTCTTACAAATTAGGTGTTTTCAAAATTTTATTTTCATAAAAGAAGATAGAATAATACACTTTTTATAATCAATTATGGCTCATCGGATGATATCTATTTGTACAATTATGCATAAAGTACATCAATGCACTTTTACAAATGGCATTTTTTCCATAAAAATTAAACTTCTTATCAAAAACTTATACTCCTATTTTCCGGTAGATATGTCCAAAAAGTAATTATTATGTAGTAGTGGAATATCTATTATGGGGGGTTAATAGAGAAGATTTTATTTTATATAACTTAGAAATAAAAGGTTGATTATTACAACTTGCTTAAAAATATGATACAAAAAACCACATAGTAAATAAATAAGAAGTTTAAAAGCACATAAAACACAATTTATAATGGTTTCAATTGAAATGTTGTAGGTCCACTACCTAGTTATTCCCAACCAAAATATCTCAACCTATATTTTATCACATTTTATACACTAATACAAAATACAATTATGTATGCCTATTGATAATCAAGACCAACCTCCTTTTCATGAGAAACGATAACTTCTACCTTCTTTACGAAGCATCATAAGACCACCATATTTCGTGAAGATATGAAAAGTGCAATGTATCACCACTGCCTTGGGATGAATCCTTATTGTAAGAAGTATCTCCAAAGAGCTTTGTCACAACCTTCTCACAAGAAGTAGATCTGAAGTAAAGAACCAAATCCAAAATAGGAAAATTTAAGTGAAGTTCAATTGAGTTCTCAAATTATATAGAATTGAAGCACTCGTGAACAAATGATGAGAAACTTCACAAGATTTAAGCAAGGCTACATGTGAGGAAGTGATTTTTCAAACACTTATTATGCAAATTATTTTGATGTCCTTCTTAGTACCTAATGTTGCTCGACATGACCCGACCTCCTCATTCCTATTATCCTTAAACTTTTATGACAATTGCTCTGCAAATATGTTGTTCAAATCAAGTAATGTGTGCATTCTGACATCAAACTTTAATTTAATTAATGTTATTGTTCAAGTTGATCAAATCAAGATTTCATGACATTATTTTTCTCTTAGATATTTTTTATGTGTGTGACACTTTAATAAAATCCATTCATATGAAATTCATCTCAGTGTAGATCCCTTATATTTATTACAAATTTCCTAAGTTATGGAGATAAAACCTTTCTCATTCTCTTTTCTAATCATTTCCTATCCTTTTTAATAGGTCAACAATATGCTAGCTCCTCAAACAACTACTAGGATACATTTGATGAACATATTTGGATTGAGGCCTAATCCAATAAGATTGCAATTGTCTCCTATCTCCACAATTAGTGTGAGGAGGAAGAAGAATATCCTGCATGGATCACTCCATCTTTTATCCATTTAAACTATCAATTTTCCTCACTTTCACTTTGACTTGCTCATATAAGCTGCTCCCTAGTGACTTAAATCTCTTCTCATGAAGGGAGATTCAAATCTCTTCTTGTGATGTCACTGGATATTCTAAAACTTAATTTGATATGTGATGTCTAAATTTGAACCCTCATCTCAGTGAGAATTCCAATTTAAACACCCCACACTTGGCTAAGAAGAAGAAAATCAGAGGAAGTAAGAAGGAAACAATAGTAGCACATGCACATGAACAATAAACAAACCACAACACATATTCATCATTCAACATATAATTACAAGATGACTTATTACAAATTGATATTACATATTGAACAACAAACTTTAACATATACATGTAGTACATTCTAAAATAGGATCTTAAGACAACATGTCCACCTAAACATCAGCTGGCCATACAACTCTCAACTATCCTGGTTCTTCAAGATCATATGTCTACAACCTAAATAAAAGATTACAGGTGGTACACGTCAGCACAATATTCCAGAATATTTTACTGAGTATGCCTATGTGTCTTTTTATATACCTCTTATTACTAAGCTTGGCAATAAAATAAAACTAGTACTTGGTGGTAACAAAAGATATATAACAAAATCATACTTTAACAAAGATGTTTATTAACATAAGAGAACACATATTTTAGATACATTTTCCATTATATATACATGCATTGACCACCGAATGAATTGATGCATTCTCTTGACTCTCAAAGAGCTCAAGATTAAGGCCTTTATGATCGACTACCAAAGAGTTAGATCATATGTACAATGTGACTGAGCACAAATGAGTTAAGTCACTTCCAAGCACTTTACTACCAAATAGTTTATTGCTTTCATATAATGGAACAGATATATTATGTTTCATGTGTTTATAGCCAAAATATGGAAACTCAAGCAAGATATCATACAAGAACAATCATTTCATCCAATATCATATGCCAAGTAATTTACTACATATAAATACAAGCATACTGTATAATAAACCAAGTAAGAGGTAATGACATACCTTCAAAAGAGATAATCTAATCACCACATAATCATGATATCAACTATATCCTCGTTAAACCTGTTTAAGACAAGATCATATACCGCCATTAGATTCTCATCGTCTCATCCCTAGTTATGTACATTTTAGGGTTTATCTTAGTTTATTAGGATATATGATTTATTACTTATCTTATCATCATTGTTATGTGGGATTCATGTTACTGATGTTGTATTCCAATTTAGTACCAAATGTATGATCATCAATTTCTATATCATTGTGTGCACATATTAACCCTAGGTTACATGTATTAATCATCTTAGGGTTTTCTCATCATTTTAGGATCATTTAACATGTAACATGATTTAAATACATAATTGTGATCTCATAATTTCATCAAGGGTTCCAGGTACTGATATGAGCTTACCATTAAATTTTCAGGATTCACAAAGGACTGTCTAAATTAATTCATTTTCGACGATAAGCTCCAAGTGTTGAGCGTTTTTGTAATTATTGCACATTCATTAAGGTTATTAGCCTTAATTATCCATATTAAGAAAATTACATCATTTCGTGCATCAACTTCATAATCACTAACCATACATGTTTTATAAACATGAATATTGATTTATTGACATTTTATCATAATTTTAGGCCATCATTTGATATTTATTATCCATGAAATAAGCATTTCACAACTTACATGATATCACTAAGATTTGTGCATCAAAAGCCTGGTTTATGCTTTCATGTTGTTCTACTCATATTACTGAGAACTTAAGTACCTTATTTGTGTTTGTCTAATAAGTGGGCTATTCTCGATGATTTATTGAAAATCTGCATATTTTCTAGGTTTTTACCTCTTTCTGGACAATCCGACGTCGCTACGTGTCTTGTGAGAGGCACAACTCCTCGTGTTGAGTTCTCTGGTTTGGCTGGCTGGAAGCTGGGTTTGGTTGGTTCTTGGCCTCTAGACCTAGTTATCCTAGTTAGGTGGGAGTTGAACCCAATCCTCTCCCTCCCTATCTCTCGCGTTCCCCAAGATCTCGATGCCGCGTCTGGGTGCATGGGTTCTCCTTCCCCACATGAAGTTGACGGCCACGGTCTATTCAGGGTGTTGTTGCACTGGAAAGGTGCCTAGTGGAAAATCATCCATGCTATCTTCCTTCATCGCTTTCGGCTTCATAGGGAGATTGCAACTGATCTAGAGCTCTCCCTCCATCAGATTATCGGCCATGGCCGCCGTGTACTTTCTGTTCGCTGTCACCTGGACTTCCGCACTACAAGGGTGACTCTGGAATGGAGTCAGTCATTTTCTACTACTCCTACCAGGGTTAGGCTCTCTATAGTTTGGCATTACAGTGCAGGAGAGCTTCATGTACTTAGCGCCTCTGGTCTGCCTGTCCAGTGCCATCATGAAAGTGGACTTCAGTGAGAGATCAAGCATCACCTCCTCTGCCTTGTTTTCACACATCATTTCCTAGAGCTTCATCCTTCCTTCAGGTCCAGACTGATCGATCCACTATGGCTGGTTGGATCTAGGCTCATGACTCCATGGATCGGTGCTACATTCTCGCCACTGCAAGCATCAATTATCTTGTCGGACTCTTCTATTCACCCTCTCTCGTTCCATCAAACCACATGCAACTTACAGTGGAGAGGCAGTGGAGAGGAAGCCCTCAAACTGGAACTCATCTTCATATTACATGAATGAAAATGTCACAGGTCATACATCATCCCTACCACGCTGAAAAAAACTTCCCCATCTATCCCTCCTTCCATCCCATGATCATTGATTGTGGATGCGTGGAAGTTTCTCTTTTCTCTGCTCCATGATCTCTAAGAAGTTCCAAGGAAGGGTCCAGTTGTGTGCCATCCATACATTCCCATCCAAGGGGTGCAAGATGCTAAATCTATGACGTCCCCATCTAAAGGTTGTCCATTGGATCAATACTATGTAGTCAAGCCTTGTTCATGCAGCCAACACATAACACATGAGCGTGACACTGCATTCATTAAGGACTCTCAAAATTAGTCAAACACACATGAATTCACTCAGGTCATTAAGTATGTGAGGATTTCAAAAGTCCACTCCATCACATTTTGCACACCTTAAAAGAAATTTCATCCTCGAAATTAAATCAAAATCCAGTCCATCACATCATATACAAAGAAACTTCGTCCTCAAAATTATACCATCTCTTATTTTAAAAGAAGCCAAAGATATTCATTCATATAACAGGAACCACACTAGGTGCAACATATCCACATAGATATCTAAAACCATAACCCAAGTACTTCTAAGAGGTTTTAGAAACATATAGGGTGTACCCTTCAACATATAACATGATTTTGATACTTAGGTTATGTCATGTCATGTTTCATATCTTAGGATTTACATTGTCATCTTATCCAAGCATTAATGATTTCATCAATGCATTTATCATATAGATTATAACAAGGTGTCATCATCATTATATTATGCTATTTGTTACAGCATATTCAACATACTCATTATGCACTAATATTAACACCTTGTATGACATATGTCATTAACATGATTCACATCACTTTCATATTTGATTACAAACTTTATTAGGGAAAACATCACTATATTCATCAACCATAATGTCATGTTTATTCATATATATGGTTAACCATCTATATTAAGAGATATACTAAACCATCACTAGGTTTTCCATCATGTCATATCCATATCCATATCTCACATCTCAAAATTACTCAAACACACATGAATTCACTTAGTTCATTAAGTATGTACAGTCAACTCCATCACATCCTACACACCTTAAAAGAAACTTTGACCTAGAAACTAAACCAAAATCCATTCCATCACACTTCTCCCTCTAACTCTACTTTAATAGTGGTAAAGACTCAAGCCCTAAAACTACTCATCCTCATTCTAAAACATCACCTTCGTTGACTCCGCCTCCTCACCTCAAACTCACTTGCACTATTTCCTAGCCACCCAAACACTCACACTCCCTTGAACCATCACTCTCCCTTCTCTTTTATTTAGCAACCTCATAGACTTGGGTAGGAATTTTTATGTCAAGCCATGACATCCCCAATCGAGACCACCTTCAACCTTGAGGGATTCCAATGAATCTATTTGGCCACTTATTGAGGCATCCTAAGGTCTCCCTCTCATGATCCCTTTGGTAGAAATGATCACTTCACCATGGAATGATTGCATAGATGTGCACTTATGTTGGGTGGAAGAGAAAACCAGAGTTACGTGTTCTAAGTCAAATCTTGATCAAGATTGAATCTAACGGCCACTACCACATGGCACACCATCTATCCCACTTGACCTCTCTCAAAGGAGAGGAGCATCCACATCCATCTGATCAGAATCCAACATAAGTGATGACCAGAGATCGAACAACCCCAAGCAATCCAATGCTTAACAATTTCATAAGAAAACTCGTAGTACACCAATACATTATGAACCACACAATCACACACAGTCATGATAGATAACTGATCAATGGGTGTCTATTTTGTGTTGTATAGGTATTCCTTTCATGGCATACATATTGCAGAAAATATCCATATATTAGTAAAATCATAAAAAAGGATCCCTTGAATAAATAAGACATATAATTATCATATTTTAACTATAAAAATGCACATAATCTAATAAAGATAGTGACAATGTCTGAATCTAATTACTATTTGATTAGAATTTCAACTACCATCATATAATCTCTGAAAATGATTTATATAAAAAACATGTGCAATATTATCATCTGGAACCACAAATATGATAATATCAATATCTCTAAATATAGTTATGATTATTTAAAAACCCTAGTTCATATCTAGTCACTTTGATTGTGATACTGATATGGATGATATGAAACATGTGAGGCTCTACTACCTAGATATAAGAATAGTATATGTTATTATAATTGATCATATCTCTTGGATATTGATAACAAAGAGTAATGTCTAAAGTTGAATGACGAAACTTAGGGTTCTAGATGACATTAGGGTCTCTATCCAGAGTTAGGCTTGAAATAATACATGCCCGAGATCCATCTAAAACTAGTTCGCCCTAAACCAAATCCTAGAACCCTTTCTAAAACCCTACCAAAGGATTTTGAACAAATTAGTAACATTTTGGTGTTGTGAAATTATTTTTAGGTTAAATGTTAGATTGGTTTTGGTTGGACACCTCCTACTTCCTAAAAAAGGCATGTAGGTTATTTATGGTAAAACAGTTTTAACAGTTCTCTAGTTCCGAAAGTTTTCTAAGTTGTATTCATTCTAGATAAAATATTATTTTCTTTATTTCCTACAAATGATAAAAACCTATGTATATCATTTAAATACAAAATGAATTTTGAAATTAATATCAGAACCTCATAAGGGTGTTTATGGAGAAACCCACTCCCAAACCTATAAGAAATGATCACTAAGAGGGCGAATAAAAATCATGTTGATCATTGTTCATAAAGAAGATCTCGAGCCCATGGAACATTAGTTTTATTTATTATTTCATACCTCTTTTATGATAGAAAATTATCTTCAAATACAAATAATGATCATAAAATCCTCTATTTGCACTTAGTTGCTAAATATTATGTATTGATTAAGTTACCTCAAAAATGTAGAAAAATGGACTCCAACCACAAAGATCAACAAATAGGTAGTCGACCTCTAAAGGTTGATCATTGCTCATAAATAAGATTTTGGTCAGAGTGAAGAAATTCAATCCAACTGACCTTTACAGGTCGATTAAAGAAGCACACTCAGACATCTCAATAGACAATCTATCGAGTTGTTTCACCCAAAGTAGTACCAATCAATATCTAGGTCAATTAAACCACCAAGTCTAGAAAGCTACCGACCACCTAGTCAATTAAGCTCAACCAAGTAAAGCAATCAATCAAGAAATAGAACTACAAGCTTGATAAGGAACCCATCAAGATGACAATTCCAAACCATCAATCAACCTCCAGGTCGATACTTCACAACACTATCAGTTAGACACAAGTTCCCCAGATTGATCTCTCCCATCCATCGACCTCTCAAATAATTTTCTTAAGCTCGATAGTCATTTTATCAACCAAGAAGTCGATAAAGCTCTCAAGCTTAATAATCAGACGTCCAAGGGTCGAATAATGTGGACCAGTTATTAGTCGACATGAAGCTAGGAAACCCATATAAATAGGACCCCAAGACTTCAGTTATAAGGCATCTTGTCTTTTTTGAACAAGCCTAAATTTTTTTCTAGATAAATAAGATAAATACTAAATCGATCAACATCACAATTTCTATCAACCTAGTGAGATATATCATCCTCTAATCTTGGCACCAACCACTTCCATCACCATATGGATAAGTGCAATCTTGACTAAGAAACACCAACAACCTAGGCAAGGAGTATCAATCTCCAAGGTTGATAGGTGAGATCAATCGACCTCTTCAATGATTGACCTCTCAAGAAAGTTCAACCAAAAGGTTTGTAGATTGATTTCTCAACTCAATCAACTCGTGTGTCAACCTCTCTCCTGATTCTACTACTATTTTAACTATTTTTTTAGAAGCATAAATTGTTCAAGTTGTAATATGATTGTTTCTTGCACCATGAGTGACTAAGATAAATATCTTGGGTTGGGAGTATCCATCAAGCCCTCCCAACCATGTAATTTTTCCTTCTACTATTTATATACATACATTCTTGTAGTTTTTCTTCTTTACTCGGGTTTAAATGCATAGCTTGTTTGATTAGCTGCCTTCTTATGATGTCTAATCTGAATACATTTGAGAGAAGTAGTTTAGAATGATCTAGAGTATGGACTACTGATAAGTTTGAGATTGAGGAGTCATTATAGAAACATTTGTACATTTATTTCTTGATCTATTGGTTATCATCTCGAGAGAGCGGTATCTTTTGATAAAAAATCTACCTTAACCTCGAGAAAAGGAAGGTTTTAGATATCTTTAATGGCTGCTTGCAAAATATGTCTAGATATATTAACTAGAAATAATGTTTTACATGGTTGATGTTGGTCTAATAGGTGAATCCCAATCCAATTTCCTTTTTATCATATTCATAATTACCTTAGTTTTGCTTGAATCTCGTAACATAGATTTATTGTTTTAAGTAGGATAATTAGTTCCTTACTAAAATACCAATTTTGACCCTTTTTTGTTTCAACTAAGCTAGGAAAAGGATTTCTATTCTGATATTTTTGTTTGTCCAATCCCCGTGTTTAACTCCCCACTACTACAATAGATTCCATATTGAGTTTCAAATATTTCATGAAGTTGGTTAAAAATTTGAGTCCAATACCTTCAAGCAATCATTTGTGATTACACTTCTGATCCACGTTTAGGTCAATCAAATTTTGGTGTTGTTGCCAGAGATCAAACGTGTAAGGAGTGTGACCCAAGAGGGGATCCACTCCCTATCAAATTAAATAAAAGGAAACATCTCATAAGCCAAACAAACAACAAACATTTTGCAAAGGGATTAAGATCTAGTTTATTTGAAAGTATATATTTAAAGATACCAAAATGTAGCAGAGGAAGATGAATGATCTAACTATTACAATGTTTGTTTCTATCATAATACTTCACAACACAGGATGATACATATGAATACTAATGTAAAATACTCAAATCTAGAATCTTGACTATAAAAATTCTATTCCCATGATTAGGATATTAGAATGTTTGGTCTTTGGATTTGATCTAGAAAGGATAACATTATCTCTTACTAATTTTTTATTGCATATAACATATTATTTGTAGTGGATTCTATAATCAACATCATGTATCATAATGCACTCATATTAAAATGATAGCTTAATCATGTGCTAACATATAAGTAAATCCACATATTTTGTTTACTAACTGAAATGTAACTAATGGCTAAAATATGTTTAATAAGAGGTATAAAGTTCTTTGGAACAATAATTGTATTTCCATGCCCATAAATAGGTATAATGTTCCACTATTCAAATAAATATTGAATTAATAGATTAAATAAGTGAAATAAGTAAAATTTGGAAATTTTTTCATAAAAATATAGAGAAACTCTTTTGGGAACAATATGACATTAATGAGACTATAAATAATAAATAATGATGGTGATAATGTAATGTTATAGTAATATAATGGCGATGAGCCTAACTCTAAAATTTTATTGGAACCCACAAAAGGTAATCTCAAAACTCAAGTATAATGGTAAAACTGTGTTCCTTGGTTCCTAATTAGATTGGGTGTCAAGTTTCACATTGTTTGAACAAATAACTATTCGAACTTAAAATATGAGTTTTTCTCCAAAATATTAAATATTATATGAATTCAAAAGTAAATAAAACCCAAATTTGTATTCTACATACCCAAATTAATTTATGTGTGAATTTTCATATTACTTGAACAATCTTATCTATCCTATTTTTACTTACAAAAGAAAATGTAACTTAAAGACAATAGATTGAATAAGTATAAGAAAATATAATATATTAAATAAATAGTATAAGACAACTTATATGGTTTTTATGCATATAATTTATGTGAATTTGTAATAATAAAATCATAGAATAACATAAAGCGAAATAATTTTGTACATGCATCATAAATCTATGGAAAATTTATCATGGTAGAAAATTTAGAAAATCATTTACTTTCCAAAACAATGTGATTGAGATATTTAAATAAGTTAGAACAAACTTTAAAGAACTAATTTTCTCTAGTTAATGTTTAAATACAATAAAAAAATGAAAATAATCATGTTCCCTTATCATAAAGGAAACAAATATTTTAAGTCAGTTATATATTTGTTTGGAAACAAATAAACATTATCAAATTTATATAATAATTTATTTAACTCAAAAAACAAATAGTAATAATCTTGATTAAAATATTTCCTTGTAAACCACCCTATTATCTTCTGAGATTGTTTTTGGTCGGCGAAAAACTATGTTGCTATTGTGATTCCAAAGCTTTAGGTACATCATAAGCGCACCCCTTAACCCTCCGAAAAGGATTACCAAGACAAAAACAAAAAGAAGAAACATAGGTCTTACGCAGAAGACCAAAACAAAAATAGAAACCCCAGATACAGAAGACAACACAAGAGCATCCATACAGACAAAAACTAGTAACCATTGCCCTGCACAATAGAGGAGCTCCACTGACAGTATGAACACCCACAAAAAGTGCAGACTCTACCGACAGGCAGAAGGCTACCAATTAAAATCCATACTTGTGCTCCTATAATGAGAACCATCTGAGCTCAGACTAACACAACACTGATGAAGAGAACCATCATCAGCCACAAGATGCACCTGAGTGCAGCAAGACTTCTCATCAAACTCCAGGAAGGAGTTCCAATCCAGGTTGAAGCAGAGAAAGCAATTCACAATGCAGGACCCTTCCATTAGCTAACCTTCAAATGATGTCCTTAAACTAAACGCCAACCTGTCCACCACTGGCGTTTGCTTCAATCCATGAAAGTGTGGGATCTAGGTGGGTATCCAGCCCCTCTTCATCAAACACAAGTCACCTAATCAGGGACCCTGACTGCTAAACATGGCGCAAAAGCAAGAAGAAAGGAACAGGAGAAGATGATCAATCCACCCCTCTTCGATCCCAAGCACAAGCAGCCACCAAAGAAGCAAGCCTGAATCCTCACGCTGCCGCTACCAGTTACATATTGACTAACACCTTGAGGGTGTTCCATATGCTGAAACAGGAAACACTGGACAGGCACGCCTGTAGATGACTTGATGACAGAGAAATGGAGGGAGACCACCTGTTGGACAGAGGGGGCGCGAGCCCACGCCGCCCAATACATCAAGACACCACCAGAGCAAGCTCTGGATGCTTGAACGCTTCTAAATACCCAGACGCAGCCAACATCCTTCATAGGAGCCACGACCACCTATCCCTTTGTCGGTGAGAGCCCTAGTCGGAGCATCCGCTTCTTGCCAGGGAAGAAAAGAGAAGAGGAGGAGAAGTGGATAAGAGACAGGGCACGAAACCCCAGTGACACCGGATCTATGCAAGGTAGCTTCACTCCATCCAGTCACCCATGAACTAGATGGAGGCCGATTGAATCGGCACACAGCTAGCCCTCGAGATCTAGTCAACACATCTTCTGATATTGTTAACAACAAGAAAAAAAAATAAAATAATTATTAATAACTTTTACTCCCTTTTGATTTGATATTCATGTGTCTACAATAACTAGTTTCAGATATACAAATTTATAACCACATATATCCTCTACAAATAATTATTGTAAAATATATTACCAATCTGTATTTGGTTGTCTCAAATTATTATTGAAATAGATGCCTTTTATTGTAATAAAGTTGCTATACATGTTTTCGTTGATTTTAATGTGATAAGAGAAACATTGTGAGGAAGTCATTATGTAATAGAATGAATAAGTGAATATAAGAGGTTGATAATGGAATAATAGAAAATGAATTCAATAAGTATACCCTACACAATTGTACATTAATTAAATATACATATTTACATTGACTAAATAATTACACACTGAGAAATTTAGAAGTCTCTTTATTGTAAATTTGGTAGTCAATAATTATGTGATCAAGTTGTTAAAGAAAATAGGAAATATATTATAAACGAAGGCATAAAGGAGTGGAAGGTAATTAACGTTTTTTTATATTTGTTATTTTCTATTATGTGTTAATGAATGCTTAAATTTTCTCCTTCACAATATATGTTACATATTTTCCCTAGTATACAAATATTGATAAATTTCTTACTACCGAAGATGGATAATTCTATATATAGACCCCTCTCCATGACTTTCACACACATATAAATCACTTCAACAATAGAATATGACTCCTAATCGTCTCCCTTATCCTCCTATGTAAGTTCCTTTGAAAAGCCTACAAATCTCATAAAACAATTCATATGATGACCCCTTCTTAACCACTAGAGTTTCAAACTTGGATCTATGGTTTTGAAAAGTTCAATCACATCTAGAGATATGTTGAACATTCAATCATATTGAGCAATTTTTTATTTGACTCTCATAATGTATGTTGCATCCCCTATGAGTTATATTGAGAAACTAATCTAATTTTTCTCTCTCTTGTTGTGTGTTGCATCCCTTATGAGTTATATTGAGAAACTCATCTGACTTTTCTCTCTTACTATATGTATCCTATCTAAGTCACTCTGGGAAATTAACTTAATTTTACCATCTCTTGATGTATGTTACATCCCATCAATCATACTAAGTGATTGATTACTTCTCTTTATCTTGATGTATGTTGCATCCCTATTACTGAAGTTGAGAAATCACCTATATTTTACCTATCTTGGTCTTTTGAGACATATTTCTTACATAGTTTATATATTTAGTGAGAACTTGATCATGAGTTGTTCTTATGATCTACTCAACTTTATGGATATTCTTTTTGGAGTCTGATATATATCTTATTCATCTACTATATTTGTAAATCCTATTTTGAGAAATTGACTTAAATGGAATCTTGTTTTCTAGTGTGATAACATCCTATGGTCTTATGATGTATCTTGACTCTGTACATGATTGGATATTTTCTTATTGGGTCCTCTAACCCATATAATAACTATTGGAGTTCTCATCCCATCATTTTAGATTGACTATACTTTATCTCTCCTATCCTATTTGCATATGTGATTGACTAATCATAACTAAAAGTAGTAACACCATATAGGCACTAGGTTTTATTCACCTGCTACTTATAGTTTTTATGTGCTTTGGGTTTTATTCTATTTCCACATATGATATTAGGCATTGGATTTTTATTTCGCTGTCATGCACTAGGTTTTATGCACCTACAAAATCTATATCTGTTTAGTACTGAGGTTTTAGTCCTTTTTCCCTTTGTATGGAATACATATAGGTTCCTATCCTACATTTTGGTATATGCTAGTTTTATTATTACCCACCATGTGACTACTATGAATTGTGATATTATTTTTGACATTGTTTTAAGGCAAGAATCTCTTAGACTTGATTATCATTTTATTGAAATTCATATTCTCCTTTGATATCCAATTGGACAGTACTTTTTCTCTTCTATGGGAAGCCTTGTTATATTTGATGTTCTTTTCCCCTTATATTGCCCAATCCATATTTTTAAGCACATACTAGCTTTTATACTGACAACACCTATTTTATCTTCTCTTCTGAGGTATTCTTCCAACCCCGGGTGTAGGACATGGAGGACATGACATGCATACATGGACCTAGCTTAAGGAGATGACGTTTGGGAGACATAATTAATAGAGCCTAGGTATCCCTCTAGTTAGATCCTGATGTTATTTCTTTCATGTGAGCCCCTTAATGAGAGTTTATTGTGTAATATTGTATGTATTTAATATAGTTATGATTTATTATATTGCTTCTAGATATGTTATTTTTCATACCATTATCTAAGAAAAAACACTCATATTCCAACATACATTTTTTGTGCTTGGTTAGATGGTTTATTCCTCAAATTTAGTAGGGAGTAGATACCACCTTGAATAAACTATAGCATAAGACTAGCCAAGGGTTATCTAACCACCTTGAATCTATCTCCCAAGAAGGATCCCCTACACTTGTATGTGTTGGTCAACTTTGGTTCTCTCCTCCTGACTCTTTACCTAGGGGTCAAAAGCATACCACACAATAGAAGACAAAGATAGAATTTCTTAGCATAGAAAGTTTGCATGAGCATATTTATGGTATTGAAAAACTTTTTAGTAAAAAGGACATCAAATGTAACAAGGCTTCTCATCCAAGAGGAAAAATACCATCCAAGTGGATGTCAAGAAAATATGAATTTCAATAAGATGATAACCAAGAGTTACACTTGCCATTAATCAAAATAGGGTATGGCACAAAAGCAAACATAATTATATAAGGGAAAACCCATACAATAATAGTCAATCTGCGTGAATGTGAATAAACATAGCACCCATGAAATATAAATAAACAATCATGGATAAGGTGCATAATCTTAAAACCTAATAGAGTATGGCATATAGGCAACTCCCCAATATACAAATTCAGAAGAAAACCTAGGTATGGGGTACATAGCGTCCATACCAAAATAACATGGGGACATAACCTGGGTATGGGGGACATAACCTCCATCCCAAAACATAAATGGAACATAATCTGAAAACCAAGGTACTTATACAATACCGGGTCTATTGAATCATGAAGTGTGCATAAATGTAGAGGCAAATGAAAATATGGTGATAAAAATATAGTTTAAGAGATTTCCATCACATAAATAGATAATAGGAAACATCCACCAAAAATGGGAAAATTAGGGTTTCATCTCATAATGAGGAATAATTTAGTAAATTCCACAATTAGGGTACATGAGGACATGAAACATATTTAATAGTTTATAAAGATTTATATCATCACAAAATTACTCACATGAGTCAAAATTTCATAGGAGAGAGAAGGGGATAGGGTAATATGTCCCAAGGGACCAAGAGAGTGACAATCATGGGTAATTACTTAATATAGAAGTACGAGGATACAATATACACCAAGATAGAGAAAAATCTATTTAATTTCTCAACATGGTTAGGGAGATGCAACATACCTCTAGATGTGACTCACCTTGTCCAATTCCAAAATCTAGATCCAAATTTGGGTTCTCACCTTAGTATAGAATAATGTATAATTAGTATGAATATTATAAACCCTAGATTAATTATTCTTATAATGATCTGCTTTAGGTTATAAATAAATTTAGTTAGGTAAAGAATCTTTTAATGATTCACTTGAGCATTTTTGTGTAATTTTTTTGATAACTAGAGAATTAGTTTTGAATTTCAAAAGGTTACTATATAGTGGTTTATTTTAAAAAAAAATGAATTTCCAAAAAGATAGATACACCCTCACATAGAAACTTAGGAATGTGATAAGTAAAATCAATTCAATATGTATGTGATACAATGCACGAATTAGGTAAAAACTATTTGTGAAAGTAGAAAAATGCCACTAACAGAAAAATGAAAAGAAAAATCAAGTGAGGGGCACAAAGGAGAAAGAAAAAAGGGTTTTATCCCATTCTCCAACTTATTCCATGGTTGTGAAGCAACTGGCTAGTTCATCAAAAATTTGGAAGAACTCGATCGGGTTCATAGTATAAGGATGTAATCATTTTGAAACAAATAATAGAGGTTGATGAGACTTACTGTGGATGGAATTGAGTTAGGGTGACTCAAGAGAGAGGATCTTTGCTAGCGTTGTGGACTGGTTCTTGGACTGGAGACAATGATATGCGAAGATAGAAAATAAATGGACACGAGAAGAACATCACCAAAGGTGCTACATATAGGTAGGATACAATGACCTATACATAGGTTGTGATAGCAGAGCTCTGTACAAAGAGGATCCGAGTAGCGGGAGAGCCAAATTGGGTGAAACATGATCTCCAGAAAATAGGTTTCAAAGTATGGTTATTTGAATGTGGAATCCTCTCTTAAATTAAATGGGGGTTATTTTAAGAACTTTCTTCTACCATTTGATGAGAAACCTTCATCCAAAGAATCCAAGAGGCTGGTGTTACGGTTCACATGCATCAAGCTCTCCTGCTCAGGGTAGGATATGATGTTGTTGATGTTAGACATTGATATAACAATCACAACGAGACACAACATTGCATGACATGGAAGTAAAGTTCAACTTTCGAAAAGGTTGATGATTCAATGTGTTAGATCCATAAATTTGACAGTTCATGGAAATTGGAATAGGAAATCCAAATAATCAAATGTTTTTATAAAGTTTAATTAAGTTTACTTTTCCTAATTTATGCAAGGCTCAAACAAGCTCAAAATGATACAAAATTTAATACTTAGACCAATTAGGACATGAAAAAACTATTTTTGTTTTCATTAATTTCCTCTTTTGGGA
Source organism: Alisma plantago-aquatica (assembly GCA_963693085.1). NCBI lineage: Eukaryota > Viridiplantae > Streptophyta > Magnoliopsida > Alismatales > Alismataceae > Alisma > Alisma plantago-aquatica. The sequence continues at coordinate 379,886,152 of OY856415.1, read as the reverse complement.
ATGTTACTATTTTATTTAATATTTTGGACTCTAAGTCATATTATCTTTCCTAAATAAAATTAGGATATATAGAATTACTTAATTAATGTAAAAATATAGACATAGACTAGTTTTGGTATGCATAGTCTAGATTTTAGATTTGTTTCCACATTTGAAGTCATTCCATGGTTTATTTACCATGTTGGCCTTATCTCATATTTTCTTATCTAAATGAAATTAGGATTGTCCTTCCAAATTATGTGAAACTTGTCACCCATGCTATTTGGGACCCAAGAGGCATGATTTTCATATTATATTTGGTTTTGGAATTTCCTTTTAGCAGTTATATTAATATTACAAGTTTGGGTATCATGTCCATTATATTATTATACATTTTTCATCACATTGTTACCAAAGGAATAACCTTATAATATCAAACATGAATTTCCATATTTTACTTATTTATCCTATTGAGTCTTTTAGTTTATAAACATTTAGATATTGGCACATTATTCATGTTTATGGAATAAAAGGTCCATTAGTTATTTCAATTAATGTATTAAGAACATTATATATTTTGTTCAACATATTATAGACATTACGTGATATTAGTTAGAAAAGACGACATATGTGACATATTTTGTGAGCATCATTACATGTTAGCACATATACTTTTTTTATGTTAACATTTTATGTTGATTATAGAACCTAATGCCTTTATGGAGGTTACAACTCCCACGTAACTCTTGCTTCGGAGGTAGTAAGACTATTAGGGCTTATCTCCCCAAGATTAGTGATGATGTCTAGTAGGGAGAGTGTGAAGATATGATGGAGCAAATCACTAGCATATGTGAAGCATTACAAATTCAAAAATAGGAGGAGGCATTGGACTTCATAGATGGAAGCAATGAAGTTGGATAGGATGATACCAACCTTGTAGTTGTTTCCAGACTTCTAACAATTGTCAATAGAACTTCCAAGCCCTTTTTCAGACTATGGAACATACTTGGTTGCCACAAGAAGGACATTTTCCAATAAATTGAACACAACCTAATTACTTTACGATTTGGGTAAAAAGGGACAAGAATAGGGTTCTTGAAAGAGCCCCCCTAGAATTTTGACAATGGTGTTCTCCTTTTGAGAGAAGTAGGTGTCTGAGAACAACCTTCGAAGATCAATATAACATTGGGCCCTTTTTGGGTCAAGTTGTACAATATACCAATTGGGTACAGAGTGGATGAAGTAGTCAGAAAGATTGCCAAATCACTAGGGGAAGTCTTGGAAGTTGAGCATGAAGTGTATGTCTAGTCTAGCTAGACATTGAAAAACTTTGAACGAAGTCCAACAGTGAAGTGTATTTATGGAAGCGTAGAAGAAGTAGAAGTGAGCTACGATAGAATTCCCCACTTTTGTTTCCTATGAGGGAACATTGGACACACGGGATGGACTGCACATTAGAAGATGATAATGAACCAACCAAACCAAAAAATGGGACCCCTGGTTGAGACCTCACCACACATATCTTAGTATGAGCAACATATACTTGCTATGAAAAGGTGAAGATGAATCTCTTCACGAGAGAAGAAGAAGAAAAGGAGATATGGTTAGGATCTATGGATATCAATCAAAAAAGCACAAAGGTGGGAACATCATGGGTACAAGGGCCAGGGGAAAGCTCCAAGGAATCAATACAACTGAGCAAGGTAAGATAAAATGTTGTTTAGGAAGAGGTAGTCCAGGAGGGACCTATCAAACTATGGCCTACAAGGAAAGTGTAAACTAGGATGATGGAATTGCACAACCACATGTGAGGAAATGTCATTTAAGGTGCACCTAGTGTGCCTGACAAAATGCCCAGTCCACTTTACAAAATAAAAAAGCAAAGTGTGTCATCAAGGGGATCCAAGGTATTAAATAAAGGAGTTATGGGGGCAACTAACTCTGTGATGGCTGAAAATACTTGAACAACAAGAAAAAGGTGGGTGATGGGAAGAGAATATGAGGTGAATGGGGAAGGTTAAGTAAATGAAACACATATTTAATAGGGTCATATTAAATGAATAGACAAGACTATTCTTAATCAGAAAGTCATACGAAGGAAGGGGACAACTAGTGAATGTGCAAAGAAAAAAAGATAAAGAGGCGCCAAACAAGGACCAAAGAATAATGCATAAAGAGGAAACTTCAACATAGGAAATGAGGGTGAATGGGGAAATACAAAAGGACAAAAAAGGGAAGCTTCACAGTGAGGAAGGCATGAACATGGTAATGGAAACATATACCCAAGTGGAAGCACTAGGTGATGGCCTACTTTGTGAAAAATAATGAAACTACTCAGTTGAGTTTTCAAGGGCTGCACCAACTTGGAAGTATATAGACTCTCTACAAATACAACTAGAGGGGACCCCATATGTTTCTTTTATTATGGAGCCAAAGATTTTAAGCAACGATAAGTATAAAAGTAAAAGAAGCTATGGATACATGAATGATTATTGTCTCAACAACACCAGAAGATTTGGGGGATGGGATTTTGGTGGCAAAATGTTAACATTTCCATCATTTATTATTCTAGACATCAACGTGAAGAAAATATTCTGGATCATAATGACAATGCATGAACAATGGAGGGTATCTATGGTTGGGCCAAAAACCAGAATAAACAAAAAACATGGGACTTGATTCATTCAATAATATATGACAATTAACTACCATTTGTTTTCAATGGTGATTTTAGTGATATCTTGAATAGCTTAGGTAGGAAGGAGTCTCTAGTAAAAGTGTGAGTCATATAAATGAATTTAGAGATGACATTGAAAGATGTGACCTCACTGATTTAGGGTATGTGGGCAACAAATTCACATGGAAGAAGGGACTGAATGAGGATACCACTATCACAAAAAGATTGGACATACAATGGCTTCTTAGGAGTGGAACACTACGCTTCCTAAGGAATGGGTGTCACATTTCCCTTTCCAAAAGTCATATCATACCTCCAGCATGCTTAATATGGAGGAAACACTTATTGTGCACAAATATAACATCAAATTTGAACTTGAGATTTTTTGACTTGATAACGAGGAATGCCTAAGAGTTGTGACAGATGCTTAAGATAGGATGGTACAAATATGATTGAAGATAAATTTAACAATTGTGAAAACATGTTGAGTTGCTGGGAAAAGAAAAGATATGGAAATCTTTAGAGAAAATTGAGGTAAACTGAGAAGGACCTTATAAAATACCAAAAACAAGAGATGTCCAATAGAAACTTGGTAAAATTCTTGAACATGAGTGAGGGGGTCAAAAACATGCAAAATTTGAATGATGTGTTGGTACATAAGAGATAAAACAAATGAAATGAGGGACAATGATAGGAACATGATGTATTTTCACAAGAAGGCATCTCAACAGAGAAAGAAAAATCGAATCACTTGTCTCAAGGACGAGGAGGGTTAGATACATATAAATGAAGAGAAGATCAGGGAAATCATATATGACCACTATATCTATGTTTTCATGTCATGGGGCCCCAAAATATTGAGAAGGCAACCTCCAATATCCAAACATTAGTGATGTTATCAACTATTATATAACTTAACTAGGAAGAAATGGAAGAGACATTGATGCCAATGCATTTGACCAAAGTGCCAAGACCTGATGGTCTTCATATTGGCTTTTTCCATGCTTTTTAGAGTTTGATTGGTGATGAAATTTCCAAATACATTATCAATCGGAGGAAGGGTCTCAACACCCTAGAGAAAACATGAAAAACATCATGCTCGTTTCTGAGATAAAAAGAGTTGGAAGATATGATTGATTATCAATCTGGCAACACTATGCACAAGATTATTTCCAATATGGGTGCTAACATATTAAAGAAGTATATGAATGGCATCATATCAATAGATTATAGCACTTTCATCCATGGACATCTCATAACTAATAATGCCCTTATTTCCTTTTAAATGTTTCATTCCATGAAACATAAAACCAAAGGGAAGAAAATGTACATGTGGATTAAGCTAGACATGAGCAAAGCCTGCGACATGGTTGAATGGCCTTTTCTGGACACAATTATGAGAAGTTTGGAATTCGTTGGTACACGGTGTAAAAAAGTAGGAGAGTTCTACAGATCAGTCACCTTTTCTATGTTGGCAAATTAAGAAGATATGTCAAATCATACCCCATCGAGGTCTGAGGCAAGGAGACCCATTATCCCCATATTTTTTTATCTTGTGTGTTGATGCCTACTCGAGCCCTTTCAACTATGTTGTGGAGGAGGGATACACTACATTAGAGCCAATAGGGGGGACCTTGTATATAACATCTTTATTTTTCATATGATAGTGTTTTCTTAACAAGGTCCACACCATAGGAAGCTACCAACATAGCTGGTATTACTAAATGCTACGAGAGCGATCCAGTTAAAAATCAATTATGCTATAGCAGAGGTGGTCTCCTGTAAGATTTCACATGATTCAACCATCCTTGCCATTCTTGGTACCTTGAGGATGAAGCAAGTCCATAAACACAAAAAATACCTTGGCCTCCTTTCTAAATTGGTAGGTCTAAGAAGGAGGTTTTTGAAGCACTCAATAATAGAGTTTGGAACAAGTTGAAGGGCTGGAAGGAACAATTCTTAAGACAAGAAGGCAAGGAAGTTCTCCTAAAATCAGTCATCCAAGCCATTCCCTCCTATATGATGAGTGTTTTTCATATGCCTGATAATATTCTAGAGGAGTTTTACAGTTTGATGGTAGAGTTTGTTGGATTCTAGGATTGATGATTTATTCTAGAGGGGGGAGTAAATAGAGCTAAAAATCACTTAAACACAATTCATTAGACCTTCAAGATATATCACATGATAAGGTTGCTAAATAGGAATTTGAGTGCAACTAAACATACATATCAAGGATGACAGAGATTTAAACATGCATAAGAATACAAGCTATGTAGAGTGGTTTTATACTCCAAACTAGGAACATGTTAGTCCACTACCTAGATAGGTCAACCTCTAGGATTTCTTAACCATTGCATCTTCATTATATTTCTTATAAGAGATATAGTACATGACCTTCCTTTTCTCAGGACAAGGATACCCATCCTTCCCTTTGAGGAGAATGGAGCCAACAACCTACCAAACGGCTTACCTATCCAACCAAGAGCCTTCAACCTACTAAAGGACTTACCCACTTGTGCAAGGAGTCTTCTGCCTTCACCAAGGACTACCCACTCTTGCACCAAATTTTCAGCCTTCAAGGAATTACCCACTCTTCTTATATCTTCATCCTTTGACTTCACCTTTTAAAAGAAGAAGCTTCCACCAAGGACTTACCCAATTGAGCAAGGAGTCTTCTGCCTTCACCAAGGGCTTATCCACTCTTTTTCGTCAAGTCTTCAACCATTCCTTATTCTTCTTCAACTCTCTTATTCAAGAGAGAGAATCTTCATCTTCATCTTCATGTGGGAATTGAGAGATTGGTAGGTGGTGGAAGTGAGAGCTTCACAAGATATACATGTGGGACTAGCTCTCTTACATATCTCCTACTCACTCTTATGGATGTAGCAAGTTATTAATCTTCGAGAGAGAGAGGAGGTTGTAGGATGTACTCAACTATAGAACGGGGACCTTCATAGTGTTTGGCTAACCATGGGATGAATCCCAAGGGGTCCTATTGATAGTTGGGGATGCCTAGAAGTCTTTGGGAACACAGGGAAAACTCTAGTTGTTTGGGATGTTGCAATGGATATTTTTTTGAGTTTCGCAACACTCCAATTGTTAGAAACACTTTTCTGCACTTTTTTGTATAGTGCGATCGGTCAAGTTTCAATAAAGGTAACTCAATCGATTGCACTATATGATAAAGACAACTTGAACCGTCGGTTGAATTTATCCTATATGAAACTTGACCAATAACTTTACTTAGTTTTTCCTATTGTAGGGATCGGTCAAGCTCTGTGAGTGTGCAACTTGAGCGAACCATAACATTTTCAAGATCTATCAAATGATCAGTCTAGTTTGTAACCCAACTGAAAAACAACCAGCGATGAATTTAGGAAAATATCATTAAAGTGCTTAAATATTTGATTTAAGTGCTCCTAATTTTTCTAAGATTAATTACAAGTCCTACAATCATTACAAATGATTTACATCGTGATTCTAATGGATTTACATCATATTCCTCAAAAGTGCACTTGCATGATTTTGACTTGTCTTTTCTCCAAGTTAGGATGTGCAAGTTAGGGCATTTGGAGTGTGTCTATACCTAATATCAAATCACTCAATTAGAAGAATTAGACACACTAAGTGGAATGTTTAGTCATCATCAAAACAAGGTTTTAGTTAATCTAGACCTTGAGTCAACAGTGTCCTTGAGTCAATAGAATTTTAGTGGGGCAACACAACGAATAGGAGGAAAATTCATTGGTCTGCATGGGCCAATTTTTGTAGGCTAAAAGATGAAGGAGAGTTGAGGTTTATAGATCTTAGGATCTTTAACTCATCTCTTTTAGATAAACAAGAATGGAGACATCTTACCAATCCTCTTTCTCTGGTGAGTCAAGTGCTTTGTGGAAGATACTACAAAAATCACATGTTCCTAGATTCCATAGAGGTTATAACCCTAGTAACTCATGGTAAAGCATCTAGGGTGAAAAACCCATCCTCCAAGGACTTGGAACAAAAATTTTGTATTGCTCAAAACTCAACATTCAGGATGACCCATTCCTACCCAATATGAAGGGATTATGTACTAGGGCTCCAACACTAGAGCAGGTGAAAGATATAGGAGAAAGCACAATGGGGATCTGATTGAAGAGGAAACACGCTCGTAGAAGATGCATATTCTAGAGGTAGTATTCTCAACCATTGATATGCATAATATATTGAGCATCCCAATAACTATGAATAGTGAAGATGAATTACATTGGTATCCCAATCGGTCAGGCAATTTCTCTATCAAGTCCGCCTACTAGATGTGTACCAACAATATGAGACAAACTTTGTGGGAGAGTAGGGAGAGTGCTTGGACTGAATGTAATTTTATTTGGAAACTAAAATCACCATGAAAGGGAAAACATTTTCTTTGGTGGGCCTGCAATAATCATATTCCCACTCTAAAGAACCTAAAAGTTAAAAACATTGTTGTTGAATACATATCAATGAACTACAAAGCCATCTCTAAAGATAGATTCCATTTCCTCTTTGATTATGTGTATGCCGTTGAAGTGTGGGAGGATCACAAAATGAAGTAATGTGTACAAGATATACCCCAATCCTCAATCTTTAATGCACAAAATTATATGGATCATGGGAATTTCTCATGTTTTCCATTCTTTACCTCTTATCATGGAACGAGATAAATGAACACATAATGGGGGAGTGATTTCCTAATGTATATGTTATTAAATTAGGATCAGTGAAATGGAAGGATACCCAGCTTTCCCTTTGAGGAGAAGGGAGCCAACATCCTACCAAATGACTTACCTATCCAACCAAGAGTATTCAACCTACTAAAGGACTTACCCACCAGTGCAAGGAGTCTTCTACCTTCATCAAGGACTACCCACTCTTGCACCAAATTTTTAGCCTTCAAGGAATTACCCACTCTTCTTAGATCTTCAGCCTTTGACTTCACCTTTTCAAAGGAGAAGCTTCCACCAAGGACTTACCCACTTGAGCAAGGAGTCTTCTGCCTTCACCAAGGGATTATGCACTCTTTTGCTCCAAGTCTTCAGCCTTTCCTTCTTCTTCTTCAACTCTCTTATCCAAGAGAGAGAATATTCATCTTCATCTTCATGTGGGAAATGAGAGATTGGGAGGTGGTGGAAGTGAGAGCTTCACAAGATATACATGTGGGACTAGCTCTCTTACAAATCTCCTACTCACTCTAATGGATGTAGCAAGTTATTAATCTTAGAGAGAGAGAGAGAGGAGGTTGTAGGATGTACTCAACTATAGAATAGGGACCTTCATAGTGTTTGACTAACCATGGGATAAATCCCAAGGGGTCCTATTTATAGTTGGGGTTGCCTAGGAGTCTTTGGGAATACATAGGGAATATTCTAGTTGTTTGGGGTGTTGCAATGGATATTATTTTGAGTTTCTCAACATTCCAACTGTTAGAAACACTTTTCTGCACTTTTTTGTACAGTGCGATTGGTCGAGTTTCAATAAAGGTAACTCAATCGATTGCACTATATGATAAAGACAATTTGAACCATCGGCTGAGTTTATCTTATATGAAACTCGACCAATAACTTAACTTAGTTTTTCCTACTATAGGAATTGGTCGAGTTCTATGAGTGTGCAACTCAATCGAACCATAACTTTTTCAAGATCCATCAAATGATCAGTCTAGTTTGTAACCCAACTAAAAAACAACTAGGGATGAATTTAGGAAAATGTCATTAAATTGCTTAAATATTTGATTTATGTGCTCTTGATTTTTTCTAAGCTTAATTACAATTCCTACAATCGTTACAAATGATTTACATCATGATTCTAAGGGATTTACATAATATTCCTCAAAAGTGCACTTGTAAGGTTTTGATTTATCTTTTCTCCAAGTTAGGATGCGCAAGTTAGGGCATTTGGAGTGTGTCTATACCTAATATGAAATCACTCAATTAGAATCATTAGAAACATTAAGTGGAATGTTTTGTCATCATCAAAACAAGGTTTTAGTTAATTTAGACCTTGAGTCAACATTGGCCTTGAGTCAACAGAGTTTTAGTGGGGAAGCACAGCGAATAAGAGGAAAATTCATTGGTCTGCATGGGCCAATTTGTGTAGGCTAAAAGCTGAAGGAGAGTTGGGGTTCAGAGATCTTAGGATCTTTAACACATCTCTTTTAACTAAAAAAGAATGGAGACTTCTTACCAATCCATAGAGGTTACAACCCTAGTAACTTGTTGAAAAGCATCTAGGGTGCAAAAACTGTCCTCAAAGGACTTGGATGAAAAGTTTTGTATGGCTCAAAACTCAACATTCAGGATGACCCATTGCTACCCAATGTGAAGGGATTATGTACTAGGGATCCAACATTGGAGCAGGTGAAAGAGATAGGAAAAAGCACAAGGGGATCTAATTGAAGAGGAAACATACTCATGGAAGATGCATATTCTAGAGGTAGTATTCACAACCATTGATATTCATAATATATTGAGCATCCCAATCACTATGAATAGTGAAGATGAATTACATTGGTATCCCAATCGATCGGGCAATTTCTCTATCAAGTCCACCTACTAGATGTGTACCAACAATATGAGACAAACTTTGTGGGAGAGTAGGGAGAGTGCTTGGACTGGATGGAATTTTATCTAGAAACTAAAATCACCATGAAAGGGAAAACATTTTCTTTGGTGGGCCTGTAATAATCATATTCCCACTCTAAAGAACCTAAAAGTTAAACACATCGTTGTTGAATACATATGATCTACAAAGACATCTCTAAAGATAGATTCCATTTCCTATTTGATTTTGTGTATGTCGCTGAAGTGTGGGAGGATTACAAACTAAAGTAATGTGTATAAGATATACCCCAATTCTCAATCTTTAATGCACAAAATTGTATGGATCATGGGAATTTTTCTCATGTTTTCCATTCTTTACCTCTTATCATGGAATGAGAGAAATGAACACATAATGGGGAGTGATATCCTAATGTATATGTTATTAAATTAGGATTGGTGACATGGGACAATCTATACAAGAAAGGGAAGGATAACCAATTAGCAATGCCACCAACCAAAACCAGAGCTCTAGACAAATGAGTCCCTCCCATAGTTGGCATCATCGAAGTCAATTATGTTGCCACTTTCTTGAAAGAAAATAGAATTAATATGGGTGTGATTTGTCAAAACAATAGGGGTTAGACCATCCTTATGATAGCTAGGACTTACAAATCCTATTGGTCACCTTTTGTGGTTGAAGCCCAGGCAGTTCTATTTGCGGTGGAGGTAGTGGTTTCATAGGGCCTTAACAAGGTTTACTTTAAATCTGATTCTTTGGGTATTATTAAAAAGCTAAAGGGCTTCAACTGGGAAGGGTACATGTTGATCACATCTTCAGGAACCTCATGTGAGAATGTCAAGATTTTAATAGTGTCATGTTTAATCATGTGTACAAAGAAGGCAATTTTGCGGCTTACTCTCTTACTAAAATGGGTATGGAGATGGATGGGGATGCAATTTGGGTAAAGGATTTTTTGGTTGTGGTGAACTTCATTTCTATTGTAAAAAATTATTAGAGTTTCCATTGGGTTAATATGTTATAAGTATTAACTATATTCATTAAGGTATAACTCCATCCAGGTTTGGTCCAATCTAAGGAACCAATCTTACTAAGATCCTAATCATGGAACAAGGTAAGATCCTAGGTTTTGGTATGCTACAAACTCCACCCCTTGAAAGGATTTCATTCTCGATGTCTAATCATCCATAAATTATCAACCAACTACTCTCCACCCATTAAAAGGTTAAACCTAATATGTCAAACTAAAAATTCTTAAAGATATTAGGGTTACATATACATCTTTTAGTCATGTGTACTTTTTATGTTGTTCATGCATCCAACTAGCATGTCATATCCACAAAGGGTTGAATTTTAAGTTCTTGTGTTTCTAACCTAACAACAGTAAGGTTCAAAAGACCATCCAAAAATTCATTGGATACAAGTTTATACAACTTAAACGAGACAATCGGGTGGGTCCAATGAACCTTTAGTACATGCCACAATATTCCTAGTCATCTCTCCATCCTAAAACTAGGGTTCACGACTTATGTTCTATTTGGTTCTAGGGTTTCACCTTACCAGTTTCATACATTCCTTCATTGTGACTTAGCTAAAAAAATCAATAAAGTCAAAAGGATTTTTTCTTTGTATATATAATAGCATAATGAAAATATTTTTTGATGGAATGAAACTATGTGATGGAAACTATATGAAAAAATCTCCCAGGTGAACATATCAGACTTTGATATTTATGCAAGACTTTAAGAAACAACTGCAACTCAATAGAAGTCAATTGTATTAGTTTGGGGTCAAACACTAGGACAAGGAAAACAATAGAATAAAATGGGAAATTCTGGTCTTAGTTTAGTTAGATCTAAAATATGAATTTTGGTACTTGATGCGAGGATTTTGAGTCACTCTTATAGACTAGTTTTACACGCGTTTTATGTGTTTATTAGTCTCATGTTTGGTTAGTATCGCATGATTCACTCGCTTTAGTCTGTAATCTCATTTTGCATCAAATTTATTATATTTCATCGTTTTGGTTATAAATGATCATATTGATGTGTTCTAGCAAGGCTGATTTGAATTTATCTTGAATTTTCAAGAAAAACAAATATATGCAGCTATCGATACCATTGACATATGTCGATAGCATCGACCTGGCCACAGTGATACAGCCACAAGGAACCAAGACGAGTCGATACCATCGACACTGAAGTCGATGGTAGTGAGATACCTATAGTGAGCCAGCAGTCAGCTGGTATATACTATCGACACAAAAGTCGATACTATCGACACAAAAGTCGATACTATCGAACTCGCCCAGCTAGTGTCGGATTGGTGATAAAAGTGACGCCTAAAGGTGTCGATACCATCGACACTCAAGTCGATGGTATCGAGTCTGCATCAGCATGAAACGCCAGAAAAAGGAAGAATCGATGATATTATGACGGATCGATACCATCGACCCGCGTTGATGGTATCGACACCGTCAGATCAGGTTTTGATACAGATCGTTTCTAATCAGACAATGGTGATCTTTTGGCAATCCAAAGAGGTGCATATACCTAATTATGGTGGCCCTAAGTAGAGATCATGTCATTAGTCATTACAGAAGTCCCAAGGAAGGGAGGAGAGAAGAACGGAGCCCAGAGCCACACCCCGATTGTTTCGAGAACTGCAGACAGAGTTTTCCACTACTGAAAGGCTGTAGATCACTCATTCTATGCCAAGAAACGCCCTGATCTCCTCCGTTCAGGGGTTTACATCACTTTTGTCACATTTTCCTCATGTTTTCCCTTTCTCTTATCATGTCTTTCATTGAGATGAACATGCGGGACTAATCCCCTTTATCTTTAGGACCGGGAGTAGCCTGGGTGATTGTTGTATGACATTTTTACCATAGTATTTCATAATTTGTCTCTTAAATCCGTGGTATGATTTCATTTTCTCCAATTATATCATTATGATTGATCACCCTAATGATAATCTAATGCCTTTAATTACTTTGAAAGAATAATTCACGGTTGAAAAGAGGTGAAATTCACATTAACTAATAAATCCTTTTGAACAAGGCAATGTACGGTTAATGGTGGAAACCCAGAGTATGGTCTTCATGCACCTAGTTTAGGGTATAGGTTACTACTACCGTGGAACCGACCTAGATTTAGGTAGTGAGTTGTATCACAAAAGTGAGCAACTCTGAATACAGACCACTACCCAAAATGAGAGACGAATTAGGTTAACTGTATAGAAATTAATACAACGAGAACCTATGGTGAAACTGCAATTGTAAAGATTCCCACTTGAATTGATTAAACCAAACATTTAATCGACTACTTTGTTTTATTTTATTTTTCTTTTCTTTTTAAATCAACTCTCAAATCATTTCAATCGGTCTAGCTGATTGCGAGTAGTTAGTAGTAGTCTACCAACAATTACGTTTCCCTGAGTTCAACTCGGGCCTCACAAAGGCCTGTATTACTCTGACGCGTGCACTTGCGTTATACGCACGGTAAATACGTGTCAAGTTTTTGGTGCCATTGACGGGGAGGCGGCAATTGCTGGCACTACAAATTCTACAAGCGGCCACTCTAAGCCAGGTTTTTATTTTCTTTTAGTTACATTTTTAATTCTTGCAATTGATTGTCTATTTTTCAGAAATCTATACTCGTCTAGCACTGTACTTCATTAAAGATATCATTTTGTAGGTACCAGTGCATGGTGAGCACGCATAGAATAGACTACACATAGTCATTACCAGAGGTCTCATCTTCGGGATCAGACGACGAGGAGCACTACATTCAAAATCAGTCCGAGAGAGTAAATTCAGATTCTAAACAAGAAGAGATGGCTGAAGTAAAGATGATATGAGAAAAGATCAAGGCGTCTTCTTCCTCCACATCGAAAGGGTCGATCAAGAGGCAGGCAATCAACATCCCGACTTATAAAATTGATCCGGCATTAATAAATCTAGTCAAATATCAAGCGTTCCATGGACTAAAGAATGAAGATCCAGTAGCCCACATAAGTACCTTCGTGGAGAATTGTGACATGATCAAGATCGATCGTTTTCCATAGGAATCACTATATTTGAAAATTTTCCCAAGTTCTCTTGTAGGAAATTCAAGGGAGTGGTTTCATAATCTGGAAGATGAGATTGTTGAGGCTTGGGATCAGACATCAAGGTTTTTTTTAACGTTTCTTCCCACCTAAGAAGACAAATGACTCAATCAGGAAAATTCACAACTTCACGCAGAATGTAAGGGAAAATTATTCGGAGACCTGGGAAAGATTTCAGATAATGCTGAGACAATGCCCTTATCATTGATTAGACAAGGAAAAATAGGTGAAGATTTTCTATATCGCGCTTAATGAGCATGACAGAAGCAACTTAGATTCAGCAGGTTCTAGAATCTTTCTGAACAATATTGATACAAGGTGTTGGGAGATTCTTAAAAATATGGCAAAGAAGAAGTCCTGGGGTACCAGAGATGCACCTAAACAAGTTAGATATGTAGGGAACGCTAAAGCCATAAAAGAACTGAATGATAAGATGGATCTTATTGCAAAGAGACTGCTGGCAAAAGAAAATGAAGAGTCTGATGATGAGGCACATGTGAAATTCATGCGTCAGCAATAGGGATATAGGAATAACGACTATTCCTGGAGGAAGGATAAGAAATTTTCCTGGAAAGATCCCAATAATTTCTTGTAGGAACTGGAAGCTAAGCCACAACCCACTGTAGAAGGAAAGAGCAATGAGTTTCTCAATCAAGTAATCAAGCAGAATCAAGAACTCATGAACACGTTTGGTCAACAAATCAAGCAACAAGGAGAGTTTATGAATCAGTTTGGGCAAACTTTACAAAGTCATGGGGCTCAGATGAGGACACTGGAGACATATTTAGCATAGATGGCGGCAGAGATTTCAAGCTCGAAGAAGCCAACGCAGCAAGGTTTTCCAAGAAATACAAATATTCCAGGAGGGAATCAACAAGCCAAAGCAATTTTGCTTAGGAGTGGGAAGAAGATTTTAAACTCTAAGGTCGATGAACCAAGCACACCCCAGCCAGATACCACAGGTGAGGCCATAGAGGAGGTCACAATCACAGAACCAATAGAGGATGTTGTAGAGGAATCTACAACAAAGCCCATTGCTGAAGAAGAAGAAACTGAAGAGGATGCCATACATACTGACACATCAGAGGGCACAGACTATTCCAGTTCCCTATCCAAATATTGTCAAGGCAAAGAAAGTGGACGCCCAGTTCAAAAAGTTTCTAGATAGTTTTAGGAAACTTTCTGTCAACATCCCGTTGTTAGAAGCTATTGAGAAGATACCCTCTTATGGTAAGTTTCTGAAGGATATAATTACCAAGAAGAGGAAGATTCCTGATACTGAGGTGGTGGTTCTTAAAGAGCAGGTTAGCGCCTTGATTTTGGGAACATTACCACCAAAATGACAAGATCCGGGCTGCTTCAATATTTCATGTTACATTGGTAAGGTGAAATTCAGCAAAGCGTTGTGCGATTCCGGGGCAAGTATAAACTTAATGCCCATCTCGACATTCAAGAAGTTGGGTCTTAAGGAATATAGACAAAGCAACATGACGATTCAACTCGCAGATAATTCTGTGGTACGGCCATATGGTATTTGTGAGGATGTCCTGATGAAGGTTGATAGATTTGTATTTCTAGCTGATTTTGTGGTAATGGAAATGCAAGATGACCAATGGAATGAGCTGCTCCTAGGAAGACCCTTTTGGGCTACTGCTAATATGATATTGGAGATGGGTAGAGGTCGATTGACATTGGGAGTAGCGGATGATAGATTTGAAATGGTTATGCCACCAAGTACAAACCAATCACAAGCAAAGGAGAAATGTCGCATGGTGAAGCATTTTGATCAAAACATTTCTCTTTGTTTAGGGAAGCCATTTCTGGATATGTCTCATGTAATGACAAAGGTAGATAAGGGGACAATGGCAGTGGATATTATTGAACAAACAAAAGTTGTTTCTCTTTGTAAAGTTGTGGGTTATCCAAATGATGAAGAGGAGGAAATTCCTCTATCGTCTGAGGATGATACAATAGCAAGTTCTGTGCTTGACTCATATCCGTAATTGCCCCTTGAAGCTTGCTTATTTAACATCATGAATGATTGGATGAGAAGAGCATCGTTACAAGAATGTATAAAGATGCTTAAAGTGCTCCCGTGCTATTATGCCAAGCACTATGAGGATCTTGGACCGCTCCCACCACTGCTTCAATCATCATTAATCTATCCACCAGAATTAGAGCTGAAGCCACTACCCCCTCACTTGAAGTATGCCTTCTTAGCAGATGTAGAAAAGCTATCGGTGATTATCTTGGCATATTTGAGTGTCAATGAAGAAGAGCAGTTGATGATCATGCTGAAGAACCACTGTGGCACATTCGGGTGGTCAGTTGCTGAAATTAAGGGGATTTCCCCTACGCTTTTCCAGCACAAGATCTTGCTAGAGGAAGGTGCCAAGTCGGTAATTCAGCTACAATGTAGACTCAACCCAAGCATGATGGAGGTCGTCAAGAAGGAGGTGATCAAGCTCCTTTCTGTGGGCATCATCTACGCTATTTTAGACTCGACATGGGTAAGCCCCACACAGGTAGTCCCTAAAAAGGGGGGAATCACGGTGACTCAAGGTCTTATGAATGAACCTGTTACTATCTGATTGGTAACCGGGTGGCGTGTTTTCATTGACTATCACCGCTTGAATTCCGCAACTCTAAAGGATCATTTTCCACTCTCATTTATTGATCAGATTTTAGAGCAACTGGCTGGCCGCTCTCATTTTTGCTTTTTTGACAGCTATTCCAGCTATAATCAGATTTCTATAGACCCTAAGAATCAAGAGAAGTCCGCCTTCACTTGTCCTTATGGGACTTTTGTATATTGCCGAATGGCATTTGGGTTATGCAACGCACCAGCTACTTTTCAGTGTTGTATGCTAGCTATATTTTCTGATATGGTAGAACGCTGCTTAGATGTTTTCATGGATGATTTTTCCATCCATGGTGCATCGTTTGATGAATGCATGTACAACTTAGATAAAGTTTTACAAAGATGTGAGGATACGCATCTGGTCTTAAATTGGGAAAAGTGTCATATGATGGTTAGCAAAGGAATAGTACTTGGACACAAGGTGTCTAGCAAAGGACTGGAGGTAGATCCAGTATATATTGAGGTTAATTCCAAATTACCTCCACCGAACTCGGTGAAGGGAGTGAGGAGTTTCCTTGGGCATGCGGGTTTCTATCGCCGTTTTATCAAAGATTTTTCCAAAATTGCTAAACCTTTGTCTGAATTGCTTGAGAAGGATGCAGTGTTTGATTTTAATGATAACAACATGCATTCCTTCAATGTTCTTAAAGAAAAATTAATATCAGCACCGGTTGTTCAAATGCCGGATTGGACCAAACCATTCGAGCTCATGTGTGATGCTTCAGATTTTGTTGTTGGGGCTATTCTTGGGCAGCGCTTTGAGAACAAACCTGCAGTAATTTTCTATGCATCAAAGACTTTAAATGATGCACAACTTAACTATACTACCACTGAAAAAGAACTGCTTGCCGTGGTTTTCGCATTTGAAAATTTTAGGTAATATTTAGTGGGGTCAAAAGTTTCAGTTTGGACGGACCACGTTGCTATTAAATATTTAATGGAAAAGAAAGATGCCAAGCCTAGATTAATTAGGTAGATCTTACTCTTACAAGAGTTTGACATTGAAATTAAAGACAAGGCGGGTATTGAGAATGTGGTTGCGGACCATTTGTCTCGGTTAGAGTGGGTAGATGAGCGAGATATCAATATACCCATTACCGAGACGCTTCCTGATGAGAAAATCCTTTCCATAAAATCCAAAGATTTGTGGTTTTCACACATTGTGATTTATCTTGCATGTAAGTAAATATCGGACGATTGGACTTATCAAGAAAAGAAGTGATTTTTCCATTCATTAAGATATTACTTTTGGGATGACCACATTTTGTTGAGGCAATGCAGGGATGGCATCTTACGCAGGTGTGTACCAGAGGATGAATATGATAGTTTACTTACTCACTATCATAAACTACCCACCGGTGGTCATCATGCGAGCTCAAGGACGGAGGCCAAGGTGTTAGAGAGTGGTCTTTATTGGCCTACACTCTTCCGGGACGCTTATGGCTATGAGAGAATATGTGATTCTTGTCAAAGGGCATGCAACATCTCAAAGCGGCAAGAGATGCCCCTCAATGTGTTTCAAGAAGTTGAGGTATTTGATCTGTGGGGCATCGATTTCATGGGACCCTTTATGTCCTCGAATTTAAATTTATACATTTTGCTTGCTGTTGATTATGTGTCAAAGTGGGTAGAGGTGATACCCACAAGAACTAATGACGCTGCGGTAGTGTGCAGGTTCATTAAAGAACATGTCTTTTGCAGGTTTTGTCTACCCCGTATGATTATAAGAGATGGAGGCACCCACTTCATGAACAAGAAATTTGCTACACTAATGAGTAAATACGAGGTCAAGCACAATTTCAGTACCCCGTATCACCCGCAGACTCAAGCTCAAGTTGAGGTTTCCAATCGAGAGATCAAAAAGATATTGGAACGCACAGTGACATCTTCCAGGAAGAATTGGAGTGCACTCCTACCGGATGCATTATGGGCATATAGGACCGCGTTTAAAACACCTATAGGCACTACGCCTTTTAGGTTTGCATATGGGCGGGCTTGCCATTTGCCAGTTGAGTTAGAGCACAAGGCGCACTAGGTGTTACGGAAGCTCAATGTGAGTTATGATGATGTAGGGAAGAAGAGACTATTGGAGCTAAATGAGTTAGATGAGCTCAGGATGAATGCCTATGAGAATAAAAGGATCTATAAAGAAAGGAAAAAGCAAATCCATGACCGCCACATTCAAACGTGTGTTTTCAAAAAGGGTGATCACGTTTTACTGTTCAACTCGAGACTACAGCTCCATCCTGGGAAATTGAAATCCCGGTGGAGTGGACCTTTTGTGGTGGAGGAGGTGCGCCCACATGGTGCTATTAAGGTGAGATATGGAGAGCTCACGTTCCTGGTTAATGGTCAAAGGTTGAAGCTTTACTTTGGAGAGAACTACACGAGAAAAGTGCATGAGGTTAAACTCATGGCACTTAAGGAAGAATGAAGAGCCTTATTGCATCTAGCCTAAGATAATAAACAAGGGCGCTTGTTGGGAAGCAACCCAACCATTGGTAGTTCCTTCATTTTCTTTCGCATTTGCAAGTTAGTTTTGTTTAATTTTATTTTTAGTGTAAAAATGATACCCTAATCATTTAGCTCAGTGTGCAGTACTGAATCAAAGTCGATACCATTGACCACAATGTCGATGATATCGACATGGGTGCAGGCAAGCGGCTACAAAAATTTTCTGAGTCGATACCATCGATGGCCTCGTCGATGGTATCAACCTATCATCAGCGACATCGAAAAAAAAGAGCACCGCGTCGATAGTATCGACCAGGAAGTTGATGCTCGCAAGATCCTTGAAGATTTACAGACGAATTGTCTCAGTGATGTCGATACTATCGACAACCAAGTCAGTGGTATCGACCCGGCAGCAACAACGAAACGTCGCCTGGGCCTCGCGAGGATAATTGACACATAAAGTGTCGATACCATCAACATCTTGTTGATGGTATCGACGTGTCATCAATCCAGGCCCCCACATCCAACAATTGACAATCGTCGATGGTCGCGAAGAGAGGATTGTGCTCCAGGTGTCGATACCATCGACACCCCGTCGATGGTATCGACAGAGCGACAGTGGCAACGGGTTTCAACTATAAAAGGAGGGGTAGTTTCTCATTTCTATTCACACATTCAGAGTGAATCCCCTAAACTCTTACACCAAGCATCCCGAGCAATCGAGCAATCTTCACCGAGCTCTATTCTTATGTCTCCTTTCTTTCACAATGGTGAGGACAGCATGAGCTTCTTCCTCGCGGGCGGTCCCCATGGAGATTGCAACGTTCGTGCCTCCACCACCGGGCTCTGTTCCCCGCCTGAGGATAGTTCACCCTTCGGCAGAGGTGAAGAAAGTTTATGAAGAGATGCTAAAACGGAGGATCGAGCCAACTCAATATGTGGATTCGGCTATGATCTGCAATTTGGGTTTTGAGGCCAACCTCGCCTACGTCCTTCAAGGCTAGGCTAGGCGTACAGCAAGGCTACCTTGTGAAGTCCAGTACCATGTTGAAGGCCACCCATTATTCAGCGAGTGGCCGACATACAAGGAGTTAGTGGCGGAGTTCATGGTGTATCTTGATATATGTGTCACGCCAAATGAACTTGTCACCTCTATTTGGAGTGGATCCAAGGTCGGGTGTCTTTCCAACTCTTCAACAATAATTACACCATTACTCTCAACCATTTCAATTAAATATATAACTGGTACCATTCTCTGAATCAGCACAGGAAGCCGGACGGTCGAGTTGATTATGACGCCATATTCGTTGATTTAGTGACGACACCGGCGGGTAAAACTTTGAGCTATCACACTGCTGTTGTGGCTGACTTCGAGCACTCGTTCGCCCGGGTCATGCATCGGATGCTTTGTGTTACCTTCTTCGCTCATAGAGATCTGGCGTTGAGCAAGTTTCAAGAGACAGATTTATTTTTCTTATACAAGATGCTGACCAGAGAAGGGCTTAACTGGGGCACATTTTTCTTAATGCGTGTCCTGGACATGAGAAGGAGAACTAGACAAGATCCTATCCTTTTTGGGGGGCTCATCACACCACTATCCCTTTATCTGGGGATAGACCTTTCCCATCTCAACCCGTTGGTCAATAGGAACAAAGTTGATCTTGATCATTTGCATCGCTCCAATCTTATTTTTTTTTAAAACAATGTGGCATATGCTCATTGCCACATTGGGAAGGAATATCTACGACTATCCCTTCCAAACCCAATATTTAACATCCAGGCGGGCCAGCACTTTCGGTGGCCCATCATTCCTATTACGAAGTCTGATGAAGAGGAAGCAGCTGAAGACGAAAACAACAATGGAGACAACAATGGAGAGGACGAGGAGGAGGAAGATGAGCCTCTCATCCCTCTTCAATCACGCATAGCACCGAGGAAGCATCCACACTTCTACCTGGGTGCATCATCATCTTCTCAACCTCCGCCACCACAGCCCTCTCACCAAGGAGAGGAGGTATTTTCTATGCAAGACATGTACAATATGCTCCAAGGCATTCAGGAGACGCAACAGTAGCACACTACGTCATTTGCTGATATCCAAGATACTACGGATCGGTTGTATGTTAATCAACAAGTTATCTTTGAGAATGAACGTCAGCTGTTCGCCAATCAACAGTAGGTCTATGATCGGTTGAGAAGGATCGAGCAGCAGCAATAGTCGTTTTATGATCACTACTGGAGCCAGAATTATTTCGGGGGATATCCTCAACCTCCGTCCATGCCCCCATATGATCCAAACTTCTAGGGGCAATATCCATCATGGGATCCCACCATCCCAAAGTACCCACCACCTAAGCAATAAATGGTATCACTGTTCCACCTACTGAGATTGTTTTTGACTATGAGGCCATAGTCGAATTCAAGCTTGGGGGGGAGATGGAACAACTTCTATCTTTTCTTTTCCGTTGGTTTTATCCTTTATTGCCTTTTCTTTTATTTTTGAAATTTCTTAGATCCACATGCTATCTAGTGTATCCGTGGATGTCTAATGTAACTTTTCATCTCTATGTCTGTCACATGGGAGTTATGGGTAAATTTGAAATTTTTTCATGTCTCTGCAAGTTTGCTTTGTTTGAACTTGAGCACTTAACTTGTGAAAATGATTGGGTTTGTCAACTTTAAAACATAAGACCACAACTGTACATGCCTATGATTCAAGGAAAGTGGACAGAATTGGATGTTGAGCCTAAACTGACCAAATGGTAATGGGACTTTAATTTGAAATAAGAGAGAGAAACACCTTGATTTTACACATGTCATTAAGGAGGGACATATAATATCTTCTAATGGTTCTGTCAATTAATCTTGTGATCTATCCACCTCATCTCATTTACACTCCACCATAAGAATTGGGAGAACTTTACAATTTATCATCTCTTGATTGCATATCATGTAGATAGGATTGCATTGTAGTTAGTTTTTACATCTGTTGCATATATGAAAAAAAATGTTGCATTACAATCATTCATGCACAAATTTTTGAATGCATGTCAATGTCATTTTAGTTGAATTTTGCATAATTTAAATCATATTTTTTACATGATGTGCCTTGCTTCTTCTGAAAATAAGGAACTTGTTTCATACTTTCTGGAAATATATATATATATATATATATATATATATGATAAAAAAAATATAGTATTCATGAAAATAAGCCCAAGACGAAGATGTGAAAATTTCATCTTAGTTCATTAAGCAAAATAAGGGCTGAAAAAAAAAGAAGAAAAAAATTGTAAGTGAAGACCAGAAGGAGGAAGGAACTTGTTCACATGCATAATAAGAAGAACAAGCACATGTGTAGTTCTGTAGATATTCTATCTCTCATTGGGATGGAATGATAATGCATGCATCATTCCACCTAAAATGTAAGCATTAGGTCATTTTCATATGCATGAGCATCATTAGGTCATTTTTGTACTCTTGCATGTCAAACTGTATTGTGCTACATTTCTTACATAAACCGCCTATTCCATCCACCCGTTGCTCAAAATGGTAGGCCACCCGTGATTATTTCCTCACTTTTGTATTTCAGGAGATCTGCTTCCACGTAGATGGTAGTTAGGTTATGAGAAATGTAGATAGGAGATCACAAGATGCACCAAGCCTGAACTAGAAGATTTTATTATATTAACCGCCTGATTTGATAGTGTTCACCAATCTTGGAGTGGATATATATTATGGATGATCATTGTCACCTATAGGGTAGTTACCATTCGGTGGTTAGTGAGGGTCATTATGTGAATGTCTGGTGGGAATCATACGATCATGTCTTTTGTGATAATATATTCTTTAGTTGATCCTCACAATTTTATTCTATAATTTTGTTGTTCGAGGATGAGCAATGTTTAAGCTTAGGAGAGTTTGATGCGAGGATTTTGAGTCGCTCTTATAGACTAGATTTACATGTGTTTTATGTGTTTATTAGTCACATTTGTGGTTAGTATCGCATGATTCACTCGCTTTAGTCTTTAATCTCATTTTGCATCAAATTTATTATATTTCATCTTTTTGGTTATAAATGATCATATTGATGTGTTCTAGCAAGGCTGATTTGAATTTATCTTGAATTTTCAAGAAAAACAAATATATGCAGTTGTCAATACCATCGAAATATGTCGATAGTATCGACCCGGCCATAGTGAGATAGCCGCAAGGAACCAAGATGAGTCAATACCATTGACACTGAAGTCGATGGTTGTGAGATACCTACAGTGAGCCAGCAGTCAACTCGTTGATACTATCGACACAAAAGTCGATACTATCGACCTCGCCTAGCTAGTGTTGGATTGGTAATAAAAGTGACGCCTAAATGTGTCGATACTATCGACACTCAAGTCTATGGCATTGATTCTGCATCAGCACGAACTGCCAGAAAAAGGAAGAGTCGATGATATTATGATGGGTCATTACCATCGACCCGCGTCGATGGTACCGTCAGATCGGGTTTTGATACAGTTCGTTTCTAATCATACGGTGGTGATCTTTTAGCAATCCAAAGTGGTGCATATACCTAATCATGGAGGCCCTAAGCTGAGATCACGTCATTAGTCATTGCAGAAGTCCCAAGGAAGGGAGGAGAGAAGAACAGAGCCCAGAGCCACACCCTGATCGTTTCGAGAGCTGCAGACAGAGTTTTCCACTAGAGAAAGGTTGTAGATCGCCCATTCTACGCCAAGGAATGCCCGGATCTCCTCCGTTCAGGGATTTACATCACTTATGTCATGTTTTCCTCATGTTTTCCCTTTCTCTCATCATGTCTTTCATTGAGATGAACATGCGGGGCTAATCCCCTTTATCTTTAGGACCAAGAGTATCTCGGGTGATTATTGTATGACATTTTTACCATAGTATTTCATAATTTTTCTCTTAAATCCGTGGTATGATTTCATTTTATCCAATTATATCATTATGATTGATCACCCTAATGATAATTGAATGCCTTTAATTACTTTGAAAGAAGAACTAACGGTTGAAAAGAGGTGAAATTCACATTAACTAATAAATCCTTTGAACAAGGAGATGTACGGTTAATGGTGGAAACCCAGAGTATGGTCTTCATGCACCTAGTTTAGGGTATAGGTTACTACTACCATGGAACCGAACTAGATTTAGGTAGTGAGTTGTATCACGAAAGTGAGCAACTCTGAATACAGGCTACTACCTGAAATGAGAGAAGAATTAGGTTAACAGTGTAGAAATTAATACAACGAGAACCTCTGGTGAAACCACAATCGTAAAGATTCCCACTTGAATTGATTAAACCAAACATTTAATCGACTACTTTCTTTTATTTTTCTTTTTTTTTTAAATCAACTCTCAAATCATTTCAATCGGTCTAGCTGATTGCGAGTAGTTAGCAGTAGTCTACCAACAATTACGTTTCCCTGAGTTCGACTCAGGACTCACAAAGGCATGTATTACTCTGACGTGTACACTTGCGTTATACGCACGGTAAATACGTGTCATGTTTTTGGCGTCGTTGGTGGGGAGACAGAAATTTCTGGCACTACGAGTGCTATAAGAGGCCACTCTAGGCCACTTTTTTTTCTTTTAGTTACATTTTTTAATTATTGCAATTGATTGTCTATTTTTCATAAATCTATACTCGTCTAGCACTGTACTTAATTAAATATATCATTTTGTAGGTACCAGTGCATGGTGAGCACGCATAGCATAGACTACGCACATTCATTACTAGAGGTCCCATCTTCGAGATCAGACGATGAGGAGCACTACATTCAAAATCTGTTTGAGAGAGTAAATTCAGATTCTGAACAAGAAGAGATGGCTGAAGTAAAGATGATATGGGAAAAGATCAAGGCGTCTTCTTCCTCCACATCAAAAGGGTCGATCAAGAGGCAGGCAGTCAACATCCTGACTTATAAAATTGATCCAACATTAATAAATCTAGTCAAATCTCAAGCGAACCATGGACTGAAGAATGAAGATCCAGTAGCCCACATAAGTACCTTCGTGGAGAATTGTGACATGATCAAGATCAATTGTTTTCCGCAGGAGTCACTGTATTTGAAACTGTTCCCAAGTTCTCTTACAGGAAATGCAAGGGAGTGGTTTCATAATTCTTGAATGAAAATTGTGGAACAACAAGAGAAAGGAGGAAGAAGTCGATACAAGGGTAGATATAGAGGTTGATCTACCCACCTTTTGATTGATCTGACTAGGAGGTCAACAACCTATATCTGGGGTCAATGGTCTCTGCTTCTTTTACTGAATGAAGTTGGTCAAGTGTGTCCATCAAACTATCAATAGAGTGACTGATGATGTGCCTAGAGGTCGATGGTCTTTTTGGGTCAATGACACTATCTAGGTTGATGTCTCTATATTATATCTTAGTCTTTGTGACAATCCTTTGGATTGTCTGACCAAAAATGAGATGCTTCAAGTGATGACCTGTGGGCCTATTTATAGGGTTGCATTGACAGTTGTTGAGCTAATACTCAATGGCATACTATAGTTTGTGTATCTCTACGGGGCTTTGTCAATCTCCGAGTTCAATGCCTTTGTGTTGAGCTTGGATTCATGAACCTAGGGGATTGATGGCCTTCTTTATCTTCTAAGCTTGATTGATTGATCTATCGATCTTTCAAGTAAGGTTATTAGGTTAACATGAGATGTCTATGGGTCAATATCATTTTTTATGTCTAATACCATATTGACTTGTGTTGAAGGTTGATTGGTGGGTTGTTGTTCTTCATCGATTTCAGTTAAACTCTTAAAATTTTCAATAAAACTTAGTTAGAATAAGAGTATTTGAGTAATAAATGTAAATTGAAAGAATCTATGATATCTAATTTCATATTTAGATTATTTTATATCATGAACCAAGACATACTTTTCCATTTAAATCTCTTTATCCTACATATTTTAAGTCCTCATAACATGACTCCATCCTTAAGTCAAACCTCATAATATCCACAAATATATACCATAACTAGCCTACACCACGGGGTATGAGAAATCAAAGTCTTATCACATTAAGGTTAACAACTTATGATCCTCATTTGTACTTCATCACTTTCAATATCCTTGATTTATCAACTCATCAAGGGTTAACATTTCATCTAGGATTTTCACATAAGGTAAGGTCTCTATAAGTAACTTAGGTGAAAATATAGGAAAATTAAGAGAGATAAGACTAAAATTGTTAGATTAACCAACCACCATTGGCTCGGATTCCAATTGTAAGGAGTGGGACTCGAGAGGGGATCCACTCCCTTCTGAATTAAATAGAAGGAAACATTCCATATGGCAAACACAACTAAATTTTTGCAAAGGGATGAAAATTCAATTTATTTAGATAATATGTTTCAAGATACCAAGTAGCAGTGGAAGATAAAATATCTGACTATTACAATATTTTCTTCTATGATAATCCTTCACCAAATTGGGTGATACATATGAAATATAATATAGCATAGGACCATGAGAGGGTTATGAGCCTTGGTGAAATGTGGTTCTCTCCTCCTTGCTCTCTACCTAGGGGTTGGAAGCATACCCCACAATAGAAGACAAAGACAGAATCTTCAGGAAAAATGACTGTAACAAGGCTTCCCATCCAATAGGAAAAGTACCATCCAAGTGGATATTAAGAGAATATGAATTTCGATAAGATGATAATCAAGAGTTGCACTTGACATTAATGAAAATAGGGTATGCCACAAAAGCATACATAAAGATGTTAGGACACATAACACATCAACAATAATAATAAATTAACATGCATTTGAGATAAACATAACACCAGTAAGATATCTATAAACAATGGTGGTTAAGAAACATAACCTTAAAATGTGATATAATGAGGAACATAACCAACTCTCCAATATATAAAAGAAACACAAAACTCTGGCATGGGGTACATAACCTCAATCCCAGAATAATACAGGCACATAACCTTCATCCCCAAGCATGAAGGGCACATAACCTAAAAACCAAGGTACTTATACAACTCTATGGAAATTGAATCACAAACCATGCAATAATGTACAGGTGAGTGAAAGTATGGCTAGAAAATAAAATTTAAGCAATTTACATCACACAAATGAATAATAGAAAACTTCTACCACAATGACAAATTAGGGTTCCATCTCAGAATGAGGAACAATGTAGTTCAATTTCACAATTAGGGTAAAAGAGGCCATGACACATATGTAAAATTTTAGAATTATCAAAAGATTGATTTCATCACAAAAAATGCACATGAGTCAAAATAGCATAGGAGAGAGAAGGGTATAGAGTAAAATGCCCTAAGGACCAGAAACTAATAGTCATGGGTAGTTTCTTAATATAGAAGTAAGGGGATGCAACATACATCAAGTGAGAGAAAAATATATTATTGATCAATGTGGTTAGGGAGATGCAACATACCTCTAGATGTGATTTAACTTGTCAAAGTCCAAAATCAAGATCCAAGTATAGGTTCTCCTTCACCTAGTATATGTTTATACGTAAACCATTGATTAGTATAAATATTATAAACGTCATATTAACTATTCTTATTATTACCGGATTTAGGTTAATAGATATATATTTTTAGTCAGAGAATCTTTTTCTAATTCCATCAAGTATTTTTGTGTAATTTTCTCATAATCTGATAATAATTATGAATTTCCAAAGATTTACTATATACTAATTTATTTGAAAACAAATCAAATTTGCAAAAGATGGAAATGCAAAGAGAGAAAATCATTCCAATACGTAGGAATGTGATAGGGAAAATCATTCCAATACATATGGGAGACAATATGTGGCTTACATCAAAACTTCTAGTGAAAATATGAAAAATAACTGTAGCAGAAAAGAGAAAAGAAAAATCATGTGAGGGGTAAAGAGGAGAAAGAACAAAGGGTTTCATCCCCTTCCCCCACTCATGCCATGCAAAGTAACTAGATGGTCCCTGGAAGAAATTGGGATAAATCGACTGGGGTAACATTATAAGGTTTCAATTGTCTAAAAATGAAGAACTGAGTTCGATGAATCTTACCACAGACTGAATTTTGCTAGGGTGAGGTGAAGAGAGAGGACTGCTAGCTAGCATCATGGATGGTTCTTGGACTGGCCAGAGCGATACATGAAGATAGAGAACAAGTTCAAGTGAGAAAAATATCACCAGAGGTGAAGCATACAGGAAGGATACAATGACCAATATATAGGTTGTGATAGGAGCATTCGGTACAAAGAGGGTCCAACTAGAGCGAGAGACAAATTGGTCAAAACGCAATTTTGGGATTATAGGGTATTAATTATGTCTCTTTAGATGTGGAATCATCTCCCAAATTAAAAGGGAGTCATTTGAGAACTTTTGTGTTACCAAGGGCTGAGAAACCTTCATTGAAAGAATCAAGGTGGTTAGGGTTATTGTTAACATGCATCGAGCTCTCCTACTCAGGGTAGGATATGGCATCGTTGACATTAGATCTTGATCTAACAATCATAACGAGGTACAACAATGTATGGCATGAATGTAAAGTTCAACTTTAGGAAAGGTTGATAATCTGGCAGTGATAGAGTTATCGTTTGATGCTTCAGGGTAATCAGAACAGGAAATCAAAATGATCTAATGTCTTTATAAAGTTTAATTTAGTTTGCTTTTACCAATTTATTTAACTCTTAAACAAGCTCCAAACAATACTAAATTTGGTACCTAGACCAACTTTGACATGTCCAATTTTTCCTACAATTTTCCCTTTTAAAACTGTTAACTATTTTATTTAATATTTTGGAACTTAAGTTATATTCTCTTTCCTAAATAAAATTAGGATTGTTCAAATAATGCAAAAATTTAGACCTATACTAATTGTGGTATCTAGAATCTGAATTTTGTAAGTCATTAAATAATTTTTTTATATTTTTTGGCCTTAGCTCTTGTTTACTTTTCTAAATGAAATTCGGATAGTTATTATTGTTAAGTGGTATCTAGAATCTGAATTTTGTAAGTCATTAAATAATTTTTTTATATTTTTTGGCCTTAGCTCTTGTTTACTTTTCTAAATGAAATTCGGATAGTTATTATTGTTAACTTAGCATCCAAGCTAATTGGGACCCAAGGAACACGATTTTTACATTAGATTTTGGTTTTAGAATTTCCTTTTAGGAGTTTTATTACAGTTAGAGTTTTGGGCTCATAAACATTATATTATTATAACATTACATCATTACAATCATTATGAATTACTTAGATTCTCATTATCTTCATATTTCTACAAAAAGATTTACCTTATATTTATTACAGAAGAAATTCCAAAATTTACTTATTAATCCTATTTTGTCCATTTATTCAATTTTTACTTAGATGATGACACATTATTCATGTTTATAACATGAAAACTTCATTTTTTATTCCATATCATGTATTGAGAATAGTATACCTCTTATCATACATTCATACACAATATGTGAATATTAGTTAGAAAAGGAGGCATATGTGATACATTTTTATGAACTTACTTACATTTTAGAACATATACATGTTGTTATGTTAACATGTGATGTTGGTTAGAGAACCTAATGACATTAAATTTATTATTTTGTTTTCAATATTATATATATTAGAGTTACCATTGGGTTAATCATGTTACATGTATGAACTATATTCATCAAGGTATAACTCCATCCTTGTTTGGTTGAATCTAATGAACCAAGCATACTAGTCTCCTAATCATGGAATTGTGTAAGCTCCTAGGTTTTGGTATGACATAGAGCGCTTAGCTTACACGTGTTCCCAAGAGTTTGTATCCTATATTTGTCAACATGAAAAAGATTATACCTCTCAAGGGAGACAAAAATGGCTAAAACCCCATTTTTTCCACTAAAGTCCTCAACAAAGACGTCTATCAAATGACTGCGGGTTTTGTTTTATTTATTGGATGTATTCTATTTCTGTCATTCAAGTCCCATTTGAATAATCCCACGCCAATATTACCATAGTCTAAGAGGTAGATACTCTATGATGCTCCTCAGATTTGAGTGGGCTTATGAAGAACATTGTTGCAAATCTTGAATCTATAGTCTCACCTGATTCCATTTTTTCTTACTTACTTTTTCCACTCTAAGGATAGAGTGTGATGTATGTTTTGGGTGGGGGTAAGATGACTAGTGAGATAGGTACAAATTTCATCAAACACTTCATATTTTGTTCTTTCTTCATTTATACTCTCAGTTTTCTTTCACAATTTTGAACTTTTCACGTGTATATAATGAATGAAATTAGTCTTCCCTCCCCAGGAGATTTTATGTTTGCACCACAACTACTTCTAGATAGATCTAATTTGAAGAAATGAGTCAAAACAATTTCTCAATTTTTAAATATGATGGTGATATTGCTTTTATATCTTTCTCTCATCAAAATGTTATTAATTCTTACAACTTGATTTCAAATCTTAGAGCATCATAAAAGGTTTCTTGCTTAAGACACATAAGATAAAAGATAGAATTGTATTCAGTCAATGACACACACTCATGGATAAAGAAATAACTACCTTTCCACCACACCACAATAAATCCCAAAAAGATTGAGGAATACAAAAGCAGAGTGTGAATAAAAATCAGAGTGTTGTGCCCTAATTTAGTCAAAGAAACTTTCTCAACAGTGTATAATCTATGCTCAAGAACGAAAATATGTTGCTCTTGGTAGTCTCTAAAACCAAGAACACACACCACAATTCCAATGATGCTCATTAAAGGTATAGTAATTTAGGGCAGTGGTACTTAGGATGTGCAATCAATTCTGTAAAACTAACTGCTTTGAAATGTAGGGACCACAACCCAATAAACTAACCTATAGTTGAATTGTCTGAAAAGAAGATGAGACTGTCCATAATCCATTTAGTCTACCCATTCATTACACCACCTCTCAAAATAAGAGAACAAGAGTGAAAGCTACTTTGGAAGAGGGTTGTGTGTCAAGGATGGTTCACGAATGGCAATTGTTAATGAGTTGGAAAGTATGAATCATTTGAAACATGATGATTTAAGAGGTGTGATCATTTCATGATTTGGAAAGAAATTTTGGCAATATGCTGGCATAAAATATTTTATCAATGATCAGTTCCATCATCCCCCACATTCTAACATACATGATGATTTTGTGTATTTAGCTTGGGGAAAAGCTAAATGCTAAGTTTGGTGGACTTTGTAGCATCAATTTTAATGAATATTTCACATCTCTTTTATGATAGAAAATTATCTTCATATGAAAACAATGATCATAAAATTCTTGATTTTGCACTTAGTTGTTATATACTTTGTTTTGATTAAGTTACCTTCAAAAAATGTAAAGAATTGGACTCTAAATCAAAAAGATTGATAGATAGGAAATTGACCTATGAAGATCGATCACTACCCATCAATAAGATCTCAAGAAAAGTGATTCCATCCAATCCACCTTTGTAGGTCTATCAAAGAAGCACACTCAGACATCTCTAATAGGCAACCTATCGAGCTATTGCACCAAAAGAAATACCAATCAACCTCTAGCTTGATTAAACCACCAAGTCAAAAGTTATCAACCACCTGGTCGATTTATCTCAGCAAAGTACACACATCGATCAAGCAATCGAGCTACGAGTTTGATAAGGAACCCTTTGATCTGATAATTCAAAACCACCAATTAACCTTCAGGTCAATAGTTCATAAGATTATTGAGCTAGATGCTAATTCTAGATCTTGATCTCTACCATCCATCAACCTCTCAAATACTTGTCTTATGTGAAATGGTCATTTTATTGATCAAGAATTCCATTAATCTCTCTAGCTAAATAATCAAAAGTCCAAGGGCCAATGCCACGTGGACCAATCACACATCGACATGAGGCTGGTCAAACCCTATAAATAGGACCCCAAAACATTTTTTAAGGCATTTTATCTTCTACAAACAAAAGAAAATATTTTTGTAGAGAAATAAAACCAAGATCATATTGATTGACCTTGTGAGTTCTATCGACCTAGAGAGAGAGAGATCAAACTCTAATCTTTGCAGCAATCACTTGCAAGATGAGATTGATAAGTCCCATCTTGACTAAGCAACACCAACAACCAAAGCAAGGAGTATCAGCTATTGGTATGTATGACTAGTGAGCCAATCATATGATGATTGGTATGAGGCATTAGATACATGTTTTGATAATTAATAACAAAAGACAAGCTTCCAAATTATTATGTTTCATTCAGTTATGAGATAATTATGAAACACTATAAATGTCTAGAGAATAATATTACTCAATGACGTATGTATTCAAGTATTACTCTTGTCGAAACAAGATCATACAGATGTTAAGAGTACATATACATATTATCATTATGTCTCAGATCGGTTGTTATTGTAGAAGGTTGATAGACAACAATAACACATAAGATCATAGTATCGGTTGGTTGATGATGCAATCATGTGAGCCATTATATGGCTATATCAAACCAATCACATAGATACATGTTAGAGAACAGTGTATCAGATAGGCCCACTGTGAGACTGACACATGGAAGCCATCTTCATAGAAGTCATAGTTAGGTCTCATAGTGATGGTGGTGGTTGTGGATCTAGGACCTCAAATAACTACACTCATCACACGTCATGGGGTACACTTTGACATCATCAAATGTAGTCCTGAAACATGGGTTGTTATAAGATGATGATTGGGTGACTTTGACACATGGGGATTGACTATGAATGATATATATGGGATTTATCCCTCCTATAGGAGTATGATATCTAAGGCCTCTTGATTAGCAAGACTGAGAAAAGTATGTACATACACATGTGAGTCAATATATGATATTGAGCTTAGATATAGCTCATGTAGTCTACTCTAGTTCAAGGAAAAAGATTGAATAATAATGAGGATGACTACTCCATGCCTCTAGTTCAATCTGGATATCAGCAAAAAAGGAACTATACAAGCACTATAACACCATACACAGATTGTAGTTGAAGTTTCTCCCCAACTTTCCTTTCACTTGGGTAGCCATGATGAGTGACTAGGCACCACCCTTTTCTTGTGATGTCATAAGTTGTATGGACATTCACGGTGAACGTGATATGGGACCTATAGGGTCACACACATAGGAACTCATCTAGAAGAGAAGTTTGATCTTGAATGACGATTGAATTGATTACTTAAATGTTTAGGTATTTCAATCATGCAACGGATCAACTGACTAAACTGCTAAATGACATGTTCAAGTGTTGAGACTGTTGTTTGAAGTGTCAGGCTGATTGTATTATACATTGGCTGGAATTTTTCCTAACTTGGAATGTGAGACGCTCGTTTCACCTATGTAAGACGTCCGTCGGGGATGGTGTGAGATGCCTATTTTTTTAAATAGACACCTTTTTTGGGGGTGCAATTCATTTGCATAAAGGATTGGTGTTGATGTAAAGTTGAGTACTAATTGGAATTGAATTGTCGACATATGTGAAAAACTAGAAACTATGAAACGCCTATATCACGTGCAAGACAACCATTTCAGCACACACAAGTTGTGAAACTTCTAGAATTTTTGTAAGAGTTCAAGATCTTCTGATCCTTTTATGATAGAGTGCTCTTTTGAAACTTTTAATCTCCAATAACATATTGGAATTCATATGTTTGGGTTATATTGAGAGTTCAAAGAGTTTGAGTAAAGTTGAGAGAGAAAATGATATTAACTCTATGTTTATGTTCTTAAGTACATATGTCCCTTTTAAATGAATAAATGGGGTATCCAAGAAGTTATATCTTGACACCAATAACTATGATGATGATAAGGCGAAGTTTAAAGTTTCATGAAGTTTCTAGATCTCTTGAGAAAGTTAATTAAGTTTGAAATCAATGAATTTGTTTATGAATTACATTAGCTTGACTATGATATTTGATATTTTAGCCTAAGTATAAATCTACCTTGGAATGCCACGCACACTTAGTTGTTGACATGAAGTGGAGCCATAGAACTGGTATTTCACAAATCACATCTCAGTCGCAGGCAAGTAATCAGTGGACAAGATTATCTCTCTTACCCAGCAGTTAGAAGATAGTCATGGGTGGATGGAGGCTATGACATGGTGGCCGGTTTTATGATAGATCATGGGTCATGGAATGACACTAATCCTAGAATCCACCTCTCTCCTTCTTCTCAAGTCATTTGACCCATCATTTGTACCTTGGCATGAAGAGATGAGTGAGTTATGCCTTCCCGTCCTCGTCAGTTCTCCACTCCACCAAGCAAGCAAAGCATGAGATGGGAGAAGAAGGAGGAGTATTCTGGGAGAAGACCTCACTGGAGTTTAAGAACCTTTAAAATGCATGAACCCAATGGGAGGTAGGGGTTCATGCTTTGGGTTCAGATCTAGGTAGAGGAACTCGGGGTCATCAGAGAAGAAGATAGGTTTTGGAGGCTGGGTAGAGTCCATCCCACTATAGATGGAGGTCAGTTTTATGTTCAAGGATGTAGATTAAAGCTCTGCATTCTACCTTCATGAAGTTACAAGGATCAGAGGCATTTTTCCTCTTTTGTGCTCTGCCATGTCAGGACCTGACGGCGGTGAGCCTACCTAGATGGAGATTTACAGCAACACCCAGGGAGAAAAGTGACTGAGGCGTACCATTTTGAGCCATCTAAATTGGATAGAGACTGAGATCAAAGAAAGGAGGAGCAAATCGATGGTAAATCTTCAACGAAGACAAGCACAGTAGCAGTGGCTCTATTTCCCATCAACATGAATAGGGAAATTAGGCGTGATGCGTCAAGCAAGAAATGGAGAAAGAAAGGAGCAAGATTGAATCGGTTCAACTACCCAGAACCAACCAGCCCAGACCAAAGAACTTCCCTATCTCAACATGGGAATATGAGGAGTAAGCCACACCCCCATAGGGCCACGTGGCGGCGTCCCATTGGTGCAAAAAGGTAAATACCTCAGAAAATACTAGGATCTTATATAATTCATAGAAATTAGCTCGGTTATCAAAAAAATGCAAATAAGGTACCAAAGTTCTCATAAAAATGAGTAGAAAAAGATAAAACCAAAATTATAGTGATTAATTGCTTAAATATTAGGTTTATCATGTAATATGTAAAATGGTATTTTCATATCTATTTAATAGTAAATGAATACCTAAATCATGACGATGCACCACTAGAACTTAAATGTTATGTATAATACATATGAAGTCATATATGATGATATTTCAACATGAAACCATATGATTTGCGTTATATGGCTAGTTATGGCTAATAACCCTAATTAATGTGCAATAATTGTAGAGATGCTCAAGAAACTCTAAAATTGTAGAGAGCTTATATCAGAGACTAGAAGGTAATATATAATTACAAGATCATAATTATGCATATAAATAAGGTTACATGTTTAAGGATCCTATAATGATGAGAAAACCCTAATTGGATCAAGGTATATAATCTAGGGTTAATACATACACATGATGATATGGAAACTAATGGTCATACAATTGATTCTAATATGGAATACAATATCAGTAACATGAATCCCACATAATAATGATGATAATACAAGTAATAAAGCATATATCCTAATGAACTAAGTAAAACCCTAATGGGCATAATTAGGGTTTAGACAAGATATAAAGTAATAGACAATCTAATGTTAGTACATGATCTTGTCTTAATTAGGGTTTGACCCAGAGTGATAGTTGACTCAGGATATATGATAATTAAGTTTGTCCTTCATCAAGGTATGCCCTTACCTCTTACTTGGCCTACTATTTACTACGGTTGTGTTATATGTGTAGAAATACTTGGCATATGGTATTGGATGAAATGATTTTTCTTATATGATATCTTGCTTGATTTTCCATACTTATATGGCTATGAACACATGAAACATAAGATACTCAATCCATTATATGATAGCACTAAATCTCTTTGGTAGAATAGTGCATTGATGAAAGTATTGAATCTCTTTGGAAGAATAATTCATGTCAGCACTAAATCTCTTTGACAGAATAGTGTATTTATGAAAGTACTAAATCTCTTTGGCAGAATAGTACATGTGAGCACTAAATCACTTTTGTAGAATAGTGCATGTGGTTGATCAACTTTACATATAATGGAAAATGAGCTTAAAATATGTGTTGTATT
The DNA here is from genome assembly GCA_963693085.1 of Alisma plantago-aquatica. NCBI lineage: Eukaryota > Viridiplantae > Streptophyta > Magnoliopsida > Alismatales > Alismataceae > Alisma > Alisma plantago-aquatica. Next base: position 379,850,552 of record OY856415.1, on the reverse strand, counting down.
TTGTTGATGAAAATCTTTGTGCAAGTATATACTTTTTCTTATATTTCTTTATAACTGTCAAGTTCTAGTTTTATCTTATTACCAAGATTAGTAATGTGAGGTATATATAAAAGATATGTAGGCATAATCAGTACAATATTCTTGAATATTGTTCTCACATGTACATGTAATCATTGTTTTAGGTATGTGGATATATGATCTTGAAGAATCAAGATGGTTGAGAGTTCTGTGGCGAGTTGATGTACATGTGGACATATTGTCTTAAGATCCTATTGTTTAGTGGTAGTACATGTATATATAGAAGTTTTTTGTTCAATATGTAATATCAAATGTTGTAACAATTCATTATGTAATTTGTATTTTGAATGGTGAACATGTGTTGTATAGTTTTATTATTGTTCATGTGCATGTGCAACTATTGTTTCCTTGTGACTTCCTCTCATTTTCTTCTTCTTATCCTAGTGTGGGGTGTTTAAATTGGGATTCTCATTGAGGTGAGGTTTCAATTTGGATGTCATACAATAGATTAAGATTTAGAAAATTTGGGGAGGTCACAAGTGGTATCAGAGAATGAACAATAGTAAATCCTAACATTTTCTCATTATGCAACTCAAACTAAAGAAAGCCTTGAACTTTAAAAATCTTTGATGTTAGATTAGTCATCTTTTCGAGACTAGATCTGACCTAGCCTCTAGGTTAGCACTATGTCTAAGAACAAGGTCTAGACAGGTGCTTATTGTATTATAGGTCCTTAGGTGTCATTCTTTCCTTATAGTCCATTGGTATGGGACATTGCATTATTTAGAAATGATGTACATCATGAGAATAGAAACCTTTGACATATGATGCATATATGTTTTGGGTAGCTACACCAGTCTACACCATGTTCTCACCCTTTTCACTAGGTGACATGGCACTAGACTCTCTACTATGTGTGGGAAACTCATTTTTTGGATTTGGTTTTTTATTCCAATAGAATCTAACCTTAATAGTTTTCTCTTATGCTTGTTTTATCTGAGAAAAACTATATAACATTCTATTATATATGTATGTATTACAAAAATATACCCCCACACATGTACAAGTAGGAGGTGGTCATGCAACCTAAGTGAAAGTGCATGACATCAGTCTAGAAGATATAGTAGTTCTAGATTAGATGTCTAGAGCCTTATTGGAATATGTGATAGATGGAATAGATAATATGAGTTTATATGTTGTGATCTAAGTTTGATATAGTAATATAAGATGGTTTACGATGATCAATATTGTGTCTCAGGATTAAGGTTCAATTTTAAGGACTTGATATAGGCTTTGATGATGTATGTATGTTTTTATAAGATAAGATAAGATATGCTAAGACATGACATCAATCAACATGAGCCTCAAGATCTTTTACAAAGGAGGACCTCTAGTGTAACACCCCTGACCTGGGTTATACTTTAACCCTAGGTGTTTTGATTGAAAAAGATGATTAAATTCTTAATCTCATCTTGGAAAGTTAATTAGGGCTCAAGAGGAACTTATATTGCAATTCTAGTCCTTTTTGAACATTGTTGAAATCAATGTTTTGTTTGTTTTGGACTAATGTGCAAAATACCCAAGTTGAGGGGTTTAAGTGCAAATTGTGCATGATAATATGTTCCCCATGTGTTGAAGCATCATGAGAGTAAAGATGATGCTGAGGTGTGGCTTATGGAAGCCTGAATACCAAGAAAGAGCTGATAAAGCAATGTTTGTGCATTAAAACCTAGTTTTGGTGTAAAGTGCAATTTACCCAAAACCTAGGGTTCAATATGCAAATTACCACTTCAATAAGGTCCTTAATGCTTCTTGTCATCATGTAGAGAAAAGAAAATGAGAGGGGCGCCTCATTTGAATTAAGTTGGAGGAGAGAGAATCTTGATATTAAAATAATCAAGATTTAATCCTAATTGAAACCCTAATTCGATTTAGGGAAAAAATAAATGTATTAATTAAAGGGACTTCAACAAAAATTAAAATGTTTGGATTTAGATGTATGTGTGACGTACTTGAGCTTTGCAAGGACCACGAAAATATCCAAGGGAGTGGATAACTCACACACAATCTTATAAGAAAAAGAAATATCCACTCACATATGGATATTAATATAATATGATTTAAGGTGCTTGATTTGCTTTTCTTTAAATCATGGATAATTGAGAGGGATAAAAGTCAAACAAGATATCCTCGTCCCCAAGGAAGATAATAGGGAAGAGGCGGCCATATATTTGGGATTAAATGAATTTTTATAAGGCACTTTCTCTCTCCTTGAATTTCTTATAAAAAGACCCTTTACAAGCCAAATGGAAGGCTTTTTCGACCCCACTTCTTCTCCTTGCTTGGGAAACGACTAATGGAGCTTGAGAGGATCAGGAGGACGACCCCCAACCTGTTGATAAGGTTATTGATCCATTTCACCTTGATTCCATGGTGGAAATCGAAAATAAATCATGGATTTCTTCCTATTTCGATCTCCTCTTCAATTCTAACCATTCCTTTTCACTCAAACCTTGAGGACGAGCCTTGGAATGGTGAAAGGAGTTGCATCCACCATTGTTGCCGTGAGCATGGAGCTTTGGAGCTCAATTGGAGGCGAGTTTTATAACTTGAACCCTTTTTCATTGTTATTCAACCATTAATCTTGCAATTTCAATGATTCCTCCATTATCTTGTTTAATTTCTGGTTGAAAATGGTTATTTCATGAATTTAAAAGTTGTTAGAACTTCAGGGACGAAGGTATATGATGATGACATCATCTTGGATACTTTTTCCAAAGAAATTATGGTTCATACGGTTTTGAGTTAATTGCTCATGCGGTTTCACCAAACCGTTTGAGAGCAAACGGTTTGAAACCATTTGGGAGAAAACGGTTTCAAAACCATTTGAGTGAGTTGACCAAGGGTTGACCGTTTGAGATTCCTGTTCCTAATGATGTTGGTTAAAAACTCACCAAATTTAATGGATTAATTCCAAAGGAATCATGAGTTGAAGGCTAATCAATTAGGCAAACCCTAATTGGATTAAGTGCTGATTTTCAACTTGATTGATTTGACTTTTTGGGTTATTTAACCCAAACGGTTTCAAAACCGTTAGGGGATTACCCAAACGGTCTCAAGACCGTTTGGGGGTCACCCAAGACCTTTTGGAGGTCTAGGGTTGGATATTGTTAAGTGATTGAAGGACAAAAGATATGGTGTTAACCCTAATCGGCTAAGTGCTGATTTTGCATTGGAATGAGTTGATGTTTTGGGTTGATTGACCCAAACGGTTTCAAAACCATTTGGGAATCACCCAAACGGTCTTAAGGCCGTTTGGGGATCACCCAAGACCGTTTGGGGGTCTAGGGTTAAGCATGGTTGACCAATTGAAGATCTAAAGGTACCAAATCACTTTGCAATTAAGTGATGATTTGATGATCAACTCAATAGCTCAAACCCTAATGATTTTACACTAGAATCCAAGGGTTGGATGAGCCAAACGGTCTCAAGACCGTTTGGAGCTCATCCAAATGGTTTCAAGACCGTTTGGAGGTCTAGGGGAGAGTATGGTTAAGCAATTGATGATCCAATGATACTAAGTTAAAGTGTAATCAATTGCTGATTTGGTGATCAATCCAATGATCCAAACCCTAATTGGTTGACTTGGATTTTGATGATGTTATGGGAAAACGGTGTTCACCTACTTGGTCAAACGGTCTTCACCTACTTGTCCGAATGGTCTTCGCCTACTTGGCCAAACGGTCTTCACCTACTTGGGCAAACGGTCTTCACCTACTTGGGCAAACGGTCTTCACCTACTTGGGAAAACGGTCTCAAGCACCACCTTTACCAAACGGTTTCAAACCGTTTGGGGGTCAAGTAGTCAAAGTTGATTGTAGATTCAATTGATCAATACAATTGGATACCTTATGTAATGGAGGTCCAAGGTGATTGAATCTCTCGAGGATGGAGATGATGAATGACTCATTGATCCAATGATGATTAGTAATGATAATCAATGAAGGTACAAAGATTGAAACCCTATTAGTACCTAAGTGCTTAGTGCCAATTAAGGGATGAACCCTAATTTCTTATAGGATCAATGACTTGGTACACTATGTCATTCATAGTTGTATGTACTTGATTGAAGGGATGATATGACCTTATCAAGTTGAGATGATGTTAGCATGAATTCATAACATGAATATGATTCATGTGGTGATTAAGGGTATGATCCTTAAGTAAAGAGATCATGAAACCCTAATCATGAACATAAACCCTAATTGACAGGGTTATTGAATTCAAACAATAATTAAGGGCAATTCTGAATGAAACCCTAATCCAGGGTAAGGATGTAGCCCTAATCTAGGGTAATCATAAGTGAAACTCTAATTTAGGGAAAAGAGATGTAAATCCCTAATTGGGATGAATAATGAATCTTCAATTATGGATAATTGAATGAAATCCTAATAGAGATGAATAGTAGACCCAAAAATAAGGGAAACTATGATGGAAACCCTAGTTGAGGGTGATTCCATGAGAAACCTTAACTAAGTATTAACACCACATGATGTACTAATGTTATGTTGTGATAAGAGGCCATAAGAATGGTGAAGGCATGTGAGACTCTAATGAGGAGTCATAATACATAAAGCCCTAATCTTGGATAATATGACAATGAATCATAATTCTAATCTTAGGTAAGGGTATAAAGAAACCCTAATGATGAGATAGAAGGAATGGCCTTATAAAGGTGAAACATTTCATGTGGTTGAATATATGCAATCTAATTGTAGGCAATGTCTTTACCATTAGACAAGTCCATATCATTAAAGATAGTTGGACAACTCTAATGTGTGGCCTATGCATTATATGCTATAGGTAAGTGATTAGTGATGGAATGTATTAAGAAGGAAAATACCTTAATACAAGATAAGATGGCTAATTCAGGAGAGTCTAAAGTGATGAGAAAGTGATACATCAAAATATCATAGTTATCACATTCAACACTTCAGGGTTTATATGCCTTGATGTACTCCAAATCCAATATAATTGGGTAAGAAACATATGAAGTGTGTTATTGATAACCTCTCACTTTGTGATGTTATTTTATTGGTTTTCCCTTATTTTTCATACTCTTTCTTAGATAAATTAGATAGAATCATTAACTCTTCACCTTATTGCTCACACATCAATAGATTAACTTTTTTCTTCTTTATCCTTGCAGAAAAATAAAAAAATAAAAAATTACAAGACCGTTCAAGCCCAAATGGTCCCAAGACCGTTCAAGCCCAAACGAGTTCAGTACCCAAATAGATTCAGCAACCAAACGGGTTCAGCGCCCAAACGGGTTCAGCGCCCAAACGAGTTCAGCAACCAAACGGGTTCAACGCCCAAACGAGTTCAGAGCCCAAACGGGTTCAGCGCCCAAACGGGTTCAGCGCCCAAACGAGTTCAGCACCCAAATGGGTTCAGCAACCAAACGGGTTCAGCGCCCAAACGAGTTCAGCGCCCAAACGAGTTCAGCACCCAAACGGGTTCAAGACCATTTGGGCTCCACTTAAACCTATAAATATGACCCAAAGGGGTCCTCATGAGGGAAAGTTGTTTTTCAGACGCCCAAAGGCTGCCTCAATCATTCCAGAGCTCTTGCTACTTCCATCCTCCGCCTTGGGGCTGCCGGTCTGAGACCCGTACTCCATCTTGAAGCTGCTTTCTCCTTCTTCACCAAAGAAGGTGGGAAAGGAAGATCTCATCATCGTGCAACCTTTGAAGACTGGTGGATCGTTTCTCTCTCTCTCCAAGGGGTTGACCTTCCAATCTCTTTCATGGGGATGATGCTCTCTCTCTCTTCTTTCCTCCTTCTTTATCCTAGTCATGAGCGAGTAGTCTATCTCACTAGGGTGTGGGGAGTAGCCCCGCTACCCATGCTTTCATAACATGTAAATGTAATCCTTAGGTTGTAATATAGAGTTCTTATCTTTGTCAGTTCGACATCAAACGATTAATGAATGCATGTTGCTTGATCTCCAACTTGTGTTATCTTTTATCTCTTAGTATGAATTGTCTACGTTTGTACTATTAGATTTGAAACTCATTTGTATGTTGGTTCTTGGTGCATGTATTCACCATGCATCTGTTTCAGTATCTAGAAGTGTATCTCAAGAAGTGGAGTAAACCCACTATCATCTGTTGCACTTTCATACTATGAAATGGAATCAGTTGACGTATGGAAGTGCAACCTTGATAAGTCGAGGAACACGCTTTGCGAGGGGAATGATGCAAAGTAATGTGACCATTTGTTCGGGAATGGCTGGGGTTGAAACATTCCCGCACTTCTCGTAGTTCGATTTTCCGAAAGGAGGCTAAGTCTACAAGGATACTATATGACTGGACTCTTTTGCAGGTTAAGTTTTGCTTTGCATGTGTTGATCGATGTGTAGTGGTGGTGAAAAACCGATCACACCCTAGTGATCTTTTATCATAGTTTAACTCATTAGATTTACTTGCTTTCTTTACTTTATTTGCACTTAGCTTAAAAACAACCAAATCAATCTTTTGATCTAAATACCAACTATTGAGTGATTAAGTGAAATTCCAACGTTTTCCATCTTGTTGGCAACAACAAGACTGTTGTCTCAAGGATTCGACCCTTAACTATACTACGATAAGACTTCCACGTATCTTAGCATACGTGGGTGGAGTTCTCTATCTAGTATAAGCAAGGCTAAACTTAAAGACTTACCATCTTTAGGATTTTTAGTGGTGTTGCAAAACTCCATCAAAAATTGGCGCCGTTGTCGGGGACAACGGAACGTTGTAATTTCGCTTGGTACCTTTTTAGTTGGTTAGGATTTTATACTTTCTTTAATCATAACTCTATATCTTCTTGAAACTATTATATCTTTGTCATTATCTAAAGGTGTTTCTCTCTACTCAGGTAGAAATCGTGTATGCAACCTGCGCATAACCTCGGATTCTCCCCTGATCCAGAGTTTGACTCTGAGGTAGAGAGAAGCTTCCACCACCGGATCAGACTCAATCGCCAAAGGGCCAGGCAAATGGCTGAAGATCAACGTCAGGCTGCTTTGGTAGTGGAGAGGGTCAACGCCGCCATCGCTGCTCAAAGGGCACAACTCATCGCTGAAACTCGTGCCCAAATCTAAGCGGAGATTCGTGCGGAAGAGCAAGCTCGCATCAGAGCTGAAACTGAGGCAGCAACCCAAGCTGCTCAGTTGGAATTAAGAAACAAACAACTGAGGGACTACGCTGTCCCAAAGAACTATGAGGATAACCACCCGGTCCGACCTATGATCATTAATATCCCCAACTTCGAGATTCGGACCCAGTGGATCCAAATCATGCAAGGCATATCTTTCTCTGGAGGTTCTGGAGATTATTGCATGGATCATCTAAAAAGGTTTAAGGCGCTGTGTCGCCTAGTTCCACAAGCTGGTGTCGCTTATGATGCGATTATGCTTCATCTATTCCATTTCACCCTATCTGGGAGGGCCTTGAGTTGGTATAACTCACTTGACAGAGAACCAATAATAACCACCTGGGCTCCTCTTGAGGAAAAGTTCTTAGAAAAGTTCTTTCCACCCTCACTGACCTATGAAATCAGAGGGCAGATCAATCATTTCTCTCAGCTGCCTGGAGAAACCCTTGTTGAGGCATGGGAGAGGTTTAAAGAACCTTTGCATAAATGCCCCCATCATGGAATTTCCCAGAATCAACTGATAGAAACCTTCTACCGAGGAATAAGCGATGATATTAAACAGTTCTTAGATTCCTCTTCTGGAGGAAACTTCATGAGGAAAAATTACGAGGACGCATGGAAGATTGTTACTCTCGGAGATGAAAACCATTCCAACTGGGGACGGTCAGTCAGTAAAGGTGTCCTCAAGGTTTTCAAAGCTAAAGAATCAATAGAGATGAAAGAAATAGTTGAAGTCCTGCAGACCATAGTTCATAAACAGCAAGCTCTCGAGACTTCTCTCGGAGAGATTGATAAGAAGAAAACTCCGCTAGTCCAACAAGTCAAAGCCGTCACGGGATCCTGTGAGGCTTGTCATGCTTCTGACCATCCGACCCTTTCCTGCGGTATGCTATATAATGTGATGATGGATCTGCATCCACCACCACAACCATATGAACCCACCATTGATCAGTCGGAAGAGCAACTACCGGAACAAGTTAACTCTATCCACTCCATCCTGGGGCAAGTCTACTACAACCCTAATCAGCCAAGGAATCATCCAGGGTTTCAGTATGGAAATCCTGTTGGAACTGCCAATCCTCAGCATCAAACGCAGGGAGGATCTGCTAGTAGGCTACCACCTGGGTTCCCAAACAATTTCAACCAAAATCAAGGGAATCCCAGGAGAAACTTCCCCAGGGCTAACTACCCCAAGAATCAAAATGCTTATTATCAGTATACACATCCTCTGCTCCACCCACAGCTACACACCCAGCAACCTCAGCTAACGCTGCATTCGCAGTAATCGCAGCAAGGACAACAACTGATTCCTTCAAAAAATGCTCATGCCCAACCGGAAGATGAAATATCCTTGATCAGGCAGATGTTACAATCACAGCAAACTATGCTTGCTAACCAGTAGGCTCAGCAGAAAGCAGTCGAAGCTCAGCTTGCTCAGATCGATGCACAATTAAAGCCCCCAGCAGGTACGTTTGCTGGGCAGCCTGAATCGAATCCTAAGCATGGACAAAACAGACATGAGCAGTTGAATGCCGTCACCACCAGATCTGGATGCATTTTTCATGAAACTGCCAAGATTGATCTTAACAATGATGACACACCGGTTCTTATGACAAGTGAAAGTCTGCAACCAGGAATGGAGAAGCCCTCAGGAAGCACAAAGGGCAAAGATAAAGTGTCCACAGAACCTGAAGTTTTGCAATATAAACCAAGAATCCCGTACCCAGGAAGACTACGAGAAACAAATATGGACACCAGGTTCCAAAAGTTCAAAGAGGCAATGAAGAAACTATACATTGATATCCCGCTCCTTGATGCTCTTTCCGAGGTGCCAGCTTGGGCGAAATACCTCAAGACCTTACTATCAAGAAAATACATCACCGAGGAGCAGAAAACTGTTAAGCTTGCTCAGACCACTTCGGACATCATCTTAAACAAGATGCCCAAAAAGAAGAAAGACCCAGGTTCCTTCGGAATCCAATGTTGCATTGGCAACGCATCTGCAAAAAAGGGATTAGCTGACCTTGGAGCCAGCATATCTATTATGCCTTACTCAATGTGCAAACGTCTGGGTTTCACTGAATTGCTTCCTACAGCAATGACTATCCAATTAGCTGATTCCACTATAACCGCACCTTTGGGGATCATTGAAGATATCCCGATAAAGATAGGCAAGGATGCTTACGTACCATGCGACTTCGTTGTCATGGATATTAAAGAAGACCTGAGGTATCCAATCATTTTTAGCAGACCATTCCTCGCTACTGCCAGAGCGCTGATTAACGTTGAAGCTGGAACCATCATTCTTAGGCTTGGAAAAGAAGCAATTCAATTTCGAGTCCTTAATAGTATGAAAGGGCCCAGCATCCAAGAGGAGGTTTTCCTCCTTGATGCTATTCAACAAATGTCACAGTTGGAAATCTCCGAGCCAGTTGACGAACTTGAAAATGTTCTAATCAATCCAGAGGTTGAATTCTCAGCAAATGAATTAGTTCAACAGTGCCTCCAACATCTGGAAAAGTCTGAAAAAGTGCCAAAGGCCACTTTTGAAGATCTTAAAGTCGTTACTATTCTAGAAGCTGCTGAGCAACCCAAGGCCCCCGAAATGAAGACCTTACCCTCAGGTCTTAAACATGCCTTTTTAGATGAGGAGAAATTATGCCCTGTCATCACCAGCTCTACTCTTACAGAAGATCAAGAAGAAAGGCTTCTGGAAGAGCTGAAGAGGCATAAAAAGGTCATCGGATATAAGATAACCGACCTAACAGGCATAAATCCAGCTCTGTGTATGCATAAGATTCCTATGATTGATGAATTCAAGCCCTCTAGAGAACATCAAAGAAAACTAAATCCTAATCTAAAGGAGGTAGTGCGTCTGGAGGTCCTTAAATTACTCAAAGCTGGCATGATCTATCCTATTTCTGACTCCCACTGGGTCAGTCCCGTTCAGGTTGTTCCAAAAAAGGAGGCACTACTGTAGTACTAAATGACAAAAATGAACTAGTGCCTACCAGGACTGTAACTGGATGGTGAATGTGTATAGATTACAGAAAATTGAACAAAGCCACAAGGAAAGACCACTACCCTTTACCTTTCCTTGATGAAGTCCTGGAACACCTTGCTCATCAAAAATATTTTTGTTACCTCGACGGTTACTCCGGGTTTTACCAAATACCCATACACCCGGAGGACCAGGAAAAAACCACCTTCACATGTCCCTTTGGGACATATGCCTTTAGAAGAATGCCCTTCAGGTTATGTAACGCACCCGCCACTTTCCAACGATGTATGTCTGCTATCTTCTCCGGTTTAACAGAATCCGTCATGGAGGTGTTTATGGACGATTTCTCAGTATACGGAGATTCTTACGATAATTGTTTACTCAATCTAGGAAAAGTCTTACAAAGATGTGAGGACACCAACCTGATCTTGAATTGGGAAAAATGTCACTTTATGGTGACTGAAGGTGTGGTCCTAGGACATCGAGTAAGTGAAAAAGGGATTGAAGTGGATAAAGCAAAGGTTGATGTCATCTCAAAGCTAACTCCACCTAAAGACATCAAAGGAGTCAGGGCATTCCTTGGTCATGCAGGATTCTACAGAAGATTTATAAAAGATTTTTCAAAGATAGTAAAGCCAATGACTCACCTGCTGACCAAAGAAGCAGATTTTATATTTGAACAAGAATGCATTAATAGCTTCACAACTCTGAAGAATGCCCTTATCTCTGCCCCTATTCTAAGAGCTCCTGACTGGTCGCAGCCGTTTGAAATTATGTGTGACGCTAGCGATTATGCTATAGGGACAGTCCTTGGACAAAGGATCGACAAAAAGCCTTATGTCATATATTACGCCTCCAAGACGCTTGATGAGGCACAAAAGAACTATACTACCACCGAAAAAGAGTTCCTGGCAGTTATCTATGCTTTTGAAAAAGTTCGGTCTTACCTAATAGGGTCCAAAGTCATAGTATATACTGACCATTCCGTTATACGATACTTGATCCAAAAACAAGATGCTAAACCCCGACTTATCAGATGGGTGTTAATGCTTCAAGAGTTTGATTTAGAGATTAAAGACAAAAGTGGGGTTGAAAATGTCGTCGCAGATCACCTCAGTCGTATTGAAGCTAAAGACTCCGATAAAATACCCATTTGAGACTCTTTACCGGATGATCAACTAATGAAGATTACTAATGGATTTCCTTGGTATGTTGATATTGTGAATTATCTAGCAACAGGAATCATCCATCCGTTTGCATCATACCATGACAAAAAGAAATTTCTTTGTGATGCTAAGCAGTATTTCTGGGACGAGCCCTACCTATTCCTCTTATGCGCTGATGGCCTTTTTCGTCGATGCATTCCGAAAACGGAAATCACCCCAGTTTTAGAGCATTGTCACTCAGGCCCTACTGGGGGGCACATTAGCTCTAAGAAAACCGCTCTTAAAATTCTTCAATCTGGTTTCTACTGGCCAACCATCGCAAAGGATGCACATGAATATGTGCGATCATGTGACAAATGCCAACTCTCCGGAGGAATAACCAAACGAAATGAGATGCCATTAAGTATGTGGCAAGAAGTCGAACTCTTTGATGTTTGGGGAGTAGATTACATGGGTCCTTTCCCCCCATCTTACGGATTCACGTACATTCTAGTTGTTGTGGATTATGTTTCGAAATGGGTAGAAGCTTTACCAACCACTTCTTGTGACTCCAAATCAGTCATCAAACTGCTTAAAGAAATTATATTCCCCAGATTTGGCGTTCCAAGAACAATAATATCCGATGGCGGATCTCATTTTCTAGAGCGGAGTTTTGAAGCACTTTTAAGAAAATATGGAGTCAACCATAAAGTTTCCACACCTTATCACCCACAAACTTGTGGACAAGTTGAAGTCTCCAACAGGCAACTCAAAGCCATTTTGGAAAAAACTGTCAATAGGCACCGCACAGACTGGTCTACCAAACTTCCTGATGCCATATGGGCCTATCGCACAGCTTTCAAAACACCAATTGGAACAACTCCGTTTCGATTAGTGTATGGGAAGTCGTGCCATCTACTAGTCGAATTAGAACATAAATCTTGGTGGGCTATCAAGCAATTGAACCTTGACCTCAAAAGAGCCGGTGAATCTAGACAACTTCAATTACAAGAATTGGAAGAACTGCGAATGACTGCTTACCAAAATGCCCAAATTTACAAAGAACAAACCAAGATGTGGCATGACGACCACATAAAAAGAAAGGATATAATCATCGGAGATAAGGTTCTCCTATTCAATTCCAGACTAAAATTGTTTCCTGGAAAACTGCGCACAAAATGGTCGGGACCTTTCACCATCAAACATATTTACCCGACAGGAGCAGTTATTATCCTTGATGATAACGGGGGAGAAAGAACCGTCAACAGTCATAGATTAAAGAAATACTACACTTCAGCAGACAAATTGCCAAGACAAACTATAGAGATCCAAGATCCTATAATATCAGCATAGCCAGAGCAGAATCTCGTCGAGCCAGCGACATTAAACCCAGGCGCTACTTGGGAGGCAACCCAAGATCTGAGTATCATCATTTTTCATTTGTCCTTATTTTCATCTTCTTCTTTTTAGCTTAGTTGTTTTTCCTAAAAAATATAAAAAAAAATCCACATAAACAAAATAAACATAAAAATCAAAAACATCAAAACCCTAGACCTCCCCAGACGGTCTCGCACCCGTTTGGAGTTCAAACGGTCTCACACCCGTTTGGAGTTCAAACGGTCTCGCACCCATTTGGAGTTCAAACGGTCTCGCACCCATTTGGAGTTCAAACGGTCTCGCACCCATTTGGAGTTCAAATGGTCTCGCACCCGTTTGGAGTTCAAACGGTCTCGCACCCATTTGGAGTTCAAACGGTCTCACACCCGTTTTGAGTTCAAATGATCTCAAACCCGTTTGACTTTGGGAATTTGTAAGGACGCCCCCCCAAATCCTATAAATAACACCCCGCACCCTCCTTTCTCTCTTCTAGAATCTCGTTTTCTCGCTTTCACTATTCCACTCCTGTTTCGCTCCTGTTCTCATCTTTCCCGTGTACGCCTCCGACTCCCACCGCCGTTCTCGCCTCCGACTGAAGCTTCGCCGCCGTCTACACGCGGCTCTGTTCCTTTGCTTGTGCATCGACGCTTTCTTCCAGATCTTCTTCTTCCACCGTCTCCACAGGTAGAGCAACGCCACCGTCTCCACCTTTGGCTTTTGCGGTTCTCGCTACCGCCGTCGTCGTCGCCACCACCGACGAGCGTACTTCGGCCTCCCTCCTGCCGTCCCTCGCCGCCAAATGGCCCGGCTCTTCACCTTCCCGACGGTCTGCTTCAAATGGGTTTGTACCCGTTTGGACGCAGGACCGTTTGGCCCCAAACGGTCTCCAAACCGTTTGGTGCCAAACGAGTTTGCACCCGTTTGGACGACGGACCGTTTGGCCCCAAACGGTCTCCAAACCGTTTGGTTCCAAATGAGTTTGCACCCGTTTGGACGATAGACTGTTTGGCCCCAAACGGTCTGGTGCCAAACGAGTTTGCACCCGTTTGGACGACGGACCGTTTGGCCCCAAACGGTCTCCAAACCGTTTGGTGCCAAATGAGTTTGCACCCGTTTGGACGACGGACCGTTTGGCCCCAAATGGTCTCCAAATCATTTGGTGCCAAACGAGTTTGCACCCGTTTGGATCCAAACGGTCTTCAACCCGTTTGGAACCAAACGGTCTTCAACCCGTTTGATCTTCAAACCATTTTGACTTCAACCAAACCTCAATAATACTGTTCTATTCTAATAAACTTGTTTAAATTCAAATTTCAGAACTCTAACTTTTGTTTTTCTTGACAAAAATTTCAGAATGGCCTCCCCTGCAAAGCAACCAACAGGAACAGCTGACGATCCTTTCTGGACAAAAGAGGAATTAATAGCTGAACGGGTGAAGCTTCAACAAATAGTTGATCACTATAAAAAGACTGGACAGGTCCCAGCAGAGGTGGACCTGATCGATGTCATGCATGATATAAAACGCATCAACCGCTGCTTAGATGAAGAACCTTCTGAAGAGGAAGTTGAAGAAATCTCATCCGATGAATCCTCAGAATATGAGCCTTCACCGGAGGCAAAATCCCCTACCAAACAGTCCATGGGGAAAAGGAAGGCCCAAGCAACCACCTCAGCACCACAACCAAAGAAGAGGGCAAGGAAGCAGGTTCGCCCTGCCACTGCAAGGGAACAAACCCTGGCAGGCTTCATCCCACCAACCTCCATCCAACCAATCACCACCATCACCGCCACCCCTGCCACCATCACCGTTCCTATTTCCCCCCCCCATTACCACTTCAACACCACCACCAGAAAATCTTCACATCCATACCCTCCCATCCATTAAACAAACTCTAAAACCGACAAAGTACGTTTTCCCAAGCGTACTTATGAAGATGGGGATCTACAATAGAATCCTCACTTTGCTTGATAATTCCAATCTCTCTCGACTTTGCTTTGTCACCGAACCCTCATACGTCGATCCTACAACAGAATTCTTCACCTTTTTCACTAGAGAAGCAGTGGACACTTTGGATAAAGCACAGGACGGTGGTGATCGTAGAATATCCACCAGAATCTTCAATAACAAAGTGGTCATAACTGAAAATATGTTGAATACAATCTTTATAGATAACCAAGAGCAACTGAAGAAAGACAAGGTTGTTGGCACAGAAAACCCCAAGTTCAACAAACACAACTTCTGGAAATCTTTAACGGGGCTACCAGTTTATGATGCAAAAAAATGTAAAGCATCAAACATTCAATCGGGTCTAGTGTGCACACTTCACAAAATCCTTGCTGGCGCACTCTTCCCCAGGTCAGAAGGAGGAAATGTAATCCTATCAGACCTCTTTGTTATCTGGTCCATCCTAAATGGGTTACCAGTCAACATTGGACGTCTTATAATTCAAAAACTATCAGCTTACGCCCTGGGGAAAGAAATATGCATGGGTGGTCTTATCACATCAATTATCAAGTACCTTAAGATGGATAGACCACTACCCAGATGCACACAAATAAAGGGTGACATCCTTACCAACGAGCAAATGTTAAAGAACTCCTTCATCATAAAAGAAAAGGATGGCAAGCTACACTACGTCTTCTGCCCTATAGCAAAATCCTTCCGCACATTGCTCCCTCTACCTGAGCTTGCCGATTATGACAAAGACAAGCTCCTATTCTCAGATGACGAGATTACAAATCTCATGTCTTCAGTCACAATCATTGAGAAGAAAGCAACAATAGGACAAACGGAGCTTAGCATAACCACCCCGGCAGAAAAACCAACAAAAATTCCTACAAAACGACCTTCCAGAAGGCTTTTGAAGGAACAGGAGCTGTCCGGGACACCAACATCCAAACCCCACCCTGAAGCAGAAACCACCCTCCCAGAAGAACAAATAACAACATCATCACTAGACTCTTTCATAATGAGTCTAAATGTTGATCTCGATACCACCACTCCACCATCCACCATCCCAACATCCACCACCCCACCATCCTCTTTTTTTCAACAATCCACCACTCTTCCACCTTTTTCCACATCACCCTTCTTCCCTTCGGGCATCCCATTTTCCGCTACAATGCCCGAATTCACTACTTTCACCTCTGTCGACTTTCCATCAACATTACCGGACTCACTTTTCTCTCCGGATATACCACCACCCTTCTCATCCACCGCCGCCCCGACACCGCTAGTGTCCCCTTCCACAGTCACCACACAGTTCGCGGGACCATCAACAGTGTCCTTTTCGCACGACACTACCACCACCATTCCACCCCGACCCCAGCCGCCCCACCCTTCTCTTACTGGGGTCCCTTTCACTAACGTCGGTGAGGAATTCGGACGACAATTCGACACCATCCGAAACCTCCTCACCGACCCTTCTAACATATTAAATTCTATTTTTTCTTGTGTACAGGGTCTAACAAAGCAGGTCACCAAGATCGACGAGCATAACCGCGCCATGCCAAGCATCCTCCAAGAAATCCAGCAACGAAAAGATTTAGTGGCTAAGCAAGTTGATCATGTCGACAGCCACTACAAAACCTTGCTCGAGCTAGTCCTTGGAGTCCAAAGCCAGCACAAGGCGATGGCAAAGCAAGTCGAGAGGATCTCAATGCAGACTCAACCTTTGCCTGAGACCCTCCGCAAACTCAAGCAGCAACAACAAGCTTTCAGCACGCGCTTGGATGACATCAGCATCACCCTCACAAAGCTACACAACCACCAAGAGGATTCATCAAACAATGAGCTTAATCACCTAAGAGCTCAAGTAACTGACCTCACCGCACGACTCCTCTCGGCTGAAGCACGCTATTCTGATTTAAAAGAAACCCATGACGCACTACTCGAAAAACACGAGCACGTGCAAGTGGCATACGACGAGCTTCAATCCATCCATCGTCAATGCAAGAGGAAAGCACATAAGAATTCAACTGATAAATCAGCTGCAGATAAAGACAACGAAGATGAAGATTCTGATTCTTCGGCTGACTCCAACAACAGCACCTCCTCAAGTGATAATTCTGATAAACCAGGTGATGCTGGGGAGGGTCCCAGCCATAGAACAGAACCCAAACAACAGAAGGATCACCATGACGGTGATAAAGATCCCAAATCCCCACACAATGATAATGTTAACATGTCGTATGGGGATCAATTTCTTGACTATTCCGCTATGGGATCCATCGGGGAGGCTGCTAAAGACGCGGCTTTCGCTGCGTTCCACCAATGTATAATAGGAACCAGCGCCAGCCCTCCCGCAACAGCTGTCCCACCCCTCTCAGCGCTCGGCACGTCAGCAGCTTCACTTCATGACGAGGACGAATCAGAATGAGTGCGTCTAGATACTGATGAAGAGCTCGATTCTGCCTCGGACTCAGACGACGACATACAGGGCTATGAGGAAGCTCCAGAACTATCTCTTAACTCCCCTCCACAAGAACTTCCCCCGCCACCACCCCTACTGCACAAAATGCATGACCTAGATATGGCGGCCATCTCCACATTAGATGCTCATGATATTTTCATACTGAACACTATCGTGGACGATGCAAAGGCAGGGGAAGATACTATCTACCACAATACTAAAACAAAGCGCAAGATGACACATGAAGACTTCCGCAACATCCTGCGACCTCGGTCGACAATGCCAATGTCTATCTTCCGTGTCCTTCTCGCCAACTGTATAGAAATATACAGAAGTCCTAAGAGGCAGCAGCCTGTTTTTAATGCCTCGCCCGCCCTATCAATGGGCCTGCTATACAAGGACATCCAAGAAAAATCAATCGAACGAATGCGTGCCAGTTTAACACGACGAGCACGTTATCTTACCGTGCCTTTCCAAGTTTCAGATCATTGGTTATTCATGCTTGTTGATACCGAGGCTCGAGACGCAACAGTTTATAACTTCTGCAGCGCTGAGCTACCAGCCGGTACAATTAACTTTGTAGGTGAAGCAGTAGGTGAAGCATGATGTATACCCTTTCGGCTGCTAAAGCTAATCTGGGCTGCACGCCCATCTCTCCGCCAAGACTGGAGCCAGCCTTGGTTCAAAATAATAAACCCACAAGTCCAAGATGTCGAGGAATCCGGGGATTGCGCTTTCTGCACCATACGTCACATCCAAGCACTGAACCAAGGAATCCCATTCTCTGATCTGGTTGCTGAAGATTTTCATTCCTTGCAAGGACGTTATGCCATGGAGCTCATCTGTGATAGACGGATCTTCAAGGACCCGACAATGGCGCCCGATGATGTCCCTCGCTACCTTTTCTCCGCTATCCAGCGACCGCAGTGGCGACCCTTCCGACAAACTCTGAAGGAGTCAGAGAAATCAAAGGAACTGGCCTTAACAACCAAGCAAAGCAAAGGCGACATAGATCCTTTGACTGCCATCAAACCATCTTTCCCAGACTTTGATCTCGGTTCTTGCAAAGGCCTCTCTGACTACGAACTATGTCTCATCATGTCAAGGCTCTCCGCCGAGAAGGATGAACTTGTGTTCATGTCTGGTGAAATTCTCATAATGGCAGACACTCTTCGAGAAACTTTACAAGTTAAAGGATCCCTCTCTGTAAGCCTAATGGCTGCCTATCAATTTCTCCTTGGCCAAAATAACCCTACAACTTATATGGCGTCTCCATATTTGAAGGATGACCTTTTAAAGCTAAAGCACTTCGGCGCAGCTGAAACACTGATCTCCTATCTACAACATACAATGCTGAAGTTCATCATGCTACCCTTCCTCTATCATGAACACTGGCTGCTCCTGGCAACAAACCTACCAGAAGGAACAACTACGATTTATAACAGTTCCGACAGCCAGTACAATCCTCGACAGAAGAATTATGTCGTGACGCCAAAAATGCCCACGGAGGTAGTGGCGAAAGAATGTGCCGAAAAATTAATCGATTTTCTAAGTCAGCACACAAATGCTTACGACAAAGAACACTTTCACCGCCCTTCCTTCAGCCACAAGTGTCCCCAACAAATTTGACAATCAAACGACTGTGGCTTCCATGTCCTCTATTGGATCTACACCATCATAGTTCTCTAAAAACCAGTAGAGGATATGACTGACGTAGACTATCATGCCCTGCGAGGACAATTTGCAGCTAAACTCCTTCAAGCACCAGGGGCAAGCTCAGGATTAACTTAGCCTGTATCCCTTGTCCTCGTACTACTCTACCTATCACTTTGACACTCTGAGGACAGAGTGCGTGATAAGTTGGGGGGGGGTACTTTAGACATAGGTGAGGTATCATCTCTATATCCTTCTTTCTCCATCTTCTCCCACTTTTTTGTATAAATTTTCTCGGTTTCCGTTACACCTTTAGCTTCCTTTCCTTAGAATAAAAGTCACCCTCAGCTAGCTTTAGAATCAGGTTAGTCCTCAAAAGTAAATAGCACTTAGACATACAATGGCGACTTAATAATATCCCTCCACCTTGAGCTTCCATGCTTTTGTTTCACTTCTATATTTGACTCTCCATTGGTCAATATCAAGGAAGAAATAAGCCAAGCTCTCAAGGACGAGAGGGGTATCAGGCAACTTCCGAATTAAGAAGTCTTGCAAGCGGACCACACAATAAGTGCATGTTGAAAAACTCTACGAATAGCTTTTCTCTCTTCAAATAAAAGAGGCTTGGCCGCCCAAAATAAATTCCAAAATAATCCCCAAATCCCAAGCCTGTTAGTTTTTTGAATAAAAGCCAGAGTGTTGAATAAAAACATGAGAGTTGTGCCATGCATAAGGACATATAAGAAGAGCCAATAAAGGTCTCACCCGGCTGGTACATTCAGCTGCCCTCATGAAGGCAGATGTGTCGTGCCCGGTAGTGGGATCCTAAGGTCTCCAAATATAAGAAAAGGCTGATAAAGAGCTCACCCGGCCGGTACATTCAGCTGCCCTCATGAAGGCAGATGTGTCGTGCCAGGTAGTGAGTCTCTACAAGCATAGATAAGCCCTCTCCCACAAAAAGGGAGAGTTACACTTTAATCCTTTAGCCAACCCTCATACCCACTCTAGTTACCGATAGGTTCTTCAGAGAGGTATAAAGCTGATTAGAGTCAACAACATGCACAAAATAAAAGTGGTCCCAATGCAAGCTACGAGATACGGAAGGAACTTGAGACCCATGCATCTCTCAAAAACCTGAAAGAGTGAAGGCAAGCAATAAGATCCGATATGATTTAAGGAGAACTCAGGTTGAGAATTGAAACAAGAGTATGGAAACCCTAACTAAATAAAATCGCCTCGCCACTGCATGTCTTAGCTCTATCTAACTTGAGGACAAGCTAGACTCTAAGTTAGGGGGGGTGATAACCTCTCACTTTGTGATGTTATTTTATTGGTTTTCCCTTGTTTTTTATACTCTTTCTTAGATAAATTAGATAGAATCATTAACTCTTCACCTTATTGCTGACACATCAATAGATTAACTTTTTTCTTCTTTATCCTTGCAGAAAAAAAATTACAAGACAGTTCAAGCCCAAATGGTCCCAAGACCGTTCAATGCCCAAACGAGTTCAGTACCCAAACGGGTTCAGCAACCAAACGGGTTCAGCGCCCAAACGGGTTCAGTGCCCAAACGAGTTCAGCAACCAAACGGGTTCAACGCCCAAACGAATTCAGAGCCCAAACGGGTTCAGCGCCCAAACGGGTTCAGCGCCCAAATGAGTTCAGCACCCAAATGGGTTCAGCAACCAAACGGGTTCAGCGCCCAAACGAGTTCAGCGCCCAAACGAGTTCATCACCCAAACGGGTTCAAGACCGTTTGGGCTCCACTAAAACCTATAAATATGACCCAAAGGGGTCCTCATGAGGGGGAGTTGTTTTTCAGACGCCCAAAGGCTGCCTCAATCATTCCAGAGCTCTTGCTACTTCCATCCTCCGCCCTGGGGCTACCGGTCTGAGACCCATACTCCATCTTGAATTTGCTTTCTCCTTCTTCGCCAAAGAAGGTGGGAAAGGAAGATCTCATCATCGTGCAACCTTTGAAGACTGGTGGATCATTTCTCTCTCTCTCCAAGGGGTTGACCTTCCAATCTCCTTCATGGGGATGATGCTCTCTCTCTCTCTCTTCTTTCCTCCTTCTTTATCCTAATCATGAGCGAGTAGTCTCTCTCACTAGGGTGCGGGGAGTAGCCCCGCTACCCATGCTTTCATAACATGTAAATGTAATCCTTAGGTTGTAATATAGAGTTCTTATCTTTGTCAGTTCGACATCAAACGATTAATGAATGCATGTTGCTTGATCTCCAACTTGTGTTATCTTTTATCTCTTAGTATGAATTGTCTACGTTTGTACTATTAGATTCGAAACTCGTTTGTATGTTGGTTCTTGGTGCATGTATTCACCATGCATCTGTTTCGATATCTAGAAGTGTATCTCAAGAAGTGGAGTAAACTCACTATCATCCGTTGCACTTTCATACTATGAAATGGAATCAGTTGACGTATGGAAGTGCAACCTTGATAAGTCGAGGAACACGCTTTGCGAGGGGAATGATGCAAAGTAATGTGACCATTTGTTCGGGAATGGATGGCGTTGCAACATTCCCGCACTTCTCGTAGTTAGATTTTCTGAAAGGAGGCTAAGTCTACAAGGATACTAACTGACTGGACTCTTTTGCAGGTTAAATTTTTCTTTACATGTGTTGATCGATGTGTAGTGGTGGTGAAAAACCGATCACACCCTAGTGATCTTTTATCATAGTTTAACTCATTAGATTTACTTGCTTTCTTTACTTTATTTTCACTTAGCTTAAAAACAACCAAATCAATCTTTTGATCTAAATACCAACTATTGAGTGATTAAGTGAAATTCCAACGTTTTCCATCTTGTTGGCAACAACAAGACCGTTGTCTCGAGGATTCGACCCTTAACTATACTACGATAAGACTTCCACGTATCTTAGCATACGTGGGTGGAGTTCTCTATCTAGTATAAGCAAGGCTAAACTTAAAGACTTACCATCTTTAGGATTTTTAGTGGCGTTGCAAAACTCCATCAGTTATGCAACTATTACAATGAAATGTAATGAGTTGCTGCACCTTGATGAGTGTTAATTAATGTACCTTGAGAATGGGGTTAAGCCCAAATGATGTGTATGATGTAATCATACCATGATGAGGATGAGAAATGAACTCATACCTTGAATTGATGATTCATTTAATGAAAAATAATGAGAATAAATAAGTATGATTGAATACTTATGATATCAATCTTTGCTCCTAGATGTGTGGAGCAATGGATTAGGGTTTGATCATTGATAATATGACCTTGAAAACCTAAATGGTTAATAATGGAAAACCTTAACCCTAATGATGGGAAGGTTGTATTTCTTTTATTGCATAAGCCTTGTAAGGCATGTTAAATACTTGTATAACAAGTATAATGATCAATGGCCTTGCAAGCCATGTTAATAAGTTGTTGCCTAGTAAGAGGTGACAAGATGTGTAATGGCCTGGTGAGCCATGTGAATACTTGCACACAAGTAAAATGAATACCTTGGTCTGAAGACCTAGAGGTAATGATTATCTATTACAGAGATAACAATGTTATGATCTAAGGGTTTAACTACCCAGATCCAGTAATCATGATGATGATAATGTGAAGGGATGAGAATTCCCAGTAATGTGATAAAGGACTGAGATCCCAAGTATCATGTGTTTTAAAGATTTGAAAAGTATGTGATAGATGTATTGTATCTTTCTTTGTAGCATCTATTATAATAGTTCTTGTTTGAAACATGGATGATGCTAAAAGATATGGTAATGCACTTAATTAATCAAGTGAAATTTCATCATGTAGTGCCCTGGCCATAGATCCATCATCGTCAGTAGCTGGTGATGGTGAAATGGGTTTTTCTGCGGGTTAATCTGGAGCGTATATTGTTGAATATGTGGGGTTTCTCCTAGCCGAAAATAGGAGGATTAGAGTGCAACTTTGGTTGTAGACTCAAGATGTGTATAAGAGCATGGTGAACAGGCCCATGGCTCAGTATGAAAGAGCATGAATGCATTCATGGCTCAGGGAGCACGGTGAACTGGCCCGTGGCTCAGATATACTAGCGTCGAGACATGTACCAAGGCAGGCTAGAGAAAGGGTAGCCTACGGGAGCCAACCATGTGACCGAGGTCACTTAAGCAAGAGACTGCGGTCCTACTTGTGGTCTCGCACTGACCGAGACGTGGGAGGTCATGGAGTCCGACTCTTCCTTGGACCTTGTATGGCACCGACTTTGGGTTTTGCAACCGAAGGTTGGATTTGAGCGGTACGGCTCACCTCCTCAGGGCATAAGTGTGATTGTAAAATGTAATCAGCCGTATAACATGTTTGCTTAAGGATTGGATACGGAGATTCATTGGATGATGTTGCATTTTCTTTGTGCATTCCTTAGTGGATAAATGTTAATTATGTTTCTTTATATTCTCTGCAAGGTAGACAGATGAATTACTTATCTACCATGGGTAGATGCAATGACCTCCTTGAGAATGGAGATTATCTTATTCTGTTCTATGATGAATAATTATGCCTGATAATGTAAAAGTAACCCCTGCTCAGTTTTAATTTAATAAACTGCAATAACAATGTTTTTGGCAGAGAGTTATATCTCTCGCTGGGGCAATTTTCAATTGTCTCACCCCCGTGGGAAACATTTTTAGGTATGCATGGGAGGCAAAGCAGAAATCCTAGAACAAGGAAAGAGCAACAACAACAGCAACAGTAGGGACAACAATATGATCTCAGGTGGAGATATTGTCTGTCTAGTCATACAGATAGTAGTCCTATGTGTTGTCTCTGTACTCTCAGGTCCTTAGAGTTTGTAGTCAGTTTCTTATGAATCAATCTGAGGTTTTGGCTTGATGCCTCGGGATTCGTATATTGTCTGTATATAATGTTTATAAGACAGTTGATGTTGTAATCTTCGAGAAGGAAAGGTACAAGTTGTGTACTTGTGAACCAGGATGAATTTGAAATACTTTGGTTCTTGTTTAAAGAGTTTTCCTATGAATGGAACTCTTTGAAAAAGTTTTAAATTTTCAGTGATTTTCAGTAATCCGCTGCAAATAACTCACTTCCACATTAATTAATCATGTTTTCACGAGACAATCGCCACATCTAGTGTTAGGACCAATTTTAGGGTTAACTCCTGAGAGAGTGAGACCCACAGGGAGAAGGTTAGAGAACCTAAACTGTAAGATATGAGAATTATGAGAAATATGTGATATCATATGTCCTAAACTAGACTACTCTTGAGTTCTTGAGATGAGTTGCTTTATGCATGATTTCTATGAACCTATTACACCCTAGATATCCCTGAGAGGACCAAACCTAAGAGATAGAGAGAGGCTGGTTATATATGTGCATGTGAATTTGAATATGAGCACCTACCATCTGGTTGAGGGAGAGAGTCCCAAGATCCTGGAGGAGGAAACTTTGTTAGTTTCTGTGAAAGCCTCATGCTCGGGTTGGTGGTACCTTATAGGAATCCAGTAGTGTTTATGAAAGAGAGTTTTGGGGTAGCATGTCTCATGGTAGAGAACCTATGAAAGAGTATCATTTTTGGTTTGGTTTGTGCTTATGTGGCTAGACCTTGTAACGCTACCACTAGTTCCAGTGAGGTAATCTCAGAACCCTAGACTAAGAGAGGAAAGATAAAGTATATGTTTATGTGATACTCATTGAGTGAGTTATCTTAGAGAGACTGAGCTTGGCACTACCCTCATGATATGGGTCAGGAGAACCTCAATTGTACTAGATTAAGTAGAGAGACTGAGCATGCCACTACCCTCATGATATGGGTCAGGACAACCTCAGTTGCACTAGATGAAGTTTTCATATATGTTTAACAAGCCACTCACATAAGTTTGTTTAGAATAACCATGATATAATAAATGTAAGGATGTGATGTAATCTCAAGACTTAATATATGGACATGACATGACATGAAGGAAATCTAATGGTTTAATAGATATCAATGCACAAATGGTAACCATATACATTAATAATGATGATAATGTGATATTGTTGGTTAATCTTGTGAGGAAATCACTAGTAAATGTTGTGATTTATTATGACCAATGAAATAAGATCATATGAATGAAACATGTTACATGAGATGTTATTCTTAGTGCTTAACGAAGATGAAAAATATAGTTCGATAGTTAGCACAACATAACGATTATGACACCTTGATATGATCTAGATGCATAAAGTGGTTTAATTATAGTCAACTCCTCCTAAAAGGCATATGTTAATGTTGAACATGTTCTAACAATTAGCTCAATAAAATGTTGATGACACCTTGATACGATGGGCTAACTTTTGTTAACTCCTTTAGAACATGGTAATATGATGTGGGAACCCTAATGCATGGGTAAAGATAAGGATGCAGCCCTAACATATGAAATATGTCATGACATAACCGGAATTTCAAAGCCAATGGATCAATCTTTTATGAAGGGGTGATTCACCTTAGATGTTTTAAAACCTTCTAATAGTGGTTTTGATAAGATTATGGGGATTTGTTTTTGGATATGTTGCACATAGAATGGCGTCCCACATGTGGGTGAAAACCGTTTGGTTTTTCTTGAATTAAGAGGATGGATTAATTTTGATGATGAAATTTCATTTAAGGTTTATAGGATGTGATAGAGTGATCTTTTGAAACTTTTAATCTCCAATAACATATTAGAATTCATATGTTTGGGTTATATTGAGAGTTCAAAGAGTTTGAGTAAAGTTGAGGGATAAAGTTATATTAACTTTATGTTTATGCTCCTAAGTACATGTGTCCCTTTTAAAGGAATAAATGGAGTATCCAAGAAGTTATATATTGATTCCAATAGCTATGATGATGATAAATCTAAGTTTAAAATTTCATGAAGTTTCAAGATCACTTGAGAAAGTTAATTGGGTTTGAAATCAATGAATTTGTTGATGGATTATTTGAGCTTGACTATGATATTTGATCTTTTAGCCTAAGTATAGATCTTCCTTGGAATGCCATGCACCCTTAGTTGCTGATGTAAAGAGGATCCATAGATTAGGTGTTTCGTAGGTCACATCACAGCTGCAGGAAAGTAAGTAGTGGACAAGATTATCTTTGTTACCCTGTGGTTAGAAGATAGTCAGGGGTGTCTGGAGGCTACGATGTGTTGTTAGGTTTTGTGATAGATCGTGGGATGGAGACCGATGCTGATTCTAGAATCCACCTCGCCTCTTCTTCTCAAGTCATTTGACCCCTCATTTGTACCCTGTCATGAAGAAACGAGTGAGTTCCACCTTCTCGTCCTCATGAGTTCTCCACTCCACTAAGAAAGTAAAGCATGAGATGGGAGAAGAAGGAAGAGTGGTCTGGGAGAAGACCTCAATGGAATTTAAGCACCTTTAAACCCTCACAAAGACAGTGGGAGGTAGGGATTCATGCTTTGGGTTGAGATCTAAGTAGACAAACTTAGGGTCATCGGAAAAGAAGACTGGCTTTGGATGTTGTGTAGAGTCCATCCCACTATACAAGGAGGTCAGTTTTATGTTCAACGATGTATATTGAAGCTCAGTGGTCTTCCTTCATGAAGTTACAAGGATCAAAGGCATTTTTCCTCTCTTTTTTTCTCTGCCATGCCAGGACCTTAGGGCGGTGAGCCTACCTAGATGGAGATCTACTGCAACAATTGAGGAGACAAGTGACTGAGGCATACCCTTTTGAGCTGTCTAAATTGGATGGATCCTGAGATCAAAGAAAGGAGGAGCAAATTGATGGCAAATCATCATCATAGACAAGAATAGTGACGGTGGCTCTATACCATATCAACTTAAATAGGAAAATTGGGTGTGATGTGTCGGGTGAGAAACAAAGAAAGAAAGTAGTGGGATTGAACCACATCCAGAGGCAAGAACCAATTCAACCTCCCAGAACCCACCGGCTGAGACCAAAATACCACCCCAGCTCAAAGTGTGCATAGGAGGAGTGAGTCGCGCCCCACAGGGACACTGGGAGGTGTCCCATTGGCGCAAAAAGCTTAATACCTTAGAAAAGACCAAGATGTTGTACAACTCATAAAAATTAGCTCGGTTATCAAAACATTGCAAATAAGGTACCCAAGGTCTCAGAAAAAATAGAAGAACAAGATAGAACCATAATATTAGCAATTAAATTCTTAAATATTAGGGTTATCATGTAAGGTGTAAAATGGTCTTCAGTAAATGAAGACCTAAAATCATGACATTGTACCAGTAGCTCTTAAATGTTATGTATAACACATATGATGTCATATATGATGATATCAACATGAAACCATGTGATTTTCTTTATATGGCTAATTAGGGCTAATAACCCTAATTAATGTGCAATAATTGCAAAGATGCTTAATAAATCCTAAAAATTGGAGAGTAAGCTTATATCAGTAACTGGAAGGTAATATATAATTAGGAGATCATAATTATGCATATAAATAAGGTTGCATGTTTAAGGATCCTATAATGATGAGAAAACCCTGATTGGATCAACGTATATAATCTAGGGTTAATACATACATATGTTGATATGGAAACTAATGGTCATACAATTGATTCTAATCTGGAATACAACATCAGTTACATGAATCCCATATAACAATGATGATAAGACAAGTAATAAAGAACATATCCTAATGAACTAAGTAAAACCCTAATAGACATTATTAGGGTTTAGACAATATATAAAGTAATGGAGAATCTAATGTTAGTACATGATCTTGCCTTAATCAGGGTTTGACCAAGAGTGATTGTAACTCAGTATATATGATGATTATGTTTGTCCTTTATCAAGGTATGCCCTTACCTCCTACTTGTCCTACTGTATAGTATGGTTGTGTTATATGTGTACAAATGCTTGGAAAATGGTATTGGATTAAATGATTGTTCTTGTATAATATCTTGCTTGATTTTCTGTACTTATATGGCTATAAAGACATGAAACATTAGATACCTAATCCATTATATGATAGAAGTAAATCTCTTTGGTAGAATAGTGCATTGATGAAAGTAGTAAATCTCTTTGACATAATAGTATATGTGAGCACTAAATCTCTTTGACAGAATAGTGAATATATGAAAGTACTAAATCTCTTTGACAGAATAGTACATGTGAGCAGTAAATCTCTTTGGTAGAATAGTGCATGTTGTTGATCAACTTCATATATAATGGAAAATGAGCTTAAAATATGTGTTCTCTTTTCTTAATGAACATATTTGTGAAAGTATATACTTTTTCTTACATTTCTTTATAATTTCCAAGTTCTAGTTTTATCTTATTGCTAAGCTTAGTAATGAGAGGTATATCTAAAAGACACATAGACGTACTCAGTACAATATTCTGGAATATTGTGCAGACATGTACCACATGTAATCTTTGTTTTAGGTATGTGGGCATATGATCTTGAAGAATCAAGATAGTTGAGAGTTGTATGGCGAGTTGATCTACATGTGGATCTATTGTCTTAAGATCCTATTATTTAGTGGTAGTACGTGTATATGTAGAAGTTTGATGTATAATATGTAATATTAAATGTTGTAACAATTCATTATGCAATTATATGTTGAATGGTGAATATGTGTTTTATGGTTTTATTATTGTTCATGTGCATGTGCTATTGTTGTTTCCTTCTGTCTTCCTTTGATTTTCTTCTTATTAGCCTAGTTTGGGGTGCTTAAATTGGGATTCTCATTGAGGTGATGTTTCGATTTGCAAATCACACAATAGATTAATATTTAGAAAATCCAAGGACGTCATAGGTGGTATTAGAGAATGTAACGACCCCGTTTCCCAGTAACCCCCAATTAAGGAAGATCAAGAAGTAAGAGCCACTATCCCAAAATAGGATCAATGGTTTTGCAAATAATAAAAAATAATTAATAAATTCTACCAAAGGCTAAGTTTAAAATAGGATAAAAAATTATTTTCACATTCAAAAATAGGAAACTAGAACCTTATCCACTGTAGAGTTCTATATAACTAAATCCTCCTTTATGGATTAAATTTATTCTTCACAAATTCCACTTTAATGTTTGTCCCATTTCAGATATTACTAAATTGCCAAAAAATAATACGTCGGTCAGTATAAATGAATATACCGGTATGTGTTGACTACTAAAATATTGCATATTTTTTCTAACAACCTAATCACATCAAATAGTTGTTAACAATGCTAGATTACATTTTTTAATATGACTTGCCAACCACTTTTACTCATACTCTGGGATATCCTCTCTTAGGGTTTAGGCCTTGCAAGGGACCTAAGGCTACCTTCTCCATCTTGAGCTTGATACCTGGGGTCACATCTCTGGGTGTTTTGTGGTCTTTCCTTTGGGGTTTGACCACCTCTGACCTTTCCACTGGGGCTTGGTCTCTCATCTTACATCCAGAGATGGTACGTAGGTTCGGGCAAGTCATATATATACTTAAATTGTGATAATCATATTCACTTTAAAAATTGAAGAAATAAAATCACCCAAGCAGTTTATTTCCATGCAATCGATAAAACATCAAAAAACGCCAGGAAACTAAAGCAAGTACTCATAATTAACCACACACCTGATTTGGAGATCTCACAGGAAATAAGCATAATCCAATCCAATCAGGAAATCCTAGCAATCAATCAAGCCAATCACACAAGCACAACAAAATCCTAAAAAGCATATACAACCTATACACTATATACTCATCGAGAACTTACTTTATTGACTTGGGATTACTTCCTAGGGTTTCTAATCCAAATTAGGGTTTCCTTAGGGTTCCTGAGATCTATTTCTCAACTTTCCCTTTTTATGTCAACAAAACCCTAAAATACCAACATATATACAAAACCCTAATTACTCAACTGATTCATATTAAAACCTATTTGTTATCAATTTGTCTTAGGATTAACCAAACTTCATCTCATACATAGGATCTCGAAATATAACTCATTAAAAGTCATTAATAGCCAAATTAGGGTTTCTAAGCCCATTAATGCACTTTATTCATATGAAACCCTAAATTAACCAATTAAGCACATGGATTATCCTTTTAGACTCAAAACATCCTTTTTATTATCAACAAGATAATATTCACACAAAACATCCATGTTACCTTTCCCAATTTCATTAATCATCAAATTAGGGTTTCTTATTCGTAAAAGCATTAAATATAGAAGCTTTATTTACTTTTTGAACTAAGAATAGATACATGCTTCAAAATTATTTTTATTGTAATCTACATATTTTTTTGATGAATTTTCAAATATAAATCGTCTCCATCCAATTTACCAATAATTAGTTATGATTTTTACTAATTAATCTTTTTATGACCAATGGGGTCTGCCACCTTGGTTGGGTCGGCCAATCATGCCTTGCCAACTTAGTGTGGACCGCCCACGTGGACGTACGCTCAATTAATTGAAAATATAATGAAAGGACAACTTTGCCCTTACCTGTAAAGAGGAAAGGTTGGGGCAAGCTGGTAATCTCCCCAAAAATTGTCTTCAACCTCCGCACTTTGCCTCTTAGTGAGCTAAGGATCAACTCAAGGGTTGATTCCATGCCCTACTACACCTACACGTGAACCAAGATTGCCTAAAGCTCTGGTTTGATCCTCTGAACTTGACTACCACACCAATTCTTTATTCACTACTCTCCACCACCGGGACGACACCACACTATCACCGACCAAAGCTCCTCCCAATCGAGGTCATAGGTCAAGGTAGAAACTCAAATTGAGGGCACGATTGTATTCATCAATGTTGTCCGGTCTTGTGAAGATGATTTAGGGGTTTGCTGGTACTACACATCACCCCCTTATATAGGGTAGAATTCACATGAGAATCTCAATTCATACCAAATTGGGGAAATCTCAAATCTTCCTCAAAAGTCCAACAATGTCAGTGTTGATCGATTTAGAAGGTCTCCTGAACTCGTTGGGTGGTTTCCAAGAACTATCGTGCATTAGAGATCAAGTTGTTTAAAAAGGAAATTCTCCTGGTTTCCTTCTCGGGTTGGGATCTAAATAAAGACCCAGCACTGTCGGATCATGAGACTTGTGATGCAAATCGTGAGATCTAGGGTCCAGACCGCCCGCGCTATAAAAAAATCTAAATTTTTGTTTCCAATTACATTGTGAAATTTAATGTGATTAATCCATTATCCATTCACTTTAGGAAAACTTGCAAAAACCATAACTCTCTCTTGGTTTATCCTTTTTCTTCTTTATTTTAGGGAAAGTCTTGTATTAGAATTATCTACTCATATCCCAAGTTTGAGTCCCACACTCGGAAGGATGAAGGTGTTTTATTCACATGCAAGTTATTAGACTTAAAGCATAGTTTATTCATATTTTCTCTCTCTTTCACTTATATCTTCTTTATTTGTATTCCTTGTATCACAAGAAATCATATGGATTCAAAATCCACTCCATTATGAACAAACTCTTAGCCTTCTAGAGAATTCCACATTATTCTTAACATATCTAAATTTCTCTTATTATCAGATTCCCTTTTCCTCATTATTCTGTTTTAACTATATTGGGCTTATTATTGAACAAGGCCTACGAAGACATTCAAGAAAAGGACATTTAGCAAAGAAATCCACAAAAAGAACTAAAATCACACAATTTTCATAATCATACATCTTTATTGGAGAAGTTGCATTGCAATGCATACAAGTCCAAAAATTGGGATTGTAACAGAGAATGAACAATAGCAAAGTCTGACATTAGCTCATAATGCAACTCAAACTAAAGAAAACCTTGAACTTAAAAAATCTTTAGGGTTAGATTAGTCATCTTTTCGAGACTTGATCTGACCTAGCCTCTAGATTAGTACCTAGATGTCTGACAATAAGGTCCAGACTGGTACTTGTTGTATAGAAGGTCCTTAGGTGTCGTTCTTTCCTTATAGTGCATCAGTATGGGACATTGCATTATTTGGAAATGATGTACATCATGGGAATAGAAACCTTTGACATATGATGCATCTATGTTTTGGGTAGCTACACCAGTCTACACCCTATTCTCACCCTTTTCACTAGGTGACATGGCACTAGACTCTCTACTATGTGTGGGACATTTGTTTTTTGGATTTGGTTTTTTATTCCAATAGGATCGAACCTCAATAGTTTTCTCTGATGCTTGTTGTATTGGAGAAAATTGTATAATATTTTATTATATATGTAAGTATTATAAAAATGTGTCCCCACAAATGTAGGAGTAGGAGGTGGTCATGCAACCTAATTGAAAGTGTATGACATCAGTCTAGAAGAGAGAGTAGTTCTAGATTAGATGTCTAGAGCCTTGTTGGGATATGTGATAGATGGAATAGACAATCTGAGTTTATATGTTGTTATATAAGTTTGATATAGTAATATAAGATGGTTATGATGATCACTGTTGTCACTAAGGATTAAGGTTTAGTTTTGAGGACTTGAGATAAGCTTTGATGATGTATGTATGTTTTGGAAGATAAGATAAGCTAAGCTAAGACATGACATCAATCAACATGAGCCTCAAGACCTTTTATAAAGGAGGACCTCTAGTGTTAGGACTAGTTTTATGGTTAACTCCTGAGAGAGTGAGACCCATAGGGAGAAGGTCAGCGAACCTAAACTCAAAGATATGGGAATTATGAGAAATATGTGATATGATATGTCCTAAACTAGACTACTCTTGAGTCATTGAGATGAGTTGCTTTATGCATGATTCATATAGATCTTTTAAACCCTAGATGTCACTGAGAGGACCAAACACTGTAGATAGAGAGAGGATGGTTATATATGTGCACGTGAATTCGAATATGAGCACCTACCATATGGGTGAGGGAGAGAGTCCCAAGACCCTGGAGGAGGCAACTATTTTAGTTTTTGTGAAAGCCTCATGCTTGGGTTGGTGGTACCTTATAGGAACTTAGCGGTGTTTATGAAAGAAAGTTTTGGGGTAAGCATGTCTCATGGTAGAGAACCTATGAAAAGAGTGTCATTTTGGTTTCGTTTATGCTTATGTGGCTAGATCTTGTAAAGCTATCACTAGTGCCAATGAGGTAATCTGATAACCCTAGACTAAGATAGGCTAGATAAAGTATATGCATATGAGATACTCATTGAGTGAGTTATCTCAGAGAGACTGAGCATCGCACTACACTCATGATATTAGTCAGGAGAACTTTAGTTGGACTAGATGAAATTTGATATAGGTTTAACAAGCCAGTCACATAAGTTTGTTTAACACAGTTATGATAGAATATATGTAAGGATGTGGTCTCGAGACGTAATATATGGACATGACATGAAGGAAATCTAGAAATGGTTTAATATATATTAATGCATAGATGGTTAACCATATACATGAATAATGATGATTATGTGATATTGTTGGTAAAATTTGTGCGGAAATCACTAGTAGATGTTGTAATTTATTATGATCAATGAAATCAGTTCATATGAATGAAACATGTTTCATGAGGTGTTAATTTTAGTTCTTAATAAAGATGAAAAATATAGTTTGATGGTTAGCACAACATAACGAGTATGACACCTAGATATGATCAAGATAGATAAAGTGTGTTAACTATAGTTAACTCCTTCTAAAAGACATATGTGAATATTAAACATGTTCTAACATTTAGCTCAATAAAATTTTGATGACACCTTGATATAATGGGCTAACTTTAGTTAACTCCTTTAGAACATGGTAATATGATGTGGGAACCCTAATGCATGGGTAAAAATACGGATGCAACCCTAACATATGAGAGATGTCATGACATAACCAAAATTTCTATGTCATTTCTTCAATCTTTTATGAAGGCGTCATTCACCTTATATGTTTTCAAACCTCCTAATATTGGTTTGTGTATGAATATGGGGCTTTTTTGGATATGTTTCATATAGAATGGTGTCCCACTTGTGGGTGAAAATCGTTTGGTTTTTCTTGAAGTAATAGGATTGCTTAATTTTGTGGAAACAATTTCTTTTAAGATGTGTAGGATGTGATATAGTGCTCTTTTAAAACTTTTAATCTCCAATAACATATTGGAATTCATATGTTGGGGTTATATTGAGAGTTCAAATATTTTGAGTAAAGTTGATAGAGACAATGATATTAACTTTATGTTTATGTTCCTAAGTAGATATGTACCTTTTAAAGGAATAAATAGAATATACAAGAAGTTATACCTCGACTCCAATATCTATGATGATGATAAAGCTAAGTTTAAAGTTTTATGAAGTTTCAAGATCTCTTGATAAAGTTAATTGGGTTTGAAATCAATGAAATTGTTGATGAATTATGTAATCTTGACTATGATATTTAATCTTTTAGCCTAAGTGTATCTCTTCCTTGGAATGTCACACACCCTTAGTTGTTGACGTGAAGAGGAGCCATAGATCTGGTCTTTCACAAATCACATCTTAGCCATAGGTAAGTAATCAGTGGACAAGATTATCTCTCTTACCCTACAGTTCAAAGATAGTCAGGGGTCACTAGAAGCTATGATGTGGTGGCTGGTTTTGTGATAAATTGTGGGTCAAGGCACGATGCTAATCCTATAATCCACCTCGCCCCTTCTTTTCAAGTCCTTTGACCCCTCATTTGTACCCTATCATGAAGAGACGAGTGAGTTCCACCTTCCTGTCCTCGTTAGTTCTTCACTGCACCAAGCAAGCAAAACATGACATGAGAGAAGAAGGAAGAGTGGTCTGGGAGAAGACCTCAATGGTATTTAAGCACCTTTAAACCTTCACAAATCTAGTGGGAGGTAGGGATTCATGCTTTGGATTGAGATCTGGGTATACAAACTCATGGTCGTTAGAAAAGAAGACTTGCTTTGGATGTTCCGTAGAGTCCATCCCACTGGAGATGGAGGTCAATTTTATGTTCAATGATGTAGATAAAAGCTCTATGGTCTTCCTTCATGAAGTTACAAGTCTCAGAGTCATTTCACTTTTTTGTGCTTTGCCACGTCAGGAGCTGACGGTGGTGAGCCTACCTAGATGGAGATATGCAATGATACTCATGGAGAAAAGTGACTGAGGTATACCCTTTTGAGCCGTCTAAACTAGACGGAGCCTGAGATCAAAGAAAGGAGGAGCAAATTGATGGAAAATCATCATCGGATACAAGCACAATGGTAGAGACTATATTCCATATCAACATGAATAAGGAAATTGGGTGTGATGTGTCGAACGAGAAATGCAGAAAGAAAGGAGCAGGATTGAACTGGGTCCAAAGGCACTGTCCAGTTTCAACTGACCCAGACCAAAGAGCTACCCCAGCTCAACATGGGCATAGGAGGAGTGATCTGCTCCCCCCATAGGGCCACGTGGCGGTGTCCCATTGGTGGAAAAGGTAAATACCTCAGAAAATACCAGGATCTTGTATAATTCATAGAAATTTTTTCGGTTATCAAAAAATGCAAATAAGGTACCAAAGTTCTCAGAAAAATGAGTAGAACAAGATTGAATCATAATATCAATGATTAAATTCTTAAATACTAGGGCTATAATGTAATATGTAAAATGGTCTTTTCTTATCTAATAAATAGTAAATGAAGACCTAAAATAATGACAATGCACCAGTAGTTCTTAAATGTTATTTAAACACATATGTTGACATATATGATGATATTTCAACATGAAACCATGTAATTTTCTTTATATGTCTAATTAGGGATAATAATCCTAATTAATGCGCAATAATTGCAAAGATTCTAAAGCAACCTTGAAAATTACAGTGTAAGTTTATATTAGTAACAGGATAATATATAAATGTTGATGACACCTTAATATGATGGGACAACTTTAGTTAACTCCTTTAGAACATGGTAAAATATAATGTGGGAACCCTAATGCATGAGTAAAGATAAGGATGCAACCCTAACATATGAGATATGTAATGACATAACTAGAATTTCTAAGTCGTTGCTTCAATCTTTTATGAAGGGGTGATTCACCTTAGATGTTTTAAAACCTCCTAATAGTGGTTTGGATATGATTATGGGGCTTTGTTTTTGGATATGTTGCACAAAGATTGGTGTCCCACATGTGGGTAAAAATTGTTTGGTTTTTCTTGAAGTAAGAGGATGGCTTAATTTTGAGGACGAAATTTCTTTTAAGGTATGTAGTATGTGATAGAGTACTCTTTTGAAACCTTAATATCCAATATCATATTGGAATTCATATGTTTGGGTTATATTGAGAGTTCAAAGAATTTGAGTAAAGTTGAGAAATGATATTAACTTTATGTTTATGTTCCTAAGTACATATGTCCCTTTCAAAGGAATAAATGGAGTATCCAAGAAGTTATATCTTGATTCCAATAGCTATGATGATGATAAAGCTAACTTTAAAGTTTCATGAAGTTCAAGATCTCTTGAGAAAGTTAATTGGATTTGAAATCAATGAATTTGTTGATGAATTATGTTAGATTGACTATGATATTTGATCTTTTAGGCTTAGTATAGCTCTTCCTTGGAATGTCACGCTCCCGTAGTTGTTGACGTGAAGAGGAGCCATGGATTTGGTATTTCACATATCACATCTTAGCCACAATCAAGTAATCAATGGATAAGATTATCTCTATTACCCTGTGGTTAGAAGATAGTCAGGGGTGACTGTAGGATATGACGTGGTAGCTGATTTTTTCATAGATCGTGGGTCAAGGAATGACACTAATATTAGAATGCACCTCACCCCTTCTTTTAAAGTTGGTTGACCCCTCATTTGTACTCCGTCATGAATAGACGAGTGAGTTCCACCTTCTCGTCCTCGTCAGTTTTCCAATCCACAGAGCAAGCAAAACATGAGATGAGAGAAGAAGGAAGAGTGGTCTGGGAGAAGACCTCAATGGAATTCAAGCACCTTTAAACATTCAAAAAGATAGTGGGAGGTAGGGATTCATGCTTTGAGTTGAGATCTAGGTGGACAAACTCGGGATCATTAGAGAAGAAGACTGGATTTGGAGGTTGCGTAGAGTCCATCCCACTATAGATGGAGGTTAGTTTTATGTTCAAGGATGTAGATCGAAGCTCTGTGGTATGCCTTCATGAAGTTACCAGGCTCAGAGACATTTTGCCTCTTTTGGGCTCTGCCATGCTAGGACCTGATGGTGGCAAGCCTACCTAGATGGAGATCTACAACGACACTTGGGGAACAAATGACCGAGGCGTACCCTTTTAAGCTATCAAAACAAGACAAATCATGAGATCAAAGAAAGGAGTAGCAAATCAATGTAAAATCATCACCAGAGATAAGCACAGCAATGGCGGCTCTATTCCATATCAACACGAACATGGAAATCGGGTGTGATGCGTCGAGAGAGAAACGGAGAAAGAAGGGAGCAGGATTAAACCGGGTCCAGAGGCAAGAACCAGTTCATCCGCCCAGAACGGACCGACCCAGACCAAAGAACCACCCTAGATTAGCGTGGGCATAGGAGAAGCAAGCCACGCCCCACATGGCCACATGGTGGTGTCCCATTGGTGCAAAAAGGTAAATACCTCAGAAAATACCACGATCTTGTATAATTCATGTAAATTATCTCAGTTATGAAAAAATTGCAAATAAGGTACCAAAGTTCTAAAAAAAATGAGTATAACAAGATAGAACCAAAATATCAATGATTAAATGCTTAAATATCAAGGTTATCATGTAAGACGTAAAATGCTCTTTTCATATCTAATAAATAATAAATGAATACCTAAAATCATGACAATGCACCAGTAGCTCTTAAATTTTATGTATAACACATATGATGCCATATATGATGATATTTTAACATGAAACCATGTAATTTTCTTATATGTTTAATTAGGGATGATAACCTTAATTAATGCACATAATTGCAAAGATTCTTAAGAAACCTTAAAACTACAGAGCAAGCTTATATTAGTAACTGGAAGGTAATATATCATTGCGAGATCATAATTATGCATAAGAATAAGGTTACATGTTTAAGGATCATATAATGATGAGAAAAACCTAATTGGATTAATGTACATAATCTAGGGTTAATACATACACATGATGATATGGAAACTAATGGTCATACAAATGATTCTAATCTCGAATACAACATTAGTAACATAGATACCACATAACAATGATGATAAGACAAGTTACAAAGCATATATCCTAATGAACTAAGTAAAACCCTAACATATATAATTAGGGTTTAGACAAGATATAAAGTAATGGAGAATCAAATGCCAGTACACGGTCTTGTCTTAAACAGGGTTTGAACAAGGGTGATATTTGACTCAGGATATGTGATGATTAAGTTTGTCCTTCTTCAAGCTACGCCCTTACCTCTTACTTGGCCTACTATTTAGTATGGTTGTGTTATATGTGTACAAATACTTGGCATATGGTATTGGATGAAATGATTGTTCTTGTATGATATCATGCTTGATTTTTTGTACTTATACGTCTATGAACACATGAAACATAAGATAGATGATCCATTATATGATAGCACTAAATCTCTTTGGTAGACTAGTGCATTGGTGAAAGTACTAAATCTCTTTGGCAGAATAGTACATGTGAGAACTAAATCTCTTTGGAAAAATAGTGCATTTATGAAAGTACAAAATCTATTTGGTAGAATAGTACATGTGAGCACTAAATCTCTTTGGTAGAATAGTGCATGTGGTTCATCAACTTTACATATAATGGAAAATGAGCTTAAAATATGTGTTCTCTTTTGTTAATGAACATCTTTGTGTAAGTATATACTTTTTCTTATATTTCTTTATAATTGCCAAGTTCTAGTTTTCTCTTATTACCATGCTTAGTAATGAGAGGTATATATAAAAGAAACGTAGGTGTACTCATTACAATATTCTTGAATATTGTGTTGACGTGTACCACATGTAATATTTATTTTAGGTATGTAGACATATGATCTTGAAGAATAAAGATAGTTGAGAGTTGTGTGGCAAGCTGATGTACATGTGAACATGTTGTCTTAAGATCCTATTGTTTAGTGGTAGTACATGTATATGTAGAAGTTTGCTATTCAATATGTAATATCAAATGTTGTAACAATTCATTATGTAATTATATGTTGAATGGTGAACATGTGTTTTATGGTTTTATTATTGTTCATGTACATGTGCTACTATTGTTTCCTTCTGACTTCCTCTAAGTTTCTTCTTCTTAGCCTAGTGTGGGATGTTTAAATCGGTATTCTTGCTAAGGTGAGGTTTTAATTTGAAAGTCACACAATAAATTAAGATTTAGAAAATCCAGGGACGTCACACCTTTCCACTCCCACTTTAGTCTTGCATTGGCTGGGGACTGGGAACTAGGAACCCTGACCCTAACCCCTCCTTTATATAGAGATGTACTGTGGGCTTCCCAGAGCACAACTACTACACATACAATTGAGAATCAATTGCTCTAAAAATTGTTGTTCTCTCAGGTTGTGGTAACCATGAGCGCCCAAGAAAGTCCTACCCGACTAGGGAGGGATAGCCACAGGAGAGAAACAACTGAGGATAATCATTTTGGGAGAGCATGTTGGTGACTAGTACACCACCAGGAGGGAAAACTCCTTCATGTTCATTCCTGTAATATGAGAGGAGTTCTAGTTGGTATGTGTGGACTGCTCTAGAGGCATGAGTCCTTTGGCTGCTACTAGGAGGGCAACATCAACTCACAGTCTGTAGCGAGATATAAAGAACCAGTACAACAGTTGT
The DNA here is from genome assembly GCA_963693085.1 of Alisma plantago-aquatica. Lineage (NCBI taxonomy): Eukaryota > Viridiplantae > Streptophyta > Magnoliopsida > Alismatales > Alismataceae > Alisma > Alisma plantago-aquatica. The sequence continues at coordinate 379,811,057 of OY856415.1, read as the reverse complement.
TTGAGTCTGCTGTCAATGGAGGAGTAGTCATACGGGTCTGAGTGTGAAAGGAGCTGCATAGACATCATCCAAGATAGAGTACACATATACATCGATAAGGGATGTCACTAGACTTGCTCCAGGATCAGGTATATCTTTGTGAAATCATCCTTGCCATTTCACAGTTATTGACGCGATCTAGTGGTTAATGGGAAATATGTTAGTAAATTTTTTGTTTCCGCTACCTACCTGATGGTGTATTTCTGTATAGTGGTATCAGAGCCACATCAATTAATTATGTTTTGGGATAACTTATATGATCAAATTTTTGGTTTTACCGTGTTTATTTATTGCATGCGATGTGAGTACTTAAACTAGTTGATGTACACGTATGTATAAATCACCACATAAAGAACCCAAATGTATATATATGATATGATATATATGCAATTTACATGTGTCGCCATAAAATAGGTTTTTATGGTGTATGTGAAGCATGGTTATGGACAAAACCCCAGATTTGTGTGCATGGTTGTTGTTATTTATTAATGTTTTTTATCAGTCTCTATATTGAGCCTCTCTCTTCTTTCCAAATGTAAATTAATACTCTTCTTCCTATTTACCCTTGAATATAACTCGAGGTTTTCTCCATATATAATGTAATAAGAAATATGATAGTTTAAATTTATGTTTCGACGTGAGATGATGATCTGCACAAAAGCAAAAATGAATGACTGATGAGATGACTTGATCGACTGGAGGACCAAGGAGGCCAGACGACAAGAGGATGAATCGATTGACTGGTGGCCCAAATTATTGGCTGGAGGTATCGAGATGCTACTTGGACCTGAGAACCAGACAATCATTTTAGCAGAGCCCAACCAAGAAACCAGGAGGCAAGCTTACTGATTCAAGAGTTGAACCGATCAACCTAGATTGGTTTGAGCATAGATCTTCACCAACAACAAGTTGCATATGATGTGGACCATAGGTGGTAGTAATTCCTTGTGGCGCTAAGGAATTATATTAGTATGTTTTAACCATCACTTGTGTGTTTTATTTATTGTATGTTCTCATTTGTGGCTATATCATGTATATGATACATACTATGTGGTCATTAGATAAATTACATGTATTTATACATACAAACTCCCTCAAATAAAATAGCAAGTCTTAGTCTTTTTCCAAAAGAGGCCCACATGAAAAGCTTGATCGACCAAGCATAGGCCTGCCTTAGCGGGGTGCACCGTCTATCTCGTAGAAGTGTGATGGTAATAGTGTAGGTTTTGCCTCCGTGGGGTGCATTAATACCATGATAGATTTTGAGTGAGGCTTGGCTAGTAATTCTCAGAGAGTCTGGGCCCAGAAGCATGCAAATGACTATGGCAAGGGGTTGTGCATATCATCTATACAGAATTGCATATGATGCAATTGGCAAGAGTTGCCTAACTTGATGGTTGACTGTGTTTGTGGTGTAGATCAAGCCACAGTTGTATTATCTTAGATCTGGCCCACTAGAATATTATACGTTGAAATATTTATATTGAGGTATATCAATTTGAATAAAATAGTAGGAGTAATAATAATTAAAGACCTAATTAATAACGTCAAGTTTCTCAAATCAAACCAAATTAAAAATGTTTTGAAAAAGGTTACAATATTACTTTGTAGAATAAAATGTCAAACACAAATACTATTGAATTGCAATCGGTCCTCAAGAAGGATGAAAATCAGGATAAAATTTCACAATTGGTTAAGGACTTCGAGAAATGATCTCATCAATCAACAAAAGCTCTATATCGTTGAAAGACCAGAGATAGAGGAACCCACTCCAAAGGTACCTAAGGGTGAATGGATGCTTATTGGAATCATACCAATGATGCCACAAACATTTAAATACCTAATGCTCAGTTGTATGAACTATGAGTTGCATGAACAACATGAAAACATGGACATTCTCCATATGGTAACACATCTTAAGAATCGTGTAAAGAAAAGAAGGTATAATGTCTCCAAAGTGCTAATTGAGTGAAAACTAACAAAGGGAGGTCCAGTAAAACCCCATGTGCTCAATATGATTGGGCACGTGGAATGAGTGGGATTTCTCTTAGGTCAAGAGTTGACCATGAATATGATTATGCAAGCGTTGCATGAATCATATAGTCATTTTATCAAATGCTTGGCATGTTGATGCCAATGCAAGGAAAAAGAAGGACAAATCCATGATGATGATCTACATAACTGAGTCCTAGGGCAAAGGCAACACTAAGCATTGTTCTAAGGCTAAGCTTAAGTCCAAGTCTTCCACACTCAAGTTATGGAGAAGGATAAGTGTAAAAGGAATATGTACTTTTCACTTAAAGGATGAAGAAAACAAAATGCCACCATTGTCACCTGTCAAGACATTGGAAAGAAATATCCTCTTTAAAGAGGATCTTAGGAAGAAGATAGAGATAGAGATATACACTTCAAGACTAGAGAAGAAGTAAGCTAGAACTATGTGGAGCAAGGGTTGCTGCCTTTACGGTTGGGAGTTGCCATTCATGGGAACATAATAGAATTAGTGAATTGATATTATGTACTTACCATTGATGAAAACATTATGTCTTGTGTGACAAGGACATTATGTTTCATTCTAAAAGATATGATCTTTTATGGAAATGCCCTAGGTCTCACAAACTATACTTGATAGTTGTAGAGAAAAATGTGTAGGACACATATACTGAATGACTAGATAACTCAAACAATGAATACCTATAACATTGTCATCTAGAGCGCATAAATGAGAAATGCATTTCTATAATCCATATGATGGATATCTAGACTCTTTTGGTTATTCAACCAGTAGAGATATGCATGTCTTATTTGTTGTGCAATATGATAAAAGCATCTTCACTACATGTAGTAGGAGAAGTGATTATTCTACTAGTACTAGTACATACTAATGTACATAGACCTTTTAGAATGAATGCTAAATGTAGTTACAAGTACCTCACTATATTTACTAATGTGATGAGTAGATATTAAAAGTTTGTATTTGTTGAAATACGAACATGAATCTCTTGAAGTGTTCAAAAAGATCACTATTGAATACATAACTAATTGTTGGCTAAAGACATTAATATATTCTTTGTTTTGATGATGACAAATATTTCATTCTTGTGGTACTAACGTGCTACTTGAGTATTTTAGGGTTCAAAGGAAAACGAAATCCTACCAAGTGGGAAGATGAAGATAAATGTAAATCGAAGATAAAATGCGCTTCATTGTATAAATGCTCATGATTGTACTCAAATGTAAACATTTATACAAAAATATAATGTACAAGTACTTAGACATCATGTAAATCAAGTGTTAGATCTTCCCTACCCACTTATAACCCTTAGATAGGTTTTCTCCCAAAGTTAGAGTCACCCACACACATTGAAACACACACTTAGTAGGTGATTCAAAAGTCTAGAATAGGGAAACCCCTCGAATTTTCAACTGAGACACTCTCAGTTGAAGTTCTTTTTGACCAAGAACCACCTCAGTCAAACCTGTAAGCACTGCCCAACAGCATACATAATTTTCTCCTAAATAGTCTTCGGTCAAAAATAACCTCGATCGAGTAAGCAACAATCTAAAGCTTGCGACCGTTAGACTGAGTGGTTGGTAGTTGGGAGATGGAAATAGAAGTTGCAACACTTTTGATCCAAACCCCTCCTCGATCAAAGAAAAGTCCGACCGAGATACATCTCGGTTGACAAGTTCCTCGACCGAGATGGTTTCTAGATTGTTCTTTTCAGCTCAAAATAAATAGCCATTGCAAGTCAATTAATTGATACCTAACAACTAGTAAAGAACTAAAAACACTCTAAAAACCCTCTAGAATGTCCCTAAGTACTTGCAAAATATTCCTATAAATAGGAGAGGCCTTAGGACACCTAGAGCATAGAACTACACTTGAGAATACATTCTAGTGAAAAACAAAGACAAGCTACTCTTGCTATCTTATTTCTTCAAGCTCAATTTCATGTCCTATAGCTACAATCTCCTTGCCACCACACATAGCCTCTTCCATCTTTAGTGGATAGGAGATATATACGCTTGATATAGGATCAAGGCACTGTACTAAATTGGTGAAGCTTTTTCTTTCTTCCAATCTTTTTCTTCTATATTGTATATTGTTCTCCTTGATTACTCCTAGGTTTGGGCTCTATTGAAAGGAGGTTTCTTGGAGCTACTTCTTGGTGTAGAAGGATGATTTGAGGTGTACTTGAGATTACTTCAAGGAAGGCTTCTTCAAGGGAGGTTGGAGCTAATTCTAAAGGAAGGCTATCTCAAGGCGGTGGAGCTACTTCAAGGAGGTGGAGGCTACTCTAAGGACTTGAAATTACTTCAAGAAGGCTACTTCAAGGAGGTTGAGGCTACTTCAAGGTGAAGGATACTTCAAGGAGGTTGAGGCTACTTCAAGATGAAGGATACTTCAAGGGTGTGGAAGGTGATTGTATTTTGTGTAATATCCTTGCGAGGTAATAAAATAAATCACTTTCAAAATCCCAATTGGAAAAAATTGGGTAGTGGACTGACTACCTTTGATTTCAAAAGTAGGAACCACTCTACATCCAAGTGTCTTCCTTGTTTTCTCCTCCTTCTTTGGTTGAGTGATTTAATTGTTTCAAATAATTTTTTAAAAGTTCTAAAAATCTCTATTCACCCCCTATAGATCTTTCAATTGGTATCAGAGCAGGTCTTCAAGGAGCCATAATAGGTCTTGAAGAATGGGGGACAACTTTTTGAGCAACCTCAACCTTGAATGAACTCATGTAACTCGGCCACCACCTTTTGATCGAAGCAACTACACTTAATAAAAAAGAAGAATGTAATTCTACTTCCAAGGAGTTAGCTTGGAACTGTGGAGGATGGTGTCCAATCCCTATGTGCTTCCTACAACCGAATATGCAACATGGGATCCCAACACAGTAAAACAAGTTTAATTGAATGCCAAAGCGATAAGCATATTATATTATTCTGTTTAAGTAAGTGAGTTCCATAGAATATATTCATGTGATACAACTTATGATATATGGCGCAAACTATCTATAACACATGAAGGTACTACCCAAGTTAAAAATACCAAGATTAATATGCTTTAACAAAAATTTGAACAATTTTGGATGCAATATAATAAATCTATTGGTGAGATGTATGCAAGATTTTCTTCCATTGTTAACAACTTAAGTGCATTAGGAAAATGTATAAGTGAAGAAGATCAAGTGTCTAAAATCCTTAGATCTTTACCTCCAAAATACAAGCCAAAGGTGATGGCCATTGAAGAAGCTAATGATCTCACCACATTGAGGATGGAGTAGCTCGTTGGTAATTTAGAAACTCATGAGGTCACTCTTGAAGAAGAAGAAAGAATGGAAGCTGAACACAAGAAGGAGAAAAGGAAGGACATCACTTTTAATGCATAATCTAAAGAAAGAAATGAAACAAGTGAAGAAGATAGTGAATAGGAGTACTCATTGTAAATGGTAAGTAATATAGAAGATTTAAGACTAACACAAATTCTCTTATTTCCTCTTCTTCTTCCCTTAGGTGCTTTGAATGTGGTAAGAAGGGACATTTAAAAAATGAGTGTGCCAAAGTCTAGAAGGAAAAGAAATCTTCTCCAAGAATAAAGAGAAAGCCTACAAAGCAGCTTGGGATGACTCAAGTGATGATAGCAAAAGTGAAGAAGAAGTGGAATGTCTCGTGACCAAAGAGGACACGCTAAGATGTTTCATTCCAACAACAAATGAAGAAGAAAATGAGGTAAGTTTTCTTGATTTATATAAAGAAGAGTTGGTCACTAGTATTGAAAGAATTACATGATAAATATGTTGATAGTAGAAAGAAATTAAAAAGGCTTATAAAACAAATGAAGATTTGTATGCTGAATTAAATGATCTTACTTTAGAAAAGGAAAATCTTATATCTGAAAAAACTACTTTGAAATCATATATTAATGATTGCAATATTAAGTTGCTTGCTCTAGAAACTAAATATAACATTCTCTGTCAAGAAAAGGTTGAATTGCTTACTAAGATAAATGATCTTCAAACTCAACCTATTCTATGTACTCATTTAGATTATGATGCTATTGTCAAAGAAAGAGAGAGTTTGTTATCTAATTTAGATCAAGTAAAGTTAGACATTAAAAAGAGAATGGATGAAATTGCTAAGTTGTAAAAGGATGTTAGTAGCTTGAAAAATAAAAACATTCTTGATAAAATCCTAAAGGACTCATCTGGCCAAATTGGGAGAAGAGACTTATGTTATGTGCCCAAAGATAAATCCTATCAAAAACCTAGAATTAAAAGGACACAATTACCCAAGACTAAAGTCATGTATGTGCCTAAAGATAATCTAGCTAAGAACATACATGAAATCGATTCTATCTGCTGTCATTACTGTTTACGTCTAGGACATTATTCATTCTCTTGCCCATACAAGAAAAAGGGTGTTGACTTGGTTTGGGTTCCAAAACCCCCAACTTAAAAATGTTGGTCATAACAAGTTGAGATTTGACCTAAGCTTCACTTTGAAATTTATAATGTCTTATCTCAACTGAATTAAGGTTGAACTTGTATATCCTTGATTACTTAATTTTGAATTATGACATGATATGTTTATATTAGAAATGCTGAAATTGCTAAAAATATACAGAACCTATTTCGATCTACAAAATTCTCGACGGAGACATTTTCTAGTCGAAGACAAGTTCAACCGAAGGTAGTTCTGTCGAAAATGGTTTTAATGGAAAATCCTTCGGTCAACAAATAGTTCGACTGAGAACTTCTTCGGTTGATGATGTATTCTACTGACAATAGTTCTATCAGGATTGTTTATTAAGAATATAGTTATCAACTTGCAATTGATACTCTTCATAATAGATTGTTCTACATCCTAACCAAAAGGAGAACTATATGGGGACCAAAACTTTACCGTTTGTAGGTTTGGATGTCTATAGAGATTGACCCTACAAGTATAAAACCAAAAATAAGAAGACCTCCACACACATGGAGAAAAGGCAAACTTATTGGTCACATTGACCCTACAAGTATAAAACCAAAAATAAGAAGACCTCCACACACATGGAGAAAAGGCAAACTTATTGGTCACATTTGAAGAAAAGGTGATGTTGGTACATTATTTTCTATTTGTAAATGAATGGATGAGAAAAAAATCAAATTTGTGTATTCTATGCCGTCTGGGCGACTACCTCCCAGACGGAAGAAGAAAAACAACCAAAAAATTTAGAAACCCTCTCTGAAAAACCAACTCCGCCCCCAAAAAGCAAAAGCAGAGACCCCTTCCGAACCCTAACCCCTTCGGCCCGATCGTCTCTCCCACCGGCAATGGCGTCGAAGGTGGTATCCCCGCACGCTCCCCCGTTGCCTCCTGTCCCGATCGTCGCCCCGTCGCCGGTCCCAGAGACGCCGACAGGCGTGTCACCCGCCGGAGTCGTGGCGCCGTTCGGCAATGCGTCGCTCTACGTCGGCGACCTCGACCCGTCCGTCACCGAGAGGGAGCTCTTTGACGTGTTCAGCACCATGGGGACCATCCTCTCCATTAGGGTTTGCCGCGACATGGTCCGCAGGGTGTCGCTCGGGTATGGGTATGTCAACTTCGGCTCCTACCAGGAAGCTAGTCGAGCCTTGGAGCATTTGAATTTTACTCCTGTAAATGGAAAACCAATCAGAATCATGTTCTCACAGAGAGATCCTAGCATTAGCTAGGAAAAGTGGATATGGTAATGTGTTTATAAAGAATTTAGATTCAACAATTGACAACATGATGTTGCTGGAAGTGTTTGCAAGCTTTGGCACTGTTCTATCATGTAAGGTGGCCATTGATAATAATGGCCAGTCAAAAGGGTATGGTTTTATACAATTTGAGAAAGAAGAAGTTGCTAGTAAATCAATTGAGCAGCTCAATGGCATGCTGTTAAATGGTAGGCTAGTTTATGTCAGGCATTTTGTTTGGCGTCAGGAAAGGGAGAAGGTTAATGGCTCTGTGAAATTCACAAATGTATATGCAAAGAATTTTTCTCAAACAGTCACCGATGATGACTTGAGGAACATTTTTGGAAAATACGGGCCCATTACCAGTGCAGTTGTTATGAAAGACACCAACGGGAATTCAAAATGCTTTGGCTTTGTTAATTTTCAGAATGCTGATGACGCAGCTACTGCAGTTGAGAAGCTGAATTGAAGCACCCTTAATGATGATAGGCTTTTATATGTTGGGAGGGCACAAAAAAAATCCGAAAGGGAAGCTGAGTTGAAAGCAAAATTTGAGCAGGAAAGAAATGATAGGTTAGAAAAACTACAAGCTGCTAATCTATATATAAAGAGTCTTGAAGATTCCAATGATGATGCGAAGCTGAAAGAATTATTTACTGAGTTTGGAACCATTACTTCCTGCAAGGTTATGGTCGATGCTCATGGGTTGAGCAAGGGATCTGGCTTTGTTGCCTTCTCTTCTCCTGATGAAGCTAGCCACGCTGTTCAAGAAATGAATGGGAAGATGGTTGGTAAGAAACCCTTGTATGTTGCTGTTGCTCAGCGGAAAGAAGAAAGAATGGCTAGGTTGCAAGCACAGTTTGCTCAACTTAGAAATCCTGGGGTAGTAGCTCCACCAATGCAGTCTGGCTTACCTGCATACCCAGCTGCAGCCAGAATTCCACCTCCAATGTACTTTGGTCAAGGTGGTCCTAATGTTATCCATCCACAATCTCCTGGATATGGATACCCTCAATAGATGATGCATCGTCTGGGTGTGAATCAAAACTATATGGTTCCTTACCACATGCAGAGACAAGGGCAACCGAGGATGGGTGGTATCAGACGTGGTGAAGGTTCCCAGCAGATGCAATACCAAAACCATCAACAGCACAATAGAAACCACAGCAGGTATATGCACGGCGTCAGGAATGGGTTTGATCCATCTATTATGCCCCCAGGTATGATGGGACAGATGATGCCTGTGCCCCTGGATGCAAATCCAATTGATGCAGCAAGATTTCAGCCTGTACCAGTCAACACCCTTACATCTGCTTTAGCATCAGCAAGTCCAGAAAACAGACGTTTGATGTTGGGTGATCAACTATACCCACTTGTTGAACAGCTTGAACGAGAAAATGCCGGAAAAGTCACAGGAATGCTGCTGGAGATGGATCAAAATGAAGGCTTGCATTTCATAGAATCACCTGATGCATTGAAAAAGAAAGTTGGTGAAGCCATGGATGTGCTCGTAAGGGTCCATGGTGCAAGCTCGGACGCTGCAGATCAGCTTGGTGCCTTGTCACTGAATGAGTGAAAGATTGTTCTCATGCTGATTTCTTCAAATATGGGGACCTGTTTCACTCGTTAGACAAATGGATTATGCTTGAACTATTTACAAATAGGGAATTCTTAAGTTAGATCTGTGTTTATTCTTAGTAGATTATACAATACGTTGTGTTGACCTTGTTTTACATATGGATGGTACTCATTTTACATATTTTTCATATTTGAAAGATCCATTTTAACTAAAGGTTTCTAAAAAATAATAATAAAGAAAAAAAAGTAAAAAAAAGTAAGATTTCTTTTCAAAACTGAAATTTTGCTCACTAGAACTCATTCACATAAATCTAGTTCTTTAACGAAAGATGATGAAAACAAATGTGATCTTAAGTTACAAAAAAGCTTTATCCTAAAATTTTCAACATCTAACAAAACATGTAGGATTTATAAGTCTACATCTAAAAGAATTCAAGAATCATTCACAATTAGACTTAATCATATCCTAAAAGGAGTTGATTATTGGATGATTTCTATAAGAGCTTAAATAATTAATAAGTCTCAACTCCCAGACCTAAAAGAAAACATTCAATTGGAGCTAAACTTGTATGACTAAATAGATCAAACTAGGATATAATGAAAGAAAACAAAATTTGACATGACTTATGCGCCAATTGTAAAACTTGAGGGCATAAGAACATAAAACTCTTGAAATGGATATAAAATAATAATAAAAGTATAAAGGAAGAAATCTATGTTGCTTAAACTCATGATTTAAAACAAAACAAATATACAAAAAGAAGTTAATTGGGCATCCATGTCAATAAAATGTTATATCTTGGTCCATTCTAAGAATAAAGCTGCATTAATGGAATATTTGTAGAAATGCCTCTCGATCGAAAAAGAGTTTGACTGAGGGGTGCATCGGTCGAAGTCATGGTCATTCGAAAATAAGTCTGACAAAAATGCTTATTGGTGGATCAAATCATTCACTTGCACCCAACATTGGTATATTAAATTTGTAAGTTGCTCATCATGTTAAATACTTATAATAAGAAAATTTTCTTTTTGGATAGTGCAAGAAACAAGATTGCTTATAAATATTGACTCACAATCTTACTCAATTGATTTTAGAGAAGGATATAATTTGAAATTCCTTAGTATATTTAAGAGATTAAGGGGGAGCTTACAACATTATTGAATACAATGTATATCTTGCTCTTAATTGAATTATCTACACCAATTAGGGCTTAACATCCCTTGTATTTGGTTAGAGATACAATCATTGATTCCACTATGAGCTTAAAAGAATCTCATATCATTTTAGGGCTTAACATTCATTGATTCCACTATGAGCTTAAAAGAATCTCATATCATTTCAGGGCTTAACATCCCTTGTAAATGGTTGAGAAATATATCTATTGATCTCACCATGAGCCTAAAATAATCTCATCCATTTCAGGGCTTAACATCCCCTGCAAATGGTTGAGAAAATTAATCTTGGTTCTTGAATTGTGACTAAATTTGACATTCTTTTTGAAATAAACAATTAAAGGAGAGCAATCAATTAAGGGGGGGTCTTATTGACTCACAGATAGCTATATGGATATGTTTATAAACCTACACATATAGCTATATGGCTATCCTTTTGAAATGACAAAGGGGGACACATAATATAAATAAAAAATGAGTTTCATGCTCTCTTGGTTTAACATTAATTGATGCTATATTCCTTAAGAGATGGACGCTATGTTCCATATATATTTAGGAATAATTAGCACAAATTTTATGAAAACAAGAATATATTATTCATCTAAGGTAAATCTCAAGTATGAAACTCATCTCATTTAATTTAATTCATTATATTTTAGAAATGCTTGTCATCTTCAAAAAGGGAGAGATGGTTGGCTAAATTGGACTATATATATACCCTTTGTTTTGATGATGACAAACATTTCATTATTGTTGATCGAACGTGCTACTTGAGTATTTCAAGGTTCAAAGGAAGAAGGAAATCCTACCAAGTGGGAATATAAAGATAAATGCAAATTGAAGATAAAATGTGCTTAATTGTATAAATGCTCATACTTGTACTCAAATGTAAACACTTGTACAAAAATATAATGTAAAAGTACGTAGACATCATGTAAATCAAGTGTTAAACCTTCCCTACCCACTTATAACCCTTAGATAGGCTTTCTCCCAAAGTTAGAGTCACCCACACACATTGAAACACACACTTAGTTGGTGATTCAAAAGTCTAGAATAGGGACACCCTCGGTTGAAAAAATTGTCGACCGAGACACTCTTGGTCGATGTTCTTGTCGACAGAGAACCAACTCGGTTGAAACTATGAGCACTATTCAACAACATACATAATTGCAATCCAAAACACTCTTCGATCAAAAATAAACTCGATCGAGTAAGCAACAGTTTAAAGCTTACGACCATTAGATTTAACGGTTGGTAGTTGGGAGTTGGAAATAGACGTTGCAACACTTTTGCTCCAAACTCATCCTCAATCGAAGAAAAGTTTGACCAAGACACATCTCGGTCGATAAGTTCCTTGACCGAGATAGTTTCTGGATTGTTCTTTTTAGCTTGAAACAATAGCCATTGCAAGTAAATCAATGGATACCTAACGGTTAGTTAAGAACGAAGAACACTCTAGAAACCCTCTAGAACTTTCCTAAGTACTTGCAAACCATTCCCATAAATAGGAGAGGCCTTAGGACACCTAGAGCATAGAACTACATTTGAGAATACATTCTAGTAAGAAACAAAACAAAGCTACTCTTGCCATCTCATTTCTTCAAGCTCAATTTCGTGTCCTATAGCTACAATCTTCTAGACACCACACATAGCCTCATCCTTCTTAAGTGGATAGGAGATCTATACACTTGATATATGATCAAGGCATTGTACTAAATTGGTGAAGCATTTTCTTTCTTCCAATCTTTTTCTTCTATAGTGTATATTGTTCTCCTTGATTGCTCCTAGGGTTGGAGGTTGTTGAAAGGAGGTTTCTTGGAGCTACTTCTTGGTGGAGAAGGGTGATTTGCGGTGTTCTTGATATTACTTTAAGGAAGACTACTTCAAGGGAGGTTGGAGCTACTTCTAAAGGTTATCTCAAGGTAGCGGAGCTACTTTAGGGAGGTGAAGGCTTCTACAAGGACTTGAAGTTACTTCAAGAAGGCTGCTTCAAGGAGGTTTAGACTACTTTAAGGTGAAGACTACTTCAAAGGTAATAAAATAAATCACTTTCAAAATCCCAATTGGAAACAATTGGGCAGTGGACTGATTACCTTTGATATCAAAGGTAGGAACCACTCTGCATCCAAATGTCTTCATTATTTCCTCCTCCTTCTTTGTTTGAGTGCTTCAATACAATAATATTTTCGTTATATTATTTTGATATAAAAGAGATAATGTTTATAGGAAGTATTAAAATAAGAAAATTGTCTCCAACCATTTCATATGCTACACTGTCTAGATGCCATTAACATTAGGCCACATTTTGGTATAATTTTAAGTTAGTACGAATCAAGCTGATACTATTCATCACATGCATGACATGTCTGTCTTTACTAGTTTAAGTATATAATGGTAGTTAAACATACACACTACATTATTGCATGACATATTTAATTATGGCTGGACTACTTTATGTTACTTTAATAGCATAGGTTCTAATTATAAACAACAAATGTACTTATCATAACATAATTGTATTGAAAAAACATACAAAGATCACTATTAAATAATTAAGAATGTGTAGACCAAAGTATCAATATATTGAAACTCTATCTTCTAATTTAAACCAAAGACGTACGTATTATTTTTTGGATCTGCATGGGTCGAAGCCCACCCCCTCTCCAAACAGGTGCCAGAGCCCGGATGACCCAAGAGGTTGGTAAATACAACTGACCCGAGCGGGGAATCGAACCAGCGACCCTTCATGAGGGGTGCGTTGGCTTGACCGCCCGGGCTACGCTGGCCGGGTAAAGACGTATGTATTACTGTGTAAAAGAGTAACTCAACATTGTAACACAATATTAAGTCACGATATATGTACTAGTTACAACACAACAATGTTCTTAAACATAAGAGGCACAACACTAAGGCCTAGTTTGGGAGAGACGTTTCAGAATGTCGCATTCGTATATTGTCGCAGTTGTATTATATTTATAAGGTGTTAATAACAAATGCTATGTTATTCAGATTTAATAGATAAAGGTAGCATTTGCAAAACACGTCATATACAATAGTTTTTTTTATCACTACGTTTCCGTCGCGTTGAAGCTTACGGGAAGAGCTCAGCTACATTATTACATTATTGATGCAGCAAAATCAGTATAACCAACGAATCGAGGTACCACCTAGGAACATTTTATGCATTGAATACCTATAGTCAGGAAAATAGGACCCAAACGGCCCCTAAGATACTTACAAAGTGTGTAACTCGTATCAATACACTATTATACAACATGCCAAAATAAATTAAACAATAAACTTAATCATCATTGTACAAAAAGTACCCTAACATTTGCACTTAAGTATCAAAATACTAAAATAAGTTAGTTAAATAATGCATATTCAGGAAAATATATAATCAATTAACACAAGTCAGGCTTATCATTAGTGATTTACTAAATTGCTTAATGTACCCCTCTCTATCCTGACAAATTTCTAACATCCTAGATGTAGGATATTATGTATAGAGTTTTGATCAATGTAAACCTTGAAGTTTGTTTAGATCATCAACTATATCAAACAACATTTTAACATATTGGAATTCCTATATGGAAGCACAAATCTTAATTGAAAAACTAGAATCCAAAGCCTAACAAAGTTTGTGGATCTCTTCAAATGCTTCTTTTCAGCTAGCACTTTAATTATTTCTATGACATCATTCAACTTTAGGTCTCATTTGAATCCTTCTACCCTTATTTGATATTTTCACCAGTCAAATATATAATAAGCACGAAGAGGAGATGCCTTCTAGGAGTAGCGACACAAACCCAAGGAGAGCGCCAATGAAGGAAAATCAAGGGAAGAACCTAGCAAGATTTTTTAACCATCCCCAATTGGAGATTAGCAAAACCCAGAACCTAGTCCTCATTCTTCAAAGAACAAATCAGAGATGTCAACACTGGAGTCTTGGATGAGGCTATCATCATGGAAAATTATGAGATCGACATCCCACATGCTGAAGTGGATGAAATAGCAGCACTTTGGTCCAACAATTTTGTGGGCTATGTCATTGGCTTTCTCCCCCATATCCTAACCATACAATACTATTTAAAAGGGTTACGGAAACCTACTGATGCCATGGAAGTCTTAAGGCAAGCAAATGAATTTTCCTAATCAAATTCTGTGAGGACAAAGATCTGGTAGCAACCATCAAAAGAGGATTATGGTACGTGAAGGGGAAGCCCATGATATTGAAGAAGTGAAATAAACATGAACCACTCAAGCAGGAAAAATTAACAGACATGCCAATCTGGTTGCAGATCTTGGATTTGCCTCTAGAGTTGTGAAATGAGAAGATGCTTTCTCAGGTTGCTACCTATGTGGGAAAAATACAATACCTAGATCATCAAACAAAGGCAAAGAAACTGATAAAGTATGCCTAGGAGAATGTCCTTATAAATGTAGCTTCTTCCTTTCCTAAGAAGGTGAAGTTGCAGAGTGATAAAGGACACCCTTACATAGTACATATAGAGTATGAATGGCTGCCATATGGATGCCCCCATTGCACACTTTCGGGCATGATAGAAGGTTATGCAAGGACCCAAATCATGTTGATCAAATACCTATAGATACCAGAAAAGAGAATGATGCACCAATCAATTTAAATGATAAATACCCTGATCTTTAAGACAAGCAGACATACAACTTGAGTGTTGATATGGAATCTAAATATATCAAAACAAAAATCCCCTAAGGTGAACACATCAGGTGATCGACAATCGACCACTAAAGGTTTCCAAAAATTAAAACATACTACTTCTCCAAACATGAGGATGACAATAAGCAACTCCCATGGAGGACTGAGCTCCTATAATAGGTTTAAGACACTTGATAATGAGAATGCAACTAGAAACCTTTACCCAAACTGAGGGGACCAAGTTCAAAATAAGCCAACAACTCAATATCAATGTTAACCCCCCCCCAACTATTCTAGCCTGTAACATCCATGATCTTTGTGCTTTAGGCAAGTAGGATGTTCTCCGGGATGAAATCCAAAAGATGAAAGCTGAGTGAAATGAAGATGAAGGAAAGTAAGATTTCTGGAGCTACTCAACATATATGGTCAAATGCTTGTTGTCTAGATAACCCTTAGTCCTATCTTAAGGTCACAAGTCTCTCTCTCTCTAAGATAATGGAGCTTACGTTATGTGGGTACTCTTTCAGTCTAAATAGCTCTTACACCTCCAACTTACAGTTGGTGACACTAGAATCGATACCTTTATCATTTATGCAAAAAATGAAGATATCAAGTGTAATGAGTTATGGGAAAAAATAGTTTCTATTAGGAAAAATATGAGAAATCCGTGGATACTTTTGGGTGACTTCAACATTGTTATGTGTGCCTCAAAGCAATGTGGAAGGTGTGTCCCCACTAAACGATCCATTAATGAATCTAGTGAATCTATTATAGGTGTTTCCCTTATTCAAATCCAAGCTACATGGGCATACTATACTGGGAATAATTAGAAGATGGGTCTTAATAAAACTTGAAGTAAGATTGATAGAACATTTGGCAACATTATGTTTCTAAATTCATCCCCTAAGCATTTCCTGGGAATTAAGTCAACAATCATCAATTATCACCACATGCATCTTATCCATCTAAGTGGTTATAACAAACATAATTTCTATCCTTTCATATTCTTTAACATATCGACAACTGTGTCAGGGTACAAAGAAACATTAACAAATGCATGGAACTTATCTTTTGTTGGTTGCCCCATGTATTGAGTTTGCCAATCAAAGACGTGAAGTCATCCATTCAAAAGTGGAACTAGGAAAGAAAAGGTGATATCATTGAAGCTGCTCAACTGCTTGAAGAAGAAGCTCTTCAAGCACACAATGGTGTTGGCTAAATGGACATCTATAAATCCCTTTGTTTTGATTATGACAAACATTTCATTCTTATTGATCTAACAAGTTACTTGAGTGTGCAGGATTAAGGTGGATGACAAAGCAACTAGGGAAATCCATATGCTTACATGTTTATGTTTTCATGAAATGTAATCGCCTTGTAAAAACTTGTACAAATATATAATGTACAAGTACTTAGATTTCATGTAAATCAAGCGTTAGATTCTCCCTAGATAAACACCACATTTAGATAAGTCATCCCCTTCAAATAGGATCACATCTGCACACTCATACATATAATTAGTGCCTAAATTGAAACATTGAAACATGATCAATCTCGGTCGACCAACTCCTCGACCGAGACACTCTCGGTCGACAATCTTCTCGACCGAGAAAGATCCAAAGTAGCCGTTGGACACAACTGACAAGGTAGTTGGTAGTTGGAGATAGACGTTGCAAATCACTTGATCCAGAGAGCCTGTCGGTCGACAAAACTTCGACCGAGTAGGTATCTCATTCGACCATTCCTCGACCGAGATGAACTCTGACAGCAACTGCAGAGTAAATTAATTAGCCGTTGCTAAAGCAACAAACTTGTACCTAACGGCTAGTTAAGCACTTAGAAACCCCTAGAAGTTGTCTAGAACGTCCTTAAGCATCCTTAGACCATTCCTATAAATAGGACAAGCCATAGGACACTCAAACATACTTGTTACACTTGATAAATCCTTGAGCATACTTTGAGCAATCTGTTTGTGAGCAATTTGAGCATTGTAACAATTGGACACTTCCTTCCTTAGCTCAAAATTCGTGTCCTATAGGCTAGTATCTCCTACCCACTGCAATCACAAGTCCATACACTTGGTCAGGAGATCTATATGCTTGATCTAGGCAAATCAAGCCTTGGGCTATAAAGGATAAGTTGTAATTTCCTTTTTCCTTTCTTGTTCTCTATTACTGTTTGTACTCTCCTTGCTACTCCTAGGTTGGAGGCTGCGGATTGGAGAGGGTGGAGATCTTCTTGGTGAAGAAGGCGACCTTGAGCTACTTCAGAAGGCTGGTGCAACGGGAGGTTACTTCTAGAGAGGAAGGCTACTTCAAGGGGGAACTTGGAGTTACTTCAAGAAGGCTACCTCAAGTTGGTGCACCTACTTCAAGTGAAGGCTGTTCAAGGGGTGTAAAGGAAAGTATTGTATTTTGTATAAATCCTTGAGAAGGTAATAAAATAAATACTTTCAAAATCCCGATTGGGTAAGCAACTGGGTAGTGGACTGACAACTTTAGTATTTGCTAAAGTTGGAACCACTCTAAACACTTGTCTCCTTCTTCCAATTTCAATTGTGGTTGTTTGAGTTCAATAAATTGTTAAAATTATTTTAAAACTCTATTCACCCCCTCTCTAGTGTTTTTCAATTGGTATCAGAGCAGGCTTCAAGGAACCCTAACAAGGTCTTGAAGAAATGGGTGACGGAGTGCTCAACAACCTTAACCTTGAAGGGACACTTGTTCCTAGGTCTCCAGCGTTCGATGGAACAAACTACCAATATTGGAAGAGAAGGATGCAGTTCTACTTCCAAGGCATCAATTGGGACTTATGGAGAATGGTGTCAACCCCATATGAGCTCCCTCAAACTCAATTTACAGAATGGGATGCAAATACGGTAAAACTGGCTCAAATGAATGCAAAAGTTGTAAGCATTTTATATTGTTCTATTTCGGTAGGAGAATTTAATAGAATATCTAATTGTGACACAGCGTATGATATTTGGCATAGACTGTCCATAACCTATGAAGGTACAGTCCAAGTCAAAAATTCCAAAATTAGCATGTTTAAACAAAAGTTTGAACACTTTCGTATGTATCCTGATGAATCTATTAGTGAAATGTTTGCAAAATTCTCTACTATTGTTAATGGTTTAAGTGCCCTAGGAAAACCTGTCCTTGAAGAAGATCAGGTATAAAAAATCCTTCGATCACTTCCTCCAAAATATAAGCCAAAGGTGACAGCCATTGAAGAATCAAACGACCTCACTCGACTGAAAATGGAGCAACTTATTGGCAACCTAGAAGCGCATGAAGCAACCCTAGAAGAGGAAGAAAGAAGAGCACGTGAACTTCAGCAAGGAAAAAAGAAGGATGTGGCTCTAAAAGCTTCAAAGGTCGTCACACAAGAAAGTGAGGAGTCAAGTGAAGAAGAAGGAGAAGAAGCCTTGATCGTCAACGGTAAGAAATACAAAAGATTTAAATCTAACAAAATTTCCAGTTCTTCTTCTACTCCTCCTAGGTGCTTTGAATGTGGGAAGAAAGGGAATTACAAAAATGAATGTCCTAAAGCAAAGAAAGGAAAGAAAAGCTCACACAAGAAGAAGGGAGAAAAAGCCTATAAAGCTGCATGGGACGAGTCAAGTGACAGTGAAAGCAGAGAAGAAAAGGTGGAATGTCTAATGGCAAGAGAAGATGATGAAGACTCTCAAGAGGTAAGCCTACTTGATCTTCCTAAAGAAGAGTTAGTTACTAGTCTACAAGAAATTCATGATAAGTATGTTGATGTCAAGAAGAAACTAAAGAAGGTTATCAAATCAAATGATGAGCTAATTGCTAAATTAGATAATCTTTCTTCTGAAAAGAACAACATTGATCTTGAGAATTTGTCTTTAAAAACATCTTTAGATGATTGCACTAGAAAGCTACTCACTTTAGAAACAAATGTTGATCTTCTTTCTAAAGAAAAGACTGAATTGTTAGCTAAACTAAAAGATTTTCAGACTCAACCTATTTTGTGTAACCATCTAGACTATGATAATGTTGTAAAAGAAAGAGATTCATTGTTATCTGATTTAGATCAAGCAAGAAAAGATCTACACGAGAAGATGAATGACATTGCTCAGCTGCAAAGAGAACTTTATGAGTTAAGAAGAAAAGATATACTTGATAACATTCTAGGCGTTGGTACTGCTTTCAACGGAAGAAAAGGTTTGGGATATGCTCCAAAGAAAAATCAACTCAAAAGAACTCAAACTATGTTTGTACCCAAGAACACAATGGCTAGAAAGAGAAATGAAGTTGATTCTATTACTTGCCATTTTTGTTTACGTCTTGGACACTATTCCTTTTCATGCCCTTATAAGACTAAGGATTCCGACTTAGTTTGGGTCCCAAAACCCCAAACTTAGTAGAGTCAAATGAAATTTAGTTGAGATATGGCCAAACGATCCATTTTGCTATTTATATTGTCTTATCTCAACTAAACAAAAGATTTCATGCATATTGTTAATTTTCTGCACTATTGTACTGAAACAGAAACTTAGTCGGTCGAAGTATTGTCAACCGAACCCTTAATCGGTCGAAGTATTGTCGACCGACCGGATGTCTGTAACAAATCAAAATCTACAACAATTATTTCGGTCGAAAATTGGTCAACCGAGCTAAAATTCTGTGTTTCTTTGATTGCAATACAGTAATATTCTCGATCGACAATTAGTCGACCGAGACAGATGTCGGTCGAACAATTGTCGACCGACTGGATTTCTGATTCAGAACTTTTATACAAGTCTGTACTTAAATGATTCTAACCATATCGGACCATCACATGGGTACCAAAATCTACATTTTAAATGCAGGAATGGGTGGTTGACAGTGGATGCTCCAAACACATGACCGGGAACAAGGATGCATTTCAAACCTTTGAAGAAAAGAAAAGTGGAACGGTCACCTTTGGAGACAATGGTAAGGGCAAAATCGTTGGAATAGGTAATGCTGGTACAAACCTCGAAATAAAGAATGTTCTACTCGTTGATGGTTTGCACCATAATTTGATAAGTGTTAGTCAATTATGTGATAGTGGTTATGATGTGTTATTTAACAAAACTTGCTGCAAGTTATTGATAGAAAACACTACAAATGTTGTTTATGAAGGAAATAGAGTTGGAAATCTTTATATCCTTAAACCTAACTCTATAAAATCAGTAGTGGGAAAATGCTTGCTTGCAAATGAAAATACCTTACAACTATGGCATAAAAAGCTAGGACATGCTAGTTCACATGTTATTAAAAAGTTAGTGAAATATGATCTTTTGTTCGTGGATTGCCTACTTTATCTTTTGATCCAGTTGAAAACTGTGAACCATGCACAATGGGAAAACAAACCAAAACCTCTTTTAAACCAAAACATGTACTTAGCACCAGTAGGTCCTTAGAATTAATTCATATGGATTTATTTGGACCCATGAGGACACAATCTATTGGTGGTAAAAGACAGTGTTTTGTTATTGTTGATGATTATAGTAGATACACATGGGTACACTTTATTGCAACTAAAGATGATACTATTCATGTTTTTATACAATTTTGTTCCAAGATTGAAAATCTATTACAAAGCAAAATATGTACCATTAGAAGTGATCATGGTGGAGAATTTGAAAATCATACATTTGAGGAATTTTGTACATCTCAAGGGTACACTCATAATTTTTCTGCTCCACGCACCCCACAACAAAATGGTATAGTCAAAAGGAAAAATCGATCACTACAAGAAATGACTAGAACTATGATGCTCGAACACAACACACCCAAAACCTTTGGGGCTGAAGCTATAAACACTGCATGCTATGTGTTAAATAGAGTAACTGTTCACTCTCACTTGAAGAAAACTCCATATGAAATAATACATTCTAAGAAACCTAGAGTTGACTATTTTCATACCTTTGGCTCCACATGCTATATTTTCAATACCAAAGATGATAGAGATAAGTTTGACTCTAAATCACACAAAGCATTCTTTTTGGGATATTCCACTTCTAGCAAAGCTTTTAGAGTATATAACACTATCTCTAGAAAAGTTGAGGAATCTATTCATGTTTCTTTTCATGAAGAGTCCAAATCTGAAAATCTAGAAATCATAGATCTCACTAATCAATTCGAAACATTAAACATACCAAATGATAGTGAGAAAGTTGCTACAAATAATCACCAAGCTGAACCACAATCTACACCTAGGCTTATTAAGGATCATCCTCAAGAACTTATTATTGGAGATCCTAATGATAAAGTCAAAACTCGGTCTTCCTTCAAAGATGTTGCAAACATGGCATTTGTTTCTATCATTGAACCTAAGAAGATATCTGAAGCTCTTAAAGATGATTATTGGATAATAGCCATGCAAGAAGAATTGAATCAATTCACTAAAAATGATGTATGGGATTTAGTTCCTAAACCACAAGATAAAACCATCATAGCAACTAAATGGGTTTTTAGGAATAAGCTAAATGAGGCAGGAGAAGTAATAAGGAATAAAGCTCGGTTAGTAGCACAAGGATATAATTAACAAGAAGGAATAGATTTTGATGAAACGTATGCACCGGTAGCTAGACTTGAAGCTATTAGAATGTTACTAGCTATTGCTGCACATAAAAACATCAAACTCTACCAAATGGATGTAAAAAGTGCATTTCTAAATGGCATCATTCAAGAAGAAGTATATGTTGCCCAACCACCTGGTTTTGAAATACCGGAAAAAGGTGACTATGTTATAAACTTAAAAAAGCACTTTATGGTTTAAAACAAGCACCTAGGAATTGGTATGAAAGGCTCAAGACATATCTCTTTGATAATAGTTTTTCTATTGGAAATTCAGATTCTACTTTATTTTTCAAAACATATACATTTGATTTCCTAGTTGTGCAAATATATGTTGATGACATTATTTTTGGAGCTTCTAATGATTCATTGTGCACACAATTCAGTGACATTATGCAAAAAGAATTTGAAATGAGCCTCATGGATGAACTAACTTTCTTTCTTGGTTTTCAAATTAAGCAAACACCTGTCGGAATATTCATAAGCCAAGAAAAATATACTAAAGAACTCTTAAAACGTTTTGGGATGGATCAGTGCAAACATGCTACTACTCCTATGGCTACTTCTATTAAAATTGATAAGGATGAAAATGGGGAACCTATTGATGATTCTTTATATAGAGCCATGATTTGTAGTTTGCTTTACTTAACTGCTTCTAGACCGGACATTATGTTTTCCGTTGGTCTTTGTGCTCGATTTCAATCACAACCTATGCACTCTCATTTTCTAGCAGTTAAACGAATTCTTCGTTACCTAGCCGGCACTACTTGTTTTGGTTTATGGTATCCAAAAGGACAATCCTTGGATTTTAAAGCTTATACTAATGCGGATTATGCTGGTTGTCGACTTGATCGCAAGAGTACTAGTGGTGGCTGTTTCTTGCTAGGGAGAGCTTTAGTATCTTGGTTTAGCAAGAAACAAAATACGGTTGCCCTATCTACAACTGAAGCTGAATATATGGCAGTCGTGTCTTGTTGTGCTCAAGTGCTTTATATGCAATAAGTATTAAACGATTATGGTTTTACTCTTTCATCTACGCCTATTTTTTGTGACAACACGAGCGCTATAAACTTAGCACACAATCCTATTTTACACAGCCGAGCTAAACATATTGAAATCCGTCATCACTTTTTAAGGGATCATATATCCAAGAATCATGTTTCCCTTCATCATGTTGATACGGAAGATCAATTGGCTGATATTTTTACAAAACCGCTTCCACTAGATCAATTTAACAAAATTAGGAAGCAACTGCTTATCACTCCTTTGGAAGATGTTTTCTTTGATATCTGTGCTTCTTAACAAAAACTTTTAATGGACATCTTTT
This sequence comes from Alisma plantago-aquatica, assembly GCA_963693085.1. Classification (NCBI taxonomy): domain Eukaryota; kingdom Viridiplantae; phylum Streptophyta; class Magnoliopsida; order Alismatales; family Alismataceae; genus Alisma; species Alisma plantago-aquatica. The sequence continues at coordinate 379,787,978 of OY856415.1, read as the reverse complement.
TCATTAGATTTGATGGGACATCTAATTAAGGGGGAGTTTTTATTCTTAACGGATATCTTTTTGAAATGACAAAGGGGGAGAAATAAATATAAAACTAAAACTTAGTAATTATGAAAAACTCAATCAATGAGTTTCATAAATAAACTCTTGGCTTTACATTGAAAGTTGCTATATTCCCTAGTGAAGTGGATTTCATGTTCCATAATTCATGGGGAATAATAAGCACACATTTTATAAACAAGAGGAAAAGCTACAAAAGGTAATCTAAAGGTACGAAACTCATATGTTTTAAATTTCTTTCATTTATATTTTGGAAATGTTTGTCATCTTCAAAAAGGGGGAGATTGTTGGCTAAATGGACATCTATAAATCCCTTTGTTTTGATTATGACAAACATTTCATTCTTATTGATCTAACAAGTTACTTGAGTGTGCAGGATTAAGGTGGATGACAAAGCAACTAGGGAAATCCATATGCTTACATGTTTATGTTTTCATGAAATGTAATCGCCTTGTAAAAACTTGTACAAATATATAATGTACAAGTACTTAGATTTCATGTAAATCAAGCGTTAGATTCTCCCTAGCTAAACACCACATTTAGATAAGTCATCCCCTTCAAATAGGATCACATCTGCACACTCATACATATAATTAGTGCCTAAATTGAAACATTGAAACAGGATCAATCTCGGTCGACCAACTCCTCGACCGAGACACTCTCGGTCGACAATCTTCTTGACCGAGAAAGATCCAAAGTAGCCGTTAGACACAACTGACAAGGTAGTTGGCAGTTGGAGATAGACGTTGCAAATCACTTGATCCAGAGAGCCTGTCGGTCGAAAAAACTTCGACCGAGTAGGTATCTCGGTCGACCATTCCTCGACCGAGATGAACTCTGACAGCAACTGCAGAGTAAATTAATTAGTCGTTGCTAAAGCAACAAACTTGTACCTAACGGCTAGTTAAGCACTTAGAAACCCCTAGAAGTTGTCTAGAATGTCCTTAAGCATCCTTAGACCATTCCTATAAATAGGACAAGCCATAGGACACTCAAACATACTTGTTACACTTGAGAAATCCTTGAGCATACTTTGAGCAATCTGTTTGTGAGCAATTTGAGCATTGTGACAATTGGACACTTCCTTCCTTAGCTCAAAATTCATGTCCTATAGGCTAGTATCTCCTACCCACTGCAATCACAAGTCCATACACTTGGTTAGGAGATCTATACGCTTGATCTAGGCAAATCAAACCTTGGGCTATAAAGGATAAGTTGTAATTTCCTTTTTCCTTTCTTGTTCTCTATTACTGTTTGTACTCTCCTTGCTACTCCTAGGTTGGAAGCTGCGGATTGGAGAGGGTGGAGATGTTCTTGGTGAAGAAGGCGACCTTGAGCTACTTCAGAAGGCTGGTGCAACGGGAGGTTACTTCTAGAGAGGAAGGCTACTTCAAGGGGGAACTTGGAGTTACTTCAAGAAGGCTACCTCAAGTTGGTGCACCTACTTCAAGTGAAGGCTGTTCAAGGGGTGTAAAGGAAAGTATTGTATTTTGTATAAATCCTTGAGAAGGTAATAAAATAAATACTTTCAAAATCCCGGTTGGGTAAGCAACCGGGTAGTGGACTGACAACTTTAGTATTTGCTAAAGTTGGAACCACTCTAAACACCTGTCTCCTTCTTCCAATTTCAATTGTGGTTGTTTGAGTTCAATAAATTGTTAAAATTATTTTAAAACTCTATTCACCCCCCCTCTAGTGTTTTTCAAATGGATCAAACATGCATCCGATAATGAACTACTACTTGAGATTGCAAATCAAAAAGCCCAAATTTCCTGTAGTGCTAGAGATGTTGAGGAGTCAATACTGACATAGAAATCTTGGATTTTTTTGGGCTCAAGAATGGAGATAGGATTTCGAAAATATTTTATATGTCTCTGAAAATAAGGAGGAGTAGGAACCAAATTAAGTGGTGGAGCATGGAGACAATTTTCTCACAAATATTAATGCTACAATGAAGTTGTTCTTAGATCCCTACTCAAGCTTATTCAATAAGAGTTAGGAAATAATCATATCTCAATTTGCCTAACCTTCCTAAACTCAGTGACCACCAAATCAGGGACATTACTAAAGAAATCAGTGACAAAGAAATTCATAATGTTGTTAGGATGGCTGGCAAAGATAAATGTCATGGGCCCAATGGATTTAATGCCCACTTTTTCTTAGATGCTTGGTCAATTTTTGGAAACAAATATTACCAAGGCTATATGGGACTTCTTCCAAAAAGGTAAATTATTGAAAGAAGTTAATAAAGCTTTCATCACTTTCCTTCCTAAGGTCAAGTAGTTTACTAAAGATAATGAATGGAGACCCATCTTTTTAGTAACGTTTTGTTCATAATCATCTCCAAATCTTGGAAAACAAGCTCATGAATATTATGCTTGATATCATCATCACCAACCAATATACTTTTGTGAAAGGATGGAACATATTTCTTTCATGTTACTTTAGGGTTTTTGAGAAGGGGAACATCAAGATAACATTAGATAAAATCCCTTTATACCCTATCTATCAGATCTATTGTACCTATAAAATGTCGGTGAATTCAAGAAATAGGAAGGGATAAATCTTATACCTTTATGCACATTATTTGTCCCACAACTAGATGCATATCTTTCGATGAATAAATCCATCTCTCATATCTAGATCTGATTCATCCACCATGAAATCCAGATGAATCAAGAAGAGATTAGGATTGGCCACTAACTTGCTACATTATTGTCTTCTTCACAACAACTTGTTGTCATCTTGTGGAAGACCTTCTCCAATCCTCCGCATGTGTGTCTTGACCTCTATATCATCCAAGTGGATGAGGGATAATGTGGTGCACCACCTTGGCCACCAAGTTGAAGAGGAACATGAGTTGTTGACATGCTAGTCATTCCAAAATTCCATTCTCCTCCTATCTCATGAAACCACCTTAGGGTTTCTTCCTCCCTCTCTAAGAGAGATGTGGCAATCAACTTGTCATACAAGTTGTGTCAAAAAGATGTGTTAAACCCTTCAAGACATGCCCCCTTTATATAGGAGAGTCATGGGCTTAGAAAACCCTAACTAAAATCCATTTCCTAATCACAATTCAAAATATAGTACAATACTAAAAACACTGACATGAATTCCAATCAACACATCACATTAACTTATCGGTCAATCAGGTCTGAAGGAAATGTTGATCGAATGATCAAGTTAGCAGATCTGGTGATCAAGTCTATTCAGTATAGTTCTAAATTTCTTTTCAATTTGAGAATTTTCCTATTTTACTCTGATCGGCTATCCAAGTTGCTTGATCGGTCAACCATGCTAGTTTAGTAGAAAACTCAATCGATCGATTAGAAATAAATTGGCCCATTGACCTGATCAATCTGATCATATGATTAGACATTCGAGTCATGTGATTAGATAGGAAATCAACTTGTTTATGATTGAATCATTCTAATCATTTGTTTGACTGAACATTAGTTTCATTTTGCATCCTTATGTGTTTTACCATATAGATTCCTAATTACATTTTATTGATGTTCAATATAATACTAGAAAATATTGGTGTCTAGCCAAACATCATTATCACCTAAGTAATCAGAATGTGTTAGAGAACAACTACAACTTATAAAGTAATGAATGTCTTCATGACCATATAATCCCTTTGTCATAGATATCTTGATTGAAACTGAGAAGTCAAATTTCATCCTCTTAACATTCAGTCTATGTTCCTTGAACCGTAGCAGACTATTTGGGATATTGTGAAATCAATACCATATATTAACTCGTATGAGAATGGCCATGCATTTCGTAGCCTTGCATATCAAGTGGTCATGATATTATTCTTAAAGGAGGGGAAAATTCAATCTACATCAATCCCAATTATTCCCAAGTGTCACTGTGATACCATTTACTACCTTTTGAGAAAATCTTATTAAGAGCATGTTGGGCTAGTCGCCAAAGTATACAGAATGACTTGTGATTATTGTGGTGACTTCATGTCTAAGGATCATATTCACAATAGTCACATTTGGGATATGACCCTAACATGTCATTACATGAATTCCATGTGTCAATAAAAAGGTGGAGCTATCCAATTCAACTAGTTATCTAACAAGAAACCATGCATATAAGTTTATGTCCAATATCATGACTAAAGAGACATAGTCATCACTCACCATACATATTAGTATTTCATATTATTTTTCCTATAATATTCACATTAATAATCGACTAGGGACAAAATAAGAATGAATAATCTTACAATACATATGATCTCATGTCCTAGTCCTCAACCTAAACCACATGTCATCGAGTTAAAAAATTCTTAACCCATTATTATATTTCATTACCTCTTCTTTTGGTCTCAATTTATTCATTATCTTAATACTAAAACAAATATAATACATGGAATTACTTTCATTGATAATAAAATCAAGTAAAGAGTATCATATTAAAATCAAAACGTGATGGCTCTCAGGGCATACAATCAACAATCTTCACTTTCACTAGAGCCAATCACTAATGAATCTAATTCCATGTGATCTAACATGACCATCATGCTTGTACTATGAAAGTGCTTTAGTCATGGATTGATAATGTTGCTTTTAGTTGTTAGTCTACAAATCCAAATAACTCCTTATTGTACAATCTCATGTATGATGTGGTAATGCTCGAGTATGTTCTTGGAATTCTAATGCAACTTGGGTTTCTTAGATTTTGCAATAGATCCATCATTGTCACAGTAAAGCTCTACTACATCTTCACTAGTTGGAACCACTTTAAGTTCACTAATGAATTTCTCGATCGATATTGTTTCCTTTGTTGCACTAGAGGTAGAAATTTACTCAACCTCTATAGTATATTCAACCATTTTCTTAGAAATCTTCCATCTTACAACTCTATCATTTAGGCAAAACACAGACATTGATTGTGATTGGTAATTGTCCTTTTCAATTTGGAAGATAGAATCAGAGAAACATTTTACAACAAAATCTTCCTCACCACAATAAATTAGGAATTGATCATTCACTCTTCGATAGTATTTAAGGATGTTCTCTACTATTTTTCTATGACCATCACTAGGATCCAACAGATAGCTGCTCATCATGCTCCAAATATACAAGACGTATTGATATGTACATATAATTTACCCCTTTAGATTAATTCACCAAGGTTCATACCTCATTGATATACATATTTCCATCTCAGATCTCATGGCTTCAAGAAATCTCTCAGACTATGCTCCCTTAATAGCCTTGTTGTATATATGTGATCCCTACAATAAAATTTTTACAAAATAATATCAGAAAATATAAACAATCATTTTACCATCATGCTTTACATCAGATTCACGGAAGTGTTACATAACATTAAAAAACATAGGATAGGCATTGATTCATATCTTCTCATCAATAGGGCCAGCTCTTACATGTCTTTTCTAGGTTTTCTTTGATCACCTACCCATGAGTTCCCAGAGGGAATAAAAACCACACATGCCCCCAAGAAGGAAAATATGAGTAAGCAAAGCTGGTAGAAAATTAGTATTTAAAAAGTAAAACAATATGAACCTATCTACAAAGGATCTTTATTAAACAAATGTAATTGAATAAACAATATAAATAAGTACCAAAAGGTAGCAACATGTCAAATGAGACGAGTAATTCATTTTTTTCTAAATAGATAGCACATGTCACTGTCTAAGTTGATGGGGAAGTCATATGTTCTCTTCATGGAGAATGACAACACATAATTGTTCCTAGTATATTGAGGGACCTCATGTCATTCTCTCTACGTAGATTCATGCTAGCATTATTCCACTAAACTAATGGGCACTAGCCTGTCCTTTTTGACATTTATACAATGTCCTACTATTTTCAAGATTTATTGTTCGTGGCTTTCAAAGAGGAGGGCTATGGTTTAAAACAATTTTAAGCCAACCAAAATCTATCTAATCATGCTTGCAATTCATGAGGGAAATAACTTTTTCAATAGAAATAGAAATTTCGTAGCTTTGAATTTAAAGTATCCAATTGAAAAAATTTGAAGTATTGACTCCAAAGAACAATTAAAAGAGAGATCTAAAAATGTAGAGAAATATTTATCACAATATGGCTTGGAATCATATGTTGTTCAATTTGACTTATTTAGAATTAGAATTTTCCATCTAGGGTTTCTATCTTTTATATATTCCATTATCATCATTTCTAGATTTTGAATTAGGTTACAGAGTCAAGTATGTGATAGCTTTAAAATATGTCTTCAAATTCCTTTCTCTTATATATCATATAATTGTATTTAGTTATCGGGATTTTAGTTGTTCATTTACACTTACTAGGTATATCTATGGTTTAAATTAAGCTATATACATATGATCCAAGTCTTGAAATTAAGTATGACATCATTGTTCATTAGATTAGGTTTTAACGCATTCCCTATCTTGGGGTTTTACATTCAATTTCATTATAAAATTCATCTTTATCCAAGTAAGTTTAAATGTGTCTGGATTACCCATATTTATATCGTAGAAGTATCTACCTTGTGTGTATTCTTTCTCTCATGTAACAAAGTATTCAAATCATATCAAATATACTTTTCAAATTCTTCTTATATTTCTAAATACCATATTATGTATATAATATAGAGTTTTATTTGAGAACAAGAACAAATTTATTGTACATAATTCACTTACTAACAACAATTGAAATCAAAATGTCCTCATTTGACCATTGAATTAGTATCACATGACTAATATTAAGATAATAGATAAAGTATGTCATATTATCATCATAATCACATTTTATATAAGCATGTTCTCATAATCATTTGTCTATATTATATATTTTTACTAGTTAAATTCTCAAAATTATTAATACCAGTTATCATCATCATATTTTCTAAAATATACATCTAACGTCTAATTAATAAATTGTTGCCATCCTACATAATTTGTCGGCTTCTTATTTACTATATAATATTATGCATATATGCTACTATACACCTGGGTATTTGGATGAGTAGAGTGACAGTTAGATAATCTAACATGTGACTTCCATTTATCTTATTAACTAAGTTCTTAATAACTGAAATACCAAAAGGTTACTAACCTAGTGATCCCAAAAAACATGTTTTGATCTTCTAGTCGGTCAATCTGTAGTTCATGTGGTAGAACAATATTGAACTTTTACGTTGGATTCATTGGTGTCGCTTGACATCATACTGAGGTGTGGTGCTTCCAAAATATATTATAAGGAGATAGAATGAACTATCCTCACTCACTTTGGTGATGATTCATTATAGGAGATCCACTAATTTTTGGCAATCAATTTCTTTGTCTGAGTCTTCAAGTAGAGGGTGATTCTGCCTTTGTCATTGCGTCTTCTTGGTGCCTTCTTGGTCTGGCAAAGAACACACCAGGTGGTGGGTAAGGGTTTATAAGACCATCACAACTGATCTATATTGAAGATGGAAGGGAGCAACCTCAGAATGGTTTCAATAGAGAATCTATGGAGTTGTGAGAAGGAAATGAGTTTTTGGATATTTGTATCCAATTGGAAAGGAGATGACCAAGTAAATAGTAGGACACCAAAGCGATGCAAAAGGTGGAGGTGAGTTTGAAGACTAGATTTCTTGAGACAACGATAAAGATAGACAGGTTTAAAGGCAAAAGATCTAGGTTTGTAGGTTTGATGCCTTGAAATCAGAGGTGAGATCGCTAGGCTGGAGGAGCTATAGGTAATTGTGTTTGCAAGCCACCATTGCCATTTAGAAGTAAGCCTACTGCCGACACCACAAGTGTTATGGGAACTAGTAATTCTGGGGTGAGCTTTGGGCATCTAGTTCTAGTGAAGGAAGACCTGCACATTCCCGACGACTAGGCCATGGTGGTATTTGACATCAGGAAATAAGTAGGCTCCAACAAGGGGGTCCAAAGTTGAAGGTAGGTTTGTGGTGAAGACCATGAGTGGAAGTAGTGTGTTATAACAAAAATCAATGATATACATCTAAACTCATAGAACATACTTGGTAATCTATCAGGTTGACAATAGAGCATAAAGCACCTACAGAACAGAAGTGTGGATATTATATCCAGAGGCACTAAAACACCCAACAAACTATTAGCTATAGGTATACATAAAACTATAGTGCTAGGATCTTTCCTGAATATTTTAATAAGATGTTATATTCTACTAGAAAAATAGTACATGATTGTCCAATCCAATTAAACATCATACATAATTCCTAATTCAAACCATGATGTCGATGTAACATCTATATGAGAACATGTAAGATCACTCCATACAAGCTCATAATCATATTATAGCTACTATTTGTTTGTTATGGTTCCACCTTTTTTCCTCTTTTTTAGAAATTGATATTAACTGAGTAGAATACGAACAGAGCACTCCACTGCTGGAAATAATATATGGTGTTGTATAATAAGCTATTATATTGGCTGCTGCCAAAATATGTAATAATTGATCATTAAAAATAGCTACTATGGTGGTTGGTGACAACATATATACTAATCATTCATAAAAAGATTGTTGCTTTGGTGGTTGATGGCAACCAAGAGAGTCACACTCTTGTTCCTTATACCAAATAAGAGAGTCAAACTCTTATGATCGATCAATTATGAATCAAAATGCTCATATAGAAACGCACATCAACACTAACTAACTAAGAGATAGAGCTTGTTAGTCGTGCATGAAAAACACTATGACAATCCTCAGTAAGAGAAATAAATATTTTTCTTCAGCAATATAGAATGTCAAACATCATTTGAAGCAACAAGCAAGAAATTTTAGAACTTTATTACATAGGGGAGGACATACCCTTTGCTCCTTCTAGGTTGTAAATTGTTCTCGTAAACATTATGGAGGTATCTCATACATACGTTGGCTTTATATGATATGTCTTGCATTACTCCGTTATAGATTTCTAAGCAAAAATTCCTAAAGTTGGTTGATCTTCCGTCTTCAAAAAGCACCAAGTAGTAGAATTAGTCCATATTAAGTTAGCCCCGGGATCCTTTGGTACCTCATCTAACACTATTCATCATCATCACCAACATCATCATCATAATCTAAGTCTCAGTCCAAACTCTATTGGGGTCGGATACATGGATCCTTTGTTTCCATTCATCTCTATCATGGGTCAGATTTTGGTTGAGATGTAGAGATTCAAAATATCTCTTTATAATCTCTTTGAATGTTAATTTAGGTCTTCCCCTTGTTTCATTAATTATTCTTGAATCAATAGCATTACTTCGTATAGGTGCATTAGTCAGCCTGCGTTGCACATGTCCATACCATCTGAGACAGCCTTCTCTCAACTTGTCCTCAATGCTCGCCAACCCCACTTTATTCAAGATATAGACATTTCTCAAGTGATCTTTTCTTGTATTCCTACACATCCATCTTAGCATGCGCATTTCAACCATGTTCATTGTGACACCCTTTGCCAAAAAAAGTGAGATTACTCAAAACATAAACCAAGATTATCCATTAATAGCGGATTATAAAAAATCACAGGAAATTAAAATCAATTTGCAACAAGAATGATGAACATATATTTATTCGACAAGAGTCAACACATGCATTTCATAACATATTTTCAAGGTGTTACAACATTGTTCGCCAATCAACCTGTTATATAAGATATCAGTTCCACATGTACATATCACCAAAGGCACACAATCCAAAAACCACATATCGATCATCACATCATTAAAACACATCGTGAACACCCCCAAGGACTTGAGTGTATAGGGACAACGCATATGACTCTATTACTAGACACTATCCATATACCATGATCTACCAGATGTAGTTATTCTTCATTTTATGTCCTTTGCTATCTGATCTTTAGCTTGTCATGCATGTCCATCAAAAAGATTTTTAACCAATGAGGTGATAAAAAAGTCCTAGTGAGACATATAACTCTCCACCAGCTTTATTATTATCATAGATTACTAAGCAGAGAAGAATATTATTATAAGGAGTAGATTCAAGAAATTCTCTTAAGCAGAGAAACTATCACTTATTTAAGCAGTTTAGGCATCTACACTACATAGTAGATTATCTTTAAGATTGAAAAGGAATACAAAGAACATGTATAATTGTTACTAACTAAGCAGTATAAAATAAAAGCAAGGCCTCATCCAATGTTCTCGTATTTGATCCTATATATATACTACATGGTCGATACATATTTCATTATGTCCTGAGGATTTGAGTCATACCACCCAAATCCAACCGACCACTGCTAAGTCAAAATCAGTGCCATACAAGGCCTAGTAGAAGAGCTGGAATCCACAACCTGAACATCTCATGGCTAGCACACAAGTGAACCTACAATTACATCATGAGTCAACCACTTCCAGTGACATATAGTCCAGTTGTGCAAACCTAGCCCGCCTTGGTATAGGTCACAATACTAGAGAAATGATCTATGGCCCACAGCCTCACTCTTCCATGGTATGGCCTGCAGCCAATCCTATGAAATCTCATAAAAATAATATCACTGAGCTATGGCTCGAAGCCACACTCTTCCAGAGTATGGCCCACAGCCAATCCTGTGAAATCTCATAAACATAATATCACTGATCTACAGCCCAAATTTGCACTCTTCTAGGGTATGGATCACAACCAATCCTGTGAAATATATCACTGGACGTACAGGGATATTCTTCCTCACTCCAGCATATTAAAAAATATGTTCTCTTAGTTAAACTCATTTCTCCATCCAGCAAATGCTGACACTGAATGGATCTATGGCACCGGACAAGCTACATCATTAGATTCCAATTGATTAATTAGACCAATTAAAGTTTGTTTTAGCATCAATCAAGTTACAAAGTATAAAAACATAGCAGACTCTATAAAGCAAGGGCATAACACATTTTTCACATATTTAAACATATAAGGTGCGGGCTTGTCATGGTATCACCACATAATGTATGTATCATTACCATTCACAATACCATGACCATTGTTACACAACCTCCCAAGGCTATCACCAATGGCACATCACCATGGGATATCAATCTCTCATTCTAGTACCAGGGGATATCACTTCAACTAGGCACTAAGCCCTTTCTAAGTCCTAAAATGCTTCACATCACACTTGTGATTCATTTTTATCTCATCATGTTTCAATGGGAATATAAGCATTACTTATGCCAATCATCACTTATTCCACATCACATGTACTTGCCATAGCAACATTTATCTATTACATTCCAAGAGAGAATATGTTAGAGCACATTAAAAACCTTTTAAATAAAGCAAGCAAAGCATCGTAAGTTCTCTGATTTAGGATTAGGCCTCATGCTTATTCCACATAGGGTTCTCAAGCATCATTCTATCTCAAATATCTGACTTCACTACCTCTCATAAGTTGGAGTGTATAAAGATAAGAATTATACAGTGTAACCAAGCATGCATATTCACATATTCATCCTTTCCATGTTCCCTTATTGAGACTCATAACCAATGCTTGATATTATTTAACCACTTTCAAAGTATTCATTAGTTATAACACCCCATTAACTCACAAGGTTAAAGTTATGTAATTAAGAGAGAGTACAATATCATAATTTCTTTTCACACACACTCGATAATATGACCTACCCTTAGAATTAGGTTCAATGCTCTTCATATATAGCCAATTAGGGTTTTACCTCCTGGTTACATCACCAAACCCTAACCACACCAATTCAACTTCCTTGAAACTAATTTAGGTTTAAAAACATTAGTTAGATATGAATCGATTATTGTGTCATCAACACTATGTATCACCATAGCATGCATGTACAAATGTATTACAACCCTACATTATATAAACATGTTTTTTTATTTATGAGAGAACCGCCTCCGTAGAAGTGCCACAATTGTGACCCCCCAGACAGCGTAAACTCTCAGGGCATGAGAGGGTGTGGTCCACTCACCCCCCTCCCGCGCCCAATCAAATTCATGTTACTTTTTACAGAGCGCCTTCGGCGTGATTCAAACCCAGATCCTTCATCTGGACTTATCGATCCGTAACCACCCGGGCTACTCTGGTCGGACTACATTATATAAACATGTTGACCATGCACCATTCATAATGTTTCATTATTTTGTGACCCATGCGTTATTACTTCTTACATACCATTAACCACATATCATACTAAGGGAAGTCAAACCTTAGATTACATAACTAGAGAGTTTCACTTCAAACTATCCACAAGGCACTTATTAGATCATTAGACTTGTTTATATGATTTCTACACAAAAGTCGTCACCTTTTAATCCAACAAGGCTTATCATCACCATCATATATAATCACATAATTTTTCCATTAACCTCACTTCACAAGTTAATATTATATGACAAGGAAATATACAAGACATTTAGCCGGCGAGCAGTAGCCCAACTGGTCATAGCTCAGGGCCCCTCATGAAGGGTCTCTGGTTTGACTCTCGCTAGAAGCGCTACTCGAAAATTGAATTTCCCACAACGTCAGTCGACCCTTGATGTGATTTATTGAGATACTGGTGTGCAGGCGCACGGGTCTCCTGGGATTACCATCCCTGCTATCTGGCCCTCCGCCTAGGGGTGGGTTTCCCCCGAGAATAAAAAAATACTATACACTTGTCATGGATTATAAACTCTCATTAAGATGAGCATATGGGTCATACACTTCCATGATTAAGATTATCATATGGATATTCAACCATTGAACCCTACATCCATTACTTCCCACATTGTTGGAAAGTTTAGGGCTAAATTCTTTACTAAGGATGGACCGCTCATAGTAACATCATCCTATGGTGCACTAGGTTTAGGAGAAGCAATTAAGATTGGTAATACATTATCCAAAACAACACTCTTCAATGTTATGCATTCCTCACATATGTACATCATTGGGTATCCAAGCTTATCCTTCAACTCTCATCATGGTTTCACCTCATCCACATGTTTCGGCTTGACTACAACATGGTGTGTCAAGTTAACACATCTAGGTGTAGGGTGAGCTCATCCAAGAGTATTGGTTTAGACTATCTAGTGGTTTATCATTTTATCATTAGTCTAAGTATGTCGTGTAAATTACACATAAGGTGTGACGGGTTAGCTACAGTTGAGGTGTCAGGTTAACCACACAAGAGGTGTATCAGTTTAGTACTCATGGTATGTATTGGTTTAGCCCTTCCTAAAGGTGTGGCGAGCAACTCCACTTAAAGGTGTGATAGGTTGTTCTACTTGAAGGTGTGACAGGCTGTTAGGGTTAGGGTTTCAGCAAGGCATCACGGTTCACTTTATCTAGGTGTATCGAGCAACCCTACATGAAGTTGTGTCAACCTCTCACTCAACCAAAGTCATAACAGTTTGGTACTCAAAGCATACCAGCCCACAATGTACATGCTAACATCCTCAAATCATATCAGTTTAGCCATCATACCAGTCTAATCATCTCTAGGGCATGACTGGTTAGATCCTCAAATCATCCCAGTTTAGCCAACATCTCGGTTTAGCCAACATATCGGTTTAGGAAACATACCCGTTTAGGCATCTCTAGGGCATGATGAGTTAACACACATTAAAGTATATCAGTTAGCATCCCCAAGTCATGATGGCTTGTCACATGATGTATCAACTTGGACACCACAAGACATGACAACAACCCACATGATTGTGTGTGTGTCAACTTTTTCATCTTCAACCTTATGAAGATCAGCCACTAGTCCATCTATCATCATGGTAAGAAGGTGTAAGGTATGGATAGTAATCCAAACAAGATTCCATCATCAAAATAGTTCTCAAATCCATTACTAACTACTACCATATATGAGAGAAATAATATAGAGATGAAGAACAACATAAGCACATGAAAGAGTGAAAATAACAAAGATGACTAAGAGTTATATAATCCTCCTCAAGAAGGTCTACATCAAGGGTTCAAGCTCGATGATCAAATATCCCAAGCAAACATTCTCAAGGTGGAAGATAGCCCATTAAGAGTCCCAACTCGATCTCAACATCACCTCAAGAAAGAAGAAGAAGATGCAATGGTTATCATAGATCAAGAAGAAAGGAAAGAGAGAGAACCATGCACTAATCAACCTTCATCCAAGGTATCATCCATGGTCGAGAGAGGAAGAAGAAGATGAAGAAGAAAACTCAAAGAAATGGCCATCAAAGAAACATAACTCATCAAGATGGAAGTTGAACAAGGAATCACCATGAGCAAGGAACTGGACCTCCCAAGATCCATGGGGACTTCTATATCTCCATAAGCTCCCAAGATCGTCTACCAAGAGCAGAGGAAAAAGAATAGAAGACGAAAAAGAATATATGAAAGGGTTTACTTGTGTGAAGAAGGAGGGGGTTATATACTTGAGGGAAGGAAGAGAGATCAAAGGAGAGGTGTCATCACCTTAAGAGCTTAGGTGACACTTGTCCATGAGAAAGGACCACACACAACAACATGCAAGACATGGTGATAAGATCTAGGATAGATCTAGCCCTCTTGGTCTCCTACCAAGGTCATGCCAAAACCCTACACACTTCACAAACCAATAGGGCATAACCCCCCACACTCACAAATCAATAAGGCATAACCCTACACACTTCACAAACCGATAGGCACCATTTTAACTCCTCCAAACCAAGATGAATCTCCATCTACATACTCATCAGCATGAGATGCTTCCCCACAAGACTTCTCAAACTGATAGATAGCCTCTCCAAGGCTCTCTAACATGAGATAAAACCTCTAAGAGCAAGACACATCTCACTCATGCGTTATATATATATATATATATATATATATATATATATATATATATATATATATATATATATATATATATATATATATATATATATCATCATCATCATCATCAAAGATGTTACCACACAACTAAGGCGCAAACAAGGCACCCACCTATTCCTTTATCCTCTATATGATGTCAAATAAGAGAAGGAACACTCTAGAGATGGTAAATTTCATGTTAACTCCTCACTTAAGGTAAATTGCAATGTACACCAAAACTAGCACATAAAGCACAAGCATCAACCATACACGCTCAACTAGGAACTTAGGCTTTCCACAAGACACCCCTTAGAAACATTCTCTATCTTATTATGCTAAAGCACTAAGGGCACACTCATCATGTGACATATTGCAATATAACCCCTCATCTTGGGTAAATTACATTTTTGTCTAAAATCAGCAAACATTGCTCAAACAACATTCAAATAGGACCAAACTTGAAACATAAGCATGTCACATGATAAAAAACACCTCAAAGGATTAGATTAAAGTTCTAAGCATCTTACTTGAGAAAAACAAATAGGGTTGGGCCAAAACCCAAGTCAGGATCCTTACATTCATCTTGTTTAGACTTTGCTTCTTTACCGCCCAACATTCACTCTCATAGAGCATAGCTGACCGTATAACAGTTCTATAAACTTGCTTTTCGATCTGAGAGGGATATTTTGATCACATAATACATTAGTTGAACTCCTCCATTTGAAACATCCTACAGTGATCATGTGACAAATGTCATTTTTAAAATCCCCATATATTTGAATAATAGAACCCAAGTAACGAAATGATCACATTTTAGTATATCTACTCCGTCCAAATTGGCTCCACCATCCACACTGCAAGATTGTCTGAAATTACAATGCATATACCCAATTTTGCTCCTACCAATCAACAATCCTCTAACACTATTCTCTTTATATAAAGGATATATCCTTTGTTGCCCTCAATACTACTAATAGGAAACTGAGACACTCCCCTAAACAAGATCTTCACTTTATCGACTATCATCCCACTAGTTGTCAAAAAATTTGCAGACATGTTCTTATACTTGCAATGTATGCACCTGAAGGTTGTTAGCCAAAGCAATAACCACCCTACCAAACACATGCAATGAAGATTATTTCATAGATGGGGGCAGTGGCTAATTCATGCATTCAAGTTGGGTGAGGCCTAATAGAACTAGACCAACATTTGGTAAATATTTGTCAGATCAATGAAGTATAGTTAACTCAACCACAAGAAGATAAAACGAAAATATGGTTATCTGGAGAGAATATATAACAAAAAGAGAAACATTATAAAAAACCATTGATGTGCTTGCATGTGATTTGCATACCCATGCAAATTTACAACAATATACCTAAAACTTTCATGGTAGGATATTAAATACCTTGTGAAATATGAAGGATTATGTCATGAACATAACAGTTAGTTGTAGGGTTATCCATCTTGATTTTGACTTGATGAGAATACATTTTTCATCACTGAATCAGATGAAATGGAAACAAATAATCATACCAACAAGATACAACATAATGGAGTGTTCTAAGGAGGGATTTCAAACTAGCTCAGCCAACTACACACAGGGTCATGCTGACCAAATTCAAGGACATTTGAGATTGATATCTATGTTCAACCTGTCCCACTAACCATAGAGAGTAGAACATAAGTAATTGTGGGAATGGTAAGTGGGATAACCTTATTATATGCTAAATTCACACCCCATGACTCAACTCATCTACGACAAGTGGGATCTCACTTGATATTAATACCCATGTATCTTATGCCCCTCCTCTTAGAATAGTTAAGGGGGGGGAAATTCAATTTGTAGACTTTTGAAACAGATATTTCTTCCAAGCTTTCTTAATCCATGTCACAGTCCAAAGATCATTTCATCATGCACGAATCGTGTACCTCATGATTACAAGTGTGAAAAACCAATAGATATCTTGCCTTAAAAGTGGTGGTGGGTTGGGGTGTGTACCGAATACATGAATAAAAACTAATATGGTCAATACCATATTTTGGGTACCATAACATGCCTAAAGGTGTCACAGTTAGTGGGCGAAGGGAGAGAGAAAAGATAGTGGATGACTCGATTTGGATGAGGATCCATGACTTACTTGTTAATGTAAGGTTAATGTAAGATAGTAATTATTTCAAAATGGATATGTAGGAAAGAGGGAAAATAGTTACTAAATTGGGACAAATAAAAACACTTACTATCCTAGTTAATAAAATAACACTTGCAAAAATTTAAACCTGGACTTGGAAATTTTGTTTTTGTATGAGATGATTTCTTTCATGATATTTTATACAAAATGAACACATCCTAAACATACTTGACTCTCATGGATATTGTTTTCAATACTAGAGTTTTCGTCATACCATATTGAAAAAAACATATTGTAAAGCTTCGTATAGAAAGGATATTACATCATTGATCACAGGAAGGGAGATGATAACTACAAGAGAAATACTAAATCAAAAGAAAGGGCATAATTATTTTAAGGAGAGCTTGAAATGAATCTTTAGCATATGAATTTAGAAGTCAATATCGCACAGAAAAAGTTATAGATAATGTTGGGTATCCACAACATCCCCCACACAAGAAAGAATGCTCTACATGAAATTAGAAATCTTAATCGTTATTATCCATAAACACTAGTTATTATTGAACTCACAGTATGAATCATCGAATCCAATGCAAATTTTAAGCTTGAGTCATGAAAGTAAGAGGAAATTCAATGACATTCCAATATCTAAGAATGCACAAAAAGAAAGTAAAGGTTAAGACCAGCTATTAGCCTACTTTATTTCCAACATAGCCTGATCGATGCACATAAGGTCAAGTTAAATTTAGGGCACTAATCCCTAATTGATGAAATAATGAAAAATACTTTGTAAGATTATTATTAACCCACTATGACTAACAAAAATTTCTAAAAAAATAAAAAAATCTAGCCAACCCTGATTTGATTCTGGAGGGATCTTGACTGTTAATGTATTGTTGATGTATTCTCGGTAAAACATCACATTCAAATTTGTTTGACTTGTGTAGAAAAATCGTAAGAAAAAATACATTATAAATATTATTTAAAAAATGTCTGATATAGGGGTTTTGCTATCCCTTTGAGTTGTTTGGAGTGAAATGTATCTTGGTTGCTTTTTGGGTTCGCTCATTTACTAAAAGAAAAAGTAACATTGAGAAATTTACCAACATAGACCAGCTAGTAAGTGCAACATGTATGTTCAAATAAAAGTACCTCCTAGAGGGTAAAATGTGCCCTCAAGATATGTCCGTAGTAAAGATTTAGGACATTGCCTTTGTTCACCTACTATATATGTTTAGATATTAACTATGTTAATGAGAAGACCAACATCAATTGTAGTAAAACTTATTGAACGAGCATAGATTCTATAAGGGGGAGTATTCCATCCCTTAAAGTTTCATGCAACCACTACTATAGAAATGGCTTATAACGTCCCTTTTGCTGGTGTCGGTTGTAATAATAAACTGACACCTAAACCATACAATGTCGGTGTATAAAATAAGCTGACATCAATCTTTGAAGGGCGACCAGACACGGTATCGCTTTTATTCAGTGTTGGTTCCTTAATAAGAAACTGACACCAAAAAGTAACCGGAAAAAACAAAATTTCCAGCGAAAAAAATTGCCTCCAAAAATTGACATACATCGTCAGTTTTTAAGAGAGGAACCGACAACTAAAGGTTGTCTATGAGACAGAAATTTGCTCACTTTTTATCGTCAATTTTGTGACAATAACTGACACCATTGTGTTTTCGCACGAATAACCGCAAAATTTTTTACCTCCCTTAAGTGTCGGTGGTTTGTTACAAACTGACACTTAAAGTTTGTATTGTCAGTTTTTGTTAGCAATCGACACCTATAGTTAACTTAACATCGCGGCAGACTCTTCCTCTTCTGTTTCATTCATTTCCGTGATCAGGGTTTTTGCTCTGATGATTCCCTTTGCTCTGACAATTCTGTTGCTGTCCCGCACCTCCGCCTCCGCCTACGCCTCCGACAACACCTCCGGCTCTGACACTGCCGCCACTTTCTGCCTATGCTTCCGCCAGCCGCTGTCGGCGACCACCCGACCAGAGCAGCAGCGCCGCCCGCAGCAACGTCGTCGGCAAGGAGCAGTAGCACCGCCCGCACGGAGCAGCACTGTCGCCTGCACGGAGCCAGCAGCGTCGCCGCTTGAAGCAGCCAACAGGGCCGCCACTTCGAGCTGCTAGAAGGGCCGCCAGTTGAAGCACCCTGCACACCCATTATTAGGTTTTCCCCTGACCTGCATTGTTCTATGACAAACTGCATTTTGTTCTACACAATATCACTCACGTTTACAACATACTCACATATCAATTCAGGGTTAATGTGGGGGATTTGGGGGCGGGATATTGCACTACAAGTTCTTCATGTGCTTATCTATGCATAACCTTTTATATTTATTTATCCTCTTTCGGTTCAAGTTTTAGAATTCTAGGTAGTTTTAAGCTACATCTTCACTACTTCAACCACTCAAAAGTTTTGATATGTAGATTCATCAAGTTGATGAATGCATTATTACATTGTTTAAAGCTTGATTAATTATGGTAATCTAATCATTATGTTTTAAAACTAATGAGAAGATTTAAAAATTATTTGATTCACATAATTAGGGTTTGAGAATTGAAAATCAAGTCAGTGGTCAATATGCTTGGGAATTGAATTGACATTATAAAATCACATTTGAATTGTATTAGAATGAATTATACAAGTGTTTGTTGAGTCTTACTAAAATTAAATATGATATATACATAAGGATCAGTGTGAGGTGGCAAAATTCCCTATTTAGGGTTGTGTTGATGGATTATTGAATTATGTAATTCTTATGATGTTGAACAAAGGATGACTTCTTGAAAACCCTAGAAGTTTAGTATTAAGATGAGTATGAGTGATAAATCTAGAACTTGTATATAATGTTGCAAATGTGATGAATTGTTGAAGTGTAAGTATTAATACTTGTATCAGATGGCTGATCAGGACCGTGCTGATGAACACCGTGAGGGTGAGGACGTGCTTGCACCGCCTGACAATGTAAGTTTTAAGAATATATCCCTATATGTTCATTTATAATTATATAATGTAAGTGTGTTTTTTTTATCAAATTTTAGGTTGGTGATGTACCCGCTCAAGAAATTATAGCACTTGATGAGAAGCAAAAGAAAATTGAGAAAGTGAGGGCCATCACAATGATGAACAAGTTAATACAGCAAAGGGGCAATGGACCCAAATTGGCTGTCAATTTCGATCAGACAGGAAATTCATATGGAGTGAATCACAACTCATTTGTTTCATATCTTGGGGTTCTTACTCGCAGCCATTGGAGTCTTATCCTACAATCATGGCATAGAGTTCCTAAGGAGAAGAAAGACCACATATGGAAGGATCTATGCGTGAGTTATTATTATTTGTAATTCTATTTGTGTAGATTACTAATTTTTAGGATACTAGTTAATAGCAATTCTATTTAATTTACAGATCATATTTGATCTGGATGAAAAGTTGCATCATAAATGTGTGATGCAACGTTGTGGGAGGGTCCTAAGGAACTATAGGACCAATATCACCTGAGATTACATACGCGATGTTGAGAATAGGTTCTTGATAGATTCCAATTCTAGACATTGATCAGTATTTCACTAACTTTACACTAATAATTTTTGTTTGTATTCTCTTTGAAAAATAAATATAGAAAGAAGGAAGCCACACAACAATGGAACTACTTGGATCCCAAAGACTGGGAGGAGTTTGTTACCCAAAGAAAAACAGACGAATTCAAGGTATTAAGCACCGCCACTCCCGATTTAATTAATATATGTTCACCTATTTAAGATTAACCTTTAGTGTTACTAACCAAATCAATGTGCTAACTAACTAGGCTAAGAGCGATGCTCAACAAGCAAGGCGTGCACTGAATGTGCACGACCACACAATGGGTCCAAGAGGATATGCAGGCATTCGCCAAAGACTACAGGTTGAGTCTACTCAGCCTACTACTACTCAGGAGACTGTAGAGTCCTCTATTGCTGCTCCCGCACCTCTGCCTCGTCATGTTATGTGGATAGCTGGGAGGCAAAACAAGAAGGGAGAGATACCAAAGCCCGCAACCGATGAGGCGACTGCAAAAA
Organism: Alisma plantago-aquatica; assembly: GCA_963693085.1. Classification (NCBI taxonomy): domain Eukaryota; kingdom Viridiplantae; phylum Streptophyta; class Magnoliopsida; order Alismatales; family Alismataceae; genus Alisma; species Alisma plantago-aquatica. The sequence continues at coordinate 379,766,929 of OY856415.1, read as the reverse complement.
TGGTAAAAATCAAACTCTTAGAGCAATCTATCGATATTGATTATTGTTATGTTTACTTATGAATTTTTGTTGATGGTGCTTAGCAGGAGTTGCACGAGCAGAGGAAGGAAGGCAAGTTCATCCCTCAGGGCACAAGGGATGAACTGACAGTTGCTCTGGGTAACTCAGAGCATCCTGGACGTGTATGGGGTACAGACGCTGGTGTGGGCATCAAAGCATTCTTTGGGCCATCCCAGCGTAAACCTGTCCCAAAAGAGGGACTTTCACAAGCTGAGATAACTTATTCTTATTTTAGAAAGTTATTGTGAAAGGGAATTCAATAATCAGCAACTAGCATTTCTTTTATCCATGTATAGGTAGATTCCTTAATTGAAAAAAGACTCCAGGAAGCATTTCACAAGTGGCAGGTGCCTCAGACTGCCAGTCAGACAGTACCCATGGCGAACCTCTCTTCTCCTACTCCTCGTACAGCAGAGGTTGGGAGTAATCCTATTGACCCACCTAGCACGTCCTCTGTAAGTATTTTTATGACATATATAATAGCTAGTCTATTTAAGATGATATCTTTGTGTATATATGCATATAACATTCTTTAATTACGAAAATTTGTAGGGGTTGAAGCCATGCCGACTACAAAATGAAGGATATATCGTTGCAGATGCATCGGTTTACCCACCCCTTAAAGGGTGCATGTTTCATGGGAGTCCAGTACCATATGGCATGGTACGTGTGAGCCCCATACATATACTCACTGGCTGGATGGATCTTGTACTGCCTCATGCACATCCAGATGCTGAAACACTTGGTGAGGCAGTAGGCGGAGTGATACAGTGGCCCGAAGCGGATGTCCTCTATACTGATATTGTATGATAAATTTTCATTACTTTACTTTGTTAGTGTGTATATATATACGAGTCAATTGATATGAAATTATATATACAGGTCAAAAAGATAAGACCCGCTATATCTTGACCTCCACCTCCTCGACTACCAAGTTGGCTTCCAGGGGATCTACACGCCTCGATAGGTCCTAATTGTAGGAGTGTGGTAGTATGGATCGACGAACATAATCTAAATTTCCCTATAAATGTTACTATTCCAGAGAATGTTGCATGTAAATCATATGATAACAATCTATTTATACAAGTTTAGCATACATATTAATGCATACGTAATAGAAGTTCTGGATACGTATTAATGCAGGTCAAACATTAAGAAACAACATATTTATATAAGATATTTTGGAGTTGTTTAAGTATGAATGGCTGAACACATCTATGATAGAGCTCTGGATATGGTGAGATTAATTAATGCATATGGCAATCTGTTTATACATCCATATACCTTGTTTTATATACGGCAATCTAGTTTGTTATATATTAATACATATGTAATACATGTTTTGCAGCCACTTATACAAGACATGTAAAGATTTTGGATTTTCCCATGTGGGATTTTTGGTTCCATCTTTGATTAGTCTTGTAGAAAAAGACCCTGGTTTAGTTACTTCATACTGCTGTGATGCTTTTGAATATTTTGGTAAAAATAATAAGACGGTGATAATAGCTCCATTCAATGTCGAGTAAGTTTACTTTGCTTGTAATTTGGACTTAAGAAAATTACATTTTTATTGCGGATATTGAGTTATTAATTTTTTACTTTCTTACCTATAGTTATAAGCATTGGGAGTTATTAGTTATTGTCCCCAAGACATTCACCGTCTATTATCTAGATCCTGCGGGGAGTGAGTTGGATGTATATGGACATGCAATTAAAAGGCCATTATTATCGTGAGAAATATTTTATGTTTTTATATCTGTTAACATCTGTTACTGCATTACTATTTAATTATGCAATTTAATATCTTACATTAACATATATATAGGTCTTTACAAGAGTACAAAAAAGCTGGAGGAAAGGTCCCCAGGAAAAAACATCTGCAGCTCATTTGGAAGAATGTGAAAGTAATTTCCTGACTCCAATGTATATATTATTTATGTGAAGTGTGATTATTTGTATTTTTGAATATTTTGTATGTTTCAAATTTATAGTGTGCTACACAAGACAATGGCTGGGCATGTGCCTACTATGTGATGCGATTTATGGACCTAATCATCAAACATGTTGTATTAGAAATCGATAACATACAACTGGTATTATACATAGTCTCATTAGATAATATGAAATATATGAATCTTATTATATATTATTATAATTATGTATGTACATCATTCTCTTTGTAGGTCTTTAAAACTGAGGGCTTCAACACAGGTGCAAAGCGTTTCGATGTACATGCTCCCTATATGAGAGATGAATTAGATGCCGTAAGAGAAGATTGGAAAAAAGCCATGCAAAGAGTGGGAAGTTTTCAATATGATTTTGATGACAATGATGATAATGAATAAAGAATAACTTTGTTCTCATAATTAATTTTGTGTGAATGTGAATGAATTTTTATGAATTGTCATATATGTGTGTGAAAATCATCAATACATGAATGTTTCTACATGTGTCTGAATGTGAAAAGAGATGAAATAAATGGAACTGCAGGTTGCTAATGGTTTCTACATGTGTGTGATGAAAAAATAATATGAATCAAATTTCTTATACATGAGTGTGAATCACATATATAATAATTTGTCCATCATGTTAATTTTGCAGGTTTGTGGCCTGTTGTTGGCTGATATCAATAGATGTCATAAAACCTACAGTTCATAACTGAACTGCAGGTTTCTCATCCTGCGACCAGCCACAGCAGGTCTGCAGACTGCCAGGAAAAAAAATCAAATCATAGGCGTCAGTTATTTGTATAAAACTGACGACATACGGTTATAGTGTCGGTTTCCTTACTAGTACCGACGTCGATTTCCCTACACCACGGCTGTGCTGGCCAGCACGACCGTGGCAGCGGACCAGACATAAAATATGTGTCGGATATCTGTATAAAACCGACGATATATGGTTACAATGTCGGTTGCCATACTAGTAACTGACGTCGATTTACCAGACACCATGGCCGTGCTGGCCAGTACGGCCGTGTAAGAGGGTGATTCAGTGTCGGTTTCCTAGCGGATAACTGATGCCTATACCCTCTACTGGCGCGTTTTCAGCGCGTTTCGGTGGCGCCCAAAGGGTTGTGGCATTGGTTTGAGAACCAACGCGTAAAGGTTGGTCTTTTAGCGGCGCCCACATAGGTGTCGCTTAGAAACCGACACTAAAGGCCTTAAATAACCGACATTGAAGGCCAATTATGTACTAGTGAACTAAGATTTATCCCCTTGTTTTTCAACCACTATGACAAAAACTAATTGATTTAATAAATTCACCAACAAAGACAAGCTTGTAAATGCAACATGTATGTCTAAATATAATTACCTCATAGAAATGAATTTGTTACCATGTTCGAGATATGTTTGCAATGAAGAGATGTGATCATGTCTTTATTCCCCTACTATATATGTTATAAAGACTAAAGGTTTTTATGAGAGACAAAACACAATAACACCATGGCATAGTTTTTTAGGAGTTTAGGCATGCCCAGGCTTTTCTAATAGCATTAATTTTTTTTAATACTAAAGTGAGTACTTTAATATTTAAATTATGTATTTCAAATATTTAAATATCTAATAATGACATCATTACATAGTATTATGTAATATTTTGGATAAATCACACTAAAATGACCTATACTAGACCTCATGCACCCGAATTTGAACCAACTTAATATAAATTCACTGATTATACAAAAATTTGGCATGATTTCCCCTAAATAAAAATAATTTTGCATAACATGGACTAATAGAACTAACTTCCCCGTAACTTTCCCTAAATTGACCTATTGAGGATTAATTTGGCTTATTATCTAGTGTTTATGCTAAATCACACATAATATTACCTATACTAGACCAGATTGACCCAAATTTGAACCAACTTGACCTAAATTTGACATAGCATGCTCAAATTTGACATCACTTGCCCTAAATCAAATTCAATTTTGCAGAACATGGCCTGATCAAACGTGACTTCACGAAACTTTCTTTTTATTGTCCTATTGAGGATTAATTTAGCTAAATTTGACCTAATCTCCTAGAGTCATACCTATTTCCCTCAACCTAACTTCCCCAGACTTTCTCTTTATTGACCTGTTGAGGATTAATTTGGATTATTATGTAGTATATATGCTAAATCACACCTAACATGACCTATACTAAACCTAATTGGCCCAAATTTGAACCAATTTGATCTAAATCTTACCTAGTATGCTCGACTTTGACATGACTTTCCCCAAGTCAAATTCAATTTTGCAAAATAGGGCATGATCAAATGTAACTTCCCCAAACTCCTTCTATATTGACATATGGAGGACTAATTTAGCCAAATTGACCTAGCCTCATAGAGTCAAACCTATTTCCCTCAAATCAAACTTGTTTTTGCAAATCAAATTGGCCAAAATTTGACATGATTTAGCCTAAATCATACTGAATTTTGCATAACATGACCTAATCAGACCTAACTTCCACAATCATTCTCTATATTGACCTAAATGAGACTTAATTTGGCCAAGTTAGACCAAATCTCCCTAAATCAAACATGTTTACCCAAATTAGACCTAATATGCTTAAAGATGACATAATTTGGTCTAAACTAAATCTAATGCATAACATTAAATAATCAAACCTAACTACCCATATTTTTTCCTATATCAATCGAAATGTGACCTAAAAATGGAAAATGAGACCTATTCCACAAAACCAAGCCTTTTTTCCTAAACTCATGCCTATTTTCCCTCAAATTAGGTTTTCCCCCAAAATTATACCTAATGTACCCAAATTTAATCTGATTTGCACTAAATTAGACCTTTTTCAACTATAAATTACACGACAGGGTCTAATTTGACCAAAATGTAGACCTAACTTATGGTAAATTAGAAGGCCTTAGGCAACAACTTAACTTCATCTGATAGGAGCCCAGTTTGAGGTGCCTTGCCAAGAGCCTAGGGATCCTAAGCATGCCTAGAAAAGCACCTTGACAACAAAGCTCTATGCAACATTGAATAAAACATATTTATAAAATACCTTATATAGGGGGAGTCTATTACCCCTTAGAGACCTTTACAATGAATATCTAACCAATTCTATCGATTCATTCACTACAGTAAATTCCAATGAAATAAAAAAATTACCACCATTAATGTTGTTTGAAGTATAATATGAATGAGCAAATAATAGCGGCTCCTAGAGAGGACAATGTATCCTTGTCAAGATATGTGTTTGAGAAAGACCGAGGATGTTTCCTTTGTTCAATTGATCAACTGTAATATATGTTATAAATATTAATGTTACTAATTAGATCACCAACATTAACTCTAGTACAATACATAATACAAATGATTTTTAGAATTACCCTTGTTAGGGAGGTGTTTTTCATTCCTTAAAGATGTTTGTAGTGAAGACACGTCCCTTTTCATTTGTTCCTTCACTGGATGAAAAACTAAAAGAGTTTTCAAATTCAGAAAAATAGATATGGTTAGTAAGGGTAACATGCATGGAACCCACTATTGGCTGTAATGACGTCAATAACATAACTTGAACAATAAACTTGTTTAAACAAAAATACCTTCTACAGGGGGGACTATATTATCACTTAGATATATTTGCAATGCAGATCTAATAAGTTGTATTTCATTTATCACTATGAAAAGAACTAATGAAATTAATGAAATCAACAAACAACTTGTAGAGATATGATTCAAGTGTAGATTTATCCGCTATGTTTTGTAGTGTGTTTGAATAGTCAAAGATGGTGTTTTAGAGCGATGATCTCAATTTTTCTCAAGTTGCAGGGTGCAAGACAGGGAGGGATTGATGGAGGAGTTTGGTGGTTTGGAATGAGTATTAAAATTGATTATAGCAAACTTCCCTATTTCCCAGCATGTGCAATTAACACGATTTTTCTATTAATATTAATAATTATCCACCAGTAACCAAGTTGAGGGATGAGCGTTAAGAGGATATAGCATTTGGTTTACTGAGACTGAGACATGATAAATTTGAGCAAACCAAATAAAGTAATTTTACCGATCCACTACTTGTGTCAAGTTTTTAAACATCTAGTTGTACGCATTATTTAAGATATGTTCTTTATTAACAACATATTACTAACCCATCATTTTCCTTATACATAAATGTAATACAAAATTAGATGGCTTAATCAAATCAGAATTTACTTCTATACAAGGATTGAATTGTTTTCTTACTATGACCATGAGATATATTACTCTTATTAAACCACACATGTTCACTTACTATTATCTCTTTATAATTACTTCTAACATTTATACGTTTTAAATGCAAAATGCCATTGCCATGAAATATCAAGCACGGAATTGATTTCCCTAGGTGTAAATTTAGAAAATACTAGAGCCATTATTTACGAATATGAACTAACTAAATTTATCACTCTCACAAATAATGTAAATATTAATTCTTTTATTATGGTTAAGTATCTTTTATTGGTTCCAATTTCAACAATGGTCAAATTGAGAGTGTTAGATGGGTTCAAGTTCTAATATAGGTAACTAGGAACAAAATGTCAAATTGAACTAACAAATTTCCAATATAACAATTGATACTCAAAAGAGGGGCTAGTTTAAAATTAACTCTCAATTTTGATGAATGGAAACATTTAAACAGTAGGAATTCAAACAAAGCGAAGTTTGTATCAAAAAAACATGTGATTGATAGATATGACTAGATATGACTTGGAATCAAATACAACATTGCAAATGGAAATAATACTAGGGAAAGTCAAGAGTTACAGTTCAAGAAAGATTTAGTGCTCAAAATCCAGTATGTTACACTTATTGTGAGTTGTTGGCTCAACATCCTCAATGAACAACACATTGTCTTATGGTGTCATAAGAAATCCATATCTCTCTAGCTCAAATTGTGCCCTACTAGACCTTTGAGGTTCTTGTGGTACAAGAAAATAACGTTTAACAACAATTTTGATTCTTCTGGTTCTTTCTTTACCTCCATAGGTTAAATGTTATCTTGTTGGTCTTGAACTTCCTTAAATTCTATTTTCCTCCCACTGGATCTTCTATATATAAATTCCCTTTTTAGGAATATAATAGCTTTGGTAACTAACGATTTGTTATTAGATGGTATATAGTAGTAATCCTTAGTTTCTTTATGATACTCAACAAAGGAATATTTATCCAATCTGGGTCAAGGGTTTTCATAGTGCTTTTTCCTGACATAAGTTTCACATCCCAAAACTTTCATGTAAGACATATTGACACATTTTCCATTTTGTATCACATATGGTGTCTTTTCAATAGTTTTGGAAAGTATTTGGTTAAGTATAAATAGGGCAGTTTTAAGAGCATATCCCCAAAAGAACATTGAAAGATCAGCTTAACTCGTCACTGATGTACCATGTACAATGAGGTGTCATTCCTTCTTTTTGATACACCATTATGTTGTGTTGTTCCACATGGAGTCTTTTGTGATATAATACCTCAGTTCCTGATAAGGGCCTCAAACTCTTAGCTTAAGTATTCACCACCTCAAACTGATCGAAGTGCGTTAATTCTTTTGCAAGGTTTATTTCGTACTTCATTCATGAATTCCTTCAACTTTTCAAAAGGATTTTGAATTATGCTTCATTAGATACACACAGCAAAATCTATTGAATCCATTAGTATAAGTGATGACATATAGATGTCTACCTCAAGGACTTGTGCTAAGAGGTCCACATACAATGATATGTATTATTCCTAATTAGTTTCTTGATCTCTTATTGTTACCAGTGAAAGGTTCTTTTATAATATTGCCCAATAAACTAGATTCACAAGTCTCAGTCGATTGTAACTCAAAGGAATCTAGACAACTATCTTTATGGTGTCTATAAATCTGTTTCTCATATATGTTCCCTAGACGACAATGCCAAACATAATTTTTTCTTGAATCATTGAGTTTTAAATTCATGATATTTATGTTTTATACATGCATCTCAAGATCTAATAAATAAAGACCATAAGACATAAGGGCCTTTCCATGAAACATCTCTTATTTGGAAATATAAAATTTGTGATTCTTTATTAGAAACTCAAAACTGTTCTTGTTTGAAAAAGATACATAAATATTGTTTCTATTTATGAAAGGTAATAGCAACAATTTTTTGACTCTATTACAAGCCCACTGGACAGATATAAATAGTAGGTTCCTACAACAGTGGTTGAAAATATTGCTCCATTTGCAACCCTTAGTTCCACCTCCATGTTGTTCAAGAGTCAACTTCTTTTTAGAGTATGTATATTTGAACATATGTAAGATCTACATCAGGTATCCAATAGACATGATGAATAAGTTGATAAGTTTATTTCAGTAATATATATACCTAAAGTGGAGATCTCTATCCACTTCTTCTTGTTCTTCATTTCCTTGTAGTAGAGAGGGAAATTTCTTTTTCAATGTCCAGCCTAGTGAGAATAGTGATAGTTGCCTCGATTATCCACTCCTCCTTTTTCTTTAAGATCAGAAGACTGTTTGATAGCTTTAGAATTTTTCTTACTTGGTTCCTTTAACCTTTGACTTTCTTTTTCATTTGTTGGCCGTGAAAACAAAATTGAGCTTGTCTTTCATTTTCCACTCAGATTTTCTCAACAACGCCTTTGAGACATCATACCTCTCTTTCCTGACTTGTTCCCGATGCATGTACCTGAGATGTTTTATGATCTCAATAACATCTATGTTTTTATGTTTCTTCTAAAGATCATGATTTATGGAGCATAACATGAGGCATTTTATGTCCATAGTGTAAACAAAATGCTACTTGCGAGCTTCCCTTTACACTCTAGGTATATTTGGAGTTGGTTCATTGGAAATGGGTGTTTCAGTGACATTATGAGAATACTTCTCATCTTTCTAAATAGTTGCTAAAGTTATTTCCATTAACTTTATCTTTGTTATAGATTGGCCGCAGTGAAAATGGATTATTACTAGTGTTTTAAACATATTTTGCACAAGTCAATAAATTGATTTGATTTTTATTTCAAAAATATGATGTGAAGGAATTCATTTGAACTTTAATTAATTTTTCATATCCAAATATTTTATTCAAGTTAATATCCCTCACTACAATTTGGGTACAATGAGTAATCTTATAGTGAGCCAAGATCTAAAATACATTAAGTCGTGAGCAACTATGGATGGTCACACACAAATTAATTTTTAAGACGATTGCAAAACTCGGTGTTAATAATTCATCAAATGAATTATATGCTATCTTATGCCTATAGGTGCCTAATCCTATCAAGATCACCTAGTCAAGTACAATCCAAGGGCTATACAATAAGATATGGACCATGTTGAGCAGACACACATACTTATCATCACACTTTCATTAGGTAGATGGTGTGCCACATTGAACCTGGCCACACTTAGTCGGATAAGGTTTTCATGTTTATTGGACTTGGAAGGCATCTTTAACAGTTATAGTATATTGATGGTTATGTATATATATTCATATGTATCCAATCATCCTTACATATACATTATTATATGTTTCATATAATATAAAAATCACCACATGCAATAAAATAAGATATGTCAAGTAGTACAATGACTTGATCCAACAAGTTTAGTAGAAAAACAAACAAGATATTCACATCTAGTTGTAGTCCTAAATGTTGCCTTTTTAGGGTTATGTTTCCTTTTTAGGGTTCCTATGTGACTAGTCAGAAGTCCCTAATTTTGGAAGTTCTTGTATTGGTTTTCATTTGTTGTCTCATTTTGATCAAAAACCATCCAAGGACCATCCTCTACAACATGGGATTTTATCAATATCTGCCTCTCCACCCTAATCCACTGGTGATATCATTACATCATTGCATAAATAAATCTTACATGGGGAATGAATAGACAGAGTCATGGCATGCAAGCCATATACATGTTATATAGTCTTTTGTTCAAATCAATACATCGATGTTACATGTTTCAAATCACACCACGATGAGCTAATTTCCATATCCACATCCACCAAACAAAACTACTTTTCAAGGCGTCACATGGATTTATGTAATACATGTATATATATTAGTATAATATGTTGGATACAATTTGTACATAATCCATCCAACAAATTATTTGAAGTTTAAAACATTAAATTATACAATGTGGGCTCTAACACTACTATAAGGTTTTTAAGAAGGGAACACATTGGATTGACAATAAAAATCTTCCCTTTCTACCATAGTCATCGAAATTTTCATAGCTATAAAGATTTCATGAACAATAGACATAATAAGGGATAAATGATATACCATTGTGCACACTAATATTCCAACAACTAGATGAGTCCTTTTGGTGAAGAAACCAATCTGTCAGTTCTAGATCTGGCTCGGCCACTAAGAAGTCCATATGGATCAAGAAGAGATCTAAATTGGCCATGAAGGTTGTCTTCTTAGAAGTAGCTTGTTGTTTTCATATGGAAGAGCTTCTCCAGCATCCGCATGTGTGCCTTGGCCTCTATGTCATCCACACGGATGAGGGAGAACATGATGAACCACCTTGTCAACCATGTTGAAGAGGAATAAGAGTTATCAACGCCCTACTTTCCTTGGAACTCCCTTTCTTATCCCATCTCGGGAAGCAACCTTAGGGTCTTTCCCTTTCTCTACAAGAGAAATCTAAGGAACACCTTGTAATAAACCCCACTCTTCAGTGTCCTTCAATTAAGAGAGACCTAAGGACGAGGATCATTAATCTATATTTATTGGATCATATTCAACAATTTATAAAAATGTGTAAATAATTTCAAATAATTTGAGCAAATAATGTTTACATATTGTATAATCATATACTATAAGGAGTTACATGAATTTCTTTGAAGGAAACTAACCTACACACATCTAGAAAAAGAAAAGGCTAATTAATGTGTGCTCCTTTGGTATCTTTGATGTCTTCATCTTTATCTTCATGCCCATGAATCAACAGTATCATCCACCTAAAACATTGACAAACCAAATGTGGTCAGTATATTTATATATTGGTACACATATTCAACAATCATTTAACAACACATATGAACTTGTATTTTATTTCATATTCTAAACCATGTTTGGTATGCCCTCTTAAGTGTAATTGGCTCCCATCATTGGACTTATGTGCATTACCCCTTGATGGGTAAACCCAGGGTTTAAAATATTATCTATTTATGTGATACTCATATGGGCTTTATAGTTTGCATGAAATAAATAAACAACCAATATTTACAATTCATTCAATCTTCAAGAAACGTCGACAAACTCAGAAGTCGATACATGTATTCATAAGTTTAACCACGTACCTTATTGAAGAACCATGCATTATAATTCAAGTGTGTGCAATCAATCCAATGAATAGATCCAAGCTACCAATCACTCAATCAACATTATATGCATGTATGTATACTACATATGCATCATCGTGTATTTGTAACATACTAATCATACCTAACCTAGGTTTTAGACAAGTTTTTATAGTTATTTGGGTTTAGGTTAGGAATAAGGGTATCAAACCCTAATTCCATCATTTAGTGTCTCCTGAGTGTTATAAACCCTAATTAATCATTAGATGAACTCTAGTCATTATTTACAATTGATTATCATATTATGACTCCATATATCAAATCATGGGTTTTAATATCCAGATATCAAAATTCAAAATGTAGCATGATTAAATCCTAATTATCTTGTTAATGACTTATAAAGCATAAAGGATCATTCATTATAAACCAAGTTTTATTGAGATCTTGGAACATTGTTATATTACATGAATATTGCATTATATCAGGAAATAATCCTATCCAATGTATTTAACCTATCATTCATCAAAACTATGGTTCACTTTATTAATCACCCTACATAGAAAGAATAATTAAACTCTAATTATATTTTATACATGGTCTACTCCTTATTCTAAGAAAAATGATATATAATATCCCTATATTTCAATTTGTAGATTATCTTCTAGAACTAAAACAACATTAAGCATATATAGGCCAATCAACCACTGACACGTCAGCACTAATATGATCATCTACTCAAGCTAAACAGTGTGCATGGACAATGGTATGAGGACACATCAGATCCTACTCAGTGTGGGAAGCTTATTTTGGAACGGGGTAGAAAGACCTATTGCCCCTACACAGTGATGGGGTTGATCATGCGGTTGTGGGCTAATGAGTAAATCCCCACAGGGGATTCTTTCTTCTCCCTTTCATGCGTGGTACAACTACTCATGGAGTCAACCTCAAGGTTGGCTCTTGGCTCTAGAGCCCGATTTCTCTAGACAAGAGTCCCTTTGTCTTTGCCAAGTCCTACCAGACTCAACAAGGGGTTGGGTGATACAGGTGGTGATAGGAGGTAGGGATTGCGGGGTATATGTTAGGGAAAGATGGCCAGAGATCAAATACATGTAATATATCTAGGTTCTGAGAACTATTGGCATCGATTGAGCCTCCTAGGATCCCATCAATCAACATCTCTCACTTGTGACCCATCACGAGGATCTAAAATCACCACTCTGGCGGGCTATTTCTTGGGTACAGCCTGAGCTCATGGGTGTGGAAACTAGGATGTTCTTGAGCAGTGTTGATGTTGCAAACTCATTGATGTATATTTAAGAATCTCCGCGGCCACTGTATGGGCTGAAGACACCTTCAAGCAGAAGGACAGAGGAAGAGAACTCTTGAGTTAGGATGGAGATCCATGTTGGGGTTCAGGGCATCTCAGGTACAATTGGATGAGAAGTCATGCTCTCCAAGTCATGATCGATCTTCCAAATGTCTTATATAGGCATGTGATGTAGAAAAGAGCTCGAATACGATCTTTCCTAGTTGCTCAAAAATTCTAGAAAATGGGCATTATTGTATTGTGCAATGATAATGTCATAATAGGGGTTGTCTAATCTCAGATTATCCTCCTAAAGATGTTTGTGTATTTGGATAAAGGCGAGGAGGCCTAGAGAGGGAGAGTGAGGTAGTCAGGGTCTCTATTGAGCATTGGACTCAGTAAAGTTTTAGTGAGGGAGGAGGGGTCCCAGCCTACAGCTCTCCCCAAATCCTCTTACCTAGTCTGGGTGGACTCTCCCCTGCACTTATTTTCTTTTATTTCTCCTATATTCTTTTAAGTAAAAGTCCTCTTTAGAGAATTATTTCTTCAGGACATTTCACTATCCCAAACTATCTCAAACTTTAGGATATCATCTGACTGCTTCTTTTCTATCACTAGGCATATTCATAATTTATAAAACAATCAATTTGTTACCCGAAACTTGGCCTTCAAGTAAAATATATATAATTGCTTAATAAATTTCCTAGATCACCATATATCTTAGAATTTTATGGATTTCCCATATTGATTCATATCACAATATCTAATATAATAAATATCTTGGATATTTTTTATAGTCACGATATACCAAATATTCAAATTCCTAATTCAAGGACCCTTATTAGCCCAATTGGGATTGAAATGGGTTCCAAGGACCATCGTCCATGGCATGTCCCTCTAAAGTGTTCAAAAGGTTTCTTATGCTCTTGATTATGAAAATCAAGTCGTTGGTCATCATAATATCCCAATTCACGCTATTGATTTTATCATTCTAGTGTTACCTTATTATTGTCTTAAAGTGAAATAACTTTTCATCGTCATCAAATGCAAATTTACCATATTTGAGGATCTTAGACAACTTTTCTCACAAGTTGTATCAAAAATATGTGTCCAACCAATTGGGATGTGCCCCCTTTATATAGGATATTCATTGTCTTGGAAAACCCTAATTCCAAACAGTTTCCTAATTACAATCCAAATAATAGTATGACACTAAAAACTCAGATAATAAATCTGATTGACTAATCATGTTACCAAATTGGCTAATTTGGATCCAAAACTATGTTGATTGACCAATAATGTTAGCTAATTGGCCAAGCAGGGCAGTTCAGATCAAGATCTGAATTGCTTTCCAATTTGAGACTTTCTCTATCCAGCTCTAATTACCCAACTCGATCATTTGATCATCCAACCATTCAATCTCAATGGAAAACTTTGTCATCCAATTGGAAATAAATTAATCCATTGCCCCCAACCAATTTGATTGGGCGATGAAACATATAGGTAGACTTATTAGATAGGAAATCAACATGTTTATGCATTGGAACCATTATAATCACTTGTTTGATTGCAAACTTCAATTCCCTTTTATATTTTTATGTGTTTGACCCAGTAGGCTCTAAATTACGGTGGTATTGATTCTTAAAAAAACATAAGAAAATATCAATTTACAAGTACGCATCATTGTCACTAAGTAATATGAATGAGTTGGAAAAAACTACATACTATAGGGTGATCAATGTTTCCATTACCACATAATACCTTTGTCACAGATATCTATATTGAAACAAAGGCTTGGAATATCATCCTCATTACATTTAATATATGTTCCTTGAACAAGAGTAGACTATTCAAGTATTGTGAGCTTAATATCATATATTGACTCACATGCACATGGCCATGCATTTCATAGTCTCCCTTATCAAGTGGCTAGGATATCACTCCTAAAGGAGGGATAAGTTCAATCTACATCTTTCCCAATCAACATCAGGTGTCATGGTGCACCTAGTCACTACTATTTTGGAAAATCTTATTTTGAGCACGTTGGGAAAGTGGTCAAATAACCCTATTAAACTTGTGAGTATTATAGTGACTTCAGCTCTAAATATCATAGTCACCACTTCCACATTTAAGATACAGATTTAACAAGTCATTACATTTCTTCCATGTGTCAATCTCAAGGTGGATCTATCTATTACCTTGTTCTCTAATTACTACCATTGTATCTAATATCATGACTAAAGAGACATAGTCATCACTCACCATACATTTTAGTCTTATGTATTATTGTTGTCCTAGAATCCTCAATAATTACTGAATAGGGACATAACAAGAATGATTACTCTATTATACATATGATCTCATGTTCATGTCCTCAACCTAAACCATATGTCACCAAATTACAACATTCTTAGGACATTGTTAAGTTTATTCATTATCTCAATAATAAAACAAACATAGTGAAATTTCCTTTTATTAATAACTAGATTGAGTACAGAGTATCGTATTAAAATGATAACATTATGTCTTTTAGGGCATACGGCCAACATATACCACCTTGGTCATCATATTAGAAGCACTCTTATCAGTATGGATCTTCTTCAGTGTTAGTAACTTCCCAGTTGTATATCACATAAATGTGTTATGTTACTGGATGATGCATTTTTCTCTTGTTCAAATCAATAACACTCTAACTATCATAGAAAATAGTCAGATCAACCTAATTCATGCCCATCTTTCCCAAAATCTCATGATCCAAAGTATTTCCTTTCCTACTTTCCTACTACAACCTACTCTACCTCTATCATAGAAATTGAAACATACTTTTGCAACTTTTACAACCAAGATATGGATCCCCTATAAAATTCAAAACATACCTAGAGGTAGACTTACTATGATCAATATCACCTGCTATGTCATCATAGACGAAGTCTTCTCAAACAAGTTTACAATAAGCAAGCCTCAAACATGTGTTGCTACTACCTTGTAGATTTGTGAAAATCCACTAGACCACCTCCAATTGATCTTTACCATGGTTTGAGAGAAACCTACTCAAAATGGAAATTGTATGAGAAATATAAGATTACACACCATTTTGTAGGTCAAACTTCCCACAATAGAAGAATAGGGGATCCTGACCATCTCTTTCTCTCCTCAGCTGGGCATGACTTCTTACTTATCTTAAAATGAATTGATAGTGGAGTACTAATGGCTTTGAATTTTCTCATGTTCAACTGCTCTAGAGTGCATGCAACATAGATCTCCTATGACAACTACAACGTGTTCTACTTCCTATCATGTTTTATCTGCATCACCATAATCATCTGTGATGGTCCCAAATCATTCATCTCAAAGGTTTTGCAAAACTCTATCTTTAGTTTCTTGATCAAATTGACATACTTCCCTACTAATAAACATGTCATCCACATAATAGTTGTAGAATAATAAACTTATCATCAGGAAACCTCATGATGTAGACACACGGATATGCACTTGAATTTTAGTACTTGTGACTCTGCATGAAAAAATCAAACTTCTTATACCACTACCTACAAGCCTATCTAAAATTGTATGAACTATTCTTCAATCTGCGGACCAAGTGCTCTTTTCCCTTTACTTGAAATCCTTCTGTATGCTCGTGAGATCTCCTCTTTTAGGTCATCCTGAAGAAATGATGTCTTTACATCTATCTGCTCAAGCTCCAGATCTAGGCTAGCAACCAAGCCTACAACCAATATAATAGAAGTAATCTTTGCAACATGAGAAATATCTCATCAAAATCCACCCCGGGTCTTTGATTGAAGCCCTTGACATCTAGTTTGGCTTTGTATCTGATATCCATGTTATTGTCATCTTTCTTCATCTTGTAAACCCACTTGTTCTTTTGTTCTCTCTGGTCCTTAGAAAGGGCATCTCATAGGTATCATTATTCTATAAAGAAGGTGTCACCTCCTACATTGCCAAATGCTACTGTGATTTATATCTGACTCCTCCTGATTACTTAAGAATATACTAAGACACCAGATATATGGATGAATGATAACGAAATATGTTAGACCTCCTCAACTGTTGTTTTCAACATTCTTTGTGGTGATAACCTTGAACCCCCTAACCAAAAGACTTTGATTCTGAATCTAAATTACTCAACCATACATCTAGAATGTGACCACTTGATGTGTAATCGCTTTGCTACTCAGAGTGATTGTGATTCTCTTCTTCATCATATTAAGACTTCACATGTGAAGAATAAGAAGAAAAAGCATCCTCATACTCGTCAGTAGACAAACTATCACTTGATCATGTGGTCTATGCATCATCACTCTCTAGATCTATATATCTGACACTCACAAAATTTTCACAACTCTATGTCTTATCATGACCTTTTTCACAAGATCACATAACATATAGACAAACTATTGATCTTCGTAGCCAAGAAAGATACATGGTACTACTTTATCATCCAACTTTATTGCTTTTCCTTTAGAACATGAAGATATGGATTGCACCCAAAGACTTGCAGATGAGCATATGATGCATCCTTGATGGTCCATACTTTATCAAGTATCTCAAATGCCAAAGAAACTAATGGATATTATTTAATAAAATAGTAGATAGTGCTCACTAGATTTCCCCAAAATCTTTTTGTCAAGTGAAGATTCTTCAACATGCATGTAACTTTCTTCACTATGGTATGGTTCATCATCTCAGTTATACCCTTGTACTATGGTGTATTGCTCTCTATACTCATGTAATATTCTTGGTGCACATAGTAGTCCTAGAACTCCCTGGAGGTGTACCACCCTCATTGTCTCTGCGAAGACACTTTAGATTTATCTATGTCACCCACTCCACCATGGCATGAAATTTCTAAATTCAATAAAAGACCTAATCCTGGGTCTTCAACAAATACCACACCTTCCTACATGAATTTATCAATGAATGTGATAGTATATTGATTGAAATCCTCAGAAGCCTCCAAAATGAACAACATACATTTGGATGAACCAACTATAGAAACATTAGCTTCATCTTTTTATTGTGACTTGATAGAAACTTGCAAATACTTTCCTGTTTGACATGAATCACATGAGCTAAGATTTGTGTCTCTCACGGAACCATTCTTACCTTAATCCCAATCTCACTGCCTCAGTAGGTAGTGTGAAAGGAATAAGAGCGCCCTTCTTGGAGTGGCCCAAAAAATCACACACACATTATATGCAAAAATTAGTAACATTGAACTTTATTGAATTAAACATAAATGTTTACTACATTTGGGCTCATGTGCTACATGGAGAAGAAATGAAAAGAAGAGAAGTATACTAAACTAAAAACTACATACCACTTACATGAAATCCCATGTAATATTCAGACATGATGTAGTAGTCTTATTTTCACCAGATGATAAGAGATAGCATATGAGCCATTTTCATTCTTCAGTTCCTTGCATTGCCTAAAATTAATGAAATCAAGACACAATCAATGCAATTGCATGGTACACAATTTAAAATAGTTAAAATAGTTTGGTAAAAAAATATTATACTTGGAAGGACTTAAATTCAAATAATCGACAAGCAATTTTCAAAACAATATTTATTATACAAGGTTTAATTTGAGTTTTCCCATTATGATGATATTGACAAGTATATACATATGGCTCCATCAACCCAACAAGATGAGGGAGGTCACATGGATCCATATCTCCATTTGAAAGAGGGGAGTACCATTTTTTACAAGTTCCACCTTCTGATGTAAGGAGTTTTCTTGTACCTAATATCAACATCGTTATTATAGGCAATCATAATGGGAAGTATCATTTATATTTCAGATTTATTTCAATCTATAATATAGAAATTCAAAAACTACTCAATAGGGAAAGAGGTAGCTCAAACAAATACATATCCAAATATATTTCCAAGAGTTACATACAAATATCATCAATACCACTAATATATTCAAATAGGAATTATAATAGTATACCTTTATGGGTTACTTCAGAGTAAGAGATCCCAAGAGTACAGATCAACATATCAGATCAAACCTAGGTCAACAACTTTTTCACGTAGAAGCCTAGTTCTTCAGTAGATGCCAATGTTTAGAACAATGATAGTCCACTTATTGTACCAAGCAAATAGATAATACAATAGACAAATCAAGTAACAAGTGCTTTTCTTGGCATACTGATAAGCCAGATGTAACATACTGAAACTCAGGGTCTTCCCTACAATTTACCCACTTTTGAGCTTTTCTTTGCCTTTTAGTCCATTTGGACCTTTTCCATAAATTTCCCATCCTTTTTAATAATTTTTGGACTCCTTGTGCAATTTGAGCACAATTTGATGTTGAAATCACTGTTTACCCTCATTTATGATTATGGAGGGGTGTTTGCACAAATAACCCAATTTAGTAGATAAGTTAGGGTTAATAATGTAATTTGGACATTAATGATGGGAATAAGTAGATAATATTAGTTTGGAGTTTTTTGGATAAATATATTAATAATAATAAGCATTTGAATTAATTATGAGTATATTAACCTCTTTACTTTCTCTCTCCTCCAATTTGATGATAAATGTGTGAAAATATATTTAAAGGATGATATTTTGCTCTTAATACTCATATATAGTTATCACCTCGAATTTGACTCACTAATGGCATTAATATAGTTATTTCATAATAATTCACACCTTTTAATGTGTTAAAATACACTTTAATGAGTAATATATTAATTGAGGACCTTATTGGATATAAATACGAAATCTAATTATATAGCATCGTTCTAAATGCTAACATGAGCATGTGGTCCAAATTTGGTGTCATTTGGACTTCATTTGACCCTTCAAATTCATTTTATGAGCTTTTAATAAGGTGTAACTAGGGATTTTAATGGATTTCATTTATATCGAATTGTCACACTATGGTCCGGTTATTTAAGCTGTCATGTGCCCTTGGCGGATCATCTGACGGTCGTGATTTAATCGCTCTCCGATCCAACGGCTATACCTCCGTCTTCTTCCTCCCGCCCACTGAACAGGCGCGACGCCCCAGCTCCTCAGCTCGTTTCTCCCTCTCTCCTTCTCCGTTTTACGCGATTCTTCTTGCGCTGGTTCCGTCTCTCAACGCTCGTTCCAACAAGCCCTAATGCACCACTTCTCACCCATTGTAGGCCAAACGCCCAACTCGCCCCTTCTTCCCTTCTCCGCCGCCATATCTCTGTGGGGTCTCGGCCTTTTCTCCAGGCGGTATAAGGGGACTTAGAGCACCCTCAACCCCCGACCTTTCTTCCTCCTCCATCAATTTCTCCTCATTTGCCACGGAGCTCCCCGACCTACTCCACCTTCAGTTGCGGCAACCTCGGCCTGCAGCTCGCTCCTCCAGTCACCTTTGTTCGATTAGATGCGTGGTAAGCATCCTCAGTCACCGCTCTTCCCTCTCCTGGTCTTGTTTTGTCCCACGGGTATCCCTGGAGCCGGGTCCTATAGATACCCTGAAGCTCCCTGAAGAAGCTCTACCGGCGCTTGCTGTTCTCGAGTCCTGGTGCTTCTCTGTCCTCACCGACGCCTCCCCTCGACTTGCCTTGTAACCGCGGATGCTCCCCAAACCCTGGGTTCTCGAATTGCTACCTCTACTTTTGGTCTCGTTGGGTTTTTGCTCTTTACCTGTTTCGGCTACTTTGAAGCTTGGTTCCCTTGCTTTGGGTTTTCGAGCTCCTCCGCCTTCTCTGGTGTCACGGTTGAACTCGCCTCATGTCAGCGAGCGTGTTGGTGGCCTAATAGGGGCCACTTTCCCCTTGGTTTTTGGTGATCTTGATCGCTGGTCCTCTTCCTCTGTTCTTGTCACTTGGCGGAGTCCCCTCGGAGCTCCTGAGCACTACGAGTCCCAAACCTGGGCTCGATGAGATCGTCGAGCGATGGGGAGGTCAGTGACGTCCTCGGTTTGTATCGGTAGCCTATGCTCCGCGATCTGGGCTGTGGAGTCGAACTCCAGCAGCAGCGGGTCGCCATGGATACAGGATGGAGCATACCTGGTCCGACAATGACCAAGGTGCCCACTCCCTTGCAAATGGAGGATTTATTCCACAGGGGCAGTACTGACTTTTCACAACGGGTTTTTGATTCCTCGCTGTAATGATTGATATGATCATATGACGAAAATGCCCTCATCAATTTAATTGATTTGATTTAAGGAGCAAGGGTTTGTTGGTCATTTCACCAGTTATTACATCGAATTGTATTTTGATTTAAATACCTATCACACTATAGTTTTCCTGATTTCTGATTGGCTGAGATCATTTAATTCATAATAAATGAATCCTTGGTCAGAAAAATACGAATAAATAGTCGATGGAAAGGATTTTTAATGTAGAATCCGAACTTATAGTTTTTGACCCCTGATTTGTATTCCTTTTTTGAAGTTTAATTTGATATGCCTTTTAAGTGTATAAAATGTTCTAAAATGCCTAATTAATTCATTTTAACTCCAATTTATATAATAAAATATTTTTTATTATTCAGGAGAATATGACTAATCTTTTGGACTTGGTTTTAAACCCTAAATCGTGGTTTTATAAAATTAGGGGTTTCCTATGATTTATGTTTTATATATATTAATTCATGTGTAATGTTCATAACTAGGGGATATGGTTTGGATGCAATCAACTTGGTGAATGGTATGGTAAATAATTAAAACAGGTATGTGAAAACCTATTTTGTATGTGATGCCTATTTTTGGGTATGTGGATCCTATTTTAATTGTGGAATTGAAATGTGATGATAATGTGCAATACACCTACTCTCAGTTGGTCTTTTATCCAACCCCACTCATTATTGTGCTAGCCTTGTAATCCTTCTAATTACATTTATTGGCTCTTTACTTAGTTTATGCCATTGTGGCTTAATCATTTGAATCATGCGAATCATGCTTCTACATATGCTGCCTCCTTTACTTGGAAATGATTTAATCTTGTTATTTCCTATGTGGCTCATTCTTTTGGAAATATTTGGAAGCATTGCATAACGTTGGTGCTTGTTGAACTCTTTTAATTCTTGGAACTCTTGGATATGGTTGTGGCCTATGATGGCCTACTTGTTTATTATTTGGGTTTTATTCCCAATGCTAAGTTGCAATCTTGTTACTTTTCACTATATTTCCAAGTGACTATTTAAGCATGATGTATTTTAGGCCAAATGACAATGTAGTGTACATGAGTACAAACCACCCACAGGGCACTGGGGTTTTAGTCCCCCTACCGGGCACTGGGGTTTTAGTCCCCCTGCCATTTTATATATTAGGCACTGGGGTTTTAGTCCCCCTGCCACTTTTTAGGCACTGGGGTTTTAGTCCCCCTGCCATTGGTGAGGTCCGGTAGGTGCCTCACCCTACATTGAGATGAGTTTGTGTCTTAATATATTCATGCTATGTGATTTATTATTGTGGTGATTGTTTATGGCAGTTTACTCTCTCTTATTCATATACTTGCCTCATTTCTTTTGAAATCTCTTAGTGTTGAGAATCCTTTATATTGCAATGCTTTGGATCATTTAATTGACCTATTACTCTTAATTGACACATACCTTGTTTATCTTTCTCTTGCTGGATGACCCCAACCATCCAGGTTAGGAATCAGAGTGCGCATGGAAGCTTGGTGAACTTAAGGCTAAGGATAGGAGAAGAAGATGAGGAACATATAGTATATGATCATAGTTGTTTTTTTGTTTTAAGTTGTTTTTGGTTGGAGACAATGTTGTATTAGTTAAGTCTTCCTCTACCTAGATCCTTGTTGTTGTATAAAGATGTACCCCAATTGGGAAAAATTTGTAATGTACTCTTTATACATTTTAAATATAGTCAAGATTTAAATTTCCACTGCTACACACATTGGTGTTTTTTTGTATCATGTTTAATAGTAGAGACTTGGTCTTTACGACATGGTATCAGAGCATCAAGGTAATCAGATTCTTGACTAATTCAAAATTGTCTCCCTAGAGTATATAGTTTCCCTTTAGTTAGTTTTTCCACCTTAGAGTTGACCTAGCATGAAAGTTTGATTTAGTATCATAATAATAATTAATTAAAACTAAAATTTGTCAACTTTTTGGTGAATTGTCTATTGAGAAGCTACTAGAGAAAGAAGTTGAAAGTGATGGTGTCTAGAAAGGGTAAGAGCTTGGGGGTTGGCAATATTTTCCTCCGCCCCACTAGCTTGGTCACGAGGACTCCTGAGCTCATATGACCTGGCCTGGCCTGATCTGAAACGGACAGTTTGAAATAGTCTACCTTTAGACATTACCTTATTGTTGAAGTAACCTTTATAACTCTTATGTGATGATTTGATTTATTTTCTCAAACAAAAATCATCTTGTAATCCCTAAGTATCTTTTTTTTTAGCCTTAGATTTCCATGTTTAAGGTTTAGTGAACCCTAAGCTATACCTTGAGTTAGAAGATAGATTTTAGTAAGACTTTTAATGTTGGGCTTTATACCCTTAAAATAGTTTGACTTAGACAGCCCTTTGAGTGGAAAGGTAGTGTTAGTACCTTGATAGATTTTGGGGTTGTTGATTTCGAGGATGAAATCCTCTTTAAGGGGGTTGGAGTCCCTCAATGCCTTGAAATCAAAAAACTCTAACTCCTTAGACATGGGTTTAGTGAGAGTTGAACAAACCTTATATAATTGTAATTCATCTTGTTTGCTTATGAACAAATGGATAAGTCATATAATTCTCATGCTTGAACCTTAATATACTCTTGATGCACATAATCATTAATTATTCATATGTGAATATACATAGTTTTGATTAAGTCACCCTAATGGTAAAATATGTATGGTAAAATGCACCCTAATATGCTTTAACATGTAATGATCATGTTGATCTAAGCCCTAATATGTAATCATATAGCCATGACAACATATACATATATATACCATTAATGCCTTTCTTGATACATTAGTGACATTAGGTGTCATCACATAATATACCTTGGTACATATAATTTTATTATAATCACCTAATCATAATTGTGACCCAATTATCAATACATGTAAGGTATATCACCTTGTTATCTAATGAACACCTCATCATAAGTTGATTAATTTATTAATACTTAATGTGTTACATCATATTCACTAAAATGCATATAATGACTCAAATATGATAATGAATAATTGGATTCACATGAATATTCATAAATGCCTAATGTGAATTAAAATATGTATAATTCATAAAATGTAGTGTAATGGACGAAAATGATTAATGATGTCATTAAAATGAGTATGAAAGATGATATGAAAAGGTGCAATATGAACATTATTTGGAATTATAATAGGTTTAATAACTTGTTGGATAATATTAACCTTTTCTACAAAATAATTTGTAATAAATCTACATGATAGTTTTAAGAGGATAATGTAAAATGAATTCATGTTATTAAGGTTTTTGACCTAATACATTAATTGATGTTGAAATGGCTTCATAAATCCTAATTGTGCCTAAAACCCTTAATGAGGGAAATACCCATTATATAATGTTAAGATGTAATAAAATGTGGCACAAGTGATAGTATAATATATGTTGTACCTCTTCATGATGTAGATTATGTTAATAAGGCAAAAATGTTAATTAACTTAAGTTTGATAAAAGACTATAGGTTTTGTGGAAAGCTTAGTAACACCTGACTTATGTAGATTTTATGTGGTACCCTAGATTAAGGGTTATAACCTAGTGTTTAAGGTTGGGATGTTGCACACCCACCCTCTCTTTCCTCTTATTGTGATTTCGGGGACGAAATCCTCTTTAAGGGGTGGTGTGTTGTAACATACTGAAACTCAGGGTCTTCCCTGCAATTTACCCACTTTTGAGCTTTTCTTTGCCTTTTAGTCCATTTGGACCTTTTCCATAAATTTTCCATACTTTTTAATCATTTTTGGACTCCTTGTGCAATTTGAGCACAATTTGATGTTGAAATCACTGTTTACCCTCATTTATGATTATGGAGGGGTGTTTGCACAAATAACCCAATTTAGTAGATAAGTTAGGGTTAATCATGTAATTTGGCCATTAATGATAGGAATAAGTAGATAATATTAATTTGGAGTTTTTTTTGGATAAATATATTAATAATAATAAGCATTTGAATTAATTATGAGTATATTAACCTCTTTACTTTCTCTCTCCTCCAATTTGATGATAAATGTGTGAAAATATATTTAAAGGATGATATTTTGCTCTTAATACTCATATATAGTTATCACCTCGAATTTGACTCACTAATGGCATTAATATAGTTATTTCATAATAATTCACACCTTTTAATGTGTTAAAATACACTTTAATGAGTAATATATTAATTGAGGACCTTATTGGATATAAATACGAAATCTAATTATATAGCATCGTTCTAAATGCTAACATGAGCATGTGGTCCAAATTTGGTGTCATTTGGACTTCATTTGACCCTTCAAATTCATTTTATGAGCTTTTAATAAGGTGTAACTAGGGATTTTAATCGATTTCATTTATATCGAATTGTCACACTATGGTCTGGTTATTTAAGCTGTCACGCGCCCTTGGAGGATCATCTGATGGTCGCGATTTAATCGCTCTCTGATCCAACGGCTCTCCCTCTGTCTTCTTCCTCCCGCCCACTAAACAGGCGCGGCGCCCCAGCTCCTCAGCTCGTTTCTCCCTCTCTCCTTCTCCGTTTTGCACGATTCTTCTTGCACTGGTTCTGTCTCTCAACGCTCATTCTAACAAGCCCTAACGCACCACTTCTCACCCATTGTAGGCCAAACGCCCAACTCGCCCCTTCTTCCCTTCTCCGCCGCCATATCTCTGTGGGGTCTCGGCCTTTTCTCCAGGCGGTATAAGGGGCCTTAGAGCACCCTCAACCCCCGACCTTTCTTCCTCCTCCATCAATTTCTCCTCATTTGCCACAGAGCTCCCCGACCTACTCCACCTTCAGTTGCGGCAACCTCGGCCTGTAGCTCGCTCCTCCAGTCACCTTTGTTCGATTAGATGCGTGGTAAGCATCCTCAGTCGCCGCTCTTCCCTCTCCTGGTCTAGTTTTGTCCCACGGGTATCCCTGGAGCCGGGTCCTATAGATACCCTGAAGCTCCCTGAAGAAGCTCTGCCGGCGCTTGCTATTCTCGAGTCCTGGTGCTTCTCTGTCCTCGCCAAAGCCTCCCCTTGACTTGCCTTGTAACCGCGGACGCTCCCCAAACCCTGGGTTCTCGAATTGCTACCTCTGCTTTTGGTCTCGTTGGGTTTTTGCTCTTTACCTATTTCGGCTACTTTGAAGCTTGGTTCCCTTGCTTTGGGTTTTCGAGCTCCTCCGCCTTCTCTGGTGTCACGGTTGAACTCGCCTCATGTCAGCGAGCGTGTTGGTG
Organism: Alisma plantago-aquatica; assembly: GCA_963693085.1. Taxonomy (NCBI): domain Eukaryota; kingdom Viridiplantae; phylum Streptophyta; class Magnoliopsida; order Alismatales; family Alismataceae; genus Alisma; species Alisma plantago-aquatica. The sequence goes on along the minus strand of OY856415.1, from coordinate 379,740,891 downwards.
GCCTAACAGGGGTCGCTTTTGCCCTGGTTTTTGGTGATCTTGATCGCTGGTCCTCTTCCTTTGTTCTTGTCACTCGGCAGAGTCCCCTCGGAGCTCCTGAGCACTGCGAGTCCTGAACCTGGGTTCGATGAGATCGTCGAGCGATGGGGAGGTCGGTGACGTCCTCAGTTTGTATCAGTAGCCTATGCTCCGCGATCTGGGCTGTGGAGTCGAACTCCAGCAGCAGCGGGTCGCCATGGATACAGGATGGCGCATACCTGGTCTGGCAATGACCAAGGTGCCCACTCCCTTGCAAATGTAGGATTTATTCCACAGGGGCAGTACCGAATTTTCACAACGGGTTTTTGATTCCTTGTTGTAACGATTGATATGATCATATGACCAAAATGCCCTTGTCAATTTAATTGATTTGATTTAACGAGCAAGGGTTTGTTGGTCATTTCACCAGTTATTACATCAAATTGTATTTTGATTTAAATACCTGTCACACTATAGTTTTCTTGATTTTTGATTGGCTGAGATCATTTAATTCATAATAAATGAATCCTTGGTCAGAAAAATACGAATAAATAGTCGATGGAAAGGATTTTTAATGTAGAATCCGAACTTATAGTTTTTGACCCCTGATTTGTATTCCTTTTTCGAAGTTTGCTTTGATATGCCTTTTAAGTGTATAAAATGTTCTAAAATGCCTAATTAATTCATTTTAACTCCAATTTATATAATAAAATATTTTTTATTATTCAGGAGAATATGACTAATATTTTGGACTTGGTTTTAAACACTAAATCGTGGTTTTGTAAAATTAGGATTTTCCTATGATTTATGTTATATATATATTAATTCATGTGTAATGTTCATAACTAGGGGATATGGTTTGGATGCAATCAACTTGGTGAATGGTTTGGTAAATAATTAAAACAGGTATGTGAAAACCTATTTTGTATGTGATGCCTATTTTTGGGTATGTAGATCCTATTTTAATTGTGGAATTGAAATGTGATGATAATGTGCAATACACCTACTCTCAGTTGGTCTTTTATCCAACCCCACTCATTATTGTGCTAGCCTTGTAATCCTTCTAATTACATTTATTGGCTCTTTACTTAGTTTATGCCATTGTGGCTTAATCATTTGAATCATGTGAATCATGCTTCTACATATGATGCCTCCTTTACTTGGAAATGATTTAATCTTGTTATTGCCTATGTGGCTCATTCTTTTGGAAATATTTGGAAGCATTGTATAACGTTGGTTCTTGTTGAACTCTTTTAATTCTTGGAACTCTTGGATATGGTTGTGGCCTATGATGGCCTACTTGTTTATTATTTGGGTTTTATTCCCAATGCTAAGTTGCAATCTTGTTACTTTTCACTATACTGCCAAGTGACTATTTAAGCATGATGTATTTTAGGCCAAATGACAATGTAGTGTACATGAGTACAAACCACCCACAGGGCACTGGGGTTTTAGTCCCCCTGCCGGGCACTGGGGTTTTAGTTCCCCTACCATTTTATATATTAGGCACTGGGGTTTTAGTCCCCCTGCCACTTTTTAGGCACTGGGGTTTTAGTCCCCCTGCCATTGGTGAGGTCCGGTAGGTGCCTCACCCTACATTGAGATGAGTTTGTGTCTTAAAATATTCATGCTATGTGATTTATTATTGTGGTGATTGTTTATGGCAGTTTACTCTCTCTTATTCATTTGATTGCCTCATTTATTTTGAAATCTCTTAGTGTAGAGAATCCTTTATATTGCAATGCTTTGGATCATTTAATTGACCTATTATTCTTAATTGACACATACCTTGTTTATCTTTCTCTTGCTGGATGACCCCAACCATCCAGGTTAGGAATCAGAGTGCGCATGGAAGCTTGGTGAACTTAAGGCTAAGGATAGGAGAAGAAGATGAGGAACATATAGTATATGATCATAGTTGTTTTTATGTTTTAAGTTGTTTTTGGTTGGAGACAATGTTGTATTAGTTAAGTCTTCCTCTACCTAGATCCTTGTTTTTGTATAAAGATGTACCCCAATTGGGAAAAATTTGTAATGTACTCTTTATACATTTTGAATATAGTCAAGATTTAAATTTCCACTGCTACACACATTGGTGTTTTGGTGTATCATGTTTAATAGTAGAGACTTGGTCTTGACACCAGAACACAATACTGAAGACTGCCAAATTAAGGATTGAGGAAGAAATATTAAAAGCAAGCAATGCAAATAAATTTTTAAATGATTTTCACAACAAATGGTCTTTGAATTCTTATAAAAGATAATTGTACATCATGGATATCCTTACTCTTCCTACCTTCAAAAGGCTTCACAAAAAATCCACATAAATGTGGAAACTTTAATTATAAACATTGCATCAAACTTTACCATAGAAACACACACAGAAGATCTTGATCAAAGTTGAAAAGTGTAGCATTATAATTTCTACCACTTACTGATCTATTCATATATGAGGTGTTAAATTCCATTGTGTCTAGATATCTTATCCATCTTCCCAAAAAATGGATATCCCCAAAAACAATTTATAGTTCAATACTTTTTTCTTTTTTTAGACCTTTGGGATTTAATTGTGTTGTATACAATTCTTGTTATGTCCCTAGACGGTTATTATTGTGGATATTATGGGACAACTATGACACACAAGACTACCATGAATGGTGAATGAGGACTATGTCTCTTTAGTCAAGATATTGGATTTCAACTCAAATACACAAGTATTTGTTAGAGAACAACTTGTATTGTAAATGTAATGAAATGTAAGAGACATATATCATGGTATAGTTGTGACTGTGATCCTTAGACCTAAAGTCATTACAGTAATCACATGTTGTTTTGTGTACTTTGTCCACTACCCCAACTTGCTCTAAATAAAAGTTGCCAAAAAGATAGTGATTGGGTGCGCTGTGACACATGGGGATCATTGTGCATGATGTAGAAAAATTCCCTTCCTTGGAGTGATATCCCAAGAACTTGATAAGATATATTATGAAATGCATGGCCATGGTCATGTGAGTCAATATATGATATTGATCTCATAATATCTCAAATAATCTACTCTAGTTCAAGGAGCAGAGATTCAATATAAGAGGATGACAATTGTATTCCTCATTTTCAATCTACATATCAATGATAAAGGGATTATATTTTCATGGTAACATTGGTCAATTTATAGGTTGAAGTTTTTCTCCAACCTACTTGTATTAAATGGGTGATAATCATGTGTTGCTAGATACCAAAATTTGCTTGTGAGATCTGGAAATCACAATCAATGTAATTAGGGACCTACTGAGCCTCACACATAAGGATCATAAGACAATTGAAGTTCACAATCATACATATGATTAGAATGATTCTAAATCATAATTAGGATAATTTCCTACCCAGTCGGGTAGTTGGAATGTCTAGTCAACCGACTAGATTGGTCAGATCAATGTACCATTTGATTGTCAATTGGTCGACTAACTTTAACTTTAGATATTAACCTAGTAGCCCAATTGGAATTTCCAACAGAGAAAGTTCTAGTTGAGTACCATCTAAGATTTGTATATAGGCTGACCCAATCGGTCAATTGGAAAATTGATTCAGCTAATTGGAATTTAATAGTGAATTCAGATCTAGATCGGATTGACCCAATCATCTGATTGGTAATTGTAGTTCGTCAATTGGAATTGTAATCTTAGTTTTCAAAATTGAGATTATTTTTTAGATTGTGATTAGAAAAGGGATTTGAAATGCAGTTTCCTTAGATAATGAGTCTCCTACATAAAGGGGACACATCCCAAAGGGTGGAGACAACACTAGAGACAACTTGTGAGATAAGTTGTCCATCATATTTATCTCTTAAAGAGAGAGAGAGAGAGAGAGAGAGAGAGAGAGAGAGAGAGAGAGTTGTCCTTAGGATGGATTGATTTCCCTAAATCATGGGTCATAAGTGTAAACACAATTAATGGTTGAAGGTATCACAATTTAAATTTGTACCTAACTTCAAGAGATGTTTGCAACTCAATACAGAGTTTATTATAGTAATATGGGATCAAACACATAGATAAGGAGAGACAACTACATTAAAACTAAAAGACATACATTATCTTAGGTTATCTTAGTTGAGTCAAAAGGTTGAATTTGGTGTTACAATTAAGGCAAAAATTAATTTACTCAAAGAAATAAATGTAAGTTATAAAACTCAAACATGGAAAAAATAAATGTTATTATTGTAAAAGGAACTTGGATTGAATTTCACCAATCAAATCAGCTTCAAGCATGAAAAACTATGCCTTCTAGTTTGTATATATCTTTGACACATTTTCCAAGAAGTTATAAAACATATAAGACACCTTCCTTCTCTAGAGATTGGGTTATATCTAAAGGAATTTCTCTCTCGAGATGATTGCCAACATGTCAAGAATGAATGTATGACTTTTGCTATAGTATTTCACTACACTCACGGCTTATCACTAATCCATACCCTAGATATTTTTGAACTTTCTTTTTCATATTAACTCAGATCAAACATTTCAAAAAATAGATAATCAAACAAGCGATGCATTTAGATGGAGCATGGAAATAAAACTACCATAATGTATGTATTAAAGAGGAGAAATAAAGGTTACATGGTAGGGAAGGCATGATGTCTACTCGCAACCCAAGTTAATGAGTTTAGCCACTCGTGGTGTAGGAAAGAATCAAGTTACAACTTGAACAAGTCATAGTTCTTAAAAGAAAACAATGAAATAATAGTATCTAAGGAAAGAGGTTGATACACTTGTAGATTGACCTTTGAAGGTTAATCTATCCACATTTTAACTGAATGTGACTGAGAGGTAGATCTCCTTGAGAGGTCAATCGAGCTATCCAATCAACCTTTGAGTTCGATGGTCTTCACTTAAGTTGTTGGTGTCCTTGAGTCAAGATGGATTTGATAGTGCTTGATTATGGAAGTCGTTGGTGGAAAAGTCAAGAGGTCAATCACTCTTTCAAGGTCAATAGTGTGACTTTGGTCAATGTGCTTAGTGGAAACATTTTTTCCTTATAGAAGAAGACAAGATGTCCCGACAATGATGCCATGGAATACTATTTATAGTGTATGTTTAGCCTCATTTTTACCTGTGATTGATTCCAATGGCATTGACCCAAGTTTCACGTGATTGTGCTTTAGAGATCAATCGCTCTTCTATTTGACAGAAATTGTATCTTGATTTTGGTGAATGATCAACCTCTCGATAAACTAGATAGAAAGGTTAATAGTTGGAGTTATTCAAACATAAGCCATTTCTTCAAGAGTGTTTGACTTTCATTTGAAGTGATCGACTTGGATGTTGATAGGTAACTTTGCTACAACAACTTATAGGTCCTCTTCTTGGCCATTTTATTCTTGAGCGCAAGAGCTTGAGTGCTATTCTTTACTTGATCAAACTAGGTTTTGCTCGAGCTCTCATTAGATCAAGCTATTTAATTGTTTGAATTCACTAGATAATGATTGACTTAGAGGTTGGTTACTTGAATTGGGTTTGGTGAATGACTGACCTAGAGGTCAGTTGGTACTATTATGGGTGTGATATCTTAATGGATTGTCTATTAAAATCTGTGATTGAATCTTCCTTGATCGTAATTTAGATATACATTGAGTTATTGATTCTCACTCTCAATATCTTCTTTATGCATAATGATTGACCTGGAGGTCTATCATTTGCCTATCAAGATTCATTATTTTTAGTTGAAATATATGCATCTTTTGAAGATAATTCAAATAGAACAAATTTTTGGTAAATAAGTGTAGAATGAAAAGATTTTATAATAATTATGTGAATATGAATATGAATTTCTAGAATAGAATAGGCATCAAATATTCATAAAAGTTGATGTTATCAACTCTCCCTAACTTAGAAATTAGTTTATCCTCAAGCTAAAATATGAAATCGTCATTTAAGGATGAATAAGTAGGTTGATATATTGATAATTGGTAGAAGATTTTATTCAAATCGCTTATCAAAAACTTTACCAATTCTTAAAATGATCTTGCCTTCTAATAAAATCATATTTGAATATATTCCTTCTTGTCATTGATTATTACTTATGTACTTATCTTCAACAGACATCTCTCTTTCAATACAGATTTCACTTTCATCCTTATTATTCGAAGAGAGTTGGATAAATTGGTTGGCTGAAAGTCTTAAGTATAACCATTTTCTTCCTTTGGGTCATTCAACCATATGTCCATTTAGTGAGAACATGGTCATGTGTTCTAAACCAGTTTGTTTTAGAGCAGTATTTGCAAATCCTACATACCACTGGCCCAATTCGCTATACCTTTAATGAACCAAAAATGCGGTTATGTATTTTTGTCCTTAGAAAATACCAAAAGTGACATAACTATATTCATTAGTGCAACAATATACCATGTAGGTAGCCTCTTTGACTAAACATAAGGCAAAACTCTTTGATTTTATTCATACTAAACTTTCATTCCTCACTCTTTTTGGGTTTTTTTTGTTCTGTGGATGTGATTTGTGGAATTAGGGATGATGTAGCTCTTTCTTCTTCATTGAGAGTGCGTCATTGACTGAATTTGAGTCAGTCTTCTATTTTTTTTAGGCTTAAGAAAGAATCATTTGATGATGTTCTAGGATTTACAACCAATTTAACAAAATTTGCAATATTTTGTTGAGAGAAAGATATAAAATCAATATCATTATTGATTTGAAGGTTGTGAAAACATCATGAATCATTGTTTGTTCACATTAGATTTGTATAGAAGCAAACATAATATGTTCTTGGTAAACCACTTGGTTCTTTGGATTCTCTAGATTTTTTCCAATCCTCAAAACGGTTACAACCTTCAATTGCTTGTAAGATGAAGAGGGAGCTTGTGGTGGTTATTAAAGTCCTTGAGGTGGCCTTTAGTGTGGTTTGTTGGGATTTTGGAAGATGTATGGTTATTTTTGTGGTGGTTATTGTGGAGGTTGTTGTGGGGGTGGTTGAAATAGAGGTGGTGGTCATGGAGGGTACTAGTAGTTGTATGGGAGTTGTGGTGGTGGACAAGGATACGGGTGTAGAAGACCTTAGTATTGCTTCAAAGATTGCACTTGCTCTTGTGGTGGAATATATGTGCCCTAAGGAACACCCCATTGATCCATTGACACTTTTCTGGTTAACTATTGTTTGGGAAGGAAGTCTCCCCTCCTCACGATGTGTGTGCAACAAGGAAATTTGATCAATCCTTTGCTCAACCCTATTAATATTTTGTCTTTGGGAGGACACATCTTTCTTTACTTCAACAAGGCCTCTTTATCCCCCAAGAGCCTCATCTTCAAATTTGGACTTATACCTTTAACCTTTTTGTTGCCTTGGCCGCACTTTCCCCTCCTATCCTTACTATTTTCAAGAGAAGTAAGGATGGTTCCTCCATTTTGAGTGTATGATTGGGACATAGGGCCTTGGTTGTTATAGCTTCCATATGATTAGAGTGTTGCTACTTCTTTATCAAGCAACTCAATAGAATCACTAGATTGACTAGAGGCCCTCCCACATGTCTCTTCATCAAATTCATCATATCATATAGGATCTTCATCATTTGAGGGTTAGAATCATTAGTGTGACATTACAGCTCTCGTATTTCTATCACATTCACTATCCACATTGGATGCTTGGTGCCTCGAGTTCTCAGCTATATGACTAAATAAAGGCCATGACTCTTCAGGGGGTTTGTCCGTAAAAGCACCCCACATTGTGATTCACAATAGTTTGTCCCATCTCAAATAAACTAGTGGAAAAAGATTGCACCATCTATCACATGGAAACAACTTCGCGAGGGTAGTCCCTAAGTAATTTTTGGAACCTCTACTTTTTTACATTGAAATACTCATCGTCTTTCTGGATGAATGAAGATATGCACCTTCTTATCTAGGTAAGTTTTATATAGGATAATTTTTCTTCAAGAATTAATTTTATGTACCTTCTTATGTTACAATCTCAGTTTAGATGAATACCATCCTCTACCTTATCTTTTAAAGAAATGTTGACCAAGGTGGATCTAATTGAATCATCCATGGCCTCTAGGATTCTAAAACTAGAGCACGTCTATAAAAATTTTCATTTTCTAGCTTATGGAAGGAACAAATAAGTACTAGAAGACCCAATGGAATAGAAAATGGTTGCCTTGACATTTGATCCACACTAGTTGCAATGTGTGAGTTATAGTTCACATGTAAAAATTAGTCATGAAGTGGCCTATACACGAGTGGAGCAAGTGTGTGCTCTAGTTCTTCTTCATGCTTTTTGTTCCTATTTGTCATTTCCTCTTCTAAATATTAAGTGCCTCGGTTATTTTACCTTTCTTGACCTATTTATGGATCCTAAAAGAAAGAATCAATAGAAAGAGATTAGTATCCTAACATTCATGGTCAGCTACACAAGGCACAATCAAGCAATAGTAGGCAACTGTGACAAAATTAACTTTTAGGGTTTTATAATCCATTAAGTTCTATGTGTTTTCCCCACTTATGGGCTTTAGGCCCTCAATGATGACCAACTAAATGTATTCCAATAATAATACATATATGTGGATCAAAGTAGCAGAGAGAAATATGTGATGTTGTGGTCTATGTGTGATTAGGAGCCAATATTAGGTCATGATAATTTTTATGACATTGGGGTTTTGGTATGTTTGAACGACCCATAAGTTCTCCATTAACTTTGTAATTATGATTTATATCAGGTAAATGTTTGAAAATTTTCAGATATCATTTGAATGATGAAAAAAAATATATGGTCCAAAAATAATAATTTTTTTATATTTCAGTGGGACGACTAAACAAAATTATACTTGAATGTAACTTTTTGGGAGAGTTTTTTATGATATTGAAGCTTGATCTAAATTTTTGGACCAATATGAGCGTGTTTGATAGTTCAAATAGTTTATATAAGAATTGTAGTTGAACTGGATATAATGATTCAAGTCATTTGCATTATTTCAATGAAATAGTAAAACTTTGATATCTCTAGTTTCTATTGTAGGAATGAAGTGATATTTGTACTTGAGCCTTTTGAATATAGTCTGGATTTTTTTATTTTGGATAAATAATGGATAACGGTAATTTATATTCCTTTTCAAGGAAAGATAGGGTAATAAATTTACTTGAGGAGTCAGACAATTTTATTTTAATCTCCTTTTAGTCAATATGTAGAGCATTTTGATATGAAGTTACACCTAAAATTAGGATACATTTTATGGTTTAGAAGATAAATTTCTTTAAATTTATAATATAGTTTCCTAAGTAAGTGATTGATTCATTACATACATGACATTTTTTCTCTGAGACCCTTCTAATTTTGGGGTGTACACATCCATTGGATCATGATCTATGGGCCCAAGTTTGTCGTTTGCACATTAGATGAAAACAAGGCACTATAACACCATTTCTTTCTCCATCTCTCAACACCACATATTTTTTATGTTTTTTTTATTTCATTAATCATCTCATCAATATGAATTTATACATCCCTTGATTGGATCATTTCTATAGAAAAATCCTACTTTGACAAGTAGTTGCCTCCATGGTTTCCCACCATGGAAACCTCCCAACTTGAAAAATATTGATCTACCCCTCTCACCCTATTAAACTCTTCAGTGACTTTGAAACTTCACCCTTGATTTATACCAACCTTTTTAAGTGCCCAAAGTTCCCCACAACCACCCCTTATTCTTGTTTCCCTTCTCTTGTGTAGCATCTCCACCAAAAGGGTGAGAAGGCCACACTAATTCTTAGCATCCTCTAGGACCTTATTCTAGATATTACAAGGTAAGGAATGTGTGGACAACATCATTTACACCTCTCTCGTGGTCGGATTCCTCCTTTAATCCTTACTCTAGTGTCCATCTGTTTCATGGAGCTTCATGGCACGTGCATGAGGGGATCAACATCAAACACAAGAGTCTCTTGCACTCTCATCCCAACTAAAGTGGAGGGAATTTAGGGCCTGGACAGCACTAGTTGGGCCCATTAACTTGGTATTTGGGCCCCTCATAAGTCCAATGAGAATAAAAAACCTATCCTTATTTCATCATATTTAATGCTAGGATGATTCAATGAAGGGATACATAAAGCCAATTTTCATCACATAATCAATAGGAATAAAATAGAATTTGCTATGGAAATTGCAAAGGCAAATAATGTAGACATAGCCATCTTCTAAATGGACCCTACTACGATAGTACAACTGGCTAACTCCATTTGGCAGGACAATCCTAGATATGCCAAGCTGGTGACGAGGATTAGATTCGTTGATCAGACCGATCTAGTCTGTTGCCCACATCTACAGAGAGAGTAACTGTGTGGCTGACAGCCTAGCAAAAATCCACTCAAAGCATCAGGAGAGATACACTCAGTATACTCTCCCCCCTCTAAAATCTATGATCTCCTAGTTAGGGACCTATGTCAGGGTAGTAGTACTACCTTGTTTAATTATGCAAATACTATTAGAGATTGTATACTTGATTTGAATTTGCTCGCAAGAGGAGGGCGGGATGAATAAGAATGCCTCCTAACTTCTCTAAAAAAAGAATTGCTCCCAAGACCTATATCTCTTTCCTTTTTTACCCCAGATCTTAAAAGATGAGCCTTTGTGATTATTTGGCAATGTTTTATTAATCAACATACATATTATTATTATTCCAAATATTTATATTTCTCAAATGTAATAATTTTTTAGTACTTGCAACCTTGATCTAGTCATAAGGACATTTTGATTCTCTCATATCACTATTTGATACTTATGCTCAGGAAAATTATCTCAAATCATATTATTGCTAATATTGTGGATATTGACTATATTAATGATTAGACCTTGAGATATTATTGATATAAGATCTTGAAGACTGCTTTAAATAATATGTGGAGTCTATAATGAATTTTGATCTAGACTTGACAATTTAATCATGTTGATTATGATTTAGGGTTAAGTCCTATTATATGCTAAGTGTGGAGTCAACCCTTGAACATGTTATTGAAATCATGTTGGAACTTGACACCAAACTTGAAACATTGAAAAATTGTTACCTCTATCATGGATGAATACCACACCTAAGCTCACTAATCATACTTAAAACACTAAATGGTCATTGTGACTTGTTTATGTGTAATTTCTTATTTTGATTCATGTGTACTTGTTTATATCTTCAATTTTGATATTTCTGATCTATTTTTCCAAGATTTATAATATGATCACAAAGGTAAGTTTGATCCTAAATTTTTCCTTGATTATGATATTAATTTTTGTTTATTATATGTATGAGTCTATATGCTTGGCCATTCTTCTTGTTTTAGCTAAATCATTATTATTGAGTAGTGCTCTATTTATTAAGTTTACTTTGAAAAAAATCAAAATAAAGATAGATTTCTATTATACAAACTTTGTTTACCTTGGTGAATCTTCTAATATGTTGGGGTAAGGGTGCAAGCTCATGTGCACCTACATTTATCATAGAGTATGGACACAATTTGGGTGCACTTCCCTATCATTAGGGTAAGGTCGTATTTTTAAGGTACCTTGGCACTCCTCAAGTAGTGTTGACTCACTTGGATCCATCTTGTGGGATGTTTTCCCCAACATTGACCCTAGTGTCAAAGTCTTCTTCAGTACAATGGAATTCACAAACAAAAGATGCTTGCTTATGACTAATTGATGTTTTTTTTACATTTCATGTTTTGTGGTTTGTATTACTTTTTTCCAAGTAATATATTCTTGTAACATGAAACTTTCATTTAAATTTTAAAAGTCTACCATGTATTTGCATTGATTGTATCTGATTTTCTTAATTGTAGGTTTATTATGACAATTTGCCAAGATCTTCTTATGCATATCAGAATAACTTTAGAACTCTAATCAAACATCAAAAATAATAACTTCACATGATATATTAATACTCTTTGGATCTAGTAGCTAGTTGTTAATTTCAATTTCATGTACCTTCCATATCAAGTTGACATCGGGCCCCTTTTCTAAATCTTTTGGTTCAAATCAAAGAAATGTGATATCATTTCTTTATGCATATGCTTGTGAGTGATTCCTTTGAGACGCTCTAGGATGAACACTTCAATTCCATTAATAGTATATATTTGGGAAATGGGACTAATATTGGGGTAAAACATATCCATGCCATTTGATATGAGATCATACACACACTCCCATATGCATTAAGTGAATAATTTCTACAGTGTCTTGAACTAGGAAAACCTTAATATTTCAATGGTGAATTGAGGTGTCTAGGCTTGGGGTTCTAAATATAATCACATCATATTTGTCTCAAAATGGTGACTGATTTTCTTCACTCTAAATGTCCTTATTTGATCCATAAATGGACCTAAAGGCTCTCCTTTGAAACCCTAGATAGTCATCATCTCATATCTTCTCTAAAGGATTATCGTAAACCTCATATTTAAAATTAAGTAGGGTGACTTCCTATCTCTCTCTCCTATCTGTCTTGACTTTATCCTTGTTCTCTTGATTATGGGTAGTCTAAGATCAGAGAAACTAAAGTTTGAATTGACTCGTAAAAATTTACTAAAGTAGTAAGTTTCCATATCTTGTATCAAAGTTTGCATTATGAAGAACATATGAGGTTCAATAAATCTTATAGATGGTTCCATAAACATGGAATAGTGACAAGGTTGAAGTGGGTGCCTCTAGTGTTAAGGATGGTAGAGGAAAAGAAAAACATGATAGGGAACCTAGTGAGGAACAAAAAACACCTAGAAAAAGCTTTTATGCTTGGAGTATGGGAAGAATATAACAAGGCCTTCTAGATGCCTTTTACAACCTAGAAACCCCAAAATGATCCATTGTACTTGGAGAAATCTAAATCACACTTACTAACTTCATTCCTTCATCCAACCCCTATCACCATGGAACAAAAATAGAGTTTGGAATCACAATGGAGGATCTACTCAAGAGTAAAATGTAGTGAATTCCTTAAGTTCTATAATTGCACTAGTAGTCATGAAGGGAAGTGCATGTTTGTGAGGCCAATTTGACACTTCTATAAAAAAGAAGGGAATTTCAAAAGGGAATAACCATGCCTACCTCCTTCATAGTTTTCCAAACACAACTTTAACAAATAACAATCTATTCGGTTACAACCAACAATGAAGAGGGTCTAGAGAATTAAAATTTGAATTAAAGGTACTCTTGATTTACGTAACTCTTACATTTATGTACCTATTATGATATTGTAGAGATTATACACATAGTTAAATAATTGATCTATGATAACAATTTTTGGACTTCCCATATTCAAAGCTCGACCTCAACATACTCTTGAAATAAGGACCTATATGTTGTCAACCTGCACACAAATCATCTAATTTTTCACCTCTGACCCAAGAACTCAAATCTTGAGATGTTGACTTGATGATGATTTTGAGGATGATATTTTTATTATAATTTTAGGTTTAATTTTCTAAAATGAGTAGGTCTAATAATTCATCGACCTTCAATATCCTTGTTATTTGTGGATATCGATCTCATAAATTTTGCTAGATTGTTGCTTTTGTACGAATGATCACACCAAAGGTCTAAATAGGAAATAATACTCTACTCTTTAATTATTAGACCCAAAACATTTGATATTTGAATCTTGACCCTTGAATTATGAATTTACTTGATCATGACCCAATTTGATCCATGATGTTGAACCTTGACTCCTGATCCCGATCACACTCTATATTGATAAGAATTGAAAATAAACTCAATAATAGGAAATTGATGAACTATGATCTTTGACCTCAATTGTCAATTAAATATTATGGGTAACTCTTTCTATTTACCAACAAAAAAAGAGTATGGAAGATAATTTGATATGGAGTACATGGCCCCAATATTTTGATGATATTTTAAATTTTGGGGACAAAATTTATTTAAAGTGAAAAAGATGTGAAAAATTCAATTTCAAGGTTTCATAATCCACTAGATGTCTATGAGGTTATCCCCACTTATGTTCTTTAGGCCCTTAATGATGATCAATCAATGGTACCCCAAGAATAATACTAATATCTAGACCAAAAAAGAGAGAGAAATATGTGATGATGTAGTCTATATGTGATTAAGAGTCAATATTAGGTCATTTTATGACCTACAGTTTTTTGTGTATCTGAATGACCCATGAGTAGTCCATGAAGCTTATAATTATAAATTAAAGCTCTGGTAAATATTTGAGGATTTTGAAGATTGTTTGAATAATAATAAAATTTATATGTGTCACAAATGATATTATTTATGATTATTTAAGTTGGATGGTTAAACAAATTTATCCTTGCATGAAATTTTGTGGGAGTGTTTCTATGGTACTTAAGTTTGTGGTAAATTTTTAGACCAATCAGATCTCATTTATAGTTAAGATAAATTACACAAGAACTATTATTGAACTGAATTTAATGGTTCAAGTCATTTACATTACTTTTATGAAATAGTTGAACGTCAATATATAAAATTTCCCTATCTAAGTGAAGTGAAGTTTGTACTGGAGCATTTTTAATATAATGTGGATTGTTGGTGAGCTTTGGAGAAATAATGGATAATGGTAATTTATTTTATGCCTTTTTTAAGGAAATATATGGAAGTATTTATTTAGGGAAGTCGTGAGGTTTTCAGTTCATGTCACCCACCTCTTGCAAGATAAACCATTATAGGGATTACAAGATACATTATTAGAACATGTCGTAAAATTGGTAGAAGTACTACCATTACATAAATCTTTATCTAAACCGATCCAATATTTCCTTGAGGGTCTACAACAGTAGTTAATACCACTATTAGCTTTTCAGTGGTGCTTAGCTAACTTGTATGCCATATTATTATACTCCCATAGAACTTTCACAATGGATGTGACCTTCTTCATCTTCTTATGGATCTCCATGGTTCATCTGGCTACTTTGAGATTGTCTTTTGGTCTATGCATTACAAGCCTACAAAGAATCAGTTTTGATGATGATATTATCAAGTCCCTAACACCATGTTCAGGGCCAAATAAATTGCATGAAGTTCATCTTCAAGGACATTATGTGCCCTGATGTGCCTCCCTACCCCTCCAAACCACTCACCATTATTGTTTCTTTATATTTATAATATCAAGAAGTAATTCTTTTTGAAGGTTTCATCAATGTTGAACTTCAAGTGATTTTCTGGTGGTTTCCTCCAATGGTGAGTATCCAATATCAACCCACCATGTTTCCCTATGCTCCAAGCATATTCTGTTAGGTTCTTTTCCTTCCTCATAAAGTTTGTCTATTGATCACAAGTTTCCTTTTCTTTTGAAATATCTTGACATTCATGTTGTTCCATATATGCCAACATATTATCATGAATGTAGTTCCATGCATTTGAATGTTAGTTCTCAAAAAATGCCAAATATTAGATTTGTTGAAAAACATGATATGGTCCTAGTTCCTAATTAAACTCTCCCATACTCCTCTGGCCTGCGGACAATCATAGAGGGCATGTAATGTTGATTTCAGTTGTCCACTGCATCGTGGAAACTCGTGTATGTTCTCATGTAATGGGCTACCCGACGACTATTTGAAAGGATATCATTGTAACATACTAGCCACAAGAACATCTTCACCTTTGCCTCCACCGTCACCTTCCATATCAACTTGCAATCACTATGAACTACGATGTCTCTAATGGTCTCATACACACTTTTGACTGTGAAAGGACCAGAATCAATATGCATCCATGCCCGCATGTCTTTAATATGATCTTTAGTAGGAACTTCTATTTCTATGAATCTATTAATGACGGTATCAGGAATCCATTCGGGTAGGAACTCATGATCCCATTCACCTTACATGTTCACCAAATCCAAAACCTACAAATATTCCAATTATTTTGGGGTGTCCTTCTTGTTTATTGTATTCAGAGTAACATCCTTGTAAAAACATCTATATATCAAAAAATTTATGTCACTTCCACTGTTGGGATCATAATGAGCTATTGTTTACAAAGTACTTGTGATGTAGTGCTTCTCTTCCAAGCCTACATACATTTATAGACCTCTTAGGGATGAACTTGTCATACTTGGTCTTCAATCCCACATACCATATTGATTTTTTATCAGTACTTATGCCCAAAGCATGTTTCGCCACCTAGGCCATGTTCCAGTCCCTAGTAGATATGATACCAAGACCTCCAATTTTCTTGATACATACGACCTTGTTCCAAGATACTAATGATAGAGGGTGTGATGTATGGTTCCCAGCCCACAAAAACGTAGTAATGTTGCTATCAATCATGTCAGAGATTTTAAGAGGTAGGATAGCCATCTACATCACATAGCTAAGAATTGCAATAAGAGTCGATTTGGTAAGGCAAACTAACACTCTTCTAGGTAGAATAAGGATTTTTGCAGACCCAACATAAATTCTTGAAACCACCTTATCCAAAGTCTCCTCGTAGATAATTTGTTTTACTTTTGAGTGAAAAATTGGCACACCGAGATGCTTTCCCAAGTCCCCATCTTCTGGGAGTCCACTTCTTTTGCATGTCAGTTGTCTTTGAGATACTTGTTGCAATGTACATTCATTTTGATCATGACTATAGACTATCCAAACAATAAATCAAAGTTCTTAAAGTAGTAGGTAACGACTTTCTATTTGACTAGTGGTGGTTTTAGCACATATGAACATGACATCACAAAAATAGAGATGTGGAATATATGAGCCCTTTTCTATGAGCTTCACAAGTAAGCACTTCTTCTTAGAAATCAATTTTTCAATGTGTTGGTTTAGTTCTAGGAAAAGGAAGAACAAATAAGGAGAGGGGGTCTCCTTACCGAATACCCCTTGTATCTTTGAAAGAACCAATAGGTTCCCATTCCAAATGATTGACGCCTTTCCATATAAAATCAAATTTAGAATATGCTAAGAAATATTATTCAGAAAACCCAACTTTCCCAGTGTGTCCTTAATAACAGGCCATACCATTTTGTCATAAGCTTTATAGAGATCAATTTTGATGTCAATGATATTTGTATTATTGCTTCGTATAATGTTATGTATGATTTTCTAGGCTACTACAATATTGTCATAAATTTGACATCTAGGCACAACAACACTTTGATCCCAAGAAATTCAATCGGCCATGAACCTCATGAGTCTACCTACTATCAATTTGGATATTAGTTTCTGACTTGGGTTGTTGAAGGAGATTGGTCTGAATTGTTCACTAATTTTTTTAGCAACTTCTAGTTTGAGTACTATATTAGCATTGCACATGTTTTCATCCAGCTTACATCCTCAAATCCCATCTACAATGGTTTGTTGTTGAGATTCCTTCACAGATTTGTAGTTGTCTAGGACACAGTCTCCATCAATGTGTTCATGGTCTTTCTCCTTTTGTGGGTTGGAATACTTCAAGATATCAAAGTATTTCTTCCTGTGATAGATACAGAGTTATGTTGTTTCACTGATTGGTAGATAGTTGTCTAAATTTTCCTCAATATAACTTGAAATTTTGGGCATCAAGTTACTTTGGAGCTGTGAGAAGTTTCTTGAAGTGGTCTCACATGGTAGTATGAATATCTACCTCCTCTAAAAGTCAATTCCCTATAGTGACATATAAGATAGTTACTGTGTTGCGCTGACATCTTTGATTCTTATTAGCATGGTAAAATTTAGAATTTTTTCCCATTTGTAAGCAAATCTATGTGGCTTTTTGCTTCAAGTCCTCCTCTGATCCTGCTTTAGGATATCGTTATAGTGTGTGTACATTTATAAATAGAGATTGTTAGTAATCGTGTATTAGTTGTTTGCAAGATCGGATTAAAGGGTGTCCAAATTGTGTAATATCATTTTTTCTTCTCCTTCCCATTCTACTTGATTTGATCTGATACACATCTTAGAACGTCACCTCTCACCTCTATGAGAGAAATAATGAAATCCAAGCCTGAATCCCATTTACTCTTCAATGTTTTTTGGAGATTAGAATATTTATACTAGGATCCCTTGACAAAAAACCTACTTTGTACTTGTTTCTTAGTACAAGAACATACAAGGACCGAGCAATGGTATGACTTCTATCTAGGATGGTGTTTACAATGAAATGTAGGTAAAGGTTGATAAACTCTATATTATCTACCACACAATTTAAGTGCTCCTAGAGTCTCCCATGATGTAAGTGTACTTGGTACCTACAAAGCCCAAGTCATTAATCATATCCTCCAAAAGGGTATTAATGAACAACCTCACCTCAACATGATTATAGTGCTTGCTCCCATTGTTTTCATGGGGATGAAGGGTTTTTGTTGAAGTCCCAATCACCAACCATGGTTTTTTGAACCGGTTACCCATGTACATGAGGTGTTTCCACAAATATTTTCATATATAAGAATGAGGATTGGAGTATATAAAAGTGATGAAAGCTTTGTCATTAACTAGTAAAGTAATGAGTTGTCGATGATTACTGATAACCTACACATTACAATCATTTTCTTTTCAACAGATCCAAATACCTCATGCAAAACCTCATGCATCCACAAGATGGGATTTAGAGAAACCCAAGTGCTTTATGGTTTTAGTGGCATTGTTACCTTTTATTCTCAGTTCCAAGATAGAAATGATTATAGGTTTCCTTGTCAAGAAAATTTCTCTAAGGATACAAGATGTATCAAAGTTTATGATTCCTTTAGAATACTAGAAAACTATATCTAAAATAAAACACGGTATAAGGTTGTTGGAAGAGAATTCAACCCACCAACTCATGCACTCTAAGCACATTGTGCTAGGATATGGTTCTCCTTCTCTTCACCTTTTTCTTCCTCGTGGTCCACTTGATTCAGCCTTGGTCTCTTCTGGCGATGCTCATAGGGGGATAGCTTATATGGCCTTCATTTTTGGTCCAAACCCTTTAATCTTGCTTCTAGTGGTAACAGTGTGGATATCACTATGTTGTTTACATCTAGGTCCTCGACCCTATGCTGTTGATTTTCAAGTGGATTTCCCTCCATATCTTTAGTTTGTTTCATTTAGCCCCATTACCTTCTTCTTTTCCCACCGAGTTCTTCACCTCTGTTGTGGTGTCACCTCATCCAAGTCAAGTTTTAGTGTAGTATGTTGCTTGACATCATGAGCTTGTTTAGTTGCCTTCTTGATTGTTACATGCTCTAGATTGTTGTTGATTTCATTTAGAACCTATCTTTTATCATATGTTGTAAATTTCTTCTTTTTCCATGTTTTTGTTGTTTTGGTAGTACTGTCTTTCTTATCACTATCAAAAAGTGATCTTTTTGTGACTCCTCATTTTTGGGGTGTTCTTCTTCTTAATTGACCTAAGTCAACAAACTTATTTTGAGTATGGATTTCGTCTGGATTTTTTTCACTTTGATGTCTTTTATGGACATTATGTGCCATTATTACCTTCAATGTGTTTTCCATACAGATTGTCCCTCCTTTGCTTGGCAATCTTTTGCTTCCTCATCCCCTTTGTTCACTGCCCCTACACTTTGTTTCCCCTTATCTTGGAAAACTCTAAGGTGATGGATGATATTTCCAAAGTGCATGCAAGGATCTTAGAATACTTCATATTCCATGTACTATTCTACATCATTTATTAATGTAGTAGATATTGCTTTCTTGGATGTATCAACCTCCATAGACAACCTTGCAAACTTACTTCTCATTCTTGCCATGGTGTGTGAGTCCACTTTCACCAGACAGTCCAGTGTCATGCCAATGTAATCAAATATCATCGACAAATATAGATGTACTGGAAGGTCCAAGACTATTACTCATGGTACAGGATAGTTTGTTAGATTGTCTATAGGTTTAAATTTAGGATACCACTTCCATACTACGAGACAACAACCAAAGTGTTTCCATGCCCCCCGATGAGAGCTATGTAAAAATCCTTCATACACAAGAATTGTATGGTGTAATGTCCAAGATCCACCTCGTACATGTTGAAGCGTCTGACATGGTTCCACAAGGATTTCAAATGATCCCTCGTTATCATTTACACAATACTAGTGCCTATCAGTCTATCTACAACTATGTATCTCCATGGTCGCATGAGATCCTCTTCTGCATCAGGATCAATTTGTAGCGCCAGATTCCCAATTATGACCTCCATTTTTTATGTTTGTGATTGACACTTTACTCTCACAAAGACTATTCAGGAAGAAGTTATGCTCTCTTTGAGCACTGATTGTTTTACAACATTACTGAAACACTTCACCCCTCATGATCCGATTGTGCTAGTCACCTTGTTTCCAACTGTTGAAAATTAGGGTTTTCTGTCATCTCCTCATGGTCTTCAACGTCCATTGAGTTATATCCTCCAAGTGGTGGAAACATATCGTCTGACACCTAATTTGGTGACCCTTCCACCTCTTCAAGGCATCCATCACCATTGGTTCCTATCATCCCTACATATTGGAAGTCTATACCTATTACTAGTATTGAAACTCTAACGCCCATTGCAGCTTGCTCTCTGAGTTCTACTATCTTATCTGGATGCTTCCTCAAGTCACCATTGAATATAGGGATGTCATCCTTGGATTTACCCACTCTAAGTGATCCCCTTACTCCTCCCAATCATCAGCATGATCAGTCTCCACCACAACCCCCACGTCCCCCTCTCGCCCCTACAGTTACAAGTGTGTCTCCTATATGGTAAGTAATTTATTTGATGAGTCGAGATTTTTATTTTGTTCTTCTTTGTAATGAGTATGTATAGTATGTAGATATGACATTACTTCAAAATTTAAATGCATTTTGAGTTACATTTTAGAAGAAACGTATTTTTGAATTAGACTATATTTTCCTAAATAAGTGATGGATTTATTTAATACATGACATGTCTTGTCTATGCCTCTTTTATTTTGTTGGGTTACAATATTTGTTGGATCATGATCTAATCACTACGTGTTTGTCTTCAACCTTGAACCATATATGTAAATAAGGGACTGTAGAACTATTTCTTTCCCCCTCTGTCCATGCAACATATTTCCTCTATTCTTCTCAATTCTTCTTTCATTAAATTTACCATGTCAATAAAAAAATATACAACTCTTGTTGGATAGTTGTTGTGACGAAGTTGTACCCTAGAAAGTATCAACCACCATGTAAATTTTCAAACATGAAAATCCGAGATCCACCCTCTACCCTATAAAAACCCCACTAGTGATTTTGCAACCTCACCCTTGATCTATACCAACCTTTTTCCATGTGCAAATCAACCCAAATTGCCCCTTATCCTAGATACCCTTCCACTTGTACAGTAACTCTACAACAAGGATGTAAATTCCACACTAATCCTTGAAGCCCTCTAGGACCTCCTCTAGATCCACCAAGGCAGGGAAAGTGTGGTCGACAACTATTTTGCACCCCCTTGACGAGATTCCCCCATTTGTCATAGATCTAACAGCCAACTTTGTTGTGGGGCTTCCTATCATGTGCAAGTGGGACATGAAGATAAGAGTCTCTTGCTAACCATGTCCCAAACAAAGTGGAGGGGAGGTGGGGCTTGTCCCCCACCAGCCAAGCCCATTAACTTGGTAGTCGTCCCAATCATTGGTATTTCCAATGAATATCAAAGATTTTTCCTATCTTAATTTGATCATAGGTAATGCTAAGAAGATCCAATTAAACACACATACAGTCAACTTTCATCAAAAAATTGAGAGGAATTGAATGGAACTATACTCGAGACCTAAATATCTTTCCAATTCCCTATGCTCTTAAAAGATGAATCTATATGATTATTTGACAAAGTTTAATTGATCAAACATACGATTATTATTCCAAATATTTAGA
Source organism: Alisma plantago-aquatica (assembly GCA_963693085.1). Taxonomy (NCBI): domain Eukaryota; kingdom Viridiplantae; phylum Streptophyta; class Magnoliopsida; order Alismatales; family Alismataceae; genus Alisma; species Alisma plantago-aquatica. Next base: position 379,719,073 of record OY856415.1, on the reverse strand, counting down.
TTTATCCTATATGGTAACTTTTGAATATTTACAACCTAGAACTAGTTATAAAAACATCCATACACACTCTTGTTGTTATTGATAGTTGTGCTGATGAGAATAATCTTGGACCGAATTGTTGTTGTGTAGATTGACTCTATTAATGATTCAACCTTATGATATTACCAATCTATCTCATGAATGCTATTTCGAATCTTTTGTGGAATCTATATTGAATTTCGAGTTAGAACTAACAACTTCGTCATATTGATTATGATTTAGGATTCAATTTTAATATAAACTAAGTGTGGAACCATACCTTGAACATATTATTGAAATTGTGTTGAAACTTGATACTAGTCTTGAAAAACTAAAAACTTGTGACCTTGATCATGGATGAATATAATAAGAGTAATAAATTTTAAAAGGTCATTGTGACACCTTCATGTTGAAATCCCTATTTTTTATGCATGTGTACTTGTTGACTTGCTAGGACTTAATAATCTTTGTTTGACTTTCCAAGATCTATAATATGATCTCAAAGATGTACTTTATCCTCATATTGACCCTGATTATGATATTTATTTCTTTATATTATATGTAGGATTCCACATACTTTCCTATTTTACTTTTTTGAACAACATCATGCTTATTGAATATTGTTTTGTATTCCTTGTATTTACTTTGAAAAGACTCAAAACATTTCATAAATTTTCATTATATGAACTTTGTTTGCCTTGTTGCACCTACATGTATCTTGTACTAAGGGTGGAAGCCTTGTGTGCACCTACCTTCTGGAGTAAGGATAAATTGTTGGTGCATCTACTCTAGCAACCTTGGCGCGCCTACCCAATCGTTGAGGTAAGGTCATATTTTGGAGGGGACCTTGGTATTCCTCAAGTACTCATGACTCATTCGGACCCAAACTATGTGATATTGGCCCCGACATTGGTCCTAGTGGTGATGTCTTATTGAGTATAATGGAATTCATAAATAAAAGATACTTGTTTGTGAACAACTGAAGTATCTTGGCTTTTCTTTCTTCTCTTGTAGATTATATTACATTTTTCTGACCATTATATTCTTTAAACGTAAAAGTTCCATTTTGATTTTAAAAATGTACCAATGTATTTGCATGGATTGTGTCCTATTCTATTGATTTTAAGTTTAAGTGGACAATTTTCCAAAATCTAATTCATATAATCTGAATAACTTGAGAAATTTCATCAAGATTCACAAATAATAACTTCATGGGATATAATAATACTCTTGGGATTTAGTATCTAGTTATTACTTTTAATTTCATGTATCTTTCATATCATGTTTTCTTTGGGGATCCTTTCATAAACCTTTTGGTTCAAATCAGCAAAATATAACTTCTTTATGAATATGCTTGTGTCTACCTTTGGGCCGCCCAAGGATGGACGCTTCGATTCCTTCAATGTTGTGTATTTGGATAGTTGGATTGGGATTGGAGTAAAATGAATCTATTGCAGCAAGTTAGCAATTGAGGATACAAAATGACCCAAAGAATAAAAATAGCAATGGTGAGGGTAATATTAAAAGTTAAAGAGAAATAAACAAGCTAGGTTGTGCTCTCACCTAATGGTAGAAGAGTAGATAGATACGTATTGAGATGTTTCTCTAGCTAGGGATCCACTAGTTGGACCAAGGATCATAATCCTAAATTAGCCACACATCATCTAGTTCCCCTACTAATTATGTGTTCTCAAGCTCTAAAAACATAGCAACTAGTTGGAAACAAGTTAGATATGAGAGATAATCATTTACAGATGAAATCACAACGCAAATAAGATATTCCCCTAACATGGTCTCAAAGTAAATTTTTTACACTCAAGAAGCCCAAAAGGGGGATTAGTTGGACATGCTCAATCAAAATTCAACAAAATGGCAAAGAACAAAAAAGAAATTATGGATGTTTATCTAGGATCTTCAATCTTCACCTCTATCTTCTCCAAGATCGGACTCCTTCACTGAGGGAAGGAAATGGAATGGAAATGGAAGTACAATGGTCAAATCCCTAAAGGTTTGAGGTGAGGAAAGTGGAATATAAGAGGGAAAAGGTGAGAGAGTGTAGGTGAAGAGATGAATGCTTCATAGAGTTAACCTTATTCTCCCTACCAATGCTTATATAGGGGTTTGGGAAGAAAAGGGTTAAGGGGTAATTGTAATGATCCTGACCTGGGTTATGAGGTAACCCTATTTGTTTTGGATAATTAAGTTTCTTAGAACTTTATTATAATCCTCTAAAGTGTTTTTCTATCAGGTAACCAACTTATGTTTCAAATTTGGTCCTATTTGAATAATGTTTGAGCAATGTTCTCATGTTTTGGACCAAAATGCAATTTACCCAAGGTAAGAGGTTATACTGCAATATGTCATATGTTGAACATGCCTCATATGTTTTAGCATAGTTATAGAGAGAATGATGCAAGTTGGTGGCTTGTGGAAAGCCTAAATTCCAAGTTTGAACTTGTTTGAATAATGTTGGTAACTTGTGTACCAATTTTGGTGCAAGTTGTAATTTACCCAAAATATAGGGTTGATATGAAAATTACCACATCTAGAGTGTCCCTACTCCATCCTAGTATCATTTAGAGGAGATATAAATAATTAGGCACCATTTTTGAATCATATTTGAGCATGATACTCTTGGTGATGAAAAGACCAAGAAACTGTTGTATGTGAAACCCTAATTTGAACTTGTATCAGGTTGTAGAGCCCATATGGGAGTGCCTATTGGCCAAGGATCCATAGAGGGTATCCCATATAGATTTGTTGACTCTTTTACTTGTCCATGATGGGCAAATAACCTCAAGGAGGTGATCCATGTCAAGTTAGATGCTCCTTGCAAAAGTTGTATCGATTTACATAAATTATGAGATAAAGATGAGATATCTTATCAAACAAGATATTTGATGCCCAAAATATCATCTCTATATTATCGTCAAGTGTTTTTCATGTAAATATAAATGTGAGTGCATTAATGTAAACGTGTCAACCATGCATGGACACGTGACACCTAGTAGCTTAAATTGATGACACCTCATTTACACACTTTTTCATGAACCTCGAGTATATATACCCCTCTTTTCACCCACTAGTGAAATTTTTCGAATCTTACCACCCTATTTCCTTAAGGTATCATGCATATGGTCCTTGTATCATGCATAAGTTAAGTGTTATCGTGCATAGGGCCTTGGGTATCATTCATAGCAAGTTCATAATCGGCCAAGTAAGGTGATATCGGCCTAGCAAGGTGATATCGACCACAGTGAAGTGTTTTGGCCATAAGTGAGGGGGATATCGGACAAAAGTGGTGGCATATCATGCATGAATAATGAGGTATTGTGAAAAGGTGGAGCAGGAAGGAGATTAAATATTAACCGTAAGGTAAGTCCATGATCATCTTTAACCTTGGATTGAAGCATGGATCTAGGGTTATGATCTTTCTTTCTTTCCTTCTTCACCAAGTGCTTAACTATGGTGATTTCTTGTCTATAGAGGAGTGGTGAATGAGCCCTGGACCTTATAGAAGTTCTTCTTCAACCTTAGGACGTGAATCTTTGGATCTTGGAGCTTTGAAGCTGTTCACAAGGTGGGTTATATAACTTGAACTCAATCACATTATTATTCATCACCTAAATTGCTATACTTAATGATCTACTTTTAAATTCTGAAATCTTCTTATAAAGTTGATGAAATTATGAGTTCTAGTAGTTTCTTATACCTATGTCCAAGAACTATAATAGCTATAATGAAGGTCTAGAGCTTGAGGAAGATGGTATCACTTTATAAAAGTGATATCGGGTTCAAGCACACACACTAGTACCTCTAACCCGATATGGGTATGTGCAAACTTCATTTGCACGATATGTTTAGAAGGTTGAATCTCCTTGCATGATATGGAGATGAAGTTCATCCCTTGAAACACGATATGGTGTTAACTATTATCCCCTGCACGATGGAAGTCTAGTATATACTCCATGCCCGATATAAGGTCAAGTATATACTTATAAGTCAATATGAAACCCTAGTTTGGGTAACCCCATATGAGTAAGAATAGCAATTATTCCTTGCCTGATATGGTTTCAAGCATACACACACTTCCTTGCCTAATATGGTGTGAAGCATACACACACCTCCTTGCCCGATATGGTGTGAAGCATGCACACACCTCCTTGCCCGATATGGTGTTGAAACCCTAGATAGTGATATGGTAACCCGATATGATGACATGAATACCACCATTAGCAAGATATGGTGATGAGTCATACCTTATGGACGATATGAGTGATACATACACACACCTTGTGCATGATATGGGGTTAAGAACACACCTTAAAATCGATATGGTGTTGAGTATACACCTCTAACCCGATATGATATTGAAATTCAACATGGTGTGGTGAAACCCGATATGCAAACCCCTAAGGTTGGGTAATCTGATATGAATACATGGTATGGTGATGAGGATACACCTCTATACCCGATATGAAAGCATACCTACACCTCAATACATAATATGGAGGAAGCACCTCAATCCAATACACTTGATTAAGTGATACATGTAGTATGTCATGTCATATGCTACTATAAGACATGAAGAGTTTAATGCATTTTAATAAATATGGGCCGATGTACCTTGAGAGAAGGATTAAGCCAACCTAATGGAGTATGATGAAATCAATGTCTTGAATGAGAAACTCACACTTTTAATACTCATGTAATGAGTATACATTTTTACTCCTAATAAGTGTGGAGACTGAATTAGGGTTTGATTCTAGATGAATGCACTTGAAAACCCTAGATGGTTTTAATAGGGAAACCTTAACCCTAATGAAGGGTAATGATAAGAGTTGAAATTATAATTTGTTAATAAAGGGGAAACCTTAACCATATTGAAACCATGCTGGTAGCATGAGATAATGAGCATAGCTAAGTATGAGCTATAAGGTTACATATAATACAATTTAATGGGCCTTGTGAGCCATGTGAATAGTTGTTGCCTAGTGAGAGGTGACAAGATGTTAATGGGCCTTGTGAGCCATGTGGTTAGTTGTTGCCTAATGAGAGGTGACAAGATGTTTAATGGGCCTGGTGAGCTATGTGAGTAGTTGTTTCCTAGTAAGAGGTGACAAGATGCTTAATGAAAGTGTCATGTAAGAAATGGTAATGTTCAAAATAAACTAAGGGAAATGGAAACCTAGTAACATAATAATAATAATAATAAATGGTTATACTAATAATAATGAAAATCCTAATTATAAGAGGTTGTAGAGTTTTGAATATGCTTAAATGAGATAACATGAATAATTGTATTATATCAAGACTATGATCTCATGATTGGTATGGTCCAATGTCTGGATGTGAACTCAGGATTGGTACAATCTAATGCCTGGCTGTGAACTCAGGATTGGTATAGTCCAATGCCTGGTTGTAAACTCAGGATTAGTATAGTCTAATTCCTGGCTGTGAACTCAGGATTGATATAGTCCAATGCCTGGCTGTAAACTCAGGATTGGTATAGTCCAATGTCTGGCTGAACTCGATCTCAGGATTGGTATAGTCTAATGCATGGCTAAACTCTTTGATCTTAGGATTGGTATAGTCTAATGCCTGGCTTTGAACTCAGGATTCGTATAGTCCAATGCCTGGCTGTGAACTCAAGATTGATATAGTCCAATGCCTGGCTGTGAAATCAAGATTGGTATAGTCCAATGCCTGGCTGAACTCAATCTCAGGATTGGTATAGTACAATGCCTGGATGAACTCTATGATCTCAGGATTAGTATAGTCCAACGCCTGGCTATGAACTCAGGATTGGTATAGTTCAATGCCTGGTTGTGAACTCAGGATTGGTAAGTCCAATGCATGGCTGTGAACTCAGGATTGGTATAGTCCAATGCCTGGCTGTGATCTTAGGATTAGTATAGTCCAATGCCTAGATGTGAACTCATGATTGGTAGAGTCCAATGTCTGGCTGAACTCGATCTCAGGATTGGTATAGTCCAATGCCTGGCTGTGAACTCAGGATTGGTAGAGTCCACTACCTGGCTGAACTCGATCTCAAGATTGGTATAGTCCAATGCCTGGCTGTGAGCTCAGGATTGGTATAGTCCAATGCCTGGTTGTGACCTTAGGATTGGTATAGTCCAATGCCTGCCTGTGAGATCAGGATTGGTATAGTCCAATGCCTGGCAGAACTTGATCTCAGGATTGGTATAGTCTAATGCCTGGATGAACTCGATCTCAGGATTGGTATAGTCCAGTGCCTGGTTGAACTCTATGATCTCAAGATTGGTATAGTCCAATACTTGGCTGAACATAATGATGTATATTCACATGATCGATACAATTTTATGCCTCATTAGTAGATTGACTGAGGCCGACAGATAGAAATGAGAATGATTCATGGGTGTCATACCATGATAATATTATCACAGGATAAGCTTTAGATGTTGACATAATATGACGGGTAAATGATACACATGTTTTTCATATTCCTTATAAAGTGAACAAATGATTTACTGCTCTATCCTAGACAATTACAATGCTTTAAAAGATGAGAAATGCTCTAATCTGCTTATCCATAGTGACTAACCTTGCTTATTAATATAAAAAAATCTCTACTCAATTTTATATTGCTTAACTGTGATAATAACATTGTTGGCAGAGAGTTATATCTCTCGCTGGGATAATTGTCTCACCCCGTGGGATCCACATTATTTTAGGTGGACGTGCACAAGGGGGTTGAGACCATACTACAGAGGGAGAACATCAGCAACAGGGATAGCAGTGACATCTCAGGTTGAGTGTATTGTCTGTCGTGTCTTGTAGATAGAAGTCCTATGTGTTGTCTTTGTACTCTCAGGTCCTTGGATTTAATACGTGTTGGTTTTATGAACAATCTGAGATTTTAGCTTGTATGCCTCGAGGTTTGATGTTGCTTTAAGAATATGTTTTGAGAAAGCAACTGTTATACGTTATCCTCGAGAAGAACTGGTATAGTATATGTACAATATATGATTAATGTGAATATCAGGTTTTGGCTCATCCTTTAAGAGTTTTCCTGGAAATGGATCTCTTTGCAAAAATGGTTTTTTTAGTGATTTTGGTTAATCCACTACTTATGATTATTCCGCATCTATAGTAATGATTTGGCTGACGGTTTGGTGGTGGTCATTACAAGTTTGGTATCAGAGTTTAAGGTTTGCTGAGTCTACAGAGACATAGGACTAAGGTATTAAGTCTGTTCTAGTGTCCTCCAGTATATCCTATAATTATTTCTACTTATGCAGAAGAAAGGGTGAAGTTTAAAAAAGACTGGAGAACATGAGGAACAAGTTGCTAAGAGAAATATTGTTGCACCAAGAGAGGGTGTAAGGGATCAGGCAAGAGAAGAATGAGTGCCTAAGGATTCCCATCAAGATCCAATCAGGATAGAGAATCCTACTTTTTATGCTCTTGTTGGACAGGTTAGGACAACAATAATGAATATAGTGGACATGATACTAGTAATACAACCTAGGTTACCAGCCCTCAATGCATAAACTTTGGGTTCTGAAAGGGTTCCTGAGTGACATAGGCATGTTGGAACAGTGGAAAATGTAGGAAGGATTAACATATGGCAAGAAAATAGATTGTACCATATGTATAGACAGATAGTAAATCTGTGATGGCAATGCCAAGGAGGGGTAATAAGCTAAAAATTAAGGAAAGGTCTCTATAATTCTAGAGACATTTGCCTAGTTGTTCTAAAAAGTCAACGTTTTTGGTACTACCAGTGCAATAAATGCCTAGTGCACCAGGGCAGTAGTCACTAAGTAAAGGCAAAAGTCCTAACTTTCCACCTATAAGAACTCCTGACTTAGCTTCTATATCAGTAATTAGACCAATAAGACTATGGTACAAGGATAAGACATGTTATAGATATAGACATGTTGGGCATACTAAACCCTTTTATTTAAAAAGAAGGGAGAAAATGACCCAACAACCGAGGCAGACTCGGCAGGGCTTACGAAAGTTACAACCCAAAAGTGTAAAAAGGCAAAAGTAACAACATGAAACAGCTTGACTCTATGTTTGAGTCAACCTAAAGTGGTAGGCGATTGCGAGGGGTGTCAGTCATATAGAACTTTCTCATTCTGATATGTCTTCTCTTGATTTGATCTGATAATCATAAGAAGGTAGTTGTTGTTGAGCTTCCTTTAATTAGTCCTATGAGGACATGAGGAAGAGATAAGAAGGATGAGAACCTATATTCAGACAAATATTCTCTTAAATATTTTGAAATTTCTCTCTTCATGAAGGAAGGGATGAGATGTAAAAGAAACACCCAGAGAAAATTTGAGATACTAAGTAGTAAAATTTAGGGAGATGTTAAACAAAGGAAACATAATATAAAATAAATGCATACTACCTAATTTTAGTCCTTGAATACCTTGGCCAGGTATTCATATATTAAAAGCAAGGTAAGTATGGAACTCTTAGATTGCTACTCTGATCAAGTATTTATTTTAAGACAATCTAAAGAGCCTAATGAAGTAGGAGATGTAGCATGGATATTTCTACCAGACCCTAATTGTTATACGAAGAAATCTGAGTCAATAATAGATCAAATTATAAATAAAAGAAGATGTTTAGTATAATATATACCTTGGTCTGAGGACCTAGAGGTAACAATTACCGGATGACAGGTAACAATGTTCAGTGATGAACTAATGGTTTGAATACCTAGATCTAGTAATGATGATGATGATAATGCTAAAGGATGATGACATGTCATCATCCTTATAATTCCTATGCTAATGGCAAGTAACCTAAGAGGAAACAAGATTGAATGACACATGAATAATTATAAGTTCAAGCAATACTCAAAGAAGGTGATAATCTCTTTTCTTTAATAAACAACCCTGAATAATGATGGGGTGATAAGAAGGACTATGTTTCCTTGTGTTCTTTCCTTCTGGGAACATGACAATCAAGTAAGTCTTATGACACTTGATGTGTAGGGATTAGAAGTAATCTATAAAAGGATACTTTGAAAAGTATTAGCTTGTCCTGGATTTTAGTTTCAAGACAAAGTATATGTGTTAAGTAATGTCCCGAGATGAAAGAAAGGTCCTATTATATGTTTGGTTTTAGTAATAAAAATAGAGGATGCAAATGATGATGATGTGATGTGATTTTGGCACATATAATGGATACCAAGGTAAAGAATCCTAGTATCCAAGAACTTTCAATGATCTACAAAAATGAGAACATGATTCTTGACAAGGAATAAGGTTTGGTTACCTAGAAGGACCAACTTTGAAATTAGTCTAGTTACATACTATAAGTATGGACACCACATGTTAGGGGTTTATGCCCCTCATAAAAATGACATCAAAAAAAGATGTATGAGTTAAATAAGGTATGTATAATTATTCTCCAACTAAGAAAATGTTACCTGACACAGAATTGACTCATCAGTCAATAATGAAAAGGACAGTGGAGTATGTGTCATGTATGACAGATTCTATGATAACCATGTGTGAAAGAACTTTGTGTTGATAAAAGTTCTATAGAATCTCCATGACATTAAGATGTTATGTTGAAACTTGAAGATATGATGAATGAATAATATCTATCTTCCTTTACCTGGGATTTCGGGGACGAAATCCTTGTTAGGGGTTTATAACTTATAATGACCCTAACCTAGGTTATGAGGTAACCCTATTTTTTTGCTAAGTAAGTTTCTTATAACTTTAATATAATCCTCTAAAGTGTTTTCCTATCAGGTAACCAACTTATGTTTCAAATTTGGTCCTATTTGAATAATGTTTGAGCAATCTTCTCATGTTTTGGACCAAAATGCAGTTTACCCAAGGTAAGGGGTTATATTGCAATATTTCATATGTTGAACATGCCTCATATGTTTTATCATCATTATAGAGAGAATGATGCAAGGTTGTGGCTTGTGGAAAGCCTAAATTCCAAGTTTGAACTTGTTTGAATAATGTTGGTGACTTGTGTGCCAATTTTGGTGCAAGTTGTAATTTACCCAAAATACAGGGTTGATATGCAAATTACCACCTCTATAGTGTCCCTACTCCCTCCTAGTATCATTTATAGGATATATAAATAATGAGGCACCATGTTTGAATCATATTTGAGTATGATACTATTGGTGAAGAAAAGACCAAGAAAGTGTTGTATGTGAAACCCTAATTTGAACTTGTATCAGGTTGTAGAGCCCATATGGGAGTTCCTATCGGCCAAGGAGAGATACAGGGGATCCCATATATGTTTTTTTACTCTTGGCCTTGTCCATGATGGACAAAGAGCCTCAAGGAGGTGATCCATGTTGAGTTAGATGCTCCTTGTAAAAGTTGTATCAGTTTACATAAATTATGAGATAAAGATGAGATATCTTATCAAACAAGATAACTGATGGACAAAATATCATATCTATCGTATCCTCAAGTGTTTTTCATGTCAAGATAAATGTTAGTGCATGCATGTACACGTTTCAACCATGCATGGACACGTGGCACCTAGTATCTTAAATTGACGACACCTCATTTACACACTTTTTCATGAACCTCAAGTATACATACCCCTCTTTTCAACCACTAGTGAAATGTTTCGAATCTTACCACCCACTTTCCTAAAGGTATCGTGCATAGGGTCCTTTTAAAGTGTAGGAGTGAAGTGGCATCTTGCATAGGGCCTTGGGTATCATCCATAGCAAGTTCATTATCGGCCAAGTAAGGTGATATCGGCCTAGCAAGGTGATATCAGCCATAGTGAAGTGTTTTGGCCATAAGTGAGGGGGATATTGGCCAAAAGTGGTGGCATATCGTTCATGATTAGTGAGGTATCATTCAAAGCTTCTAAGGAGCAAGAAGGATCTTAAATCTTAACCCTAAGGTAAGGCCGTGATCATCTTCAACCTTGGATTGAAACATGGATCTAGGGTTTTGATCTTTCTTTCTTTCCTTCTTCACCAAGTGCTTAACTGTGGTGATTTCTTATCTATGGAGGAGTGGTGAAGGAGCCCTGAACCTTGGATAATTTCTTCTTCGACCTTAAGATGGGAATCTTTGAGCTTGTAGCTTTGAAGTTGTTCACAAAGAGGGTTATATAACTTGAACTCAATCATGTTATTATTCATCACCTAAATTGCTATACTTAATTATCTACTTTTAAATTCCAAAATCTTCTTGAAAAGTTGACAAAATTATGAGTTATAGTAGTTTCTTAGACCTGTTTCCATGAACTATAACAGTTAGAATGAAGGTCTAGAACTTGAGGAAGATGGTATCACTTTTTAAAAGTGATATTGGGTTCAAGCACACACTAGTACCTCTAACCCGATATGGGTATGTGCAAACTTCATTTGCATGATATGTTTAGAAGGTTGAATCTCCTTGCACGATATGTATATGAAGTTCATCCCTTGAAACATGATATGGTGTTAACTATACATCCTTGCACGATAGAAATCTAGTATAGACTCCATGCCCGATATAAGGTCAAGTATATACTTATAAGTCGATATGAAACCCTAGTTTGGGTAACCCGATATGAGTTAGAATAGAAAGTATTCCTTGCCCGATATGGTGTGAAGCATACAAACACTTCCTTCCCGATATGGTGTGAAGCATACACACACCTCCTTGCCCGATATGGTGTGAAGCATGCACACACCTCCTTGCCCGATATGGTGTTGAAACCCTAGATGGTGATATGGTAACCCGATATGATGACATGAATACCACCATTAGCACGTTATGGTGATGAATCATACCTTATGGATGATATGAGTGATACATACACACACCTTGTGCACGATATGGGGTTAAGCACACACCTTAAAATTGATATGGTGTTGATTATACACCTCTAACCCGATATGATGTTGAAATTCAACATGGTGTGGTGAAACCCGATATGCAAACCCCTAAGGTTGGATAATCATATATGAATGCATGGTATGGTAATGAGGATACACCTCTATACCCGATATAAAAGCATACCTACACCTCAATACACGATATGGAGGAAGCACCTCAATCCAATACACTTGATTAAGTGATACATGTAGTATGTCATGTCATATGATACTATAAGACATGAAGGGTTTAATGCATTTTAATAAATATGGGACAATGTACCTTGAGAGAAGGATTGAGCCAACCTAACGGAGTATGATGAAATCAATGTCCTGAAAGAGAAACTCACACTTGTTTAATACTCATGTAATGAGTATACATTGATACTCCTAATATCTATGGAGACTGAATTAGGGTTTGATTCTTGATGAATGTACTTGAAAACCCTAGATGGTTTTAATAGGGAAACCTTAACCCTAATGAAGGGTAATGATACGAGTTGAAATTATAATTGGTTAATAAAGGGGAAACCTTAACCATATTGAAACCATGCTGGTAGCATGAGATAATGAGCATAGCTAAGTATGAGCTATGAGGTTACATATAATACAATTTAATTGGCCTTGTGAGCCATGTGAATAGTTGTTGCCTAGTGAGAGGTGAAAAGATGTTTAATGGGCCTTGTGAGCCATGTGGTTAGTTGTTTCCTAGTGAGAGGTGACAAGATTTTTAATGGGTCTGGTGAGCCATGTGAATAGTTTTTGCCTAGTAAGAGGTGACAAGATGCTTAATGAAAGTCTCACATAAGAAATGGTAGTGTTCAAAATAAATGTTCAAAATAAACTAAGGGAAATGGAAACCCAGTAACATAATAATAATAATAATAATAATAATAATAATAATAATAATAATAATAATAATAATAAATGGTTATAATAATAATAATGAAAATCCTGATTATAAGAGACTGTAGAGTTTTGAATATGCTTAAATGAGATTAGAGGAATAATTGTATTATATCAAGACTATGATCTCAGGATTGGTATGGTCCAATGTCTGGCTGTGAACTCAGGATTGGTATAGTCCAATGCCTGGTTGTGAACTCAAGATTGGTATAGTCTAATGTCTGGCTGTGAACTCAGGATTGGTATAGTCCAATGCCTGGCTGAACTCGATCTCAGGATTGGTATAGTCTGATGCCTAGATGAACTCTATGATCTCAGGATTGGTATAGTCCAATACCTAGCTGTGAACTCGGGATTGGTATAGTCCAATGCCTGACTCTAAACTCAGGATTGGTATAGTCTAATGCTTGGTTGTGAACTCAGGATTGGTATAGTCCAATGCATGGCTGTGAACTCAGGATTGGTATAGTCTAATTCTTGGATGAACTCGATCTTAGGATTGGTATAGTCCAATGCCTGGGTGAAATCTATGATCTAAGGATTGGTATAGTCCAATGCCTGACTGTGAACTCAGGATTGGTATAGTCCAATTCCTGGGTGTGAACTCAGGATTGGTATAGTCCAATGCCTGGCTGTGAACTCAAGATTGGTATAGTCCAATGCCTAGTTGTGACCTCAGGATTTGTATAGGACAATGACTGGCTGTGAACTCAGGATTGGTAGAGTCCAATGCCAGGATGAACTCGATCTCAGGATTGGTATAGTCTAATGTCTGGCTATGAACTCAGGACTGGTATAGTCCAATGCCTGGTTGTGACCTCAAGATTGGTATAGTTCAATGTCTGGATGAACTCGATCTCTGGATTGGTATAGTCCAATGCCTGGCTAAACTCGATCTCAGGATTCGTATAGTCCAATTCCTGGATGAACTTTATGATCTCAAGATTGGTATAGTACAATACTTGGCTAAACATAATGATGTGTATTCACATGATCGGTACAATTTAATACCTCATTAGTAGATTAATTGAGGCCGACAGATAGAAATGAGAATGATTCATGGGTGTCATACCATCATAATATTAACACAGGATAAGCTTGAGATGTTGACATAATATAATGGGTAAATGATACACATGTTTTTCATATTCCTTACAAAGTGAACAGAAGATTTACAGCTCTATCCTAGACAGTTACAATGCTTTAAAAGATGAGAAATGCTCTAATATGCTTATCCATAGTGATTAACCTTGCTTATTAATATAAAATAATTTCTGCTAAGTTTTATACTACTTAACTGTGATAATAACATTGTTGACAAAGAGTTATATCTCTTGCTGGGACAATTGTCTCACCCAGTGGGATCCACAATTTTTAGGTAGACGTGCATGAGGGCGTTGAGATTTTTTTAGGTGGATGTGCATGAGGGGGTTGATACCATACTGTAGAGGGAGAACATCCGCAGTAGGGACAGTAGTGACAAATTAGGTTGAGTGTACTGTCTTTTGTGTCTTATAGATAGAAGTCCTATGTGTTGTCTCTGTACTCTCTGGTCCTTAGATTTAGTACGTGTTGGTTTTATGAACAATCTGAGATTTTGGTTTGTATGCCTCGAGGTTTTATGTTGCTTTAAGAATATGTGTTGAGAAAGCAATATTATATGCTATCCTCGAGAAGAACCAGTACAGTGTATGTACAATATATGATTAATGTGAATATCAGGTTTTGGTTCATCCTTTAAGAGTTTTCCTAGAAATGGATCTCTTTGCAAAAATGGTTTTAATTTTTAGTGATTTTAGTTAATCTGCTGCTTATGATTATTCCACATCTATAGTAATGATTTGGTTGTCGGTTTGGTGGCGGTCATTACAGTAATATGAGTAAAATGATACTAGGGAAGTAATAGGGCTTGGTAGAAAAACAATCACTATGGATAGAATGGTCATAGTGAGGACGAGTGAGAACATTTGCGGTGGATGGGAACAACCATGGTATAATGGTGAAATGATCAGTCAAATTTTTGGTTTTGAGGTTTGGGTAGCACAATCGTGTTGGCCAGCACAACCATGGTGGTAGTCATGTCGAACCATCATGCTGGGTAGAAGGGCTATTTTGGAGGTGTAGAGGTAGAGTTGTGCCCTAGGACATGGTCATTTTGGGTGTTTCTAGGCACTTTCATGCTAATGGATTCTTAGCACGACCATTCTGGATGACACTGCTATACTAAGGGGATACTAGGAGTTATTTTAACTACTGATTTCACCTATGATTTTGATGTTAGTAGCATGGTTTTTATGTTATACCACATGTGTGTGATGTTTTATGTAGTAATTTGGTGTTCACTTTGATCATACATTGTGTTCTTTTCCTTGGCTTGATCTTTGTAAACTTGGGGTAGGTTAGGGCATCTCTAAGGCTCACTTTATCTTCCTCCAAGAATGAAGTGACCCTCTGATCCTCCTCCTTATTGTGGTCAAAGTACTCAAAAATTATGAAAAGAAAATTGGTAAGTGCACTTGACTATAAAATACCAATGATTGGGGGAAAGCAAGCATAAGTAAACATTTGTATGTGAATAATATGCAAAATGACACAAACTGGAGACCCAATTAAGGGTTTCATCAATTTGTATTATTTTGTGACAGATAATCATGTGTTGATTATGAAGAAAGACTTTGTAATTGTTTTGAATATTAATAATGACAATTATAATTATTATGTTTGCTTCAATATGAGATAATGAATAGATATAATAATGTCCTTAGAATGTATGACTCAATGATATGTGATTTTTGGTTGAGGACGTGAATGATATTGATAAGTAATATTCATTCTTTTCTAGGTCCCTAGCTAGATAATGTTGTGGAATTCAAGATGACAAGAATACTAGTATGTGTTTTGATTGTTGACTACATCTCATTAGTCACTATATTATATATAAATTCAAACAATAACAAGCTTTGTAGATAGACCCAATTTGAGTATCATACATTAAACCTAGAAATTCCAGATAGAATCATATCTTTATATGATAGAGGTGGTTGTGGTCCTTAGACCTAAAATCACTACAATAATCACATGTTTTTTATTTTACTTTAAAGTTACACAAAATGGCCTTGAATAACAGTTTACCTACATGTAGTGAGTAGGTGCAATGTGATGCATATGGATTGCTTCAAGTGATGTAGATGGAATTTGTTTCTCCTATTGGAGTGATAACTCGACCACTTGATGAGTGAGGCAATTGAAATTCATGGTTGTTCTCATGCCATTCAACATATGATATCCATATTGCATGTATCTCAAACAATATACTCTTGACTAAAGGAACAAAGATTGAGCATTAAGAGTATGATTTTTCCAGGCCTCATATTCAATTTGGAAATTAGAGAGAAAGGGATTATACAATCACTGTATTTGTAGTCACCAATAGTTGGTTGAAGTTGTCTTCTAACTTATCTAATTACATGGGTGGAAATGAAGACTTTCTGGATACCATACATAGCTTGTAAAGATGATAAACATCACTAATAACATAATTTGGAGCCTATAGGACCTCACACATAGGATGTACATAGAATAGGAGTATAATCATATACACATGATTAATTGGTTACTAAAAGGTTACACAGTCAATTATATTATTGATAGATTGACTGGAAGACCAATACGTTGATTGGAAAGTCCAATCACCCAAATGGGAAGACATATCAATTAACTAGAACGTCGAGTTGGTTGACTAGGCTGAATTCAACAAAATTAATTGACTTGATAGTTTAGTCGGTCTATTGGGAGAGATATTCCCAATCATTTGACTAGAAAGTCCATTCAATCAACTGGATTGGATCAGTAAGTCAACCAAATTATTCTAAAAATTTATATTACATATCAATATGTCGATTGGTTATTTGTGACCAAACTTCTTAAAATTTGTGGTTGCCTTTTCATTTCTCAAGATTGATTAAAACCATGCTTCCCTTTCTCTATTATGTAAAGGGTATGAAGGCTAGGTTTATGGTTACACCTTTTGACACATGAATCATATCCATCATAACCCCAAAGAGAGAGAGAGAAGGAGAGCTAATGCAATGTTGGCACATTGGCAATGTAAAGGTAGCCCCTCCCCACTGGCACTTGTAGTGTGAGATGGAGTTCTCATCATCTACATGGACAATGTAAAGATGCATATGCTTTTGTGACTACATTGGGAGAATGTAAATAAAATCTTTTTATGTTATTATTTGTGAGAAACATCACCTAATATAGTTCATGACAAGGTATACATCATATCTCTTCCTTCTTGATATGTTATTGTTGACAAGATCTACCCATGCTGACATGGATAATTTTTTTTATTGCTTTCATTATGTATATCCCTCCACAATTTGGAACATTGGACATATATAATTATGTTCTTTTATTTGCATAAAAGTGTACTATAAAAATATATTCACTATTAACTAGTAATATAATAATGTGTTGATAATTATCAATGATGGTTTAGGCCTTTGTTTACTAGTATGTGTTACTTTCTTATTGTTTGTGTATGCATAATATATCACATCCTTATGAAATTACTATGGTGTAGTTGTGTATATTTTGAAGGTGCAGTGGTAGATATTAAACTCATAATGTTTACATTCAATTGCAATGTGTCTGATATAGTTGTGAAGCAACTTATATTTGCATGTGATGCTTGTTGTTTTCTTTCCAACTAGTATTGTTACGTGAATAAAAAAATGCACCATTAGGCTTGTTGGTCTATTGATCGACCTATATGATTGTACAATAATATATTTATTCAATTTATTAATAAAGCAAACATGTTTCTAAAAATACTCATAACCGATCATGATTTAGTATCACATTGTATCCTTCATCAATGACACAATTCAAAGGTTTAAAGTGGATAAGAAGAAATTATAGTAGATATTTTTTTAAATTGGAAAAAAAGGGAAGGTGGAAGAGGCCATAAAAAACTTGTATAGTTGTCACATTGATGTTATAATAAACAAAACTATCATTGTTTCCATATATATATTTCAAGAAGTCTAAGGTAGTCTAAGTCTCCTTGGTTGGGATACAACATGATTGAAACTATCATGCCACTTCCGTAAATGGAATCATAATTTGTTCAAGATAAAACTAAGAGATCACTTGTTTTGATGTAATTTGTTTTATCAGTGGCATTTCAAAAATGGGAAATCTAATGGCATGAAATGAATTCAATTAATAATGTCTGATATAAAATACTTTCATGCCATGATATTCAAGTTTTTTAGTTTCGAGTAGCCAAATCCAAAATTACTCCATCTATCCATTTGGTGTACTATCATTGAGCTAACGAATCTTCTTGTGTATGGTCTGAGTTAAATTGGTCGAAGTCTTGGCATTTGAAGAGGCATAGAACTTAACCATGCCCATTTAGGGTACAAACTGTTTTCTAAAAATTCTTATAGGAACTAGAAGTGAGTTGGTTTTCTTTCCTATATGAGGAGTGGAATTAAATCCAACAAAACTATTGGATTGAAATTCTTTGTATCAAACACTTTGTAAGTTTGTTTGCAAGCCAACCAAACAAGATCTAATGCATCTCTTATAGGTGGTAGGGGTAGTGCATCCTTGTATAGAATATGTAGGTTGAATATACTGAATCAATTAAGATATTTCCAGGGGAAAATGGGAAATCCAATGGCATGAAATGAATTCAATTAATAATGTTTGATATAAAAAAATTTCAAGACGTCATATTCAAAATTTTGCTTGGTTTTGAGTAGTCAAATCCAAAGTTACTCTATCTATCCATTTGGTGTACTATCATTGAGATAACGAACCTTCTTGTGTATGGCCTGAGTTAAATTGGTTGAAGTCTTAGTATCTGAAGAGGCATAGAAATTACCGCGCCCATTTAGGGTACAATCCATATTTTCAAAATTCTTATAGGAACTAGAAGTGAGTTGGTTTTCTTTCCCACATGAGGAGTGGAATTAAATCCAACAAAATTGACAGATTGCAATTCTTTGTATCAAACACTTTGTAAATTTGTTTGCAGGCCGAACAAACAAGATCTAATGCATCTCTAATAGGTGGTATGGGGTAGTGCATCCTTGTATAGAATATGTAGGTTGAAGATATCGAATCAATTAAGATATTTTTATGGGAGGGAGATGAATTAGGAAATTGCAATATTACTTAGGTTGGGTATCACACTTGAAAACATGTATGATGCAAAAACTTTAGAACATTAGATGTCATAGGGGTTTGAGAAAACTATATTAATTGGAAAAGTGCAGATGTGGCATTGCATCACTTTGGTGCCTTTTTTAGTTCTTACATGGATTTTCCTATAATAAGGTTTATTGGTACTTTTAATATTGATGAAAACCTTAATTAATTTTCTACATATATAGTTCTAAGGATGAGGATGGATAATATCATTAATGAGAAAATAAAGGACTAAAGAGGGAAATGACTTTATCTCCCACATGTACAAGAGAACAATAGCTTCTTCCTAGTATCGGAAACATCATTGCAAATATCCTTCTTGACTTCAATTAGAGCAATCATATACTACACCTCCTTTGGCCTTGGTTCCTCCTACAATCCTTACGCAACAGTCACAAAAAATAATATGATGTGATCCAAAGATTAGAGGGAGGTCCAGTCACATCTATATTAGAACACATAAGGACCAATGTGATAAAGCGCGTTTTCCTGGTCTTTACTCAATTTACTTATCTACCCTTTCATATGCATGACATTTCTTTATAATGTTACTTTTCTTCAATTCAATGACCAATTCTACATGTAACTCCCTAATTTAGAACTTTTTTTGGTTAGCATGAACCTACATTGGACCAGATCTAGAATATGTGACCCTAATCCAACATCTCATGGCATCTGGTCCCTTTTTGCATAAATTGGGATTTGGATAAGGGTCTGCCATACACCTACATTATCTAGATGGGGTCTGAGTAAAGAAAATTTGGGAAGGAGAGGAAAGTAGGGGGAAAGGGTTATTCTAAGGTTATTTTCAATAAATAATATATCCTTCATCTTAACTCCAAAAACCATGAAATTGGATCCACCACCTAAGATAATTATATTCTTCTTATAGAAATAGTTTGAGAGTCATTGGTGGTTGTTGATTATCTAAGATCATACTATATAGTGAATGATGTTAGACTTAGAGTTTTGTGTAACTAATTGAAATAATTTAATATAGACGCTAAGTTCTAAAGTAGAGAGTTATCATGGAGTAGATGTGAATAGGACCAACCATGACTTTCTCTATGTTTCTCTTTCTCAACTATTTCTGAGAAGAGACGAAAATTACGACTCACTTCAGTGACATAGAGCATTTGATGTGGAAGAAGAGTTTTGAACACCCGTAGTTTGGCACTGTTTCACTTTAGTGACATAGAGAACCCTTAACCTTTATTTAAACCTAATAACATCCTATTTATATGTCATTCTTCTCATTTTTACATTGTAACCTTATTTGAATTTTCTATCCCTAGACATCCTAGCTAGATTCAGGCCACCTTTGAGTTTTCAAGGACACACTAGATCTATCAACACTTCCCCATGAGATGCCTTTTACTCCCAACTGATCACAATTATTCTTTGATAAGCCACGACGCCACACTCAAAGTTGTTGAGCTCGAGCAACTTAGTGAATGATACAATTGAGGATCACCCAATCACGGATCATGTGGCCATTCTCTAGTGGATCCATGTTTCACCTTAGTAACTTATGCAAAACCCATGTCGCTGCTTCATTTATACATGGGTGGCTTCCCTTTTTGTTTCCTGAATAATAGTTTTTCCCTAACGAATAGTCTAAAATTGTGATCTTTAAAAAAATGTTATTAATATTTTTCCCAAAAATTGTCTTTAAATATAGAATTTTGATCATGTAAATTGAGAGAAATCCATTAGAATAACTTAAAATGATTTATTTCCCACTCTATTCATATAATTTTTTGAAAACACTAGATCTAATGATATTTAATTTAGTTTAAGTATAAACTTTAATCAAATATATTGGTAATGTTGATTAATACTTTGATATAGGGTTGTATTAACCTAGTTTGACCGTAGTATTTTAGCATGTGAAAAGATATAAAGACATGTCTGATATTTGTCAAGTTGAAAAAATGATATGTGAATATGTGATGTGATTAAAGATATCACCTAGGTTTGACTAGAATTTAACCACCCTTTGATGAGAAATTTTAAGTATGATTCTTCCCCGTGATCCTAAGTATCCATTTCATGCCCGTGCTCTTAGGATCTATTGTGTGGTTTATACTTCTCATCATCTACTCTTACTTTGAATAACTCAAAACTCTACACTTACTCTTATTAACCTCACTAAAGATACTAATAATATAATTTTATATGTAACTCTTCAATGCAACCTCAGATATATATTGTTTGAATTACTTGTTCCCTATGAGTAGTACTCTTGCGTGTTGTATAGCTATGTTGAGAAACTTTCACATAAATAATACAAATTTCACTCTATGATCTTGTAAATGGCCTTCTTAAAGTAGATATCACTACGAAAAATATGGTCTTTAACTACAAAAAAATTTGTAGCGAAAACCCCAAAATTTGTAGCTAAAAGCTTTGGCTACATTTATCCTTACATTTATAATATATAGCTAATACCCATGTAGCTAATTGTTTAGGCTACATTTTTTAAAGTTGTAGTTAGTTATTCTTCTCGCTACAAATTCATATGTAACCCTAATTGTAGGTAAAAATGTCCTTACACATAAACATGTAGTTTCAATTGTAGCCAAATGTATGACTACAATTCAATTTGTACCTATGATATGTAGGAAGAGATGGCATTGGTTAAAATTTGTATTTGTAGTTCATGTATAGAAAAAATTAGCACTTGCTACACATGTAATTATAGCTAGTGTGTAGTGAAAGACACCATGTACTATACATACATATGTAGTGAGAGACATTATGTATCCAGTCAGTCGCTTGCCAATATAGAGTGGTTTTCAATAAGAAAACAGATGAATGTTATTCAAGATCGAGTTGTTCTTACAATGTCACCAATGATACTTTTATTTATATTTGAAAAATGAGTACACATGGGGAGGACATTATCCTGGCCCCTGTTTTACAATATGTATGGAAAAAAGACACATGTATACAATATCTTCTTCTGACTACATCTATCCACTGCAGACTACAAATCACAATATAAAGAGGGCTCATCTCCCTTAGTTCGTCCACATAATTCACAGTGAGTTTAACAGCCCTATGAATCTCAGCTTTAATGGTGAATCTTCCAATCCCAAACATGATAGAGGTATGTGCCATGTCCTCATCAACTCCCAAAGCTCGAGTTGCAGCCTTTCCTGTTGGCAACTCATGTAGAGGTTCATGTATGGTTAGTTTTGGTTGGTGAATCCCCTAGATCAGAACATATTGGCATTTCTTCTCATAATCTATATGTGGTACTTTTGTATTTGTGGATCAAGCACCATCAAGTTGATGGTAGCATCCACTTTGTGCGAACCACCATGGATACCTACAAAGAAACATACAAGTTTTGAGATATAACTCCCGAAAGAAACTAGAAAACATAGTTTCTCCTACTCATAACTTACGTATTCCATAAGCTTTCTTCTCGCAGTGCATTTAAGAATAAGCTCCTACCTATACATGATGAACTCTATATTACATTTTGTCATTCTCATTGATATGCAGAATGCTACCAAGCTGATGGCTGGACCTGTTTTCACTGTTTACCCGAGGTTTTTCAATAAGCTCCATGGCAAGAGCAAGTTGGTTGCCACAATCGCACCATGCAGAATCCTCCCAGCTTTTTCAATAAGCTCCATGGCAAGAGCAAGTTGGTTGCCACAGTCACACCTTGCAGACCAAAATATATCACCTGTTAGGCATTCTGAGTGCACTCTAACTAGAATATCTTGTCCATCACCAATGTCACCCTATCAAGAAGCAAACAATATCACTTAGTCAGCATACAATGTTTCTGTTTAGTTCAGATAATATCAACTCAAATCGAAGCTGAAGATCGGCAGAATTGTGAATGATCACAACCCAAAATAAAGATTATGTCAAAGATTAACACAGCTATTAAGGAATAAAAGATCACAACAAAAATGGATTAAAAACACAAAGGCAATATGAACATACTTTCACCATGTCAATGTGAATTGCATGAATGAAAGCAGTTCAATGTATATTCCAACCATGCCCCTTCTCGTGTTCCTTTATAAATCTGTAACAGGCGAGTAAACATGAAGACTGACAGAGGATTTAGATCACATGCTCCTCAGCGTGGGAAATTATAACATCTCATTTAACCATATTTGACCAATTCATGCATACCTGCATATATGACTCATTCCTGCAAATCAACCACATTCATCCTCAACTATCAATTGTTATCAATGACATATGAATGCACAACTAGAAAACATGAAGAAACTCCCAGCTGCATACACGAAATGTTAGCAAAGTTAGAGCTCACTAGCAGAAGCCCCCCCCCCCCCCCCAAATTGTCCCCAGTTTTAGAATAATTTGACAAAGAATATACTTTGTCGATTCAGCATGTCAATTTATAACTTTCGGCCCGGCCCAATGACATGCTCCCGCCACATCAATTTTCCAGTCGCGCTCGGCGCTTCATTTCCAACTCTGTTACCCCCAAATCCCCCGTGCGTCCGCCGCCCGACTTCCCCAAAACGTGTGTGACTTCCCCCGCCGAATCGCTCGACCTGCAGCTCCACTCACCAGGTTCTCTGTCGACTCTAACCCCCCTCTCCAGCCCTATTTTGCTTCTAGTCTGCAAAGCTCTTGTACAGAAGGTCCGAGCTGCTTGGCTTAAGCGCGAGGAGTCCCGTGACATTGAAGGCAGCCGTCCAGATGCATGTGCTTGCTGCTGCCCAACCGTATCCGACGGGACTTTGCACATCATGGCCAGATCTGCGGAAGACAAGCACAACATATTCATCGTGTAGCAAGAATCTCTTCATGTGAGGCATGAGGCACGCAACTGTGGTCAAGATCGCTTTCGGGTATGTCATCAAAGATTTACTCCAAAGTCTTCCTTAGTACTCGATCTGCTTGTGTCTCTATTTCTTCCCATCCTCGTTTTTTCCTTCTTCTTGACTCCATTTCTTTCGGTTATTAGGAGAACTCATTAAACGTGAAGTATAAAGATCGATCTTTTTGTTACTAGAGCAAAATACATATGCCAGTTTGTGTTTGTTTGAGTTCTTTTGTCTTGTTTAGTCCACCGTTTGCCTTTTATCCGATTTTGTTTGAACTTTGGATATGATGATCATAAAAAATGTATTATTATATAAAATGCAAAATTGTTTGGCCGAGATTTAATGGCTAGCGACATATATAGTTTTCTATTTTGAATCTGAACTGACTACCGTCTCATATTGTTCTTGTACTTCCACTTTCTTCTCTCTTGAACTTTCTGCTCTATTGACTGCCGATCTGTTATATATCTATTCTCATGCTAGTGGTGTTATATATATATATATATATATATATATATATATATATATATATATATATATATATATATATATATATATCCAGTGGACTAGTTTTGTCAATCTGGTTTTAGTTGTTCCTAGCTAATGCATGTTTCTGAGATCTATTTTGGATTGCTCGAGTATTTGTGGCCAAATGAAACTGTACATTGCTAATGGACTATATCGTCCTGTTCTCCCTGTTTTATTATTTTTGATGTGTGTGTGATTCTCCATGTCAGAACCGTGCAACAAAGTTTTTTTTATTTCTAAGTTTCTTTGTGATGTATTGCAAAATGGTGACCTCGACATGCTCTTCTTTTACTTATAAACTTCGCTCAATTTTCATGTGCCTCCTTTTTCTTGGATGGTCGTGGTTATATTACAAGATTTCCCTTGAATCTGAGATGTACAGTGGGAACAATCTATACCATTATGTAAACAAGACATAGCGCTAAGGCATCTGTAGTTGGGTCCCTTGATCTGAAATTTCATTTAAGACACCTATATATTAGTAGTCAGATGGTCATTTAAGGTATCTGTATTGCGTGCACTTTTGTATGTTGTATTATTAAAGTATTTAGATATACCATCCTTACTCTAAGAAGTATTTTACATAAAAAGGATGATATTATATGGCGCCCCCACAGAATAGTTCTAGCTTCGCCACTATACACCCAAACCTCCCCTAGTGCTATTGTGGCATCCTGTCGGGCTGGCATCCTGATTCAATTTGTTTCTTTTTTGCTTTCTATATTGTAGTTGCCAATTGGTGCAGGGCGTCGGGCTTGAACTTATTTTTCTATCTTTTATTGATTTTTTAACTCTGTTAGAATCAAAGTGTTGCATTGGCACGAGGGACTTTTGATAGATTCTTGTCTTGCTCTTGATAAGACTTTACTTCTAGTCTTTATTGAAAGCTTGGATCAAAATGAGGGGTGCGGACGGGTATTCTTGTTCCAATTTTTCTTGGGTCTGTTTCCCACAATGTCAGTAACTTGGCACTTTTTTGGTTGATGTCTTGATACTTGTTCCTTTCCATTTCTTTTTTTTAACTATGCTCCCATTTTTCATCTGATGTGTCTTGACATTGCTTCTGATGTGATTGAATATAATTTGCTTTATGCACATAACTTTCTTATCGTTATGCCAAATGTGCTTGAGCCATGACTAGTATCCCAACGTCGTCCTTTCCTAACACAGAACAAGTAGACGATACAACTAATGTCATTCATATTCACATATGTATTTTCATATTTATGGCGACTTCAGTTCAGAATTCTACAACTAATGGCATTCTTAGTAACAACTGTATTGGCATGTTAAAAGTGGACAGCGGGTGGGTCAGTTGAAGTTCCTTTTGTAGTGGTATTACAATGTCCATGTCTTGGGCTTGAAAGGGACATGTGCCTTCCCTTTTAGAGCAAATGTACATTGCTATCCCAATGTAATGGGACTTAGTCGGTCTATATATGATCATCTACTTTCCTATAGTATTTTTAATTTACATCATGAGTTGGATCTCCCTGCATGCATGCTAAAAATCATCATATTTTTTGTATGATATATTTTGAATCAATCGGCATATACTTATTTCCTTTTCCTTGTCGTAGACTATTTAATGAATTTTTCTTGTCTCTTAGCCTATGCTTTATTTTTTCTAATTCCATCATCATAAAATATCTATCTTTATTGGCATTGATTCATTTTATTGTGTTGTCATTTTCTTATTGCATAAAATCATTTAGAACAAGTTGAGATTGAATATTCAAACATAGATGACGAGGAGGCCAACCAGTGTCTTCTAAAAAAAGTCAAGAATCATCAGTCGTGGAGATAGGAAGCATCCTTGTGGTAGCAGAATTTTCAGGCATCCAACAACAGTCAACTCTCTTGTTGTAAGATCTTTATTGTTCTTGTTTTATTCTATGATAAATATATTTTCTTGATTGTATTTGTAATCAAGTGTTAAGGCATTTATTTTCTTGCTAAGGTATTAATATATTTTTGCATTTGGGTATGCATATAGTTTAATCTATATCATTAGTTTTCTCTTGCTACATACTCATATTGTATAGATTGTGTATTCTATGTATTGTAAATATTTCATATCACCTTTTGTAGAGATGATCTCTTTAAAATTTACCAAAAATATTTTTAATTGAAGGTGATATAGAAATGAGCAACAAATTTATTCAAGACAAGAGTTGGATGTATAGATGTAACTCTAAGTTTGATAGACTCCATGATTTGTACTTCCGTGAAGGTGTGGAGGCTTTTCTTGAATTTGCATTCAAAGATAACCCTGAGTCTGAAAAGTTGTGTCCTTGCAAAACTTGCGAGAACACAGTATATCAACATTTAGATGTTATTCGGTATCATATCTTATGCAATGATTTCTTTGAACAGTATACGATATGGAAATACCATGGGGAGAATATGTCTAGACCTGATATAGAGAATATGAACAATGTTGATATGTTGAATGTACTCGGTGATGTGATGGAGAATTATATGGAGGCTAATCAAATGAATGACTCATTAAGAAACCAACACTATCATGATTCCAATATAAAAAAATTTGAAGAACGGATGCATGATGCTAACACACCATTATATCCAAATTGTCCAATTTCTAAATTCGATGCTATACTTGATTTATGGAAGATGAAATGCAACAACAAATGGAGCAAGAAAGGTGCATGTGATGTTTTGGATTTTGCTCACAAAATTCTCCCAACAAATAATACACTTCCTAAAAGTTGGCAAGATTGTAAAAAGGTAATGAGCAACTTAGGCCTAAAATGTAAGAAGATTCATGCTTGCCCGAATGATTGTCTGTTGTATTATGGTGAAAAATGAAAGCTTAAATGAGTGTTCAAAATGTAAAAAGTCTAGATGGATTTGCTCTACTGAGAAGAGAAAAAAATTCCTGCGAAGATTCTTCGTCATTTCCCTTTGATTCCAAGATTAATGAGGTTGTATATGTGTGCTAGTACTGCTAATCTTATGACTTGGCACAAGAAAGCTCCACCTAGTAAGGAAGATGAGATGAGTCATCCTCGAGATTCCGAAGCATGGAGGCATTTTGACCAAAAACACCCACTATTCAGTAATGAAGCCCACAACATTTGATTAGGGCAAGCAGCTGATGGGTTCAATCCTTTTAACATGGCTAAGGGTACTAATCATTCAATATGTCCAGTGATTCTAATGGTTTATAACTTGCCTCCTTGGCTTTGTTTGGACCAATCATACTTTATGTCGAAGTTGGAAATTTGTCTGGTATAAAGATATTTTTATGGTTGCATATCCTAATCTTTAATTTTTTTGAAATTTGTGCTTATCAGTATAAATGTACTTGTAGTTCTCTCTAATGAGCCTAGAGGAAATGCTTTTGGCTTTCTTGATAATGAATATCGTCCAGTTCCACACAATTTGCAAATAAACTCTAATGTGGAAAATGAGAATATATCGGGTATGATTTTTTTACCATGTGTTATAAAAATATTGAAGGCTTGTGATAATATTTTTTATGAATATATGAAATTTCTAATTGTAGATGAGCATCAACCACTTTTTTGTGGAACAAGGGTTTCAAACAACATAAGCCATTCTCCTCCGATCATAGGTAAATAAAAAATCACATTAGAAATTATGTAA
This sequence comes from Alisma plantago-aquatica, assembly GCA_963693085.1. Taxonomy (NCBI): domain Eukaryota; kingdom Viridiplantae; phylum Streptophyta; class Magnoliopsida; order Alismatales; family Alismataceae; genus Alisma; species Alisma plantago-aquatica. The sequence goes on along the minus strand of OY856415.1, from coordinate 379,691,080 downwards.
AATTAAATATATTAATTCTACTAAGTATTCATTTTCCATACAGACATCTCTAGACAAGGTAGAGAAAATGAATCACATAGAAAGGAACAACAAGATGGTTCCCACTCCGCAAGGCTCACTCTCAATGAACCCTCTGAAAGCATACCAAATGGTGGTCATTCCTTAAGGCTCACTCAATATCAACCAATCAAAAGAGTGATTACACGCTCTTTGGGTATACACCTTTCCTATTATGTTGTATTTATATATATCATTTCTCTAATGTATATTGTTTAAAATTTGTTTGTCATTGTGCTGATATATATACTTTAGAGGTCGTAGTGAAAAGTATGCTCCAAAAAAGCGCTATAGAGGATCAACTAAATTAAGTTCTTGTCGTCCTAAAAAGGGAGAAGTTCATAAGTGTTTCTTTCGTCGTGGCGCTCCAGTTGGTGATGAGGCAAAAAAACTAACAAATTATCTTGGAGTGTATGCTAAGAACAACATGTTATTTCCACTATATAAAGAATGGGATGGAGAACATGTATTGGGATTTGAAACTGTTATGGAAGATGTGATGATATAAATTTCAATCCTATAAGTCTCCATATTTATTAAAATGTGAATTTAAATCATTAACTTTTCCATTCAGAAGGACTTCAATTTTTTCATGTTGGATGGAGATTTGGCTCCAAACATGGAAGGTGTAGAGTATCCAATTGCAAACATGGAAGATGTGGTGCATTGGTGCTATGCCAAAATGCAAAAGAAGATTAGATCATGGCGCACGAAACTAAAAGAGAAATTAAAAGTTTGTAAACACCAAAATCAAGCAGGCCAAAACTCCCCTGACACTAGAGTCTCTGAAGAGGATTGGAAAAAGTTATTGGAATGTTGGAACTCACCTACAAAATAGGTTAACACATTATTGACTATTTTTGATGAATTATTTATGTTAAATAATTTTCTCATATAACTTTCTAAATGAAGGACGAGTCTGCAAGAAATAAAGCTAGCCGTGGAGCCCCTCGTCCCACTCATAAGACAGGGGCAAAATCTTATTCACGATGTTATCTAGAAATGGTAGATATGTTTATCCACATCTTGTTCTTAATTACATTTTCTTTCTATTTTTTATTTTATACCCATTTATTTATATGCATGATGTATAGATTGAAAAGAAAGAGATATCAGCTGATTATCAAGCATATCTTAAATACCATCAAGATAAAAAGGGAGCTTATCCAAACGAATATACAAAGAGAAAATGTGTAAGTATTTATAACAATAATTTTATAACTTGTAGTTCATGTACTTGTATATTTTTATCACTACAAAGTTTCATACAGGAGGAAATTGCTCAAAAATGTGAACAACGACATCTTCAAAACTCAAAGAACCATGGACCATTTTCTAGAGTACTTGATGAAGTAATATGTCCACACAATAGTGGTTATGAAAGGGGGTATGGTGAGGGGGTGTCAAGACAAAGACTGAAGCAAGCTCGCTTGCAACGCATAACAATGCTGCCATATTTCAATCAACAATCTCGAATCCACCAATTAGAAGATGAAGTTTCTCGTTTAAAAGAAGAAATCAACCAAGTAACATTAGACTTTGCATTTCTTAATTAATTTACATATCACACGTAATATTAATAACTTGTTTTTATTTTCTAGTTAAAGAGAACAGGGGCAATGAATTCTCCTGATCATCCACACACTTCAAGTAGTCACAACAATATTCAGGTATCTTTACCTTTGAACACTAATTTTATACAAAGTCTTTAAGTATATTTCATTGATTTACATGTATGATATTTAATTTCGTAGGAACATTTACTGTCACCTTTATCTCGCAACTATGGGAACTAAATGGCTTTCATGGAGAAGACCATGCTCTTTTTTGTGAATAACTACTCGTGTGATCTATTGATAGAGTACTTTTGGTATATTTTGGAGTAGGGACTCCATTTCCTCGTGTTCCACTAAATAAGGTAAGTTGTGCTACTATAATCATGTATACTTTATTTTAAATTAAATGGTGATATAATATCTTCTTAGCTTTTGAGTTGTATTGGAATACCTTTTATTTTACATTTTATGATGATATAATATCTTCTAAGCACGCATAGATGAAGTGCCTAGGAAGGGCCTTCACAATTATGATGTTGTCTAAGAAATTCCTTACCCAGTCCCCTTGAACACCCTCCTCACTTTTAACCATTATGTCCAAATCAGTAGCTTATCATAAACATATTTATCCATCTTAGGACGTGCTTCATTGCCTATAGACTATGCTTGAACCAGACCTTGGAAACCTGCTGAGTATAAAATGCACTAATTTCTCATGGTTACAACTTCTGCCGGACTAGTTTTATAACATTGCAATCTCTGATTGTGTGCATATAGTCTTCCTCTTGCAATCTTCAACATGTGTATGTTTTGGCTTCAATCATGTGATGCTTATATCTGAACTCATTTGCTACCATCCCATTATGGTGAAGTAATCACAAGAAGGATTGGATCCTTGGAGTTCGTGAGAACCTCCCTTGGGATTGACACTTTATAGATGACTTCATCACAACTATAGTTATAGTGAAGAGGAATGACTGAAGTGGATGACACCATATCCACTGTAAACCAATGTTGTAGAAATTTGACATCCCAAACCCTGTCATTTAGCATCGTTCATGCTACGCATAGGTCCATTAATTCCTTAGGTACATTTTAATGGGTTTGTAGCTTTAGCTTTGTGCCATTCGTTCGCCATTTATCTGTCCATATGCATGTATCCAATCTAGAAACCACAACCATCATGTAATTTTGTTAATCAAAGGTAAGTTCAGCAGAATGTCCTACCTTGTTGGAGATCCATTCTTCTTATAGCCATTTTTACCACTTTGTTTCTTTTCCATAATACATCATTGACCTCATTTTTTAAGTACCTTATGGCCTTAAACAAGCACATGAACTCAGACTTAGCTTAAGAAGTTCTCTATTGACAAAGGTGGACTGTCGTCATTGTTTGTTAATCTCTATTAATCTAACATTATAGTCTCTTCAGAATTTTGGTGCAAGTGAATTGGGAGATGACTTTGCTATTTGAAATGGGCACTGTATTTCAAATGTAATGAATATGTATCACATGATGATTTTCTACTGAGCATGTTGTATGCTTCAGCAGTGGCGTTGGAAATTCTGTATTGAACATGACTTTTAAATTAATCAAATGTCTTTTCGGCATGCTGGTTGTTTGAAGAATCTGTTGTGTCTTCGTATGTAGATCCCACCTATTTAAATAATGGAGGTTGATACGATTATTATTAGTAGATTATCATGACCAAATATAAAATGACATGGGGGTTATTGTTGCTGCCTGAAATTGTCATCATACTGTGCTGCTTTATGTGGGCGATTGGTTGGTAGTTGGGTAGTTCTAAATTTCCATCTATAGTTGTTAGATTCTAGTTCTTGTGACAATTTTTTCTGCTAAATTGTCTCCCGCCCAGGAGTCACACCAAAAGTGTCACTGGTTATTAATTTGGCATCGCTCTATGACTATTTCGGCTGAAATCTTCCATGCACCAGTGCCAATTTAAGAACCCCTGTTTACTAGTGGTTGTACAACTTTATAATTCAAGAAAAGCAATTATATAGAAGACTGATTACTGGGTCATTGCCAGTCAGAGACAAAAAAAGAGCCATTAAGACATCCAAGCAAAGGGCAAGTACCCATCTTCAGCTACAAAATCAATCATTTAAGAAGTCTTCTTCAATATTATGCAACAGATTGATATCACCTCCACATGTCACATCACAAGTCAACTAAAATATGAATCGTGGAGTAGACCTTCACTTACTAGTAAATGAAAAAGCACCCAGAGATGCATCAAAGCAAGGATACCTATATACAGAAGCAAAGAATCACATCCTAGAAAAAGGAAAACCAAAAAGATGGTTAGGCCTTCATTCATTCTTTATAACTAGTATGAAATAAGGCAGTGTTCTTATAAATCAAAATAGTCATAACAATTACATACTTTTGCTTGCCCATTCCATCCATTACATGGTGTGAAAGACACTGTGAATCTTACCTCTGCTTTCCCTTTCCACCGTGGTGTACTAACTGAAATCAACATGATCTGGAGATATGGTATGGTTAATGGAATTAAACAATGTATCAATATGTAAAATATGAACAAATCAGTTGCTTGCAACATCCATCCACATACCTAATGATCCGTCTGCATTTTTCTTGAATTCATGATAATCAATGCAACAAGGTATCTGCTTCCAAACTGATATTCTGGAAACAAAAATGTTTAGATCCAAGTCATAGGCACCATCTAGGGATGCATACTCAGATACAAAGCCATTTAAAAAGATGCTAACTGGAATACAGAAGCTATGTTAAAAGAACAAGCACTGACTTGAATAATTATCCTACAGTTTTCAGAGTTGAGCTTCACTTGATTTCTATATATGTATTTTACAAGAGAAAACATGGGAGGAGCAGAAAAAACTCATTCAAACTCCCAGCATCACCTTCTTCATCTCGAAGCCTCTCATCTGTGTAGCTTAGACGCCGCTGCCCCCCGTCCCCACACTTCCTACCACGGAAAGGTCTCAGACTAAATCGTGCTGCAGCTCTTGGTGATTCACCTGGTGAGGTAGAGGCGTGAGGTAGTTGGCCTTCGGCCAGACCGTACGTCCTCAAGGCACTTACGGTTTACCTATGCGGCTATGCCAGCCGCTTTGGTCATGCGTCCCATTGCCACAAGGTGGTTGATGCCTGGAGTACGTGTCAACATCGCCGCCGATCAGTGGCTCGAGAAGCTCTGTCCCATTCTTACAACGAGTCTGTACATGCTCAAGAAGAACTCCAGTCAGGATCCTATGCGTATTCTAAACTGGTTATGTTCTCCAGTCATTTTACTTTACTGATGTAAGCAATGATCCACAAAAAAATGGGAGGATGACTCAGTTATAATTGTATTTCGTGTATGCTTGCAGGACGTTCCCCAACTTTAACTTATTTCATTAGTGATTTATGTAATGTATATGTAACATCCCTGACCTGGGTTATGAGTTAACCCTAGGTGTTTTGCCTAAATATGTAATTAAATCTTTGTAATTAACTCTGAGCATGTAATTAAGTTTCTCAGAAACGTATATTTCAGTATTTGCTCCTTTTTATTTAAAGTTGTAGCATTGTTTTGATATACAGGGAACTATGTGCAATTTACCCAGTTAAAAGGGTTAGCTTGCAATTTGCACATTTTGAGATGTTCCTATGATGTTGAGACATCATGAGAATCTTTTTGGTAAAGTTTGAGGGATTTCCCAAGCTAGGGCACCAAGGTGCAGTTGTGGAAGCAATCCCGGTGCTTGAAACCCTAGTTTGGGGTAAAATGCAATTTACCCAAATTAAGGGATGTAAATTGTAAAATATGTCATCTAATGTATCTTTTTAGACTCTTGACATCATTTAGAGAAGAAATGATGAGGAAGTCACCTCAATGGAATTATCAGGTTATGAAATATACCTTGTGATTGAATAATCAGGGTATATGTGCAATATCTTTTTATGTATGTACCTCATTATTAGCTTGCTCTCCTTTACCTTCTTTTCCTAAGACCTTAAGAGAAGGTTTGTCCTTAGAATAAAGAGGAAGGGACGATCAAGTAAAGAAGGAGGGACCTAGTTGGAATTATGGACAACTTATGAACTAATGTTGAAAAATCCTACCCCATGTATATAAGCTCTCATTCCCTTAGTTGCAAGGGAACTTACCCTTCGTTCCCTTACTGTTTCATTTCACCAAAGACGACCAAGGACTGCCTTGGAGCTAAGGAGGACGACCAAGGGGTGCAAGGTAGGTTTAAACCCCTCTTCTTGCCTAATTCTATGGTTAGAACTCGAATTCAAGGTCAGCTTCATGGCTAACTCTCGAAATCCTATCTTTCTAGCCATCTTTCCTTGACCTTCCTTGGAGTTTTCACCTTGGCCAACCTGTGGGAACTCAAGGACGCCATTAGAGCTTGGAGCTTGAAAGCTTGGAGCTCAAGAAGCAAGCTTTAGGCGGGTTTTATAACTCTAAACCCATGCTTTACTATGTGCATCTTTATATGCGTTTTGATGATAGCTCCTAGTGTTTCCCCACTTTTCCCTGCTATTTTGCAAGCAAATCCATGGGATATTTGTACTGTTCTTGATCTAGAAGATGAAGGCGTGATTTCCAAGAACAACCCACTGCTTTTCACTTCCTTAAACGGTCTCAAAAGTTTGCTCTCACGGTCTCAAGACCGCGAGGTGAGCAAACGGTCTCGAGACCGCGACAGGGAAAACGGTCTCCAAGACCGTTTGGCCCCGTTGACCGAGCGTGGACCGTATAAGAAATCTGTTCCTAATTATATAGGCTAATTACCCTCAAAATTTGGGAGGCTAACTCCAAGGGAATCGGGAGATATGACCTTTTTAAGTAACAACTTTATTTGAATTTATTCCTGATTTTCAAACGGTCTGAAATTGCCTTTTTGGGCAAACGGTCTCAAGACCGTGTAAGGTCGTTGACTAAGCGTTGACCGTATGAGATTACTGTTCAAAATAATGTTAATTAACAACTCACCAAGTTTGATGGACTAATTCCAAACGGGCTAAGAGTTGAAGGGTGAACACTAGGGCTAACCCTAGATGAAATCAGTACTGAAATTATGGTGATCTAATTAGGGTTTTTAGGGTTGATTTGACCTAAACGGTCTCAAGGCCGTTTAGGGGTCACCCAAACGGTCTCAAGACCGAGAGGACAATCACCCAAGACCGTTTGAAGGTCTAGGGTTAAGTATTTTGACCAATTGAGGACCTAATTGCAAATAAGTTATCAATTGATAAAAATACTGATTTGGTGACCCAATCATGGTTCAACCTCTATCAAATCACCTTAGATTTTGATGAAATCTTGGGCAACGGTCTCAAAACCATGTGGGGTCCACCCACATGACCTCAAGACCGTTTGGGCCAAGTTTGGGCCCAATTGGAGCTCAATTGAAGGGTTCAACCTTATGTTGAGTCACATTGTTGAGTGTTGATGGGTGAACGTTGATAGACCCTAATTGAATCGACTTCAACCCTAATTGGTCAACAATTGAGGGTCTATTGAATGACTAAGTGGTCAAGCATAATCTTAATTAACCCAATCCATAAGTGGTCAACGTAGCTTTGACCTTTTGAGGGCTTCAATATTGGTTGACATTATCGGTTGTATCATCAAATTCTGTTGATGGTCTAAGTGGTTAAGACCTTGTGAGCTCGCAGACTCAAGGTCGTGAGGAGGCTCGCGGTCTCAAGGTCATGAGAGGGCTCACGGTCTCAAGACCGTGAGGGGGCTCACGGTCTCAAGACCGCGAGGGGCCTCGCGGTCCTGAGGTCAAAGTGGGAAAACGGTCAACACCTCTTCGCGGTCTCAACTTCAATTTGATCTTCGCGGTCTTGAACAACTTGAAGGGCTTCGCGGTCTTGAACCACTTGAAGAGGCTCGCGGTCTTGAAGCCTAAGAAGGCTCGCGGTCTTGAAGATAGAAGAGGGCTCGCGGTCTTGGAAAGTCAAAGTGGGCAAACGGTCAACACTTTCAAACGATCTCAATCCGATTGAAGGTTGATAATTGAAATCAATCAATGTGATTCAAGGTTGACTCCATTCAATCAATTGATGATATAAATGGTCCAATGTTGCCCTAATCGAACCCTAATGACAACCTAGGATAATAAGGGGTTAATTGACTAAGGTTTGGACCATGATGATGATCAATGGGGTGAATTACCAAAATACCCCTGAAGGGCCAATTGAGTTATATCTTGCTCAATTCAAACCCTAATCACATGATGATGATGTTTTAGCCATGTTAGCCTATGATGACTTAATCCGGCCTGATCTAGGGTGATGTTGACATCACCTAACCTTATGATGAGAGAGAAAGTACTTCTAGAGAGAGAAAGTACTTCTAGAGAGAGAAAGTACCCTTTTTAAGTGGAAACTCAATTGAAGCATCCCCAATACACATAAATGAGCATAATTAGGGTATGATCCACCTGTGTGAGATCATAGAAACCCTAATTATGATAAATGATGAACTTTTAACTAATCTAAGATCATCAATGAAGATGTTACCCATACATGATGATATTATGAGTTCAATTCACCTTAATGTGAATAGTAAACCCTAATTCAAGGGTGATGACATGTAATGTGAATAGTAAACCCTAATTCAAGGGTGATGACATGTAATGTGAATAGTAAACCCTAATTCAAGGGTGATGACATGTAATGTGAATAGTAAACCCTAATTCAAGGGTGATGACATGTAATGTGAATAGTAAACCCTAATTCAAGGGTGATGACATGTAATGTGAATAGTAAACCCTAATTCAAGGGTGATGACATGTAATGTGAATAGTAAACCCTAATTCAAGGGTGATGACATGTAATGTGAATAGTAAACCCTAATTCAAGGGTGATGACATGTAATGTGAATAGTAAACCCTAATTCAAGGGTGATGACATGTAATGTGAATAGTAAACCCTAATTCAAGGGTGATGGTATGATTTTGAATATTAAACTCTAATTGATGAGAATTAGAGATTTAAACTCTTATGACAAGAGTAGGAAGGATATTCCTTATTTTTGTATTACCTTTATCAGTTGTATTAACCATGCAGGTTCTGATATGAAGGTAATCATATCCATGTATGGATAATGATGTTATATTCATTAAAGGCATGTTGTTAGCCTTATGAATAAGTAAAGTAATCTGATGTCTTGTCAGTGGCATCCTATGCTGATAATGGGCTGTGAGAGCCATGAATATCATCAAAGTCATGCCTTAGAGATGACTTGTGATGAGGATAATGAGAAATGATGATTCATATGAGTTAGGCCTGTTACATTTAGTATTCTTCTTTTATAGCTGCTATGCTACTGTTATTGTTTGAAGAACAATGTATGCTGTTAAAGAATACTGAATGAACCTAACTAATCAAGTATAATGTAGAGCCCTGATCATAGATCCATCATTGTCAGAGATTAAATGATGGTGAAACATGTTTTCCTAAGGAAACTCCTGGAGCACATACTTTTGAGTATGTGGGGTACATGGATGTGTAGAACCTTACATCCTAGTGTAGGAAAGTGATGTAGATGTGTAATCCATCCATCCTTCACTATAATTCCATACCGTATCAGTGGTAGGTAAACATGAAACCTCCTGATGACGAAGAAAGCACAGATATCCGTATCAGTGGTAGGTAAATATGAAACCTCCTGATGACGAAGAGAGTATAGAACGCCACTGTGACTCTAGAATAGCGAAGGACCAGTTTACCCTGGTGAGCTATAGTAGTAGAGACACGAGATGTCCTACAAGTGATCCTCTTACTGACTGAGGAAGGTGAAGGTCATGAGAATTCGGCTCTCTTAATGACCTATGTATGATACTGATGTGACTTCTCAGCGATCAGTTGGAGTATGAGTGGTAAGCCTCATCTCCACAGGGCATAATGTTGTTTGTAAAACATAATCAACCATGTAGTATAACTTGTTAGAGATGACTCCAAGTTAGTTGATTGATGTTACCTTACAATAATGTTTATATTCTCCACATCTCCTAAATTATAGAGATCTTATTATACCTGCAACTGTTATAGAATACTTTGAAGACTTTACTGCTTAAAATATTCTTTGATGTTATAATAAAGCTTCTGGCGAAGAGTTATAACTCTCGCTGGGACAATTATGTATAATTGTCTCACCCCGTAGGCTTCAACTTTTTAGGTGGACGTCGGAGACGAAGGAACCAGCCTACAGGTGATCAGTCTCAGCAGCAGCATCAGGGGCAGCAGTAATCTCAGGTGGAGATTGTCCTGCCATATGGTGTAGTTAGAGTCAGTCCTATGTGTCCTCTGTACCCTCAGGTCTTGGAGTCTTTTGTATAGTGATCTGGAGATTTTGTATCTTGATGTATATAATTACTCAAGAAGTAATTATCCTGAGATGTAAACAGTTTACCTCACTTTATGAAAGAAGCTTTTATGGATTCAAGCTCTTGTCACGAAAAGTTTTAATTTCCCGTGATTTTTGTCTTCCGCTGATTACCGATTCGCTTCCGCTAAGTTTTAATCGTGTTTATGTCATGGTTTGGAGATCAGAGTCCACAACTAGTGGTATCAGATCTCCAGGTTCAGTTGAGTCTACAGAGGCATAGGACTTAGGATGTCGAGTCTACCTTTAGTACTCCTTCCTCATCTAATAAAATCTTCTGCTCCTCAGGAGAAGAAGATACATAAGAATGTCAGAACATCGTGATGAGCACGTGGCAGAGAGTAGTGCTAGTGCACCTCGAGGCGGTGCAAGAGTTCCGAGAATAGAACAACCTGCACCTGAGTCGCCAAGAGAGCCACCCCAGTTCGACCCAGCTGACATGAGTGATCCAACTGTACAGACGATGTTCGGGAAGTTCATGACTACCATGACACATATAACCGATAGGATGCCCATTCCTACACCTAGGGCACCTGTCCAGTCTGAAGCACAAGGTATTGGTAAGACATTCGAACGAATTCGTCGTGTCGGAGCTACCGAGTACTTCGGAACTGCCGACCCTGCAGATGCTGACTTATGGTTGACAGAGTTGGAGAAGGCTTTCAGGATTCTTATGATTCCGGAAGCTGAGAAGGTTAGACATGTTGTCTATCTTCTCAAAGGCAGTGCTGGTCACTGGTGGAACATGGAAGAGCAGAAGAGACCTGGAGTAGAGTTCTCATGGGAAGAGTTTCGTCGGGAATTTATCAATAGATATTTTCCAAAGACCTTCCTAGATGAGAAGATCTCTCAGTTTGAGAAACTAAGGCAGGGTATGATGAACATTAGTGAGTATGAAGCTAAGTTCATGGAGTTGTTGCGGTTCTATCCGCACATGGCCGCTACGGATGAGGAAAGAATCAGAAGATTCGAAAAGGGTTTGAATTCTGATATGTCAACCCCTGTGTCTGCCTTAGAAAACAGAGAGAGATTCTCTACCTTCATTGAGTCAGTCCGAAGGATAGAGAGATCTGTGGTTGAGAAAAGACAAACCCATAAAAGATATCCACAGTTCCAGGGTTCTTCATCTAGGGATTCCAAGAAACCTAGATTCTCTGCACCTAACCCTCCACCACCAAGATCAAGTTTTCAAACTCAATGGACACCAAGCAGAGGTAGAGGACGGAGTCAACCGCTTCAAGGGACGCACAGTTCTGCATCTGAGTCAGTCACTGGACCACCCAGACCACAACAACAGGAGAGGAGTTGCTACAACTGTGGTAAGGTGGGACACTTGATGAAGGATTGCCGTTCTAGGCCTGTCAGTGTGACACAACAAACCCTGAGACAGAATCAACAGGGATCTCAGAATAGACAACGTCAAGGAGCAGCTCGAGGACGTGGACAAGCGTCTCAAGCTGGATCATCAGCACCACCTCAACACCAGGCGACTGCGAGGTTCTATGCTATGAACCCACCTGAGGCAGTGGTCAATCCACGGGTAGTGGCAGGTCAGATGAAATTTTTATATTCTGATATGTCTACATCCTGTGTTGTATCCGTTCTGATTAATCCGGGTGCTACGCACTCTTTCATCACTCGTGAAGTGATTCGTAACTGCAATGTGACTGTTAGTCATAGGGCAGATAGTTTGTTGTTAGAAACTCCGTTGAGTGGGTCTGCCGTTTTGCAGGAGGTATGTTCTCCCTGCATCCTTTTCTTTTCTGACCATCGCATTCAAGTGGATCTTATACCACTTGATATGCAGGGATTTGATATAATCCTTGGGATGGATACCTTAGAAAGGTATAGAGTTGTCTTAGATTGTGAGTCCAAGTTGGTTGTGTTTGCTGATGAAAGCAACACATGGATCTTTCAAGGTGAAAGAAAGATTCTGCCCACCTGTCTTGTGTCAGCTATGGTTGCTGATAAGCTGTTGAGGCAAGGATGTTATGCATTCTTAGCCCATGTGGTAGATGTTACCAAGGAAAGGACCAATCCTGCTGAAGTTTCCATAGTCAGGGAATTCGAGGATGTGTTTCCTGAAGAACTTCCTGGTATACCACCACCTCGGGAGATTGATTTTGAAATTAATCTGATCCCAGATACGAAACCCATAGCACAAACTCCGTATAGAATGGCGCCTGCCGAGATGGCAGAACTCAAGAAACAGCTTCAAGAGCTACTTGAGAGAGGTTTTATCCGACCGAGTACTTCACCTTGGGGTGCTCCGGTCTTGTTTGTTAAAAAGAAAGATGGGTCAATGCGGTTATGCATTGATTACAGACAACTCAATAAAGTAACAATAAAGAATAAGTACCCTCTTCCAAGGATTGATGATCTCTTTGACCATTTGCGTGGTGCAACAGTCTTTTCAAAGATAGACTTGAGGTCTGGATATCACCAACTTCGTATTAAGGATAGTGACATATCCAAGTCTGCCTTTAGGACAAGATATGGTCACTATGAGTTCACGGTTATGTCGTTTGGACTAACCAATGCACCAGCTGCATTTATGGAACTCATGAATAGAGTTTTTCGACCTTTCCTTGATCAGTGTGTTGTCGTCTTCGTAGATGACATTCTGATTTATAATAAGGATGCTCAGCAGCATGAGAAGCATCTTCGCCAAGCTTTGACCTTGCTAAGAGAACATAAGATGTACGCCAAGTTTAACAAGTGTGAGTTCTGGCTGCCGGAGGTATCTTTTCTTGGACATGTAATATCCTCCTCGGGAATTCGTGTTGACCCTACAAAGGTAGAATCTGTTCTACAATGGGAACAACCAAAGACACCGACGGAGATTCGAAGTTTCTTGGGGTTAGCTGGCTATTATCGAAGGTTCATTAAGAACTTTAGTTCTATAGCTTTACCTTTGACCAAGTTAACCCGGAAAGATGTTCCTTTTTCTTAGAGTGATAAATGTCAACAATCTTTCCAGTTGCTGAAGGAGAGGTTGACAAGTGCACCTGTGCTAGTGCTACCTGAACAAGGAAAAGGATATATAGTTTTCTGTGATGCTTCCAAGAACGGACTAGGATGTGTGTTGATGCAGGATAAACAAGTGATTTCTTTTGCTTCCCGACAGCTTAAGAAATACGAGGAGAATTATCCAACACACGATCTGGAGTTAGCTGCTGTGGTTCATGCTTTGAAGATCTGGAGGCACTATCTCTACGGAGAAACATTCCAGATTTTCACAGACCACAAAAACCTTAAGTATATCTTCTCTCAGCATGAGCTCAACATGAGGCAACGTCACTGGATGGAATTAATCAAGGACTACGACTGTACAATTGATTACCATTCAGGCAAGGACAATGTTGTTGCAGATGCCTTGAGTAGGAAATCAGCAACATCAACCATGAATAGAGCACAACTAAACTCTTTAGTGTGCTCTAGAAGAGATATGCTTATCTCTTTAAGGCAAGACAATGTACAGTTGAAGGTGTCATTGTTAACCGGTTTGTTAGCTGAGATGCAGATTAAACCTACTCTAAGGGAGCAGATTAAAGAGGCACAGCTAGGTGATGCTGCAGTTCAACATATAAGATCTGAGTATGGAAATGAGAAGCAAGATGGTTTTCATGACTCAGAAGATCAAGTAGCTTGTTATAATGGGAGAATGTTAGTGCCATATGTGGACAACTTGAGAAAGTTAGTCCTGGAAGAAGCCCATTCTTCCATGTATGCTATGCATCCAGGGAGCACCAAGATGTATCGAAATTTGAAAGATCTGTATTGGTGGCCTGGGATGAAGAAGGATGTTGCAGAGTTTGTTCTGAGGTGCCCTGTGTGTCAGCAAGTTAAAGCTGAACACCAGAAGCCTGCAGGAACAATGCAACCTTTACCCATATCACAGTGGAAGTGGGACCATGTGACTATGGACTTTGTTGTTGGCCTACCCAGGACAAGCAAAGGACATGATTCTATTTGGGTAATTGTTGATAGGTTGACTAAGACAGCACATTTCTTACCTGTCAAAACAACCTATTCTGCTGAAAGGTTATCAGAATTGTATGTTCAAGAGATAGTGCGTTTGCACGGAGTTCCTGTCACAATAGTTTCTGACAGAGGTCCTCAGTTTACCAGTCGTTTTTGGGAACAGTTGCACAAAGCCTTAGGCACTAAGCTGAGGTTTAGTACGGCCTTTCATCCACAGACTGATGGACAGTCGGAAAGGACCATACAAACCTTAGAAGACCTGTTGCGAGCATGTGTTCTCCAGTTCACCGGAAGTTGGGATCTACACCTAAGCTTGATAGAGTTTGCCTATAACAATAGCTATCAGCATAGTATTGATATGGCACCTTATGAAGCCTTATATGGTAGACGTTGTAGATCACCCTTGTGTTGGTTTGAGACTGGTGAACATCAGTTGTTAGGTCCTGACCTGGTGCAGCAGACCACAGAAAAGATTAAAATAATACAACATAAGATTAAGACTGCTCAGGATAGGCAGAAATCTTATGCTGACAAATGTCGTAGACCCTTAGAGTTCCAGGTTAGAGACAGAGTGTATCTTAAGGTCTCACCTTGGAAAGGGGTCCTTCGTTTTGGAAGGAAAGGGAAGTTAGCTCGTAGATATATGAGGCCTTATCCAATCATTGAACGGATTGGAAAGGTAGCATATAAACTAGAGATTCCCCCAGAATTACAGAGGTTACATCCTGTGTTTCACATTTCTATGTTGAAGAAATGTCACCCAGACACCCAGTCAGTTCTACAACCTATGGAGGTAGAATTGAATGATGACATATCCTATGAGGAGGGACCAGTGTCAATCCTTGATAAACGAATTAAAAAGTTAAAGAAGAAAGATATAAGTCTTGTGAAAGTCCTCTGGAACCATCGTGGTATTCAAGAAGCCACTTGGGAGTTAGAGGATGCGATGAGAAGGAAGTATCCTGCCCTTTTCTCGTAGTATGTTTTATCGATTTCGGGGACGAAATCCTTGTAAGGGGTGGATAATTTGTAACATCCTTGACCTGGGTTATGAGTTAACCCTAGGTGTTTTGCCTAAATATGTAATTAAATCTTTGTGATTAACTCTGAGCATGTAATTAAGTTTCTCAGAAATGTATATTTCAGTATTTGCTCCTTTTTATTTAAAGTTGTAGCATTGTTTTGATATACAGGGACCTATGTGCAATTTACCCAGTTAAAAGGGTTAGCTTGCAATTTGCACATGTTGATATGTTCCTATGATGTTGAGACATCATGAGAATCTTTTTGGTAAAGTTTGAGGGATTTCCCAAACTAGGGCACCAAGGTGCAGCTGTGGAAGCAATCCCGGTGCTTGAAACCCTAGTTTGGGGTAAAATGCAATTTACCCAAATTAAGGGATGTAAATTGTAAAATATGTCATCTAATGTATCTTTTTAGACTCTTGACATCATTTAGAGAAGAAATGATGAGGAAGTCACCTCAATGGAATTATCAGGTTATGAAATATACCTTGTGATTGAATAATCAGGGTATATGTGCAATATCTTTTTATGTATGTACCTCATTATTAGCTTGCTCTCCTTTACCTTCTTTTCCTAAGACCTTAAGAGAAGGTTTGTCCTTAGAATAAAGAGGAAGGGACGATCAAGTAAAGAAGGAGGGACCTATTTGGAATTATGGACAACTTATGAACTAATGTTGAAAAATCCTACCCCATGTATATAAGCTCTCCTTCCCTTAGTTGCAAGGGAACTTACCCTTCGTTCCCTTACTGTTTCATTTCACCAAAGACGACCAAGGACTGCCTTGGAGCTAATGAGGACGACCAAGGGGTGCAAGGTAGGTTTAAACCCCTCTTCTTGCCTAATTCCATGGTTAGAACTCGAATTCAAGGTCAGCTTCATGGCTAACTCTCGAAATCCTATCTTTCTAGCCATCTTTCCTTGACCTTCCTTGGAGTTTTCACCTTGGCCAACCTGTGGGAACTCAAGGACGCCATTAGAGCTTGGAGCTTGAAAGCTTGGAGCTCAAGAAGCAAGCTTTAGGCGGGTTTTATAACTCTAAACCCATGCTTTACTATGTGCATCTTTATATGCGTTTTGATGATAGCTCCTAGTGTTTCCCCACTTTTCCCTGCTATTTTGCAAGCAAATCCATGGGATATTCGTACTGTTCTTGAGCTAGGAGATGAAGGCGTGATTTCCAAGAAAAACCCACCGCTTTTCACTTCCTTAAACGGTCTCAAAAGTTTGCTCTCACGGTCTCAAGACCGCGAGGTGAGCAAACGGTCTCGCGACCGCGACAGGGCAAACGGTCTCCAAGATCATTTGGCCCCATTGACCGAGCGTGGAACGTATAAGAAATCTGTTCCTAATTATATAGGCTAATTACCCTCAAAATTTGGGAGGCTAACTCCAAGGGAATCGGGAGATATGACCTTTTTAAGTAACAACTTTATTTGAATTTATTCCTGATTTTCAAACGGTCTGAAATTGCCTTTTTGGGAAAACCGTCTCAAGACCGTGTAAGGTCGTTGACTAACGTTGACCGTATGAGATTACTGTTCAAAATAATGTTAATTAACAACTCACCAAGTTTGATGGACTAATTCCAAATGGGCTAAGAGTTGAAGGGTGAACACTAGGGCTAACCCTAGATGAAATCAGTACTGAAATTATGGTGATCTAATTAGGGTTTTTAGGGTTGATTTGACCTAAACGGTCTCAAGGCCGTTTAGGGGTCACCCAAACGGTCTCAAGACCGAGAGGAAAATCACCCAAGACCGTTTGAAGGTCTAGGGTTAAGTATTTTGACCCAATCATGGTTCAACCTCTATCAAATCACCTTAGATTTTGATGAAATCTTGGGCAACGGTCTCAAGACCATGTGGGGTCCACCCACATGACCTCAAGACCGTTTGGGCCAAGTTTGGGCCCAATTGGAGCTCAATTGAAGGGTTCAACCTTATGTTGAGTCACATTGTTGAGTGTTGATGGGTGAACGTTGATAGACCCTAATTGAATCGACTTCAACCCTAATTGGTCAACAATTGAGGGTCTATTGAATGACTAAGTGGTCAAGCATAATCTTAATTAACCCAATCCATAAGTGGTCAACGTAGCTTTGACCTTTTGAGGGCTTCAATATTGGTTGACATTATCGGTTGTATCATCAAATTCCGTTGATGGTCTAAGTGGTTAAGACCTTGTGAGCTCGCGGACTCAAGGGCATGAGGAGGCTCGCGGTCTCAAGGTCGTGAGAGGGCTCACAGTCTCAAGACCGTGAGGGGGCTCACGGTCTCAAGACCGCGAGGGGCCTCGCGGTCCTGAGGTCAAAGTGGGCAAACGGTCAAGACCTCTTCGCGGTCTCAACTTCAATTTGATCTTCGCGGTCTTGAACAACTTGAAGGGCTTCGCGGTCTTGAACCACTTGAAGAGGCTCGCGGTCTTGAAGCCTAAGAAGGCTCGCGGTCTTGAAGATAGAAGAGGGCTCGTGGTCTTGGAAAGTCAAAGTCGGCAAACGGTCAACACTTTCAAACGATCTCAATCCGATTGAAGGTTGATAATTGAAATCAATCAATGTGATTCAAGGTTGACTCCATTCAATCAATTGATGATATAAATGGTCCAATGTTGCCCTAATCGAACCCTAATGACAACCTAGGATAATAAGGGGTTAATTGACTAAGGTTTGGACCATGATGATGATCAATGGGGTGAATTACCAAAATACCCCTGAAGGACCAATTGAGTTATATCTTGCTCAATTCAAACCCTAATCACATGATGATGATGTTTTAGCCATGTTAGCCTATGATGACTTAATCCAACCTGATCTAGGGTGATGTTGACATCACCTAACCTTATGATGAGAGAGAAAGTACTTATAGAGAGAGAAAGTACTTCTAGAGAGAGAAAGTACCCTTTTTAAGTGGAAACTCAATTGAAGCATCCCCAATACACAGAAATGAGCATAATTAGGGTATGATCCACCTGTGTGAGATCATAGAAACCCTAATTATGATAAATGATGAACTTTTAACTAATCTAAGATCATCAATGAAGATGTTACCCATACATGATGATATTATGAGTTCAATTCACCTTAATGTGAATAGTAAACCCTAATTCAAGGGTGATGACATGTAATGTGAATAGTAAACCCTAATTCAAGGGTGATGACATGTAATGTGAATAGTAAACCCTAATTCAAGGGTGATGACATGTAATGTGAATAGTAAACCCTAATTCAAGGGTGATGACATGTAATGTGAATAGTAAACCCTAATTCAAGGGTGATGACATGTAATGTGAATAGTAAACCCTAATTCAAGGGTGATGACATGTAATGTGAATAGTAAACCCTAATTCAAGGGTGATGACATGTAATGTGAATAGTAAACCCTAATTCAAGGGTGATGACATGTAATGTGAATAGTAAACCCTAATTCAAGGATGATGGCATGATTTTGAATATTAAACTCTAATTGATGAGAATTAGAGATTTAAACTCTTATGACAAGAGTAGGAAGGATATTCCTTATTTTTGTATTACCTTTATCAGTTGTATTAACCATGCAGGTTCTGATATGAAGGTAATCATATCCAGGTATGGATAATGATGTTATATTCATTAAAGGCATGTTGTTAGCTTTATGAATAAGTAAAGTAATCTGATGTCTTGTCAGTGGCATCCTATGCTGATAATGGGCTGTGAGAGCCATGAATATCATCAAAGTCATGCCTTAGAGATGACTTGTGATGAGGATAATGAGAAATGATGATTCATATGAGTTAGGCCTGTTACATTTAGTATTCTTCTTTTATAGCTGCTATGCTACTGTTATTGTTTGAAGAACAATGTATGCTGTTAAAGAATACTGAATGAACCTAACTAATCAAGTATAATGTAGAACCCTAATCATAGATCCATCATTGTCAGAGATTAAATGATGGTGAAACAGGTTTTCCTCAGGAAACTCCTGGAGCACATACTTTTGAGTATGTGGGGTACATGGATGTGTAGAACCTTACATCCTAGTGTAGGAAAGTGATGTAGATGTGTAATCCATCCATCCTTCACTATAATTCCATACCGTATCAGTGGTAGGTAAACATGAAACCTCCTGATGACGAAGAAAGCACAGATATCCGTATCAGTGGTAGGTAAATATGAAACCACCTGATGACAAAGAGAGTACAGAATGCCACTGTGACTCTAGAATAGCGAAGGACCAGTTTACCCTGGTGAGCTATAGTAGTAGAGACACGAGATGTCCTACAAGTGATCCTCTTACTGACTGAGGAAGGTGAAGGTCATGAGAATCCAACTCTCTTAATGACCTATGTATGATACTGATGTGACTTCTCAGCGATCAGTTGGAGTATGAGTGGTAAGCCTCATCTCCACAGGGCATAATGTTGTTTGTAAAACATAATCAACCATGTAGTATAACTTGTTAGAGATGACTCCAAGTTAGTTGATTGATGTTACCTTACAATAATGTTTATATTCTCCACATCTCCTAAATTATAGAGATCTTGTTATACCTGCAACTGTTATAGAATACTTTGAAGACTTTACTGCTTAAAATATTCTTTGATGTTATAATAAAGCTTCTGGCGAAGAGTTATAACTCTCGCTGGGACAATTATGTATAATTGTCTCACCCCGTAGGCTTCAACTTTTTAGGTGGATGTCGGATACGAAGGAACCAGCCTACAGGTGATCAGTCTCAGCAGCAGCATCAGGGGCAGCAGTAATCTCAGGTGGAGATTGTCCTGCCATATGGTGTAGTTAGAGTCAGTCCTATGTGTCCTCTGTACCCTCAGGTCTTGGAGTCTTTTGTATAGTGATCTGGAGATTTTGTATCTTGATGTATATAATTACTCAAGAAGTAATTATCCTGAGATGTAAACAGTTTACCTCACTTTATGAAAGAAGCTTTTATGGATTCAAGCTCTTGTCACGAAAAGTTTTAATTTCCCGTGATTTTTGTCTTCCGCTGATTACCGATTCGCTTCCGCTAAGTTTTAATCGTGTTTATGTCATGGTTTGGAGATCAGAGTCCACAGTATAGTGCCTACACTACCAAAAACAGTTTGAGAAGAGACCATTTTACAGTTCAAAATGCAAACCTACTTGCGTTATTCAAATGCCTAGAAGCTTCTTGGTTGATGCTGACATTTCCATTCCAAAATAATCACCAAAGCATAACGATTTTTTATTCCTTACGATACTTATTTTAACAGGAGTTGTCGAATGTATCTGTACATGTTTACAGGCAATCAAGTTTATAAATTGTCATATCTAACCAGTTCAGTGATGCAATCCGTAGCCACTGATGAGACAAGCATAATTACAGTAATCTAATAGTACATGATATCCGTAAATTGTTTGGATACGCATTATGAACATCTTTTACAATGCTCATCTTATTTAACAACCATTGTTTACAGGTCATAGAGACCGTTAATAATAGCATATGCTTCTCCTACTCGGTTGCTTATCAGACATTAGCCCAAAAGAGCTTTCATGTGAAACCGAACTACTTGAGCTTTTCCTTAAAGAGCATATAGTTATTACGTATATGTCCGATACATCTGAGAAGTATTTTCGTATACTTTTTTCTTTAAAAAGGCACCCCATTGGCTCGAAAGGAGACACTGCATGGACACTGTCTATCCCATGACAGGAACCACTATCATTTATCCCAAGTCTGTTCAGTATGCTCACCACTAGAAGTAGTTCCACTCGACCAATAATTGTGCAGATATGGAGGAACCTAGACACAAAATAAGAATTCATTTGATGCTACCGTGTGCGTGATGAAGTTAAAAATTTGTTCAACCAATTAATCTGTTAGTTTGATATGTTATTTTGTGCCTCTTACAGTCCTCTTATTAATTTTGTTAGAGTAAAATTGGTCATTGCAGGAGTATTCAGGTCGGACTATAAAGGGAGAAAAATACCCTTACAACATAGGCACCATCTAGGGATGCATACTCAGATACAAAGCCATTTAAAAAGATACTAACTAGAATACAGAAGCTATGTTAAAAGAACAAGCACTGACTTGAATAATTATCCTACAGTTTTTAGAGTTGAGCTTCACTTGATTTCTATATATGTATTTTACAAGAGAAAACATGGGAGGAGCAGAAAAAACTCATTCAAAATGTTTGATACACTAACTATTTAAGTCTGAAATAAGAAACATTGGATAGGTTTCAAAAGGCAGAATTGCAAGTACCTAAATGTTGTATGGATTTGCATGGAGTTTACAATGCAGCTAGAGTGATTCAGGCTCCTGTCCTACATCAAGTTGCATGTGAGTGCATGAATAAGTGGCAAGTGCTCATGTAACAAAATCAGAGGTGATGCGAAGTAGATCCTTCCGTGGTATGGGTATGGTACCTGTTGAGTACGGACCAAGTTATCATTAGTATGATCTAACTAGTTGCTCCAATTGTGTAGTTTTGTCATATTGTGGCTTTCCATAGACCCTTGTGTGTTCGTCCTACATTGGGTATTCGACAAGTAGATAGGATGCACATTCAATTAATGAAGCTAGAGGATGGTCTTTCATGCGCGATATATCAATTTTATCTATAAACCCACTTGTCCCCTCTTTTTCCCTACCAAGAACTCCAGCCCAGTAAACAATTATTACACTGAAGAGATATTACTTTATGCAGCAGGGATATCTTGGGTAAATAAAGAAATATCCATGTAAACCATGTTGTTGAATTATAAGAGATATTACTTTATGCAGCAGGGCTATTACTTTATTAGACTGCTTCAAAGATTGCTATCTTTTAAGTTCAATAGAATCCATAACACCTCCTCTAGTTAGAACGTTGGGAAACAGGACTGAAATAGAGCAATGTGATTAATAATACAGGTCCACACAAATAGTAAATTCAGTTTCTTGAGACATAGATTAACAAGACAAATTAAACATCACTTACATGTCCAAAAAGTTGATGAAAATTGAACAATCGCATATGTTCAAATAATCACCTTCCATAAGTTGTTCAAGATGTGTAGAAGATGCAACAAATCTTCATTGTTGCTTGCCCTTCGCTAGAACTTGTCCAACTAAAGCATTGCAGTTGCACTACCACATTGGCACAACATAGACAACTGCATTTGTAGGTCCAATGTCAATCTAGTAGTAGCTAAATCACCATGATAATCTCCTCAATAAAATGGTCAACTTTATGATGTCATTCAGCTTTATATCAGTTTTAGGAGTATCACATACCTATAAAATTGAAGAAGAAAAAATCACCGTAAGATAAGAGTATCTAAATGGATGTAGTGCTTTGAGGTTACATCGCAAAGCATGAAATGGGAAAATCTGACCACCAAATGTTCAGATGTTATAGGTCTTACACCTTTCCATTTTTTTTATACAATTTAAGAGTTGATCAAGAAATGTTTCTAACATCCACCTCTATTCAAAACCATTATTGACATTGAGATTCACATCATCACTGACATTGTGATTAAGATTATCACTTATTCTTCATTGTGTGTGTTTTGGTCATTCAGAGTGTGCTACATTTAGAGAGTGAACTACGAGGAGAAGATATTCAAGTTCCTTAAGCTCTAAAACTAGAATGCATAACAACTTACATTAGTAAAGTACTTATAATGCTGGTGTGAAGACTGGTTATGTCCTAGGAGTTCCAGGAGATCGGTAAGACATGGGGCAATGCATTAGGTTAAATATTTTAATCTGTCTAGTACACTTTAACGCCTGCAAGTCAGGTAGTTGTTGCTTGTACCCGTTGTCTGCTTGTGATCGGACATCGTGAAGAATAAGAGAGTTCAAAACACATGACTCATTTAACCAAGCAGCAACCACTGTGCCTTGTGATACAAACCTTCCTATGTTGAAGCGCTCAACGTGGAATGGGGCACCCAACGAGGCTAGAAGTGCTCCTACGTTGTGCCGGAGAGTGCTTATGCCTGAGACCTTGCTGTGCTTTCCCCAGCCGGTTAAAATGTTGTAAGAAAAAGATGCAGGGTATGGTCAAACCACCAGTTAAGTGGATACCTGAAACAATTCATGATAAACAAATAGCAGCCGACAACAATTGGAGTGAATGCCAACTGTGCTAAAGATAGGATAAATACCTCAAAATAGCAGGCAGTTCACGCCCTTCATAAACAACAAAGCGCATGTTGAGTAACCAAGCATGAACCATAGCTTGGGCTGCACCTGAAGACATCAAATGCAGATCCAAACAAGAGTTTGTCCATGTGGTGTCCCATACATTTCTCCGCCTACCTTCAAATACTACTAGTTGAGCTCCTCTTCTCTGCGAAATTGAGATTGGGGCAGAGAACACGATCAGCATCAAGCAGGTCTCAAGAAAACAAAATTCTAATCTCATAGAGGATCATATATATATATGAAGAGTATCAATGAAGACTTTTTTTAAGACATGGTAAGATTTCTATATAAAATCTTAGAGATAATTTCAAATTAAAGGTGTAATATTAATCGTTACTGGAAACTATGCAAATATGAACCGAGTAATATTCCATTCACGATATAATAAGAAATTCAACCAGTTCTGAACTGTATTAAAAACCGTTGACTGGAGAATAGCAGCGTTAGCCAGTGTCAGTTTAAGGAATCACTTGTTGTACATAGTTTCCATTACTCACGTGCCACAACAAACAATAGTCACAATATCTGAACACATCAAACAAAATTTTGATCTACAATATTTTGAATCTACCCCAGATTTCATATGTTTATTACAAGACTCACAACAAATTTCCGATGGACTTGTCTCAACAGACATGGTCCAGCCCTAAACTTCCCCCTATATTATGCAACACAGATTTGAAATTTTCTCAAAAGACACCTCACTTTTATGTATATGAATTAGAATGAGACAAAAGTTTCATTTACATGCATCTGTATATGTAAGGATAAAAGGTTTAACACGAATGGTTTTAGTATTCTATAAAAATTTCCCGCCATGTTGACATTACAGTTTTTTAAACTTCTATCGAACAATCCACATAAAACCTCAACTTCGAGCTTTTGTGACTGGAATGAATCTCCAATCTGGACTTTGTGACACTGATTACAAAAGCTGATTTTCCAGTGGTTAAATTCTGAACAATTATAGAAGCATCACAACACAATTGGTTTAACATGAAATGTTCATCATGAACTCTTCTTTTGGTTTCAAATCCTGCAGAACCTATTAAACTTGAGAGACAGTGAAAACTTCCCAAAGTAAGTTCAAACTTCCTAGATGATGAAAAAATGAGTGTCAAGTAACTTCAAACTTCCTAGATGATGAAAAAATGAGTGTCATATATGCTTTTTGTTGTGTTCTACCTTTAGAGGATCCACAGTCTTACTCTGTTAAAGAATTTTTTAACCTCTGTTCTGCTGAATGTTTTGTTGTAGTCCACTAACTCCATTGATGTAGCTAGGTGTTTTTTTTCTATCTTTTCCTTGAACAACGACATCTCAAGGAGTAAAAAGGATGCATTTATGTATTCTGCAACACATTTCAAAGCAAAGACATACATATTGAACAAAGACATGAGGTGTACTTCCTTTTATCAGATAAACAACATCCACGACAGTCTGCTCTTAAAAAATTTTCACAGTCGAAATGGAAAGCACATATCCTACTATCCAAAGTATGGCGAACACAACTTTTGCATAATACAGGAATTTGGATATAGACAAAATCTATTTCTATATAAGATATATAAGTAAAAGAAGTCAGAACTTTATATATTCTCCACATTTAAGCACTGCTTACAAGGACATAAGATAGTCCCATCCCTGCTGGATTTTAAAAATGCATGCTCTATAAATTTAACCACCCCAAGTAAATATGTCGTGCTTGTTCTGTGTTCCTCATGGATCCAACTTTTATCTATCATGACTACCTATAACAATTAAGAAAAAAAAGATAAGAAAAAAAAGTATTAAAAATCGTTACATAACTTAGTTTCAATAAGGTTTAAGAGCTCTTTCTCAGATCCTGGGCAGAGTTTGCCCAGACCAGTAAGAAATTAGATTTTTGAATTCTGAGGACAGACAGTGTCACGTAGGCCAGTCCAGCCTCTACCAATGAAGAAAGCATTAGCTACTCATTTTCCAAAGCTATCCCACTTGTTTAACATTGTAGGGAGATCTTATATACCTATTGCTACCATTACAGGGCTTGCTTTTCCACTTTGTTAAAAGAATATGTTGTAAATTCTATCAAAATATAATACCTGAAATTTACTAGGAATTTAAATAACCATCCTTTTGTTTAGAAACAATACGATACATAAATAGAATCATCAGAATATAGTAAATATCAAATAAGCTCTACATAACAGACATAACTTTAATGCTCTATAATCTAGTCCTCATACGGAATTATGTGAAGTACATGTATCTTGGTCCTAACTATTTTTCCATTCCTAGTAATTTTGCCACAACTCTCCCTGGTTCATGGGCCCTCTGAACTATCAAAATGTTGATTGTCATATTCAGTTATCTGTTCCAGTTTTGACATCATCATAACTCATCAATATAATCTAGGTGTTTACGACATTCCTTTATAAGTAAAAATAGTTCTCACTACATGTAAATTAACTGTAACCCAAACAATTGGACAATTTATATACATTGAGGAATATAGACTCATGGCAATGTTTTTATCTTTTGTATGTTCATAATGGCTACATCCATGGATGACGACTCTGAGTAGATAATGTTGCATGATGACAGTAATGTGGAGATGATCATTGTCGGACATCAAGCATTTCACACTCACCCTGAGTTGTACCGGGGGGGGGGGGGGGCGCCTCGGCGGCGCCTAGGCGCGCCCAGGCGGCCCAAGGCTTGCCCATATCTAGGCGCCCAGGATTTCTACTGAGACCAGGCGGCCGACTAGGGGGGCCAGGCGGCCGCCCAGGCGTGCGGCCCAATTCTGCTGATAAAAAAAAGGCTTCAAGCCCAACAAAAAAGGATAATTAAATTGTAAACTGAAAAGGAAAACTGATTACAAATTGTTTGTGTGCTTCGTATCAGTCATCCAGTGATATTAATTTAGGGATTCATCATTTAATGTAGTGATTTAGAAAATAATAAATCCTCTATTGATTTGTATGTAATTATTTATTGGTTTGTATTAGTGATCCACTTAGATACCTTTAGGATTTGTATCTCCTTATTACTGATTTAGCAAATATTTAATCATGTAATCACTACTCAATTATATTTATCGATCGACTGATTTATATACGTTGGTTTACTGTTTTAGGAAATATTTAATCATGTACTCATTACTCAATTATTTTTATTGATTAACCGATTTATAATTATGTACATGTTGATTTACTGATTTGTATGTATTTATGTATTCCTTTGCATTAGTGGTTGACTATTATGAAATATTTAATCATGTACTCAATTATTTTTATTGAACAACTGATTTATATACATTGGTTTACTGATTTTAGGAAATATTTAATCATGTACTCAATTATTTTTATTGATCAACTGATTTATAATTATATACATCTTGGTTTACTGATTTTTTATGTATTTATGTATTCCTTTGCATTAGTGGTTGACTATTATGAAATTAGGGATTTGTATCTCCTTGTTTACTGATTTAGGAAATATTTAATCATCTACTCAATTATTTTTATTGATCAACAGATTTATATACATTGGTTTACTGATATAGGAAATATTTAATAATGTACTCAATTATTTTTATTGATCAACAAATATGTATCTCCTTATTTACTGATTTAAGAAATATTTAATCAATGACTCAATTATTTTTTTAATCATGTACCAATTTTCTTAATCATGTACCAATTTATATTTATAGATGAACTGATTTAAATGTATTATTATACTGATTTGTATGTATTTATCTCTTGGTTTGCGTTAGGGATCGAGTTATATGAATTTTAGGATTGGCATGTCCTTATCATCTTATTTAGCAGATATTTAATCATCTACAAAATTATATTTATTTGTGAACTAATTTGTATTTATTATTTTACTGATTTGAATGAATTTATGTATTGGTTTGTATTAGTGGTCGACTTATATAAATTTAGGATTGGAATATCCTTATTATCTTATTTAGCAAATATTTAATCATCTACAAAATTATATTTAATGCATATCTAATGCTTTTGTTGCTTTCTTCCACTATTGGTAATTTGGTAGCACATTGATTGCATATTTATCATGTATATTTATATGTGTAAGGCTGGTATTTTTTTAGAAATTTTACATATATTTGATAAAATAAAAAATCTATCAAAACGCCTAGAAATGCCTGGGCGTCCTCCTGGGCGCCTAGGCTGTCTGGGCGCCCCCCTGGAATGCCTGTACGCCTATACAACCATGCACCCACCAATATCTCTCTCACCACTTTTTTTGTCTTTTCTAGTTTGTTCTTTATTTTTGCATATGGTTTCCCTAGAATACCTAGATTGATGTAATTCATCTAACTACGTCATGAAAGTTTGACATTATAATCAGCACAAGATTGATTTTGTATTTCAAATTGAATTGGCCACCACAAATATGGTTGTTAATCACATAATACAAGGAGTAAATATGTTGAAACAACTAAGTTATCATAACATGAAAATAGTCTCTCATTAAAATATATAATATATGTACATAGAGAGTAGAGGGTAGGTACCGTTGGACGCAGGAGCAACACCGGAGAGAAGACCAGACGGGAGATGCCGCCAGACAACGCACACAACAGGGGAGCACTGCGAGAGAGAAAATGGTAGGAACACCGCTGGAGAGAAACCAGAAAGGGGCGCCTCTGGAGAGAATATCGGAAGATGTGCCGCCGGAGAGGGCTACTACCAGAGAAGGCCTGCTGCTGGGGGAAAACCTCACCGACCGTCCAATCGGGCAGGGGGCGCAGAGAGGAGAGTAGACATAGGGGTTCAGACTTGCGGAGGTTTTGGTCTTTCTTAGGACGTGGAGAGGAGATCACGTGGTGTTGGCGTCGGAGGGCAGGCAGCAAGGGAGAGCGTCGGTTTGAGTCGGACAGGGATGGAGTCACCACAGACGACCGGGATAGGGATGGAGTTTGGGCGCAACGTCGCTCGACGTGTGTCAGGCGTCGATCGGGGGCGCGGGGGTCGGGCGGCCTGGATGGCTTGGCGTCGGCAGCAAGGGAGGGCGTCGACTTGAGTCGGACAGGGATGGAGTCACCACAGACGGCCGGGATAGGGATGGAGTTTGGGCGCAGCGTTGCTCGACGTGTGTCGGGCGTCGATCGAGGGCGCGGGGGGTCGGGCGTCGATGGGGGGCGGGGGTCGGGCGACGATCGGGGAAAAAGAAAATGGGAAGGGGTTAACTGTCGGGTGTTTAGTATATGGGGGTACATTTCTTTTGCATACAATTAAAATTAATAAAAATGTGTAGCTACATCTTATTTGCGGAGGTGGCTGCAATCATTTTAGCTATACAAATAAATTTTATCAGTAAAAATGGCTCTCGCTACATATAAATTAATTGTAGCCGAAGCAATCGTAGCTAAATCATTATTTTTTTGTAGTGTATGGAAGCTTTTGTGGCACCTTTGTAATATTGTTATATGTTTAGATGTGGCCGATCATTATGACACCCTTTGTGATACCCTCCTATGTTTAGAAGTGGATAGAATGTGTGCAAATATTGTGCTATCCTTCTTTTTTAGAACTGGGTATCCCTTATGGCAAGTTTTTGAATGCCCTTCCACGCATGCGAGTGAAAACCCATGTGATCCCATATAATGGAAGTTATATGATTTGAAATATATGTTTGCCCAATAAGAATCATTTTCAAAAGAGTTAGATCATCTCTTCTTCTTATTATAAGTCCTT
Organism: Alisma plantago-aquatica; assembly: GCA_963693085.1. Taxonomy (NCBI): domain Eukaryota; kingdom Viridiplantae; phylum Streptophyta; class Magnoliopsida; order Alismatales; family Alismataceae; genus Alisma; species Alisma plantago-aquatica. The sequence goes on along the minus strand of OY856415.1, from coordinate 379,662,180 downwards.
CCAAGCACACAATTTTTCTTATAGAAGAATATATATTGTTATATCATTTAGTATACCATTGTGTTTGCATTGACCATGTCTAAATTTTCACGATTTAGGTAATCAGAGATGATGAAGACTACCATACCTGCTATTACTATTAGAACTTGAACAAGATACACAAAACTAAAACTCTATGAGGGACTTGAATGATAGAAAAGTATGTGTAGTAGCTATACAAAATGGTTTTTTTTCATATATGCATTATTTATTTCCAGTTACCTACGGGCCCGTATGTAAGCAATTTGGTTCATTTTAGTAAGTGTGGAAGTTTTACCTTTTTACTTTACATGTTGTAAATGAGGGTTACTAAAGAACCAACACATTCCTCCCCTTCCCACTACAAATCCTTCTAGACTTGATAGTGTGTAAGAAAGTGGTGTGTTCACTTGTGACAAATAGTTTGTTATTTGCAAAAATTAAACACAAATATATCATCAAACTATTTCGATGCTCTATCATATACGAACTAGACATATAGTATTATATGGACAATTTATAATTTGGAATTATATATAAATATTATATAAACCCATGTTTTGTTTTCTTATTAGAATATATTAACTAATTTTTGATATAGAAAAACAAAGGGAAAAATGGCATCTTGCATGAATGGGTTTGAGAACACTAGATTACTTTGAAGACCATCAAAATAATGATGAATGGATTTCTTTAGCTCAATCAAAGGAGAGAATGATAGATTTGTTAGGCATCGAGCTGAGAGTAAGAAAAGATGAAGTTAAAATATATATGTTGATCTTTTTCGACTAATGTCCTACTTGACATGGTGTTAAAGAAGATGAACAACAAGATTAACATAAAGAGAAGAAAATGACAAAGAGAGAACTGATCTTGACTTCAACATGCCAAAAAGAATGATGACTCCTTCCCAACAGTGATAACTTCACCAAATGGATCCTTCCTCAGGTTGGCACGTCGAAGGGACCACATCATCCATCACCTATGACCTTTGTTTTCCCTAACTCCCAACCTAAAAAAATTAATGGGGTGTAGAGACTGGCTGAGGTTGGCTCTCGTTGCGATTGTACATACACAATTTTAGAATATAGAAGGGATAATTTATAACTGGAAACAACTAGAGATAGAAATTGTATGCACCCCTTCCCACATCTTTTATGTATAGTAAGAAAGGGCCAAAATGTCATTTAAAAATTTGAAGACTATTACTGCATCTAAATTTAATATGCCTTTCAATAGCCTCAAGGGGTATATGTTCACACACTGCAAAAATTTGAGAATATTAGATTACTTTGAACACCTTAACTGTGGTTTTTCATAACCTTATTTAGATAAAGAAATAAAACGTGATAACATTAGAATTTATTTGCAATTGTATTGTCATTAAGGTAACTGAAGAAAAAGAAATGTGTTAAAATTGATTTCGACATTTTCGTATTGTTTTAACTAATGTCATACCACACGCAGTGTTAAGGAAGAAGAAGATTATTGAAAAAAAGGCAAAAAAAAAATGGAAGTAATAATACTTGCTTCCTAACATGGGCCACGTCAATGCGGATCCTTCCTGGTTTTACAACATTTCATATGATCTTTATGATATACACAGTAATCAATTTCTAATCTCAAAACTAAAGGGTAAAATTGTATATATATCCAAACCTTTATATGCTATGGTACGATTGTCTTGATCTTAACATAATAAAAAACTAATTTGTAACTGAAAAATGCATATGATACGTCTATCACTCTTTTTAAACAGTATAATCTACGATACAAGGAACGGCTTTGTAATTTATATAGATAGAGGAAAAAAATTACAGAAGAAACCCTTAAAAGCTTTTCTCATATATGATAAAATACACAAAGATCGATTCATTTTTTGATAGCTATTATTACTAGAGTCATGAGAGAGAGGTTCAATCCTATCACAACATTGTGAAAGAGAATTTTAGATCTTTCTACAGACCTTCACATTTTATTTGGATGTTCCGAATGGTTATCGAACCCACAAACGTGCATTTAACAAATCGACCAAACTTAACCGTCGAACAGACTGAGAATTGCTCAAAGATCAATTTGTAATTTAAAGAAAAGATTATAACTAGATACTAAACCAAATGCCTTAACGTTTAATTTAAAAAAATTATATAGAACACCTTTTATCGTCGTCATATATATTATAGATAAAATACAAGTACTATTTTCTAATAATAAAAGATGCGAGTACTTGTGATCGACTGGATGGCACCTTAGCCGTTTCCTTCTACTATTTAATAGCTTTTAAATTATCGTTCGCCATCAATTTACGTGTTTCCTTTACTTTTCTTTCGGTTGATCACGCAAGAGTACCACGCGACATGGCAATCACTTAGTTTTTTCTTCTGTTTCATCAACTATTAGGAAGATTTGTTACCCTAAAAAAGTCAGGAAGGAAACGACGGAGCAGATTTCTTGAAACTGTCAAACAACCGCACGCAAATGAAGGAGCCGACTGCAAGATATAGACATTTTCAAAAGAAAGAGAAATTATTCACAACACATACCTTCTTTCAAACTTCACACCTCTATAACGAAAATGTATGTCCAACAACTATCCACACAGTGCGTCATGGACGTGGAGAACTTGAAACTGTAATATGTATGTTGCTTATGTTGTATTATTGTAGATCTCTTCTTATCAATAAAGCAATATATGCATCATTATTGCATGTATACAACCACAACAATAAAGCAACCGTTGTAATAAAACAATCATAAATTAACTATTTGTATTTATTACTCTCTCTTACACACAAAATGGGTACAATTAGACTCGTTTGACTAGCGTACAGTCAAACAAACAAATTACTTTACATTCATTTTTTTTTAAATTTTCCCTCCACTTTTTTATTGAAGATAATGTCTCGCCCGCCCATAGTCATATTTTTATATATTTAATTACTAATTCTAAGAAAATACTTAATTACGTAAAGACAATATGAAAATTCACCAACACCAGAATAAACTAGCACAATGCATCCTATTCTAAAAAAAAATTACCAAAATATTTTTCATCTATTTTACGACTGTATAAAATGTCTGATTTGAACAAAATCATATTTCTAAATATTTTGATGATAAGTTAAAAATTAGTAGTTAAATGTAATCAAAATAGTACTAAGAATATAACAAAACATTACCAAAAATCTATAGCGTGGTGCGATACAAATATCTAGGACTTAAGTCTGCTGGTGTGAGTGCATGGCTGCATGAATGCATATATGTCGCAGCTACAACAGATCAATGTTGTCGTCCAGACACCCAAAACCAACCACCAACCACCTAATTGTATTTAATTTCCACCCAACAAAAAAACTCATTTCAAATTTTAAAATTTTCATTTTCCCTCCAATGTCTCTTTCATTCACGGTCATATTCTTACATATTTACGTCTAAGTTCAAATAGTACTTCAGTATGTTCAGTACAGTATCAAAAGCTAACAACAATCAGACCTAAAATACACTAACAGAATACCTCACATTTTATAAAAATTATCACCCATTCATTTTTTATACATTATTTAGTTTAATATTTAGAAAAAAATTATAAATATGATAATGGATCATATTTGATAAAAATATGTGTGCTACATGTATTCATATTTTACTAACAATTTACGTAAAATACTAATTAATGTTTATAGTATCACCAAAACATATCAACAACTAACCTAAATATTATCCAACACACTACTTACAGTCAAAAAAATTCCATTATCTAAAAAATATAATACAAATCATACCCATCATTTTTACAACCTTTATATTATTTTACATAAATCAATATCATTAAAAATGACTCATACAAGCTCAAATCTTTAACATAGAACGAAAAAAATAAAACTCATACAAGCTCACATTTTACAACTTTGTTACACATATGACTAATTTTTTAAAATCATAGTGAGAAAATATACACGTTACAATGTTGATATCTATAATCATAGGCTTGGGCGGCCAATAAATCCCCTTGTCACTGCTCTTCCTCCTCATGATGAAGGTGTGGCGGCAGCATGAACGATAATACGACTACAGAGTGTGTGTGGGTGCGGCGGTAGCATAGGCGCATGTGGGGTGGCGGTGTGGGCGTGCGTGCGGCGGTGTGGGTGTGACTGGTTAGGTGTGGGTGCGACAGGTGTGGCGGCAGCAAGAGCACGAGAACGACAGAGTTGTAGGTGTGCCTACATGGGCTCTGCAGTGTGGGCGCGCCAACGGCTTGGTGAGGATGTGGCCTAGGCATGACAGATTGACAGCGGCCATGTCACGTCGGCTGGCTGGGCACAACTTCAATATAGGCGCAATGGCGACGGATGCAAAACAACTTAGGCATGACGAACGATTGAGTGTGGCATCATCATGGGCTCGACGACAGGCGGAAGCAGCCTGGGCATGACGGAGCGTTGGGCTCGACGACGAGCTAGGCGTGGCTTCAGCCTAGACACGGTTGCGGACGGGAATTGGCAGCTGCTTGGTCAGGGCTATGGCGCGTGGCAGCAGGCCGAGCATGACGGTGGTTGGCTGTTGCGGATGGGAACTGGCAGCTGCTTTGTCAAGGCTATGGCGTGTGGCAGCAGGCCGAGCGTGACAGTGGCTGGCTGGATAGGGAGAGGTTCATGTTAAAAAGATGGGGAGAGTGGGGATGAGTTGGTTTTTATAGTGGTTGTATGTTTGAGTTTTAGCACGGTTCTAATTTGAAACTAACATGCGGTCAGAGCATCGATAATACTCGAGAAATAAAAAATCCATGCGCGATTGCTGCTTGTGACATGGTCTCTAAGCTGGGGTGTAGATCTTGATGTATCTAGTAAGCTGTATATAAGTACTTTAAAAAAAAATGCATACTATATATTAAGTAGTTGATGAGAACGTTGGACGTCAGGTGTCTTTAATGAAGAAATCGGGATTTGAACTACCGGACAAATATTTTTTCATTTAATGATCCATTAGTGTCTTACTTCTGCTATAGATTATGAGAGAAGCATGCAATCCAATTATATCTTTAAGATTTCACTCCAACTATATAGACCCGGTGCTGCATAGCACGCGACATCCCTTTCACATCTTTTGGATAGTAGTAATACTCATTGGCGGATCTAGAAATTAGTGGTGGATAAGGTCGAAGTATAACTAACAAAAAAAATTAGATCTATAATAACATCAATATTTAAAAGACAGAGAATGAATACTATAACGGTTAAAAATCATTAAAAGTTCTACGATTTTCATAAACAAAGTTCACCAACAAAATGATATCCATGAGTTTTCATTGTTTAAAAGATTCGATAACTGCTTTTACATCAAAATTCTTGTATAGGACTCTAGAATATAATTCTTATGGATTAAGTACTTGTTTATATCATTTAAACGAAGTTGATCTGTGTAAAAGAAAATACATTTCTAACATTTAATTTATAAAAATTATAAAAATATAAAGTACATTGCAAGCAAAATTTACCAATACAGAATCACATAAGTACCCCGCAATGCAGATTTAGACTTAGTTGAAGGTTGTTCCAGTAGTGCAATGAAATCAAACGAGTCAATCCACAATGAGTAATGGTATTATGGCTATATATTTATAACGTTATACATATTTGAGTTTTAATATGTTTATGCCATAGTAGTAAGAATATAATATTAACCTTAGAAAACATAGATTCCTTATTTCCTATTTAAAGTTAAATTGAGAAATCTTGTTTCTATAACTTTATCCTAATTTGACTTTTTGGTTTTATACGAATTTATGAGGTCTACACTTCTTTTTTTATTCTTTAATTTTTTATAAGTTGGAGCTTAATTTGATGTAAATTTTCTTAGTCTATTAATGTTTTCACATATTTATTTTTTGTTGTAAGAGATTCTCTTCCTCTCTCTTTATATAATGAGGGATTCTTGTTTTTTTCTGTCACATAATATCATACTTATTCAGATAGTTATATTTGTAACGAGAGAGTGGTCAATTGATTCTTGTGGATTAACTATTCCATGCATGGTAACTATCTGACTTCTTATGCGTGATGATCTGAAACTTTCACATTAATTACTCTTATATATTAAGTGTTGTGTATCAATTATTCTCTGTAATGACTACGGGATAAGAGGGAGATGGCCAACCGTTACGTGCATGTCTACAGGGTATCCAACTTTCCTTACAGGGGTACCGTTAAATACTCCTAATGAATTAATGTATGTGTTCATTACTCCATGAATGACGGTGGGTTAGGTCAATACGTTGTGTGCAATAACAAGTTATTAACAGATGTATATGCATGAAGTTTGACCCAGTGTGGATGCGTCCATGTGAATCACCAGCATTCAAGTGCAGTTTAAAGTACACGTGCGCCGCGCCGTGATGGGCTGTATTAAAATTTCTTTTAGGTACTTCGGATACGGTGGCATGAAAGATCCAAAATCAAGCGTGGATAACTAAAAATATGAGTACTGAAATATTAGATCAACAACCGGTAATTTTTACATACTTTTCACACCCATCTTCGATTACTCAATTGAAATTATTATCGGATTACTTTTCTCCGGTGGTCCATCTTGAATGCATGACCACGATTAAAATGCCAAACGAAGCCTTCATTCTATATTATAAATTAAATAAAATTGTGGTGTTGGATGGTTGACTCGATCTGGCCGCAGGCTGGGTGAGAGTGACCCTAACGTGAAAAAAGAATTAGAACAAACATGTAATTGAATTGTATTTTTTTTAATTTCAGTCCAACAGTCTTGTCGCTGAATAGCACGGATATACCTTTCACATTCTCAGACCTACTTTTTGGATACGGGTGATATTTACTTCATCTGACGTCAGTTTCGAGTATGGATGCGACCTGCAGTGTGAGCTACATGCGCGGACACAGTGATTGGTCGCGCCACTCCAGTAAAGACAACCACCGTATCAGTTTAATACGCATGCCACTTTTGGGTGGTGTTAATTACTAATCTGTTTAAGAACAGAAATGCATAATATGTCCTTATAATATTGCATATAACCTAGTCGAATAAGGGGATATGCGATCCGCTCAAAGGACCCTATAAAAATCTATATTTATTCTACTAAGCAGGAGAACTCATTTCCGTCTTCATCATTCTGTAAAAGAACCGGACTCTTTTACTGTGCTTACCATGATTCTTTCTACTTTTAACTCAGTTAATTTAATTTTGGCTGTCACATAGAGTTGGACTCTTTTCCCATGCCCTAAATTCTATAAATTTAGCGTGCCATTGTGCTTCAAACGCCGATCTTCTTTCCTTTTTGTCTTTGTCGGTACCAATTCAGGAAAACCAACATAGTCATGGTTGAGGTGTGTCGTCTAATTTCCTCTCCATTGATTCAGGCAGGCGTTAGATTAACAATATATATTGTTGGGGATGTTGTACCGATACAGTTCCGGATATGATGAAAATTTGTTGCGGAAGCATTATCGACAAGCGTGTAAAACTAACGAAGAAAAATCAGATTTAACGTGGAAAACTCTCCCCAAGACGAGAAGAGAAAAATTACAGAGCAATCCCGCCAATAGGCACTATGTAATAAAGATTACAACTCACACCTCCCAGATTTAATAACCATTAAATCCGGGTAGCAACCGCCAACCGCTACTTTGCTCCAAGGGAAAGTCACTGGCCCTCTGTTATCAACCAAGAGAGCTGCTCTACCAGTTGTTCTTATTTCCTGACAACCTCTACCACACAAGGAACCAACAAGCAACTGGATTGATCACACCTCAATTGGTGGCATGCACTCAATGGCTTCTCCAAGGGCCTCTATTTATAGGCCTCCATGCATGTGGTTGCAAGTAGGAATCCTTGTCCGAATCCTAGTCCAAGTCCTACTCCAACTCCATGTTGCACATATGGAGCCATCTTCTTTTCCTTTTAGATTTGACTCCTATTGGGATTGGTAGCACAAACCAACTCCTACTCAAGTCCAAATCCAACTATGCATGGGTCGAAATCCTATTCTTTTTTCCAACAATCTCCCCCTCCGACCCATGAGGGAGACATTGTCTTCAACAATCATCTGGAGTAGCTTGCGGACCTCATCACCACCTGTGATGGATCCACTCTCCTCAAACATGTCAGCATCCTGTCATTTTCATCCATCTTCTTAAAGTCCAATCCTAACTTCACTCTGTTCTCAAGCAACTGAGAATAAATATCTTGGCAATGTCTCTTCTCTCTCTATGCCCACACTTAGAACTTTACTGCCCCCCCTGACTGGTATGCCGAGCCATCCTTGATGAAAACCTTATTTCTGACCTTTTGTACCAAGGTTCATAAATCCTCTAATGATGTTGCCCATGTCCATGCAGCTTCTCATTGAAAGCTTGATCCTTACTGCTATCATCTCTCTTCATCCTATAGACCCACTTATACTTAAGTGTTTTTCGGCTCTTGGGAAGCGCCACAAGTTCATATGTATCATTCTTCTGTAAAGAGGACATCTCCTCCTGCATTACTTGATGCCACTGTGCTTGATCTCTATGAGTTTGTGCCTCATGATAAGTCTCTGGCTCCCCCTGATCTACAAGGAGAATATACTAAGATGCTGGTTATCTAGATGAAGGATGACGAACTCTGTCAGACCTCCTCAACTGATGCTCTAAGGACTTTGTCTGGTGATGATCTTACTCCCTCTACCGAGAAGTCTCAGACTGTGAGTCTGCATCACTCATCTCTGCATCTGGAACAGTAGCACTTGATGTGCTATCACTCGGCTGCTCAAGGTGATCTTGCTGCTCTTCTTCGCATCTGAAGACTGCACATGTAGCATCCAACTAACAAAAACATAATTAACTAATGCGGAAGCGTTCACTAAGCAGCGGATTATAGAAAATCACTAAAAATTTAAAACCTTTTTCAAAGAGACCCAATCATAGGAAAACTCTTTCAACAAGAACCAATGTATTACATTTACATCATGGTTCATAAGTATATATCTTATACCATCTCTTTTCAAGGGTTACAACATCAACTGCCTTGTTAAAAGCTAAACACAGACAACATAATAACCTCGAGGCATCAAGCCAAAATCTCAAAACGATACATTAAAAGCACTAAGTACTAACTCCGAGGACCTGAGAGTACAGAGACGACACATAGGACTTCTATCTACCAAACACGATAGACAGCACACTCAACCTGAGTTGTCACTGCTGTCCTTGTAGCTGCTGATGTTCTTCATCCGAAAGATATTATCAGTCTCTTTCACACTTGTCCACCTAAAAATGTTGGTTCCCACGGGGGTGAGACAATTGAAAATTGCCCCAGCGAGAGATATAACTCTCCGCCAGAAACATCATTATTGTAGTTTAATTAATATAAAACTGAGCAGAGGATATGCAGTTTAGATCATTCTCATCTTTTAAAGTATTACACATATCTATGATTGAACAGTAATTCATCTATTCTCTTTATAAGAAATACAAAGAACATGTATAACATTCATCTACCATACATTTTCAACATCTCAAGCTTTGCTCATGTCATTCATTATTCTGATGTGTCACCCATGATTCATTCTTGTTTCTATTTGTTGGCCTTAGCCAATCTGCTAAACAAGTATTCACTTATGCCAGACATGTGATTATATAAATCATCATGTATTATTCAAGCATTAAACTATATCAATCAGGTATAAATGTTTCAGGCATTGGACTATACCAATCCTGATTACACATCCAGGAATTGGACTTTAACCAAACCTAATTACAGGCATTAAGCCTCTGTCAGGTATTTCTAATTATAGAGGCATGGATAGCATGTGAAACATAACTATCAACATGAGATATCTAGCATCATGATTATAATCAACAGTAGCAGTAAGATATCAACATAAGCATGACCATTGTATGTACACAATTACAGTCTTATGCATATCCACAACATAAGTATAATTACTATCTCTTAGTTGCACTAAGCATCATCTTTATGTAAAGAGAACAAACATGGGTTTCCATTCAATGTGAAGCGTCATGTATAACCCTAAACAGATATGCTATACGGCTGTATTACATCTTTTATTATGCCCTGGGGAATTTGAATCGTACCATTCAAAGTCCAACCAACCCCTGCGAAGGGCTATTCGGTTCCGTACAAGATCTAGGAGTACCGGCATCCTAAGATCTCTTCCCCTCGGTCAGTACGAGTAAACTGCAGTGACATACCAGTCAAACTGCCAACAGTGACATATAGTCAACTGATAACAACTAGTCCGTACTTGGTACAAGTTACGACACTAGAAAACAGGGTATACAAAACCCTCTAATCCGAGGTACAACCGCAGCTGTCCTCAATCACATCAAATATTTGAGGCATGACCATAGCCATCCTCTGTAACCTGCAATTGTGGATGACAAGTATATATATATCCTCAACCTGCCACCCCCGCATATTCAACAATATGCGCTCCGAGTTTCCCTTAGGAATACTCGTTTCACCATCCAGCAAGTTCTGACACTGAAGATGGTTCTACGGCACAGGGCACTACATGATTAGAGTTGCACTTAATTAGTTATGCCAATTGGGTGAATTAAGGCTGCATCAAACAAGTGGACATACAAACCCTAATTCATTTCTAGCAAGCATATAAATATCAAAACCTGAAAAGATATAAAACATATGAAACATAATTTCTCATCTCTTCATCACATGGTAATATTCACTTGCCATTCATTATATTACACCAATTATCATATTATCACAGGATATAAATCCTTTTCACAATAGCACAGGGTATCAACCCTTATCAACATAAGAGGAATACACCTCATTCAGGGCTCAATCATGCCCATGAAACATCTTGTTACTTCTTACCAGGTAACATCTAACCATATGGCTCACAAGGCCATTAAACATCTTGTCACCTCTCACTAGGCAACAATAACATATTAACTCATGTAATATAATAGTAACACCACTATTTCCTCCACAGGGTTAGGGTTTACTATTCACATCAATTAGGGTTTCATGTTTATTTTATCAATACAACCCTAATATATTGTTCCATACATCTAGGAGCATCCATCGACATTCCAAGTATTTAATATTCTTATCATTTATCATTAAATGATCATCAACACAAGGTATGAGTTTATCTCTCATCATTATCATGGTATGATTACATCATACTCATTTTAGCTTACTTATCAAGTATGTTAAACTCATTACATTTCATTGTGACAATTTACATAACACTCTCCTTGTGTATCTTATCTAAAAATATTGGATTTGAGATGCATCAAGGTATATCAACCCTGAAATGCTAAATGTGATATCTATCATGTCTCAATGTATCACTTCCCTCATCACTTCTATCTTACATGAGTTTATTAACTTATCTTGTAATAAGTAATTTCACATCTTAATACTTTCATCCACCAACCTATCACCTTTACCATGATGTGCATAGATCACACACAAGGATTGTCCAACTATCTTCAATGATATGGACTCATCTCAAATTAAGGCATTGCTTGTTATAAGGTTGCCTATAGTCAACCACTTAAGATATTTCATCATTATAGGGTATTACTCATTATTTCATCATTAAGGTTTACTCATATCATTACCCAGACATTAGGGTTATGATTTATCATCATATTGCCCATGATTAGAATTCCATGCACTATAGCCCAAATTTAGGGTTTTACATAGCTTTACTCTGTGTTAGGTTTAAGGTTTCATATGACATCGCCCTCAATTAGGGTTTCACATGGAATCATCCTCAATTAGAGTTTCTCAGGGAATCACCCTCAATTAGGGTTTCACTAATCATCCCAATTAGGGTTTCATTCAATTACCCATAAATTAGGGATTCATTATTCCTCTAATTAGGGTTTGGTATTTCATTACCTTAAATTAGAGTTACCCAAGTCATTACCCTTAATTAGGGTTACACTATTACCCTTAATTAGGGTTACACTATTACCCTAGATTAGGGTTTTACTCAAAATTTCCCTAAATCAGGGTTAGGGTTCGTTAACCTTCTCAATTAGGGTTTCTTGATCTCTTTACTAAGGATCCTACCCTAAATCACCATATGAATCATACTCATGTATGAATTCATTTCTATCATTCTCTCCACTTGATTTGGTTACATCAACCATATGATCAAATACAAACAACTATGTTTGACATAGTATACTGAGTTATTGCTTCCATAAACAATTAGGGTTTGCTTAATTGAATAGCCTTCAACTCACGATTCCTTGGGAGTTAATCCCTCAAATTTGGTGAGTCATTAGACCACATCATTAGGAACAGTAATCCCAAACATTCAACCCTTGGTCAATGCATTCAAATGGTCTTGAGACCGTTTACTCAAAAAGGTCAATTAAATCAGATTGAAAATCAGCACTTAATTCAATTAGGTTTCCCTAATTGATTAGGCTTCAACTCACGATTCCTTGGGAGTTAATCCCTCAAATTTGGAGGGTCATTAACCAACATCATTATAAACAGGAATCCCAAACGGTCAATGCTTGGTCAACACACTCAAATGGTCTTGAAACCGTTTTCCCAAACAGGTCAAGTTGATCAGGTTGAAAATCAGCATTTAATTCAATTCGATTTATCTAATTGATTGGCCTTCAACTCACGATTCCTTTGTATTTAACCCCTAAAATTTGGAGGGTCATTATCCTACATAATTAGGAACAAGATTCCCAAACGGTCAATGCTTGTTCAACCATATCAAACGGTCTTGAAACCGTTTTCCCTAAAACAATTTTCTGAAACTGCATAGCCAATCAATTTAAAACGATTTGGAATAGATATCAAGACCATTTGGCTTGGTACTTTTCTTTGGATAAGCATATAGGATGATGTAATCATCCCCTTCCTTCGAAAAACCAAGAACAGCAACTGTTCTTGATGGAAATTGCAGCAAGGAAACAAGTATGTATCAAATTGAAGAAAACAATCAACAAAGCATAATTGATTGATGCAATAGCAATGATTAAGGGTTTGAGTTATAAAACCCGCCTCCAATTGAGCTCCAAAGCTTCAAGCTCACGCCATTAATGGTGGATGAAGCTCTAGCAACTCCCCCTAAGCTCGTCCTCAAGCTTTCGGATGAAAAAGTTGGCTAGGGTTGAAGAGGAGATCCAAATAAGAAGAAATCAATGATTTATTTTTTATTTCCACCATGGAATCAAGGAGAACGAAGGTCAAGGACCTTACCAACAGGTTGGGGTCGTCCTCCTGCTCCTCCACAGCTCCTTAGTCGTTTTCCAAGCAAGGGTAAAGAAAAGAATCCGAAATAGCCTTTGTTTTGGCTTGGTAAAGGTACTTTTATAAGAAACTTGATGAGAGAGAAAATGCATTATTAAAATGCATTAAATTCCAAAAATATGGCCGCCTCTTCCCCCTCAAATTCCCCTCAAAATCCTTAAGGACGAGGCTATCTTCATTGCCTCTTATTCCTCTTCATTATCCATCAATTTAAAGAAAAGCAAATTAAGCACCTTAGATCATATTATAATAATATTCCAATTTGAGTGGATATTGCTTTTCTTTATAATAATGGTGAGTGGGTTATCCACTTGCTTGAGATATTTTCGTGGCCTAGCAAAGTCACAAATGTGTTCACACTTGAGCAAATTCAACCATCTCGTTTTTGGTTGAAGGCCCTTCAATTATTATATTTGTTTTTACACTAAATAGAATTAGGGTTTCAATTAGGATTAAATCTTGATTATTTTAATATCAAGATTCTCTCTCCTCCAACTTAATTCAAATGAGGCGCCCCTCTCATTTTATTTTCTCTACTTGATGCCAAGAAACATTAGGGACCTTATTGAAGTGGTAATTTACATATTACACCCTGGGTTTTGGGTAAATTGTACATTACACCAAAACTAGGTTTTCATGCACATACATTGCTTTATCAGCTCTTTCTTGGTATTTAGGCTTCCATAAGCCATACCTCAGCATCATCTTTACTCTCATGATGCTTCAACACATGAGGAACATATTATCATGCACAATTTGCACTTAAACCCCTCAACTTGGGTAATTTGCACTTTAGTCCAAAATAGGCAAAACATTGATTTCAACAATGTTCAAAAAGGATAAGAATTGTAATATAAGTTCCTCTTGAACCATAATTACCTTTCACAAGATGAGATTAAGCATTTAATCATCTTTCTTAATCAAAACACCTAGGGTTAAGGTATAACCCAGGTCAGGGGTGTTACAAATTATAAACCCCTAACAAGGATTTTGTCCTCGAAATCCAGATAAAGGAAGACAAATGTATATTATTCATCATACTATCTAGTCTTCACATATCATCTCCTTATTATAGATACACCATAAAACTTTGATCAGCACCAAGTGTTTCCATACAAAATTCTCATAGAATCAACACACAAGGCACATGCCCCACTATCCCTCATCATTGACTATAGAGTCAACTTTGTGTCAAATAACACTTTTCTTATTCAGAGAAGCATCATACATTCTTTATTAGTATCATGTTTATGCAGAGCATAAACCCCTAACATATGATGTTCATATTATTATAATCAGACTAATTTCACAGTTGACCAATCCAGGTAGCCAACCTAACCCATCTGATATCTCTCAGATACCATAATATTTCACCTTGATATCTATCACATGTGTTGGAAACACATCATATATATCTCTTCCTTTCATCTGGGAACATTATGTGTTTCATATGTCCTCATCTTGGGACCAAAGTCCAAGATAACTGATACTTTTCTAAGTATCCATCACATGAACACATTTATCTTATGCACATCAAGTGTCCTAAGACCCACTTGATGGTCATGTCCCTGAAAGGAAAGAAAACAAGGATTCATATTCCTCTTATTAATTTATGTATTTTCAACTATTCATGAATCATTTACTCTTTATCTCTTCCTAGGTTCCTTGCCTTTATCATAGGAATTATAAGGATGATTACATGACATTATCCATTTAGCATGTTTATGATCATCTCATGATCTCATCATATTTCCCATTTCTTCGTTAGGGAAAATACATTTATTATACTTACATCATTATTGAACAGGTTTCATTTCCCTTATTCTTATCCTTATCTTATGAGGAGTACACTTTTAGTTCCTCATACAACATGCTCATTTGAGATTATCTCAGACTTCTCTTTCTTATACTTAGTATATCACACATTTATTCATTCCATATTTCTGATTTCATGATACTCATTAGATTGTATCAGAATGACTGCTTGATCAGGGCAATCAGAGAGATTACAATCTAAGAGTTTCCATACTCACTTTATCATCAATAGTTGTATACCTGGCCAGGGTATATAAATACTGAGATTAGGTAGTATGCACTTTATTTGCGATCATATTCCTCACTTTTAATATCATTATACACACATGACTTTCCCATGTTCCAACATGACTAAGTCATTTAGGAACTCTTTTAAAGCTTAAACTTCTGTATTAAGGACTGATAACCTAGATCGTAAAGCTAGTATCCAGTCCACTATATGTATTACTGTTGCTCTAATCTACCCAACAGTAATACTTAAAGAAAGATTTTCTTATCATAAATGGATCAACTAGGAGACTCTTAGGCAATTGTCTCTGTCTTTCCTGCTCCCATGCACCTCTTCTTGGTGCAATATTGCTGCTCTCAGCAGCAATCTCCTCATGTGACCCAGTCATCTTTAAGTTCTTCTTCTCTTATATGAGCAGAAGACATTATCAGATACACTAGATGATACCAGAACAGACTCTACTACCTTAGTCCTATGTCTCTGTAGACTCAGCGAACCTAGAGCTCTGATACCACTTAATTGTAGCATCCAACTAACAAAAACATAATTAACTAATGCGGAAGCGTTCACTAAGCAGCGGATTATAGAAAATCACTAAAAATTTAAAACCTTTTTCAAAGAGACCCAATCATAGGAAAACTCTTTCAACAAGAACCAATGTATTACATTTACATCATGGTTCATAAGTATATATCTTATACCATCTCTTTTCAAGGGTTACAACATCAACTGCCTTGTTAAAAGCTAAACACAGACAACATAATAACCTCGAGGCATCAAGCCAAAATCTCAAAACGATACATTAAAAGCACTAAGTACTAACTCCGAGGACCTGAGAGTACAGAGACGACACATAGGACTTCTATCTACCAAACACGATAGACAGCACACTCAACCTGAGTTGTCACTGCTGTCCTTGTAGCTGCTGATGTTCTTCATCCGAAAGATATTATCAGTCTCTTTCACACTTGTCCACCTAAAAATGTTGGTTCCCACGGGGGTGAGACAATTGAAAATTGCCCCAGCGAGAGATATAACTCTCCGCCAGAAACATCATTATTGTAGTTTAATTAATATAAAACTGAGCAGAGGATATGCAGTTTAGATCATTCTCATCTTTTAAAGTATTACACATATCTATGATTGAACAGTAATTCATCTATTCTCTTTATAAGAAATACAAAGAACATGTATAACATTCATCTACCATACATTTTCAACATCTCAAGCTTTGCTCATGTCATTCATTATTCTGATGTGTCACCCATGATTCATTCTTGTTTCTATTTGTTGGCCTTAGCCAATCTGCTAAACAAGTATTCACTTATGCCAGACATGTGATTATATAAATCATCATGTATTATTCAAGCATTAAACTATATCAATCAGGTATAAATGTTTCAGGCATTGGACTATACCAATCCTGATTACACATCCAGGAATTGGACTTTAACCAAACCTAATTACAGGCATTAAGCCTCTGTCAGGTATTTCTAATTATAGAGGCATGGATAGCATGTGAAACATAACTATCAACATGAGATATCTAGCATCATGATTATAATCAACAGTAGCAGTAAGATATCAACATAAGCATGACCATTGTATGTACACAATTACAGTCTTATGCATATCCACAACATAAGTATAATTACTATCTCTTAGTTGCACTAAGCATCATCTTTATGTAAAGAGAACAAACATGGGTTTCCATTCAATGTGAAGCGTCATGTATAACCCTAAACAGATATGCTATACGGCTGTATTACATCTTTTATTATGCCCTGGGGAATTTGAATCGTACCATTCAAAGTCCAACCAACCCCTGCGAAGGGCTATTCGGTTCCGTACAAGATCTAGGAGTACCGGCATCCTAAGATCTCTTCCCCTCGGTCAGTACGAGTAAACTGCAGTGACATACCAGTCAAACTGCCAACAGTGACATATAGTCAACTGATAACAACTAGTCCGTACTTGGTACAAGTTACGACACTAGAAAACAGGGTATACAAAACCCTCTAATCCGAGGTACAACCGCAGCTGTCCTCAATCACATCAAATATTTGAGGCATGACCATAGCCATCCTCTGTAACCTGCAATTGTGGATGACAAGTATATATATATCCTCAACCTGCCACCCCCGCATATTCAACAATATGCGCTCCGAGTTTCCCTTAGGAATACTCGTTTCACCATCCAGCAAGTTCTGACACTGAAGATGGTTCTACGGCACAGGGCACTACATGATTAGAGTTGCACTTAATTAGTTATGCCAATTGGGTGAATTAAGGCTGCATCAAACAAGTGGACATACAAACCCTAATTCATTTCTAGCAAGCATATAAATATCAAAACCTGAAAAGATATAAAACATATGAAACATAATTTCTCATCTCTTCATCACATGGTAATATTCACTTGCCATTCATTATATTACACCAATTATCATATTATCACAGGATATAAATCCTTTTCACAATAGCACAGGGTATCAACCCTTATCAACATAAGAGGAATACACCTCATTCAGGGCTCAATCATGCCCATGAAACATCTTGTTACTTCTTACCAGGTAACATCTAACCATATGGCTCACAAGGCCATTAAACATCTTGTCACCTCTCACTAGGCAACAATAACATATTAACTCATGTAATATAATAGTAACACCACTATTTCCTCCACAGGGTTAGGGTTTACTATTCACATCAATTAGGGTTTCATGTTTATTTTATCAATACAACCCTAATATATTGTTCCATACATCTAGGAGCATCCATCGACATTCCAAGTATTTAATATTCTTATCATTTATCATTAAATGATCATCAACACAAGGTATGAGTTTATCTCTCATCATTATCATGGTATGATTACATCATACTCATTTTAGCTTACTTATCAAGTATGTTAAACTCATTACATTTCATTGTGACAATTTACATAACACTCTCCTTGTGTATCTTATCTAAAAATATTGGATTTGAGATGCATCAAGGTATATCAACCCTGAAATGCTAAATGTGATATCTATCATGTCTCAATGTATCACTTCCCTCATCACTTCTATCTTACATGAGTTTATTAACTTATCTTGTAATAAGTAATTTCACATCTTAATACTTTCATCCACCAACCTATCACCTTTACCATGATGTGCATAGATCACACACAAGGATTGTCCAACTATCTTCAATGATATGGACTCATCTCAAATTAAGGCATTGCTTGTTATAAGGTTGCCTATAGTCAACCACTTAAGATATTTCATCATTATAGGGTATTACTCATTATTTCATCATTAAGGTTTACTCATATCATTACCCAGACATTAGGGTTATGATTTATCATCATATTGCCCATGATTAGAATTCCATGCACTATAGCCCAAATTTAGGGTTTTACATAGCTTTACTCTGTGTTAGGTTTAAGGTTTCATATGACATCGCCCTCAATTAGGGTTTCACATGGAATCATCCTCAATTAGAGTTTCTCAGGGAATCACCCTCAATTAGGGTTTCACTAATCATCCCAATTAGGGTTTCATTCAATTACCCATAAATTAGGGATTCATTATTCCTCTAATTAGGGTTTGGTATTTCATTACCTTAAATTAGAGTTACCCAAGTCATTACCCTTAATTAGGGTTACACTATTACCCTTAATTAGGGTTACACTATTACCCTAGATTAGGGTTTTACTCAAAATTTCCCTAAATCAGGGTTAGGGTTCGTTAACCTTCTCAATTAGGGTTTCTTGATCTCTTTACTAAGGATCCTACCCTAAATCACCATATGAATCATACTCATGTATGAATTCATTTCTATCATTCTCTCCACTTGATTTGGTTACATCAACCATATGATCAAATACAAACAACTATGTTTGACATAGTATACTGAGTTATTGCTTCCATAAACAATTAGGGTTTGCTTAATTGAATAGCCTTCAACTCACGATTCCTTGGGAGTTAATCCCTCAAATTTGGTGAGTCATTAGACCACATCATTAGGAACAGTAATCCCAAACATTCAACCCTTGGTCAATGCATTCAAATGGTCTTGAGACCGTTTACTCAAAAAGGTCAATTAAATCAGATTGAAAATCAGCACTTAATTCAATTAGGTTTCCCTAATTGATTAGGCTTCAACTCACGATTCCTTGGGAGTTAATCCCTCAAATTTGGAGGGTCATTAACCAACATCATTATAAACAGGAATCCCAAACGGTCAATGCTTGGTCAACACACTCAAATGGTCTTGAAACCGTTTTCCCAAACAGGTCAAGTTGATCAGGTTGAAAATCAGCATTTAATTCAATTCGATTTATCTAATTGATTGGCCTTCAACTCACGATTCCTTTGTATTTAACCCCTAAAATTTGGAGGGTCATTATCCTACATAATTAGGAACAAGATTCCCAAACGGTCAATGCTTGTTCAACCATATCAAACGGTCTTGAAACCGTTTTCCCTAAAACAATTTTCTGAAACTGCATAGCCAATCAATTTAAAACGATTTGGAATAGATATCAAGACCATTTGGCTTGGTACTTTTCTTTGGATAAGCATATAGGATGATGTAATCATCCCCTTCCTTCGAAAAACCAAGAACAGCAACTGTTCTTGATGGAAATTGCAGCAAGGAAACAAGTATGTATCAAATTGAAGAAAACAATCAACAAAGCATAATTGATTGATGCAATAGCAATGATTAAGGGTTTGAGTTATAAAACCCGCCTCCAATTGAGCTCCAAAGCTTCAAGCTCACGCCATTAATGGTGGATGAAGCTCTAGCAACTCCCCCTAAGCTCGTCCTCAAGCTTTCGGATGAAAAAGTTGGCTAGGGTTGAAGAGGAGATCCAAATAAGAAGAAATCAATGATTTATTTTTTATTTCCACCATGGAATCAAGGAGAACGAAGGTCAAGGACCTTACCAACAGGTTGGGGTCGTCCTCCTGCTCCTCCACAGCTCCTTAGTCGTTTTCCAAGCAAGGGTAAAGAAAAGAATCCGAAATAGCCTTTGTTTTGGCTTGGTAAAGGTACTTTTATAAGAAACTTGATGAGAGAGAAAATGCATTATTAAAATGCATTAAATTCCAAAAATATGGCCGCCTCTTCCCCCTCAAATTCCCCTCAAAATCCTTAAGGACGAGGCTATCTTCATTGCCTCTTATTCCTCTTCATTATCCATCAATTTAAAGAAAAGCAAATTAAGCACCTTAGATCATATTATAATAATATTCCAATTTGAGTGGATATTGCTTTTCTTTATAATAATGGTGAGTGGGTTATCCACTTGCTTGAGATATTTTCGTGGCCTAGCAAAGTCACAAATGTGTTCACACTTGAGCAAATTCAACCATCTCGTTTTTGGTTGAAGGCCCTTCAATTATTATATTTGTTTTTACACTAAATAGAATTAGGGTTTCAATTAGGATTAAATCTTGATTATTTTAATATCAAGATTCTCTCTCCTCCAACTTAATTCAAATGAGGCGCCCCTCTCATTTTATTTTCTCTACTTGATGCCAAGAAACATTAGGGACCTTATTGAAGTGGTAATTTACATATTACACCCTGGGTTTTGGGTAAATTGTACATTACACCAAAACTAGGTTTTCATGCACATACATTGCTTTATCAGCTCTTTCTTGGTATTTAGGCTTCCATAAGCCATACCTCAGCATCATCTTTACTCTCATGATGCTTCAACACATGAGGAACATATTATCATGCACAATTTGCACTTAAACCCCTCAACTTGGGTAATTTGCACTTTAGTCCAAAATAGGCAAAACATTGATTTCAACAATGTTCAAAAAGGATAAGAATTGTAATATAAGTTCCTCTTGAACCATAATTACCTTTCACAAGATGAGATTAAGCATTTAATCATCTTTCTTAATCAAAACACCTAGGGTTAAGGTATAACCCAGGTCAGGGGTGTTACAGCACATGTGAAGAAGTGGAAGCATCCTCATATTCACCATCAGAAGAACTATCACCTGATCCTACAACCTCTGCATCATCACTCTCAGGCTCTGTAACTGTCTGACTCTCACAGAAAGTCACATCTTCATGTCTGCTCATTGTCTTTTTCACATGATCTCATAACCTGTAGCCAAATTGCCGATCTCCATAGCCAAGAAAGATACATGGCACCACTTTATCATCCAACTTTTATCTCTTTTCCTTTGGAACATGTGCATAAGCCTGTCCATACCTTCTCAAGTATATCAAACCCCAAAGGAACTAATGGATATCGATTAATCAAATAGCAGACAATACACACTGCCTCGCCCCAGAATGTCTTTGGCAACTTTACAGTCTTCAACATGCATCTAACTTTCTCAACTATTGTATGATTCATCTTTTTAGCTGTTCCATTGTGTTGTGGTGTTTCGGGCTTTGTCCTTTCATGTCGTATCCCATACTGGGTGTAGTAATCTTGGAACTCCCTAGAAGTGTACTCTCCTCCATTTTCTGTGCGGAGATACTTTAACTTTTTCTCTGTCTTCCGTTCCACCATGGCATGAAAATTCTGAAAACATTGAAAGACCTAGTCCTTGATCTTCAAAAAGTAGGCCCACACCTTCATAGATGCATCATCAATGAACGTGGAAAAATACTTATTGCCACCCAGTGAAGCTACCTCAAACGGACCGCAGACATCTGAATGAACCAACTGTAGAAGTTGTGAGTTCACCTTTGATCTTGTCTTGAAAGAAACACGTCAATGCTTTCATATCTAACATGCATCACATGAACCGAGACCAGTGTCATTGCCGCAAGGAATTAGTCTCTTCCTAGATAGAAGCTTCAATCCTTCTCACTCATGTATCCTAGCCATATGTACTAAAGATCTGTCTCGTTATCCTCAACTGCATGTATATTGGCGCCTTTGAGCACCTTAAGCTGGGTCTTGTACAATATGCGACATAATTTTCCCGGTATAATGACTAAAGCCCCATTGGTGATCTTACATTTGCCACCACCAAAATCAAGATGACAACCTTATCTATCAAAGAATGAACCAGATATCAAACTCAACTGCAAATTTGGAGTGTGACGAACATCTTTCAGCGTGAGCGTGCAACCGACACTTGTCTGAACACAAATGTCCCTAATCCTGATTATTCTAGAGAAGCTGAAATTTCCCATATTCACCCTCCCGAAGTCTCCCCTCCTATAGGAACTCCTTACTGGGTGAAGCATGATAAGAAGATGTAGTATCTACCACCCACTCAGAATCATCCTCATCAACATGCAAACACTGCTCCTAGACTGTCAAGACCACATTATCATCATCGCCCATGTCATCTTAGATTGTCGTTGCAGTATTCTTGTCATTATCTTGCTTGTCTTTGGCTTCAGACCTGTGTTTCTTTTTTCAAACCTTGCAATCCCTTTTGAAATGACCTGGCTTGCCACAATGGAAGCACCCTCTACTACTGTTCGACTTGGATCTACCACAAGACTTCTCGTGGTCCTGGGACTCACTGTGACTCTTAGATCTGCCATGGTCTCTCATTCTATCAACACCCCTACTCTCTGTAAAGTGAACATCTGATCCGTTGTCGCTTAAGGCTCATCGTCGAGTCTCTTCATTCAGTAGACTGCTCTTCACCTGGTCAAGTGTTAACTTGTCTTCCTGTGCAGAATTGTTGACTGTCACTACGAGCGTCTCTCAACTGTCAGGTAATGATCCAAAAAAAAGTAGGGCATAAAGTTCATAATCAAGAACCATCATGATGGACTCCATTTGATTTATAAGGCTTTGGAATTCATTCATATGCTCGTCAATACTTGTACCATCCTGATACTTGAGGTTCACCAACTTTTGGATCAAGAAGGCTTTATTTGTTGCAGTTTTCACTCATATAATTTCTTGAGCTTCTCCCACATATCTTTGGCATTGGTCTTTTCTGAGATGTGATGGAACACGAAAATATCGAGCCGCTTTCACACTATTTCGGCGGTCTTCTTGTTAGTTTCCTCCAATCTGCATCAGACGTACTCTCTAGCTTTTGTCTCTCTATTGGATCGTATAGATCTTTGCAATAGAGAATATCCTCCATCTTGGGTTTTTTAATCTATCACTTTGTGCTTGTCAACTTTATCATCGTCCCATCTTCATCCTTCCCCATCTGGACCAGTATCTGCAGCTTGCGCTTTGATACCGCTTGTTAGGGATGTTGTGCCGATACGGTTTCAGATGTGACGAAAACTTATAGCGAAAGTGTTACCTACAAGAGTGTAAACCCAAAGAAGAAAAACCAGATTTAACGTGGAAAACTCTCCCCAAGACGAGAGAAAAAAACCACAGAGCAATCCCGCCAATAGTCACTATGTAATAAAGATTGCAACTCGCGCCTCCCAGATTTGATTATCCTTAAATTTAGGTAGCAACCACCAACCACTACTTTGCTCAAGGCAAAGTCGTTGGCTCTCTCTTATCAACCAAGAGAGTTGCTCTACCAGTTGTCCTTATTCTCTGACACCTTGTGCCATAGAAGGCACCAACAAATAACTCGATGGATCACACCTCAACCAGTGGGATGCACTCAATGGCCTCCCCAGGGCCCTCTATTTATAGGCCTCCATAAATGTAGTTGCAAGTAGGAATCCTAGTCCAAGTCCTAGTTCAAGTCCTAATCTAACTTTATATTGCGCATATGGAGACATCTTTCTTCCATTTTAGATTTGACTCCTGTTGGGATTGGTCGCACAAACAAACTCCTACTCAAATCCAAATCCAACTACGCATGGGCCGTCCTATTCTTTTTCCCATCAAACACTCGTCCCATCTTCATACCATTAACATATGACAGAGTGGACCTGCCTCCATATCATGTAGGGGTTATTGGCCAGGAGGAGCGGCGGGTGCATGCACGAACTGGAAACCATTGATCTAAGGGTTCACCCGGTGCACCCGGTGGCGTTTAGATTCGCCTACAGTAGGCGGTATATCGATGGTATTATGTCTGGCTGGGCTCAACGTTGGAGGGTTGGCATCACAACTTATCATCATTCGAGGAGCTCCTGGCCGATGCCGAGGAAGAATACCGGTTCGAGTATTAGGTTTGTCAAATCTCCATACCATTATTGTATGACAGGAGAGACATGTCTGCCTACCATGGAGAGGCTATTGGCGGGAAGAGTTGTCAACACATGCCAAGACTCCACACTGATGATCCAAGGATTTGACGGGTGCTTCCCACGAGCATTTAGATTCAACTACAATTGTGTCCTCGTCCTTCTGATAGCACATGACAGTCTGATATTAACTTTTTTTTTTGTACAGAAGTAACAAATGCAAGATTGCACCATAATCCCTCTCCAAGTACATGAGGGAATGTGTAGCTTCTCTACAGCAAGCAGTGGCTGTGGTGCGTACTACACCACAGGGAGGAGGCAGGGGCGGATTGGAGAAACATTTCATTGCATCGCTAAACAGCTCTTACTACAGCAAACATGTGCACATCCAAGCAGAACGAAACCCAACGTGACATAAATGTGGTAATCATTTAAAACCTCTTTCACTTTTGATGTGATTGTGAAACACTACTTTTTTATATCTAAATATATACCTTATTATATGATATTACTGCTTATGAGATACAAACAAAATAGTATAAAAATGCTTTGTTTATCTCTGACATGAACACAAACGGTATGGGAATTCTGCCAATAACTGAAATAGTGGACGAGATGGGTACCTAGATGGAAAAGGTGAACATCCTCATTTGTCCATCCCTTTTTACAAAGGAAATAAAAACCATTTTCCAATATTATGACATTTATAAATGAGAAACAAAGCAGGTGAAACAACTTTATTAGCTAAGACAAACAGTACAATTTTAGTTGACAGGAAAATCGACCTATCCATTTCGTAACTCAAAATCACACACATTCACTGTCAGCTCAGATTTGAATTTTCATAATTAGTAAATTGAGTAGAAGTGGAACAGGCTAGATTAGAATTTTCATATTTATTGGATTGAGTAGAAGTGGAGCGGTTTCGGTGATGGCCTTTTTATTTCCATTTCTATATTTGAATCAGGAAGTGATAGGTAGTGGTTAGTATTAGAATGTGTGGTATTCAACCCAAAACCAATTGGCAATGGGTGAAGGGACCACACACCTTATAAGCCCAGGACCTTTCCCATAGTTCAGCGGTGTGGGACAACTCTAACATCCCCCCTCAAGTACAACCACTTTTGTGTGCTTGCACTTGTTCTTTTTTAGGTAGGGTGTGGTCCTCACACTTGTCTCGTGGGGTCCGCTCTAATACCATATTAGAATGTGTGGTATTCAACCCAAAACCAATTGGCAATGGGTGAAGGACCACACACCTTATAAGCCCATGACCTTTCCCAGAGCTCAGCGGTGTGGGACAATTCTAACAGTTAGGCTGATTCGTAGTCTACTTGTAGTGCTGCCACAATGCTTTGAGACTATCCATGCTTTGATGGCCTTGTACCAATCATGAATTCCCAATTATAAATACTTCATCCCTACCTTGATACCTACTGTGCAATCTCCATCACAATCATGGTCTCCAAGGCATAGAGGTCGATGGTTGACAAGATGCACAAGATGACTTAGTCGCAAAGGTACAAAAGAGGCATCTTTGATTGAATAATGCAGGTTACACTACTATATTTTTGGTCAATAACGTCGCTTCTGGAAGCGTCACTTATACTAGAAAAACCAACCTAATAAGCTATTGCATCATTTTTTTAAAAAAATCGAAGCAATAAGTTATCAGGAAAAAAATTATGTACCGATTGAGGTACAAGGTCGGTTATATTAAAGATAATTAACGCAACAAAAGACCCTCGAAATCAAAATTTCACTCATACACATAAACATAGCATCGGTTTTATCAGAAAACTGACCCAACATGTTTCCCGCAGAGAAAATTAGCTCCATTTTGCCTTCACGCGTCGATCTATAGGGTCAGTTTTTTCCAAATAAATGACCTAGAAGTGCACAAAATAATTCGGGTACCGCTTACCTCCATTGGGTCAGCTTATTTCACCCAACCGACCTACCAAGTTTAATATGGCAAGACTTCTTGGGTCGGTTTTCCCCAGTTAACCGACCTTATAGTTGGTTCGGCGACCACTGCCTCTAGAGTTAGTTTTTTTACTTAATAAGTGACCTTGTAGCTGACATCTTGGGTCAGTTTTTTCAAAATAACCGTCCCTATAGTAGACCTCTTGGGTCGATTTTCTCAAATAACTGTCACTATAGCTGACCTCTTGGGTCGGTTTTTTCAAATAAACGTCCCTATAGCTGACCTCTTGGGTCGATTTTTTCAAATAACCATCCCTATAGGTGTTGGTCTCTAGTTAGCACGTGAGTCTCGCGATCAAGCTACTGCTTTGGTTATTACCTCGTGAGCTATTAATTAGGGTTTCGGTGGCCGCTCTACTTTCTTCCTTGGATCGACGACGACGCCCAGCCGCTCTATCCGTTCTTCCTTGGACGACGACGATGGCCTCCGACACTACAAGGGTCGCCTCCTTGGTTGCTCTATCCTTTCTTCCTTGGACGACGATGACAGCCTCCGGCGCTGCAAGGGTCGCCTCCCCGGTAGCGACAAGCTACAAGGTCTGCTCATCTCTGCCATCGACGCTCCGCCACCGACCACTGTGATGTTGCCCCAACCACCATCTCCGGTGCCCATCACTCTAGACCTAAATGCCACTACAAGCTCACCTCCTCGTGCCGTCTCTTCTCCCGTGCAAACTCCCCCATTGCTAGAGCAGATTGACTGCCGACCCGTTCATCTGACTAGCTATGACCTGCACCTGAAGAGATCTACTGTCGACCCGTACATCCGATGCCAGGTAAGAGGTATGGCCAGAGTATCCATCTCCAACTGATCAGGTTGACACTTGCGTCGGGGGAATAGAGGGTCGGAGAAGGAGAAATGATTTGCCAACAAATCGACTCATATTCTCCTCCCGCAGCCAACACATAGTAGTGCCAGAATTCGCCTTCTTCTTACCTAAATTTGTTGTAGTTCCTCATCCCACATATACTGAACCCTCACCTCTTCAACTGTAGGTCTTTAACTGATCGGCAGGGCAATCCAACAACTAGTGATAGTGATCAATCCTCTTACTCACAAAAGCTCCGGTGCTCAGCTGTCATCCTCTTGCTCTTTGCCACCTGCACGCCTTCCACTGCCCACGGTCTTCTATCATTTTCATCTTGGGTTCAGGTTAGTTACATTGTTTTTCCATTTTATTTGACTAGTAACCCAACCAATAATAAAAATATGTATTATTTTATATCTACATTTTATTATCAGTCACATATGTAATCATTATATGCATTCTAGAAATATGAGGATAGAAATTGTGTAGTCCCAGGTTGACACTTTAGGGCTTATAGATGAGATCATCAATGCAGATGTTTAAATTAATAAATAAATATGACAATAATACATTTATATATTAACTTAGAAACCTTTTCAAAATTTACTCATTAAGAGTAAATTTTAGATAGTCCCCGATCTGGGACTATTTTTAGATATTTAATCTCACTTAGTACGTAAGTGTATCTGTATATTTAGTTTTGAAAAAAAATTTAATAGTATATCCTCATTTGTTCTCTGGGTACATATGTGTGTGGTTATTTACCATTTACATCGACGTACTTGGAGAACTTAGGGTAAATGCTGCTAAAACTTTCTTGAAAATTAAACATACATTATACATTTACTAGCAAGATTAAATATTCAAAAATGGGATAGGTGGTACACTTTAGTATAAAAGTAATTAACTTCCTATCAATAAAAACTTACAACTTATATTATCAATATCAATTGCTCAATTTTATAATTATTTTTAATGTGATCTAGAAAATGGATTGAAGTTGGATGTCTATCAAGAACCGTTGCAGTCTAGAGTTTACCAAAGATCTTAGTGAATTTATCAGATTTGCTAAGGAACATAGGAAACTACCTAGAACATAGGAAACTACCTATAGATATGTTCTATAGTCCATGTAGAAATTGTAGTAACAATTTGAAAGTTGATACTATTGAGAAAATCAAGAATCATGTCATATGCAATGGGATCATACAAGATTATAATGAATGGTATTGGCATGGAGAGAAATTTGATTATGGATCAGAAAATGTCGATACTAATAGTTGTGGCATAGAAGATATAGATAATGATGATAACGTCAATGATAAACCGATTCAAGATGAACCAATTCAAGATGATATGGTTGATGAGATGCTACGTAGTTGTCGGGACAATGTCATTGATCCACCTTCTTTATTTGCAAACATTGTCCATGATGCTGAAAAATCATTATATAAGGGTTGTACTAAGTTCACGAGGTTGAGTGTTGTGATGCGATTATATACTCTTAAAGCTCAAAACCAGTGGAATGATCAGAGTTTCACTTCACTGTTATCTTTGTTAAAGGAAATTCTTCATGAAGGCAACAAGCTTCCAATTTCAACATATCAAGTAAAGAAAATAATGTGCCCAATGGGCATAGAGGCTAGGAAGATTCATGCATGTCCATATTATTGTGTGTTATTTCAGAAGGACTATAGTAATTTGATAAATTGTCCAAAATGTGTTGCGTCAAGGTATAAGACCACAAATTCAGGTAAGGATGAAAATGCCTCTCCTGTCAAGGTGATGTGGTATCTACCAATAATACCACAATTTCAACGCTTATTTGCTAATACTGAAGATGCGCAAAATTTGTCATGGCATGGGGAGTTAAAGGCCAATGATGATGGTGTCCTACGACACACATCTGATTCACCACAATGGAAGAAAATTGATTTATTATACCCTCAATTTAGTAAAGAACCAAGAAACTTAAGACTTGAACTATGTACAGATGGAATGAATCCTTATGGTACATTAAGAAGCCAACATAGCACTTGGCCTGTTATGATTGTTATATACAATCTTCCTCCTTGGTTGTGTATGGAAAATAAGTATGTCATGTTGTCAATATTGATAACAGGGCCCAACCTGGAAATGACATTGATGTTTACCTCTAACCTCTAATTGATGACCTAATGAAACTATGGGAAGAAGGTGTTATGACATATGATGCTTCACGTGAAGAGATCTTTAGTTTGCGTGCTATGTTGTTTTGCATGATTAATGAATTTCCAGCTTATAAAAATTTGTCTGGATATAGTATAAAAGGATACAAAGCATGTCCTATTTGTGAGGAAATACTGATTCAATCTGATTGAAACATGGTGGTAAAATCATATATCTTGGTCATCAGAGATTTCTCCCATAAGTGCATCCTTATCGAAGGCAACACAAAACCTTTAATGGATCAACTGAGGAACTAAGTGCTCCTAAACCTATACCAGGAAATGATGTATATGGAAGGGTGAAAGATATTGTTAATGAATTTAGAAAGAGTTCAAGTAGTCATACTCTCGCATGTGACAAATCTCTATACAAGAAGAGGTCAATATTCTGGGATCTTCCTTATTGGAGAATCTTGTCAATTAGACACTACATTGATGTCATGCATGTTGAAAAAAATATTTGTGATAGAATCATTGGTACGCTATTGAATATACCGAGAAAGACTAAAGATAGCATCACATATAGAAACGATTTAGATTTAATGGGTATAAGAAAAGAATTATCAATGGAGATCAGGGGTCGCCGCACATATTTACCACCAGCTTGTTACACTTTGTCAAAGAAGGAGAAAAATACTTTCTGTGAGTGATTGTATAATATTAAGGTTCCACAAAGATACTTATTCATAGATTGGTATCAATGAAGGATCTAAAGTTGATAGGTCTCAAATCTCATGATTGTCACAACTTAATGCAACAAATATTACCTGTGGCTATTCGATCTATATTGTCAAAGCATGTAAGGTTTGCAATCACAAGACTCTGTTTCTTCTTCAATGAAATATGCAACAAAGTGATACATCCTGATACTCTCAATAAATTACAAAAAGATGAAATTGTTACTATGTGTCAGCTTGAAATGTACTTTCCTCCTTTTTTTGATATCATGGTTAATCTTGTAGTACATATAACAAGGGAGGTGAAGATGTTGGATCCAATTTTCTTACATTGGATGTATCCATTTGAATGCTACATGAGTGTTTTTAAAGGTGATGTTCAGAATCGTTATCGTCTTGAAGGGAGTATTATTGAGGGTTATGTGACCAGGGAGGTGATGGATTTTTGCAATGATTTTTTGAATTGCAATTAAACTTATAGCGATCTAAAAAATGCCCATCACACTGAATCTTATTATGGCAAAGGAACTCTGGGAGAGAAGTGAAAGGAATTAGTCATGAGTTGTGGGAACAAGCACATTTGAATATTTTACAAAAAATCGATGAAGTTAGTAGCTACATCACAGAACACAATAATCTTATTAAGAGAAATCATCCGTGATCCAGTTCAATGTGGCTTGCAAGAGAGCACAATAAAAAATTTATTAGGTGGTTTGAAGAGAAAGTATTTAATCAACTATCTGAATTACCGAATAATGTTGCTGAGAACACAACATGGCTCACCTTTAAGCCAAAAATGGATTCCATGTAACATGAAGGATATGACATAAATGGATTTTCATACTACACAAAGCGTCAAGATCAAAGTAGTGTAGTCCAAAATAGTGGGGTCACTGTTCAAGCTTGTTCGTTGTATTTTGCTAGTGCCAAAGATACAAGACCACACGAAGCTGAGATGTCATATTTTGGCATCATTGAGGATATATGGGAATTGGACTACACAAATTATGAAATTTCCTATATATAGGTGTAATTGGGTTGATAATAACAAAGGAGTTTTAGTGGATGAGTTGGGTTTCACATTGGTGAATTTTGAAAAGATTGGTGAGAAAGATGAGCCATTCATCATGGAAGACCAAGCAAAACAAGTATTCTATATTGATGACCCGGTAAATAAAAATTGGTCTGTCGTTCTTCATAGAAAAGATAGTTTATTGTAGATCCTATAAATGAAGAAGAGTACTACAAAAAGTATGATGATTCCAGCCCATTCTCAGTTGGTTTGCCAAGTAAAAATGTTGAAGTTAACACTGATGAATACTATAAACGTCAAGACCATGCTGAAGGAATTTTACTTGACTAACTACTCAACCAATACTAGAGGTATGTATTCTTTAAATTATACATTTTATCATCATTCAAGTACGTAATCTTTTAAGTATACATCATATCACCACTTGTGCTTTTATTATCACTTATGTTTCTTTTATCATGTATACTTGTAGGTTGTTCTAAAATGGCAAGTGAAGATGAACATTCTGAGCATGAGCACCATGAGGATGGTAGTGGTGATGCTAAGAAATGTAGAGGTCCCACACTGATGCCTAGGCTGTAGGAGCTCAGGGCCAAAGGTGAGAAATTGCCAATCCAGTTTGATGTCACAGGAGCACCTATTGGGGAACATGCTAGTGCTTTCAAGCATTATGTAGGGGCAACTGCATGTAGTAAGGTGGCAATAGATATAGAAAATTGGCATGATGTTTATATTGCCTTGAAAGACCTCCTATGGAAACATATATCTGTGAGTTGAAGTGATATTATATTAATATATTTTTTATTTATTGATTCTAATTTAGTTTGCTTGGAAAGATATATCCTTTTTGAAATAACATTATTGCTTCTTTTGTATGTATATGGTGTTTTGCATCTAAATGAAAAAGATCACAAGAAAAAAGTACTACAACATTGTGGTGTACAATGGAGGGCTTTTAAGACCTATCTCAAAAGGGATTATATAGATAATCCTAATCAAAACAAGAAAGCAACTGATCAATATGTTTTTATAGATCCTGAGGTGTGGGAAAGATTTGTTGCATCTAGGAAATTAGAAGAGTTTCAGGTAATAAAGATTGTGACGTATTGTATGAATATTTTTATACAACTAATGTATATATATGTATATGTTTGCCAAGTCTAAATTGTAATACCTCATTTTAAATAATCATGCTATTCACGAGGCCCAAAGGAAAGATGGGCCAAAAATGTGCATGACCATCGCTTGGGGACCGGTGGTTATGCCTTCCGTCACCAACTATAAGAGAAGCAACTCTCTTTTGGAGAAGAGTCTAGTACAACTTAAGTTGAGCGTCCACCCCGTCACTTACAATAGATTGATGATAGAAAAAATCGAGCAGGTGAAATTCCCAACCCTACAACTAAGGAGGTGGCACAAAAGATGGTAAGTTCATCCCAACAAAGTAAAGAGTAACTCACACAAACTTTGATTTATTTATATCTAATTGATTGTGATTGATTGTGATTTAATATTTTTATTAACTATATATGAATAGATTGATCTCCATGAGCAAAGGAAGGAAGGAAAGTTCATGCCAACTGGCTGCATGGATGAACTATCAGTTGCTCTTGGTATGAAGGAGCATCATGGTTGTGTTAGGGCATTAGGAGCTGGCATAGGATTCAAGTCTTATTTTGGCCCTTCACAATCTAAAAGAGGTCATACAGGAGGTCTTACACAAGAGGAGGTTGAAGCATTAGTAGCACAGAAAGTAAAAGAAATAATGTCTTCATTTCAGTCTAGTCAACCTTCTCAACCTCCTCAAACTGTGTGTCTCTCAGATGATGAGGTACAAGCCCATGCTCCAGTTGTAGAAGGTTGTGGGAGCACTCCCAATGACCCACCACAACAATCTACAGTAAGTTTGTTCTATATGTTGTGTTATTCATATGATATATATAATATAGTAGGTATTTGGTTTACCGCTTCGTATATAACTTATATCATTTCAATTCTAGGTTGGTATGAACTGTAAACTTATAGTGGAGGTTCCAGAATATAATGCTATAGCAGCGGGCAAGGTATACAACCTCAATGGTACATTGTATTGCCAACCAATTACTGATGACATTTGTCGTGTGTCCATCCATCTTGTGTATGACGGAATGGAGGACAAACCACTACCCATATATAATCTTGAATATAGTACAGTTGAAGAAGCACATGGTGCTACGGTGGGTTGGCCTAGACGCTTGGTTATCAATGACAAGCTATACCTGAATTCTACCATGTTTTTTATATTTGACTACATATATGAACTAGTGTAATATAAGTATGTAATTTAATAAACAAGTTTATAAACCAAAAAGTAAAAATTCTACTAGTCTTCCTCGTTTGCCCAAGCCATCTTTCACTCCAGAATCCACATTTGAGGAATTGGGAAGTAAATGTAAATGGTTGTGTTGATACTTAACCAACCAAAGCTCGGGATCACATATGTTGGTCAATTTAACAAAAGATGCAACTGGGAGGGACTTTGAGAATTATATTTTTATTGATAATATTATAGAGTTGTTCCGGTATGATTGGCTAAATACTTCAATATTAGAAGTATGGGTGTAGCATCCCAAATTTGTAAATAAAATAAGTTTAAGGTCCTCAGTGAAAATTTTCCATTTTTATTTTTCAAGATCCTAGAATTTATGCAAATTATCAAATATAATGAAATATTCCATCCTAGTTCGAATTTTAGTTCAAAATATAACTCACTAAGGAAATGATAATTGCTTTTAATTCATATACATTAAGATAATGACCAGTATGAGTTTTACAAACAAAACGCAGACACAACCTAAATATAAATGTATAGGAAGATTCTAGAACCTCTATATAGTATACGGTTCAAATTTGATGTTATTATGAGTTCGTTTGACCCCTTAATTTGAATTGGGAAGATTTCATATAGTTTTTCATTTGATTTTAATCAAAGTAGCCCTGATATCAGCCTTACCTAAAGTTCCCGTGATTTTAGTATGTCACACGGCTAAATCTCTTAATCGGGTCGGACCATCGAGTAAGTGGGTCATGGGGGTCATCCCCTCCCCCCCTCCCGTAGTCCAGTCCTGTTGGGACTGTGCTTGGCCGCGATTCCGATTCCATCTAGATCAGCCACCTCTGTGACCCGTTGTCCATGTTATCTTCACTGATGAATTCCATATATCCACAGGATCTTATCAATCCCTAGTTTGTGGGGACTTCATGCCTAATCGATGAAATGCCCAAAAAGGGATAGAACTCCTCTCGCCGCCACCATTTTACAGAGGACTCCCCATCCAACCAACATTCTATTTAAGAGTTCTTAAATGACCGCCGGGCCAAAGGAAACGTTTCCGCTCTCTCAATTTCTCCTCTCGCGCCTAGAACTAGCGCCGCCTACTCAGTTTGCTTCTCTGGCCATCGTCTGCTAGCCACATTATCTCCACCTTCTATAGAGCAATTAAACATTTGGTAAGGATCTAAGGACCCTACTCTTTCTTTTTCCATCGTTACATTGGCCTGTATTTTCCCCGATCGTCTCAACCAATGGCTCGTCGTCTATTTTCCATAGGCATTCACCATCTGAGTAGTCTAGTGGCACATTAGCCAAGGAGGTAGTGGCATTGGCTTTGACTCCCTCCAGTTGTTGTTTTCTGACTTGTTTGGGTACTCAGATGCTTTGTTGAGATGGCCTTTGAACCCTGCGAGTTAATGCTCTATTGTGCTTCAGCTGTAATGGAAATCATGGTGTTTTGGGGACATCAAGTTCCTCATATTGGCTCATCGGGTTCGTACGGAAATGTGGATGGTTTCGGGCTCCTTGTTTTTCATCGGTATGTATGGCTCCATGATCTGGATCTTCGAATAAAGCCCCTTGGTGCTGAGCTTTGTCTTCCCCCTGGAAGAAGAAGAAATGAGGCATTTGTTTTCCAGTCTTGCCATGCTCTTGATTTTAGTTTCTTGCACTCCGATAAAGGAAAATGAGGTATTTTGTTCACCCAATCAACGTTTGACCACATACTAGTTTTGGGAGTCCCTTGTTAGTGGTCGGTTCTGATTGGACCAACTTGACAAAAGGTCCCGCCTTTGGATAAAAGATGTGGCTTTTCTCTGATTTCTAATTGGTCAGAATTTGGAAATTTGCATTAAACCATAGGGGTATCACTAAAATACCCAAAAATACTCGTTGGAAAGCTTTTCAATAAGGAAGTCAATTTTCAACTTTTCAAACCCTAATTCAGTCATCTTTGACCATGTTTCTCTAAAGTACCCAAATTAGGGTTTAGGATATACTTAAGGTGATAATTAATATAAATCATGCTAATTTCAGGAACCTAGGACTTGAACCAGGATCAGGGATACTAAGTTAGGATCTACCTTACTCCAGGTAAGCGAGCCATGCCATTATGCATATTTATCTCGAATGAATTGCTTGTTATGTATGATTGAGGATTATGGTTTAAGTTTTCAAGTTCATGAATGAAATTAAGATAATGATGATGCCTTATATTTTATTATTGGAAGATGTTTGATATAATTATAATGTCCTATGTTTATCACTGATGCTCATTAGTCTAATGCTATGATTACGTAATGATTAAGAAATTGAAGGAAGACTTATGTAAATCATGTAACGTTAATGTCAAGATTAAGAGGGAGAAATCCCATGATGATAAAGATAATGCACTAACGTTGTAAATTGTTCCTCTTTATATTATTTTGTCTTTATGGCACTGATGAGCACTTTGGTACCAACTAAGATGAGCCTTAACCGGCCTGATGAGCACTTTGGTGCAATTATTGGATGATGACAATTTACATTGATGGCAAGATAATAACAATGATGTTAATGTTAAGTTAAGAGAATTGAGTAACTTATTATATGTTTCTCGCAATGATGGACCTTTATGGTCGTTATTGGCTTCCTAGAAATGATGGGCTTTCCGAGCATGATGTGCCCCACGGGGCAGTGATGGAGAGAACACATATAGTAATGTTTCTTAATTCATTGATGAAATGAAATCTAAAGCATAATGAATTTTTTTAATGTTAAATCATGTCAAGTATATTTCAATTCAAGTATATGCTTACTTTCAGTTCTTATAACATGCATAATGTCGCTTACTTACATTGTTGCTTTGTTTCCTTGGATGTTGGATGAGATGTCCCTAGACCAAGAAGCAAGAGGGAATTGAAGCAAGAATTCAAGTGTAGCTGATTAGGAGACTTTAGCTTGGTGGGGTGCCATCTACCACTTAGTAGATCCCTTTGTCTAGTTTATTATTCCATGTTTTAGATTTGCTTAGTTTATATGTATTGGGCTTGAGATCAAGATGAGACAACTTATATTTTCCTTTTTATGAACAATGTATGAATCTATTTTTGATTAAATGCATGGTGTTTCATTTATCTTATTGTAGTGATTATCATGTTTTGTGACGTTCTTCCGAGCTAAGCTACCCATGTTATGGAAAGCATAGGGTTTGCTTCCGCTGAGTTATATATGTGCTTGGAGGGGCATTACAATATGGTATCAGAGCAACGAGTAGATGGCCACTGAGCTAAAGAGTCACATGTTCTAACCCTAGGTATATCTTGTTTTATAGATGGCCCCCAAGAAGTCTGACAATGGAAAGGATAAGGAAGATGGTGCTAGATCTTTTAGTGAGGGAAGTGGATCAAGAAGGAACCCTAAGGTGACCCTGGAGGAATTACTCCAACTACTCACCAATACCCTAGGACAAGGAAAACATCAACCTAGACACCACGAGCTGACCTTGGTCGACTTCTTAAAGATTAGGCCCGATCCCTTTGCTAGAGAAGGAGAGGATGATGTCGTCACCAAGGGAGAAGAATAGATTATGAGCATGGAGCATTATTTTCTAGACTTGTATTGCCCTCAATAGTATAGGGTTCGTTTTGCCACCCACATGTTGAAGGGGGAAGCCCGTACATGGTGGGAGAACTTCCTCAACTCAAGAGTGGCTGATGCACCTGCACTCACATGGGAAGGATTTGTTGAAGCCTTCTAGGAGAATTATTTGTCTGAAGCCATGATAGAGAAGAAGGAACTAGAGTTTGCCAATCTAGCTCAGGTGGGTGACATAACAGTGACCCAGTATGCCATGAAGTTTAGGATCCTATAGAAGTATGGCTATAATTATGATGAGCAACGTAGGGCAAAGAAGTTCATCCAAGGACTCAAGCCTGACTTAAGCTTTGCCCAATCAGGAAGAGTTTACATGACCCTTCAAGCTTCTTTGGATGTAGCTCTAGAGCTATAAGACCACCCCAGAAGGTCCTACAAGAAGGAGGCTACTCAGAAGAACAACCAACATCAACCTCCCAACAACAAGAGGAAGGCTCTTGAGGTAGAAGCCCATGTTGCCCAAGAGAAAACACAATGCCCGACTTATAAGAGGGTCCATGGAGGGCCGTGCAGGTTCAATACTGGTTTATGCTACAATTGTGAAGAACCTAGACACATAAAACTAGATTGCCCTAAGATACAAAGGAAAGAAGCCAAGAACCAGGACCCAACTCCTAAGAGATAGGAAAGAGTCTTTTCTATGGACATGGAGGAGGAAAATGATCAAGTTATGGTTTAGATTGTCACCTTTAGATTATGACTTTATCCTTAGACCATATATGTGTATAGTCTGGAGCTTTTGGTTAAAATGTTATGATATTATGGGAATATGGAAAATCCTAAGGTGGGTAGTGGTCTAAGAAAATTTCGAGGACAAAATTTATTTATGGTGGGTAGAATTGTAACATCCCAAATTTGTAAATGAAATAAGTTTAAGGTCCTCAGTGAAAATTTTCCACTTTTATTTTTCAAGATCCTAGAATTTATGGAAATTATCAAATATAATGAAATATTCCATCCTACTTCGAATTTGTGTTTAAAATATAACTCACTAAGGAAATGATAATTGCTTTTAATTCATATACATTAAGATAATGACCAATATGAGTTTTACA
Source organism: Alisma plantago-aquatica (assembly GCA_963693085.1). Lineage (NCBI taxonomy): Eukaryota > Viridiplantae > Streptophyta > Magnoliopsida > Alismatales > Alismataceae > Alisma > Alisma plantago-aquatica. The sequence goes on along the minus strand of OY856415.1, from coordinate 379,624,021 downwards.
AACAAAACATAGTCAAAACCTAAATATAAATGTATAGGAAGATTCTAGACCCTCTATATAGACTATGGTTCAAATTTGAGGTTATTCTGAGTTCTTTTAACCCCTTAATTTGAATTGGGAAGATTTCATATAGTTTTTTATTTGATTTTAATCAAAGAAACCATGATATCAGCCTAACCTAAAGTTCTCATGATTTTTGTATGTCACGTGGCCAAATCTCTTAACCGGGTCAGATCTTTGGGTAAGCGGTTCGTGGGGGTCATCCCCTTCGGCCGGAGTCCAGTCCCAAAGGGACTGTGCTTGGCTGTGACTCCGATTCCATCTAGATCATTCACCTCTGTGACCCGTTGTCCACATTATCTTCAACGATGAATTCATAATTTCCACACGATCTTATCAAGCCCTGTTTTGTGGGGACTTTGTGCCTAATCAATGAAACGCCTAAAAGGGGCTAGAACTCCTCTCGCCGCCACCATTTTACAGAGGACTCCCCATCCAACCAATGTTCTATTTAAGAGATCCTAAACGATCTTGGGGTCAAAGGAAACATTTCCCCTCTCTCAATTTCTCCACTCGCACCTAGAACTAGCACAACCTACTCAGTTTGCTTCTCCAGCCACTGTCTGCTAGCCATAGTGTCTCTGCCTTCTGTAGAGCAATTAAATATTTGGTAAGGATCTAAGGACCCTACTCTTTCTTTTTCCATTGTTACTTTGGCCTACTTTTTCCCCGATCGTCTCAACCAGTAGCTCGCCGTCTGTTTTCTGCCGGCGTTCACCCTCTGGGTAGTCCAGTGGAACATTAGCCAAGGAGTTGGTGGCTTTGGCTTTGACTCCCTCCAGTGGTTGTTTTATGACATGTTTGGGTACTCGAATGCTTTGTTGAGATGGCCTTTGAACCCTGCGAGTTAATGCTCTGTTGTGCTTCAGATGTAATGGAAATCATGGTGTTTTGGGCATCGTAGGTTCCTCATATTCGCTCATCGGGTTCGTACGACAATGTGGATAGATGTGAGCTCCTTGGTTTTCACCGGTATGTATGGCTCTATGAACTGGATCTTCGACCAAATCCCCTTGGCGTTAAGCTTCGTCTTCCCCCTAGAAGAAGAAGAAACGAGGCATTTGTTTTCCAGTCTTGCCCTTCTCTTGATTTTTGTTTCTCGCACTCCTATAAGGGTAAAGGATGTATTTTGTTCGCCTGATCAACGTTTGACCACAACCTCGTTTTGGGAGGCCCTTGTCAGTGCTCGGTTCTGATTGGACCAACTGGACAAAGGGTCCCGCCTTTGGATAACGATGTGGCTTTTATCTGATTTCTAGTTGGTCAGAATTTGGAAATTTGCATTAAACCATAGGGGTATCACTAAAACACCCAAAAATACTCGTTGGAAAGCTTTTCAATAAGGAAGTCAAATTTCAGCTTTTCAAACCCTAATTCAGTCATCTTTGACCATGTTTCTCTAAAGTACCCAAATTAGGGTTTAGGATATACTTAAGATGATAATTAATATAAATCATGCTAATTTCAGGAACCTAGGACTTGAACCAGGATCAGGGATACTAAGTTAGTATCTACCTTACTCCAGGTAAGCGGGCCATGCCATTATGCATATTTATCTCGAATGAATTGCTTGTTATGTATGATTGAGGATTATGCATTAAATTTTCAAGTTCATGAATGCAATTAAGATAATGATGATGCCTTAGATTTTATTATTGCAAGCTGTTTGATATAATTATAATGTCCTATGCTTATCACTGATGCTCATTAGTCTAATGCTATGATTACGTAATGATTAAGAAATTGAAGGAAGACTTATGTAAATCATGTAATGTTAATGTCAAGATTAAGAGGGAGAAATCCCATGATGATTAAGATAATGCACTAATGTTGTAAATTGTTCCTCTTTATATTATTTTGTCTTTATGGCATTGATGAGCACTTTGGTTCGGCTAATATGAGCCTTAACCGGTCTGATGAGCACTTTGGTGCAATTATTAGATGAGGACAATTTACATTGATGGCTAGATAAAAACAATGATGTTAATGATAAGTTAAGGGAATTAAGTTACTTATTATATGTTTCTTACAATGATGGACCTTTATGGTCATTATGGGCTTCCTAGTAATGATGGGCGTTCTGAGCATGATGTGCCCCATGGGGCAGTGATGGAGAGAACACATATAGTAATGTTTCTTAATTCATTGATGAAATAAAATCTAAAGCGTAATGACAATTTTTAATGTTAAATCATGTCAAGTATATTTCAGTTGAAGTATATTCTTACTTTCAGTTCTTATAACATGCATAATGTCGCTTACTTATGTTGTTGCTTTGTTTCGCATGATCAAGGAGATGTCCCTAGATCAAGGAGAAAGAGGGAATTGAAGCGAGAATTCAAGTGTAGCTGATCGGGATACTTTAGCTTGGTGGGGTGTCATCTACCACTTAGTAGATCCTTTAGTCTAGTTTATTATTCCATGTTTTAGATTTGCTTAGTTTATATGTATTAGGCTTGAGATCAAGATGAGACAACTTATATTTCCCTTTTTATGAACAATGTATGAATCTATTTTTGATTAAATGCATGGTGTTTCATTTATCTTATGGCAATAATTATCATGTTTTGTGACGTTCTTCCGAGCTGAGCTACCCATGTTATGGGAAACATAGGGTTTGCTTCTGCTGACTGATATATGTGCTTGGAGCGGCGTTACAATGGATAAGGTAATGATCCATCAATAAAAAAATTACAATATAAATTTTAACTTATTTCTATATATGAAATGATTACAAATGTTTTACAGCCATTTATATATCGAGGTCATAAACTTTGATGTAAGGAATGTTTGATTCTTAGTTCCTTCAGTTGCTAGTCAAGTGGAGACACATATTGAGGATGTGAATGAGTACGTCTCTACCGCATTCAAATATTTTGTTAGTGTGGTAAAGGAAATATTCTAATCCTTTTAACGTCTAGTAAGTATTATTATTCAATATAATTTTAATATTGACTAAATTTCTTTATTTTAATGTTTGTTTTATTCTTACTCAGATCTGGACATTCGGAATTAGTGGTGGTTGTCCCAAAATTGATGACTTTTTATTATCTTGACCCAATGAGAAAAACAACAAGGGGCCACAAACTGAAATTGCCAACTATGGAGTAAGCATAAATTTAGTCTCTACAACATCAATTGTTATGCTTCAACATGATATTTCTACTTAGAATTTCTATTTTGACAACTATCTTAATCATTTAGTTGATAGGGGTATAAAGGCTTTTCGTGAAGGTGGAGGACGAATACCCACACAATTAAAGACATTGAATTTGAAAAATGTCAAGGTAACTACTTTGACGGCTTAGTCTTATATGTGCAACTCTTATAGTAATGTATTAATGTAAAATCTTATATGTCAACTCTTATTGTCTTATCTCAACTCTATTTATAGTAGTTTACTAACATTAAGTATAATTATTTATTTGTAATATCCTATAAAAAATAACGACTGGGCTTGTGGCTACTATGTAATGAAATATATGCAAGCTATTGTCAAAAGAGCATCACATGACATTCAGACTATAGATCAGGCAATAAAGAAATAACACCATAAATTTACAAGTGAGATGTAATCATTTTATAAAATATTAGCATGTGCATTTTCTATTGTAGATCTTTACAACTCAGCCTTACACACCTGATGATTTAAATAAATTCTGAGAAGAGTGGTCATATGTTTTTCTAAATGAAGTCACTATTACATTGGATTGAATGCATAGCTTCATTTATGTATGTAGTTTTGAAACTCTTTCAAATTTACTTTTGTATCTGACATAAAAACTCTTTCAAATTTAATATCATCTTATACTTGCAATCTATCATTTTGTGAATGTTAGTATGTGCTATGTGTATGAATATGTCTCAACTAAATATGTGAATTATTGTTGTTATGAATGTGTGTGGTTTGGAAATTGATACATCAATTCAAAAAGGATTGGACATAAAAGCTAGCAAATGGCTTTGGAATGAATTTTCGGCTTGCATCATTGCATTTGCATGTCTACTTTCTATTACAGGTTTTGAACTTGTAAAGCAGATTTCTGTTCTGTAGGTTTTTGTTCTGAAGAGTTTTGTTCTGCAGAATATTTCTATAAAAAATGTAAACTATAGCGTCAGTATTTAAAATAACCGATCTTATAGACCTACTGGGCCGATTTTTAAAAATAAATGAACTAATAGCCTCAATGAAAATTTCTTCAGATCTTTGTACCACTGTTGGGTTGGTTTTCTTCATATAACTGACCTTGTAGACCTCTAGGGTTGGCTTTTAAAAATATCTGACCTTAAAGACTGAAGGATCAAATTCATTGGGTCTATTGGGTCGGTTTGTACATATGACCGACCTTAAAGACCTCAAGGGTCGATTTTTTAAAATATCTATCCTAACAAACTCAATGCCTTTGTATGACTATAGAGTCAGTTTTTAATAAATATCCAACCATACAACATCTAGGAATCACTATTTTTGGGGGTCTATTGGGTCAGTTTTTACATATAACCGACATTAGAGACATTTAGGGTCGGTTATTTGTAAATACCCGACCTTAGAGACAACAATATCATCTTGTAAATAACTAACCTATAGAGTCATTTTTTTAAATATCTGACCGTACAGACTGGGTTAGGGTCTGTTTTATAAAATAACCGACCTTATAGCCTTTAGAAATCAGTGTTTTTGGGAGTCTATTGGGTCATTTTTTACATATGCCCAACCTTAGAAACCTTTAGGGTCGGTTATTTGTAAATAATTGACCTTAGAGACAATGATATCAGTAGCTCATTTTTTGTAAATAATCAACCTCTAGAGTCAGATTTTTTAAATATAACCAACCTTAGACCTCTACGGTTAGCATGTTAGTTTTTGTACCCACTTCTAGATCAATTTTCCAAATATAACCGACCTTATATACTTCTAGGGTCGGATTGTTTGTATATAACCGACCTTACAAACATCAGGGCCAGCATGTCATTTGTACCTTTTTTGGGTCAGTTTTATTTTGATATAGGTGACGCAGCAGTGCAACTATTGCCTCGGTTTTTAGTTTGTGCTAACCTGACACTTCCTTTCTAAGGTCGGTTTTCTTTGGTTTAAAAACTGACCCTATAGAGAAAATTCTATAGCGACGACCACTTAGGCATCAGTTAAAATGTGATGCTAAAGGCTTAAAAAAACTGACCCTACAGACCATTATTGTACTAGTGTTAGCACATCATGCCACTCGGGTGCCACATCTATCATCCAAGAATTGAATATGGTTAGGACTTGTATGCAATGTTAGTAGATTAAACCAGCTCATGATTGCTTCTTAGTTATAATTATATCTCTTTCTTTCTTTTTGTTTCTAATCCCCTTTGTGTCCTTCAATACTATATAGATCAACAACAATAAGAAATAGATCGGTTAAAACTATCGATTTTATCTTTTCTCTTTTTTTATACAATGATGATGAAATTAACTTTATATGTGTCAGGGTTCTGTTTGCAGTGCTAGAGGAAGTGCTAATTGTGCATATTTTTTCTCATGATTTTTGTATATTCCATATACTTTTATTCCTATCTTTATGTAAAATATGAATATGTCATTCATTCTGATAATTATTTTTTGGATCCATATTGTCATTTATTTTGAACTATGATAAGGTCATCCACAATCTTCTCTAATAGCTTGAGGAACTCCAAATCTATAAATGATTCGTGCAATTGATCCACCAAACTCATTTCCAGATTAACATTAGCATATTCATATCATCCACCAATGTATATGATTCAAAACACTACATTTAGGAAGAATTAAGAAAAATTAACATTAAATGTCACGAAGTTCAACAAGTCTTTTTACTCTTAACATAGACTGGAGTAACTTGCAATTTTTCATTGGTTGCAGGACGAACGAAGTTTGTATTATATATTCAATTAGTAATGTTTAGGCATTTATGGTGGATTGAATTAGTAGATTGGTTTCAAGTAGTTTATTCCAAATCTCATGAGTCCTTACATGCCTCCTTGGAATGCAAATAGAATAGATGGATTATAGCTAGGGGATTGTGAAAAAAAGTAGGTGACATGGATGTTTCTGCTATCCTTTCCCCAAAAAAATTAAACATAAGTAATGCAAGAATCAGTTGTAAATTAATTTTTCCATCTCATTCTTCAACTTTTTTTCTTCTAATGGTAGTCTATGAAGAAACATTTTGTAAAAAAATATAGATGGGTGGCAACAATGGTGATCAAAACAAATGAAGATGGAGTAGCAGGTGAGGTGGTCTTACGGAACACAATGAAGGATGTCTTCCTCTTCTTTATCTTTTCAGATACAAATATGCCAAAAGATCCACCAAAAAATTAATGAAAATAGGAAGAAGAGTTCATTCCTAAAACTCTTTAATTTTAGAATATTCATACATGTAGGTTAACTTTTAATCGTTTCTAAGACACATGTAGGTTTACTTTTAGTGGCGTTTTGGATACCTTACAAGTGTAGGAATGCATACATCATTTGTGGAGATTGTCTAATATGTCTGATCTTATAATATGTTTAATTATTATTTGAGTTGATCATGGTATTTAGATATATCATGTTTAGTTTTATGTCTCCTATGTTAAGAATCATTTTGTGGTTGGTAAGACCTAATCAAATTTAGATTCCTAGATAAAATACCATTTACCATGAGGTGGATAAGGTGTGCTACATCTCGTCTCTACCTTTGATGAATGAAATCAGATATACATTAACGTACATAATAAAAGTTCTCTTTTCCATCTATCAAGTTAACATTCATTTAAGCATGTATACAAGAGACTATTAGTTAAAACCTAAAGGAGTCACATTTTATGATTTTCTAATATGATTTGTAAAGTAAGAGAAAGTATTGAGTTATAAAACTTATATATGGTTGTTGATCTTAGATTTTGACCAAGTAGGAAAAAAATGAAATTGAAGAACTCCAATAAAACTTGGGTTTGCATATACTTTACTTGAAATCATAATTAAGTTCAACTAATATTAAATGTGTATAGAACATGGTATGGTATTTTCTATTTTAAATCAAGGGTATAAATACCAAAAAACTTAAGATTTTATAATAGAAGAAAATGTAATGATTTGAACTCTTATTGAAAAAAAATATTCTTACTAGTTATCAACACATTGAACTACTATCACACATTAAAAATTATTAAAGAGAATAATGTATACTATGGTTCTTGATGATGCTTATTTTTTAAGCTTGAATAATATTCCAAAAAGCTTTCACTATATATTACATGTTTTATATAGATTTCCTAGAATTGGGTGGGATTTTCAAAATCTATTACAATGTGATATAAACTATAATTTTTTTCATATTTTAAAATATATTAATGAGTCATGTACCTAAATGGCGATACCTAACCCTCCATGTCCCAAAATCCTTGTGTAGGAACAAAAATATCGATAATGTAACAACCTAAAATAATAAAAAAAATAAAATAAATGTAGATGATTAAGAAATAAAAAAAATAAGAATTCACTTAAATTTAAGTACGTACATGGCATAGAAAGGAAACATTGACTATGTACACTATTTTCATGACTTCACTGACTCGCTTAGAGTATGACTAATAAGATATAAAGCAGTCAACAAAAATATGCAATCATTGATTTTTATATATGTATTTATGTGGTTATATAACGTTATATGGTTTTTTTACATGGGAATATAATATTTGAAGTTCACATCTGACTTACAGATAAATGTAGATATAGGGATGATAGTCTAGATTTTTTAGGTTCTTTTGATTACATATTCAATGAAATTATTCTAATAAGTGGCACTGTAAATCAGAAAAACATAGCATTAAAGTTTAGTTCTAGAATCTTATAAAAGGGATACCATTGTGTCAGACGTAACATGAAAGGAATACAAAAGGTGAATTGATACAACTTTCCATGATTCAAAACATTTTACTATTGTAATAAAAAAATGGAATTCTATATTTGTTTGATTGTTTTATTTGTCCCCATAAGAATAACGACTAACTAGGAAACATTAAATTAACAGTTGTATGTTTTATATATACTAATTGGGATTATCATATAATCTAAAATATTTCCATCTTCTTAAATAAGATGAAAGTACATTCAAATTCCACTTCTTATACTCACTTCATTATCTTTCTTCTAATGTCAATGGTTGAGGGACATTGGCAATCTTCCACCTTCCTAATAGGAAAGACAACAAGTAGAAACAATGGTTAGGGTGAGTAGCAAATCAATATAATATGTAGCTATGTGAGTTGGGTGTGTGAAGTTATTGGCACAAACTTATTTTGTCCACACTATCCAAGTAAATCACTTCAATCACATGATTATGGTTACGGACGAATTGTTCGACATCAAAATTTAATGTCAAACTTTAAAGCATAAGATGGCTTATGTTGACGAGGTCATGACTAATTTGTATGTGAAATGACCTCAAACTTACATATGATATTGTAGTGATATTTCTATTTTCTTGATTCTAAATTTGAAACAATTTTGATGATTTAGTATGGTTGATGTATATATTATGTATGTTGCAAGATATTTTTAATAAATTAATTCAAAACACAATTCTATTTTAGAGCACCACTAATTTGTGATTAAAAAAATTGGCATTAAAAATCATGAGAGTTTCAAATTTGATAAAGTGAAGAAAAACACAAATTGTTATTGAACTTCCAACCTTGTATAATAGGTTGTGTTTATAAGAAATTTAGTGCCACATTCAAAAAATAATTAAAGGTTATGGTTGATAAAAATAAATGAACACCTATCAATAATTACATATTTTCTTTAATATTTTCATATCATGCATAGAAGAAGCCAAATTAGGTGTATCATACCAACACTAATGTACCAGATTGCATGATAACTCCACAATGAGGTGTGTTCTGGTGAGAGTACTACTAGAATGTGTGATCTCCCCGCAAAGTGAAGAAACAAAATTTTGATAACATGTCAATAGATAAATGATATATTGATTAACATTGAAGACATGGTTTTAAAACTAACTAAATATTAACTCAACTGTAACATTTATCAAAGATATATGACTAAGAAACATACATTAACTATATCATTTTAGAATTGTTTCTTTGAATTTCAAAATTTCCTTAGATTATATAATAGTATCACTCACCTTGTGGAAAGGTTTGGTGCAATATGTCTATAAAACTATGGAAGTTTTGTTTTATAAAATGATTGTTCTATCAAATTTAGTGGAAGAAAACCCTATAATTTGTAATATATAAATTTTTTTATATGGGACTTTAACATTTTAGTTAAATTTATAGGTGGTGGAGTTAATAGTCACAACTATTACACTAATTCCAATTATTTTTTCATGTAATGTAGCAAGTAAACTTAAAAAGTAACTATCATATATTCCTCTCTCTACTTTTTTTCGACAAGTTCTTAATTTCCTTCCACATTATAAATATCAAATGTATTGTATAGGTGTGCTAATAATGATGCATAAAATTTCCTTGAGTAGAGGCAAATATCCACAATTCAACTTTCAAATATAGTAATAGGGAGAAAAAAGTGAGTTCATTGATCAAGTTTGGTTTTGAAAAGTAACATGTATTATGAACACTTTGACCATTTCTCAATTTGTGTATTTTATCCTTGCGCAGGGTCATGCTAATCTTTTATACATCATTACATTTTTTCCGTATGTCTCTGAAGAGACTATATTATGGATACTTGATAACAAAATCCACATACGTATATTTTAATATGTATAAATGGATCCATCCGGAATCCTAGACATGGACCGTTCCCATCTTGCACAATAAATGCCAAGTATAATCTAGAAAGTTTTTCCGTAATAGAAAAAACTCAAGACACTTGTGATACTAGAATATGCAACACACATTCAATTTAATAAAATTTTCAACCACATAGCGGCATTCACTTTGAAAAATTGTGAATACATTTATTTTAGTTTTGGGTTCTAAATGAGAAGTAAATTTCCTATTTATCCATCACCCGTAATCTACATGATATGATAAGAATAATACTTTTTCCCACTACTCGTTTACCATTACATATATATCTACATCTTGATAGGATAGGGAAATGGGACACGTCTTATCCTACCCGTTTCACATGATACCATCAGTATAATGTTGAATAAAAATATTTGCTTCTTACAATTAAACTTCATAAAACTCAATATGTTCCACCATTTCTTGCTTCATATTGGTTATTATTTGATTCCATGAACTCGATTAATTAATTGGTATCTCATTAAAGTTTTTATAACAAGATATTTTACAACAAAATTGAGTTCCTTATGAAATTTTGCACACTGATATATAGGGAAGACCTATTTTCTATGTAAACGTTGGTTATCTTGGGTGATATACCACATCAAACATAAAATATTATAATTAATAATTATTTTTAGGAGTGTAATGTTTGAAGTAGAAATATCATAGTGAGTTACCATTCAAAATATTTAATATCTATGTGTTTCTTTCTATACACATTTCACCAATTACGCTAGTCATTTACCATGCAAGTGAATAGGTTTAGAAAAGGGTAAGGAAAGGTCAATTATTGTACATGTTACCCAAAACTTTGACACGGGTAAAGGAATGGATACGCATGTACACTAAACTAACCCATACAAAGCCTTAGCAATCATATTTTTAGTATCATAAGAAATAATTTAAAGGTATATACTAATAAATTTGTCAATACGATGAATACTACTATTCAATGAGACAAAATGGAGCACACCTATTTAGATTTTGTTATTCAACTTCAAATTAAAACAAAGACTAAACATCAATGTTTACTTGTCAAGGTTGTTATCCATGCTAGTATTAGTACAAAAATATCAACAAGGTTGTTATAGAAGAAGTTGAGAACCCACTATATTATGTAAAGAAAGTAGTTATAGATGTATGGCATATGATGGGAGGAATTTGATCATGACCAACCAAAAATAGTATATATATTAAATATGTGAATATGATAGAAACAAATAAAATATAAGAAGATCAAGAAATAATATTTCGATATATAGAATTGATTGAAAATTTCAACTGCATATTTTAAAGAGCTCTTGTAAAATGACGTCTACCACCGTGATGTGATTCATAATATATACATTGTATTAGTTTAATTTAAGTGTCACGCGTAACACGTGTGCATATATTAGTACATACTTAAATGTGGATGTTCAACTTCTAAGTCACTATAGTTGTGATGTGAGTTTTATAACAAATAGGTGAGACGTGAAAATCCACTCTACCATAGAAATTGATAGTCTATATTGTACAAAGTGAACTAGTGTTATCCAATGACAGTCTCCATTATATAAACTAAGCCGAGAAGCATAAGTATGAATAATTGAGTGGTATTCTCCTAAGCACATTACTAACAACATATGTGTTTATGTCAGCACAAGGAGTCATCAAACGTGCAACGCAAAGCATCATTGTGGTGATTGGTCCAAGATCTTTTCAAACGATAAGGTATGGTGCCCTAGGAATATTTGTAGGAGTTGTGCATCTTAAATGATCTGAGAAAAAATACATAAGACATAATTAGTGAGTAAGGAAACATGACATTCTATAAGGATGAGAAGAAAATCTGTCAGCTTTGGTCTACAGTAGTTTGTATATATCAAGCCAAGTGAATTTAAAATTTTAGTGATGAGAGCATATGAAGTAGTTAAAGATTCTCTTATGATTATTGGCGTATATGAGACAATTTGATCCCTCATGGGACAAATTGATAAATTTAAATTACCACTAGGAATCCAACATTTTCTATAGAAAATGTCGTTGAGGTGAAATCATTACTTAATTAGATTATCTAAGCACCTAAGGATCAAAGCAAATTTATGAAACTTTTCGTCCATATTCAAACAAAAAACTAAGAACATTTGACAAAACCTCACAAGGTGGAGAAAAGATATACTTGGTCACATTCATCAAAGCATCAAACATCTTGAGAAATGTTCTTTAGAGATGGAAGTCATTCTTCAAAAAGGATTTGTTAATTACCTTAAAATTAGATACTAGAAAAATAAAAATGACAAGAATGTGATTTAACAAAGAGGAAGTCATTTTGAATAAAAATGACTAGTGACTCCAATATGGTGATCTGAACACTAATTCCTTTCAACAACACATAAAATAAACTAAGAAATAAAATGAGATTGTAAGTTCAATGGTCAACAAAATCACTCACTTTCAACTACAATTTGCAAAAAAATCATTGATTACTTTCTTAAATGTTTTGATTATGGTTGGTGTTCCTCCATATACTCTAACATGTATTGGGCATTGTTTGCATTGATAGTCTCTATGACCCAAACTTAATAACTACCCAATTTTTGAACTTGAGATTCGCACTACTATTGCCCATCATTAGGCAATATAAACAACACGGTCATAATGGGATTCTCCTCTTTTGTCTAGCAGAGTTGTTGGGATTCGGAATTTTTTATTTTGGATTCCTCCGTGCCCTCTGTAATGTCATTGGTTTTAAATTATACTTCGGGATTATTGTACTACACATATTGCACTTATCATGGGTCTAAAGCTCCCAAAGAGATAAAAAAACTTCATGACCTTTTATCTTGTGAGTTTAACCTGAAAATTCACATTCATATACCTTATGAATAGTATTCAAATAAATACTGACTCCCTCATTTTCATGAACAAAAAAGTTATTTTAAATGTAAAAATCCAGGATTTCTACATCCTTGCACATGAAGATTACCCACAATGCCTCAAGAATGGTTTACTTAAACTACAATTTATGTGTATAATATTTATTGACTCCATACCATGCAATTGGACTAAAAAAGAAAAGAAGAGAAAAGATTGATTTTTCATAATTTATTAATTCAAAAGCATTTCTCAGCAATCGTTTTTAGTTCATCATATGCTTGAAACTTTGGGTGCCTATTAATCTAACATTATGATGCTTCACAACATTAACTAGGCTTTTATCCTTTATTGTCATAAGGGCCTCTCTTTCTCACATACCCAAGATGTAAGATTACAACATATCCAATTCCTTCTCTATTAATGACAAACCCTTTGATTTCTCTAAAACCTTGGACTCATGAAGGGTGATGGTTTCTCCCCTTGTATCATAATTGTAGCCATTTCCATTCTTAATCAAAATTTTGAACTTGTTTTTGAAAGCAACATAATTCATTATTGAAATATTCAAGGATTTCACAAAACCTTCTCTTTATTTTTTTAATTAAATCATTATCCTTTTCAAGGGCTCTATCACAAATAGCATCAATATTAAATTCATCATGGCATCTTTGAAGAACTTTCTAGTGCGATGTTAAGATCTACATGCTCAACTTTGCAAGCCACATTTTGTGTTTCCCAACCAACAAATCTCCATCTAATGTATGGACTCCCTTGACCCCCTATAGTTTCATATATATATATATATTATATATCACTTGACTACTAATAAATTAAGATGGTATTAAATGGTTAGCCTATTAAACCCCTATAATAGATGGGAAAGCACTTGCAATAATTTTCTTCTCTTAGATATGCCTCATATTACTGAGCCATGCCTATCTGTTGGAGCAAATTGGATGAGATCGATTACTTCAACTCTTTTTAGAAGGGAAAAGATTGGTGTAGACGAAGAGAAAGTGAGAATGTCCCTCTCTTGAAGACATATATTGACCACAACAATCTTACATGAGATTTTCCTTGAGGTTTTTTTTTGTAAATTTGAAACCCAAGTTATATCTTAGAATTTCATTTTCCAACGATAACCCTAGGTGGTTGGGATGTCATAGACATAGAACTCATACTACATGATTTAGTTTTAAAACCCTTGCATCCATTTGATATAATGATGTAGATGTATATATTGGTATTGTAATATAATTAAATTATCCCAATAAGCAACAATGAAGATGAAATGTTGAATTTATTATGATCCACTTTGGACCTACATCATTGTGCATTTTCATAAATCTAAAATTAACAAGATTTTCTCTCCAAAGATACACAATGTAACAAGAAAATGAAAGATGGATTGTTCCTAGGTGCAATCCTAAAGTTAATGAAGTCAATACTCATATGCCTGTTATCTCTCTCTCTCTCTTGTGTAGGGGGGGTCAGGTGATGAATTATTCATCCAACCTCTTCTTGTAGGCAAGGAAACCACATTACAAAATCTAGGGTTACTTATAAAATGAAAGATAGCAGTGTTGACTCAAGGTCAATTAGGTCAATGTTGACTCACGTCTAAATTGACTAAACCCGTATTTTGATGATGACTAACCATTCCACATATTGGTGTCTAATGCTTCTACTTGAGTAATTTCAGATTAGGTATAGACACACTCCAATTGCCCTAACTTGTGCATATCAAATTGGAGAAAAGACAAGTCAAAGTCATACAAGTGCACGTTTTTGTAATATGATGTATATCCATTAGAATCATGTTGTAAATCACTTGTAATGATTCTATGACTTGTAATTAAGCTTAGAAAAATATCAGGAACACTTAGATCGAATTTTAGAGCACTTTTAATGCAACTTTGAAAATCAATTACAGGCACTTGATCGGTCCAGTTTCCCACCCTAAAACTCGACCGATCCACCTTGGTTGATTTTCTGAAGATTGCATCGGTCGAGTTGTGCACTTACAGAACTCGACCGATTGGGTAGTGGGCCATTTCCTGTTGAAATGGTCGGTCGAGTTTCCTCAGGACAAACTTGACCGATCCTTTGAACATCGGTTTGTCTGCTACTTGATCGGTCGAGTTACACATATAGAAACTCGACTGAATGCACTGTACGGAAAAGTGCAGAAAAGTGTTTCTAGCCGTTGTGGAGTTGCAACAAGTGAAAATAGATTCGTTGCAAGCAACAAAATGGCTAGTTTTCGTTCACAAGTGTTCCCAAAGGTTAAGAGGCATCCCCAACTATAAATAGGACCCCTTAGGCTTCATTCCAAGGTTGAGCATTCATTGCAAACTCCTTGTGAGGTTCCTATTTTATAGTTGAGTGCTTCCTACAGCCTCCTCTCTCTCTCTAAGCTTAATCACTTGCTACATCCATTAGAGTGAGTAGGAAATCTGTAAGAGAGCTAGTCCTATTTGTATATCTTGTGAGGCTCTCACTTCCACCACCTCCACTTCTCTCTTTTGCTACCTTGAAGATGAAGGTTCTCTCTCTTGTCCAAGAGAGGTGAAGAATAACAAGGGAAGGAGTCCCTTGGTGAAGATCAAGGCCGAAGACTTGGAGCTAGAGTGGGTAAGCCCTTGGAGAAGGCAGAAGACTCAAGCTCAAGTGGGTAAGTCCTTGGTGGAAAGCTTCTCCGAGTGAAGGTGAAGTCAAAGGCGGAAGATCCAAGAAGAGTGGGTAAGTCCTTGGAGAAGGCCGAAGACTCTTGCAAAGTGGGTAAGTCCTTGGTAAGGTTGAAGACTCTTTTGTATTGGATAGGTAAGTCCTTTGTTGGTCTTGTATTGTAAGTATTATAAGTGAATATAAGAGTGCAATTGTTTGAAGTCCTATAGGTTGACCTCTCTAGGCAAGTGGACTGACACACTTCTAGTTTGAAGTGTGGAACCACTCTAAATAGCTTGTCTATTTGGTGCATGTTCAATCTCTCTCATCCTTGCTATGCATGATTTAGTTGCACTCAAATTGCCTATTTAGCAACCTTATCTTGTCATATATTTTGAAGGTTTAATGAGTTTTGTTTAAGTGCTTTCAACTCTATTCACCCCCCTCTAGAGCATCTAATCACCCATCTAGGATCCAACAAGTGGTATCAGAGCGGGTCTTCTCCAAGCATACTTCAACAAGTAGGAGAAGATGGGTGACTACCTAGGAGGGAGACTCTCGACTAGCCTTCCAATCTTTGATGGGAGCAACTTCCTCTATTGGAGAATAAGACTTCAATTCTACATCCAAGGATCAAGTCTCGATATGTAGCAAATGGTGAACAACCCATTCATTCTACCAAAGACAAATATTGAAGAATGGGATGAAGCCACCTTGATGAAAGCAACCTTGAATGCAAGAGCCATGCACATCCTTTATGCCTCCATGACCCCCACCGAGTTCAACCGGATTTCCTCTTATGAGACGGCCTATGAGGTATGGAGAAAGCTTTGCATCACTTATGAAGGGACAGATCAAGTGAAGGAAAGAAAGAGCCATGCACATCCTTTATTCCTCCATGACCCCCACCGAGTTCAACCGGATTTCCTCTTGTGAGACGGCCTATGAGGTATGGAGAAAGCTTTGCATCACTTATGAAGGGACAGATCAAGTGAAGGAAAGCAAAGTCTACATGCTCAAAGGGTTGTTGGAGAACTTCAAGATGGGAAAGGAGGAGAGCATAGCCAACATGTACTCAAGGACCAACACCATCTTAAATGGTCTTGTTGTTCTAGGACATCCTTTGTCTAGTGGAGAGATCAACTCAAATATCCTTAGAACTCTCCCCAAGAGATGGGAATCCAAAGTGACTTCTATTGAAGAAGCAAGGTATCTTAGGGATATTCCTATTGAAGAGCTCATTGGAAATCTACAAGCACATGAAGCCACACTTGACAAGAGGGAGGAAGTAGAAAGACTAGAGAAGAAAGAGCTAAAGAGAATGAAGAAGGCTGAAATAAAGGCTCAAATTGAAGCTATCATGGAAAAAGTCTCTCCATCCTCTCAAGCTAAAGAAGATTCCATGTACTCCAAGGGTAGACTCTACAAAGTCAAGTCCTCCTCCATCCGGTGCTTCACATATGGAAAGAAGGGTCACTACAAGGAAGATTTCCCACAAGGCAAAAAGATCCATCTTCACAAGAAGACTTGCCAATCAAGCTCAAGTGGCTCCTCCAACTCAAGCTCAAGTGAAGATTCATGTGAAGGATCAAGCTCAAGCTCTAGTGATGAAGGAGAATGCCATTTTGCTCTTGTAGCATCAACAAGTGAAGACTCAAGTGAGGTAAATCTAGACTCTTTAGATAAAGAATCTTTAATTGCTATTATTCATGATATTTGTGCCTCTTTTAAGTCTTCTAAAAGGAAAAAGAAAAAGCTTGCTAAAATTGTTGATAATTTGCATATAGAACTAGATGATCTTGAATATACTAATTCTTGCTTGCTTAATGATAAAAATGATTGTCTTAGCCAAGTAGACTCTCTTAAACTTGAAAATGCTAGTTTACTTGATAAGATTAAATTTCTAGAAGCTCAACCTCTTATGCCTAGTTCTAATGAAGAGCATACGTTAATTATTGATTATCTCATGCATGATATTGATATTCTTAAATCTGAAAACAAGGACAAAGATTTTGTCTTGCATGAATTAGAAATAAAAAATGCCTCCTTGCTTTCTAAAATCAATGGGCATGAATCTTGTTCTAGTTCTACTAATAGAGAGAATGATGTTGCTGCTCTTCATATTGATAGAGATTCTTATTCAACTAAATCTCTTTGCTTAGAAAATGATCTTTTACATGCTAGAGATAATGTTAATCAATTGTCTTCTACTATTGCTTCTCTTAAGCATGAAAATGATAGTTTGAGATCTTCTTTGCAAAGATTCTTAGTTGGTAAAAAGAATCTTAATCAAATCCTAGACCATACTACTAAACAAATTGGTAGACATGGTTTAGGGTATGATAGTAGTCAAGGGAACAACAAAGATAAAGGACCTCCAATATTCCATGAAGAATCCTCTAGTTCCAAGACTATGGGCACATGCAACTATTGCAATGAATTAGGTCATTATTCTACTTGTTGTCCTTTTAGGAAAGCACCCAAAAGCAATAGGATTTGGGTTGCTAAGCTAACTCCTCCGGACCCAAAAACATGATTGGGGACCATTTCATTTTTCTTCTTGTAGGTACTTGCAAATGGATTGACTTGAGCTATTGAATTGTAAATTGACTTCTCAATCCACATGAAAGAAGAAAGGTGAGATGTGTAGAGGGTGACAACAAGCGAAAAAGCAATGGTAAGGACAAAGGTAATGGTTTTATTGCTGGTACCCATTTCTAACTTGTTTTGTCAAGTTAGTGTGCACTATACATATGGTTTTTGAGTCAAAAGTGGCATTTTGTGATTCTCTTCACACTCTTGCTCAAAAACTATTTCTAATGCTTCTATAGTGCATTACTAACTTGCCTAGACATGTTTGGATATGATTTGTATTTTTTGCATGCCTTTAAATATGTTTTTATAAAATAGGTGTGCTTGTTGACAGCTGCTCTGTCGGTCGAGTTTTCCCTATTGAAACTCGACCGATAGGCACTAAGAGTGTTTCCAACAGCTGTCATCGGTCGAGTTGTCCATGCACAGAACTCGACCGATAACACTGTGCACAGAATACACAATTGGCTTATTGGATGAGAATTTCTCTCTAAACTAGATTTTCTCAACCAATAGCCTTATTCTTTGGCACTCCCTTGGTACCTTTATATATGCATATTGCCATGTTGTAAATTGCCTATCTTGCTTACAACTCTATCTCTCTAATTGATCTAAATTGGTATATCTATATCTTGCAATTACTTGCTTTGAGTTGTTTTGCAGGTTTTGATGATGATCTCTTTGGATCTATTGGTTGTGTCTTAAATTGCTTCCGTTGTGCTCTAACTTGCTACATCTATCCAGGTGTATATCTTGTTTTAATACAACCTTGAGGTTCTTAGGGGTAATCATCTTATGGTAAGAATGCATATCTAGTGAGTTATATCCTTTCATGGTTCTAAAATTGCATATCTCTTTGTTTGGATATATCTCTACATCTACTCATAGCTTGCTTTATCTTGTGTATCTTTTGGTATCTCTTACTATGATCTAGATCCTACTAGTAGTCCTAACTTGTGATATCATCTACTAGTAGTTCACATACATGTAGTTCTAACCCTGTCAATAATTGGTATATTTGCTCATCTATATGCTATTCTTGTATCTTGTCTCATACATGCTCAAGCTTGTTCCTTGAATTGCATATCTTCTATCTTGAGCTTCTTGCATAACATTGTGATGCAGGATACATAGATCTACATGATATGTAGAAATTGGAGTATTTTTGGTTTTTATGCAGATTTTTCTCCAGTTTCATTTTTTGGTGCAAGACTAGTATTTTTCATGCTGAAACGACCTTTCTCTTTAATAAGTGATGTTTCTTATTTCTTCATAACCCCACTTTTTGAAATGACAAAGGGGGAGAAAGGTATGTTTTCTTTTAAAAGAGGAAGAAGGCATGTCTTACATGAAGAGGAGAAGCATGTTCATGAAAAGGGAGAAGGTAAAGGGAAGAATACATATATGTGTAGAACATATATGAGTAGAAGACATAGTACTCTATAAATGTTATGAAAGCTAACCATGCAGGAGAAATCGCATCAATTGAGGGGGAGTATGAAAACTCCATGTGCATCAATTGAGGGGGAACATATGAACTCCATTCTATTGAAACCCCTAGGGCTCTCCAAAGGTATGAATTTACTTAAATGCTTTCAATACATTTATGGAATGGTTTGTCATCTTCAAAAAGGGGGAGAATGTTGACTCAAGGTCAATTAGGTCAATGTTGACTCACGTCCAAATTGACTAAACCCGTGTTTTGATGATGACTAACCATTCCACATATTGGTGTCTAATGATTCTACTTGAGTAATTTCAGATTAGGTATAGACACACTCCAATTGCCCTAACTTGTGCATATAAATTGGAGAAAAGACAAGTCAAAGTCATACAAGTGCACGTTTTTGTAATATGATGCATATCCATTAGAATCATATTGTAAATCACTTGTAATGATTGTATGACTTGTAATTAAGCTTAGAAAAATATCAGGAACACTTAGATCTAATTTTAGAGCACTTTTAATGCAACTTTGAAAATCAATTACAGGCACTTGATCGGTCCAGTTTCCCACCCTGAAACTCGACCGATCCACCTTGGTTGATTTTCTGAAGATTGCATCGGTCGAGTTGTGCACTCACAGAACTCGACCGATTGGGTAGTGGGCCATTTCCTATTGAAATGGTCGGTCGAGTTTCCTCAAGACAAACTCGATCGATCCTTTGAACATCGGTTTGCCTGATACTTGATCAGTCGAGTTACACATATAGAAACTCGACCGAATGCACTGTACAGAAAAGTGTAGAAAAGTGTTTCTAGCCGTTGTGGAGTTGCAACAAGTGAAAATAGATCCGTTGCAAGCCACAAAATGGCTAGTTTTCGTTCACAAGTGTTCCCAAAGGTTAAAAGGCATCCCCAACTATAAATAGGACCCCTTGGGCTTCATTCCAAGGTTGAGCATTCATTGCAAACTCCTTGTGAGGTTCCTATTCTATAGTTGAGTGCTTCCTACAGCCTCCTCTCTCTCTCTAAGCTTAATCACTTGCTACATCCATTAGAGTGAGTAGGAAATCTGTAAGAGAGCTAGTCCTATTTGTATATCTTGTGAGGCTCTCACTTCCACTACCTCCACTTCTCTCTTTTGCTACCTTGAAGATGAAGGTTCTCTCTCTTGTCCAAGAGAGGTGAAGAAGAACAAGGGAAGGAGTCCCTTGGTGAAGATCAAGGCCGAAGACTTGGAGCTAGAGTGGGTAAGCCCTTGGAGAAGGCAGAAGACTCAAGCTCAAGTGGGTAAGTCCTTGGTGGAAAGCTTCTCCGAGTGAAGGTGAAGTCAAAGGCAGAAGATCCAAGAAGAGTGGGTAATTCCTACAAGGCCGAAGACTTGTGCAAGAGTGGGTAAGTCCTTGGAGAAGGCTGAAGACTCTTGCAAAGTGGGTAAGTCCTTGGTAAGGTTGAAGACTCTTTTGTATTGGATGGGTAAGTCCTTTGTTGGTCTTGTATTGTAAGTCTTATAAGTGAATATAAGAGTGCAATTGTTTGAAGTCCTAGAGGTTGACCTCTCTAGGCAAGTGGACTGACACACTTCTAGTTTGAAGTGTGGAACCACTCTAAATAGCTTGTCTATTTGGTGCATGTTCAATCTCTCTCATCCTTGCTATGCATGATTTATTTGCACTCAAATTGCCTATTTAGCAACCTTATCTTGTCATATATTTTGAAGGTTTAATGAGTTTTGTTTAAGTGCTTTCAGCTCTATTCACCCCCCTCTAGAGCATCTAATCACCCATCTAGGATCCAACAAGTAGTAATAGTAGAATTTTAAGGAGATTTGAAACTAATAATGCTAGAGATGCAATTGGAGTGGTAGTGTATTTACATCTACCTTCAAGGTTTGTAGGCATAATTTTTCTAGGCCTCAATATGACTTAATTTGAGTCTCTCTTATCAATTATGATATCCACTAACCTTTGTCTTCTAATTACATTTTGTATGATAGTGATGACCAAAGAAAATGTATGGGCTTCATGAGGCATGCATTTGGCTAAATCAACTACATTCATGTAATCAAATTCAATCCAGAACTTAGTAAAGTAAATTTTTGATGCCATACTTTGAACAATGTCAATAGCCAATTGTGGGCAACTAAGGGTATATTTGAAGTTCACTCTTCATCTATACTAACACTTCAAAAATATATTTCTTCAAATTTATGCCAATGTTTATCTTTATCCATCATTTAGATGGGAAAATCTAGTGATTATCATTGCTTGTATGATTTCAAATATTCCTATGGAATGCTTCTTTGATTATGTCAACTTTATTCTAACCGTATGTATTTGTTGAGATAAATTAGTCTTGATCTACCAATACACTTCATTTGGTTTTTTGGATTCATCACAGTGATGAATCCACATTCGTCATGATATTTAGTTGCCATCTTGGGCCCAATTCGACTCATTACATTCACTTTTATCCCCTAAATATTACATATTGCAATCTTGCTTATTGACTAGGGTTTTATATGAACTTCATGCAGATTATGCAGATCACGATGAGGTTGAACCTTCATCTGGGGTCCACCTTCACCTCCTCTGTTGATCTCGAGCACATCTTAATCCACCTTCATCAACGTCACCCATACATCCATCTCAACCCTCATTCAGTTTCAAACCCTACTCTATCTGACCTCTCAGACTTGGCCCTTGTGGCTTTGGCCTCTCGGTCCTGCCTACACGGTTTTATGCTTCTTTCTCCAAACAGTTTCACCCAAATGATCTTTCCCTAGCGGTCTGCCCTCTCTCGGTCTTAATACCATGAGCTTTCTACACCATCAGATCATGGATCGAAACCTCCCCTTCATATGCCCACACAGTCTTGATCCCTCACTCGGTCCTCCTCCTCACGGTCTCGCACCCTTCCCTTCCTCACAGTTTTGAGACAATGTGGAGCCTTCACGGTCTCAAGATCGTGTTGTGCATCATTCCGCCGAGACCGCGAGGACCCACAGCTATCACACCTCCATCTTCCACCTCAGCCATAGATCCCTCACCTTCCTCTTCCTCTTCTTCTTCCTACTTGCTCCCTCCACTCGACCTACAACCCTAACCTAACATGCCCCTTCCACGATCTATGGAGACCACCATCTCCATCTGCCTTCACCTCCCATCCTTCGCTCCCTCGCCTTCCTCTTCCTTCTCATCCCGACCTGCTACAAACCACACAGTGCCGCTCCTCCTCCACAAACAACCATCGCCGTCCTTCACAACACCCCCACCATGCATGCATCCCCTGCTTCCTTCCTCTTCCTCCTCATCAACAACCTGCATCCCTCACGCTCACCGCCCTCCAAGCGATCTGAAGCCCCGACAGCGCTGCTCACCACTAAAACTGTGAGGGCCGTGGAAACCGAGTGGGTGTTAGGGAGCAAAACCGTGAGAGCGTGAAGACCGTTGGGATGGAGAGACCGTGAGCATCGTGATGAACCCAGACCGCGAGAACATGTAAGTGGCATACCATGAAGACCCTCATGGTATCAAGACCATGAGGATGTTTATCGGTTTCCAAGATTGTGAATATTCTAAACTACGAAGACACCAACAATTCTCCAAGACCGAGAAGATGTTAACGGTTTCCTAAACCGTGAAGGAAGAAGTTTCCAAACCATGAGAAACTAAAATGGTCCTCCCAGATAGTGTAAAGGACTCTAACCAAAAATGTGAAGACCAATGTCCAAACCAAGTGGGACTCTACCCGAGTCTATAAATAGGACCAGTAGGGTCCACATTTAGGCATCGGATCCGGTATGCCGCCAGGCTGCCTGAACGCAGGTTCGATCCCGATCATCCCGTACATCCACGCCAAATACACATCCAAATCTTGCTCCTTCTGTTGTGAGCAAGAATGATGAGACGAGAAAGAAGGTGGAGAAGAAGATCTGCCCGGTTTGCCTTGGTGGTTCTTCCTCCTCGTCACAGATCTAGTTCGACACGACGTAGAAGACCGCATCTTCACCGAGCTACGATCATCTCCTTCACCATGTTGTCGACGAAATATTCCCTATCTCTTGTTCTTCTTGTTCCTCGCATCATGAACGAGTAGTTCCTTTTTGCTGGGGTGCGGGGACTAGCCCTACTTCCCATGCATACATGTTCTTTTGTTAAACATTCCATGGCATGTATATAACTTTTCATTTCGTTGTTAATCGTCGATGTTTGCTTGTAGTTTGATCACCTGCTTGCATTTATCTTGTTCTTTCCTATGTTGCGAGAACTTCAATATGTTGGTTTGAATGTCGATTAATGTGGTTGACTCCCTGACTAGAAAAAGAATGGGATTTCTTGAGGTTGTAAGTGTATGATCCATGAGGGGACGACCCATATAGCCCACGGTGATTGTTATGTGTGCCTAAAAATCCTAACATAGGGCCACAACTTTAGTTCAATATCTGTACCTTCATAATCGTAAGTGCATGATCCCGATGGCGACGAGAAATCTGATGCCTAAGGTGATGCTTACGCGAACCTAAACATCTTTCTGGGAGGGTTCACAACAGTTCTATTTGGATAGTTAGAGCTTGTCTGGATGTTTGGTGTTAGGATGTGTTTATATACGTAGCGGTGGTGAAACCCAAGCAACACAAGTAGCAGCGCAAGAAACAGAACTACAGAAGGACCTTAGGGAGTTCTCAATCCCTAAAGTTGCTGACGTTCATTACCCAGTACAACCTCCTCCCATTAACGCTCCCAACTTTGAGATACAGGCACATTGGATCACCTTGCTTCAAAACAACCCTTTCTATGGTAAATAAGGAGAAGATAGTCAGGAACACCTTCTGAGGTTTATTGATCTATGTGCTATGACAAAGCAAAATGGAGTGGCAGACGATGCCATCCAACTCTGTCTCTTCAAATACTCTCTTGCTGATAGATCTATAAGCTGGTACAATTCCTTACAAAGTGAACCCATCACCACTTGGGAACAACTTCAAAATGTTTTTATGGAAAAATTCTTTCCTCCTTCACTCACCTATGAAATTAGGGGTCGAATAACAATGTTCACTCATGTCCCTAGAGAATCCCTTGTTGAAGCATGGGAAAGATACAAAGAGCTTCTACGCAAGTGTCCACACCATGGAATCCCTAAGAACCAGCTCATTGAGATCTTCTATAGGGGTGTAGATGAGGATATCAAGAGGTTTTTAGACTCCTCGTCTGGAGGAAACTTCATGCCTCAGAGTTATGACAGCGCATGGAAGGTTTTCACCCTTGGAGCTGAAAATCAAGCTAATTGGGGTAGATCTGTAGGTAAAGGAGTGTTGAAGGTAGCTATGGCTGAAGCTATTCTTGAGTACAAGTCTATCACTGAAACCCTCAAACTCTTAGTTGCCGAGAAAGACCATATCGAATCGTCTCTTGCTGCCTATGAAAGAAGACATTCCCCCCTCGATAACAAGAACAAGTCAAGTCTGCTTCACTGTTCTGTGAAGCATGTAAAGGAACTGATCACTCTACTTTGTCCTGCAATGTTCTCTACGATGTTGTTCTAAGAAAAGTAAGTGGACAAGGATATAATGGCCAGATGGAAAGTCTGAATGCTATCAACACTATCCCTAGTCAAGGATACTATAACACGAATCAGAACAGGAACCATCCTAGTTTTTAGTATGGAAATACTTCG
Source organism: Alisma plantago-aquatica (assembly GCA_963693085.1). Lineage (NCBI taxonomy): Eukaryota > Viridiplantae > Streptophyta > Magnoliopsida > Alismatales > Alismataceae > Alisma > Alisma plantago-aquatica. The sequence continues at coordinate 379,598,929 of OY856415.1, read as the reverse complement.
GGAGCGGTAAACTCACATCAACTTGGTCCAAACAACCAACAACAGAATTTCGGGAATCAAGGGAACTTTAGAAGTAATTTCCCAAATAGGAACTACAACCAGTACTAGAACAATTCTCAGTTCCAGAATACAAACCAAGTCCCTTACCAGAATCAACAACAAGGGCAACAAGTCGACCTCGTCTCTCCGAATGAAAAACTGTCGGACATTGAGAAGATGTTACAGTAGCAACAGACGGTGATAGCTAACCAGCAAGCCCACCAGAAGGCCATTGAATCTCAACTATCCCAACTCCCAACTAGCCTCAAGACACCTACTAGAGCTTTGGTTGGATTACCAGAAGACAATCCAAGGTATGTGGAACAACTTAAAGATGTGACAACCCATTTAGGCTTTGTCTTACCAGAACCCACGACTCTTGTCACCATGACAAATGTCCAAGGTGTTGAGCATAGTATAGTAGCAAATCAGTACGATATGATAAACAAAGCAAATTCTAATGAACCTATTGTTGTTGATGCGGAAGACTCACCTGAGCCAGTTGTTCCAGTGTACAAACCTCGCGTGTCATTTCTGAATCGACTGAATTTTACCTAGCTCAATACTAGGTTCAACAAATTCAAGGAAATCATGAGAAAGTTGTTTGTCAATGTCCCGCTCTTGGATGCCATGGTTGAGATGCCCTAGTGGTCTAAGTTCTTCAAACTTTGGCTCAGTCGAAAGTACAAAACTAAAGAACATGTGACAGTAAAACTAGTAAGAACATCATATGATTTAGTAATGGATAGGATACCTCACAAACATAAAGATCCTGGCTCTTTCGAAATTTCCTTCTTGATAAGTGATTCAATCATTCGACTAGGTCTAGCTGACCTTGGAGATAGCATTTCTATCATACCTCTTAGCCTATGCAATAGATTGGGCCTTACCAACTTCTTACCCACTAGAATGTCCATTGAGCTTACTGACTCCTCCATGACCAAGCCAGTAGGCATAATAGAGGACATCCATATAAGACTTAGGAACCTATATGTCCCGTGTGATTTTGTAGTTATGGACATTAAGGAGAATCCACGCTACCCCCTCATTTTTGGAAGACCTTTCCTCTCAACTACTAGAGCTGTAATCGATGTTGAAGCTGGAGTTTTGACCCTAAGAGTGGGAAACCAATCTTTTGACTTCTATGCATCCAAAAGTGCAAAGGAACACACTACAGAGGAAGAGGCATACTTTGTTGACTGTGTTAACCAATTTATTTAGATGCAACAAAAATTCCTTTCTTCACAATCTAATGTTCCCTCAGAAGAGGACAATGATGAAAAGGAGAGTGAGAGTGAACCAATTTATGAAGAGACAAAAGAAATACCACCAACTACACATGAAACACCTCTCAACTCTGTTGGTACACATACCAAACATTTTTTAGGTGTCCATGAGCCTCCTCATCTTGAAACAACTATTATCTAGAAAGCACCATTAGCCCAACAGATAGAGTCTACTGATTTCACCTCCCTCCTTAGCAAGATTTGGATTGTGGTTTATACCAAAACCATGCCCGAGATCCATATCTGATAGACATCAGTGACCATAATTGTTACGATGAAGGGATAGGGCATCAACAAATGAACTTTTCCTCTACACCTCAATAGCACTACACTATCAATAATTTAGTTCAGATCCCCTACAACTATTTTCTACCTCACATTAAGAAACAAAACTCAAGATGTTTCCCTATGTGCTCTGACATTGCTCGCTCTTTATGGGGAAGAATATAAGAGGATAAAATCAAAGAGAGGGTTAATGAATGGCTAAGAAAGAAACCACCAAAATAACATTTCAATCAAACTGCTCCAAGACAATATGTCAATCCAGCTCAAGTTCCACCTAGAGCCCCACCATGGTGATAGTATCCACGTCGAGCCATCGACGTAAAACAAAGGCACTTGTCGGGAGGCAACCCGATCAATAATTTTGTTTTCACTTTTACTTTTGAATTAGAAAATTTCCTTAATTTTGTTCTTACTTTTTAGAAAATTTTGCACTGAACAAAAATCGCATCGCGAGATGCTATCTTAAGTTCTGATTAGTCTTCATTTTTGAGATTTTCAGATGAAGGATGTGCACTGATTGGAATGCAACCACATCTGGTGGTCCAACCGACATGAATTTCCCCCTCCATATTGGATTTAAAGTTTGCTCAGGACGAGCAAATTTCTAAGTTTGGGGTGGAGGGTGGGTGATACGTACTTTACTTTCCACCTACACCCATCTATTTCAGACTTAAGATTTCATCATTGCATTTTTGATCAAAATTTTCAAATTTTTTCAAAGAAATTGTATACACTTGATGAAGTTTTGATGTTTTTCATCTCAATAAAAGCCATTACCTAGCCAACTAAGTTTCTCTTTCTATGAATTTTGAATCATTATACCCTCCTTATTTGAAGCAGATCCTCAAAAGGGCCATTGTTTGAAAACTAGCCTATTGATTGAAATCATCTTGTGAAGTTTATGAATCCTAACATCATGATCCTTCTGCTAAAATGGAAATTGTCTGTCGAACTGATAGGGATCAAACACGTTGTGCATCCTAACTAGCAAGTGGAACAATAACATGGAATCCTTACCGGATCCTCATCAAGTCATTATTTGAGAAGAGTACGATAAAGAGAACAACGCGGTGCACTGAATTGTAAATCAAGTTGCATTCTGATCTGAACTCTCTTCTACACTTCTTCCACCATCTTCTTACCCCTCTATCCATAAAAAAAAAAATAGCCAAAATAGTGCCAAACCCTAAGTTCGGGGTGGCACACCGCCTCTCTCTATATCTGCTTCTTCCATACCCCTCTCTATTTAATAGGGGCGTACCACCAAGAAAAGATGCCAATGTGTACACAAAAAAATGCAATGTCAAGTCGAATAGAGGATAAATTTACACACAAAAAATGCAATCAATGAAATTGCAACCAAATAATAAATCTCGAGTCAAATAGAGGAGAGATATACAACTTCCTTCCATACCATCCTTCACTCCCTTCTCTACTTAAAGGAAAAATGAATGCCTCCACTATCCTGGAAAACACCAGTGTCAGATCAGGTGCACACTTGTTGTTCTGCGGGTATCTCTGAACTCCTACAAAGCTCTTAGAAATGCTTGTTGTTGGAAAAAGTGAGGAGGAAGTGATGTCAGAAAATGAACCCAGGAATGAAAATATAGTAAGATGTTATAACGACCCCGTCTCCCGATAACCCCCAGTTAAGGGAGACCAAGAGGTCAGAGCCATTATCCCAATTTTTGGATCAATGGTTCGACAAATAATCAATAATACTTATCAAATTCTACCGTACTATACTGAAAAGCTGTAATAAAATAAAATTTTACATACCTTTTGAAAAACTTGGATTTCTAAACTTCTGTCCACATACAGAAACTATTCTAAATAATCCTCCTTGCACTTTAATTCATGTATTCAAAATATGCCAATTTACTGTTTGCCCTTTTGGGATTTTGTACCTAAATCACCGACAAACAAAATGTCGGTCAGTATAATGGATTATACTGGTATGTGGGGGAATACAAAAATTGTGTTACTATGGTAACAATGTAATCAATCAAATATCATTTAACAACCAAGATTATGTCTTAAGTAATACTATTCAATCCTTACCTATCCCCTAGCTCTGTGATGTCCCTATAGTGGACTTGCATACTACCTCTCTCATATGGTAGATCCTTACCCCCATGGCCTTACCTCACATGTAGCCAATACTTAGGGTTGCAGAGTCACATGGCCCTACCCAAAGGTAGCCCAATCCCCGACTCATAGTGTATTGATGGACCTACCCCATTGGTAGCCATGTACTAAGTCATCCAATGACATGATGGACCTACCCCAAAACTTTGTGACGATCTGACCACAAATCAAACTGTCACCAATAAATAATTGCGGAATAACCATAATCAGCGGAATAACAAAAATCACTAAAAATTAAAACCATTTGCAAAGAGATCCATTTTCATGAAACTCTTAAAAAGAGAACCAAAGTACTGCATACATTATGGTTCACATTGTACATACCATGTACCATCTCTTCTCGAGGAATATATACAACAGTTGATTTGCCGAAACTATACATATGCAACATAAAACCTCGATGCATTCAAGCCAAAATCTCAGATCGATCATAAAACTACTAAGTACAGACTCCAAGGACCTGAGAGTACAGAGACGACACATAGGACTCATATCTACAACACATGATAGATAGTAACTCAACATGAGATGCTAGTGCTGCCCCTGATGCTGCTGTCCTTCCCCTACTGTATGATCCCTACCTCCGCATTCGCGTCCACCTAAAAATGTTGGTGACCAACAGGGTGAGACCCATGTCCCAGAGAGAGATATAACTCTCTACCAAATATATTCTCATTGCAGATACACTGTAATAAACTGAGCAGAGGATTCTTTTATATTAATAAACAAAATTTAATCAATGTTTAAGAAGAATAGAGAAATATCATCTTCTAAGCATTGTAGCTGTATATGATAAAGCAATAATTCATCTATTCATCTCATAAGGAATATGAAGAACATGTATAACATCTATCCATTTAGGATACATTAAATAATTTAACATCAACCAATGATTTCTGTATTCCATCTTTAAGCAAATATGCTACACGGCTGATTACATTTTACAATCACACTTATGCCCTGAGGAGATGAGGTATACCGCTCATACTCGAACTGACCACTACGAAGTCAAAATCGGTACCATACAAGGTCAATGGAAGAGTCGGCTTCCATGAACTCCCTCATCTCGGTCAGCGCGAGATCACAAGCAGGACATCTCATGTCACTACTAAATAGCTTTCCAGGGATACTGGCAACTTCGCTATAGAGCTACAGCCACAGCTGCACTCTCTTCGCAATCGAGATATTTCATGTTTATCTCACATCGATATGGCATTCATCATCATCGGGAGATTTGTTATACATCCATCCTGGCACATATAATAAAGGATTGCGAGATTTCGTTTTTATCTCACGTCAATTCACTCATTAGGGCGTGCATATATTTTCTCCCATCACCCCCGCATATTCAAAAATATGCAGTCTCCAGGAGATCCCGTGGGAAAACCTATTTCACCATCACCAGCTACTGACGATGATGGATCTATGGCCAGGACTCTACATGATAAGATTCCACTTGATTAATTAAGTACATTCCCATATTCTTTTAGCATCAGTCAAGTTTTCAAACATGAATTATTATGACAAATGCTACAAAGAAAGGTGTAATACATCTATCAAGTGCTTTTCAAATCTTTAAAAAACATTTAGGATCTCAAACCCTTAACATCATTATCATCATTATTACTAGATCTGGGTATTCAAACCCTTAATTCATCACTGAACACTGTTACCACTTATCAGGTAACTATTACCTCTAGGTCATCTGACCAAGGTATTCATGATACTTATTACACAAGCATCTCACAAGGCTCACAAGGCCCATTAAACATCTTGTCACCTCTCACTAGGCAACAAATTATCATATGGCTCACAAGGCCCATTAAGTATCTTTATAAAATAAAACATCATAGCTCATACCTGGCTATGCTCATCATCTCATGATACCTACATGGTCAGTATACCTGATAATAGCCATATCAAATACATATCAACACCATGCAATACAAGGTTAACACCACTATTCCCTCATTAGGGTTAGGGTTTCCCATTTCTTATCAATTAGGGTTTCACATACCATTACCCTATATTAGGGTTAGGGTTTCCCTTTTCTTATCAATTAGGGTTTCAAGATCACATTATCAAGGATCAAACCCTAATTCATACTCTACACATATTAAAAACATTAATGTATGCACATTACATGTTTAATACACAAGTATGAATTTCTCTCTCATATTCTCTAGGATGTTGATTTCTCCATACTTTATTAAGTTGGCTCAACCTTTCCTTCAAGGTACATTAGCCTACTTAATCATTAATCATTAAACTCCATACCTATTAATATATAACTTGATATAAAACACTCCATGTGTTACTCCATCAAGTACATTGCATTTAAGGTGCTTCCACACCATATCATTTTTGAGGTGTATGTGTGCTTGTTCACACCATATCGGTTTTGAGGTGTGTGTGTACTTGCTCACACCATATCAGATTGAAGGTGTGTGTGTGCTTGCTCACACCATGTTGGGTTAGAGATGTGTGTGTGCTAGCTTACACCATATCGGATTGAAGGTGTGTGTGTGTGCTTGCTCACACCATGTCGGGTTAGAGATGTGTGTGTGCTAGCTTACACTATATTGAATTGGAGGTGTGTGTCTACTTGCTTAACCCATATCAGTTTAGAGGTGCATGTCTACTTGCTTAACCCATATCGGTTTAGAGGTGCATGTTTACTTGCTTAACTCATATCGGTTTAGAGGTGCATGTCTAGTTGCTTCTACCCAATATCAGATTGAAGGTGCATGTCTACTTGCTTCTACCCAATATCAGATTGAAGGTGCATGTCTACTTGCTTCTACCCAATATCGGATTGAAGGTGCTTGTGTGCTTGTTTAACCTCATCAAACCTCCATGGCTATGACTTTCCCTTCACCATGGGTTAAGTGACAGGCTAGACAACTGGTTGAACCTTTATCAACCCATTGTACAAGCCAATGCACACCCCTATCGATTTCCAAGTCATCTAGGGTTACTTTTCCATATTGGGTTGAAGGTGTGTGCTTGTGTACTTCCACACGATACTGATGATGTCATCATCATCAACCTATAGACCCTTGTTCTTACTATTCTAAGTCATGGACAACAGTCCCATGAATCTTTCAGAACTCAAAGGATCAACAATTACTCAAGAGAAATTGAAATTGAAAGTAGTTCAACAAGTATGACAAAATTGAAGGTGCATAATAATACAATTGGGTTTAAGTTATATAACCCACCTCAAGAACAACTTCAAAGATCTAAGATCCAACGATTCACGTTCCCAAGGGTCAAGATGAACTTTACAACTCCTCTATAATCACCATGGATAAGCAATTGGTGAAGAAGAAAAGAAAAGAAGATCAAAACCCTAAAACCATGCTTAAATCCAAGGTTGAAGATGGTCATATCCTCATCTTAGGGTTAAGTATGAGCTCCTTCTTGCTCCTTAACACCTTTGCACGATACCCTTGTTCCCTTGCACGATCCCTTGTGCCCTTGCATGATATGCCACCCCTCTTGCACGATATGACACTCACTTGCACGATATGCCACTCAACACTTACTTTTATGGCCGATATCACCCTATATGGCCGATATCACCTACTTGGCCAATATGCTTTTGCTATGGGAAATATCCAAGGTCCTATGCACGATATCCTTGCAATCCTGAATGATGAAAGATCTCTATGCATGATACCTTAGGATAGGAGGGTGGTAAGGGTCGAAAACTTTCACTAAGGGGTGAAACTGGGTATATATACTTGTTGTTCATTAAGGAAGGTAAAAATGAGGTGTCATCAATTTGAGCTAGTACGTGCCACGTGTCCATGCATGGATGACATGTGTACATGCATGCATCAACATTTATCTTGACATGAAAAATAGTTTAGGATAACGTAGGGATCCAAAATTTTCCATTGCATATCCCTTTGAATAAGATATATTAATTAATTCATCACTTTATGCACAACCCGTCACAACTTTACTAAGGAAGTTGTAACCCCACACAACTCACCTCCTTGAGGTCCTTTGCATGATATTTCCTTGTCATAGAGTTTAAAAAACGATATGAGGCTTTTCCTATGGCTCGTTGGCCGATAGGCACTCATATATAAGCTTTTCAACTTGATACAACTCAAGTTAGGGTTTCATATTCAACCCCTTTTCTTGGTCATTTCATCACCAAGATTACCATCATCCATAATTGATTCAAACATGGTGTATCCTTGTTTATCTCTACTCTACATGATTCTAGGATGGAGTAGGGACACTCTATAGGTGGTATTTTCATATTAACCCTACATTTTGGGTAAATTACAATTCGTACCAAAACTGGTGCACAATGCACTAACATTTTTCAAATAAAATGCAACTTGTAATTTAGGATTTCCACAAGACATCCTTTAACATCATTCTATCTCTTATGATGCTAAAACACATGAGTTACATTCAACATGTGACATTTGGCAATATAGCCCGTCATCTTGGGTAAATTACAATTTATGCCCAATCTATCATATAATGCACAAACAGTTTGCAAATAAGCTCAAACTTGAAATTTAAACTCTATAAGAATCTTAATTACTTTTCAAAATATTAAAACAAGTTTGTAAACAACTTACTTAAGCAAAACTTCAAGGGTTAGGCCATATCCTAGGTCAGGGATGTTACAATAGGTAGCCATGTACTAGGTCAATCTATCAAGCTACAGAGGGGACTAAGATCTGAGCTAGTAGGCATATATCTTATGTGATAGTCATATCCAAATTATAATTTGCATGAATTAAATTCATCCAATAGTTTAATTCAATGAAAACTTCAGAAATCCTTGGAAAACTAATTCGGGATATTCATAAGCGTAACCACATACCTGTGATTGTAGATTTTGAGACAGAATCAATTAAGTAGAGAAAACCCAACCAAGCAAGCAAGTATGCACAAAAATCTTGAAATAAACATGCAAATTTCTTTTTATCAAGATTTATCCAATCCCATCTTGTTTCTTAGGATTTCTATTCTAATTTTAGGGTTTCCTTTGCAATTTGGGTTTTGCCTCCACTTTTAGTATTATAAACCCTAATTCAACAAAACTACATAAAAGACTTAAACTTCTCATCTTAACACTCCTAACATGGTTAGGATCATTATATGGTAACATATTTCCATAATCCAATTTAAACATAGTTTTTCTCTTCTTTTACCCTAAATTAGGGTTTCTATATGTATTATCCTGCATATATAGATTAAAGCCCAAAATTAGTCAACTTTTAATGTAAAATGGATTGAAACTCTACTTTAATATTCAACAGGTTAATAATTCTCAAATTAACCTATTAAACCACAAAGATTCATCCTTTATACTCAATTAGGGTTTCTAATTACCTTTTAATACCTTTTTCTATGAAACTATTACACTTTTGCAAAACGAGACAAAACTAGGTTACCAAACCATTTTTATCTTGTTCCTTGTATTTTCCTGATCAACTTTTATATATAAAGTTTATTAAACTGAGATTCCTAGTAATTTCTATGAATTTCGCAAGAAAAAGCCTTTTTCTGGATCTTCGATCAGAGAGGAGTTTACAAAAAATCTGGGGCCGCTCGATCAGGAGTCACTGGTTTACCCTTTGGATCTGACGCTCCACATCACACTCCTCCACTCACAAGGTAACTTAGCGAGCCGGGCCTGGGACCGGTGGATCTCTTCGTAAGACCACGGTGGTCCTAGATCAGACGTCGTCTGCTCCTCATCTTCCTCCTTTCCTGATGCTCAAGCCACGGTGGCGCTGAGGTAGAGCTCTCACCGGAGAGAACGTGATCTCGAGGTAGAGAGGGATCTAGAACTCAAGAGGCAGCCGTTTGGGTCTGTGATGATGTGAGGAAGCGAGAGGGGGGGGGTCTATTTATAGGATTTGGGGGCTCCTTTAGGGTTCCCTTATCCTTTCCGCCACCTGTTTCTCAGCCCAATGGGGCGTTTCGCCTAGAGGCTTCGAGAGATCACCAATCCATGGTCAAGAGGGTTCGGGATCCTCTCCTGAACTTAATGGGATTATTTCCAAGATTACATATGCATTGGATTGAGAGGAAATCGAGGGGAAAATCCCACTGTAACTTGGCCCGAGTCTGAGTTCCTTTGGAACTGGACGATGAGCGGTGCTCGTTGGAGCAAGATCCAACGACCCTCATCCCTCGCGCTCAACCAAAAAGGAAAAGAATTCCTATATTCAAGATAAATTCATTTTTTTGAAGATAATTTTAGAAAATCATAACTCCTAATCCGTAGCTCCTTTTTATCTCAAATTTGAAGGGAATATCATTAAAGCTTTAATCTTTCATATGCCAAATTTGGGATTACTATCTAAAGGAAACATGTCCTTTTCTTTAGTTGCAAGTCATCACTTAATTATATACATTTTTCATATATTTTCTTTTTCCCTTGCCATTAAATTATCATCTTGGATTCCTTAGACCTCAAGGAGCCTTAAAGGCATAAAATCTCACCTTGGGAAATATTCATTTTCCTTTTCCTCTTATTCTTTTATCCCTTTTCTTATTTATCCCTTTATTCAAATAAATTCCTTTTTCCTTTTCTTTTCTTTTTATTTTGATTGGGCTCAATAGCCGATAAAGCCCATTAAGAAACAAACAAGGCTATTATGCACAAAAATCATTCAATTCAAACAAATAAATCAACCATGAATTTCATTTATCTTTTAAAAGGAGATTGACAAATCTCATTACATGGTTTAGAAAAATGAGATTATAACATCCCCCCTCCTTATAGGAATTTTGCCCTCAAAATTCAACAATCAAACAAACAAATCAGGATATGCTTTTTCCATGTCCGTCTTCAGCCCCCATGTGGCTTCATCCTCTCCATGGGGCTTCCAAAGAACCTTTACCATCTCTATATTCTTATTTCTAAGCTCTTTTACCTTGGTATCTAGAATACGCAAAGGTAACTCAAGATAGGTTAGCTTCCCTTAAAGCTCAATGGGTTCAATACTCAGCACATGGCTCGGATCTTGCACATATCACTTCATATTGGACATGTGAAACACATCATGCATCATACTATATTGAGGGGGTAACGGCAAACAATATGCGGCTTCACCAATCCGTTCTAACACTTCAAACAGACCCACGTATCGGGGACTCAACTTTCCTTTATTCTTAGCTATAGCTCAGAGTGGTCGGATTTTCTAAAAACATGTTCTCCCACAGTAAAATGTACATCAGTCCGCCTTGCATCAGCATACGACTAATGTCGATCATGGGATCTCTTTATCCTTTGCCTGATCAAAGAGACTTTATCATCATACACTTGGAGTTCATCTGACCTCAACATGGTCCTTTCACCAACATCATCCCAGTGAAGTGGTGGCCGATACGGTCTCCCATAAAGAGCTTCATATGGAGGCATCCCAATACTGGCTTGGTAGCTATTATTGTAGGCAAACTCAGCTAATTGTAAGTACTGCTCCCATGATCCACCCCAATCAAGCACACAAGCTCTCAATATATCCTCTACGGTCTGGATTGTCCTTTCTGACTGACCATCTGTCTGGGGGTGATAAGTGGTACTGAACTTCAACCTTGTAGTAAGTTCCTCTTGAACTTGCTTCCACAACTTGGAAGTAAACTTTGGGTCTCTATCGGAGATGATGGAACTGGGTACGCCATGCAAACACACTATATCTCTGACATATAAATCAGCTAAGTCTGACACCTTGGTAGTGGTCTTTAGGGCAAGGAAGTGTGCTGACTTGGTAAGACGATCTGCCACTACCCATATCGCATCATGACCTCTCTTGGTCCGGGGTAGACCCACCACAAAATCCATGGTGATTTACTCCCATTTCCATTCTGGAATCTCTATAGACTGTAAAAGTCCACGGAGTCATTGGTGTTCAGCCTTCACCATTTGGCACATAAGACAGTTGGCCACATATATTGCAATGTCTCTCTTCATTCCTGGCCACCAGAAAAACCTCTGCATGTCCTTAAACATCTTGGTAGTTCCCGGGTGCACTGTGTACTAAGAACAATGAGCCTCTTGTAGGATACATTCCTTCAACAGTGAATCTTCAAGAACCCATATGTGATTCTCAAATTTAATCCCTCCGTCTATTCCCAATGAAATACGGGTCTGTGGCTTCTTCATCAAGCCTTTCATCTTGTCAAGTTCCCCATTAGCCAACTGTGCTGCTCCAATTTCACCCAACAATTCTGACTATATTTGAATGTTGGCCAATCGAATTTAATCCTCTAATGGTTGTGGAGTCCACTCCACCAGCTCTTCTAAACTCTTCCACTGACTGGACAAAATAGATGCACACCTGAGCTGTTTCTGACTCAAAGCATCTTCTACAACATTTGCCTTTTCTGGATGATAGGTGATGTTGAAGTTGTAATCCTTCATGTACTCCATCCATCGTTGTTGTCGTAGGTTTAAGTCTATCTGTGTCAGGAGGTACTTTAGGCTCTTATGGTCAGTGAGGATCTGAAAAGTAGCACCATATAGGTAATGCCGCCAAATCTTCAATGCATGGATGATAGCAGCCAGTTCTAAGTCATGTTTCAGGTAATTCACCTCGTTGGGCTTGAGTTGTCAGGAGGCATATGCAACCACATGCTGATTTTGTTCCAACACACAACCAAGTCCCATATTTGATGCATCAGTGAAAATCATGAAACCCTCATTGCCTGATGGTAGAGTCAAAACTAGGGTAGTAGTTAGCTTCTCCTTCAACTCCTGGAAACGAGCCTCACATACATCAGACTACACGAACTTCACATCCTTCTGAGTCAATATGGTCAAAGGCAAGGCAATCTTTGAATAATCCTTGATGAAGCACCGATAGTATCCTGCCAACCCCAAGAAACTATGAATTTTCGAGGGATTCTTCAGTGCAGGTCAGTCTCGAACTGCCAACACTTTAGTTGGATCTACAATGATCGTTCCACCTGAGATGATGTGCCTGAGGAACATGACTCGGTCTATCCAAAACTCACATTTGGAGAATTTTCCCTAGAACTTCTACTTTCTCAAGATATCAAGGAATCGACTTAGGTGGTCTCGGTGTCGGTCTCACTATGACAAATGAGTCAAGGAAGGGTTGAAACACACTATTCATAAGGTTCATGAAAACACTGAGTGCATTGGACAACCCAAAAGGCATAACCACAAACTCATAGTGACCATAACGCGTTCTAAAAGCAGGTTTCAGAATGTACTCATTCTTGACTCTCAACTGGTGGTAACATGATCTCAAGTCAATATTGGAAAAGACTCAAGCATACTTTAACTGGTCAAACAAGTCATCTATCTGGGGTAAAGGGTATTTGTTCTTAATGGTAGCCAGATTGATCATCCGATAGTCTATGCACATTCAGAGCGAACCATCCTTTTTATTTACAAAAAGAACTGGTGCTCCCCATGGTGATGTGCTAAGGCGGATAAAACCTTTGTCTAGAAATCCCTTTAGTTGTTTCTTCAACTCGAGCAACTCAGCAGGGGCCATCCTAGAAGGAGCTCGTGAAATAGGGCTTGTCTCAGGATCTAGATCTATGGAAAAATCTACCTCACTCTTGGGAGGAATCCCGAGTAGATCATCTGGGAAGACATCCACATAACTCTTGACTACCTCTATTTCTTCTCAGGGTTTCACCCCGGGTTCTGGCTCGGTAAGTACTGCCAGGAAAGCTCGACACCCTTTACTCGTCATCTGCTCTGCTTTCAAGGCTGACACATACATGCCGGTGGTAGCATCTTTCCTACCCCTAATGATGAAAGGTGGGTGACCTGGTTTCTTAATGATCACTTTCTTCTCCCTACAGTCAATACTGGCCCTATAAGTATAAAGTGAGTCCATACCAATGATCACATCAAAGTCATTCATATCAAGAAGGATAACATCTATAGGAAACTCATGATCTTGATATTTCATAGGTATCGCCAAAGTTTTCAAAAGAGATGTAAAGATCCAGCCACTCAGGGTTGTAACATCTAAGACATATCCTAAATCCTTGATATCCAAACAAAGCATAGTTGCGAGATTTCTCAAAATGAAAGTATTAGTATATCCAGAGTCAAATAAAGCTTTTACATTGTATCCCATGACTTCAAGCATGCCTACATTGTTTTTTTACCATACATTAGACCATTACATGCTTATCTTAAAACATAAAAGAAAACTCTAAGGGTTATTACCCTCGATCAACCAATTAACATTTTATTGAGCCTCCTTATTGTCAATAGAAAACACTCGAGCATGTCTTATTTCTCCAGCAGGTGGGGCGACAGCTATAGGTGGGGCTGCCACAGGTGGGGCTTCTACTGGTGGGGCTGCTACTGGTCCTGGTCCTCTTGGATATGGCAGAGGGCAAGCAACTTAGAGATGTCTCTCTTGTTGACAATGGTAGCAAACCTTCTTCTTGTAGTGGCACTCACCAGTATGCCACTTTCCACAGGTGCGACATCGAGGCCGGTTGTTCTCTTGATGGGGTTTCCCTTTTTCTCCATGTTTTCCTATGGAATGATTACGCCCTTGACCTTTCTTGTGATTGTTCTTCTAGACTTGGGTCCCTTCACTGAAACCCAAATATACCTTAGGTGGATTTTGAGCAGGCATCACTATCCTCTCCATGTCCAAGGAAGTGTTGTATGCTTCGATGAAGGTTTTAGGTTTACTTGCCATCACATGGGACTTGATGGTAGGGTGAGGATACCTTATGAAGTGATCCACCCACCTTTCCTCATCCATCATATGCCCAAAACGCTCCAGGATTCAAAACTTGCACCCAAAGTCTACCACATATGAGTTTCCTTGAGTCATGTTGGTGAACTCTCTTTCCTTTTCTTTCTTCGCTGAGACATGGATGAATCTGGCGGTGAAGATTGTCTTGAAGTCGGCCCACACCATTGGTTCCTCATCTAAATCTTGGCCTATGATGTGTGTATCCCACCATATCTTGGTTGCTCCTTCCAGGAGGTGAGAAGCAAAGAGGACCTTATTGTTTGGTTGTACCTCAAGCATGCAGAATCCATTCTTGACTGTAAGCAGCCAAACCTCTACCTTTTCGACCACTTCAGACTATCCTCTCCCCATATTTTCTCGATGTTTATCTTGACGAAGTCCAAGATGGTGGCTCCCAGTCGAGGACGAACAAGAAGTGGCTCGCCATTCTCACCTCTAGTTATGTCTTGGCGGGCCAAAGCTCTAATGGCCTCCGTCAGCCTCCTCTGTTGCTCCATCCACAAAGTGTCAGGTGTGTGAAACACCATGGTTGGTTCTATACCACCAGCTTGGTCCTCTCCTATCTTGTCCTCCTCCACATACACATGTTGCTCCTCGTACCCATGTTCCTCCTCTTGATCAAGGTTGCTGAAGGGTATCGGGTCAGGGTTGGGGACCTCATGTGTGGTTTCTTCAGGTCTCTTCCTCTTCTTTGAGGATTCACCACCATGGTTCCTCTTCTTCTTCTCAGAAGATACTTTTCCCTTACGTGAAGGTCCACCACCATTTGTGGCATCCGGGATAGCCACAGTCTTCACGCGAGCCATCGACATAAGCATACAAATAGACCTTTGGTCTATACCTTTAAGCTAATTATACTTATTTTGACGATGTCTTATTATGTATCTTTCATTAGTTTGATGGAGGATTCCTTAATCCTTAACATACTTACCCATACCTCAAGAGGGTGAGGAAGAGAGAGAAAACCCCTAACTCTTAAAATCCTAAATAGAATGTGTGACGAGAAGGGATGAACAAGATGAGAGAGTCCTAAAGGTATCTTATTTTGAGTTAGATCCTAAGACATTGGCCAGGCAGTCACACAGATTCATGAGTCCTCATATTCCGACTAGCGGTACGGAGGAAAATATTGCCAACCCCGGACGTGATCCTTTTCTAGACACCTCTGTCTTTTGGATAATCCTCTAATAACTCCCTCAGTTCTATGGAATTTGCAAAATTTAATAATTATAAAAGATTAAATGAGGAACCTAAGCTCTGATACCAAATGTAACGACCCCACCTCCTGGTAACCGCCAATTAAGGAGACCAAGAGGTCAGAGTCGTTATCCCGAATTCCGGATCAAAGGTTCGACAAATAATCAATAATAATTATCAAATTCTACCAGACTATATAGAAAAGTTGTAATAAAATATAATTTTGCATACCTTTTGAAAAAATTGGTTTTCTAAACTTCTATCCACATACAGAAAATATTCTAACTAATCCTCTTTGCACTTTAATTAATGCATTCACAATATGACAATTTACTGTTTGTCCTTTTGGGATTTTTTTACCTAAATATCCGACAAACAAAACATCGGTCAATATAACGGATTATACTGGTATATGGGGGAATACAAAAATTGTGCAACTATGGTAACAACGTAATCAATCAAATATCATTTAACAACCAAGATTACATCTTAAGTAATACTACTCAATCCTTACCTATCCCCTAGATCTGTGTTGTCCCTGTAGTGGACTTGGATACTACCTCTCTCATATGGTAGATCCTTACCCCCATGGCCTTACCTCATAGGTAGCCAATACTTAGGGTTGCGGAGTCGCATGGCCCAACCCAAAGGTATCCCAATCCCTAACTCATAGTGACTTGATGGACCTACCCCATTGGTAGCCATGTACTAAGTCATCCAATGACCTGATGGACCTATCCCATAGGTAGCCATGTACTAGGTCAATCTATCAAGTTACAGAGGGGACTAGGATCTGAGCTAGTAGGCATATATCTTAGGTGATAGTCATATCCACATTATAGTTTGCATGAATTAAATTCATCCAACAGTTTAATTCAAGTCACTAATGAAAACTTTAGAGATCCTCAAAAAACTAATTTAGGATATTCATAAGCGTAACCACATACCTGTGATTTGCAGATTTTGAGACAAAATCAATGAAGTAGAGAAAACCCAACCAAGCAAGTAAGTATGCATAGAAATCCTGAAATAAACATACAAAATTCCTTTTATCAAGATTTATCCAAACCCATCTTGTTTCTTAGGATTTCTATTCTAATTTTAGGGTTTCCTTTACAATTAGGGTTTCTCCTCCACTTTTAGTATTATAAACCCTAATTCAACAAAACTACATAACAACCTTAAATTTCTCATCTGAACACTCCTAACAGGCTTAGGATCATTATATGGTAACATATTTCCATAATCTGATTTAAACAAAGTTTTTTCTCTTCTTTTACCCTAAATTAGGGTTTCTATATGTATTATCCTTCATATATAGATTAAAACCCTAAATTAGTCAAATTTTCATGTAAAATGGATTGAAACTCTACTTTAATATTCAACAGGTTAATACTTCTCAAATTAACCTATTAAACCACAAAGATTCATCCTTTATACTCAATTAGGGTTTCTAATCACCTTTAATACCTTTTTCTATCAAATTAATACACTTTTGAAAAACGAGACAAAACTAGGTTACCAAACCATTTTTATCTTGTTCCTTGTATTTTCCTGATCAACTTTCATATATAAAGTTTGTAAATTCAAGATTCCTAGCGATTTCTATGAATTTCGCAAGAAAAAGCCTTTCTCTGGATTTTCGGTCAAAGAGAGGAGTTTACCAAAAATATGGGGCCGCTCGATCAGTAGTTCTCTGGTCCACCCTTTGGATCTGATGCTCCATGTTGCACACCTCCACTCGCGAGGTAACTTAGCAAGCTGGGCCTGGGACCGTTGGATCTCTTCACGAGACCACAGTGGTCCTTGATCAGACGTCTTCTGATCCTTGTCTTCCTCCTTTCCTGATGCTCGAGCTGTGGCGGCGCCGAAGCGGAGCTCTCGTCAGAGAGAACATGATCTAGAGGTAGAGAGGGATCTAGAACTCAAGAGGCAGCCATTTCGGTTCGTGATGATGTGAGGAGGCAAGAGGGGGGTCTATTTATCAGATTTGGGGGCTCCTTTAGGGTTCCCTTATCCTTGTCGCCACCTATTCCTCATCCCAATTGGGCGTTTCTCCTAGAGGCTTCGAGAGATCACCAATCCAGGGTCGAGAGGGTTTGGGATCCTCTCCCGAATGTAATGGGATTATTTCCAGGATTGCATACTGGATTGAGAGGAAATCGAGGGGAAAAATCCCTCTGTAACTCGGCCAGAGTCCGAGTTCCTTTGGAACTGGACGATGAGCGGCGCTCGTTGGATCAAGATCCAACGACCCTCATCCCTCACACTCAGCCAAAAAGGAAAAGAATTCCTATATTCAAGATAAATTCATATTTTTGATAATAATTTCAGAAAATCATAACTCCTAATCCATAGCTCCTTTTTATCTCAAATTTTAGGGGAATCTCATTAAAGCCTTAATCTTTCATCATGCCAAATTTGGGATTACTTTCTAAAGGAAACGATTCCTTTTCTTTAGTTGCAAGTCATCAATTAATTATATACATTTTTCACATATTTTCTTTTTCCCTTGCCATTAAATTATCATCTTGGATTCCTTAGACGTCAAGGAACCCTAAAGGCACGAAATCTCACCTTGGGAAATATTCCTTTGTCTTTTCCTCTTATTCTTTTATCCCTTTTCTTATTTATCCCTTTATTCAAATAAATTCATTTTTCCTTTTCTTTTCTTTTTATTTCGATTGGGCTCAATAGCCAATAAAGCCCATTAAGAAAACAAACAAGGCTATTATGCACGAAAATCATTCAATTCAAATAAATAAACCAACCATTGATTTCATTTATCTTTTAAAAGGAGATTTACAAATCTCAATACATGGTTTAGAAAAATGAGGTTATAACAGATGTGTTCGGTGATCTCAGGAAGTTGAGATGCTTAGTCATGTTGAACAAAAAGGAAACGATCGTGATGTGAATATGCGGAAATGACACAATTTGAAAGTATTCATTTGGAGACTATTTTATATTTTGTGTTACTCGAGGACGAGCAACATTTAAGTTTGGGGTGTTTTGATGAATCCACATTCATCATAATATTCAGTCGCCATCTTGGGCCCAATTTGACTCATTACATTCACTTTTATCCCCTAAATATTACATATTGCAATCTTGCTTATTCACTAGGGTTTTATATGAACTTCATGCAGATTATGAAGATCACGATGAGGTTGAATCTTCATCTCGGGTCCACCTTTGCCTCCTCTGTTGATTGTGAGCACATCTTAATCCACCTTCATCAACGTCACCCTTACATCCATCTCCACCCTCTTTCAGTTTCAAACCCTAATCTATCTGACCTCTCAGACTTGGTCCTTGTGGCCTTGGCCTCTCAGTCCTACCTACACAGTTTTGCGTTTCTTTCTCCAAAGAGTTTCACCCAAACGATCTTGTCCTAGCGGCCTGCCCTCTCTCAGTCTTAAGACCATGAGCTTTGTACACCATCATATCGTGGATCGATGCCTCCTATTCATTTTCTCACACTTTCTTGCTCTCTCACTCAGTCCTCCTCCTCATCGTCTCTCACCCTTCCCTTCCTCACGGTTTTGAGATAGTGTGGAGCCTTCAATATCTCAAGACCGTGTTGTGCATCATTCCACTGAGACTGCGAGGACATGCAGTAATCACGCCTCCGTCTTCCACCTCATCCAAAGATCCCTCACTGCCCTCTTCCTCTTCTTCTTCCTACTTGATCCCTCTGCTCGACCTGCAACCCTAACCTCACCTACCCCTTACACGATCTACGGCCACCACCATCTCCATCTGCCTTCACCTCCCAGCCTCCGCTCCCTCGCCTTCCTCTTCCTTCCCATCCCGACCTACTACAAACCGCATAGTGTCACTCCTCCTCCACAAACAACCATCGTCGTCCTTCACAACACCCCCACCATGCCCGCATCCCCTACTGCCTTCCTCTTCCTCCTCATCAGCAACATGCATCCCTCATGCTCACCGCCCTCCATGCCATCTGAAACCATGATAACGCCACTCACCACCAAAACCGTGAGGGTCGTGGAAATCGTGAGGCCGTAGAAACTGAGAGGGTGTTAGGGTGTGAAACTATGAGAGCGCAAAGACCGTTTGGATGGAGAGACTGCGAGGATCGTGATGACCCCAGACCATGAGAATGTGTAAGAGGCAGACCGTGAAGACCCTCACGGTCTCAAGACCTTGAGGATGTTTATCGGTTTCCAAGATTGTGAATACTCTAAACTGCAAAGACACGAGCGGTTCTCCAAGATCGAGAAGATATTAATGGTTTCCTAAACTATGAAGGTGGAAGTTTCCAAACTGTGAGAAACTAAAATGGTCCTCCCAAACCGTGGAAAGGACTCACACCAAAAATTTGAAGACCAATGTCCAAACCAAGTGGGACTCTACCCGAGCCTATAAATAGGACCAGTAGGGTCCTCATTTAGGCATCGGATCCGATACACCGTCAGGCTTCCTGAACACATGTTCAATCCCAATCAACACGTACATCCATGCCAAATACGCATCCAAAGCCTGATCCTTCTGCTGCGAGCAAGAACGACGAGACAAGAAAGAAGGTGGAGAAGAAGATCTCCCCGATCTGCCTTGGTGGTTCTTTTCCTCGTCTCATATCTGCTTCGACATGACGTAGAAGACCGCATCTCACCGAGCTGCGATTGTCTCCTTCACCATGTTCTCAACAGAATCTTCCCTCTCTCTTGTTCTTCTTGTTCCTCACATCATGAGCGAGTAGTTCCATTTCGCTGGGGTGCGGGGAGTAGCCCCGCTGCCCATGCTTACATGTTCTTTTGTTAAACATTCCATGGCATGTATATAACTTTTCATTTCGTTGTTAATCATCGATGTTTGCTTGTAGTTTGATCACCTGCTTGCATTTATCTTGTTCGTTCCTATGTTGCGAGAACTTCAATATGTAGGTTTGAATGTTGATTAACGTGGTTGACTCCCTAACTAGAAATAGAACGGGATCCCTTGAGGTTGTAAGTGTATGATCCGTGAGGGGATGAGCCATCTAGCCCACGATGACACTTCTATGTGCCTAAACATCCTAACAGAGGGCCACATCTTCAATTGGATATCTGTATCTTCAGAACTGTAAGTGCATGATCCAGATGGCGACGAGAAATCTGATGCCTAAGGTGATGCTTACGCGAACCTAAACATCCTTCCGGGAGGGTTCGCAGTAGTTCTATTTGGATAGTTAGATCTTTCTTGGATGTTTGGTGTTAGGATGTATTTGCATGAGTAATGGTGGTGAAACCCGAGACCACCCCAATAATTCCATATCATTAATCTAGATCAAATTTTAATCTTGCTCTTTACTTTCTTGCACTTAGTTTAATTAATCTCAAATCAACCAATCATTCTAAATATTAGTCTTACTTGAGCTAGACTGGAGTAGCAATGATTCTTAAAAACGTTGTCCCTTGGGATTCGATCCTCAACTATACTGCGATAAGACCCGTCCTCTTGCGGGTGGTATTATTGCACAAGGTTTTGGTAAAACCTCAGGGATTTCAACCCTGAGTAAATTTGTTAGTGCGATAATAGACCATGTCACACAGCCTGGAGATCTACCAATGCTCTTTTTCTCATTCCACTAGCTCTCCTGGTCTTGTTGAATTACAACTCTTGATTGTTTTCCTTATAAGCTTGTCATTGGTCTCTTCTATCTGTACAATTCTCTTCACCTGAACCAATGTTAATTTTTTCTTCCTATGCAAAACTGTTGATAGTCATTACAAGTGTCTCCCAAATGTCAGTTATCCATCCCAAAATAAGTCACACATGGAGTTCATCATCAAGAAACAACTTCATTGACTCCAACTAATTAAAAATGCTTTGAAAGTTAGAATGCTAGTACCATCCTTTAATTTAGTGTTCACCAACTTTTTGATCAAGAAAGATTTATTTGTCATTGCATTTGCTTGTACAATATTTTAGATTTCCCCACATATCCTTGGTGTTAATCTCTTATGTCACATGGTGGAACACAATTATGTAAATCCATGTATGCATCGTTCCTATAGTCTTCATATTTAATTTGGTCCAGTTCTCATTAGACATATTCTCTGCCTTTTGTTTTTCTATCAAGTGATACAAATCTTTGTAATACCAAATAGCCCCCATCTTGTGTATTCAAATATGCTAATTCGTGCCCGTCAACTTTAAACTCATCACATCATCATACTTTTCATATTAAAATATATCTACAATCATGCAATTTGATACCACTTCTTGGGGACATGTATGAATACAACATATGATCAGCAGGGATACAAAGAAAATAATACAAAAGCATTACATAGGAGTGTATAAACCCAAAATGAATTGTAAGAAAATAGAGAGTGAAAACCATATTAAATGTATAAAATCCTGATACAATATGAGGAGAAAACCACAGGGGCAAGACAAAAAAAATCTCTATAAAGAAAAGAAACAATGTCTTCATGAATTTTGACCCCAAACTCGAGAGAATACAACAATGAGGGAGATAATAAAATACAAATATAGAAAGAGATCTCTACAACTTCATAGTGCTAGAACTTCCAAGGGGAATATTATCTACCCACAAACTTAATAGCAATATATAACCTAAAGAAGAAAACTCGACAACCTTTGAAGTCTTGTCCTACTTCCTTCCTTCTTCCTTTTATTTTCTTCACATCTTCTTTGTTTTTTTTCTCCCTACTCCGCAAAGAAGAATAATAATACATGTAGTAGTGTATGATACTAATATTCTATTTTCCTCATGTTTGTAGTTCATGTTGCACGTTACACGTACTTAGATATGAGGTTACTAATACCTAGTGTGTAGCATATGTCCAAGCTAATAGGACAAACAGAGGTGCCCATATTTGAGGGCGATACTGGATGAAGTTACAGTAACTTTTGGTTGATGGGTTTACAATGAAACCCTCACCCATCTTCTTGGTGGTAGTGGTTGTGAAATCCCCCAATCACATATTTTATTTATTAAAAAAAGAAGGATATTTGAAACGTATAACATGGAGGACATTAACAAATACACTCATTTGTTGTTTCTTTTTGAAATCTTATTAAACAAATTTCATAATAAGGAACCCTACTTGTCACCATTCCTCAAAACCACAGTCAATTTCATCTGAAATATTGACTAATACATGGCATTGTACATATAAAATATGTTATTCTTTGAAAAAAAGCTACATTTGATATGTCTATTCCATAATGCCTCTTGGATGTCTTTCAGATTTCACATTCCCTCCTCTTGTTTATCAAAAATTTAAATCTTCACCACTAAACTACCTACTTTCTCCCAAAACAACTTGATGATAATGGAACCTCCCACTCAAAATATTCTTCTTTATTATACACCCTCGTCTATCTTTTTATCCATTAAACTTCTTCTCTAAAAGTTTTTTAGTTGTTCTTAGAATCCTAGATTTCCTAAAAGTAATTTCCAATTTATTTTGACATATAATAAAGGACTTTCCACCAGACTTTACATAATAAGGACAAATCATGTATTATATACATCATATAAGACATTTAAACACACATGACATAATCTTACATAATAAGAAAAATGCATATATTATATTATGTTATATTATATTATATTATATCATATCATATTATATTATATTAATAGAATCATGTATCTCTTATAAAACAAATTAACATATACACGATTTATGTTTTCTCTATTGAATTATACTAAAACATTCGTATCTGATTCATATAACTGTTGCATGTCATGCTCATTTAGAAAATATTAAAGATAATCACCATGACTTAGTTTGTTCTTAATTTTAGATAATTTAGAAACTTTGTATATACTTTACTTAACATAAAATAAAATTATCATTTATTAGAAAAATGTAATGAATTCAAACTTATTGAATACAACAGGTGTCCTACTTTCATAGTATTACACATCAAATAAATATTATGTGATACATGCATGCACATGTGCTATTTGAAAAGATTTGGTTGTGCAATTTGTTGTCCATGTGCCTTCTATGTTCATGTAATCTCACTCATCATGTGTGGTAAATATTATGTGATATTGTAATCTGCATGTGCTATTTGAAAGGTTTTGGTTGTGTTGTTTGTTGTCCATATGTCTTCTATGTTGATGAAATGACAGTAATCAACTGTGGTAATGGGATATACTAAAGAGAGAGATAAAAATGATCTAAGAAAATAATTAGTGGAGAAAAATTACAAAATAAATAAATAAGATTTTGAAAACACTTTAGAAGCAATAAAGTGTAGAGAATACATTTTAGCTTAAGATAGGATGCCTTGTTGGTTAGATCTTTGGTTTGTTATCAAGAGGTATCAATTTCAAGCCCAAACACAATATGAATTGAATCACCAATTTAAAAAAAAATAACTTTGTTTCAATTTGATTATTTTTTAAAGTGGGACAATTTTGGTTGATTCACACACATTTTTCTAGTATGATATACAAAAGTAAGAATATAAGTTAGTTAAAAGTAGGTGTCTAAAAGTGTGTGTTTGTGCTTCATACATTTCCAACATATAATGTGATCAACTTTTGAATTTCTTTCATCTGTGTAGGGTGTAGAAATATATTTAATTATTACACTTTTACTAGATAAGTCCTAAGAGGTATTTCATTATTATATAGTTGTTAATTATTGAGATTAAAGGAAATATGTTTTTTCGGAGGAGACATAACTAAGATAAGATAAATCAGATGGAAAGAATACATGATTAGAAAGAGTTAAGGAGAGTGCAACATTTACTAAATCATGCACTTTGGTTAACTATACTTTTGGCAAGATCAGAGCTATACTAACTAAAAAATATTTGCATATTATATAGTATTTTGATAATACACATGTATGTTGTTCAAAAAAATATACATGTATGTTGTGACAAAAATGTATTCTATAATCAGATGGTTTTTATCCACCTCACCCCTCTTGTGCAAGCTAAGTCAAATGAATCATTATAATCTAAGTTGTTGAATCATAAATAAGATTGGTAGTGTTACTGCCATTACTGGACTCTAGGTTGATTACCTCAACCATAATACTAGGTGGTCTTATATAGTAATAGAATCCACATTGGGTTTTTCTGATGAATTTTTTCTAACAAGTTGGTCGCTTTGTTTGCTTCTCTTTTGATACTAGAGCAGTGACAATTGTTTGCATGTACATAAATAAGCACCCACTATTTCTTGCATGAATTATAGGACATTGATTTAATGACCATGAACATTAACAGAAGTTATATAAAATGTCTATCCTTACATGATTGTGATATTATCCCTTTTTCATATTTGTCCAATATAATAGCTATCTAAAAACTATTAGCTTGTTCATAATCATAACATGACCCTTTTCTAATGACTAGAATGTTCAATCTCCTACCATCATACTCTCTATGACTTGTACTTTCTTATGAACCAATAATACATATAAAGACCTTATCAATGTAGTGTGGGAGGTCGAGCATGAAAGACTCTGCCCTGGGAACCCATGTTCAAGCCACCCATTTAACACTTTAAGAGAGAGAGGGGGTTAATATCTCTTCTAACTCAAAAAAGAAACATATGTAGTTCTCTTATCTTTTGTTTATACTTCTAACTCTTAATATTTTGGAAAAACATTCGGCGTGACCTCAAACTATTAGTTGCAGAAACTAGTGTTCACTAGAGTTCTAGAGTAAATGACTTCAAGGAGAATTTGTGACAAGTAGATTAGATAATGAGTGAGGAGGAAAAGGAGAATAAATTAGGCAAGAATGAGGAAGAAAAGATTTAGTGTCGAAAGGGTCATTCTCAATATGTGTCAAATGAAATTTGGGATGTTCAAAAGGCCTTTTTCTATGGACGGATGGAATTAACATGGGGGGATTTTAGGGATACGTCTAGAATGTGGTTGGCGCTAGGAACTCAAAAAGATTTCTAACAACCACACCCCATGCATATGAGGTGTATGTGTTTCCCTCTCTCACTAGCTTGCTTCCACTACCCCATTCTCTTTCTCTCATTTTCCCTATCCTCCCAAAACCTAGACCCATATGGTTGTTTTAGAGATCCAATCTAGAATTAGATGGCTGTCTTGGTGAGAGATTGAAATTCAAAGTGAAGCAGTGGTTGGATCACAATGTATTTTTATTCCTACTATTTTTATTTGGTAGGGAGTTTTTGGGATGCACCTGTAGTGGTTCAGTAGCATCAATGTTGAGTGTTTTAATGCCTGATGTGTCATTATCTACAAAATAGTGAGATCCTTTGTTATGACTCTATTTTGGAACTATATTCATCTTTTCATTTTCCATACCCTTTTTCTCTTGAAAATATATATTTTATTTATTTTGCATGGACTTGAACCAAATTTATCAAAAAATGCCTTCTTGATTTAAGGATGCTCTTTTATTACATGTTTTTTTTACCTATGTAAAAGAGTGCTTCTTACATCATATCCATCGTTTTCTACATACTATAACCCCCTCCCTCTGAAGGTTTTGCATCCGAAAGTATATGATGGGTGTTGGAGAATGGATGAATGAGATGGACATGTCTTTAAAGGAACAACAACAAGGATCTGTTTTTGGGGTCACACTATCACTAGGTTGGGATATACAACAACAAAATTACTTCTACATCTTTGTTTGACATAGATATCAATGAGATGTGTAAGATGAGTTCTCAAGAATAGGGATGGCAAGGAATATCATTGGAAGATCACTTGGTTGTTAATGATTGGCATGCTTGCTCATATAATAAGGATGGAAATAGGTTTCAAAGATCAATACTGTTATGATTTGTCATAGAGAGACACATCTCCCACAAATGAGTATTGTGTGGAAGTTCCTGATATGGAGTCATTGAGATGTTGATATGATCAAACTAGATCTAAAATGAGACCTATGTCGCTTTTGGAATCAATGGCATGGGATTGTTCTCGAAGATTTTCACAAAAATGTCTCAGATAGTTAGTCATTTATCTTTTGATGTTTGCCATTTCCTATAACAATAATTCTTCAATCTCTAGCACAACTTTCATATATGTAGCACGACCAACAAATCATGCAATGTTTTTAAGAATTTTTATAATGCCATTAATAAATTTGTTTTACATGTGTCGTTCCATAACTCATTCATATGTGTTTCAGTTCTAGAGACAATATTGGTCTTTTATGTCATTCACGTGTGTGCCATTATTCCAATATTTCTATGTTCCAGTCTTAGTTGCATACTTGTTACATTATCCCTTATGCACTCATTCTATTGTTTCATACAACTCCGTTCAATTACCCCTTTACATGTGTACTATTATTCATATCTTGATTGTAATCATTTTTCATCATTTGAACGTCCTACATTTTGCAATGTGTGTATTGCAACAACCTTATGGGCTTGGAAGAACAATCTTTGCTTGCATCACCTCTCTCAACTAGAAATACACTAAAGACAATAAATATGCTCATAAAATAGTTTGTCCTTATAGGTCCATAAAAGGGTGTTGCGATTTGAAGAGGTGTACTTTGCCAGCCATTCGGGTTCAATACGTAGACACATAGCGGTAGTATCTTATTTTTCTATCAAATAGGTTTTTACTTCAATTCTCTTCAGACTCTTGTTCTATTCTTTGTTACAATCATGCATTATTATGCCATTACTTATGTACCATATTCTACTCATTCCTTCTCTACTATTTAGTTGATTTTGATCCATTATTTGTCACACTCTTGATCCAGTATTAAGTCAATCATGATACATTCTTCTTCACAATCCTGCTCTACTATTCTGTCAATCACGATCTATTCATAGTTAGTTATGTTCAATTTTTTGTTACACTAGTACACCATTATGACCCATTCTTAATCACACTCCCGCTCTACAATTTAGTTAGTCGTGATATATTCTTCATCATTCCTGCTCCAGCATTCAGATAATTGTGATCCATTATTCAAGAGGTTTTCCATCCATCAAATTCTATACGTATACACCGAGCAGTAGTAGTTTTTTTCACTGTTTTGCCTTCAAATCTTCATAATATTCCTACTACATAACACTACCCATGACTCGAGGTCACTACAAACAATGAGAATTTCAGTGAAGAATAATTGTGAGGAGTGATAAGTCTTTAAAATAAACATATATTATTGAGGGATCATTCCTAACCATCAAGGTTTTGTCTCTCAACCATGTCCTTAATACAATTCCAAATTTCTCGTGACCTCCTTTTCTTCATAAATAAATTATAAATTATAATAGTCCCTCATCACAAAATTATCAGACTTTCCTCCCTTATTTCCCCTCAAAACCCAGACTTCCTTCCCTTATTTCCCTCCAGCGTTAAGGCAAGTGTTTCGGAACAAACCCTACGTGCACATTTTCACGCTCGCCCCCAATTACGGCGCTAATCCATGATCGTGCTTAGTCCATCGCTCCGTCTCTGCTAATCCATGATGGACGGATACAAGATTTGGTCAAAGTAGTCCGGCGCTCCATCCCTGCTGAGACAAGCATTTCCGCTTCATAGCGTCGTCACATGATCTTCTGTGAGTCCATGTCACACTACACCCATGATTCCAATTTCCAACACAGTCTCCGTCTACCCATCTTCCGTGATCATTTTATGTTGTTCCAGCGGATAGAAACAAAAGAAATATAAAGAGGAAAGAATATTTTCGTCTTATTCAACATAGAGTGTGGGTGCAGTGCAATAGCAATCAGCGGCTACCTTTCCATGATACAGTAGCGACGACGGCACGAAGCGTGTACTCACAGATCATGACACGGATCGGACGGCTTTTGATCGTTCTTCCAGAGAACTTAATAAATGGAAATATAACGAGAGAAAGTTTCGTTTCAGACACTGACTTGAAACGCCGGTAGAGACTTTGTTAACCAACAAACAAGAGTTGTGTGGTTAAACAATGAAAGGATGTGCTGTGATTTCAAACAAACATACACAAAGGAAAGAGATGCGACACTTGAATTTGCATCCCCCTACGCGCGGGGTGCGACATGCTCCAACGCGTCCAGTTAAAAGATTTTCGGATTGGGCCAGCCCAAACACCGTTGGAATCCCCCACCATACACGTGTGTAGCACATCTTCTTTTAATTTCCTCAGTTATCCTATGAATAAGATTCCATACAAGAAAAGGAGGAAGTTCCTAAAACAATCAATATAACATTCCCTTTTGTATTTGAAATAAACAATTTTTCAAGCCCACTTGATGCTTCCTTTTTTTTTTTGAAGAAAGGACGGGAAACCCTATGATGGGGGTTCCCCGCAAAACTATTAAATTGCTAAAACAAGGTTTACAAGGTTCGAACTACTAGAAGGAAAAGGCTGAAGTAAAAAAATCCTATCTACTTGTCCACGACGGACATGGTTGGCAACTGTATGAGCTGCCCTATTGTCTAAACGATTAATGTATCTAAAGCTACAAAAGGAAAACAAAAGTTTCAACTCAAGAATGTCTTCCACGATAGTACCAAGGTAGTCCCTCCGTGATACGGTAGTATTGCACGCTTGGACGATCATCATGGAGTCAGATTCCACTTCCACCTGTGTAATGCCTTCTTTGTTCGCCCATACCAGCGCCGCCCGCACAGCCAAAGCCTCTGTCATAGCTACCTCCTTTCCCGTAGTAACCTTCTCCCCAAGCATCCCCATAAGAGTCCTCGTTGCGTCTCTCATCACTACTCCAATGCTCGAGACTCCCTCTTCTCCACAAGACCCGTCCACATTCAACTTCATATGGCCTACATCAGGCGCACGCCAGCCCGTTCTCACCTTGATTTGCCCATCGGTTGCCCCATGCATAGGCTGGCGTGATTGTTCTTCCATCCCTCTAGCCGCCGTCAGTGCACAGCAGTAGAGGAAGCTGCTGTTTACGTTGCCATCGTTGAAGACATGAGTGCAACACCCTCTCCACACAGCCCACATGGCGGCCACAATAGACGTAGCTTCGCATCTCGTCGGCCTCGTCAGTGCTTCCTTCATGGTTACAACCACCTCCCCATCTTTGACGTCTTCAACCCAGTTCTGGACCTCCCTAGGCAGAAGTTCCCACACCTCTGTTGCACTTGGGCACCAGAATAGCATATGTGATATTGTCTCCTTTTCCGCCATGCACATCATGCATGTACCGTCCAATATGCAATGTCTATCAAAAAGCCTTCCCCTAGTAGCCAAACCTCCCGTGCAGATCCTCCATAGGAAGTGGGCTGTCTTTGGGCTCCATCCGTCATGCCAAATCTTTTTCCACAGATCGTCACCATGTGTCGCTTTATATCGTATGGCCTCCTCTTTCCCCATTAACCCCAACCAGTAAGCTGAACTCACTGTAAATTCTCCATTGTTTGATGGCCACCACATCAAAGAATCAGAGGGTCTTCGGTTGCTAAGATGGATAGTACAAATCCTCCTAGTATAGCTCTCTGGGAAGCAATCACGTACTCTTGTCATATCCCATCCTGTTCCATCATCTGTCATGAGGTCACTGACTCGACTGTACTCCACGTTCCTTTCATTCTTGAGGCGTGCGAGTTTTTCCTCCTCCTCGGGTAGCCAGTAGTCCTCCCAAATATTGATATCAGCCCCGTTCCCCACTCGCCACTGTGTTCCTTCCGTCAGTAATGCTTTGGCTCCCCACAGGATCCTCCACGTGTAGCTTGGGTCATGACCCCGTCTAGCTTCCCATATTGATGTCCTTGGAAAGCATCTGGCTTTGAGAACTTTGGTCACCAACACCTCCGCGTTGTTTGCTAACCGCCATAACTGTCTTGATAAGAGGGCTTGATTGAAGACATGGAAATCTCTGAATCCCATTCCTCCTTGTCGTTTAGGCCTGCATAAATTGTTCCAGCTCATCAACGACATTTTCCTCTCTTTGTCATTTGCGCCCCACCAGAATCTAGCTATGATTCTTTGAATCTTATCAATGGTACCTACTGGTAACTGGAAGATTCTCATTATGTATGTTGGTATAGCCTGCCACCGCTTTTATAAGCACCTCCCTCCCTGATTTAGATAGAAGTTTTTCCGACCACCCTTGAAATTTCCTCCATATCCTATCTTTTATAAAGCTGAACACATGTTTTTTAGATCTCCCTATGGCTGTCGGTAACCCAAGATACTTGGCATGAAGATCCACCTCCCTCACTCCCAACGTGTTCTTCAGACACCCCCACTTTCCTCTTTGTACTTGACCGGCCTAAATCGCACGTCCAAAAGTGGAGGCGGATTTGAGGTAGTCGAGCTTTTACATTTATAAACCCAAATCCTTCTAGGCCCCCACAACTTTGCTTACGGGGTCAAAGTAGATAACGGGATCGAACACAGGGACAAGGGGGTAGTGTTGAGAACCCAGAATCGACACGCTACACTCCGGCAGGTATAAGGAGATAACAAATTCCCAAAAGAGAACAACAAGATGTCACAAACAAGACAAAGAAATCTATCTCCAAGTGGAGCTACAAGAAAGATTAAAGGTTTTAGTTTTTTAGCAGTTTTTAGGGATTTTCATGCAATAGAAACATAATGATAAAACTAGAGCTAGAGCAAGGTACGAAGGATAAGACTTTAGTAAAACAAGCGGCAATAGTAACATCCTGCACCCCTCCTCTCAGAGCGGGTACCTCTAACCTCTGCATCAACACCCCTCTCGAGGTTGGTGGGCTTTAGTTAGAGTGGAATGTTACTGAAGCAACTCCATTCCAGGCACTCTCGTACTCCAGAATCGGACCAAACACTAGAGCCACAACACAACTCTCGAAGTTGTTGCGACGGGAAAACACGATTTGGTAGCTAAGCGAAACGCGATCGAAATATGCAAGCTATAGTTCAGATATCAAACATAGCAGTCATCCAACTTTGTGAACCAAGCATAGAGCAACAAGTAATTAAACTTCTCTATTTCCATAAACATTAAAGGTCTTAATATATTGCATAAGTAAAGAATTAAATAACAGAATTAAAGATAGATGTTGCCTTCTTGATGTAGAAGGGCGACAGACTACTGTAGCTCTCCAGCCCGATATCGGTCAGGGGACTAGGCCGATATAGAGGTGTCGGGCGGCACACCCTCTCGGGCGGCACGCCGTGACAGCCGACAATATCGATCGAGGACCCTGGCCGATACACTCATGTCGGGCGACGCACCCTCTCGGGCGGCACGCTCGACGGGTGAAGCGTATCAGGTTCGATATCTTGTTGGTCATGGAGCTATACATCTACGTGTCGGGCACTTGTGTCACTCGTCATCACTGGCCGACATCGGCCGGCAGTGTCGGCTGGGACAGTCCTAAGTGAACCATCCCCTCCCTCTCGGGATGAGGAAGAGCTCACCTAGAGTTGCCTGACATGAGCACTGGGGCACGATACTCTTGCTCTCGCATGTTTCCTCTAAAGATAGCTCAAGTCCGAACTCGTCTCTTCGTCTTCCTGTAGCTGCTATTTATAGTCAGCTGGTTGGGGAGAGGTTATGTTGCTCGAAGCGCCACGTGGTCCCCTTATGCGCCGGTCGTTGGACGGCCGATACAGGTATCGATCGGCGCAGAGGTGTCGGATATCGGTCACGTGACGGGAGGCGTGCCTGCCGATGGGTGGCTGTGTCGCCCGACAAGCTGGGTCGTCGAGGCGAGCTGGGGCTCCCTGTCGGGTAGAAGGTGTGTCGTCCGTCTTCTTCTTCTTGCGCGGCATCCCTTTGTCGTGCATCATTGTGTCGCTCTACCCTGTCGGGCAGAGGTTGTATCGGGTGTCACGAAGGCCGAAATAGACTTGGACTTATTTGTGGGCCGGGACGGCCTTATTGTACCAAAATGAGGAAAAACTCTGCAAAAGATGGAAATATTGGATTAAGAGCATTGCTTGGCCAATTATTGCAAAAGTGCCAATTATTACAAGTGGGCATATATATATATATATATATATATATATATATATATATATATATTTCTTTTATTGGGCACAACTCCCATGCTTTTATTCACACTCATAAGGCTTCTCTCTCTTTTTGGGATTTTTGTTGGGTGAGGGAAAACAAAGAGATTTCTGCTGTTTGGGCAGCTTTTTCCTTCTCCATACTTGTCTCTTAGCTATTTGCGAGATTATTATATTTTTGGAAATTTTTGACATGGCAAAACATACTCTTTTGTTCGTTTGAAGCAACATTATCAAAAAGATATAACAACAACTTGCATCTCATTAAGTACATAGAAAACTAACTTTGCAGGAAGTCGCAACAGAATTTTATTATAAAGAAACTTTGTACATATGCATGGGAAGATATAGACAAAAGATTTTTTTTCAAAATTTTGGTATGAAGATATATATGTACACAAAAGAATAACGAATAATCGGTTTGGGACAAAAGAATGAATAAATTGAGTTAGAAAATCCAGAAAATTTTTCAAAAATTTGTACCTCCCTCACTGGTACATGGTACCCCCCCAAACTTACTCCACACTCTGTCCCAGAGTTGTGAAGTAGATAAGGTGAGGTAATGTTTATTCCAGTGAGGTTACGCCGGCGTCAGATAGAAGCTCCCACACATATTCTCCTCATTTGCTGTGATACCCTGTGTGGTGGAGCTGGTCAGGCGTTGCTTCACTTGCCATCCATTCCAGGACAAAGATGCCGCAGTCGTTGGATAAAGGAAGTTGCTGCAGACTGCGGTGGAAGAACTGGAGTTTGTGCCATTTGCCTCCCTGTATGTCCAGGAACGGTTGGATCATCTTTGACACTTTGTCGTAATATTTTCGAACTAAGCGTTCGACGGGTGTCAAAGGTTCCGATGTACACGGCACTGGATGATTCTTGTTGCTGTCTGAGCTGTTGTAGAAAATACCTGCTCATTGCCGAGTATACATCGCTAGGAGCGTCTAATGATTGTAATGCAGAATTGGCAGGAAGATAGTGCCTGCGACGCCGTCCTTCAATTCTTGCAGGAAATTTTGCTTCGCTCCTATTTCGTCGGCGAGGCAGATATCGTTGAAAAGCAAAGGATGGGCTATGTATGCATGTTCTAGCTTTGGCTGTATATATTGGATGTAAGCGGCTGCAACTGTTACAACCAAGCACCCTCCTTCCTTCACCATGTCCCTTAGATCATCGACCGGGACTAAGACATCGCCTACCTGAAAGGAGACAACCGACGGGGTCGAATCAGCTAACTTCTGCTGGATTATGTTGACCTGCTCCTGTGTGAGAGTTGCACATGAAAAGCGGTCAAAATTTTTGATCTACCCTTCAGAAGCTTCAGGCAAAGCAGTGTCTTCCCTCCCATGTATTTTCTTCAGGATCGCCAGCTGCTTGCCCGCCCCATGAATTTCGGTTGCTATCTCTTCTTCTTTTTCTCGGAGCTGCTAGATCGAGAAGAGTCTTCTTCTAGATCACTGTCCACCAGCTGCTCCGGCACTCCTGCGTCCCAGAAATAGCACTTGTCCTTGATCAGCAACATGGTGTAAACACCCCTATGTTGATAAAAGAACATGATTTTGAGGACTCCTAAGTTTCCGTAAGTGTTGAGCGCCTCAATTGCACCCAGGATGGCGAAAGTGCTGTTTCCGCTCCCCTCTTCTATTTGTGCAGGAATGTTTCAGATAGTGAAGAAGTTCCAAGGTCCTTGGTGATGTTGGCTTCCTTTCTTTATGGCTCGTAGCAGACGCAGTGGCAGGAGTCTCAACTTTTCGTCCTCCGGGCGGCAGAAAACACCCCCGGAGCGTGGTACTTCAGCATTGCTACAGCACACCAACAGGACGTCGCGGTTTCTGTGGTCTACGATGCCTAGAAACCACACGTCCCGGTACTTGTACGGGGCTAAAACCAGGTTTGAACTATGCTCTTCAATATGTTGCAGCATGTCGGTCACTGCACGGGAGTCTGGATCTCCCTTCATCAACCTTCTTGCCAAGGTCGGGGTGGCTGTGTATATCTCTCTTCGACCTGTCCTGCTGTTGATATTCTCTATTAGTGCATTCTCCAGGACCCTGACTAATCTTTTACCGACCACGGCCGGCGTACGGAACATGCCACGAAGAACCTTCCGCCGCACCGAGAGGTAGCCGTCGGTCCAGACGACTTCATCTTCATCTGCCTGCGATTATAAGACCTTATTTAACAGCTTCTGGTCTCTGATCGTCAGGTTTCCGATGGCTTGCCTGTCAAAATCAGCCATCTCGAAGGAGGGTATCTCGGATGGCTCACGAAATTTGTCCGCCATCGAGTGCTTCCTTCGGGGTAGATGTCTTTTATTGACTGTGTAGACATCTCCCTTCTCTCCCTCGAACTGTTCAGAAGAGTCTCCCCCGATGATGATGTCTACGCTTTCGTCTTCGGCTCCATCCAGGGGAATGGAGATGTTTGCATCTCCCAAACCCAAGGAGCTCTCCTGTCCGCCGGGAGTTCCTTCGGCTGATCCCTGTTGCGTCCCCTCCTTGGGCGTTGAGGATCGTCTGCTGGAGGAGGATGAGGATGCTGTTTCCGAGGGGGAACCTGATGAAGAGGGATGAGAACCCTGGCTGGGAGGTGACAGAGACCGTCTCGGCTGCCTTCAGTGCGTATGGTCGTCACTTTTGTCCATCCTCTCCTCGAGCCTATCGAGTCGTTGGAGAACTTGCTGCATTGCTGCATTCAAGGTCTCTAGTCCTCTGGGTATGCTCGCTAGAGTCAGCAACTCTCTCTTGGATATTCAGCCTGATTTCATGGCTATCCTGCCTGTCTTGGAAAGATGCAAGTTTACGGGTTAGGGAAGTACAAGTAGCAGAGTTGATGGTCGTTACCTCCCGCAAATCGTCAAGCTCATTTCCGAGCATCTTTTCGAGTGATAGAGGGGCTCTAGCGGGCCTCCCTTCTGTCCTCACGACATCTAGCTCGCGTGAAGGTCTACCAAGAGAGGTAGAATCTATGAAAATTGTACGGGATCCAGATGCCTCCAGGTGGGGCGTCGGTGCTTTTTCAGGTGCTGTCGCCTTGCCTTCTCGTCTGAGTGGGGATGGTCGTGGTGAGGGCGAACTCTGCTCCACCTCTGCACTGTTGGCGATCTCCTCGACTGCTGCAGGCAGGGACTTCGGCGGCAGTGATGGTGTTCTTTCGAGTTCCCTCAGGATCTCGTCGAACATCCCATTGCGGTTGCCCTGCTAAAGTTCCTTTTCCGCCTCTACAGGTCTAGAAATAGGGACGGGAACTGCGGCCGTCTCTTCCGCGGAAGATCCCGAAGTCTTTGTCCCGGTGACCTCAACGATCACCGGCTCTTTCTCAGCCACCTCCGTCCTTGTTGTGGCGATGGTTGGTATGGTTGGAGCGACGACAACTCGATCAGCAGTTTTCGTGGTAGCTCTGGGGCTGGCCTCTCTGTGGCCCTGGTCGTGGTGGTGGTAGCCGTGTTATTTGCTATAGCTTCAATCTCGGTGGTGGTGAAGACCAGCTTCTCCTTGTCGTAGTTGGCGTAGTGAGGGAGGGGGAGGAGTATGTCCATCCTTGAAAACTTGTAGAAGAAGTTCCTCCCCTCCTTCCTGATGATGTTGGTCCTAATCAGGTACTTGATTTCAAACACCTCATCGCCTTGCGTCCTCAAATGGCTGCGCGGCTCGTCTGGGTACCCGAGTCCTGCTGCGATGAGGTTGATGATGTCCCCCATGCAGTACTCCTTAGTGGCCTCCTTCATTGGGTGCAGCCTATTCAGCAAGAACCGACCGAGGTTGATTACTCGGCCCTCCATTATGTGCCACATGACGTGGAGCTCTTCCGTGTAGATGATGCTAGATTCGTTCTTGCTGAACATCAAGCATGCCACCAGCTTATGCACTATCCTCAAGAGCAGGAGTGCACTTCCACGACCTTTGTTCCCATCTTAAACAAAGATTCGCCGGTAAGCTTGCCCCAAAACTCCACAGGATTGAACTCATCTCCCTCGGTGATCCTCTCACCATTGTCCATCAGGTTCTTCTCTTCCTCGTTGGAAGAGAAGATCTTGTTCAAAAACTTGTCGGAGATGGTGTACTCTGAATTGTAAAGCCAGGCCTGGAGTCTGTCCGGCCTACCAAATTCTTCTCTCTCCGCCACAGAATTACTCACCCGGTGGAGAGAGGACATAAACTCCATCGCCAGTTTAGTGTATGAAGAAGTCCTACTGAAACATATCTTCTTCAGCCCTGCCGCATCTAGGACGCCCTTCAGTCTTTTCAAGATTCCTAGATCAGCAAACGAGGCTCTATGGCAGAACCTACTCGGCTTGTAGACCTTGGTCACCAACTCAGCATAGCGGCGAGCATGCTCGTCGTCTCTTGGCTCGAAACTCCTCGAAAAGGATTTTGGGAGTTCTGCTGCTGCTAGTAGTGTCGGTGTTGGTACTGGAGTCGCTGCTTCTCCAACCCTATCCTTCTTCTTTGTCCCTGACGTCCCAGCCTGTCCTGGGTTCGGGTGCTTGGGCCTGGCAGTTTGCCTTTCAACAACAGTCTTAGGGTAGACTCTCCTGCCCTGTGCGTCAACGAGGACAGTATTCATCTTGGTGCAGGACATTTCTGTAAGACAACAAAAGAAATACCTCGATTAAATATGTTGGCTTTTGAAAGAAATATATAATAAAGAATAAATGTGTGACCCGGTATTTTTCTGTACAAATACTGCCCGCCCCCCAGTATCGGGCGACAAACTAGTTTTAGAAGTGAAGCCTTGTGCTCGATACAAGGGGTGGGTGTCGCCCGATACGTCAAACGATTCAATCACGCGATAAAGACATGGCAGCAAGGCGGTGAACGCGTGTTAGGTCTGTCGCTCAAAACGGGCATGTCGGGTGATACGAGGGCGATGAGATGAGATGCCCGATACGGTCCTTATGGAAGAAATGCAGTGTGTCGCCCGTTTAAAAAAAATAGGTGAGGAGATGCAAAATCGGGCGACACGGCTATCGCCCGTCATGGAGTATCAGACTGACGTAGATCAAAGGTACACCTCGCGATATCCATGTCGGGCGATACAAACTGCTCAGCCAAGAAATGTTGAGACCGATAAGCTACTTGCAAAAGGAAAGAAATGTGTCGGTTGACACGATCTGTCTGGCGATATGGTCTGTCGGGCTGTACCTCGATGTGATCTGAACTATCGGGCGATACGGGAGAATTGCAGTCTCGCGTGACATGGGAGCAGAAGCACAAGTTCTCTCACACGACACGGGAGCGTGAAAACAGCAAGGCAAGGAGCCCGACACGGTGAAAAATCGCCTCCTTTTATAGCAAACTCAACAGTAAAAACCAGGACGCACGTCGACCATTAGGGCAACACGTAAGTCGGCAAGTCCAACTGTCGGCACGACTGTTGAGCTCCACAAAGTCCCACCACCCGATAAGGGTGCAGTCATAGCGCCGGTTGGGTTGCCTCCTGTGACAACGTGAAAACAAAACGGGTTAAACTGTGGCTGATGAGTAAAACATCATTGGCCTAGGACTAAGCTCCCGGCCTCAGATGGTATTACCCATCCCGGTTAATAAAACTAAGGCGGTGGCCCATAAAACATAAGAGTCAGTGTATGTGGCGCATGCACTGACTCGGGCCTTATTACATACCAAATGTTTGTTTAGCAGGAAAAAAATTGCGTCCTATTCTAGGAAATAAAAATAAAGCCCGGGTTGCCTCCCGAGAAGTGCTGCAGTTATCGTCTCCAGCTTGACGGCTCCAGCTTTTTCCTTCTTTATCTGCCAGAATCATCCTTTTCTCGTAACTCGATCTCAGCCTTCTATCTGTCACAATCCTGCCCTCTTTGCAATTTCGGTGTTGGACGGTATCTTCCCTGAGGGATTCTTCATTAATTCGGCCATTTGAGCTAATTGTTGGTCAATCTGGCGTTGGTGTGCCTGCATATCTGCCAGTTGATCCTGCAATGAGTTCAAAACTCCTGAATTTGATAGTGCGCTCTGTGCCAATTGATTGTTAATCGTGTCCTGCCTTTTCACAAAATCAAACAGCTGTCCCACCACATCTGCTTGAGTTGAAGCCCTGTTCTGTCCCTGTGCTTGCCCCTGGAAACCCCCTTTGTTCGGATGGAAGGGGGTGTTTCTAGCATACTGACCGGGTCCTCCCCTCTTCTCAAAAGCTTGGGGCGGCTTATTGGAGTTATGCAGCTGATGAGAATTCTCAGTTGCATCCTTGTTCCCATAGCTAAAACCAGGGTGGTCCGACCTTTTGAAGTTTACAAAAGAGACATTTTCAGTCTCTTCCGCCTCAGACTCCGTGTCGCTAGATGCTTCCGGTCGGGTGTAGATGCAATCATCTACCCCATGGCCGCCTTCCCCACAGGTAACACATTTCATAACCTTCTCGATTTGCTTCTTTCCTTTTCCACTGGACTCCTTTAGCTGCTCCACATCAATTGCGATCCTCTGGATCTGGGAAGTGATGGTCTCCAGAGCCTTGGACTCAAGAGAGGACCCTTCACCGGCCTTTTTCGCCCGCCCTCTGTCGGATCTATCAAAATCAGTCCCGGCTCGCAGCTCGGCCATGTTTTTTATTATCCTTTCAGATTTGCTCGGCTTCTTCCCGAGGAAGTCACTTCCTGCTGCAGCATTCAGTGACACCCTTTCTTCGGGAGTCAGACCATTGTAAAAGGTGGTGACTAGGAACCCTTTCTTGTAGTTGTGGTGAGGGCAGTCCCTCAGATATTCCTGGTATCTTTCCCAGGCGTCATGGAGATTATCGTAGGGTCCTTGCATAAAGGAGGTGATCCTTTGTCTATTTCTCACCGTCTTCTCAGTCGGATAGAATTTATTAACGAAAGCGTCTGCTAGCGCCCCCATCCATTTAGAGATTGGTGGGGGAGTCCCAAATACCATGATAGAGCATTATCTTCCAGAGAGAAGATGAAGCCCTTGCAGTAAATGACCTCCTGAGGGACACCTCACATCTTGATCGTATCACAGATATTCTTAAAGGCATCCAGTTGATGATAGGGATTGTCATGCTTGGAGCTCCCTCTAAAACTCTTATTTTGAATCATGGAAATTACATACGTCTTGAGCTCGAAGTTGGTGGCGTTGAAATGTGGGACGATGACCGGGCACCGGGAATTGTTAGCCTTTGTGGAGGCTAACTCCCTTAGAGTCTTCTCCTCTTCTTCCGAGTCGTCACTGTCACTCCCTTCCTGGCGTCATTCCTGATTGTTGTTTCTTTTGTTTCTGCGGTGGCGACGTCTGTCACGACGATGGTCCTCCTCAGACTGATCCATTTCTGGATCTTCCAGTTGATCATCTCCGTTGTATCTGTCGTTGCCCTCAGGAGGAGGCAAATCATGCCTAGCCCTCCCCGGGCGTTCACCTTCAGACTGGGGTGGCTCAACGCGAGGAGGCATGATGGCTGGAGTAGGTGCTCAGTCGAATGGAATGTCCTTTTCTTCTGAGGTACCTGAAACGACACGCAAAACCAAGTTAGAAAATTGAATTATTACTTTAAAGCAAAGAATAACTATAAGAAAAGAAAAAGAAAAAGAGTGATGTCAAGCTCATTTCTAAGCTTGAGGCACTGGAGTATAGTTAGTGGATTCAGATTCTTCTATAATACCACTTTTGCCTTGTCCCCGACAACGATGCCAAAAAGTTGACCGGCATAAATCGCGCGTCCAAAAGTGGAGGCGGATTTGAGGTAGTCGAACTTTTACATTTATAAACCTGAATCCTTCTAGGCCCCCACAACTTTGCTTATGGGGTCAAAGTAGATAACGGGGTCGAACACAGGGACAAGGGGGTAGTGTTGAGAACCCAGAATCGACATGCTACACTCCGGCAGGTATAAGGAGATAACAAATTCCCAAAGGGGAACAACAAGATATCACAAACAAGACAAAGAAATCTATCTCCAAGTGGAGCTACAAGAAAGAATAAAGGTTTTAGTCTTTTAGCAGCTTTTAGGGATTTTCATGCAATAGAAACAGAAAGATAAAACTAGAGGTAGAGCAAGGTACGAAGGATAAGACTTTAGTAAAACAAGCGACAGCAGTAACATCCTACACCCCTCCTCTCAGAGCGGGTACCTCTAACCTCTGCATCAACACCTCTCTCGAGGTTGCTAGGCTTTAGTTAGAGTGGAATGTTACTGAAGCAACTCCGTTCCAGGCACTCTCGTACTCCAGAATCGGACCAAGCACTAGAGCCACAACACAACTCTCGAAGTTGTTGCGACGGGAAAACACGATTAGGTAGCTAAGTGAAACGTGATCCAAACATGCAAGCTAGAGTTCAGATATCAAACATAGCAGTCATCCAACATTGTGCACCAAGCATAGAGCAACAAGTAATTAAGCTTCTCTATTTCCATAAACATTAAAGGTCTTAATACATTGCATAAGTAAAGAATTAAATAACAGAATTAAAGATAGATGTCTCCTTCTTGATGTAGAAGGGCGACAGACTACTGTAGCTCTATGGCCCGATATCGGTCAGGGGCCTAGGCCGATACAGAGGTGTCGGGCGGCTTACCGTGATGGCCGACAGTATCGATCGAGGACCCTGGCCGATACGCTCATGTCGGGCGGCGCACCCTCTCGGGCGGCATGCTCGACGGGTGAAGCGTATCGGGTTCGATATCTTGTCGGTCATGGATCTATGCATCTACATGTCGGGCACTTGTGTCGCTCGTCATCGCTGGCCGATATCGGCCCGCAGTGTCAGCCGGGACGGTCCTAAGTGAACCATCCCCTCCCTCTCGGGATGAGGAAGAGCTCACCTAGAGTTTCCCGACACGAGCTCTAGGGCACGATACTCTTACTCTCGCAGGTTTCCTCTAAAGATAGCTCAAAGCTCCTAACTATCTGAACTCGTCTCTTTGTCTTCCTGTAGCTGCTATTTATAGTCAGCTGGTTGGGGAGAGGTTATGGTGCTCGAAGCGCCACGTGGCCCCCTTATGCGCCGGTCATTGGACGGCCGATACAGGTATCGTTCAGCGTAGAGATGTCGACTATCGGTCACGTGACAGGAGGCGCGCCTGCCGATGGGTGGTTGTGTCCCCCGACAAGCTGGGTCGTCGAGGCAAGCTGGGGCTCCCTGTCGGGTAGAAGGCGTGTCGTCCGTCTGCTTCTTCTTGCGCGGCATCCCTTTGTCGTGCGTCATTGTGTCACTCTACCCTATCAGGCAGAGGTTGTATCGGGCGTCAGGAAGGCCGAAATAGACTTGGACTTATTTGTGGGTCGGGACGGCCTTATTGTACCAAAATGAGGAAAAACTCTGCAAAAGATTGAAATATTGGATTAAGAGCATTGCTTGGCCAATTATTGCGATAGTGCTAATAAAAGAGAGGAAAATAGCAGAAAAGGGCAGTTTTGATAACAAAATAAAGGGCAAAAACATCACAAAAATTGGTGTTATTAGTACTCCCTTGCCGAAAACCACCTCTGTCTTCAAGAAGTTTATTTTTTGTCCGGATGCCTGTTCATATTGGCTGATAATTTCAGCTAACTTCAGGCACTCTGTAGGGGTAGATCTAGCAAAAAGAATACTTTCATCTGTGAAAAAAAGATGTGAGATACGGGGTGCTCCCCTACATGGTTGAATTCTGTGTAAGAGATTATCTTGTGTAGCCACAATGAGTGAGGTAGAAAAAGCTTCCGCGCATAAAAGAAAAGATAAGGGGAAAGAGGGTCACCCTGGCGAAGTCCTCGTGCTGGGGCTGTGCTTTGGGTTCGGTCTCCATTGATGGCAAAAGCGTGTTGGATGGTAGTAATGTAGTCTCGAACTTTATTCATCCACTTCACACCAAAACCCATCTTTTCCATCACAAAGATCGGGAACTCCCACTCCACTCTATCGTAAGCCTTTGACATATCTAGTTTCAGAGCAAGGCTGCCCTTCTTCTTTCCTTTGTCCCTCTTCATAGCATGGAAAAGCTCATAAGCAATCAATGCATTATCATAATCAACCTTCCCGGGACAAAAGCACTTTGATTTTCTGATATCACGCTATTCATGAGAGGCTTCAACCTGTTGGTCATCACTTTGGAGGCAATCTTGTAAATTACGTTGCATAGGTTGATTGGATGAAACTCCCCAACCGTCTCCGGCTTGTCAACCTTTGTTATGAGTACCACTAAAGTGTCATTTACAACCCTTATGCTGTGCTCTCCTTTCCACCAACCTTTGATGTAGCTTGCCACATCCTGTCCGACAGTGTCCCAATATTTTTGGTAGAACATCGCCTTCATCCCATCTGGCCTAGGCGCTTTGTTTGGGTGCATTTGTTTTATAGCTGTCCGGATTTCCTCATCCGTAATATCACTTTCTAAACTCATCCTTTGTTCCTCAGACAAAACCACTTTAATGCCTTTTGTTGCCTTCTCAAAACCCGATGTGTGGCTGGCTTGGAAAAGTTTAGAGAAGTGACTCAGAAAGATTTGTATGATCTCGTTCTCCTGCTTTCTAAGGGTGTCGTTCTCATCTTCTATGCCTTCAATCCAGTTTCTTCGCCTTCTGTTGGAAGCCTTTTGGTGAAAATATGTCGTGTTCCGATCTCCCTCTTTCAATTATTTCACACGTGCCCGGGTAGCCCAGTATTCCTCATTCTTTTGCAGCCAATATTGTGATTCTTTGGATGTATCTTCCGCCTTCTTAAGATTAACATTATCCGGGGGGGACCCTGAATTCTTTTCAGCTCACTTTCAAGCTCTTTAACCTTCCTACTCCTCTCGTCAAATTTTTCCATCTCCCACTCTCTCAAAATATTTTTACATCTCATGATTTTATTGCTAAGAACACCCCCTTCCTCACTTTCCCATGCCTCTTTGATAATTTTTCCACATTCCTCCTCGCCTGCCCACATTGGTTCAAAAGAAAAAAAGCTCCTTCTCTTATTTTTGCCATTGTTCCTATTATCTGCTTTAAGCATGATGGGTGCATGATCTGACTCGTAGATAGGAATATGGAACACCTTGCAATTTTTGAAAAGATTTTGCCACTCGAGTTCAGGAAGGAATCTATCGAGTCTCTCCATAACCAGCGTTCTTTCAGTCACACCCCTTTTCCAGGTGAAAATATTTTCTTCAAAGCCCACATCAATCAACCCACAATCATCTATGGCATCCCGAAAATTCTGCATGAATTTTTCATCCTTTGGTGGTCCCCCTTGCTTTTCAGCTTTAGACACAATCTCATTGAAGTCTCCAAAGAAAATGACAGGTTCTTCTGCCTCATCCTTCAGTCTCCTCATCAACTCCCAGGTCTTTACTTTGCCAGTATGGTCCGCCCATCCGTAAATCCCAATCGCTCTCCATTTCTATCCATTGTCTTCTTTTATCAAGCCTGCCACATGTCTTGTAGAAAAATTGAGAATTTCCATCTTGCACTCTTTCCACCAGAAACCAATGCCACCAGACCTGCCCCTACTCGAGATACACAACCCATCCGTAAATCCGCAACTTCTTTTGACCTCCTCCAACTTTGTTTCAGCTATCATAGTTTCCGCCACGAAAACTATGTTTGGGCGCTCCCTCCAAACCCAAGCCCGGAGATCTTCACACGTGTCAGGTTCGCCCAGCCCCTAACAGTTCCAGCTAAAGATTTTCATTGTCCTTCGCGGAATTGGTCACCGCCAATCACCACTACTTGAGTCGTGACGACCCCATATCTTCCTGTTGTGTTCGTATCATCTCTTTTGGATATTTTTCCCCCGGTTCTTGTTCAGGCATTTCATCAACGTCCATATCACAGAAGCCCACCTCTCGGTTTCTTTTGCCAGTTGATTGGTCCCACACAACTTCATCTTCAGGAATGCCTAAGCGTACCCCCTGCTCATTTTGTAGACCCATGGATGGTGCTTCTTCTTCCCTCGGTTTTGTTTGTGGCCTTGTTTTAGCTTTGACCCTGATTCTTTCTTCCGTTGTGCCCGGGTAATAGCTCTTCTCTCATTGCTTTCCTTCATGTTAGATTCTAAGTGTTAGTGGT
This sequence comes from Alisma plantago-aquatica, assembly GCA_963693085.1. Taxonomy (NCBI): domain Eukaryota; kingdom Viridiplantae; phylum Streptophyta; class Magnoliopsida; order Alismatales; family Alismataceae; genus Alisma; species Alisma plantago-aquatica. Next base: position 379,554,338 of record OY856415.1, on the reverse strand, counting down.
TGTTTCCCTGTTCTTCCATGGCGCCGGCAGTATGGCCCTCCACCATGGTTCCTTTCTTCCTGTTAATGTTTTGCTCCCTGTGCTTTTCCTGACCCCCTTTTCCTTCATGTCCCCTACCGTGGATCTCCTACTGCACATTGCATGCCTCTGTCCAAGACATGTTCGCCGGCCATTGGTGCCGTTCATCCGATCCTTCCACGTCGTCTGCTTCTGGTGCATGCTCGTCAACCTGATGATACCCTCAGATCATCTACAGCTTTGTAGATGAGTATCTCATGATCCTCCTCACCCCCGATGCCTCTCCGCCTTGGGTATCGTGCTCCCCTTGCACCCCCTTTCCCGTCCCCTTCCCCTCCTTCGTCCCATCTTTCCTGCCGTCCCCTTCATCACCCCCGTCAGGTTTGCCCCTGCGGCCCATCTCCGTCGTACTGACAAGATTGTCACGCTCCTCCTCGTGCGTATCCCCCACGCTATTCCCCTGCCCCTCGGTTCCCGTCTCGTTCCCCCACCTCGGACGCCCCGCTTCCCGCCGTGCTGCCACTGTCGAACTCACCCCCCTTCTTCAACGATGCTCCCCCTCCGCCATGATGTTGGTAGGTTAGTTTCCTCCTCACTGCACCTGCCCCTCCTTCCTTCTTGTTCGTCGCCCGTCTTTGCTTCCAAGGAGACGTCCACATCCAGTTCCCCCATCGCTGCTGATGATCCCCCCGTCGTCTACGTGCACACAATCATGGTCTACGTGACCTAGCCTGCCGCACGAGAAACAAAAACTTGCAAGTCTCTCATACTTCACTTCTATATCCGTCGTTGCGCCCCCCTTCATCCTAATTTTCTAGATATGTTTTAAGGGTTTGGAGACATCCAGAACGACTCAGACTCGGATGGATGAGTCACATCCCAGTTTGTCGGTGTCAGTTCCAATCACTTCCCCAATCCTTCCCGCAATCTCGCGGATAGTAGCTTCGGATTTGTATCCCAAGGGAACGCCATAGAGGCGGACCCAGAAAGGACACTTGTTGATGACAATGTTTCCCGGTTGCTCCTCTTTACAGACCTCCTTAAGGAGCAGTAGCTTTCCATCGAAATTCCATGGAGCTCCGTCGGTTACTCGCTGCTTATCCCTCCAGTGGGCGAATTGGACGATGAAAACTTCTCCCTCGAGTTGCTTGAAGTCAGCCTTCTCCTTCAGGCTCCACGCTTGGGACATCGTTCTCTCCAATGCTCTGAAGTTATAGGTCCGATCTGTGAGTAATCATCCAACCAGTGCGAGTTCGGTGTGATCATTTACTTCATTGCCACTTCCTACTGGTTGCACGTCGATTGGTTCTTCTTCATCTTCAGATAGCTTGAGCCCTGCGTATCTATCCACAAGATCCGCTGCCATCACGAGACCAGAACCCCAAACACAGCCGCACACTTGAAACTGCAAGAGAGTGAACCCTAGGTGAGGGTGGAAGAAACGTCCACTTCCTCGTTCCCTAATCGCCATAGCGACAAGATACGGGGGGGGGTACTCCCACTTGATGCTTCCTTGTTGCTGGTCATCATCTTGTTTATCAATTTTGTCTCTTGAAAAGTATACACTTCCACCGGCCACACACCCTTCTTCGGTGAAAGTGCACCTACATTCAGAATCGTTAGAACAATTGAATATTGCTTTCATTGGCTAAAAAGTTGGATGATTGGTGACACAGTACATAAATCAAATAGTAATCTCCACATTAATCAGCTTTACATGTTATTTCAACAATACCTTTTTTCAGAAAAAGAGATAACACCGTAACAATAAATCTAGATCGAAAACAGACGGGCCACAAGCTACAACGTCGCCCCTCTCTAGATGGAAAGACTAATCAACCAAGTTCCTTATCAAGTGAATCTACTTTGCAATTGGTTGGCTTATCTTTTGTCTTCCTTAGCATGTTATTCATGTCTAATAACTATGATACCATTGCCCTCAAACCAAAAATTATTTAAACAAGATATAGTTTCTAAAATCAAATTGGAACCATGCTATTATAGTTGTTACAATAACAACCATGTAAGCTACAATTATTTTTGATAATTCCCAAACCTATTATCTGATTTGATAATCAACATTAGGTTTGTATGATGTGTTCTTTTAGTCATTTTTCCTTAAGGGAATGTCAAAAAGTTTTCATATTGATAGTTGTCAGTAAATTAATTAATGCTAAAGGTTCTTAAAATTTTTGTATAATATCTTTTTATTTATTTTTTAATCAAAGGACTAGATAAATATTGGGTTTTAATGGAAGATTTATGTTTTTCATTGAACCAACCCGACATGCTATCTTATCTCAAGATTCTCTGATGTTGCTCCCAATATTTTCCATGGACAACCCTTTCCAACTTGCTTGGACCGCATGACTCAATACTGACATACTACATGTCCATGTGGGCCCCACCTAATGGAGGTTTATGACTCTGATACCATTTTTAACATCTGGGCTCACTGCCCAAGGCTCTAGTAGAGTTTTAGGATTGACAATTGGCCTCACAGATCACCACTATCCTTAACTGCGTGATTTGTCCTCACTTACGTGCAAGCCATGATAAACTTCTCGACTGGTCACCCATCCTAGTACTACTCTAGGTTGAACACACTAAACCATAGAGTTTTTTATGGATGGACTCCCTGAAAAGGAGGTGCATATATGGAGAGTCTAATCATTCCTTTTAAGATCATTTCATCTAAGGCGCCAAGAAATGGGATGTTACAATCTCCCCCACTTAGACTCTTGACGGCCTCATCAAGGCTCAAATATATAGTCTCATAATATTGCCTCATTTCAGTACATACCCAGAATGGCCCATGGACACCCAACTCTTAGTCACATAATACCAGAGCAGGTGACTATAACACCATGGACAACCCTTTCCAACTTGCTTGGACCACATGGCTCAATACTGACATGCCACATGCCCATGTGGGCCCCACCTAATGGAGGGGTTATGACTCTGATACCATTTATAACATATGGGCCCAGTGTATAAGGCTCTGGTAGAGTTTTAGGATTGATGACTGGCCCCACAGATCACCACTAGCCTTAACTACATGATTTGTCCTCATTCATGTACAAGCTAGGATAAACTTCCCGACTAGTCACCCATCCTAGTACTACTTTGGGTTGAGCATGCTTAACCATAGATTTTTTTAGTGATGGGCTCATGAAAAGGAGACACATCTTAGTAAATAGGAGTAGTCTAATCATTCCTTTTTAGATGATTTCATCCGAGACCTCAAGACCTAGGACGTTACATCTCGCTTATGTATTTGACATCATTCTATGATGTGTTGTATTAGGAAAGCATGTGTCTTCACTTTAGGATGTGCTTGTCACCTGCAACGATGCCAAAGACTATCCACAATATGGACTAATTAAGTTTGTTAAAAATGATCTCATTATGCGTCAAGGCCGACAATTCATGGTAAATCATTCATGATCAATGTTCTCTCATTTCTTTGGTTTATGAAGGAGCTTAACTTGAAAATTTTGACCTGCAACTTGCCTCAATAATAATGCACTTTAATGTCTTTTTGAGCATCAATGAGTACCACGACGAAATGTTCAACGACCTGAATCTTGTCGTGAAGAGGCCAAAAATTTTTTTAAGGTAAGATCGTATTGATTTACCAATGTCTCCATTTTTCCATGCCAACAATAGTCTAAACTTAGAATCTTAACCCCCATCAACTTTCTACATATTTAGGTTTTTCTTAGTGTGTGGTGAACAATAAATGGTCAAGAATAAGGGGATGGGGAAGGGGAAGGGGGCGGTGATAGGGATTGGAAAGTTGTTCAAAATGTGTTGTTTGGGTACATGTTCATGGGAAAGGGATAAGGATGGGAGAAAACTTAAAAAATATTGTTTGTTACATGGATATGGGGACAAATAAGTAGGATTTTTGTAATTAAAAAAGCACCTTGCATAAGTATGAATCATATTCTATAGATTGACCATAAAATATTTCTCCTTCCCCACCATTATGGTAAACAAATAATACTTTTCATTTCTGAAATACCTATCCCCATGATACACCATGTAACATACTAAAATCCAGGGTCTTCCCTGCAATTTACCCACTTTTGAGCTTTTCTTTGCCTCTTAGTCCATTTGGACCTTTTTCATAAATTTCTCATCCTTTTGGATCATTTTTAGACTCAATGTGTAATTTGAGCATTAATGATGGTGAAATTCCATCTTTACCCCCATCTACGATTATAAAGGGGTGTTTGCAAAAATAACCCACTTAAGGAGTTAAGTGAGGACTAATAATGTAATTTGGTCATTAATGATATAAATTTAGTGGATAATGTTTAATTGGATCCTTTATACCTTTTTGGTTAAGAAATAGGTGATTGTGTGTAATTGAATTAATTAATGAGAACAATAACCTCAATTGTTTCTCTCTCCTCAAAATATGATTTTAATTCATGAAAATATGTTACTTTTTTGAGAAATGATTATTTAAATCTTAATGTGTTTAATATCTTGAAATTACTCACATGTTTCATAAAAGGAGTCTTTTCATATAATTCATTCATTTTAATATGTTAATATACACTTTAATGAGAAATATATTAATTAAGGGCCATATTATGTATAAAATGAGAAAGTAATTGCATATCATGGTTCTAGACTTTAATTTGAGCATGTGGTTAAAATTTGGCGGCTTTTGGAGTTGATTTGGCCCCTCAAAACTATTTCATACGCTTTTGATATAGTGTAACTTTATTATTAATTGATTTCATTTATATCGATTTGTAACGCCAAAGTCTGCTCAGATATAGCTGTCACGCGACTGGGGTCCATCATGGATACTTGATCGGATGGCTCCGCGTTGATCGCCCTTTTGATCCAACAGTCTGGGCGCTTCCTTCTACCTCCAGCCACTCGAGCGACACAACCTCCTGGACTCCCTAGAGTCGTTCTCACTCCCTCCTCCACCATTTGAGTTGATTCCTCTCCCTCTACGTCTGTCTCTCCACGACAGTTCTGACGAGCCAAAGCTCGTTCTATCTCCTTCACCCTCTGTGGAACCCCTATTTTGCCTCCTCTTCCCCTCTCCACTGTCGGGTTGCATAGGGATCGGCAGCCCGCCTCACACCTATTTAAGGATCGTAGAGAATCCTATGGCTTTGACCCTTCCTCCTCTCCCTTCAATTTCTCCCCCACTAGCTTGGATCTTCCTGACCTGCTCAGTCTTCTCCCCCGGCAATGACGACCCCGCCTTTTTTCTACGCACCTCCTCAGTTCAATCGACTTATCGGTAAACTTCCTTGACCCCATTCTTCCCTTTCACAGCCTCGGTTTGCGCCACATCTGCCCCGAGATCCATATCCTATAGCAGAAGTTAAGGCCTCACCATCGACACCCACCGAATTTGAGCCCTGTCGCACGTCCGCCCGCGGAAGGTAGCTCTCTCGGTTCGACTTGGGCCCTTAAACGTGCCCATGACCTCATTTTTCCTTTCAGAGAAGCTCTCACCATGGTTTTTCCCTGATCTACCTTCCCATGCTCGACCTTTGGTGAAGCTAGTTCCCGCACAGTTGAGCACGATTTGCTCTTTCATTTGGTTCATTGAATTCACGGTAACGCTGGGAGCTTGCTCCCTGTCTTGGTCGAGGGCTTTGCACACAACAACGAATAAGAGCCAAGGAGTCAAGCTCCAGGATGTGCTGCTCACGGCCATGGCTGCAAGGGAAACAATCCAGGTCGTCAAATGACCCTAGAGTCCCCGCAATATTAATCAGCCAATCAAAGTTGAATGGGCTTTTTGGTAATCTCACATCCTCGTTTATTTCTCGCCAACGAAGATATGTGCTTTTAAATGACCATATCACCCTCACAGGTTCAGTCGATAGCTTCACCCGACCATGGGTATTTTGGTAATTACATCGTCACTCACTCGCCTTTTGACCGAGACCACATGGGCACAGATCAGTGACTGGGCCAAACCTGATTGGCCCATTTCAGCATGGGTCCGACCACTGTGGTTTTATGTTTTACAAATTTTGTTTGCCTATGTGGCATTTCCTCGAAATCTGATTGTTCTGGTTTATTTAATTCATAGTAAATCAACCATTGCTCATAAAAATTCGAATAAATAGTCGTTGGAAAGGATATTTTGAGTAGATTCCAATTCTATTTATTGAGTCCTGTTTCTGAATGCTTTTTCGAAGTTTATCTTAAATATCATTTTAATCACCTTAAATGATCTAAAATGTGTATTTAATTCATTTTAACTCCAATTGGGAAATAAAATATGTTTTCTTAATCAGGAGAATGTGATTAATCGATTAGACTACATTTTGAACCTTAAATCGTGGTTTTGAAAATAAGTTCCAAAATTAGGGTTTTTCCTATGCTTTATGCCTTAATATATACTAATGCATGTGTAATGTTTATAACTAGGGAAATATGGAATTGTATACAATCTGATTGGTGAATGTGATGGTAATGAATTGAAAATAAGGTATGTGGATCCTATTTTTAGTATGTTAAATCTATTGGTGTATGTGAAGCCTATTTTTGTGTGTGAAAGCTATATGTGCATGTGAAATTTTTTTATCAATGAATGATGAATGTGGAATGTATATGTGCAAATCACACCTATCCTTATGTTGGACTTTTATCCATCCCTACCTTCATTATGTTCTAGCCTTGTTATCCTTCTAAACGCCTTTATTGGCTCTTTACTTATTTAATTCCCTCCATTGCCTTTGTGGCTCATCCATTTGAATTATATGAATCTTGCTACTACATATGTTGGCTCATTTACTTGGAGTTATTGGATATTGTTGTTGCCTATGATGGCCTATTTATGGAGATTGCTTCTTGGGTATTACTCCCAATGCTATGTTTCAAATCTGGTTATACTTTTCACAACTGCCAAGTGACTATTAAGCATGATGTATTTTAGGCCAAATGACAATGTAGTGTACACGAGTACAAACCACCCATAGGGCACTGAGGTTTTAGTCCTCCTGTTGGGCACTGGGGTTTTAGTCCCCCTGCCATTTTATATTAAGCACTGGGGTTCTAGTCCCCCTGCCACTTTATAGGCATTGGGGTTTTAGTCCCCCTGCCACTGGTGAGGTCCGGTAGGTGCCTCACCCTACATTGAGATGATTTTGTATCTTTATATCATTCATGCTACGTGATTATTATTGTGGTGATTGATTATGGCAGTTCTCTAATTCTTCTTTTAATATTCATCTCATTCTCTTAAAAATCTTGTAGTATAGAGAATCTTTTAATTATGCAATATTGATGTCTATTACTTGTCCTTTGCCTTTATTGACACATACATTTTTATCTTTCTCTTGTTGGGTGATCCCAACCACCCAGAGTAGGATCAGAGTACGCATGGAAGGTTGGTGAACCTGCCTAAGGCTAAGGAGATCTTGCACATCTAGATAGCTTGGACTAGTTGCATAAACTTTGGTTATGTTGTTAGTGGAGACAAGTTGTATTTGTTTAAGTCTTCCTCTACCTAGATCCTTGCTCTTGTATAAAGATGTACCCCTTTTGGGGAAAATTTTGTATAGTACTCTTTATGCATTTTGAATAAAGTCAAGTTCTATTTCTTCTACTGCCACACATTTGACGAATTTGTTTATCATGTTTAATAGTAGAGACTTGGTCTTTACATCATGGTATCAAAGCATCAATGTAGTCAAATTCTTGACTAATTCAAAATTGTCTCCTAGATAGAACCCTAAACTTACACAATTTTCCTTTAGCAAGTTCTTCACCTTAGAATTGACCTATAATGAAAGTTTGATTTAGGATCATAATAATTTCATATTAGAAATAAAATTTGTCAACTTTTTGGTGAATTGTCTATTGAGAAGCTACTAGAGCGATAAGTTGAAGATGGTGTCTAGAAAGGGTCAGAACTTGGGGGCTAGAAAAATTTTCCTCCGCGCCACTAGCTTGGTTTATGGGGACTCCCGAGTTCATATGACACTATCCTGGCCTAATATGATACGAACAGCTCGAAATAGTCTACCCTTATACATATTACCTTATTGTTGAGTAACCTTAGAAACCCTTATATGATGATTTGACTATTTCCAAAACAAAAATCATCTTGTAATTTTTAAGTATCTTATATAGATTTCCATGTTAGGGTTAGTGTACCCTATGCTATACCTTGAGTTTTGGAATATAGTGATTAGTAAGACTTATAATGTTGGATATTATACCCTTAAAATAGTTTGACTTAGTCAACCCTTTGAGTGGAATGGTAGTGTTAGTAACTTGATAGATTTTGGAGTAGCTGATTTTGAGGACGAATTCCTCTTTAGGGGGGTGGAGTCCCTCAATGCCTTGAAATCAAGAAACCCTAACTCCTTAGATATGGGATTAGAGAGCTTATATGTTTAGTGTTGAATAAACATAATATGATTGTAATTCATCTTGTTTGGTTATGAACAAATGAATAAGTCATCTAAGGAATAATCCATATGCTTGAACCTTAATATATTCTTGATGCACATAATAGTTAGTTATTCATTTGTGAATATACATAATTTTGATTAAGTCACCCTAATTATAGATGAAGGCTTAATATGTAATGGTCATGTTGACCTAAACCCTAATATGTAATCATTTAGCCTTAACAAGGTATACCCATCCTTAATGTTTTCATGATACATTAGTGACATTAGGTGACACCATCACATAATATGCCTTGGTACATGTAAATGGATTATAATCACCTAATCATAATTGTGATCCAATTATCAACATATGTAAGGCATATCACCTTGTTCACTAAATACATCTCATTAATCATCTTATCATGAATTGGTTTATGAATCAAATCAATAATATGAAAATGGGTTATTTGATTCGCATAATGTGATGTTAATTCATATTAATTAGTGTTATAAGAGAAAATTATTAATGATGTCATGGATATGAGTATGATAGATGTTGTGACAATATGTAACTTAGATATAAGCCATTAATGTGACACATTTAGACTTGTAATAAATTGCTAGATAATATTATATGGTTCTCACCAAAATAATATGTGATAATCCTACATGATGTAGTTAATGAATAATAATATTAAGTTATTAAGGCATGTGATCTAATTGCATCTATAAATGTTGAAATGGCTTAGTAAACCCTAATTGTTCTTAAAACCCTTGATGAGGGAAATACATATGATATAATGTTGAGATGTAATTGTTTTGAATAAAATGTGGCACAAGTGACAGAATAATAAATATGATGCCTCTTCATGATGGAGATTATGCTAATAAGACAAAAATGTTAATTATGTTGAGTATGATGAAAAGCTATAGGTTTTGTGGAAACCTTAGTAAGACTTGACTTATGCATAGAAATTTTTAGTACCCACCTAGTTGTTTATGGTTGGGATGTTACACACTCACCCTCTCTTCCCTCTTGTTGTGATTTCGGGGATGAAATCCTCTTTAAGGGGTGGAGTGTTGTAACATACTGAAATCTAGGGTCCCCTATAATTTACCCACTTTTGAGCTTTTCTTTTCCTCCTAGTCCATTTGGACCTTTTTCATGAATTTCTCATCCTTTTGGATCATTTTTGGACTCAATGTGCAATTTGAGCATTAATGATGGTGAAATTCCATCTTTACCCCCATCTACGATTATAAAGGGGTGTTTGTATAAATAACTCACTTAAGGAGATAAGTGAGGACTAATAATGTAATTTGGTCATTAATGATAGAAATTTAGTGGATAATGTTTAATTGGAGCCTTTATACCTTTTTGGTTAAGAAATAGGCGATTGTGTGTAATTGAATTAATTAATGAGAACATTAACCTTAATTGTTTTCCTCAATATATGATTTTAATTCATGAAAATATGTTATTTTGTTGAGAAATGATTATTTAAATCTTAATGTGTTTATTATCTCGAAATTACTCACATGTTTCATAAAAGGAGTATTTTCATATAATTCATTCATTTTAATATGTTAATATACACTTTAATGAGCAATATATTAATTAAGGGACATATTATGTATAAAAAGAGAAAGTATTTGCATATCGTGGTTCTAGACTTTAATTTGAGAATGTGGTTAAAATTTGGTGGCTTTTGGAGTTGATTTGACCCCTCAAAACAATTTCATACGCTTTTGATATAGTGTAACTTTATTATTAATTGATTTCATTTATATCGATTTGTAATGCCAAAGTCTGCTTAGATATAGCTTTCATGCACCTGGGGTCCATTGTGGATACTTGATCGGACAGCTCCGCGTTGATCGCCCTTTTGATCCAACGGTCTGGGCACTTCCTTCTACCTCCAGCCGCCCGAGCAACACAACCTCCTGGACTCCCTAGAGTCGTTCTCACTCCCTCCACCATTTGAGTTGATTCCTCTCCCTCTGTGTCTGTCTCTCCACGACGGTTATGAAAATCCAAAGCTCGTTCCATCTCCTTCACCCTCTGTGGAACGCCTATTTTGCCTCCTCTTCCCCTCTCCACTGTCAGGTTGCATAGGGATCAGTAGCCCGCCTCAGAGAGAGTAAATTTTTCAAAACAAGAATAGGAGCACCATATCACTCTCATGTCGGCCAGATCCCTCCCAACCATCGTGTAGCGCGTCGGAAATCTCGCCCGATACAACCCTCGTATCACTTTAGTTGGAGTCTGACACAGGTGGGTATCGTTTGGTGGTAGTTGATCCCGTAACGAGTTAGGTGCTGCAGTATCGGGAAGCTCGGGTATCGGGTAGCTGCAATATCCCGTAACATGTTAGTTTCTGGACTGAGTCATCGTGCAACTCCAGTATCGGGCAGATCCTTAGTTTCTGGTCCGAGGTCGTGTATCGGGCGATAATTAAAATATGCCTTCAGTTTGATCTTGTGTTTGAGAAAGCTCCCATATCGGACGATAATTAAAATATGTCTTCAGTCAAGCTCCTGGGCTAAGATCGGGCATGGTGGGAGTGAGAGGAGTGGGTGAGTCGCGGATCGGGAGATTACGACCGGCCGCGTATCGAGCAACCAGGCTGGTCACTGGAAGCAGTTGTTGACGGAAAGCTCCCGTATTGGGCGAGGTAGACCACTTCCTTGATTTTGGAGGGTGGAGTTGGAGGATGAACCCTAGGGTGATCTGATCGCCAGCGGCGGCCATCGCTTACGCACCTCTGAGTCATCTTGAAGTGGTCTCGATGTTGCCCTCACCACTGTTATGTAGGGTAACCAGGCAGAGTATGCGAGGTGGCCAAGCACAGCAGGTTGTTGCGGAGAGGAGAAACCATTTGCTGGCGACGACTGTTTCAACGGAGGAGGTGTTACCGGATATTAGGGTTGTGATGGCCAACGAGGATGCGAGACAGAACAATCCTTCACCGCCTAGGGTTGATGCAGCTGCTGATCAGAGTGAAGAGAGGCCCGAAATTCTGGGGCCAGAGCGGGCGGAAGACCCCGCACCTAATAACACACTGAGGATGATGCCGTCAGAAGATACACAGCCGACCCCTCTGCAGGGAACCTTGCCGCTAAGGCAGGCTGATCAGAATGACAATCTGGAAAACAACGATCATGCGGATCCCCAGCCAACTCCACAGGTCAGGGGGGGCATCACCCATGCAGCGCCCTACGATCACGACGCAACCGGTGATGAAAATGCCGCTATATGGTATTCCTCACGATACGTGCTTTAGGTGTATGGGGAGAGGGCATTGGAAATTCCAATGTAGGAGGAACAAAGTTTGCTACAAGTGTCGACGATCAGGTCATCTGGCTGCTAGATGTTCACAGGTTAACCCTAGTCAGTGTCCACCGGACATCCAATCCAGATTGGTCTTTCCGCCCCTACCTAGGGGTATCCCGGCTAGGGGTGCACCTCAACACGTCCCCAAGCGGATTACAGTGGACGTCGACCCAGATGACGAGATGCAGAAGAGTAAGATGACGACGCTAGAACGGGCGGTGGAGATCTTCTGGCCTTGTGACTTCCAGTGGACGGAGCTTTGTCAATTCTTCCGATGGTGCTGGCCGAGTGCAGCAGACTTATACAGATGCATGGATAGAAAGGCAGTGGCCTTCTTCTCCGGTGAACAGGAGGGCAAGGATGTGGTGGAGAAAGGGATTCGAGATTTTCGTGGTCAGAAGATATAACTCATGCACATGCGAGGGGGTGAGAGACATCAAAGAAAGGAAGCTTTCTGGTTTTGGGTTGAAGATATTCCAATCACCTGTAGAGATGATGATACCCTAGAGAAGATTATCCGGCCTTTCGGTAAATTGATATATGTCTCAGATTGGCAAAGGGAAAAGGATGACCTATCTGGCCTGCTCGTGCTGGTGGAAGCATTCAATGAAGATATTCCTCAGTTTATCTCTCTCACGTATGGGTAGAGGTGGATGTCAGTGCAATTTTTTATGGTGGCAAGGGGGCCTGTGGGCTCGAGCAACACACAGATGACTGAAGTCGGGAAGGATACAGGGATTCCAAGAGAGGCTCTAGTGGTGCAAGAGAAGATTACGAAATCGAATGCATTGTTGATGGCAACAGTTATACCTTCAGAATTGAGGGAAAGACCACATGAGAGGAGTATATCCCCAAAAAGGCAGCATAGGCGGCCACCAAGGCGTATGGTGGTGGATAGACAAGGCTCAAAAAGAGCTCTGGAGAACAGAAGGCTAGAAGACTTCATGTTTCTGGAGGAGGAAGAGTGGATCGATCACAGGAGAAGGATAGGGAGGAGCCAGAATAGAGACAAAAGGAGTGGTGCTGACAATAGAGTATTTAGAAGATATCAATCAAGAAGACGACATTCGGATTGTGAGGGAAGTTATTTTGATGGATGTTGGTTGGATATAGATGGGGGTTATAGCCCCTGATCAAACCTGCACATGCTGGTGGGTGGGTTATATCTGTATAATGGATTGTACCTCCATTTTTTGGAATATTGGAAGTGCCTCTAATAACCCTACGAGGAGACTTTTGAGTAGGATTTGTGGGCGATTTAAACCAGGGATCGTTTGCTTGTTCGAGCCCTTTCTTCATGCAGAGCAGGCAGCTGAGCTTTTGGACATTGTGAGGTTGGATTGGGCAACTGATAACCAGGAGATGAATGGGAAGATATGGTTTGATGCTGATAAGGATATGAAACCTAATATTTTTAGAAGGCACAGACAACATATAACAGTGGGGTTTGAGTCCAGCATCGGCGCAAGCTTCTTTTGATACAACCGTATATGCAAGTTGTGATAACGTTGAAAGGAGGGAGTTGTGGAAAGAAATACTGTTAATGACGGAGCTCAATGGGGAAGAGAAGTGGATTATTGCGGGGGATTTCAACGTAGTGCGTCATCTGAGGGAGAGAAGAGGTGGCAACCCTCCAACATTCCAGGATTCACTTGACTTCAATTCCTTTATAGCGGATGCATCTTTGGATGAGATCCCATTTGATGGTAGCCAATACACTTGGGTGAAAAAATAGATTTTAACTCCTACGATGTGGCAAAGAATTGATAGAGTATTAGTGACTGGTGCTTGGCTATCGGAGCATCCTGCAACCAGTTCAATTCATTTGACCAGAGATAGGGTTTCTGATCATTGCCCTATTGTTACAATTCCAGGTACACAGTCGATTGCCAAAAAGAAGGGACACTTTGCTTTTATGAAGGCATGTCTTGATCATGAAGAGTGTCTAAAGGTGATAGAACAGGCATGGGATGATCCTGTAATAGGGCACCCCTCCTTCGTTTTCTGCCATAAGCTCAAGAGGGTTAGGATGGAACTACGTAGGTGGAGCAAGGATACCTTTGGCGATAATAAACATCGTATAAAGGACTTGGAAGATGTGATCTTTACCACACAGGCTGCCTTTGATGGGAACCCAACTGATGCTAATGAAAATAATCTGAGATCGGTGGAGAGGGAATTGCAGGGTCTACTGGATGAGGAGGAGGCGAGATGGAAGGAGAAGGCAAGGATCAGTTGGCTCCAAGATGGGGAGCGGAATACCATGTTTTATCACGCCACCGTCAAAGCTAGAAGGAAACATAGAAGGCTGAATAAGGTGGTCTTGCAGGATGGCAAATGTATCTCGGATATAAAGGATATGGCAGAGGTAGCGGCTGACCATTTTCAACATTTCTTTAACGAAGTGGTAGATACGGGTGATGGTGAATTGGAGGAATTCTTGCATGGCATTCCGGATATGATGTCCATGGATGACAACTGCTTACTTACTACTGATCCCCAGGAAGAGGAGGTTATGAAGACCATGATGAAGATGGATGTGACGACGGCGCCGGGTCCGGATGGGTTCACCTTATCTTTTTTCCGGGCTGCATGGTCGATTATAGGAGGAGATTTTATGAAGTTGGTGGATGCGTTCTACAAAGGACAACCTTGTTTTAGGGGGATGTTCTGCTGCCGGATTCTTTTTATCCCAAATATTGATAGTCCTAAAAGGTTGCCGGAAGACTTCAGACCTATCTCGATTGAGAACGTCACCCTGCGTATATTGGCGAGGATTCTTAGTGATCACATGGCGCCTATGATACCGAGGAGAATATCGAAGATACAAGGGGCCTTTGTTAAAGGAGGAGACATCACTCATCACGTCCAGCTGGCCAAGGAGCTAATGCATGATATAAATAAAGGCAAGGATGCACCTAATGTCATTCTGAAGTATGACATGTCGTGAGCATGTGATAGAACGGATTGGAGTGTGCTGCGGAAAGTGTTGGGTAGATTTGGCTTCACAACAGAAGTGGTGAATCTATGCTTGAGTTTCTATCAAAATACATGGGCCACGGTTACAGTGGGGGAGGAAACTGCGGGTTTCTTTCCAGTTAGTAGAGGCCTTAAGCAGTGATGTGCGCTATCTCCATTCTTATTCATTCTATTTGAAGAGATTCTGTGTAGAAAGTTCCTTAAATTAGAGACGGATGGGCTCATATCGAGGTTTCAGATCCGGGGGATGCAACTCCTCCGACCATACTATTATATGCAGATGATATTGCTATTTTCTTTAATGCAGACCAACGATCAAGGGAGATAGTTAAGTCTACCTTTGATGTGTATGAGATGGCTACTGGTCAACGGATCAATAAGGCTAAATCCACATGCGTGGTAGGAGGGAAAAATGCAGAAGTGATTGATAGAGTGGCTGATGAACTCAATGCAGGAGCTGTGATGGAGTCGTTTATCTATTTGGGAATATCGATCATTAAAGGAAGGATGAGACTCAATGATTATGACTTCCTGATGAAGAAAATAAATATGAAGGTCACGGCTTGGAGATCTAAAATTATGTCTTTTGCAGGGAGAAGGTTGTTGATTGCTCATGTTCTGAATTCCATTCCGGTGTACATGGTGGCAGCCGTAGGTATTCCCTCGAGGATCGCAGATCGGATTGAAAGGAAATTCTCTAACTTCTTGTGGATGGACAGGAATGATCATCAAAGAAAGACGTGGATTAACTGGAAAAGAATTGCAACTCCCTTTCACCAAGGTGGTCTGGGGATTCCATCGCTGCATCTAATTAATGAAGCTTTCATAGCTAAGGCATGCTGGGAGGTGTTGACTACAGATTCTATTTGGGCTACTTTCTGTAGAGATAAATACGCCAACATGAATGGTGGGAGAGATAATGTTTACCCTGGGTGCTTGATGTTGGGATCGTCACCGTCACCATTATGGATGAGGATATGAGAACTATTCCCGCGTGTCTTCCAATTATGCAGATGGATTGTAGGGAGGGGTGAGATCTCCTTTTGGGATGCGAGGTGGTGTGAACAACGGCTGGCTGAACATGCTATTTACTCCAGTGATAGAAGGCATCCATTCCAGGTGAAAGATTTCTAGATAGACGGTCTGGGTTGGGATTGGGCCTCACTGAGGGTGATACTTGACGATGATGGGATACAGATGATCCGTGATAAGAATATATGGCTTGCAGAAGAGGATGATAAGCTAATTTGGAGTCCAGAGAGGAAAGGGTGCTTCTCCATGAGATCGGCAAAGATGATTCTGGGTTGGGACAGGGTGGAAGGTCCACAGGGACTTGACGTCGTTTGGAAGTCTGCATTTCCTAAGGCTGCGTCCTTTATCTAGAAGTCGACGAGAGGAGCGGTTCCTACTGATGAAAAGGTTAGAGTTAGATGTTGTATATCAATTGCGTCTTGGGGTAACTGCTGCATGGAACCTAAGGAGGAAAACCTTGATCATCTTTTGTTCCAAGGTCAGATTGCCGGTTTCTTTTGGGGTAAATTCGTGGAGTTAATAGAATTTCCGCCACCTAGTAACATTAGAACATTGATTGATTATTGCATGATGGGGAAAATAAAGAGATTAGTAGACTGGTTGGCAGGGAACCTTGCGATTGTTATTCCTTACAGTATATGGTGCTTGAGATGTGAAGCAAGGTATGAGGGTAAACATAGGCCTTTTTCCTATGAGTAGGATTATGTTATTCAGAGTTTGAACTTTAACATGATGAAGAGATCTTTTCCTATAGATAGAGACAGTGAATTGTATACACGTTTGAGGGAGACATGGTTGGAAGAGCCTATAGTAATGCTGAGACAAATAAAGCTTATGTGGTGGCAGACGCCGGACTTACACATACTGAAGATCAACATCATGATTGGGAGGAGTAGAGATCATCATGGCAGGCTGAGAAGATGGGCGGCGGGGATTGTTCGGAATCATCGAGCCAACGTGTGCCTTGTTTTCAGAGCTTGGCTCAGGAGTATGGAATACACTCTCGCTTATTTGCAAGTATGCGCTATAGGAATGAAGATTGCACGTGATCACGGGCTGATGGTATCCTGTATAGAGGTTGATGATTCATACATCCATGACATTATTTGGCACGATAAGAAAGAACCATGGAGGGTGACCCACTTCGTCAGGGAGCTACGGGAGGAGATGGTCTCAGCTATGATATCTGGATCCTTGGTTCACAAGGTCATCAACTCGATACCTTGTGAGTTGGGGAGATGGGGCAGTAGTATGGATGAGTGGTTTGTTTCATCCGATTCTATGAATATCCCGACCAGGATAAGGGGTATGGCTGTGTTGGAGAAGAGAAGGGTTCCATATATCGTATTAAAGAAATTAGATGCTTAGGGGGATGGTTACTGCGGTTTGATGTTGTTTCGAAGTCAGGGGTGATGAGTGTAATATCTGATGAGGATGTACACTAGTTTATGTTTCACACCTACGGTATAATATAAGCAGGAGCTGTAAGTTTATGATGATTTAGCCCACATGAGGGGTGTGGGATGAATAAAAGAGACCCCTGGCTTATTAAAAAAAAAGTAGCCCACCTCACACCTATTTAAGGATCGTCGAGCATCCTCTGGCTTCGACCCTTCCTCCTCTCCCTCCAATTTCTCCCCCACTAGCTTGGATCTTCCTGACCTGCTCAGTCTTCGCCCCCAGCAACGGTGACCCCACCTTGTTTCTACGTGCCTCCTCAGTTCAATTGGCTTCTCAGTAAGCTTCCTTGACACCCGTCCTTCCCTTTCCCAGCCTCAGTTTGCGCCACATCCGCCCCGAGCTCCGTATCCTATAGCAGACGTTAAGGCCTCACTACCGAAACCCACCGCTTTTGAGCCCTGTCGCACCTCCGCCTGTGGAAAGTAACTCTCTCGGTTCGACTTGGGCCCTTAAACGTGCCCACGACCTTATTTTTCCTTTCGGAGAAGTTCTCGCCATGGTTTTTCCCCGATCTACCTTCATGTGTTCCACCTTCGGTGAAGCTAGTTCCCACACACCTAAGCACAATTTGCCCTTTTGTTTGGTTCGTTGAATTCGCAGTAATGTTGGGAGCTTGTTCCCTATCTCGGTCGAGGGCTTTGCACACAACAACGAACATGTACCAAGGAGCCGAGCTCCAGGATGTGCTGCTCGTGACCATGGCTGCAAGGGAAACAATCCAGGTCGTCAAATGACCCTAGTGTCCACACGATATTAATCAACCAATTAAAGTTGAATGGGCTTTTCAGTAATCTCACATCCTCATTTATTTCTTGCCAACGAAGATATGTGCTTTCAAATGACCATATCACCCTCACAGGTTCAGTCGATAGCTTCACCCAACCATGGGTATTTTGGTAATTACATCATCACTCACTCGCCTTTTGACCGAGACCACGTGGGCACAGACCAGTGACTGGGCCAAACCTGATTGGCCCATGTCACCATGGGTCCGACCACTGTGGCTTTATGTTTTACAAATTTCTTTTGCCTATGTGGCATTTCCTCAAAATCTGATTGGTCTGGTTTATTTAATTCATAGTAAATCAACCATTGGTCATACAAATTTGAATAAATAGTCGTTGGAAAGGATATTTTGAGTAGAATCCAAATTTCTATTTATTGAGTCCTGTTTCTGAATGCTTTTTCAAAGTTTATCTTAAATATCATTTTAATCACCTTAAATGATCTAAAATGTGTATTTAAGTCATTTTAACTCCAAATTGGGAAATAATATATGTTTTCTTAATCAGGAGAATGTGATTAATTGGTTAGACTAGGTTTTAAACTTTAAATCATGGTTTTGAAAATAAGTTTGAAAATTAGGGTTTTTCCTATGCTTTATGCCTTAATATATACTAATGCATGTGTAATGTTTATAACTAGGGAAATATGGAATTGGATACAATCTGATTGGTGAATGTGATGGTAATGAATTTAAAATAAGGTATGTGGATCTATTTTAGTATGTGAAATCTATTGGTGTATTTGAATCCTATTTTTGTGTGTGAAACCTATATGTGCATGTGAAACTTCTTTATCAATGAATGATGAATGTGGAATGTATATGTGCAAATCACACCTATCATTATGTTGGGCTTTTATCCATCCCTACCTTCATTATGTGCTAGCCTTGTTATCCTTCTAAATGCCTTTATTGGCTCTTTACTTATTTAATGCCCTCCTTTGCCTTTGTGGCTCATCCATTTGAATTATATGAATCTTGCTACTACATATGTTGGCTCATTTACTTGGAGTTCTTGGATATTGTTGTTGCCTATGATGGCCTATTTATGGAAATTGTTTCTTGGGTTTTACTCCCAATGCTATGTTTCAAATCTGGTGATATGTTTCACTACTGCCAAGTGACTATTAAGCATGATGTATTTTAGGCCAAATGACAATGTAGTGTACATGAGTACAAACCACCCATAGGGCACTGAGGTTTTAGTCCTCCTGCTGGGCACTGGGGTTTTAGTCCCCCTACCATTTTATATTAGGCACTGGGGTTTTAGTCCCCCTGCCACTTTATAGGCATTGGGGTTTTAGTCCCCCTACCACTGGTGAGGTTCAGTAGGCACCTCACCCTACATTGAGATGATTTTGTGTCTCAATATCATTCATGCTACGTGATTATTATTGTGGTGATTGATTATGACAGTTCTATAATTCTTATTTCAATATTCATCTCATTCTCTTAAAAATCTTGTAGTATAGAGAATCTTTTATTATGTAATATTGTTGTCTATTACTTGTCCTTTGCCTTTATTGACACATACATTTTTATCTTTCTCTTGCTGGATGATCCCAACCACCTAGATTAGGATCAGAGTGTGCATGGAAGCTTGGTGAACCTTCCTAAGGCTAAGGATATCTTGCACATCTAGATAGCTTGGACTAGTTGCATAAACTTTGGTTATGTTGTTAGTGTAGACAAGTTGTATTAGTTTAAGTCTTCCTCTACCTAGATCCTTTCTCTTGTATAAAGATTTACCCATTTTGGGGAAAATTGTGTATAGTACTCTTTATGCATTTTGAATAAAGTCAAGTTCTATTTCTTTCGATGCTACACATTTGATGAATTTTTTTATCATGTTTAATAGTAGAGACTTGGTCTTTACACACCATGTAATAAATACATCCTTAAGGACCTCTAGATCATGCCCCTACCATCAAGATGATGTTACAAATTATCTAGAAAATCAGATTTTTCTAGTTTTTCTTCTTATTCTTCTTCTTCTTCTTCTTCTTCATCTTCTTCATTTCTTGATAATCTTTGACATTGATGACATATGTTACAAGTTGTTTGATTTCTAGGGGAGATTATATAGATAGATCAACATAAATTGTACCACCAAAGTATCTTTATAAATCCCTCCGATATATCCTAGTTACTTACACTTCAATGTTCACACCAGTAGTTCAACATGCAAATGACATATTTGATATTCTCTATACAATGCTATTTCTTGTACCAACTTTTATTAGATTGTATTCTATCTACCATGTATATGTAGACCGCTATTCCATTGTAAATTTACATACACAAGGCTTGAATGCTCATTGGAGCACATAGTTGGATAATCATTGTGATTATGATGCAATTTATAAATCCATACAAAATTTCTATTTGGTTGTCTTCATCATCCTTAAGATACATATGAATGGTTGGCTTATCATTTTTCCTATTTATATTGGCAGGGTGGGTTTACTTTTAAAGACATATTTGGACCCTCAACACACCTTGGATTACACTGGAATCTGATTGTAATGGTACTTTCATTTCTATACTATTATTTATGTGTTTATGAGCCTTTCAAAATCTATTGATATAATGATTTGTGTCATTTACAGGAGAAAAATGGAGCTAATTGTATGAGGGTTGATATTGATGACAAGCACCACACCATCTGAAGGAAGGAACCTCAAGACATTATAGATCTTAGGATCTTGATAAATTATGTGTTTATTGTTATCAATATCAAGATTTATATTTTTTTAGTTCTATTAACTTTGATCATGCAGTGTATGGATAATATTTTTCTTCAATTATAAATATTGATTTTTGGTGATTCAACATTCTTGTGTAAATTATGGTGTGTGAATGTCATTACAATGTCATGTGAATATCACACAAATATTTCTCGGGACTTAAAATTTTTTCCATCTAATTGATATTTGTTAGAGTAACAAGCACATAAAAATAAATAAATAATATCCATTAGGCCCTCATAAATAAAATTATGAAGGTTTTTTGTCACTCAAAAATGTAGTGATGAAAATTAAACCGGCCTTCAATATTGTATTGATGGGGACCATATATCCCCTCAAAAATAATATTTATGAAAGAATTATCCCCTCAAAAATATTTAATAGGACCATCAAGTCCCTCAAAAATATATTTGTGAGAATCAAATAAGCCTTCAAAAATATATTAACAAAGGTTAAATAGTCCCTTAATATAACATTTTGAGGGTCACTATAACGACCCTCTCCTCATATTATCCTTATTCAGGAGGACTGAGAGGGCAAGGGCCATTACCTTCATTACAAGACCAAAGGTTTAGCAAATAACAAAAAATAATTGAAAATTTTCACTAATCAAAGGTGTTTGTTACAAGACATATATTACTTTTTCCACTAAGAAATTACATGGTATGGATTTCTAAAGTTGCAACATGAAATAAAAACTAAATAAATCCTCTAGAGAGTACATTATTTCTTATTCATTTGATGCCTGATTATTGGGTGTCCACTTTCCATTATACTTGTAGCAATAATATTAGATTACCCTAGAACTCCACAAATAAAACACTCGGTTGCTATAACAAGTTATACTAATATTTGGGGGAACCAAAATATTAGTAGCTATTTATAATACCATATCCACAATAATTATTCTTACATAAACAAAACTTATCATTTTCTTCACAACTGCTCAACCCGTTTTTAATCAACCTCTAGGATACCCTCTCTTAGGGTTTTATCCATGCACTGGACTGTAGGCCACCTCTCAATCTAGAGCTAGGTTCCGTGTTGGCCACCCCTTAATCTGAATCTAGGTGCCACATTGGTCTTCCCAATCTGGGGCATGACCTCAAATGACCTTCCCAATCTGGGGCCTAGTGTTTAGTCATTAACATGACTTCTCATTTCTTTCCATTCTCAATCTTCCAGAGTTGGTATGTGGGGTTTGAGAAAGTTATAAGCATAAATTCTCATAGCCACAATGACTTTATAGTTTTCTAGAAATAAATATCATGCAAGCATTTAATTTCAAGCAATCTGAAAAACCTCTAAAAACACTAGGAAACTAATGTGGTTAGCCTTAGGCGTAACCACATACCTTGATCAGGTGTACTTGATGTCCAAGCAAGAATAATCAAGAATAACCAAACAAGTAGCCAAGCAGTTATGCTAAACATTAAAGCATAACACCCATGTATCATTATTCTATCCAAATTCATCACTACGGTTGACCTGGATCTCAAGTTTGGGTTTTAATAAGGCTTTGTCTTCCTGAACCCTAACTATCACTTTTCATTACTCTTGAGTCGGAAAACCCCAATCCTATCATTCAATTGCTCTTTTAATCTCAAGGAACCCCTAATTCATCAAATAATGGATTGTTAAGTTCACATAAGTTCCAAGTTGCTCTTTTTATTCATAAAAAATGATTCTTTTATTATCAATATCAATTGGACACATTAAGACCATCAAAACCTAAAACTTAGGGTTCTTATACGTTAACCACATTAAAGTTGCTACCTTTAGGTATTTTTTTAACTAGAAGAAGATATATGTAGTGCACATATTTTTATTGAATTATTCATATTTTTCAGAGTAAACATCATATATTACTTGTTAGATTTGGACTTACCAACTACTTTCTAGAGTTTTCATAAATTGAATCCTTGTGGACCAACCAGGCCTCACCACATAGGTGGCCAACTAGAATTTTGATCGCACTACTGGGTCAAGCCAAGCCAATCATATTACACCATGGTGGCACCCGTGTCGGCGTGGCTAGCCGAAAAAAGCATGAAAATGCCCAAAGAACCCTCACCTTGCAACATAGACCGTGGGGGGTAGAAGCATCTTTGCGTATGGACTATCTTCAACCTCCATTCATGAGCAACTAGCCTTGCATGAGTCGACCGAATGATTGAGTCTGAGGTTGTTGTTTCCCCAGCCACATGCAAAGTTCTTGTTGTCTTCGGTCTACCTTGATAAACTCATTGACAGCCTCAAAAGGTTGAAAGGAGGCCATAACAGAAAAGACCAAGGGATGATTGCTCAACGAGGTACAAATATGAGACAAGGGAGAAAATAAGAGAACGGCTAGAAATTAAAGGCAATGGAGTAGACTCTGGGTCATGTGGAGCCTTGTGGGTGAGTTTTTGATATCAAAGAGGAGACTGCAACCCCTTTTATATGTAGGATTCTAGGGGTTGGTCTGTTGTTTACGAAATGTTTGGGTGAAAACTCTAGGGATCTCCAAACTAGGTAAAACCAAGGATGTTCATGTGTGTTTCTTGATCCCGAATTCAATGCATTACTTTCTCAATCTGATCGTGCAATAGTGAGGGAGGAAAGTGTGAAATGATTTCCCTTCTTCAATCTTGTTGTTTCCTAAGCTAGTTGAGGTAGGTGACAACGTCACCATTGTTGGTTACCAAATCTGATGGTCAATAGGTTGGGCACCATATTAATAGTCCAAAATTAATAATTCTAATTGGAATGAAATTCGTGACATTTAATTCACTCTCCCATTAATACATACACTTTAGGGATTTTTGTAAAATCCATATCTCTCAATCTATCCATCCTTTCAATCTCAAATTTTAAGGGAAAGTCTTAAATGACTATATCTAGTCATGAGAAATATAATGGGACCAAAGTTTGAAAATAAATATATCTTAACATGCAAGTATTTAATTTACAGGGCATATATTAAGCATTAAAACTCATATTTTTCTCTTTCTTTGTTTTCTGTTATCTTTATTTTGACTATTCTTCTTATTAGAAACCATGTGCAAACAAAAACTAATTAATAGTGGCCATCCATACCATTTTCTATAGAATTCTGCATAATTCTCACAAGTACACATAGTTATTATCTATTTTCCTTTGCTTTTTGCTTTTTGCTTATTGTGGGATTTTCTTCCCTACCTTTTCCCTCTTATCCATTATTAGATTAACAATGCAATAGAAATCATGAAATCAATACACAAAGGAAATTTGCAAAGAAAATCATTCTTTAAAAACAAAGCACACACATTTCCAACATGTCTCCTTTACTAAAATAATTGCATTTCAATTATATAAAATACAAGTGAGCTGAGGTTTTTTTTTGGAAAAATGAACTGAGGTTATAATAGTCACTTAGTCCATGAAAATTATACTTTGGAGGGACTTTGGTATTTGTCACAAGGGTTCTCTTCACATCCCATTTGTGAGGACCAGGTCTACAACCATTCCTATTTGTGAGGGCCTATAAAGAGGATTTTGTCACATGATTAGCCTATGAAGAAAGAACTAGTTTTTTTTGTAGCGGGTTACACTTTATATCCGAAAATCATTTTAAATGGCTAAAGGGCTATATTAAGAGGTGTTTTGAAATAGCATGTTGGCCGCTTGAAATGATTTCTAGTTTTATAGTGTAACCTCAATTCATTGCATCTGGTAACACAACTTATTATATCTGATAACACGCATCACATAATGTTGTATGCATATAATAACATTATCCTCATATTGTAAGAACAAGCTCAGACCCCATTAACTATGTCAAGTAGATCTTCAATCAACACATTCTTGAAGTACCACAAAATTTCTTGTTCATTAAGCTCAAGTAAAGGATGTTTCCTAATGCTTACTATGAGAGGCTCGTTTTTTGGGTTTCCATTCTTCTCGCTCCAAAATTTATCCCATCATGTTAAATTACTTATTTCACTCATGATCAAGTAGTTATTTAGTCGTGTAATCAATAATTAACACCATAGCTCAAAATTCATCATATCATGTTCCATTCTTAAATTTATTCCTGATCTAGTATTTTTAGTCACATTTTGTTTTTTGTTACACTCCATCTCCATCATTCATTCTATCATATTCCATTCTTTGTTTTTCCAATAAGGAGTGGCTCAATTGGTCAAGCACGATGTCCCCTAACTAAGGGACCCGAGTTCGAATCCCAGTTGCCTCCTTGATTTACCACCCTCCCGGGCATTAGGCCTCCACCACGGGCGTGGGAGAGGGGGAGACAAATCTTTCTATCTCAATTCCATATTCCATTCTTTGTTTTACTCTTTATCCAATTCCATTCTTGGATACACTCCTCATCCACCATTCTATCGATTGTGTTTCATTCTAGATACACTTCTCATACACTGTCACATAAATTATGTTCCATCCTTGGCTGCATTGTAGCTTGAATATTACATCACCTATTCCATTCCTTATACCGTTGACAACCCTACTCCTTTTATGTTTAGCATATAATCCAATCCTCTTTTTACTTATTGATCATTATCTCATATGAACTTGATAAGTATGAATCTTGGAAAAACCTTGAGTTTATCTCTCTAGGCAAAGAACAAGAGTTCTATAGTTGTTATGCTTGTCAGAAAGGTCTTTTCACCAAGATTGACTAGGAGAAGAAATTTAGAGGCAAGGAGATGGTTCAAAAACGATTCAATATATGTGATATGCCTAAAATAAAGAAGGATTGGTAGGTGAGTATACTAATTTGCACTATATCTAAAATAGTAAAAGAAATACTAAACATATAACAAGAACTAAGAGGTACCATATATAATAAAGGACTAGGTGCAAAGCAAAAATTCATATAAATATTGATCATAAGGTTAGTGTCTATAAGATACCTATTGGGAAATCAGGTAGCAGATAAGGCAGTGGAAATAAAAATTTATGCCAAAACCCCAAACCAGCAGATCACGTCAACTACAATATATCTAGGAAGAGGTATTTGTGAGGTATATACATGGTCTTGGAGTAAGTCAAACGACAATCCTAACAACATTGTGCTTCTTCTTCAAGAAACACATGAACGGTCATCAACAATGACCTCTTTGTGCAATACCACAGATGACGATTGATGACGTTCTCCGAGTGTGATGGTGACAACCTCCACACCTCTATGTAGTCCATGTGGACACAGGGAACGCTTAGTCGATCTTCCTAGAGACAACAAAAAGGAGTTGTCCGTTTGATATCAACCTTCTAGAGATAATTTGTTCTCCCTTGTTGTCTCTTCCTTTTAGGGGTAAGACTTGCTTGGACTCTCAAGTTACAACAACCATGAGAGGAAAATATTTGTTAGTAATAGTTATTGTGTCTTCTGAAAGCCTTGACTACACCCCTTATTTATAGGATGGTCATGTCCAAGGTTTCCAGATCAACTGGGAGTTAGACAGACATAATTTCATGATTCAATTAGTACTGTGAAATAATCATCTGGTCGACTAGACAATCCAGTTAGTCGATTGGCACTCTAGTCGATCAACTAGACATTGTAGTTGGTCAATTAGAATACTTTCCTATTCACAAATGTATTATCTTTTAATGTGATGATCAATTCACGCCATTACGTCGACATCATCGCTTGACTAGTCGATCGATTGGACATTCTAATTGGTCGATCATTACTTTTAATAATTTGATTGGAAATATGTCCACTTTCCTAATTGGACTCTCGAAATGGTCAAATGACTATATCCATCAGTTGTGTCTAAACATTCCAATCAACTAGTTGGACTCTCTAATCGATCGACTGGAACACTAGTCAATTGACTCACTTTATGGTGTCATTCAATTTGATTGCCTAAACACTTTAGTAACCAAATTAAACCTTACTAATGAATAAAATCCTATTCCATGTGCATAAATTGTGTGTGACACTATAGGTCCCAAATTACATAGGCATTGAATGTCCATAACCATTTTATGACATCACAAGCAATGAGCGGTATCTAGCAACACATCATTGCTACTTAAGTAATTTGAAAGTTGGACAAAAACTTCAACCTAGTATCCACGAACTGTGATACTGTGATCATATAGTTCCTTTGTCTATGATATCTGCATTGAATTCATGACATGGAATCGTCATCCTCTCAACATTCAATCCATGTTTCTTGAACTAGACCAGACTATATGAGATGCATGTGAGCTCATATGTCAGATATTGAGTCACATGAGTATGGACATATGTTTCTTGGTCTCTCTTTTCTTAGGATAGGATGTAAACTCCAATAGGAGGGACAAATCCCATCTCCATTACTCACAATCTATCCCCATGTGTCAACTGTACCCGAGCACCACCTTTATGGGAACCCTTATTCAAGTTCATGTCGTATGGTGTCAAAATTACATTGAGTGACATGTGATGAGTGTAGTGACCTCATATCACCACTATTACTATGAGAGCTGATTCTAACTACCATTGAATGGTTCCATGTATCACTCTAAAGGTGGGTCTATCTACTATAGTGTTCTCTGACAAGTACCAATGTGTTTGACTTGATATCCTATATCATGAATGATAAGATTTTGTCATCAGTCAACACACACTCTAGTATTATGTATTGCTATTGTCTAGTTTTCTTCCACAATAATATATGACTAGGGGCATAACAAGAATGCATATACTCCTATCATACATATGGTCCAACTGTCCAGGTTCAAAACCTGAAGGCATATGTCATCGAGTATCATAATTCTTTGGTCATCCATTATGTTTGTGTCATCATCTCATGATTGAGAAAAACATAATAAATAGGATTACCTTTGTCAAATCAAGTATAAAAGTCCCCATTATAGTCATCATATGATTGGATCTATGGGCATATATACCAACAACAACTAGTTGGATTGTTGATCATAAACATGTACGTCACTCATTAAAATATAGACAACTTCTTAGACCCAACTACTTTGTTCCATATGTGCAATGAAATATGTCAAAGATCAATGTAGACATTTGAATTTAGTTAAGAAAATCACATGATGCAATGTATTTTGTTTCCCATGGATGTGAGAGTTTTGGGTTTCTTCAACTAGATATATATAACTACTTGAGATAGAGGAGATAAAGGTAATAAAAGTTGGTGAAGCCATTTCTTTGCAAGCATATTTCAATAAATGCATCATAATCCATCATTTTACTGTGATATTGAGGTTGATACAGAAGAGAGAATTGCATACATAATCTGGGATGACTAGAGGATGAAGCTTTATTGTCATTTAGATGGTGATGTGATTTCTTTAAATACAACTTTTAGGACCAAAAAAGAGCTATTGACCATTAGGTATTGTATTAGAATTGGAACATTGCATATATCACTAACACACATTAACTCTCTAAATATGTGCAAATATTTTATCAGGATTGGGACATTTCACATTTAGGAGTGGTGTGCTACAATTTTCAAAACAGGTGCAACTACTCAATCAACACTGGCACACCTCGCATATAACACGAGTGCACTGCAATTCTCAAATCTGGTACAAGTATTTGATTGACATGTTTTTTCCTATGCAACTTTATTTGTTAGTTTTGACCACCACCATCAAGATGTCATATTCGGTGTCATCCCCCTCTATAATGAATCTATTGAGCTCTTTGAATGGTTTTTGTAGGAATTTTCTTAAATGTATGCCAGGATAGGCACTTTTGACTATTTTTATAGATACACCACAATCACTTCGTCAATTAGAGTTGTTCTCCTAGATACGATCCATGCACCATGTATATGACATGTTATCAAATTACCTAGAATATCCTAACTGAGTTATTCACTCTCTTTTTTGCAACCACATTACTCTTCTTATATAAAGTGTTCAATATTAAGATGAATTCATTTTTTCTTAGGGAGAGATGAATGCAGAATGCTTGCCTATTGGTCGACATTGTTGGTTTGAGAGAATATTTACCTAACAAAAACTAAGGCTGGAAAAACAAGACCCAACCTGAACCCAAAAATTTTAAGTGGATTAGGGTCTAATCTTTTTTTACTCAGGCCGAAATAGACCCAAACCCAAAGAACCTAAAATTAACTTAGGAACAGGTCTAGTTTTCGACGTTAGACCCAAATTGTACCAAGTGACCCAAAATTCACAATTATATATTCAAGTAAAATTATAGATACTAAATTTTAAGCAACCCAATGGCCTGTTAAATTACAAAATCTTCACTAACAAAGTGTGTTGAGTTTATTTTCGTAGTTTTGTTGTGGTTTATATGATTTATTATGCAAATTGTTTATTGAATTTGCATTAAAATGTCTCCAACAAACTACAATAAGATTTATATGCATTTTATCAATCACATTATAGGTTTGTTTACATTGAAATTTGTTGATTACATTTGGTAATTATCAATGATTAGACACATTAGATGATGTTTTTAATTCGTTCTCTTGGTATTTGGATTTATGGGTCAGACCTGATTGACCCAAATATATTTGCGAGTTGGGTCAATCCATCTTTGTAAGTTTATGGTCTAGCCAAAAAGTGTTGAGCCAAAATAAAACATGTTCAAGCTGAACCCAATTGCCACCGCTAACAAAAACAATAACCTTACGTCTGGGTAAATCAACATTTTATTATTGTTATGAAAATGACCTATCCTAGTTATTCATACGAAGGTGTTATGAGTCTCTTGCTCGAACCAAATCTCAACTTGGTTCTATTCTTCACTTTTTTATAGAATGCTTGCCAATAGAATGATGAAAAAGAATACGAATTTCAAACTGCTGACAAATGATCCCCAATAGATTTCTTATATCCCAATTGCAAAAGGTTCATCGAGGTATACATCCCTAATTTGTTTAAAATCTTTAAAGAAGTGTGCTAAAAAAGATAGAGTACATAATAAACATTATCATAGTCAATAATAGTGGAGGTAAGATTTCATACTGTGTTTCCAAAAATAAGGGTATGTTAGAGTGGATGAAAGGATTGAGCTAGTGATGGGTTGTGGGCATAGTAGGCCAACAAGTGACCCTAATGAAAGCACACTCTCTTATAGACAACAAACCACAATCGCAGGATGTAGTATAAGAAAAGTGGCAAGTCATGGTCGAATCCATAGGAAATGGGATTGGATACTAGAGGATCTAGAATGTTTCTTTTGGTTTTCATGTGCCTAGATTTGAAGAACAGTTGGGCTAACAAAGTATTTGCAACTCCTAATAGACACACTTTATATACACAAAACACTATCACAAAAGCACAATAAACGTATAATAGTATAGATCGAACATGTTAGGGGATGATCCACGAGGAATGGGGTACAATAGCTAGTTAGAGCTTGCTTCTTTAGGTTTTAAGAGTGGAGTGTAGAGTTTTTTAAGATTTCATTGGGGTTTGTATACACTTATGTGGACAAGAAAGGAAGGAAGGAATGGAAGGATCAACATAAGTTAATGTGGTAAAGTTTCTTTTCTCTCTCTTCAAACATGTACCCTATCTTTCTACCTTTCCCAATTTCTACTTTAGTGCTCACAGTTCATACTTTGAAAGCTTTTGGTTACTAAATATATCACATTTCTCTAATTTCTCAAAATGTGACATAAATTTTGATATTGACTAGGTTCCATGCTTCACATGTCACCATGTTGCAATTAAATTAAACCTCACAGTAATGTTCTTATGGAACCATGTTGTAGATTACGACAAACTGGGACAAAAATCACCTCGTTCAGGCCTATAAATCAAAATTTATGAATATTTGAGTTAGTTCCTTAGTTCATATTTTGGTTGGTGATGGCCTGAGATTTGGTGATTTATAGTGGCCACACTGCCTATCCACCTTAGGGGGTTGGGCATCTATTCATCTCATAATGCTTGCAAATTTTTTTATGTTGCTTGTCGGATCCACACCCAAGAGATCCAAGATCATATTCTACGAGAGGTTGGTTTTGTGCTTATAGGAAATTCCCTTATATCCACACATACTGCCATATGTAATACTTTTCCATCCTTTTGTTGGTCCAAAATGGCATGTATGCCTTCTGCCACTCCAAAGACCTAGTCTATTTTGGTAGACGCTTATAATAAGTCAATCATCCAACAATTTCCTATAAGCCTATCCCCACTGAGAAATGCTATTCTCTCTTCTCTACAAGTTGAACATGCAAAATATTTCTTTTTTATTGTTCACATTGAAGGATTTGGCTTGTATATGTCTCATGTTGAGTACCGATCCATAATTCGGTACCGACTCATGATCCCCTTGTATTCTAGTGATGAACGATGCCCACTCTAAAACACTACATATCTTGATGCCTTTGGTGATCATGTTGTCCATTGCCGTTCATGACCACTATATAATTTCCATCATGATGTTGTTAATGATGCCCTTTTTGATCTTGTCTCTCATGTTCAGATAAGGAATCTCACATGGCCACCCTTAGACACGTGTTGATGGTTTTTAATGCGTCAAAGTGCACTACAATCACTAACATAATTATCCTAGAGTTAATCCTTTTTCTACTTCTCGATTAAGGTTAATATAGAAGGGCCGATCCCACATGACAATGTTTTTAAGGTTGTTAACTCTAATCCCAATTATTTTAAAGAAATTTTTGTTTATTTTTGGTATTTTTGTTTTAAGAACAGAAAGTACATATCAGTTTTGGGGTTGGTGGCTATCACTAAAGCAAGAAGCAAAAGATTAAGATTGCACTTAAAAAGAAATAAATTTGCCCTATCATAAGGAAAATTGAGATGATTGTTAGCACAATTAAAACTATTGTGAATGAAAAGACCAGAATGCAAAGAGAGAAGATCTAATGGTAATTGAATCAAATGATGGGAAATCATGACTTTTAGGGGTTTTCACCACCTTAGCCTAGGTGAGAATTAACTAAATCCTTTAAAATGGTGAATATGATGAAGGCATGCGAAGTAATTAAAACCCACAAAAGATGGACTCCACATGAGCCCATTGGTCCTGGTGCTCATGTTTCTTAGTTCATCATCCCAAAAGAGGAAGATCCACAGTCATTTCAATACCCCTATGTGATTGGTTTTATTGTTCTAAATTTGGATTTTGATGGTCATTTCCATCTGGATTAACATGTGATCAAACCAATTAATTACTTTTATAGATCAACATGTATTAAAATCAAAAGCTATCTAGAAGTCGTTCTTAATGATTAGTCAATTTAACCCCTAAGGGGCTATTTCCCCTTGCCTCGATAGGAGAACTACTCGCTCATGATTGTAGAGAAAAGGGAGACGGAGGAAAGAAGTGTTCTAGCCATAGTCTATACTTATCAAAGGATTAGTGCCTTAGTCTAGAGACAATCAAACGGATGACCCTTAATTCCTTGCTTCGGTCTACATAAGAAGAAGAAGAAGAAGAAGAAGAAACCTAGTCTAAAAATGATCTAGGTAAAAAAGACAAATTAAAGAGAACACTTAGCTAGCAAATAATAAACTTTATTTATGAATAGAACTCAAGAACATAGAACGATTGCTCAAAATCCTTGTACAAAAGATGATACAAAAGATGATCCTCATGAGGAGGAAGTGTCCCTCCTTTTATAGGAGAAGAAGGAGGCTTTTACAACTAGGGTTGTGGAAGAAAAGAGGTTGGCGGCTGCAATTTTGAACTATCTGCATACAACCAACCGATCGGTTCAGGTGTGAATGCATTGGCTGGGGCTAGGGTAGGAGGGAAATGAGGGAAGCCAGTTAGCAACCCTAGTCTTTGGGTGGTGGTGCAGCTTTGACCCGCTCAGCTGGGGCGGGAGAACTCCCACTTTAAAGTTTGAAATGGTCATTTGATTTAGAATGGAATGCCGCTCCGAGGGGTGGCAACTGGTCAGTTGAGGTAGTTGAGATGATCGGATGAGGTAAGTGAGTTGGTCGTTTGGATCAGATGAATCGATCAGCTCATGTCCTGAATCTACAAGATTTGTATGTTTTTGGTGAGAATAAAGTTAAATTGTGATGAAAGGAAGTAGATGGAAATTTAATTCTTTTCACTGCATAAAGATAGAAATTTTCATGTGACAAGACTTAAAAGGATGTGAAAAGGGGTGGTAAATCAACACACATCAAAATACTGCAAACTTATGCCTTTGCTTGTCCTCAAGAAATTAAGATATCAAAATAATAATAAAAATTGAAACAACATCTTCATCCTCCCTTAATTAGCATTATCTCCTATCCTTTTCATGGCCAAACAACCCATCTCCTAGAATCACAAAATACAAGTTCTATATTTCTTACAAAAAACATTTTTCATAATTTTCTCTTTCAAACCTATACTTTGCAAAAATAGTCTTAATCCTACTTGCGCTTCAACACTCAAAAATTTAAAATTTTTTGGCATAGGAATGAGAAAAGGTGAGGTGTGGAAGAAGTATCCCTCCTCTATTCGACTTGGAATTTTAATTTCATGGATTTTTACTCCTATTACATTTATGAGGGTGTGGAAGAATAATCCATCCTCTATTTGACTCAGGATATTGACCACAATTTTTTTTTTCTTTAGTGTGCTCTTTTTGGCATCTTTTGGCGGTACACCCCTATTAAATTTACAAGGGGTATCGAAGAAGGGAGAGAGAGAAGTATAACTCTACCCCAGACTTTGGGTTTGGTGTTTGGATTATTTTCTCCTGCAAAAAAAAACTCTTTTTTTCGAGTGTTGTTGCATTAGCAAGAAAAATTGTGTAAATACATTATATGAGAAAGATTGATCAGTTAATCTAACGCTAAAGATAAGAAATTTTGTATATGATTCTATTCGATACTCTAAGCCTTGTCATCTTTTCCAAGAATATTGCTAATTTAGGTATGGAGAACTTAGTTTTTTCAAAAAAAGAAATGAAAATTTTGAACAATTTTGTGAAATAAAGATTTATCTAACTTTTTGAAAAAGAAGATACATCAATTGGCTTCCTAGGTAAAGGCCAAAGTTTTAAAAAGAGAAAATGCACTAAATTTATAATACAAAAAGAAAATGCTAAGAGGAAGATAAGGGATGTAACACGTACCACCCACCCCCACCCCAGACTTAGAGTTTTGCTCATCCTGAGCAGATCCTTAGACCGGGATGGAGGGAAGAAAATCAATGTGGTGGTGGATTCTGCTAGTGGGAGGAGTAGTAGTTTCCCCAGTAAGGGGAGTGGGGATCTGGGTAGGCCTGATGGGCCCCATACTCCTTGTAGGAAGGGCGGCTACGGGCATAGTGGACACATTCTACATGCCAAGACTCATGTGAATGTTGCATGAGGTACATGTGGTTGAGCTGGTGGCCCTGGAACTACTGCTCACGCTGAATCTCATCCAGCTGCTTCTGGACCTTGTAGAACCCATAGGAACCTACATCTCATCTGGTCGTCACTTGGTGTGACGGTGGGGTAGTGGTGGTGGGCCAAAGGCATCATCGTGAGCCTCCAAAGAAATGCTCCTCCTGTGGGCCTGTGGCTCGAGGATGTCATCTGTGTCTGGGTTCTCCATATTGTACATCTAGATGTACCCACGTAGATTGGTGAGCTAAAAAATAAGGTTTGCTACGGAAAACCTTGCATGCAAAGGGATCTATAGAAACTCCTGTGAATCCTTGAAGAGAAGGTAGTGTACACCATTGGCACCAAAGTGAATGAACTTGCTGGTTTTCAGGTAGTAGATGTCGATCAGGTGGTTTTTGAGCAGGAATGGTGTGAAAGGAATATGGGTGTAGCCAAGAAAGATGGTGAGCTGGGTGATGAAATGGCTGATGAGGAAGGATAATGAGGTGATATGACTGGCTTGTGTGCTGAAGTGTTATAAAACGACATTCCCTCAGTTGAAGGGTTTTTCATTCAAGAGGCACCAGAGGGCGTATAGCTCAACATAGGTAATGTCTCCATGGGTATCTTCTCTACTAAAAATGGTGCAAGCAAGGATGCGATGGAGGTAGTGGATCACCGGGTTGTGAATGTCAGATGCCTTGGGTCCATGAGGAATGTGGGGCATGAGGTCGGTGATCTCGACCCAGAATTTATCTCTATCATACCGATCATGGTAGGAATCATGGGTCACTCCATATAGTGGTCTAACCAGTAATTGTTGTCGTCGTCAAGGAAGAAAGAAGTGAATTGTCAGGTGGAAATCTCCAGATTCTCCCCAAAAATTCGGATCTTGGAACTGGAGTTTCCTCAGGAACAGTGACAGCGGTGGAAGGTTGACAAGAACTCAAGAGTGAGATCCTTACATACTGAGGCAACATGGTAAGTAAAGAGGAGAATGTGGTTTTTGCGGAGAATGTTGTCGGTGGCTTCATGGATTCCTAGGGAGTCGAGGGTAGTTCCACATGCCCAACAGGGGAGGGAAACATCTATAGAAAACAAATCTTCATAATGTTTGAGTTATTCAATGCTGGTGAATTGGACAGAACTGCCACGAATGTGGGCTATGTAGGATGGACAAGGGGTAGTGGAATCCGAGTCGTTGCTCGCTTTACGGGAGCTCTCCATATCACAAAGAAGAGCCTCTGCATCATTGATGTCATTGAGCATTTCTTCATTGAGCTCGGGGGAGGACTCACCGGTGGGAGAGGGTGAGTGGAACTGAATCCCGGGATGGGATTTAAAGCAGTGAGGTGGGGCCCGGGAGGATGAGGCAGTGGACTTTTCTATGTTCTTATATAATCAGTTGATCATGGCTACTGTGGGATGTGAGCTGATCGTCTAGATCACTGAGCCGATCGGTTGGTGAAGGTAATATGGGCGGCTCAGATCTGAAACAGTCGATTCGTAGGCTGAAGAAGGGGGAAGTGGTACTGGCTAGTCGAGTAGTTCAGATCCAGTTTCTTGGCGGTGAGGGCAAAAGACAAGCAGCTCAGACTAGAGACAAGCGGCTCATAGAGTGGCTGAGGCAACTGTGGTGGGGCAGAGGTGGGCGGTTCACAAAGCAGGTGAGGCAAGTGCCCAGGTGATGACTCGATGGCAAGAGCATGAGGAGAGCGGCTCATAGAGCAAGGAAAGTGATCAGTCAAAGTAGGAGTCGGTCGGCTTCTACTATGCGAGGGGCCACTAGTGAGGCAGTCAGTCGGCTGGGGAACGTCAGGCGGCCGACTTGTAGTGGGGGACCTTGTCACAAAGGATGAGCTCGACTCACAGAGCAGGTGAGGTGAGCGGCTTGCTTGACTGTTGGTCAGCTGAGGGAGGCGAGGTGGGTGGTTTGCCTGACAACTTGTCGGCCAAGGAGGCAAAGCTCAGGTGGGCGATGGCTCAAGTGACAAGAGTGCAGGTGGCGAGAGAGCGGCTAGGTTTTGAAAAGAAATGGGTGAGAGTGAAGCTCGCCATGGGGGGGGGGTTGTATAGCCATATGAGGGCATTGAACTAATCGACTGTTGAATGAGCCGGTCGGCTCAAGTTGTTGATCAATGATGGTGGAGGGAAGAATCTAATGTGTCGGGGTGCCTCACATTCAACCAATGGTCGACTCGATGGATGGGGGAGGGGTCGAGTGGCTAGGCCGCTCGACGAATGCGTGATTGCATTGAGTCAATCGATTGAGATGCCAAACGGTTATTTGGGCTGTAGAAGGAGGCAACGTTCGGGAATCTCGAACCAATCAGTTGGCGTGTCATAAAAAAAGAAACACAACATGATTAAATAACAAGGTAAAGAAAAAGCAATAGAAGGAACATAGGGTTGGGTTGGCTCTCAACAAGTGCCTTGTTTTACGTCGAAGGCTCAACAAGTGAGAGACCAGTTTATTGAGATTTTGGGGAGGCTAAGGGTTAGTCAAGTTAAGATCTTCCAAGGATGAGCATTTATTGGTATCTGAAGTAACAAACTTCAGTGGTTATGTATCTATTGAGTCGATGCCCATTAATCTTAAATTCACCCAAAAATTTATCCCAAAGAAGAAAGGTACCATATTGATAGGCACACTTGACGAGGTAGGGACCATACCATCATGATTTAAGCTTTCCAGGGAAAATCCATAGTCTAGAATCAAACACTAGAACCTAGTCACCTTCTCTAATGTCCTTGCACTTGATGTGATCATCATGTCATAGTTTAGTTCGGTCCTTGTAGATTCTCACATTTTCATAAGCTCTCATTCTAAGTTCGTCTAGTTCATTCATTTGGAGAAGATGTTTTCTCTGGCTGCAGAGAGGTCAAAATTCAGGCATTTGATGGCCCAGCTGGCCTTATGTTATAATTCTACCATAAGGTGGCATGATTTTCCATAAATCATCCTGAAAGGGGTGGTTCCTATGGGTGTCTTGTAGGCGGTTTGGTATAGCCATAGAGCATCATTGATCTTCGACGCCCAATCTTTCCTAGTGCGACCAACAATTTTCTCTAAAATGGATTTGATTTGCCTATTGGGTACTTCAACCTACCCACTAGTCTGAGGATGGTAAGGAGTGGCAACTTTGTGGTAGACCTCATATTTCTTCAATAAGGCCTCAAAACGTTTCTCTAAAAAATGGGATCCCCCGTCAAAAATGGCGGTGTGTGGGACTCCAAATCTAGAAAAAATAATGTCTTTAAAGAGTTTGTTAATAGGTTTAGAATCATAGGTTTTAGTGGGTACAACTTCAACCCACTTTGACACATAATCGACTGCAACTAATATGTAGGCAAACCCATAAGAAGAAAGAAATGTGCCCATGTAGTTGATACCCCAAACATCAAAAATTTCTAATTCCTGCCAAGAGGTTAGGGGAATTTGGTCACTCTTGGAAATGTTCCATGTACTTTGACATTGGTCACATGAGAGCACATAATCATATGAGTCTTTGAAGATGGTGGGCCAATAGAAACCACATTGCAGCACCTTCCTGGCTATTTTCTGGGAACTCATGTGTCCACCATAGGGTCCAGAGTGACATTGTTCCAGAATGTCAGTGCTTTCTTCTTGGGAGACAAAATGACAATACAGACAATCAACACAAAGTCTAAATAGATAAGGTTCATCCCTGTAATAGTTTTTGACGTCATGTAAAAATTTAGCTTTAGAATGTCCCTTGTACTCAGGGTGTAATACACCAATAGCTAAATAATTTATGAAATCGGCAAACTAAGGAAATTGGGAGTCTACCTTAAGCAGTTGGCCATCAGGAAAAGATTCATTTATGTGAGTTTCATCAATTGGGCTATAGATAAGTCAACTTAGGTGATCATCCACGACATTTTCAGACCCCTTTTTGTCTAGGATCTCTAGATCAAACTCATGTAATAGCAAAATCCATCTTATGAGTCTGGGTTTGGCATCCTTTTTGGTCATGAGATAGTGAATGGCTACATGATCAGTGTAAACAATAACTTTAGAGCCAACTTAGTATGAGCAAAATTTATCAAATGCATAGATAATGGCTAGCATTTCCTTTTTAGTGACAGTGTAATTTTGTTGAGCTTCATCTAAGGTCTTGGATGCATAGTATATGACATGATGTTTCTTATCAATTCACTATCCTAAGATGGAACCTATAGCATAATCACTAGCATCACACATGATTTCAAAGGGTAGGGCCTAGTCTAGTGCGTGAATAATTGGAGTGGTTGTAAGAGCACTTTTCAAACATAGAAAGCTATCCATGCATGCTTTATCACTTGGAAAGGTACCTCTTTTTGAAGAAGATTGGTGAGATGTTTTGTGATTTTGGAAAAGTCACGGATGAATCACCGATAGAAATCGATATGTCCTAAGAAGGCTCGGATGTCTTTGACTGAGGTTGGGGGTGGAAGCTTGGTTATAACTTCAATTTTTTCTTTGTCGACTTCTATGCATTGGTTGCTTACCTTGTGGCCAAGAGAGATACCCTCCTTAACCATGAAGTGACACTTTTCCCAATTAAGGACTAAGTGTGACTCAATACATCTGTCAAGAACAAGGGTGAGATTTCTAAGGCATAAATCAAATCTATCTCCATAGACAGAGAAGTCATCCATGAACACTTCTATTACAGTTTCAATCAATCCTAAAAAGATGGCTGACATACACCGTTGGAAGGTAGCATGTACATTACACAAGACAAAGGACATTCATCTAAAAGCATAGGTGCCAAAGGGACATATGAAGGTGGTTTTCTCTTGATCTTCAGAAATATGATAAAATCTTGAGTAGCCATCTAGATAACAAAAGTATTGTTGATGGGCTAAGTGTTCAAGAAGTTGGTCTAGATAGGGAAGTGGGAAGTGGTCCTTCCTAGTTGCCTTGTTGAACTTCCTATAGTCAATGCACATTCTCCACCCTATGACAGTGCGAGTGGAGACAATGCTCCACCCTTTTTGGGAACAACTTGAACTGTGCTGACCCATGGGGAATCGATGATGGGGTAGATGATTTATACAGTTAAAAGTGTGATTACCTCTACACGGACAACTTCCTTCATGTTTGGGTTGAGTTTTTGTTTTATATCTCAGGAAGTTTTTTTGTCTTCTATCATTGAGATTTTGTGAATGTAGATGGATTGATCTATTCCAACTAAATTTTTCATTTTTTACCCCAAGGTAGTTCCTCTTTTCCTAAGTTCACCCATAAGTTTGTTTTCTTGTTCAAGGGTAAGGTTAGAATTTATGATGATAGGGCACAATTGTTGTTCATCCAAAAAGACATATTTCAAACATATGGGAAGATTCTTCATTTTTGGGGCCTTGGGGTGGTTCAGGCTTTTCTTCGATGATGGAGATCATTTTATGGTCCTCAATTTTAGCTTTAGGAATCTCTTCAAAATTATCTAAATGAACCTTACATCGATCTAATTGTTCATTGTTAAAATCACATTCAGAGGGGGTAGTGAGGGTTATGTGTAGGGGGTCATCAACTAACTGCCATTCCTTGCTCAGTTGGGATAATTTATCAATGCAATCAAGGAGGTAGACCTCTTCCTGGAAACTAGGCCCCTTCATACTTTCAAACACCCTAAACTCTAAGGTTTGCTTCCCTAATCTTTATAGAATGGTACCAACCTCAACTTCAATTAAGGCTCGGGCTGTGTCTAAGAAGGGACATCTAAAAAGGAGAGGGTAGTGTAAATATTCCTTTATGTCCATGATCACAAATTCACAAGGGACATGGGCATCTTTCCCAACCTTAATCGAAATGTCTTCTATGATTCCCATGGGTTTGTTCATGGATGAGTCTGCCAATTGGATGGTCATGGTTGTGGGTAACACGTCATTGAATCCTAGTCTTTTACAAAGACTATATGGCATGATGGATATACTGGGTCCTAAATCAACTAGGCCCTTTCTACAGGCATTGTCACCTAAGTAGCATCCTATTCCAAAAGAACCAGGGTCCTTCTATTTTTTAGGCATTTTAC
This sequence comes from Alisma plantago-aquatica, assembly GCA_963693085.1. NCBI lineage: Eukaryota > Viridiplantae > Streptophyta > Magnoliopsida > Alismatales > Alismataceae > Alisma > Alisma plantago-aquatica. The sequence goes on along the minus strand of OY856415.1, from coordinate 379,514,275 downwards.
TTTGGATTATATTTGAAGTGGTCCTAGCAAGTTTAACAGTCTCATATTCTTCAGTCGCATACTTTCTAGTAAAAAGGGATTTCATGTACTTGGACTAGGAAGGCATGTCTGCCAAAGCATCAAGGAAGGGAATGTCGCCATGTAATTTTTTTCATAGAATCCCTAAATTTCATGAAGCGGGCGTCAAGCCTTGTTTCTTTTTGGCAGGCTTGGTAGGGAGTTCGTGGTTTGTAGATTGGTTCTTCATCTTCTTCCTGAGGGGGTTCTGGGTTGGTTGGTTCTGGTGTAGCTTCAGGTTCAACAACTACCATGTCCTCACCTTTGAATTCTAGAGGTGAGGATGAAGGTTTTTCTGGAGGGGGAGGGGAGTGCACCTTTCCCCAATGAGTGGAGACAACCTTGAGTTGTTCGGCATGTTTGGGGTTGTTTTCAGGCTGCCTAGCAAAAGTGTCAGTAGGGGGTTTTTGTTGGGTGAACAAGCGAGCTAGTTGGGCTTCAGTTGCCTTTTGATGAGCCTGTTGGGCAATGATGATTTGTTCCAAGGAAGCTATCCTTTCATAGGCTGAGGGAGTGGGAGTAGGAATATTTTGTGGTGGTTGAGGAGGTGGATGATTGAGATTTTGAGGGGGGAGGTTCAAGTTTTGAAATTGTTGTCCTTGATATGGTGGTCGGTTTGGGTGATTGCCTCGGTAGTTCCTTTGGTTTCCAAAGTTCCTTTGATTGTTGTATGGGAAACCTAGTGGTGGTCGGTTATTGCTTTGAGGATAGAGATGCCTTTGTTGGATTGGAGTTGGCTAGAGTTTTCAGCACCTTCAAGGTTCCCATATTGGAATCCAGGATGGTTTCTAGTTTGATTGGGATTGTAGTAACTCCAGCCATGTATGGTGTGAATAGAGTTTAGATCCTCCAACCATTTTCCTAATTTAGGTTGCATGGGAGTGTTGTAAAGGTATTGGCAGTGTAAGGTGGTGTGATCATATTCTTGGTAGATGCCACAAAGAGAGTCTACAACTTTTATTTTTTGGGGTAACTCTCTAAAGGTGCATAGGGATGACTCTAACCGATCTTGTTTTAGGGTGATTTATTTAATGATTTCTCCTATTCTTTGGATATTAGGATCAACTTTAGCCTTGGCTACCTTAAGGATTCCACCAATTCCCCTTCTAGCCCTTATTTCAGAAGCACTTTTAACCACCTCCCATGCGCTAGTCAGACTTTGGTGCATGAAATTTCCTCCAGATGAGGAATCAAGAAAAATTTGGTATCATCATTAACACCATGGTAAAAGATTTCTATGAGTTGGTCTTGAGGGATGTCATGATGAGGAAACTTCCTAAGTAAGTCCTTGAACCTTTTCCAAGCTTCTCTTTGGGATTCTCCTGGGGACATAGAAAAGTGAGTTATTTGTCCCCTAATTTCATAGGTGAGAGAAGGAGGGTAAAATTTCTCAAGAAACTTATTTTGTAGAACCTCCCAAGTTGTGACATGTTCCTCACTCTCCATGGTGTTGTATTAGCTACTACCTTGGCCGGTGAGAGAGTATTTGAATAATCTAAGGCAGATGGAATTTTTAGAGATGCTTGGGAATTTGTTCAAAGAGTAAAGGTCAATGAACCTTTGAAGATGATCTTGGCAACTTTCCCCATTATTGCCAGAGAATGGGTTTTCTTGGATCATGGTGATCCATTGAGTCCGAATCTTGAACTGAGGGGAAACAATGTCAGGAGGCATGACTAGGTGTTGGGCATAGGCATATTTGGGAATAGAAAAATCTTTCACTTATTTTTGCCTTTCGGTTTCCCTGCTATTGGTCTCTAGAGTTTCTTGTTTAGCCATGTAGGTTGCTCGCAAAGCGGCTTTTCTAGCCACTTGGTCGGCTAAGATGTGCTCTCTTTGAGCTGCTAGAACTTGGTTGATCCTATGAGCAACTTCTTCTTCATCCATTCTGATTCGATTTTGACAGTTTAGACAGTGAAAAATTCTATCAATCTTAGGATAATGATTGAAAATCACCATTCTGGTGTCGCATGCACAAATAAGCAGTTAATTGTGTGTAGAAAAAATGGACTGTCGGAATGGAAACTCGATAGAAGGAGGAGTAGCACTTCCGAAATGTTACTCGACAGGCTAAAAAAATGAAAAATGGTTTTTCAAAAGTTTTTGGGGGGTCGAGAAAATAATTTTTTGTTCCTAGCAACGACGCCAAATTGTTAATGCGTCAAAGTTCACTACAATCACTAAGATAATTATCCTAGAGTTTAATCCTTTTTCTACTTTCCGATTAAGGTTAGTATAGAAGGGTCGATCCCACAAGATAACATTTTTAAGGTTGTTAACTCTAATTCCAATTGTTTTGAAGAACTTTTTATTTCTTTTTGGTATTTACTTTTTATAATAGAAAGTAAAGACCAATTTTGCGGTTGGTGACTATCACTAAAGCAAGAAGGAAACACAAGATTAAGATTGCAATTAACAAGAAATAAATTTTCCCTGTCACAAGGAAAATTGAGATGATTGTTAGTACAATTAAAACTATTATGAATGAAAAGACTAGAATGTAAAGAGAGCAGATCAAATGGTGATTGAATCAAATGATGGGAAATCAAGGCTTTTAGGGATTTTCACCACCTTAGCCTAGGTGAGAATGAACTAAATCCTTTAAAATGACAAATACAATGAATGCATGTGAATTAATTAAAACTACAAAAGATAGACTCCACATGAGCCCATTGGTCCTGATACTCATGTTTCTTAGTTCATCATCCCAAAAGAGGAAGATCCACGATCGTTTCAAAATCCCTATGTGATTGGTTTTATTGTTCTAAATCTAGATTTTCATGGTCATTTCCATCCAGATTAACATGTGATCAAGCCAATTAATTACTTTTATAGATCAATAGTTATTAAAACCAAAAGCCATCTAGAAGTAGTTCTTAAGGATTAGTCAATTTAAGCCATGGCTAAGGGGCTATTATCCCTTGCCTCGTAGGAAAACTACTCACTCGCGCTTGTAGAGAACATGGAGACGGAGGAAAGAACTGTTCTAGCCATAGTCTAGACTAGTCAAAGGATTAATTCCTTAGGCTAGAGACAATCAAATGGATGACCCTTAATTCCTTGATCTAGTCTACAAAACAAGAAGAAGAAAGCTAGATCTAAAAATGAGCTAGGTAAAGAACAAAAATTAAAGAGAACACTTAGCTTGCAAATAATAAACTTTATTGATGAATAGAACTCAAGAGCATAGAATGATTTCTCAAAAATCCTAGTACAAAAGATGATACAAAAGATGATCCTCATGAGGAGGAAGTGGCTCTCCTTTTATAGGAGAAGGAGGAGGCTTAAACAACTAGGGTTGTGGAAGAAAAGAGGTTGACAACTGGAATTTTGAACTGTTTGCGCACAACCAACTGATTGGTTCAGGTGTGGGCCGATCGGCTGGGGCTGGGGCAGGTAGGAAATAAGGGAAGCTAGTCAGCAACCCTAGTCTTTGGGTGGCGGCGTGGCTTTGACCCGCTCGACTGGGGTAGGTGAACTCCCTCTTTGATGTTTGAAATAGTCATTTGATTTAGAATGGAGCGATCAACTGAGGTAAGTGAGCCGGTCATTTGGAGTAGATGAACCGATCAGATCAGGTCCTAAATCTGTAAGATTTGTAAGTTTTTGGTGAGAATAAAGTTAAATTGTGATGAAAGGAAGCAAATGGTAATTTTATTCTTTTCATTGGATAAAGATAGAAATTATCATGTGACAAGACTTGAAAGGCTGTGAAAAGGGGTGCTAAATCAGCACGCATCAATGATCTCCATGCTTAATGTCCAGTCAATATCTAATTATTTGATTGAACAAATGGAAAACACACTTATGTGGATCTCACTAGTGTTTCTCCTCTTAAAGGCATCCTTTCAAACACCTTTAAAGTAGGCCAATCAGTCTCCAAATCTAAGACACAAAATGTCTACAAGCACAGAGCCCCTTGTGAGGCAATTCATCATCATTTTTTGCATTTCACTTTTGATAACTTTGTGGCGCTTTCTTATGGTGCCATTTCCCTTTTCATCTCCATCAGAATATTTTAAATAGAAATCTTATGGTTTGTCCTTCTACATCAAATAATTTTGTTTTTAGATCCAAATATTTCACTATTTAGAAAGGATTGGCAACCTATTTTATTTCCCATACTTCTATTAAGGAATTATTTTTAAAATAAAATTTACTTTAAAAATGATGTATTAATTTTAACCCTTATTGGAACCACTGTGAAGGTTTGCAGCCTAGTCAGGGTGGCTCTCCCCTTGTCGAGCCAACAATTCAATGGAGCTTGTTTCCACCAATAACAAGCCCCTAAGCCCTATCCCAATCAACCCCGACTATGGAATCATCAACCCCTATATTTTTCACTAATCCAATTAATTCCTCCTCCATATGGTAACCATGATAGGTGACACTACCACCATGGCTCCACCCAAATGCCACCTTTCCATGGGAGGAGCCAGGATTTTGTCATTGGTGGGGCCAATGATATTTTTGGACCATGTTCAAAAGTAACATAATAGTTATGTTAAGCTACACTCATTTGTACATCACATCTACATGAAAAACAAATGATCTTTTATGCTAAATATAAATTGTAATTCGTGAATATCTGACAATATAAACTCATTATGGATCATAATGGGTATAGTGAATAAACGAATTCTTCTTTTTTTATAGATGAAACATACATTTAGCCATAGTTTGTAAGAATATTGTGCTTTCTTATAAAGAACATCTATAAATGAGTATGAAAATATAATTATATTGATTTTAAGGTATTATATGAAAATTTATACTTCTTAAGACATATTCTAATCATATTGTATATGCATCACATATTTTGTTGCCATGCACATTTTTCGTAACATTTATATATAAAATAAAACCTTTCTTATATTCCGTATTATTTTTCTGCCAAAGTTCAGTATGTTGATAATTATATCATTATTGTTGAATATCTTGTATAGAAAATACCCAATCTTATTTACCAAATATAAATGATCACAAAATATATTTATAGAATAAATAAGTGTGATCATGAATTTAGAAATTGAATATTTAAATATGCACTCATTCAATTCATATTTTGAAGAACTATTAAAAAAAAATTAAAATCATTTAATGCTAAATATTTTCAATATCATGACAACATCTTTTACATGCAATGATTATGTGGTTCAATCAATAAAAAGGAATGAATGCAAAACATTAATGGAAAAAAATACTTCAACAATCGTATTGTGTTGTGAACTCGGTAGCACTAACTTTTCATGATTCATCCTTGTGCTTTACTGATGTGGTTTCAGTACTACTGACTTGGGAGTGTCGGTAGCATCGAGTCTGTATGAGTCTTTCTGGGCAAGTACTGACATGAAGTCAATACCAACGACTTTTGGTGTCGGTAGTATCGACTCTGTGAAGTTCCTAAAAATGCAGAAGAACATAGATAAATGATCATGATAAATATTAAACAATCATAAATAGTAAAATTTAGATAATTTGATGTATTTAAATATCACATGCCATTAATAATATTTCATCCATTATTAATCAGATAAATGAAAAAACTACACATAAAATCAAGGAAAATATGCCTGTGAAATCGACTAAAACCCCATGCATCAAACTCCCTTAAGCTCAAATGTTGCTCATCCTCGCGAAACACTACTCTTAGATCTATTTGATGTAAGTCAATAAAAGGATACAACACATGAACTCTTTTCTTAATCATTTCCATCGGACAATCCCTGAACCGGCCTCCAATGACCACTAAACCAATAATTACTCTAGAGTGACCAAAAATTTCCATAGAAGACGTCTATCTTTTTATCAATGAACACTATCAAGAAACCAGTTAATATCATAATTATCCAGGCTTTCACTTGGTGCACTATGTGATTCCATAATCTAAATTACTTCTCCTAACTACCACATACTTGGAAGAAGATCTCCTTATAATAATGGATGAGGAGATAAATTATTTGAGTGGCCTACCAATGAGAACAATTAATAATATGATATAGGTGGCAATTGAAGAATCCCCAGTAAATCCAACTTATTTATGCAAAAAGAATGATGACCTACATGAGTGAAAAGAATGTTATGCATGAGACCTAATGCCTACTAACTTTTTCTTTCTTTTTCTTCTTTTTAACACATGATGCATGTATAAATCTATCTCATTAAAGAAAATGAGATTGTCAAAAACAAATAATTGCGTCATGTGAATTAGTTCATACCTTCAAGAAGACTCGAGGACATACTTTCTCCTTATAAAATCTTGAGACTAAATTTTTCTAGCCCATAATTTTTCTTGTCTTTGGCATGATTAAATTATGCTCGGGCTTTCAGTTCATATTTGTTTGCACTTTTTTTTGATGTGGAGGTATGCCCTTGCTTCAATCTTCAAATTAGAGACTACAATCCACATGACAAAAAGGAACGAATGTGATGAAATGTCTATAATCTACATGCAATTTCAATGCAACTAAGATGGTATGCACTAAGATTGTTCGTGCATACAAATGTAACTTTTTTTTCTTCAAATGCATATAAGGATAAGAGCTAATCTACCATGTCACCTATTCTTCCATGCAATGAAATCCAAAGAAATAAATTGGACTACTCATTCATCTTGAGGTGATGATTCAACATTAGATGGCAAAGATGGATGGAGTCACATAACTAAGAGACAACACCTTTCATTGAATTATGATATGTCCCTCTTTAATGGCATGTGCACAGGGTAATCTTAAGGTTTCTTTATTAGATTTCAATTTAAGATCTCATTAAAGGTTTGATCATATAAGGCTAAACAACATCTTCATTCACTTTCCCATTTTGATTAGATGTTCATTCATATCCTATATCCTAGAGCTGACTTAACCAAACACTTCCTCAAGCAATGATGCACAAAGATGTCACAAATTAAGCTATGAAGACATAACCATTTCATTGCACTAACACCTATGAATTGAAAAATGCAACCATACATTACTCCTCCATGATTACACTAGATAAGTGTGTATCCTAAAAATGTATAATTCAAACTAAAAAAAATAAAACAACTAAGATAAAAATGTAAGAAAAAATATTAAAATTAAGATAGAATCCTATTCTAGCACCCCCAAGCTTGAATATGACTATGTACACATAGTTAATACTCGTACTCAAGAGGCGGAACATCAGTACCATTGCTCAAAATGGAGGTGGCTGAGGCATGTTTGGGTCATGAGGGGGAACATCCTCTAAAAAGTTAGATCAGGTGGTGGTATCTACTGCGGCTGTAGGTACCCTCAAAAGTACCCCTAGTTCTAATAGTGGTCAAAGAAGGACTGCTGGTACTAATCCATCCACTATAGGAACATGTGAAAATTATATTATATGGCTAAGAGAAGGCATCCATTCTTGTATATTGTCTACTGGTTTTGGTACAACCTTCCTTGTTGGTACAACCTTCCTTGTATGTCTTACACACCAGCCAATGTCGCCTGATGTTGTTGCTGTCTATTCTGGATCTCATGTAACACATTATACATATCCTCCATGTTTTACGGGTCTTGATCCTCCTACAAATGGGGCAAGGCAGAAGAAGTCAAAGCTGCACAGGTGCAGGCTCATTTGCGCGAGACCACTCTCTGAGTGATGGGGATGGTGGTCTCCACCTCCTCAACACCGTCAAATTCATCATTGCCTTGCTCCTCATCGTTGTCCTGAGCTACTGCCCTAGGTGGATCTTCTACATCCCCCTCATCCAGTGGCCACTAAAGATGGTTCACTCCATACAAGGTGAAGATGGGGTCAGGGAGGCTCTACTCCTGAAATGTTCCTTGACGTGTGCAATGTGCATAGAGAATGTTGTGGTGGAAGCCAAGGAGGGTCGCCTTACAGAAGTGTAGGAGGTCCAACTTCTTTGTATTTTCCATTGGCATGAGAGTGGAGAAATCAAGGTGAAAGTGTAGTGAAATTGGGATGACGAGACCTTTCAAATATAACCAACACCTTCCTTGTCACATTACGCCAAAAAAAGATCAGGTGGAGAAGAAGGAAGGCACAAAAGTTGACAGTCTCTCCTTCCAATAACATGTAGAGGAAGTAGAGGTTCGTATGTTGAACCTTTCTTTGAGCTTTACCAGAACGAGAAAATATGGTGTTGGTGTAGAGGCAGTGAAGGTTATCAGCAAAGGGGTGCTCAATGTCAGTAACAGAGTTGACATGGCATCTTATGCGAAAACCTCTGGCACCTCAGTCAACTTCTCCCAAGCCAAGTCGAAGTCAAAATCAGACGGGGCCGAGCGTTCTGGGATGTGAGCCCAGTTGAACATGTGGTTCAAGGCCCATAGAGTGATGGAGTAGTTGTTGTTGAAGAGGCTGAATCTGACTCTTCCTTCCCACCATTCACCTCCTAACTGCTGCTTAGGGGTGACAAGAACATCTAGCAATGCCAAGAACTCAAGGATGAGTTCCATGTAAGTATGCCAATCACTGAAGAAGGGATTGTCGCCCTCCACGAGCTTCTTTTGACACACCCACCACATGTTTTCAGTAAATACTTCCCTTTTGATCAATGCACAATCTCCTTATCGTGTTGGTATCATCGACCTCATCTATAGCAACTCTTCATAGACTTTCCTAATCTCCAATGATGGATGTTGGATGTGGGTTGGTCGAGGGACCAACTCGCCTTGATCTGCCGACATAGAAGGGCCTCTCCTTGGTGCCATGATGCTAATGCAACAAAGAGGATTAGGAAAGAGAAGTTTAGTGAAGATCGTCGGTTCCCGGTGTAGCTCTACTATGAGTTTCAGGAGGAGTGGAGAAAGTAGTGTGAAGAAAATGGGTTCACCACCCCTCCTTATATAGTTGAGTTGGACAGAGGTGATACTACCAACTTTTGTGTCAGTGGTACCGAGATGCAGACACAAATCCATGGCTCGGATGTATCGACAACTAACATTTGATGATGTCCCTAGCATGGTTCTCTCAGTGTTGGTAGTATCAAATTCAAGTCAGTAGTACCGACTTGAGTCGTGGATCGATGCTACCGAATGTGCAATGAAGACTACATCTGCACTTGAATCAAGCATCCACAGATTGATGACGTCGTGCGTCAATACTACCGACTGGAATGTAGGTAGTACCAAGTTGGCAGTGATGGCTCGATACTTTCAATTTTTTTTCTCGATGTTATGATTCTAGGCACGCCAAAAAGTCAGCAGTACTGAATTGGGTTTCGATTCTACCGAGAGCTTATCAGTTAATAATAAAAAATCTTCAGAGACTCAGAAGTACCGACTTGGAGAGTCAATAGTACCGAGTCTATCTTGCTTATGAGGGTGACTCACTGATGTAATTTCAGTACTACTGACTGAGTGTCTCGGTAGTACCGACCTAGGAAAAAATCTGCACACTCCACACACGAGTCAAGGTACCTTTTTCTCTTCTGAAAAATAAAAATACGAAGACAACTACAATGAGAAAATGAACATGAATAAATGGAAAAAGAAGGTTGGGTGGCCTCCTAATAAGCACCATTGCTTAACGTCCTAGACTAGACATTCCTAAGAGCAAGAATCTAATAGATCTCCATAGGTTGTACCTCTTCTATTCTCTGCTCCACTTCCCCACCATTGTAGTGCTTCAATCTTTGGCCATTAACAAGGAATGACCTATTCCCACCTAAAATCTTCACTGCACCATGGGGGAAAATTTGCTCAATCACAAATTGTCCACTCCATTTGGACCTCAATTTTCCCAGATGTAGCTTAAGTCAAGAATTAAAAAGGAGAACCTTTTGGCTTGGAAGAAACATCCTATTCACAATATGCTTATCATGAATCTTCTTTGTCTTCTCCTTATAAATCCTAGAACTTTCATAAGCATCCATCCTAATCTCATCTACTTCATTCAGCCCTAATAGTCTTTTCCTACCCGCTTCATCCAATCCAAAGTTTAATTTTCTCAATGCCCATTTTGCCTTATGCTCAAGCTCGACTGGTAAATGAAAAGCACGACCGTAAACCAACCTAATAGGTCTCGTCCCTGTAGGTGATTTGTAGACCGTCCTATATGTCCAAAGAGCGTCATTAAGCATGAAACTCCAATTTTTCCTATCAATGGAAACTATCCTTTCAAAGATCTTCTTCACTTCTATGTTGGACACCTCCACTTGACCTTGTTTCTGTGGGTGATAAGGAGTACCCACTCGGTGTTTCACCTCATATTTGCTAAATAAGGCTCTGAATTGCCTATTGGTGATATGTGATCCACCATCAGTAATGATCAGTGGGGAACACCAAACCTGTAGAAAATATTATCCTTCACAAATCTACACACCACTTGAGCATCAATGGTGTGGGTTGGAATTGCTTCCACCCACTTAGATACATAGTCAACCGCAAGTAAAATATAAAGGTTAAAATTAGATGACAAAAATTGACCCATGAAATCAATGCCCCAAAGATCAAAAACCTCAACCTTTTGAAACAAATTCAATGGCATCTCATGTTGCTTAGAAATATTACCTGCATGTTGACATGTATCACAACAACGAACAAAATCATATGCATCTTTAAACAAAGTTGGCCAATAAAATCCACTCTCTAACACTTTGGCCGCTATCCTAGAGCTAGCATGATGCCCTCCCATAGGTAAAGAATGGAAGTGTGACAAAATGCTCTCTACCTCACACTCAGGTACACAGTTCCTCAAAAGTCCATCCCAACATTGTTTAAGAAGAATAGGATCATCCCAATGCAAAACCTCAATGAGTGGAAAAAGTTCTTCTATTCTTGATATTCCTAATCTACAGACATCTCTTTGCAAGATAAATAATTAACAATATCTACAAACCATGGATCCTTAGCCTTGATAGCAAAGAGTTTTTCATATGGAAAATCCCCAACAATGGTAATATCTACATCTTTTTCATTCACTCTTTTCAGCCTAGATTAGGTGATCTGCTACCACATTTTCCACCCCTGCCTTGTCTTTAATTTCTATGCTAAATTCCTGTAATAATAAAATCCACCTAATCAATCTAGTTTTTGCATCTTTCTTTTGTAAGAGGTATTTGATGGCAACGTGTTCGGTCCAAACAATCACCCTCACCCCTACTAGGTAATGGCAAAACTTCTCAAATGAAAAAACAACTACTAAGAGTTCTTTTTTTGTTGTTGTACAATTAAGTTGTGCATCATTCAAATTTTTGGACACATAGTATATGAAAATAGGAGTTTTATCTTTGTGCTGACCCATTATAGCTCCCACAACATAGTCTGATGCATCACACATCAACTCAAATAGTAGGCTCCAATCAGGAGCCTACACAATAGGTGCATAACTTAGCTTCTTCTTTAATATTTCAAAAAAATTCAAACATCAATCATCAAAGGAAAATTCATCATCTTTTCCAAAAGTTTCGATAAGGGTTTAGCAATTTTTGAAAAATCTTTGATAAACTGGAAGTAAAACCCAGCATGTTCCAGAAAGATCCTTACTCCTTTCACCAATGTCGGTGGAGGTAGCTTGGAGATAACTTCTATCATAACCATGTCTACTTCCATACCCTTGTTGGACATATTGTGTCCCAACACTATGCCCTCACTCACCATCATATGGCACTTCTCCCAATTAAAGACTAAGTGAGTGTCCTTACACGTTTATAAAACCTTATCCAAATTGTACAAGCAATCACTAAATGACTCCTCATACATTGAAAAAGCATCCATAAACACCTCCAAGCACCACTCTACCATATCAGAGAAGATGTCAAGCATACAACGTTGGAAGGTGGCATGGGCTTTACAAAGGTCGGATGGCATCTTTCTATATGAAAATGTGTCGTAAGGATAGGTGAAAGTAGATTTCTCCTGATCCTTTGGCTCGACCGAGATCTGATTGTAATTGGAATACCCATCGAGGAAGAAAAAGTGTGAACGATCGGCTAGTCGTTCCAAAATCTGATTAGTGAAAGGTTGTTGAAAATGATCTTTTAAAGTGACAACATTCAAATGATGATAATCTATGAAAACACACCACCCCGTCACCAACCTTGTTGAAATCAACTCAATAGATGCATTGGTCATGACAGCAATCCCCCCTTTCTTAGAAACTACTTGAGTTGGGCTAACCCACATAGAATAAAATATTGCATATATGATACCTGCCGACAGGAGCTTGCCCACTTCCTTCTTCACTACCTCAGTCATGATCAGGTTGAGTCACCGTTGAGGTTGAACTATTTCTTTAGATCCTTCTTCCAGTCAGATCTTTTGTTGGCACAAACTCAGGGAGATTCCTTTGACTTCCACTATAGACCACCCAGAAGCAGCTCGGTGGTTCTTCAATACAATAAGAAATTGCCCTTCTTCTTCACCGCTCAAGGATGATGATATGATCACCAAGAGCTTTTCTTCTGCATCTAGGAAGACATACTTCAGATGTGGAGGCAATGGCTTCAATTACAACTTAGGAGGGCTCAATAGAGATGGAAATAGTGGTGGGGGAGGTGGTCCCAAGTCTTCAAAATATATTGTGTAATAGTAGGGTCCCACCTTCATCATCAACACAGACTCCTCCAGAGAGCGGCTGCGTGTGCTATCATCTACTCTATTAATCAAACATACTTCCAAAGGTAATTGTGGATATGTTTGTATTAGGGAATCAATAGTGACCTCCTCTATGGTATCCGGGTCATAGTCTTCTTCTCTATCATCTAGGTAACGTATTGCTTCTATCAATGAAATCATCTTGGTGTTTTCAATTATATCAACTGTAAGAGTATCTTCTTCCACCATGGTCATCACATGAGCCATGTTGAGAAATGGCTTCCCTAGACACAAATAAATCTTGCCCTCCATGTGTTGCAACATGTTACACTGTGCTATATCCCCTCTTTCTTTCGAGTGTTTAGACATCTTTATTTCAAACCTTTCATCATCAGTGCCCATTGTCAGACGTCCTCTACCCATTTCCAGGATCATTCTAGCTATGTCTTGGAATGTCCTACCTAGAAAATTTTTGTTGCCTTTATCCTCTTGTATTTCCATTACCACGACATCTTTAGGGGAAAAAAAACCTATTCATTTTCACTAGGACATCTTCACAAATGCGATATGGCCTAACCATAGAGTTGTGATCTGATTCAATAGTCATAGTACTTTTTCTCATCTCCTTAAGACCTATATTTTTTAATTTTGACAAAGGAATGAGGTTGATACTGGCCCCTGAGTCACATAGAGCCTCACCAAACTTGGTCTTTTCTATGAAGCACATGATGTTGAAACAACCAAGATCTTTTCTTTTAGGAGGTAGCATTACCAGAATAAAAGCACTCACATGCTCCTTTAACACTACCAAATCATCCTTAGGTTTCTGTCTCTTCTTATTGATGATGTCTTTCAAGAACTTTCCATATGATGGTATCTACTGAATTGCATCAATTAGTGGAATATTAACAAATAAATTTTTAAAACCTTCTAATTTTTTTTGGAACCGTCGGTCTGCTTTGGTTGCCTTCAAGATGTTTGGAAAGGGTACTGGGGTCACTGGTGTCCTCTGGCGAGGTGGGACACATGCTTTTGATCTAGTATCTTCCACCTCATCAATGTGCTCTTCAGATGTTTTCTCCTGTTCCAAATTATCCGATTCAGTTGCCTCTGCTGTCATAGTCTGAGTTGTTGTTCCTGTAGCTTCACCTACATTTTTGGTTACTGATTCCTTATTCAATAGTGTCTTACCACTGCATTGTAGGACTGCCTTGACGTGTTGATTTCCAAAAGGCACGTTGGTACTACCTTGATGTGTTGATTTCCAAAAGGCACGTTGGTGTTAGCTGGGAACCCATATTGGTTTGGCTTCTTCAAGGTACCCACATCCGTTACTTTTTGAGAAATCTTTGTTTCTTTAATTTGAATCCTCACCCCTTGGTTTTGGAGTTCTCTTTGTGTTTGTCCTATCAAAACTTCATTCTGACTGACCAACTTTCCAAGCATTTCTTCAATACAGTCAATCTTGTTTTGTTCATGTTGATATTGTGCCTAGACATTGAACTGTTGTTGCTTGTGCCTATGATGGGTCATGTTGAAAATGGTTAGGATCCTTCCATGAAAACTTAGGGTCCTTCCTCCATGCGTAGTCATTGCTCCTATATCACTGTTGTTGGCACATGAACTTACACTCTTCATCTTTTTCTTTTGAAGGTGGTCCATCATTAGCACATAACTTTTAATACAGAGATGACCTTGGACTCTCCGACACTTTTGACATTTGTCGGAAACTCTCTCTCATCTCCCCACAATTGATTCTTGGACATATTCTTCAATATCTCATGACATTGAGCATGTTTATTATTGAGGAAGAACCCTGCTCCCGCACTATCAAGTGTAGTCCTTTCTACCTTGTACAGACCATAATTGAAGATCTTTTCCTATCCCAGAAGATCAATATCGTGATGAGGTACTTTCTACAACATATTCTAGAACATCTCCCATGCTATAGAATAGGATTCATCTGCTTGTTTTTTGAAATTATGGATCTTGTTTTCCAAGTCATTGGTCTTCTGTGGGGGGGAGGGAAATAGCGCTCAAAGAAGGCGTCAATCATTTGATCCCACATTTCAATGCATTCATCATTAAGGTTACAAAACCATGACTTTGTGTTGTCTGCCAATGATGATGGAAAAAGCTTTAGATTTATCACAGTCACCGATATTCTATCTGTCTTGACCATATCATAGTTGTTCACAAAGTTACTGATGTGCACCATCGGGTTTTCAGAACTGTGGTCATGGAGAACTTGAGATTTGACTAAAGAGATCAACCCTGGGTCAATCTTATAGCTACCCACATTAATGGCTTGTATTTTGATTGGTCCTTTTAAAACTGTTTAGGCAGAGGCTCTGATCCTCTCCCATATTATCTATTCTTCTACTCCATCCCCCATTTCTACTGAATGAGGTTCTTCTGGTGTTACATGTATCTCAGGTGGAGGTTTTAGTGGAGTTCGGTTGAAGATATCCACAGACCATCCAACTTCCCTCTCTCTATGAAGGAGTTCTACTTGCCAAAACCCCGACAAAGATGGCTCTCTGTAATTGTGGGCTCAAGTATGCACCATACACCAGTGCCTGAAAGTAGCAAATTGATTGTCAGAGTGATGTAGCGGAGATAGAAACAATAATGATTTTATGATTCAGCTCTAAGTGAAATGAAAAAAAGGGTCATACTAAAGTGGCCGAACATAACACTCACAGTGCTGGATGTTGCCATTTCCCTAGAAACGACGCCAAAAACTTGACACGTGTTTATCGTGTGTTATACGCAAGTGAACATATCGAATTAATATATGCCCTTTTGAGTCTCGAGTCAAATACATGGAAACGTTCTCCAGAAGACTACTACTAACTATGGTATAATCAACTAGGGTGGTGTAATTGAGTGAGTTTGATTATATAGAAGCAAAAATAGAATGAAACGAAATTAACACTTAAATTACTCAGATTTAGGGAATTCCTTAGGATTGTAGTTTCACCACAAATAACATTACAATTCATTCAATGCACCAATATCTATTACCCTATTCTTGGATAAAGAGCATGTAGTCATAACTACCCACTCCCGCAGTATAGTTCACTACCTATTCTAATGCCAACCCCATTTCCATAGCAATTGGTTGATTAGTTAGGTGCTTTATGATTAAACTCTGGATTTCTCCTCCCATTTATTCTCTGCCTTTCCCAAGGACTGCAATAAATGGGTCAATCTATACTTTCTAGCCCTTAGCCTCTCTCCAGAAATGATCAAGAGTCTAATAATCTATCGATGTTGATCAGGCATAAATAGAACAATGCAACTTCATAGATTTATATCCAGAAAATAGGGATAAAGATGCTATTAATGCTTGGAAATCAGTTACAATGCATATCCGGGCTACTCCCATGTTCTAAGGAATCAAGGGGTTTAGCCCCACATGGTTTTCATTGATGAATTCATGGTAGAGAAAGAGAAAAAGTGGGAAACATTAAAGAAACTAAGTAACTCCTGGTGAATAGGTGATCTAGATGATACCCTACATCGTGCGTGTAATACATTGTCTTTTGGCTGCCGATTCACCTTTAAGAGGTGCTCAGATCGTCCTGGATGAAGCCATCAATTCCTTTTTCTTCTTCTTCTCTCTCTCTCTCTCCAGTGTCATGCAATGGAATATGACTGCCTATTCACATCTGGCTGAACTCACCTAAGGTCATAGGAGTCACTTACGATATGAAATAACATCCACCGTTAGATTAGATTGCCATCTTTATATTTTTCAAATCGGGCAGACTCTATAGTATCAACTTGGTAGTCAGTAGTATCGAGATCCTAGGGTAGCTGTGATTCTTGATAATGTCAGTACTATCGACTTGTCTGGATAGCATCGAGTCTTCAGGTCACCTGAGCATTGTCTTAGTGACGCCATCTCAGTAGTACCAAGTTTGTGAACTCAGTAGTACCGAATTTTCACAATTCATCCTTGTGGTTTAGTGATGTGGTTTTCGATACTACTGACTTGGAGTTTCTGTAGTATTGAGTCTGTGCAATTCTTTTTTGGGCAAGTACTAACGTGAAGTCGGTACCACCGACTTTTAGTGTCGTTAGTATTGACTTTGTGAAGCTCAATTGTACCGAAAAATGCACAAGAACGTTGATAAATGCTTGGGATAAATATTAAACCATCTTGAATAGTAAAAATCAGATAATTTGATGCATTTAAATATCACAGGCCATTAACAACATTTCATGCATTATTGATTAGATAAATGAAAAAACAACACATAAAATCAAGGAAAATATGCTTGCAAAAATGACTAAAAACCCATGCATCAGTACACAAAAATCCCACACTAATCAAGATGGCCCAAAACTAGGGTTAGACTATCCCATCATCTAAACACCTCTTAATAAACTTTCAAGATCAACTTGTGTCTAGGCTCAACCGCCATTTTGATATTATGTAAATTCTATAAAAAATAACAAGAAAGTCATTAGATCTTTTATCGTGAAACCTCTCGTTCTTCTCAATCCAAAGATTAAAGAAAAGAGAGTTCAGATAGATGTTGATCAGTTGTTTGAGCTTGTTTCTCTTAGTATTTAGATGTATCCATTGGATAGAGTACGCAAGCTTGTAGGGAGGGTAGCCACCCCAACCTAGCTTGAGAGCAAATATCACCTCAAGGTAATAGATGTACATGTAAGAGAGAAAAGGTGCTCATGTGTTTCATCCTCCTCCTTGTAGAGTATGTAGATGAGATTGGATCCCAACCCCACTTGATCAACATGTCAAAGGTGGGTAGTCTTCCCATGTTACAACCAAACATGTAGAAGTGCCACTGCGGCACACAACCTTGATTCCAGGGAACCTATGATACATGAAAGAGGATCACCCAACATTTCATCCTATTGTTGTAGATGATAAACATTGTTGGCCACACAATAGTGGTCATGAATCTCTTTTCAACTGCCCACCATTATTCTTCAAGTCATGTAGGATGATTTCTTAGGTACCTTAAACCCATATCTATTCCATATCTTTCGACCATCCACCTTGCCCAAGGGGCATCTCTACAGTGCAAGAACTGATATTCTCTTCACAACAATCATCCTAGATAGATCATCAAGTTCCAATAGATTAACACCCCCTTGCTAATACAATATGGACATCAAGATCTCCATCAAGTTCTACACCACAACATGAACCTTGCCAGGCTAGAGAAAACCACTCAAGATAGCCCACATCTTTCAGGTGATATATGGTGGCAATTAAACCTACCTCTACTAGAACTGAACCTTACTAGTCAGGACTGATTTCAGAAGGATGGACAACCAACCATGGAGAGCTTGATACCTGTCCATCTTCTCATAACTTGGTTAAGATTGTCCAAACAAACTACATAATCCATCCCTTTACTCCTTCCACCACATAGAGGTATCTCTAGATAACATGTAGAGAAGGAACCCTCCTGGAGGCTGATGCACCTTCTCAACCTTCCTCTCCTCAGGTCACATGATATCGAAAATTATATTCTCGATTTGATGTCACTCATAAATAGGCCTGTAAGCTTGCCAAAATCCAACATCAGTCTCCTAAAACTCTTCATGACTCTAGAAGACACTTTAAGGAAAAATGGAACATCGTCCACAAAAATCATGTGAGTAAGCATCTCGGTACCCCCACCCTAAAACCAAATACTCAAATTGGATTCATCAGCCTCATTCACCATAACTAAGAGGCTCTTCATGATAATGGTGAATAGCAAAGGGGATAGCGGATCACCTTGCCTCAAGCTATTAGTGGCCTTAAAGAATCCAAAAGGGATACCCTTGATGAGCACAAAGAAGGAGGAGGCCTCTACACACTTCTTCATGATCCAAATCTACCTCTCCAAATCTACCTCTCTAAGAAGCCCAACTTCTCCATCATAAGACATAGGGATCTCCATACGACCTTGTCATATGACTTCATCAAATCCATTTTCACAAAAGTTCTTTTGCTCTTATTCTTGACATTGAATTCAAGCATGAATATCAATGCAATAAGAACACAATATGCTATACTCCTACCCCTGATTGACGCATATTAAGAGGAGAAGATAATGTGTGGGAGGACAATTTTTAGATTTCTAGCCTAGAACTTGGCAAGAACCTTGTAAATGACAAAGCAACAACCGATCAACCAAAGATCATTCAAGCTAGCTACCGTATTAGCCTGATAAACACATGGTTAATGAATCTCACCATTCTTCCACCAACCAAAAATCACCTTACACCCCAGAGATAGAGAATATCGTCACCCACAATGCGCCACATGTTGTGGAAGAAATTGGCATTGAAGCCATCTGGTCCGACTACCTTAGAGGCACAAATGGACCAGGAGGAAGACTTGACTTCCTCATTGTTTACAATTCCACACAGAATCATGTTCATAGCATCAGTCACCTTATGATGATGACTAACTGAGGCATCCTACAATAGACTCTACATACTGATTATACATATCCTCAAAGAAGGCCAAAGCTTCAAAAGCCACCTCCTTCGTGCCCCTGGCGGTAGAGCCATCCTGTTTGACTACGGCGTGAATATGATTTTTCATGTTGTTCTACCTCAATAGCGCATGATAGTTCCAAATATTATGATCCCCATCATGGATCCACTTGAGATATAGCTCCTCTGCCAATACATCATTTCCCCAGCCTTCTCCATTTTCATAAGGTTTTTGGCTACCACTCTTTCTCTATCTATGATCAAGGGTGAGAGAGGATCTCTTATTAGATCGCTAGTGACAAGATTTAAGGAACGCCTACCCTTGGCAACCATATTCTTTACATCAACATGTTCTTTGGACCAGATCTTCAGAATCTCCTTAGTCTTTTTTAACTTCTCATATATTACAAAGAGTGGATTCCCAGGCACCCGATGCTCCCAGGTCCTCCTCACTACCTCCTCACAGTTGGGCCACTCTAGGACATGGTTAAGGAACCCAAACAACCGACCTTTCCTTGTATCCTTGTTTAGCTTGACTTTAAGCCAAGAGTTGTCACTATTGGGATGGTTGACCAAACAGACCTTTGCCTCCAGGAAGACTTCTAGCCAAGCCTCATTAGCTAAGACTCGTTTGAGGTTGCTCACAATCCTATGATTGTTATTGTTGTTCCATGTGACATCTCCACCCACCATGTTGACTTCAAATGAGGTGGGAGACATCCAAAAATTCATTGAATTTCACCAAGATGGAATGTGTATTTATCCTTTTTAATTTAATTTTTAGATATCTTTTTAGGATTTCTTTTGTTATTTATTTACTTAATTTTGTAATTAATTGTATTAGTTTAGATATTCTCTCTTTATTTGGAGTTTTAATTATATTTTATTATATTTTTTAGGAAAATGACCTAATCACTCAAAGTATTAATTTCTCCAAGAAGATATTTTGCACAATTCTCGTAGTTCTGAAATTTCTATATAGAAGACACCAAAACAGTCATAACTCCCACATAAAAATTCTAAATTTTAAATTTAGATATGTTTTGAAGAGATAATTCCAATTTATATAATAAAAATCTATTTTCCAGGGACTCTGGTAGTTATTTGACTGTCCAACCAACTGGTGAACGTACCTATTTGTTTTCTCATAGTGCCTGATTTAAATATATACCTTGCCCCAAAATAGGCATAACTCTCACATCCAAAGATAGAATTTAATGTTAAAATATGTGTTGGAAATAAAATTTAAAGGCATAAAGGACTTCTAGTCTCACTTTAAAGTTTCTAAACATCCAAAATTTGCAAGAAACTTTGTGAATAAGAATATACAGAGAGAGAGTCAGAATTTGAAGAGTCAAAAGAAGGCAAATAATGATTTTCTCTGTTTCTTATTGAGGAAGAGAAAATTATTGACTAAGACATATAATATCTGCCTTTTCCATCCTTCTCTCTTTTTAGGGTTTCCACCCCTCCTTTCCCCATAAAAGGAGGGGAGAATCCATAAGAAAAAGATCATCGAGCCTTAGTTGTGAATGGAGTCTTAGTTGTAAATGAGTCTTAGTTATAATAGAGTCTTAGTTTGGGGTCCCAATTTTTGTATGTAACTCATAGAGAAATTATGTTATTTTTCTTATAGTGTAATTTTACTTTCAAGAGAAACTAAGTTATTTCTTTTATTCTACATCTGAATCTTTCTTTCCCTTGTTCTCCTTCACACTTTTTCTTCTTGGTGCAGGAGAAAAAGCAAACATGCCATTTAATTGTCACCGCCTTAGACTCTACGGTGATATGGAATTGTGGCTTATGGCTCTCTTGCTTTCCTTCCTTGTTTCTCCTGTCCTCACCATGAGTAGTGAGTAGTTTTCTTATTGAGGTGAGGAGAATAGCCCCTTAGCCATGTGTTAATCAGTTTGAGCTTTTACAAGATTGTTTAGACAAATGGTTTTTAGTTTAGAAATCACATATTTAAATGACATAATTAATCATTTTTATTTCTTGTTAATCTTGGTGGATGTGACCGTGGAAACTAATATTTAGAACACCCAAACCAATTTCACAAGGATTTGGATGCAGATTGTGGGAAAATCGTATTTAGGATGAAGAACAAGGATACATGGACACTAGGTGCAATTGGTTCACATGAAGTTCTTCTTTTGGATTTTATTTATGAATAAAATGCATACTTGCTTCCTTCTTGTTTGTCGTGTGTCGCTTGATTTTATTTTCACAAGGGCTAAGGTTTTAAAACCCCTAAGGCTCGATTCTTCCTTTTTATTTCAAATCATTCTTTAACATTTGCTTTCAACTCACCTTTAAAATTTCAGCACTTTGCCTTTGTTTCGATGATCTTGTGTGCTAAAAAAATTCTTCTTTTACTCTCTTTTATCTTAGAGTACTCTTTTTCTTCTTTTACATTAGCATAATATTTTATTCTTCTTGCAATTTACTTTCTTGCATTAGACTAATCAAACTCCTCAAATTGGACTTTTTTTCCTGTCAATCTTCCAAAAATACCAAAAAGAAATAATTTCAAAATCAATCGAGTTTAAAATAAATAAATCTTAAAAATGTTGTCCTGTGGGATCCTTCTATACTAACCTTAATCAGAAGTTGAAAAAGGATTAAAATATACGATAAAAGTTTTTGGTTGAATTGGTGTACTCTTCGACGCGTATCACACAACCTTCCCACCTTTCTTCTCACTTCATGGGCTTACCTATTTACTATCATTGAAGGCATATATGATCCATGCGTCACAAAGCTTGATGACTTCTTTCTTCACAACCTCTCCCATGTTCTATCTTTTCCTTCCTTACCCTTGGGTGATAGGTTTCAGATTTAAGATGGATGTGGTGCATGTAGTTGGTAGGATTCAACCCTTCTTATCATCAACCGAATATCCTATTAACTTCTTTTATAACTTTATCTTAGAGTTTTTATTTTTGATCCTCAGATAGAGAAGAGGTTATTATGACGAATATCCATTCTTATGTCTCTAAGAACTCATATATGAGACCTCCATGCCATTGCTTTAATTCAATTTTGGCCTTAACACTTCTTTATCTGTTGGAGTCCTCTCCAGGGAGGCATATTTAACCATGTCTACTTCACATTCCTCTTTGGCTTCACTATTTCTTTCTTCAACATCCATGTATGTCATTAGTTATATAACTTTAGGATCATCAACCTCATGACTCTTTTCATTCAGATCCCTCATCAAGGGGTCTACAATAGCATTTTCTTCATGTACCTGATCAAATAGCTGGTTGTAGGTGTTAGAGAAGTATAGAGACTCAAATAGGGATGCTCCCTCATAGAGTTCCGAATCTTGAAGTCCATATGGTCATTCCCAACCCTTATTGTTATGATGCCAACTTCAACTTCTATTAAAGATCTTCCCGTGGACATAATGGGTCTCTCAAAAATCATCGGGAAAGTAGGGTTCTCCAAAATGTCGATCACCATGATATTATACAAGATAAAGAATCTCCCGTTTCAGATAGGAACATCCTCCATGATACCTACATGTATAGTGAAGGTGTGATCAGCTAATTGAATTACCATTCATGTTTTAACCTTATTTGTAAGGCAAACATTTGGGAAAGAGTGAGAGACATTATAATTATGATAGCCCCAAAATAGGTGACTCCCTTTCTTTCTTCAGTATCTCATACATTGAATGGGATAGTGAAAGGTCCATGATCTTTCTTTAACAAAGGAACTAAACATTTTGGCAAGTTTAACAATATCTACCTCATCAACATGTATTCTTTTAGTCATCATATCCTTGAAGAACTTGGTGTAAGTCAACATTTCTTTATATCAAATAAGAATGGTATGTCTAAATGCAACTTCTTCACAACTTCAGTAAACTTCTTGTACATTTTTTCAAGTGAGCTTTAATGATATTGTAAGGAAAAGGGATCCTCGGGCCATTGCAGTCTTTATTATCAATCTCCTCTTCAGTAGAATCTTATTTCTTTTCTTTAGTAGGTTTCTTTGATTTAACTTTATCATTTGGCACTATCTTTTATGGATGAAATTAGGTGCTTTTTCTGGTTCAATACTGAAATAATCTCCATTTGATGCTCCGTAACTGGGATACTCTAGGAAAACTTCTGCTATTGCATTCTCAAAAACAATTCTTGATCAAAGAGTAGACATCATGGCGGCTCATGGTTTCTAGATTATTCAATTCTTGAAGGAATTCTTCCAAAAGGATTCTTTACAAGATTAGACAAGTTGATGATCTATTGATCAATCATCTTGTTTTGCTGTTGTAGGTTAGTTATTAGTCCAATGACGAACCATTTGATTGTGTGTCATAGTCAACATATTGTTGCTATTAATTGTGCTTTTGTTTAGTTTGCCATTGATATTTTCTTTCCACTAGGAAAAGGTGAGAAACTTTGATATTAATTCAGGTGATTGACTTGAGTTGTTGTCCTGGTTCCGATTTTTGTTTTGATTCTATTGCTAACAATTGTTACCATTTTTTGGATAAGTCATATAATGAGTGAACCTCAAAGGTCCATCACCTCTCCCTGAACCAGATGATGTTTGAGACACATTGTTAGGGTTGTACACCATGTGAGTGTTCTTATAAACCTTAGTGTTCCCATACAAGAACCATAGATGGTTCGACCTTTTGAGGTTGACATAAGAGAAATTTTTAATGGATCCATTTGTGTTGTATTCTTCATCATGGGTGTATATGCAATAATAAATCCCATGACTGATCTCCCCAGAAGTCACATAGTTTATAGTAATTTCAACTCCATGCTTTCCCTTGATGTTAGTACCCTTGAGAGTTTGAACATCTTTGGCCCTTTTTTCAAGTTTGGTAGTTAAGGCTTCAAGGTCCTTTGGGTCAGAGATAGTCCCCATATCAAAGACATTAACAATCGAGATGGCATTAGTAAGACAATGCTCGGATGACCTGAAGACTCAGTGCTATCGAGACAAGTTGATAGTACTGACATTGTCAAGAGTCACAACTACCCTAGGATCTCAGTACTATCAACTATGAAGTCAGTAGTACTGAGTCTGCCCGATTTGGAAAATCTGAAAATGGCAATCTAATTCAACGATGGATGTTATTTCGTACCATAAGTGACTCCTATGACTTGAGGGGAGTTTGTCCATACGTGAATAGGTAATCACATCGCATGATATTAGAGAGATAGAGAAGAAGAAAAAGGAACCCAAGGCTTCATATGGGACGATCCGAGCACCTCTGGAAGGCAACCCGACCGCCGAAAGATAGCCTATTGTAGGCATGACATAGGGGATCATCTGGATCAGCTATTCACCATGGGTTACTTAGTTTCTCTAATGTCTCCCACATTTTTTGCTTTCTCTACCATGTGTTCGTCAGTGAAAATCATGTGGAGATAAACCTCTTAATTCCTTAGGACCTGGGAGTATCCTGGATATGCATTGTTACTTCTTTCCATGCATTAATATCATCTTTATCCCTATTTTATGGATATAAATCTATAAAGTTGCATTGTTCTATTTATGCCTTATCAACATAGATAGATTATTAGACTCTTAATCATTTCGGGAGAGAGTTTAAGGGTTGGAAAGCATGGATTTACCAATTTATTGCAACCATTGGGAAAGGCGGAGAATAAATGGGAGGAAAAACCAAAGTTCACATATGAATAATGTTTTCAATATCGATCATATTTGAATCATATTACAACTTTCACTATGGCATACTGATGTCATTTATAGATTTATAAGATAAGTGATCTAGATCTATTCCAACATGGGAGTTTGTTGCAATTTATTTTTGCATGAATATTGTTCCTAGTGGATGAGTCTATTCCGATTTATTTAGATTTAAAGGGGTTGTGTATAATCTATACATAACTGTGACATTATATATCTTAAACCAATATATGGAGTCAATTTATACTTATAAGAATTATATGCATGTCTTCCCAGAAGAGTCGGGAAACAAATTAGGTTGACAAGCCTTTCTAGATGGCAAATATGTGTTGATCGGAACCATTGACAATGATTTCTCAGATTTCTAAGTACCAAAATATAATTTCTTACAATTTTTTTGATAAATATACATATTTCTTTCATAATTTAGTTTCCTTGTGTTGATATAGACACGACGCATAAATAATAAATTAAAGAACAACATGATGTTACTATATATTTTAGAAAAAGATTACTCAAAATAATGAGTACTAAGTGAAATTACATTTGTCTAGATGTTATTTATAGATTTTGTATTTGAAATATTATAAATATTGAATGCAATGAAAGGACATACTTACTGGTCAATTTTGGGGAAGTGAAATTTTAAAAATATGTACTAGCCGCGTATTATACACGCGTCAATAATGTGTGAGTTCCACATATTACCACCATGGTAGAGACTTTGTTGTGTCTAATTATAGATAGGATATACTTATGTCTCAGTTTTTGGGCAGTGAAATTAAAAATTATGTAGAAAACGAGTATCAAACCAGGGACAATTATGCTTGAGATCCACGTATTATCACCATGGTAGCACATCTTTTGTGTCTAATTGTAGAACCCATATCATATAACACATTGTACATTTATATGTAGATACAAATGCACATAATATCAAGTGTGAAATTGTATTTGGGAGGGGCAAGGCCCCAACTTGCCAACCCTTCCCTCTACCATTACCCCTTTCTTTCCCCTTTAAAAAAAATCAAAGCCTCAATTCTTCCACTTTCTCTTCCCTCCTCCTTTCCCCTCTCATTCTGATCACTTTTGTGTCAACAATTTATATTTTCCATCCTTATTCTTCCTTGAGCTCCATGGCTGCCACCATGGAGCAAACAATTGTGCTTTTGTTCCTTGCTTCTTCATGGTTGTAGTCAACCATAGATCCTAGTACGTGGTGACGTCGGGGTTCTTAGCTGTCACTTTGCGTCCGACTTTGGATCCTCTCATCCCCTTTCCCTTCGGCCCTAGCCACACTATGGTGGCTTACATAGAGCATAGTTGTGACCAGTGGTACACTCCCACGCAATCGCGCATGGGAGAGGAAGCCATGTATGGTCCTGGGATCTCGCACCCCCACCCAAGTAGACCAAGGACGGAGGCCCAGACTGGGGGTTTTTCTTTCTTTATGTTCAATAATTTAGGCTTAGTGGTAAATGAAAGAAATTTGGCATTATTTTGGCCAATGTTTCCCAAATTTACAACTTCTTGCTTCAAAGCATGTTTTGACCCAATCTCAACATATTGGATTGAAAAAATGCTGACTTTTGATAAATGCATGCTAAATTATCATGATCTATTACTAAATGGACTTAGTCTTGACTTTTAATATATGAATCACCTCGCTTATGTTGAATTTCTTGGTTGAATTGTGATTTAAGAAAGCCACAAATACTAGAAATCTTGGTGTGTTTCCACAACACACACCCAAATCAATTGAACTTTGATAGGATGCATACAAAGAAAAAACACATGAATCATTCAAATTTATAATGGACCTAGTCTAACATACTCATCCAGACTACCCACACTTCACTCACAATTGCACGGGGTCATGTTGTAGTATAGGAAAGTGGCATGATAAGGATCAATCCGCAGGGGGGGCTCTAGAGCTGAATTAGGGTAAGATACGTTCCTAAGGTGGAGTGTAGGGTTTTTAGGGTTTGATGATGATTTTATTGATAAACTAATGAAGCAAGAAATTAAAAGCAAGAAGTGAAACTACACTTCAAGAAACCCTAAGTTAACCCTAGGAAAGAAAATCTAATTAACAAAACAAAGTAACTAATTAAAAAAGAGCAAGAAACTACAACTAAGTTGCACTAGCAATGCAAGTTAACACTATAGAGACAAGTTAAGCACTAGAGCAATTAATCACCTTGGTTATAACTAACTAGCAAAATTAATACTAGCAAGCTCAAAAGATCACTAACTACTCAAGAAAGGCCTAAATATGCAAACCTAAACAATTGATTAATAGGTAATAAAATAATTAATTGAAATAGCATTAACAAGCTAAGAGAACAAGATGGGTTTTAGCAATTAATGGGGAGAGTCAACCCTTTGGAGGAATGTCACCAGAACCCAAGATGGGGGGTTAAAATAACACACAAGTCATATATTTTCAATCTAGATTGCTAAACTAAGAATTATAATCAAATGCAGTGAAATAACCCTAGACTAGTGGTTGTCCATAGATAGAATAGAGTTTGGGTGGGTAATTACACCCCTTCACCCCTATATAGCCTTACAAGGCTCAATTAGATTGAGGCCTAGGTGTGATTTCTATGGATTCAACTAATCTAGGTTTCTAGGGTAAGGGTTATTAGTGCAATTAAGAGCCAAGGGTAGGAAGGGAGAGTAGAGAAGAGAGTTTTCCATCTCATATTACTCACCATATAGCCTTTATAAAACTCTAGGCAATTGCACTAATCACTTTTACACTAGATATCTAGATCTCACACTTAATTGTAGGAGAATATATTTGTATGTAGTAAGATAGGGTACTAGCCAGTGATCCACTAGTTGGACCTAGGAGCAATTCCTAAGATGTCTAACTAACAAGTGTTTTCAAGCATCATACAACAAGCAATCCATGTTTAGAAGCATAAATCACAAGTAAAAGAACGGTAAATGAGATATAAGCAAGAGACAATCTTCATAGAATTCAAATATGTTCATTAGAAGTTATTTTCCCTTAACATGGTATCAAAGTAACATTTTATCCCCCAGACAGCGCACCAAGGGGGATTAGCTACTCATAATCAAACAAAAGAGAAAAAAATGAAAGAAGAAAGAGGAAAATGTCCATGGTAGCTCATGGAATACCCTCCTTCTTCACCTCCTTACTATAGAAGATGAAGCACCTCCCTCCAAGGTTGAAAATGGCATGAATGGGTGAGGTTTATTAGTGAAAATCCTAAAAAACTAGGGTTTTTGGTGGAAATAAGGTGGATATGGAGTAATGGAGGGAGGAATCTAGGTGGATATCTTGAATGCAAAGGGGTATGGAAATGAATTCTAGAGTTAACTAACCTAGTTATGTAACTGCCACTATAGAATCTATAGGTGGTGGGGAAGTACTAGGGTAAGTGGGGGTGATTAGGACCTTTGCTAAAATAGTGTAGAAAATTAGGTTTTTAGGTGGTAGCACACCCGCGCTGGGCAGCATGGCCGTGGTGGGTAGAGGGTATCATGACCGTGGTAGCATTTTGATCTTTGCATTGACTCCGTGATTTTGGCATTAGTGAGCATGGTCATTCCTTGGCACCACGACCATGCTGAGATCTTCAGTAGCACTTTGCACTCTAATCTTCATGATCCATGAAATTCTTTTCTTGGGGTTGACCCTTGAACACTAGTGGTAGGTTGGGGAAGCTTTGAGGTCTTCTTTGGACCCCTCTATCTCCCTTTTCCATCCAAACATGGTCCAAGTACTTGAAAAACGTGCAAAGAAAGTCCATAAGTGCATTTGATAGAAAAAATATATATTGAGGGAATAACTTGCAATCTAACAATATTTAGATGTGATTAAGATATAAAATACACAATACGGAGCCCTAAAATAAGGAATCATTAGTGGGCTACTACATCTCAAGAAGACCACCAAATTCCTAAAATCAACATTCGCAAATTTATATAGTTTGGTAATAAACCGTCCCTCTATCACAATATTCTTAATAAATGCTTCAAACTTCTAAAAATCATAGAACATGCATGCATAAGACACATATGACATGTAATAAATGGAATTTTATCACAAAAATGGATTATTTTAATTAAAAATGGTTTCATGGTCTAGATATACTTGTGGTTCTAATGTCTTCCCTAAAATAGCTTCTTTAAGTTTTTGAAATGTTAACTGCACCTTTATATTAAACCTTGATTTTGACTACAATATTTCTTGTGACTATAGATCAATAGCTTCATATAGTTTCGAACATCATAAAGGTCCTAATCACCCTTTATTTCTCTTGGATGTCACTACTGCACATTTGTGAATTACTTTGAACTTAAATGTATAACCTTAATCCAAGTTGTAATCTTGCTTCATTATGACATAAACCTCATCCTAATTGTGTAAAGCAATAACTTGTGACTTGGTTAACACAAGGATCATCCCCTAATCCCCTTTTTCTCTATATGGCACATATGATTTATGAATGTGACACACTCTAGAATATCATGATGATACTTAAACCAAATGTTAATTTTGGTCATTTTATATATCAAACGCTCATATATCTTGATAATCAATACTTTTATGATTTCTTATGACATAAATGTCTAGGGTGAACCCCTTTTGTGGTATGAAAGTATTTGTAATCGTAAATCCACTAGTTCTTGAATTTTACATCTTATGAGGCTTGCTTCACTTTCATGCGCCCACACTTAAAACAGATCTTAAAATTATTGTAGTAATGTACATATTGCTATGTAGTATTGTAGTGTTGTAATCAATTCTTTGTTTCGTTGATTTATATGTTTAACGTGTAATATATATCTCAATTATTGAAACCTTGTTGACCTTCATGTATTCTTAGGTTAAGGACACAAGGCTGGGAGTCCTAGTTGAGTTGTCAATCTAGGGCGGACCATGTCGATAAATAGAAGTAGCTAATGACTTTGAGTCTTAAGCACCCTCAGGTACCCCCTCCAATTGGAAAATTGGTCAAAGTCCTTGTAATACATGATATTGTTGGCATAATTGGACGAAAAATGACTAAAATATGGGTTTTTATTTTGCTAATTACTTAACGAACTTACTCTTGTTTGTTTACTTCTGCTAAAAAACCTAAGTTACAAAAATTGTAGATATATGTATCTTTATTCCTTGTACTCAATATCTTGTGTGTTGATCCTCTTGTTCCTCATATGATATAGGTTCTGAGATAGCTTGAGAGTTGATGGTTTATGAGAAATTGTTTAGGTTGTACCAATTGTAAGATCGTAGCTAGTATAAATGACCAAAATTGTATAATGTACTCCAATATGTAATTAGAATCATGTAATAACTAATGTTATTTATTATTAGGTGTTTATTTTTGAGACTGTACTCCAGTATGTAATTAGAATCATGTAATAACTAATGTTGTTTAATATTACTTGTTTATTGTTGAGAGTATGTTGATGCATAGTTCTAAGTTATTTTTTCATGAATGTTAAGTTGGTATGCTTATGTGTTAGAGCTTTGATATTACTATGCTAGAGAGGAGACTTAGATTCATGCGTTGTTGACTTACTACTCATTTGGAGTTTGGATTCAAGTAATAAATGGTTCCCTAATAGATGGCATCAGATCCTACATAATAACTACACCAAGCATTACTCACATGAAATAAAGATTAACTCAACCTTACATATCAACTCTATAAACTTAAAAAGGTGTCCTTTGTGTAGTAAGTTGACTTAGCCACTAGGGTAAAATCTTATATGTTCTAAAACTAGGTTTAGACTTGTGTAAATCCTAAAACCATTCTTTTTTTAATCTTTCTTTCCTATTATTTGGGATGCAGGTTCAATAGGTTGAGAAGAGGGAGATCCTATAGATGAATAACATAAACATATGTTCACTTCATGTGTTTAGGGCACTAAACAAGTGTGCACCATCTTCTTGTTAGTTCCCTATGTGTCATGGAACTAGACTTCATGATGAGTGTGGTAGATCCTTTTGGTTTTAATTTCATTTGAAAGGAGTAAGGTGGTTTCCATAACATGTATGAATGTTGAAGAAAACCTTTCAGTATAAGTATATATGTATATATGAAAAATGTTACCACACATAGAAACATAGTGAGTGTCCATGTGAACTAAGAGAAACTATTGTTACATAAATCTAAATGATATTGTTTGGATTGTAGATGAGGTCTTTAGATTTTATAGATCCATGATAAAAGTTAGGCAAGTGCATCCCTAAATGATCTTTTGATGTTGTTGTTACGAGTCCATTTCAAGATGATTAAATCCTGATGTTGAAGGAATCAAGCATGATTTGATGACACTAGATGTGTTTTGGCCATGCAAACCTAGCTAGTTCAGCACCATATATGGTATATTACTTGTCAAATGTGCTACATCTAGCTAGTGATTTGTCATGCTTGCATGTGCCTAGTCTTGTATATGTTGGGATATGGTTAGTGATTTATGGTTTGAGACCAACATGTCACTCAAAATCTTTACAAACGAGAACCTCTAACATGTCACTCAAAATCTTACTAGTATGTTTTGCCTAGACATGAGCCGGTCATTGCTTGAGTGTCTCAAGTTTGTGAATCTACAATAACTAGAAGTGAGATAACTATGAAACCTTGGTATCATGAATAACGTTGTTTGTTGAGATAATGCATGATACATGAAATTATCTCATTTAAGTTAAATTTGATATATGTATGTTAAATCACTCTCATAAAGTTGGCCAAATATGAAACCATATGATACATGGAAATATGAGTTGGAAATTATGAGTTTGACATAAGTATGCCTTGATGTCTTAGCTTGAATCAACATGATGTATAAATGTGTTGAATATCATATCTAAATCAAAAGTAAGGAATATAATTTTTGATAGTAGGTAGAATCTTGGGGGAAATCTGAAATGTACATGTATTCAACATAATGAAAAATGTATGGGTGATGATAATTTTTATTGAAAATCATGAAAATGACATGATAACATGGCGTTTTGGTAACACAAATTCAGCTTATATAAGTATATGAACAAAGTACTTATTTTATAGGGATAAGGGAAGTAGAACCCTAATTTTTACAAGATTGCATGTCATTAGAGACACTAAGTAACATTTATGAATCAAGATGGGTACGCCCTTGATGATAATAACCTATGTGTACACCCCATGATGGTGGATGCCTTGACATCTAGGGGTGGTTACTTAAACATTTTGAGTATCGGATTTGACCTTTGACTCCTGGTTATGATCTTGGAAAAAAATTGAGGATGAAATTTGTTTTAAGAGGGGAAGGATGTGAAAATATGATTTCTCACTACCTTGCTTAATTTCCATTATAGGTACTAAATTTCATGCTTTGAAGGCTTTAGATGCTTAATTGTAATAACATTGCTATAACATCCCAAAATGTGACATTAATTTCAACATTTAACTAGGTTCCATGCTTCAATATATCATCATCTTATAACTAAATTTGAACCTCACCACAACATTCTTTTGCATGTTTGTATATTCCATGTTGTAAAGTTATCAACTATGAAACCAACAACACAAAAAACCTAGATTGGACCATTAATAAAAGGTTATGATGGTTTAAGTTTGTGCATATATACTTGATTTATTTGGTATCAACCCGCATTGGGCCCAATTTGGGGACATGCAGCCCAGTTGGGGTGTCCCCCATTGGTCACACATTAATCTTCTAAACCTTGTTCCCACCCATTAGTTGGACCTTGCTTCCACTAATAAGTTGGACCTTGTTTCCTTCAATCAAGAGCCTGTAAGACTTGTTCTAAGTAACCCTAACTATTGGATATTCAACCCTTGGATTTTCCCTAATCCAATGGAGATTAACCCATCTTCCTCCTCCATACGTCGCCCAATAGAGGTGAAAATGATTCCACATACGACTACCATGGATCCACTCGATCACTCCCATTTCTTGCCCCCATTGCAAAATTGGAATCCTCCGTTATTTCTTTCTCTTCACTCTTACTTTCACCTCTCATTTTGGTTACTTTCAGGACTTGCAACTCTCATCTTTCCTCATTGTTCTTCCTTGAGTTGCATGATTGCCTCCATGGAGCTTGAAGTTGGGGTTTTTTTCCCTGCTTCCCCACAATTGCAAACAACCTTAGATCTCGATTCAGGTTGATGTAGGGTTCTCAATGGGCATCATGTGACTAGTTTTGGGTGGCCTACCTCCTTTTCCCCTCTGCTCCAGCCATGTAGTGGCAGTGTGTAGAGGTTGCAATTGTGACGGTGGTATGTTCCCTCCTTCACGATCACACAAGGGAGAGGAAGCTTGGATGGGAATGTGCTTGCTCACCCCCACCCCTTGTGGACCAAGGTTTGAGTTCTGGACCACGGGCAGGAGGGGTGGGCCACTAGATCGCGAGTATCAATGGCTGCAAATTTAAATAATTTAGTGATAAATCCTAAACTTTCTCACAAATATTCTCCAAAAATGCTTGAAACTTATAAAAATCATAAAAAATGCATACATAGGATAAAATATGAAATTTAATGTATGTATTTTGATCACAAAGTGCATTCTTTGCAATTAAAATGGCATCACATCCTACATCAACTTGTGGTTCACTATTTTCCCAAAAATGACTTCTTTAAGTCTTTTGAAATGTTCAGAGTACCTTTATACCACATGAATTTTGACTATTATTTTCTTATGAATCTAGATCAATAGTTCTATATACTTTTGAACATCATGAAGGTCCTAATTACCTTTTTCTTTCTCTTGGATGTCACTAATGCACATATGTATGTGACTTACTTTGGACTCAAAATGCATAGCCTTGATCCAAGATGTAATCTTCCTTGCTTATAACATCAAACCTCATTCCTCAGTGTGTGAATTAGTAACTTGTGCCCTCATTAACACATGATTATCTCCTAATACCCTTTTTCTAAATCTTACACATATTATGCATGAATATGACATGCTTTTCATAATTCATCATGATACTTAAACCAAATGTGGATTTTGTTTCTCTTATACGTCAAACACTACTATATCCTAAAAATGAGTAATTTATGAGGTGATATGACATAAATGTCTAGTGACAACCCCTTTTTTGTTGATGTGGTGGTGTTTGTAACTCTAAATCACTATTTCTTGCCTTGTGGGTCTTATGTGGCATGCATGAGCTTCTTGTACCCCATACTCATAATGGACCTTTATCTTATGTCTTCTCCTCTCAGATCAAGATTCATCTTACCTTATGATCACTTTGGTGTGGGTTCCCACATAGTTCATGTGTTGACCCCAAATCATATAAATGAACTATGTTGATATGTCCATGTTAGTGGGAATATTGAGCCTAATGTGCGTATATGATGCCTAGACCTTAAGCACATCCAAATAATCTTATTTGTGCTTCTATTGTCCTTTTTTGCTGATATAAACTCATATCTTGTCTAAATTTTTTTGTTGATGATCCTTAATATCGCACACTTCCCAAAAAAGGGAGAAGTAGAGGTATAAAGAGAAAACTCTACCCTTTTTGGTAGTGAAATGTCACTAAACAAAAATGATGGGTGTCTGGAATTGCCACCAAATTTTATATGATTTTTTTTAAAACAAGATAAATCATTGAAACCACGGTGAAAATCTAAGTTGTCATCAGAGTCGAGTAATAAAAAAAGAAAATCAAGAACAAATCAAGATATCATATTGGGCGGTCTTGTTATGAGTGAGGAAGGATAAACACCCCCATCCCTCCTGGTGTACCAATATCAAGACACTACATTGTTGTAAATAAAATAGCAATTCAAGATACTTAAAATAGAAATCAAAGGAAAAC
This sequence comes from Alisma plantago-aquatica, assembly GCA_963693085.1. Classification (NCBI taxonomy): domain Eukaryota; kingdom Viridiplantae; phylum Streptophyta; class Magnoliopsida; order Alismatales; family Alismataceae; genus Alisma; species Alisma plantago-aquatica. Next base: position 379,479,715 of record OY856415.1, on the reverse strand, counting down.
TTTAAAAAAATTTCATTTTCAGGCACGATTTTAGGGCTGGAGATGGTCGTGTCCTTACCATCATTTTCCTAAAAGTCCTAATTTTAGGTAGATTGGGGTCATGATCACCTTAGGACCTCCCACACAGAGATTCATCATGGGTGAACACATAGGTTTAACGTATGATTAGCATATATGGGCTAATGAACAAGATCTAATTTTTAGATGAGATAAATAACAATGGTTAGAATAGTAGTAGAGAAGTTACAATGATTTGAACATATCAAATGTGGAAATTTATTTGCACACAATTGATGCACTAGTTATTGATTATATGTATTACTAGTTAGATCAATTATAAAAAATATAGCACTTAGGTACAGAGGTTACATCAGTTTACCATTCTACATATGCTAGCAAGGCAGAAGGTGTCAGAAGATGGATCCTCCGATAAAAAACAACAAAAAAAATAATAATGAAGTTAGTTTTATCCATTGCTTTAGGAGGATCAAAAGGGGCCCAAAATCTGATGAATGTAGTGGGGTATTTATATTATAGGATTAACGTTCATGATTGTAGATAAAACCTTCTAGAAGAGGTGACAAATCACCTTGATGCATCATGTAATAGGAGTGCACAAATCTAGGGATGTCAATGGGTAAGGGTAAACCCATTTACTCTTTACCCATACCATGTAGGGGAATGGTAAGGGTAAAGGATTTTCTTACCCTTTACCCACCTACCCACTATCCTCTAACCCTCTACCTTAGAGGGTAACGGTAAGGGTAAGCCATCACCCATACCCTCTAACCCACTACCTGACAATATTTATGTATGATATATTAAATGTATGGTTATTTTGTTATTTGAGTCTATGGAATATTTCAATTATGTGGTAATCATTTTATACAATACATGATATTATTATCTAGTTCTTGTGTAGTTAACTCAGTTGTGGTATCAACACCATTTCATAATTGCAAGACATGTGTATAAAAATAGTTTGTGTTCCATTAAATACTTGTGTGGTGTAAGACAAATATGTATAATAATAACAAGAATTAGTCTTTAATGTACCAATTGATACATATGTGAGGTGGTGATATCCACTTTATTTGTGATTCACTTTTTTATATGAAACAACATTTTAGAGAGTATAAGATATGTATTTTTCCAACAATAACTCTTTGTGACATGTTGTCATTTAATATCATTTTTGTGTAGCAATCTTTATCTTTTGAGAATAATTTATTTGTTCACACCATTGTTAGGGTAGTACCATTTGTATAAGCATTTAATACAACAAAAAAATTATTACTTAGAATCATTTTGGACATTTAAAGTCATTTTGTAGCATATTGATATTTCACTCAAATATATAAATGTATTAGCAAAGCCATTATTTTTAATATTATCACAAATTTTAAGAAGACATATAAATTCTCCGTTTCACTCTTACGCTCCCCGTTTACCCTGTAGGTAAGAGGGTAAGGGGAGGGTAAGGATATTGGTGGAGTGGGGAATTACCCATACCCTTACCCGCTACACTTGGTCGGTAAGGGTAAGGATAAGGGTAAGGGTAAGGGTAAGGCCTTACCCTCCCCACACCCTCCCCATTGATAGCCCTACACAAATCAAGGTGATACACTACAGGGCATGTGGTATATGGCTCAGATCCGTCGGGTGTTCGAATGGTTGAAAATTGGTTTTTTATTTTCGAGTAATTTCATTAATATTTTGGACAAAATTGAAGTATGTTGCAGATAAAGATAATTCAGGATTATCTCATAGATTTATTTGGAAAAGAAATCGAATATCCTTGAAAAAAGGAATCTGTTTATTTCACATATTTCAATTGGGAAATTTATAAAAAAATAGCTTTTATATAAAGCATCATTGAAGAGCAAATTGTTATTTTGGTTATAAAAGAAGATTTGTTTATGGAAGCCCCAAACTGGGTAAAAATGGGTGAATTAAATATGTGAAAAAATGACACATGTGGAAAATGGGCAGAACATGGAATGGAACCATCATTAGCCAGAGAATTTGCATTAATTGTGAAATTAATGAAAATTTTGTCGAGCGAGAAAAAATGGGGTGTCAATATTTTGACCCCATCAAGGAAAGGTTTGCAATAAGAATGAGAACCACATGCTTGTTCCAAGTCTAACCCCCATTATTGGTCAAGGAAGGCCAAAAAGCATGGAATCATAAAGGATGGTCTGACAGACCTTGTGGAGGGTGGAAAGCAAGTGTGGTCTCCTTCCCTTCTAAGGACGAGTTAATCAAATAGTAACTCATAACAAAAATATGATTGGGAACGAATGATTTTGCAAAAGTAAGGGTAGCCTATCATTCATTCCCCTATAGTTCTGATAAGACAAAAGAGGTTTTTCAGCCACAAAATTGACTCATCATTGCTTCAGTTCTAAAATTGGTGTGTTTGACTCTCTCGCTAACTCATGTCTTAGTGAGAAAAGGTGGATGTAAAAAGTGAAAAGAGATTTGTTTTGTCCAAATAAATTAATAGAAAGTATCAATGATATTTGGAATATCATGAGAACTATTTTTACTAAAAATATATCTTTGAGAAAAGAGTAATCACCCTTCCTCCTACACACCATTATTATTATTTTATTTTTAACAGGCTTATTTAGAGTTGGTAACATAACTCCTAATATGTAATATGGAGACTTTTCCTATCAGGATAGGGCTTGGATCTTTGAGATTGGTGATTTAGAATTAGATAACCTTTTAGATTTGAGGTGGCTTTCTAGATAGTGATAATTGTCAGTCAACTATCTTTCTGATTGAGGTGTCTGAGATCGAGATGAGAATGGATGGTGAGGAAATTAATCTAGCAAAAGGTGGTCATGACGTGGTCACGTACTAGTTCGCTCATCATCCTCTAGAGCGTTAGCAAGTGATTATCCTTGACTCTCTCATTCTTAGTCTCAAAATTGGATACTTGATCCATAACTTTCATGCAATTATTTATTACCCTAAGTCCACACTCCTAATGGCTACATAGACAACGGCGAATGGACTTGGGCATTCCTCCCTAGAATGGCTCATAGTTTTACGCAAGAAATATATATATGATAAAGGCAATAACAAGATTAAAGATATAACAAGATATTAAACATAGAGATAAGTGATTTGTATGTATTAAGTGAAGACAATTGTGTTTCATTTCAAAGCTTAGAGTCTTCAGTGCGGTGAACCTTCTTTTGGAAATAAAAAAAATTGATAAACATAATATATTAATGTTAAAGCATTATGTACGCTATGAAATGGAAATTAAACACAATTTAAGAGTATATACAAGTTTTGTGGCTAGAAACATATAAAAACAAGAAGTAGAAACATGGCGAGAATACTTATCAAAAAACAATTATACAAAGAATGTTTTATGTTTCTTTGTCCATTATATCAACATAGCATAATCAAACATAAAAGCAATATTCATGGGAGGAGTATCTCAACCAGCTTAGTATACAAGCATTCATATGAGATACATAAAAGCAATCCCATATCATAGTAGGGTAAAGAGATTAAGTGTACCTTTTTTAGTAGTGAACAAATCATCATCCATGAGTAGGATTCTAGAGAAGGTCCAACCCCAATGGGGACCTAAGATATGAAATACATAATAGATAGTCTTAGATTAGTAGGGTTTTTTAATATAAACGTGGAATATGTCATGTGGATGTTCTCCTAAACCTAGGTATCAAATATTTCAATCTTGGTTCCAAAGTCCCAAACATACATGGAATTATTTAACATAGCACAAGTCTCAACAATACATCAAAGATTAAGCTAAACCATCCATATTAGATTAGATATAAAGGTTATATCATCTCTTATTTGAAGTTAGGTAAGCAAAAAATTTGGATATTCATCAAGGTTAAATCATGCAAGATCATAACTAGTCACACTAGGTTTGTTAGTGTACATAGTTGGTCTTTTGAGAATTTAAGAGACAAACTTGGAAAGTAAAATGATCAAGGTAACTAAGACACATATAATCAAAAGATTACTAATTTGAGTTCATCATAGAGGCTTTTATATTTAGGATCACTTTTGCATTATGATTTATAGATTCAAACATATAAGTACACAAATGACACTTCATTAGGGCATAAGTGTACAAGGTGAGTCTTTTATGTCATATGGGCTCCATCATTGCAAGAAGCATAATAACTTAGTCTAACATGTCATGTAACAACATAATTTGTACTCACCTTTAAGTTAATAGATTGCAAGATGAAAAAATAGGCCAAAACTTCATATTAGATAAAGTCACATGATCCATACACACAAATGGGTCATTTTGAGGTCAAGGTAGTCATTATAGTTACAAAAAGATGATCCAAAGCATTAAACAAGTCTAAAGTTTAGTAAAGCAACTGATTTGGGGATACAATCATATTTTGGAAATCAAAGTTGAGCGCTAAGTATAATAAAACAACTTTAAAAGCTTAAAACAAGCATTTAGGTGGAAACAGTAGATATACAAGAAGATTTAGGTTACACAACTAGTTTCAAAAGATATATCTCAATTAGAGGATAAAAAATCATATATCATATTCCATATTTGGGAATAGGATATGGTATATATCAATTTTTAGAAAATTACCTCAAAATTAGCATTTCTAAGTGGAAATCTGAGGGTTGAGGATCATAGGGAAAGGAGGCACCTTTCAACTATGTTCTGTTACTGTCTTTTGCCCAGAATTCATGGTCAAAAAAATCCCAGCCACTGTCCATCTCTTTTAGACTCCACTCGCCACCTATAGACTCTAGCTATCACCCATGAGTACCATGTCCACCAAGTAGTTAAGAGGAAGATAGAAGGGTAGGTGGCACCACCTGAGTCCTTGGATTGGGAAGCCCCAAGATCCCATGATGATTCTATGGAATTTATGTTTCTCTATGTGACTAAGGGACCTGAACACCCCACATCATCACTACGACGGAAGCCAAGTTATACTCTCTGGCATAGGATCAAAGCAAGAGAAAGAGGTGTCAAAATTCCTAGAAACATTGTCACCCATCCCTATCTTGATGGTTATGTTGTTCGCGAACTCAATTCACAACAGTATGGAACAAATAAGGAAAGCCCAAAGTGGGTTGGATGGCAGTGTTACCATGAAAGAAGAACTAAGAAGAAGCAAAGCAGAGGAGCATTAGGGCACATATACGAGTTAAGTAAATTTAGGTCAAGGGAAATGAGGCAACAATTTTTAGCTAAGATGGCACATAGAGGGGGTTAGGTTGGAACTATTGAATATGTTAGGTGGGAGTTGCATCACCATAAGCACTGGATATGAATGGAGGTTGAAGAAAACTTCTTAGCTATTATATGAATGGAGGTTGAAGAAAATTGTTTATTACCCTAAGACAACACTCCTAATGGCTATATAGCCAAAGGCAAATGAACTTGGGCGTCGGTCCCTAGAATGGCACAGTTTCACACAAGCAATATATATGATAAAGGTGATAAAAAAGCTAAGGAGATAACCATATATTAAACATGGAGATAAGAGATTTACACCCAATTCTATATCAAGAAAATTGATTTGTGTTTCATTTCAGAGCTTAGAGTGTTGAGTGCAGTGTATCTTCCTTTCGAAACTGAAAATTTGATAAACATAATATATTAATGCTAAATCATTAAGTACACTATGAAATGGTAAGTGAAGCATGTTTCAGGTTTCTTTGTCCATTATACCAACATAGCATAACATGTTGGGTTTTAGGGGAGACAGAGAAGGCAGCGGAAACAAAACTTTTCTCCCCAAACCCAAACTAAGGAAACGCATCAACGTCTATATATTAGGAAAGGATGGTTTGTGGAATCATACCTTGTCCTGAGGCTTGCTCGGCGACAATACCTCGCGCAATGCGCGGTCTTCAACACTGGTCTTCTACGGCATCTGTGCAGCTCCTGGTCACACCGGGACTGACGACTCCTACTCGAACCGGACTGTCGGATGACAGTTGTCCTCCTGAGTGGAAGTGTCCTCCTGCCTCTGTAGTAGTCCAAACGGACCACCTGGAACTCCACACTCCTTGTCCCACAAGGAAGTGGAAGGAGTCACACCCTCCTGTTGACGTACTAGTCGCCAACACGCTCTCCTACTGTAGGTTGCAACTGCAGTTGTCCTTCCCTTGCTGCACCTCCCTTTTGCGGGAAGCACTTGCTCGGGCTCTCTCTCGGTTACCAAAACCAGAGAGAACGACAACTCGCAGAGCAATTTGTTGCACTGAGTTGTTCGCTGAGAAGCCCCCACTACCCCTATATATATAGGAGGGTCATGGGACAGGGTTCTCTATCCCAGGCAATATGGGACTAAACGTAGGAGTAGAAGGGTTCGAGATTTTCCACAAAAAGCAACCGGTTCGCACCCTGAAATGATCAGTTCACAGCTGAACCGATCGGTTCGGCCCTTGAGTCGATCGACTGGACCTGAGCCGACCGTTTGGGGCACTCCAACCGATCGGTTGGTGCCCTAAACCGATCGGTTCATGGTCGTAATCCGGCTCAAAAAAACTTTCCTTGTTTCTTTCCCAATTGGTATCGAATACCAATATTATTCCCAATCAAATTGGGCAATTTGAAACCAAAGGAAAATTCTCACCGACCTGACTTTCCCAATTTGCTCGGTTGCACCAGTTGAACCGATTGGTTCAACACTTGAACCGCTCATTTCACTCTGTGCATGAGCCGATCGGTTCAACAATTGAGCCGATCGGTTCAGCAACCTCACTCGATCGGTTCAACACTTGAACTGATCGGTTGGGAGTGCAGGTTGTGCAGAATCAGTCAATTGTGATTTCAATCAATCTGATACTCCAATCAACGCGTCCAACACCTTGAACAATATGATATTGAGCTATCGATTAATTGAGTGTTTAATTGAACTACTAAACTCCTTTAATAATCAATCTAAACATTTCTTTGTGGACAAAACTCCTCTTCCAGGTTAAATCCTATGTGTGTGACCCTACAGGTCCATTTCACGTTGGCAGTGAAAGTCCATAACACTTATGACTTCACAAGCAAAGAGTGGTGCCTAGTTACACATCAGTGCTACCCAAGTGAAAGTAGAAAGTTGGAGAACAACTTTCATCCTACAATCCGTGAATGGTGTTACAGTGAATGTATAATTCCTTTGTCACTGATATCCCGAATGAACTCGAGGCATGGAATAGTCATCCTGTCAACGTTCATTCACTTTCTTGATCTCAGAGTAGATTGAAGGAGATATGTATGACATCAATATCACATACTGATTCACACATGCGTGTGCACACCTATCTAAATCCTACTCATCAAGTGGCCTTGGATATCAAACTCCCTCAGGAAGGACAAATCCCATATCTATCACTCACTCCTCAAAATCCCCATGTGTCAAAGCCACCCAATCATCACCTTTATAATAACCCATGTTTTAGGACTGTGTTTGATGATGTCAAAGTGTGCCCAACGACATGTGTTGAGTGTAGTGATTTCAGGTCAAAGAATCACACTCACCACCATCACTGTGAGTACTGACTGTGACTACCATCTCATGGTTCCATGTGTTAAACTCATGGTGGGTCTGTCCGGTACACTTGTTCTCTAACAAGTACCTATGTGTTTGGTTTGATATCTCTATATCATGACTAATGAGATTCTGTCATCAACCAACACCACAATCTAGTCTTGTGTGTCATTGCTGTCTATCTACCTTCCACAATGACATCCGACTAGGGACATAATCAAGAATGTACAAACTCTTAACATCCGTATGATCTCATCGTTCAGGTCCTTAACCTGAAAGCATACGTAATTGAGTATTGTCATTCTCTAGACATTCAATCTGTTCTATCACTATCTCATATGACTGAACTAGAAAGAATTGGAAGCTTGCCTTTGATGTTTATCAAATCAATCTTAATGTATCCCACCAATCATTCCATGATTGGCTCTCAGGGCATACATACCAACAGACTCCCACTTGCACTGCGAGCCAATCACCCTTGAATCATATTCATAGTGATCTTCAAACATGTCCCACATGTTACTGTGCTCTAGTGCCAACATAGTGAGTAATGGCAACACCTTGCCAAAGTCAGTATAAATTGCATGTCTCTCATCTCTTCGATGTACGTCACACGTATGAGATGGAGTTGCCGTAATATGCGATCTAGTATTCCTTTGCCAACCTTTAGCTACATTTGATGATCAAGGATTCCAGACTTGTCATCAATGAGTGGAATATAAGTTCATCTCATGAACTTTTAGATCCATATAGTATCCACTGCTGTTCACTAACGCACAGATACTCGGCATTTCCCTTTTAAATGGTTTTATTGGAACACTTCCAATTATCAACAAACTTTCACTTTTATATATCCTATGTATATTTTGCGATTAATTTTCTGTCCTTTCGGAAGTTCGCATCAATGTAACTCTTTACATCGAACTCTTCCTTATCTCCATAGAACTAGTACTTCCCAAGTACTTATCAAGTTCTTATGGTATTCTAGTAACCCTTACTGGAAGTAGACAGACATCCACTCGTCATGTCCTACATACGAATTATCAGGATGAGCACATCATATTGCCATGTCCTACATACAAGATGATGAATGCATTTTTATTCTTGCCATGTCAATACATGCAAGACAATGGGATGATTACATACACGATAGATCCATATCTATTCTTAGTGTTCCCATTCTTCATAAGAATTGGACACTTGGCCTTGGGATACTAACTCCATGTAACATGGACACATTTTCTCCCACTGAATCTGTGCATACTAAACCCTTCAGTACATATTGCCAATGTATGCTTTCTCTTTCCAGGTCAAGCGATTTTCGAGAACTATCTTTATAGATCTCCATTCCTATCATATAGGAAACATCTCTATCTTCCTTAAAGATAATTTCCGCTTTTGGATTTCCATTTTAGAACATTTCCATTTCACATGAATATGTGGAATGTGAATACGCTCCCACTAAATCACAGATCCCTTCCTTATCTTTGACATATCAGTCAAACCCTTTGACTATATCATCAAAGTAAAGATCCAATTTTGAGTTGCTTGTACTCAATCAATCATATTGATTAGTCCATTGTAACTTATAGACTTCATTTGCATTAGTGGATTCATAAACCTTATAGGATATGTCACGTACACATCCTGGTTTTATTCCTCATAGGAATGCGGTTTTAGTATCCATATGCCAAATTTCTTAGTCATTAAGTTGCAATTAACAAGCATCATCCTTCTCAAAATGTTATCCATGTGTCTTAACACTTAAGACTTATTTGCACTTTATGGATATAATCCAATGAGTGCTACCATCAAGGTCATACCTTATGGCTCACATGGAAGTCATTTAGGATGTAATGGTTCTATACCATAACTCAAAATATGATTCCTCATATTCATCTAGATAGTTGACTCATCATATGAACAACTCATCACATAGATAATTGAGGTGTATCTGTCAAGGATATATGAACTCACAACTCCTTGTGATTCTTAATGTCCTTTATTAGTGCGGGGTATTCTTTTATAAGAAGAGTTAAGTTATTTGATAATCATTATCTAAATCCTTAGAGTATGATTCCTTCTTGATTTAGACATCACCATGCCTTAATCATGAGTTCACTATGATACACTATCATAATCACTCATAAGGATCTCAAATATTTGGTCCAAGTATTTCATTCATTGATCTCATCAAGAATTAATACTTTACCAAATTTGTACTTCATCTATGATAATCTTGAACACTTCAAGATATTCATATAGGTATTTCTCTAAACACCACTTGAAGTATTAGCATTTGTTCCAATCGGTATGTAAATACATCACATGTCTTATACCTAATAGGATAACCACTCTCCCACTACATTAGTGAAGATTGATTAATCATGTCCAAGATATTCATATCTCTTACTGGTTCTCTAACCAAAAGAGTCTAGATTTATCCATCATATGGAAACTAGAAATGAATTTCTCATGATTGATGCTAATTATATTGTTTGAGTTATCTATAACTTTCAAGTATCATTTTATCTTATGCATATCAAATACCACAAGATAAACAAGGCATTGCCACAAAGATCATATCTTTAAGATTGAAACATCACTTTATTAATTGCCATCATTGTCATACAATATGCAAAAATAAAGTGTTTCTATCTATTGGCAATAAATGAAATAGCAGTTCTCAACTCTATTTCGTGCCCTTTAGGCTGAAATAAACCGAAATATACTCCTATCTATGGCAGCAACACTTGCTCCAATGATGGGTACTTCTTTCTTGGTCCTTTCACAAAGGCCATCACTTCTTTGTGGATATTGCATATCATATATGACATATCCATATCTTGGTATCATATACCTTAGATAAAGAAGTGGTTCATTTCTTGATACCTTAGGTGGAGATCTCCATCCCCTCCTTCATCTTGTTTTGTTCTTCCAGATATAGAGGGCAATCCCTCATTCACCCTTTCCCCATGTGCCTTGAGGCTGAAGACGGCTTGGATTTCTGGCTAGCAATAGAACACTTCTTTGCTTTGCCCTTATCCTTGCCCTTAATAATTACCTTTCTCTTTGATCACATCAAAGATTATGGTTTGTCTTTCTTCATCTTTGCCTCTACTATCCTCAACATTTCCAACAACTCTGTCAACGCTTGTCAAAGTTGTTCATGTTGTAGCTTATCATGAATTGTATAATTCCCGCAACATTTGCAGTATCATACCAATAGCCAACCCTTGACTTAGAGGGAATCCTTCTTATTCAGGTTTTCCACATACCCAATCACATTGAGTGTGTGAATCCCTTACTGGATCTCCTTCTTTCATGACATACTAGGATAGTGTCTTGGAGACATCATATGCCTAATGTTGTCTCTGCAACTCATAGTTCAGAGAACACAACATCAAGCACTCCTCATCAATGTCATCCTCAGTATGCTTCCATAAGCATACTTTCAGCCATTGATGTGGTGGGATCGAGTTCATCTGGTTCTGGTATAACTAGGACTTAGATCTTTCGCTCTTTGATTGAGAATACTTCTCATCATCCTAACCAGTCGTGGAATTATGTCCCATTTAGCTTGTCCTTATCAAGGACGGATCACAAAGAAAAGTTGTTGTTGTTTGTTGCCATTTGTACTACAAAAGGAAAATATGTAATTTTTGTCCAAAAACTCATTTTTGACTTATTTGATTGATTTGAAAATTTGACGATATAATTAGGCCTTTAATTAATTATCGCTCCCACTATTTTAGTTCAAATTGATAGCCCTCACCATCAATTCGGAAGATTGCGGCATACAACCTTCTAGTGGGCAAGATCCTGAAATCCTCTAAGTCATGGACCAGCTAGGGCTGTCACCCACAACATAGATCTCTCAGGTAGGCAACTCTTGCCAATTGCATCATATGAAACTCTTGATAAGATGTCATATACAACTCCTTGCAATGATCATCTCCATGCCTCAAGGTACTAGATCCCATCTAGATCACCTTGTTAAGTCCAACCCAAAGCAAACATGATGAACATGCACCCTGCTAGGGCAGACCCACACATTCATCCTTCATGCTTCCACGAGATAGACGGTGCACCACGCTAGGGCGTGCCCACACTTGGTCGATCAAGCTTTTCACGTGTGTCGCATTTGGAAGGCATCTAAAACTTAATATTTTAATGAGGGATTTGGTTTTATATACATATACATATCCAATCACCACAATACATAGTATGTATCATATACATGCTATATCCCACAGAAAACATGCACAAACGATAAAAAGCGATGATTATGGCCATCCTAATGTGATTCCTCGAGCCAAGAGGAATCACGGTCATCTAGGTCTACATCACATGCAACCTTTACAAGATGAACTATGTGTCTTTGCCTTCCGAGTTGATCAACTCATCACATGAATGATCTGTTCTCTCCAGTCGGTCGTCTGGGTGCCACCAGCCGATCGGTTGGCTCCTCCAACCGATCGGTTCGCCTGGTCATCGTGCATCTCGTCATGCCCGCCACCCGCTCGTATCGCTCCTCGAACCGGTCATCAACCGATCGGTTCACTCCTTGAACCGATCGTCTGGAACATCAACCGATCGGTTCACGCCTTGAACCGATCGTTTCAGCTGTCGTCAGATGGGTCTGGTCTTTGACATAACAGGAAATAAAATCTATCCTAATAATTACATTGCTTTAAAAGGGAAACCCCGAGTTACATTCGGGGGGAGCAAAGGTAGGAAAGAATCTCGAATTATTTTGAGTTACATCAGGAATAAGAGAGGGAAGATTGGTGCGCAGACCGAGATGCAAGCAACCACACACAACCAATCACAGATAGGTGTTTATAGGCCATAATCACGCTACACACATCCACCACAAAACTTATTTAAGGGCGACGCGTATCGAGTGAATTAATAATACATGTCATATATGTAATTTGGGATTTGTGGATTTAGGATTGGACATGCATAAAGCCAATATTATTCGCATCGTATGCAATAAATAAAGGCGACAAATCAAAATCGATCATATCGATATTCCTAAAATATAGAGCAGTTGACGTGGCTCTGATACCACTGTTGGGTTTTAGGGGAGACAGAGAAGGCAGTGGAAACAAAAATTTTCTCCCCAAACCCAAACTGAGGAAACGCGTCAACGTCTATATATTAGGAAAGGATGGTTTGTGGAATCATACCTTGTCCCGAGGCTTGCTCGACGACAATATCTTGCGCAATGTGTGGTCTTCAACACCAGTCTTCTATGGTGTCTGTGCAGCTCCTGGTCACACCAGGACTGACGACTCCTACTCGAACCGGACTGTTGGATGACAGTTGTCCTCCTGAGCGGCAGTGTCCTCCCACCTCTGTAGTAGTCCACACGGACCACCTGGAACTCCACACTCCTTGTCCCACAAGAAAGTGGAAGGAGTCACACCCTCCTGTTGACGTACTAGTCGCCAACACGCTCTCCTGCTGCCGGTTGCAACTGTAGTTGTCCTTCCCTTGCTGCACCTCCCTTTTGTGGGAAGCACTTGCTCGGGCTCTCTCTCGGTTACCATAACCAGAGAGAATGACAACTCACAGAGCAACTGGTTGCACTGAGCTATTCTCTGACAAGCCCCCACTACCCCTATATATATAGGAGGGTCATGGGATAGGGTTCTCTATCCCGGGAAATACGGGACTAAACGCAGGAGTAGAAGGGTTCGAGATTTTCCACAAAAAGCAATCAGTTCGCACCCTGAAAAGATCGGTTCACAGCTGAACCGATCGGTTCGGCCCTTGAGCCAATCGGCTGGACCTGAGCCGACCGTTTTGGGCACTCCAACCGATCAGTTGGTGCCCTGAACCGATCGGTTCATGGTCCTAATCTGGCTCAAAAAAACTTTCCTTGTTTCTTTCCCAATTGGTATCGAATACCAATATTATTCCCAATCAAATTGGGCAATTTGAAACCAAAGGAAAATTCTCACTGACCTGACTTTCCCAATTTGCTCGGTTGCACCAGTTGAACTGATTGGTTCAACACTTGAACCGCTCGTTTCACTCTGTGCATGAGCCGATCGGTTCAACAATTGAGCCAATCGGTTCAGCAACCTCAGCCGACCAGTTCAACACTTGAACCGATCGGTTGGGAGTGCAGGTTGTGTAGAATCAGTCAATTGCGATTTCAATCAATCTGATACTCCAATCAACGCGTCCAACACCTTGAACAATATGATATTGAGCTACCGATTAATTGAGTGTTTAATTGAACTACTAAACTCCTTTAGTAATCAATCTAAACATTGCTTTATGGACAAAACTCCTCTTCCTGGTTAAATCCTATGTGTGTGACCCTGCAGGTCCATTTCACGTTGGCAGTGAAAGTCCATAACACTTATGACTTCACAAGCAAAGAGCGGTGCCTAGTCACACATCAGTGCTACCCAAGTGAAAGTAGAAAGTTGGAGAACAACTTTCATCCTACAATCCGTGAATGGTGTTACAGTGAATGTATAATTCCTTTGTCACTGATATCCTAAATGAACTCAAGGCATGGAACAGTCATCCTGTCAATGTTCATTCACTTTCTTGATCTCAGAGTAGATTGAAGGAGATATGTATGACATCAATATCACATACTGATTCACACATGCATGCGCACGCCTATCTCAATCCTACTCATCAAGTGGCCTTGGATATCAAACTCCCTCAGGAAGGACAAATCCCATATCTATCACTCACCCCTCAAAAGCCCCATGTGTCAAAGCCACCCAATCATCACCTTTATAACAACCCATGTTTCAGGACTGCGTTTGATGATGTCAAAGTGTGCCCAACGACATGTGTTGAGTGTAGTGATTTTAGGTCAAAGAATCACACTCACCACCATCACTGTGAGTACTGACTATGACTACCATCTCATGGTTCCATGTGTCAAACTCACAGTGGGTCTATCAGGTACACTTGTTCTCTAACAAGTACCTATGTGTTTGGTTTGATATCTCTATATCATGACTAATGAGATTCTGTCATCAACCAACACCACAATCTAGTCTTGTGTGTCATTGCTGTCTATCTACCTTCCACAATGACATCCGACTAGGGACATAATCAAGAATGTACAAACTCTTAGCATCTGTATGATCTCAACGTTCAGGTCATTAACCTAAAAGCATATGTCATTGAGTATTGTCATTCTCTAGACATTCAATCTGTTCTATCACTATCTCATATGAGTGAACCAGAAAGAATTGGAAGCTTGCCTTTGATGTTTATCAAATCAATCTTAATGTATCCCACCAATCATTCCATGATTGGCTCTCAGGGCATACCAACATAACAAAACATAACTACTATCCATAAGAGTAATACATCTATCACCAATGAGCAGTAGCTCAGGTGGTTGTAGCACGGGACTCCTCATGAAGGGTCACGGGTTTGAATCTCCCTAGTAGTGCTATTCAAAATTATTTCTCTTGTAGCGTAGCCGACCTCTGCATGACTTAATGGGATGCACTCCTTACGGGATGGGGCTGAGCTCCCCAGGTTGGGCCCGATGCAAGTAACGAGTCTCCTGGGTTACCAAAAAAAATTAATACATCTACCAAGTAATTAAGTATCCAAGCATTCATACGAGAAAACATACAATCAAGCCAATATCATAGTAGGATCAAGAGATTAAGTGTACCTTTAGAGTAGTGAACAAATCGTAATCCATGAGTAGGATTCTCGAGAAGGTCCAACCCCAATGGGGACCTAATATAAAAAATACATAATAGAGGGTCTTAGATCAGTAAAGTTTGTTAATATAAACATGGAACATGTTATGTGGATATTCTCATAAAAATAGGTACCAAATAGTTCCATCTTGGTTCCAAAGTGTCAAACATGCATGCAATTATTCAACATATCATGATTATCAACATTATCTAGGTCAACCATCCATATTAGATTAGATATAAAGGTGAAATCATTTCTAATTTGGAGTTAGGGAATCACCAAATTTATATATTCATCAAGGTTCAATCATGAAAGATCATAACTAGTCACACTCGGTCAATTAGTGTACATAGTAGACCTTTTGAGACTTTAAGAGAAAAACATGGCAAGTAAAATGATCATGGTAAACAAGTCATGTAGAATCAAAAGATTACTAATTTTAGATCATAAAAGATTTAACATTTAGTATCACTTTTGCATAAGGATGTAAAGATTTAAACATATAAGTTCATATATATTGCATTATTTGGAGATAAATGTACATGGCGAGTCTTTTATGCCATACAAGTTCCATCATGGAAAGAGGCATAGTATCTTCGTCTAACATGTCATATAACAACATAAAATCTACTGATCTCGAAGTTAAGAGGTTGCAAGATGATAAATTAGGCTAAATCTCCATATTAGATAAAATCACATGATCCATACACACAAAGGGGTCATGTTCAGGTCAATGTAGTCATTATAGTTACATAAAGATGTTCCAAAAAATTAAACAAGTCTAAAGTTAAGTAAAGTAACTTATTTAGGGATACAATCACATCTTGCATGTTATAGAGGAAATTTGAGCACTTAATAGCATTATCCATCTTTAAAAATTTTGAAGCAGGTATTTTTAAGGAAATAATAGATATACAAGCATATTTATCTTCCGAAATATAGTTCCAATAGAAAGATCTTATCAAGAGGATGAAAAATCATATATTATATGCCATTTATGGTGATAGGATGTAGTAGATATCAACTTTTAGGAAAATAACCTCAAAAATAGCATTTCTAGGTGGTTCAAATGCAATCTTAGGGTTTAGGATCATAGGACAAGAAGGTGCCTCTCAACCAGGTTTCCTTACTCCCTTTCACCAAGCATTCATGATGATAGAAAATCCCAACTGCCCTCCATCTCTTGTGGATGCTTCTCACCACCTTTGGACTCTGGCTACCGTCCATGACAGTCGTGCCCACCTAACAATTAAAGAGAAGAGAGAAGGGTGGGTGGAGTGACATGAGCCTTTGGAGTGGGGATCACCAAGCTCCCATGATGGTCGTACAATACCTTCTTTTCTTTGAGTTACTAAGGGGCTGGTGCACCCTACGGTGGCGCCCCAACAACAACCAAGTGTTGCTCACCAATACAAGCTCAAAACAACATAAGAAGGTGTTAATAGTCCTTGGAACACCCCCTCCTATCTTCATCTAGATGGTGTAAAGTCATTTGTGGAATTGATTCACAGTGGCAGGTCACAAAGGAGGAAAACCCAAAGTGGTCTGGTTGGCAGCAATACCATGAAATGGGAACAAAGACGGAGCAAAAGAGAGGAGCATTAGGGCACGGGTGAGAGTTAAAAGAGAGGGATAAAAGAAAGGAAATCAAGACCAAGGGAAAGGTGGAGGAAATTTTTGGCTAAGATGGCACACAGAGGGGGTTAGGTTGGTGCCATTGGAGATGTTAATTTGGGTTCGCAGTGCCATAGGCACTAGGCAATGTATGGAGGTTGAAGAAATCTTCATGGCTGCTAGATGAGGGGACAACCTAAGCAGAAATGATCCAACATCTAATATTTGATGGAAGAAGCTTAGCGAGCTACAATTGGCCAAGAACTCAATCATTGGATGGCTACTCTGGTGGAGACGATTCCCCTTGCATCTAGGCTACACACCTAGTTGGGCCTACAATTGGGTGGCCCATCACATCTAAATAATAAGACAGAGAAAATAAATTGAGTAAAAAATATAGATATTAGAAGGGCCAAAAACCGGTGGTTTTTAACTTTGATTGTGGCACATTTTGGCTTTTAGAAAGCTAATTGGAAGATCTAAAATTGGATATACATTAGAGAGTATGTTGATGACATTGGTCATGTTCAATTTAATTTACAAGATGGTGACATGTGTAGGATTTTAAACTTACTGAGGATTTGAAACTTAGGTCTAAAAGAAAATTGGGTGTCTCCATAAGACACATGTATATATGATGACCCAATTAAGAATCAAAGCATGTTCAATCTTCAAATTAAAGTCAAGACCGAGAAACTTATGCAAGGATGAATTGCATAGAACATTTACAAGGAAAGAGAAAATTCCAAGCTATCACAATAACTCAAAGTCATAAATGGGATGGGAAATTCAACTCATTTTTTATTCATGATCCAAGATTCTCGATGAATGTGTTTTTCAAAGAAAAGTTGATAACCCTGGTCATGATCCAAGTTTATTTTAATTGAAAGGCAATCTTGGTTTAGTTTTAAGGTCATGAGTCAGGACCTTAGAAAGATTTGTAAACGAATAAGCATGATGATCTAGTTGAAGGTCACTGTTTAGGACCTTGTGTACATATAAAGTGTAGCTTTGAGTTGGTTCAATTTAGGTCATGACTGGGGACCCAAAAAGATAATAAGATAATGAACATGGTTGGTCAAGTTTTAGGTCATAGTTCGGGAACCTGAAAAGATATAAAAGTGAAGGCATGATGATGGTCTAGTTTTAAGTAGTAGTCTAGGACCCTAAAAGATAGAAAAAAGTAGTTTATGACTGGTTCGATTTTAGGTCATAGTAGAGGACCCTAGTTTTCATAGTAAGATCTGTCCTTTAAAAAAGTGTGAGGTTTTTTTATTTTTTATTCAAGATTTAAAATTTCTAGATAGTTAGTGTTTTTAGTGATTTGTTCATTTTTTTCTTCTGATAATCTATGATTTTTTATGATTTATTAAGGTTCTAATAAGATTCCCTGAATTTTGTTGAAAATTTAGGGACCTATTTGCAATTTTTGAAGTTTTTTTACTTTAAAAGAGGGGAAACTGGAAGATGCTTGACAACCCTTCCCATTTCTTCTCCAGTCACGAAATTACAACGACAGTGACCATCTCGGAGGCGATTAGGGTGACGACATGAGAAGAGAGATAAAAGGCAATAGATTACTCTAATCTGCTAGCTCCAAACTAACTTATCACGATGTTCATCAATCCATCCCTGACTGCTTTGTATGGTCAATGTTGCAGTTGATGAAGAGCTTTAAATCATCCTCTATAGACATTTCAGTGTGGATTTCAACAACAACTATCTCTAGTGAGGTATACTTTGTGGATTTCAACAACATCTATCTCTACTAAGGTATATATTTTATTTTTGCAGTTTACTATGACCATTTTGGCCCTCGTTAGCAAACTATGATATCTGGTGTTCTAAAGCTCTTTACATTTTGGAGGTTGAAGATGACTTGGATGCACATTCTAATTTATTGTCCGACTGATTTTGTCATTTTGTCATATTCTCATATGTTTTTCATCTAATTGAGCTAGTTTTAGTTGTTATGCAAAGATTATGATGTTGTTGTCATTCTTGTGTAGATGGAAGCTCATGGTGTGAAAAAGATCTTTCTAACACCCAGTCCTACTGCCCAAGGATCTAATAGAGTTTCAGGAATGATGATTGGCCCCACAAAGTACCACTAGCCTTAATTGCGCTCCTTATACTCACTCACACGCAAGATAGGAAAAACTTCCTGACTGGTCACCCATCCTAGTAATACTCTAGGCTCAGCACGGTTAACCATATAGTACTTTAGTAATGGACCCCCTGAAAAGGAGGTGCGCCTAGTCTATATGGGTAATCTAATCATTCCTTTTAATCATTTTATTTGACTCCTCAAATCCTAGGATGTTACAATCTCCCCTACATGGACTCTTGTTGTCCTCTTCAAATCTCAACTATATGACCTTATAATATTTCCCCATTTCAGTGCAGACCCAAAATGGCCCATGGACACCCAACTCATTATCACGGAATACTAGTAAAAGAGTGGTTACATCACCATGGACAACCCATTCCAACATGTCTGGACCGCACGACTCAAGACTAGCATGCCACATGCCTATGTGGACCCCACCTACTAGAGGTGAATTGGCTCTGATACCATTTGTAAAACCTGGGCCCACTTCCGAAGGCTCTAATAGAGTTTTAGGAATAATGGTTGGCCCCACAGAACATCACTTGCCTTAACTGCATGCTTTGTCCTCACTAAAGCACAAGCTAGGAAAAACTTCCTGATTGATCACCCATCCTAGTACTACTCTGGGTTCCTGCTTAACCACATAGTTATATAGTGATGGCCTCCTTGAAAAGGAGGTGCACATTGGTGATATGGGTAGTCCAATCATTCCTTTTAAAATCATTTTGTATGAGACCTCAAATGCTGGGACGTTACAATCTTGTTGTGGATGAACATGACAAAAAAAATGATGTGGGACTATGACATACCCGTGGTATGTGTGATTACCTCATTGTTTGGATTCCTACTTGATTTACAAAATCTTCGATTGATGTTCTCCTTGAGCAGGATTCAAGATTGCATGAGCAAGATTGTGAGGGAACTTCTCTTAATTGAGATATTTGTCCAACATCCAGGCATGCTATGGATAAATCTTTATCATTAAGGTCATCAAGCAGAGATGAGGTATAACCCAGAAACTTTGATCCATGTTATTCCCTTTCTTCTTTGTTGAGCTTGAAATGGGATTTCTCTCCATGTATCAACAATTTTGACTTTGTCATCCACATTGTTCCTTTAGGGTCTTGGATAATAATTGTGTATTGGAGGAACCATTGGAATGAAGTGGGATATTTGTTTGATAGTTTAGTGGTTGAGGTGGTAAACCTATTGAAGAAGACTAATTTTAGTAGCATCTATCAGTGTGGGATCATACATAGAAACTATCTCCTTTCTCAGATTGAGCATTTTCCCCTATAGACTAGCACATTCAATTTTAAATTTGGTGAGCTAGACATCACCTTGAGTGAGTTTATCAGAATCACTAGGTTAGGGTTTAGTTTTGTCCCTATCAATTCTCTGTCTGACTGAAAGGATTGGGAACGTCAATGTTTGGTCGGGGTTCTAGGAGTCAACCTTGGGGATATTGATATGGCCTCCAAATATAAGGTCATGTTTACTTAGTCAAGGGCCACCTTCTTTCTTGAGGGTAAGCGGAGTGGTTCCAGTTATCCTTATTATGCAGCCTTAAGGGTCAGGGTGTTCTTGTTTGTCTTTATATGTAGTTTCTTATTTAGAAGCAACACATGGAATCAGAGGGACATTGTTTGGTTCTCCTTTGTTCCAGATTTAGATGTGGTTCCCTCCCTTTATTGGGGTGGTAATGTGTATGCCCATATGCTTAGACACTTGTAGAGGTTCCTTGTGGGTGACTCTAAGGGGAAATAGTTCAACTAAAAAGTTTCGTGGTGCCTTTGTAGGTTTGATTGTGGTAAAATTTTCACTTGATATTTATTCATTTAATTCTTCAATATATTTTTATAGGTTTTTCTGAAATCCTCTTTGTATCTATAAGCCTATGAGCACTTCTGGATTCATGGACCTCCTACTCTAAGTGGTCTAAAGGGCTATCTATATTCCTCCTTTCCTACTTGTCTCTATAGAGTCGACTATAGTAGTAGTGTAAGGTATGAGAAGTGGATGGGTAAAATTGAGACGATGATAGTTGTTGAGGTGTGTGTAGTACTTTAACATTGTATTATATTGTGCATATGTACTTTATCTAACTCAAATTCATGCATATTCCTAGTTCTAGTTCAAGATCTTCTCCAGGTTCTTTTGTGACAAGGCGGCTACATCTTGTGCAACTATTTCAAGGCGTTGTATGTGGATGCTTGCCATATGCAGATCGAGTCTCCCTATAGGAGTGTGACGTATATCAGAAAGTGTTATTCTTATTGGTTAGGTTGTGGTTGGCAGATCCCCTTTGACCCTTTACATGGGTTGGTCCCTCCCAGTCTTGGGATTTATCAGGTGGATCAGGATATGATGTATGGAGAGGTGACACATGAGTAGTACCTAGAGTAGTACTACATGCATGGTCAGTTGGTACTCTTTTCTAGAGGGTCATATGATCAACTTCATCATCCTCTGATGGTAAGTAACTGAGTCTGATGTTGTCTTTATCTGCTTGTATTAGCTTGACTTTCATTTTCTATAGGTGATTCACTATGATGATGAGGAGGAGCAAGTTGATTATGGGGTATGTGTTTCATCATCAACCTCCTCTTGAAGTGGTTTCCTATGATGTGATTATGCCTTCTATACCTTTTGATGCTCATGGCTTTGAGGACTTTCTTATAATGAAGCCTCATTGAGTTGTCAGTGTAGGAGGCTTGTGTAACTTCTTGGGTGACATTGGCTCAACCTCATCCTTCCAGGGAGTGGATGAGGATTCATATGCATTGGGTGGAGTCTTTGGCTTAAGCGTGCCACATGGATATGATCATAGTCAACACTGTGAGGGATCTTCATCTTCTGGTAGTGGTGATGGTACACCCACATCCCACAATTACCACTAACAATGAGATTAGGGCATAAGTTTAGGATTAAACATAATATGGAGAACACCCCTAACTTTTTTTCTTCCGATTTAAAACTTTTTGTTTAGTTAGATTAAATCACATAAACTAACTACACAAGGTAACTTAGAACTTGATTTCTCTAATCCAATTTCAGCACTAAAGTTATATATCTAAACATTCATTGTAATTATCACACTTCCATATACATACGACATTATAATCAAATACATTCTCTATTGTTAAGTAAACAAAGCTACACATTCTCATTTACAACAGTCACTTTAATACAAGAACCTAGAGTGATAAGGACCTACTGAACTTAACTAATCTGATACTTATCTTTCATGGAAGATCTACTTCGGCATTGAAATTGTTTAAATCCACATGATTTTCTCTAAAATTTTGTGAGTAGAGGGGTGAGCCTACTCGCTCAGTGAATGAGTACTTCAAAGAAACAGTTTAAGGAACTTTGATAGTCAAAGGTATATTATTGAGAAATTCAATTTAAAGTAGAACAGTAATGAGCTATACATAAACTAATCATTTGCAGACATATATACAACAAGATATCTAGGTATCTACAAAGAGGTCATAAAAAATTTGAACTTAATTGATAATCTCATAGGGAACTAGAAATTCAAAAACATATGAAGAATAAAGGTATAACTTCAAAGACACAATTAATCTCTCATTCATTTTATTATTCCCCGAACCCACATGAAGTGTACCATGACATGTGAAAGTATCACAACAATATATGATCTCATTGTACAACACTTAGAAGTATGTTCGAGTTCCTAAGCCTATCTTTTGAATAAATCCCCATCTAAAGTGGGCCTCGGTGAATATGTCTCTCGGTAGCTAATGGGAGCCACTGGAAATTTCGACTCCTCCTCTCAACCTAGGTACTCAGGTGGGGATTCAAATCCCTTAGGCTTGTTGTACACCAGTGAGCCTACTGAACACAGGTACCACTAACATTCCTGATTGGTGTTGGGTACCCCACAATCAAAAGTAGTCTTCCCTATCGGTCAAGTCCCCCACACCATATTGGTATAGTCTGTATTACCTTAATCTAGACTACCTATAGTCAGGTGGGCATTTCCTCCTCACAGTGCATTCCTTCCTATGAAAGATTCTACAGTGTTTAGGGCATGTAAATGTCTATTTCATTCTTTAAGTTCATGGTTCATTCATCACATCAGTGTTTGTTATTTTAGCCTTGTAAACAATTAATTTCATAGATCATTTATAATGTGTAGCAAAAATTGAACTATTGAGCAAGACCACATCTCACACTAAGAAACGGTGATATGAAGATACTTTATTCACTAAATGTCCTATCCTTAGGGTTTCATTTTCCTAATTCACATATCACATGAATAACATGAGGATTTAATGCATCATTAACTTTCACTAAATAAATACTACTTACAATAGTTTGCATATAACCAAAAATATACATGAAACTCTGGAATGAACTGAACTAGGGTTTTCATGCCATTTGAAATATCATCCATCAAGAATAACCATGAATAAATGAATTTATAACAATAAAAGAATCACATCAATTGAATTTCATAATGTATATTTGCAAACAACCAACTTTGCATTCATCTAGGAGTTTCACCCTCTTTATGAAGATTTCAATCAAAAATTGATAACATATAACAAAATACAAGACGGTATTTGACATATATGTACTAGGAATTCTGATAAAACAAAAATTCATAAATAAGGAAATTCAAATAGACAAATTCTTTATCCAATTATAAATCAAATCAATTTTGGTATATTCTTTTAATTTCTACAATAACTTAGGAATTATATTTCACATTATTTGTATCATTTTCTAATATTATCTTATCATCTGAAATTCATCACAATAGAAAACAATCAATTTCTATGTCATCTTTCATAAGCTTAAACTAAAAGGAAGATTTTGGGTTTGTAGATGCATACAATGGACTTGGGCATAGGATTCAACCATGCGTGAGTTTGGCGGCTTCCCAAAAGATGAGCAACATGTAAGGGTTGAAACATCCTGACATAGAAATGTAGATGTTGGGGTCAGGATCATTTTTGTTAGATCCGCAGTTCATAATCCATGTTTCTGTATCCTCTTCTGAATCTTGGGAAGATTCCTTTTGACTGTGTCATAGGACACCCCTTTAAATAGTCAATTGGAGTGGTAGGAATAATTATCCAAAAGGATTCTGATGCAAAAGCTAGAACTAGTGAGTCCAACCTCCATGGGGTATCATGGATCTTGGTGGTGAGGTTTGGAGGGAGAGGACAATCTAGGAACTATTACCCAATAATATCAATAATTGACACATACGTCTTCAATCTTGACCAAACAAAATCATGGATAAGACATCTTCTGCATAGTGTTGCCATGATGAAAAAAGGGTGATGTAGGAGGATGAGGGAGATGAAATCCTAGATCCATTACCAGTGAGATGCAGGAGAGGTATAGCTTGCTAGTAACCAGGCTCATCGCCCAAGCCCAATTAAGTGACCATTGGGAAACCCAAGTCAAGGATTCCCTATCACTCACACAACACGGAGCAACACTTCCCAGTAGGCTGCATTATATTTGGGAAGACCATTGCAACAGGATCGACGACATATTTTTGCTATATGATAGTGGAAGCAAAGTCCCTCACCGCATCAAGGAATTAGTTCCAAGCTCCATTACATCATTCAAAGGATTGTGCACCACAAATATTTGTTAGACCAAGAGTAGGAGTGCCACAAGACAATGAGGAGAAGATAAATGTAGAAATAATTAGGAGGATGTGCCTGATTGTAGAAGGAAAAGAATCATCTAGGCTTGAGACAGAGAAGGTGATGTGATTAGACATGATCAAATTGCTAATTGGGAGGACATTGTGCAAGAAGTACAAGACGTGAATGACACCATCATCTCAGAAACCGAGAAATTGTCTTCCACCAGATCTAGGTTTTCTTGCCAGACCTAGGTTCTGGACAACATTGATCTATGAAAAGCTTATGGGTCATTTATTGGATCAACGGGCTCTAGAGGGGGTGAATAGAGATAAAAACACTCACCCCAAATTCATTAGACCTTCAAGTTACTTCAAAAAACACTATTGCAAATTGGGAATTTGAATTGCAATATAAACATACATAGCAAGGATGAGAGAGATTGAGCAAGCATAAGAACAAGCTATGTAGAGTGGTTCCAATCTCCAAACTAGGAGATAGTCATTCCACTACTTAGAGAGATCAAGATCTTGGATATTACAACCATTTCATACTTATATTCTATTATAATACATACAATTAGACCTTCCTTTTCTGGGTCAAGAATACCCAGCCTTTCCTTTAAGGGCAAGGGAGCCAATAACATACAAAATGACTTACGTATTCTTATAGCAAGAGTCTTCCAGCTCTGCTAGGGCTTACCCATTTTTGCAAGGAGCTAGACACCTTCACCAAGGAGATCCCCTTCTTGAAACAAGTCTTCTATCTAGAAGGATTTACCCACTCTTCTCAAGGATCTTCAACCTTCACCTTCTTCTTCCACTTAGAGAAGCTTTGCACCTTCTCCTTCACCTTGGAGAAGCTTTCACCAACTTTTCACTTGAAGAAATGGCTTGGAAAAGGGATGCTTTGAGATCTTTACAAGACTACAATGCATTATCTCTCTCACAAATAGCCCATCTCACTCATATGGATGTTTGGACCTGTATATTTGAGAGAGAAAGGGGATCTAGTGGACTAAATGCACTAACTTATATCTAGGATCTTGAATAGCATGAAGAAGCAACCTTAGAATGAACTCCAAGAGGTCCTATCTATAGTTGGAGGCGTCCACTAGGAATCAAAAGCACTTAGGAACGATTTCTAGTCATTTGGGGTGTTGTAACATATCTATTTTTTATGTTTGCAGCACTTCAACGGCTAGAATCACTTTTTTTGCACATTACATACAGTGTAGTTGGTTGAGTTTCAATAAATATAACTTGATAGATTGCAGTATGAGACAAAGCAAATTTGAAGCATCGATCGAGTTTATCCTGGATGGAACTCGACCGATTGCTGAAATCTATTTTTCCTGTGTAGGCTATCGGTCGAGTTTATCCTTTGAGAAACTTGGAGGAACCTGGGCATTCTCAAAATCCATCAAGGGTGGAGGTCGAGTTTATCTTGGATGAAACTTGACCGAACATGCACTTTGTGATGAAATTTGGAAAATGTCATTTGAGTGATTAAATATTCGATGTAAGTGGTGCTGATTTTTTCTCATCTTAGTTACAAGTCATAACATCAATACAAATGGTTACAAAAATTGTCATAAGGGTTTTAGGGCTTTTTCCAAGAAATTACATTTGCATTGCTTTTGAATTAAACTTGATCAAGCAAGGGCTTGATTGATTTGATCCTTTTCATGTACCTAATACCTAAAATCAATTTCAAGTAGAGATTTTACATACATATGAATGGAACGATTAAGTCGTTATCAAAATAAGGACAATGATAACTCTTAGGTCAACATTCCCCCCATTTTGTCAATGATAAACCATTCCTCAACATTTTGAAAAGGATGTGAAAATTAAACCTTTACCTTGTAAATTGTAAGAGGATACATGAATGAACAATGTCAATTGTTGCCCCACAATTCATGCTTACCTTTTCTACCTTTTCTTGTATGGTCAGTCATTCCAAAAAATAACCATAGCACATATATATAGTATTATGATCCTCTTGCAAGTCACATGATAGTCACATAATTGACTATATTAAGGATCACAAAGCAATAATTCAATCTGGATGAGCTCACTTCTCCCCCTTTGTAATATCAAAAAGGTAGGGGGTAGAAGATCTATAACCATAGGTCTTATCCACAGGCACAAATTACACAAGAAACCATTAATCAAGCACCAAACAAAGACAAGATAGAGAAAACAAGCAATCTAGAGTCATAACAAAAAAATGGGAGAACATACTAGAAAATCATAAGACCTCACCAAACAAAGATTTAAGGTACATAGGATTTAGATTACAACACCGGATATGTCCTTTCAATATGAAAACTACAATCCAGTGAAAAACAATGAGATAAGAAAATAGTATGTCTCAGATATAGTGTCATAGTGTTCAATATGTAATAGTCTACAAAAAGATATAAATAAGAATGCTACAGACTAGAAGTAGACATCTAGGGCATCTATGTCAAAAATCTCATCATCATCATCCTCTGGATGATAGTCCTTGTCTCCATCTGAAGGCGCATCAGTGGCAGCAATTGTACCCTCAACATTATCACAATTAGAAGAACCATCATCACCATCATTATCTCCATCTTCATCAGTAACTTCATCATCAACATCAACCTCATCCGTCTCCACATCAGTAGGAGGTCCAAAGGAATGAGTACAACTCCACTTAGCATTTTTCTCTGGACAAGACATTCCAAAGGTAGCTAAAGTTGGGTGTAGAAGTCCCATCAAAGACACAAGCAAAGTGGTAGTAGGTCAAACTAGAAGATCCAAAAGAGGAGAGGAAGAAGGGGCAGGTCCATTATCAGAGGTAGGAGGTACAGTAGAAGCATGAAGTTGGTGGTCAGTGTAGAATTGACTATATGCATAAGAAGCATAGTCAACACTGAGACAGGGTTGCAAGGGAGGATAGGGATAGGAGAAGGATAATTTCATGTGTGACATGATCTAAACTAATTCCTGGTGGATGTGGTCCTGAACCTAGAGGTGGTACACCTGTTGGTGTATCATATATCCCATTAGGTCTTCATTTGACACTAAAAACGAGGTGTGGTCAGGTCTACATGGTGGTGGAGGGACCTAGGTGGAGGTGGAAGCACCAGGTGCGGTAGAGGAGGTAGGTGAAATTTTATCTTGATTGTGGTCTCATTGATATAAACACCTTTTCTACAAGCCTTGTAACCAAACTCGTGAAAAAGTGATTTCTTCGCATGGTGAGAAAACACACCACATATCAAGTTAGGATAAGACCAGTGGGTACCACTAGTGTTCTTACCCGAGTCAAAGCAGGTCATATGGTGAAGAATATAACAAGCTCACTTGAATGTGACATCATTTAAGAGACTTTACATGATATCATTAGTATTCCCTACAAGATCTGTGTGATTTTTCTTTGGATGGATATTGCAATTGACTACTAATGCAATCAAACATGTCTTGATATCAAGGGAAGAGGCGGGTAGGATGGATTTCTTCCTATATGTGACTTCAGGTTTCTTCAAAAACTTATGGATATCAGTAAGGGTAAGCGCATGGTCAAAGATTTTGTAGAAACTCTCGGGGTCAAGAGGGTCATGGTAGCTATGATAGGAAGACATCTATGTATTTGCAAAGTCAGTACCATTGAAATAGGTATTCCAAGAATCCTTAGAGATTGTGATTTTGGCACCGGCAATCATGGAAGTCAAGATGACTCTTGTATTAGGCGGTGGCATGATGGTAGTGTAGTTCCATGCCAGATTGGCATAAAATTCAAGGTCTGATTTTTTGTTCTAGACATGGAATTAATGAAGCACAAACACTTTACACACAAAGCACTAAGATGGTGTGCTTTGAAAACCTCAACACCCTCTTTTATCACCTCACTAGTTGTAAAATGTGGTTCATACAAGGCACAAAAAGAAAAAAGGGTTCTAAGAAGAAATTCCTTATACGTATTCTCAACATGGGAGGAGATGAAAAAGGTGTCATTGAAAGAGAAGTGCCTAGGAGCAGTGGAGGAGGATGGAATTCTAGCTGGTTTGATGTGTTTCCTATGGTTGGAATCCATGGATGTCAGATTGAGAGAAGAAGACCACCAACAAAGAGAAAAACACAAGTTGCAAGCTACCTAACCTCCTAGGTCAAGGTTGGTAGAGGCAAAGAAGGCTGATCATGGGCTAAGGAGGATAGAAGAGAAGTTGGTTTAGCCCTAGGGTTGGAAGAAAAATAGGAAATGATGGCTATCAGACGACTTTCTCTAGTTGAGATGGAGAAAATTCGGTCGACAGACATGTATATTTTCCACCCAATAGTGTTGTCAGCTGAGTTTAGGTTTTGTTAAACTCAGCCAATACTACAGTGTAGTTAATTCATCCAGGGATCGGTCGAGTTTCTCCCAGGTCAAACTCGATCAATCTATAGATCTGTCCAAAAGATAGGAAAACATAATTCTAAGACACTAGAGTGCTATATAATCTTATTTTTCTAGACTATCATGTATTTTGAACATATTGAGGCAGATTGTAGTCATCATTGGCTACTATTTTGTGGTAAAACATGAGTTTATGAAAATAGTTGGAAACAAGCCAACAAGGCATAAAAAAAGGTAACATAGCACTTTCAGGGAAGACATGACGAAACCTCAAGCAAGAACAAATAGGTATGAGAACAACTAGCTAGAAGGCATATCAATATCATTAAGAGTAGTAATAACATGTTTTGATCTAGTAAAGGTAAATTTCTCTCTAGCTAAAGGTTTTGTAAAAATGACTGCAAGTTAAATTTTTCATCTCCACATGCGTGCTATAAGTATCCTTCTTGGCAATGTGGTCATAGAGAAAGTGATGCCAGACTTCTATATGTTCAGCTCAACTATGAAATATAGGATTATAAGAAATATTAATTGCACTAGTATTATAACAATATATAGGAGAAGCATCATAATAAACATTAATGTCTTGGAGCATTTGCTTCATCCATAGGACTTGGGCACAACAACTCCCAGCTACAACGTATGCATCCTTGGTAGTTGAAGAGCCACAATAGCTTATTTCTTAGAGAACCAAGAAACTAAGCATGGTCCTAGGAGGAAACAAGTGCCACTTTTGCACTTTCTATCAATTAAGCACCAGACATAATCCACATCACTATAAGCATTAAGATTTAGAGTCCCTCGACTTGGAATACCATAGTCCAAAATTTGGGGTTTTGGCTAGATATCTCAAAATCCTTTTAAACGCTATAAGATTGGATTTTCTAGGACTTGATAGAAATCCAGCATACAAGCTAATACTAAACATTATACAAGGTCTAGAGGCAGTTAAATATAACAAGCTACAATCCTACCTCTATAGAGCTTCTCATCTACCCTTTCACCTTCATCATCTCTATCAAGTTTGGTGGTGTTTGACATGGCAGTGTCCATCAACTTGGTGTTCATCATCCCAAATCACTTAAGAAGTTCACTTGTGTACTTACATTGGTTGATGAAGTTTTCTTCATTTGTTTTCTTGATTTTAAATACAAGGAAGAAAGTAATCTCCCCCATCATACTCATCTCAAACTCAATCTGTATAAGAGAACTAAACTCCTTGCAAAGATCAAGATCCATTCTGTAAAAGATGATATCATCAACATAAATTTGAATGATCAAAAGGTTACTAGAATTGTGTTTAAGTGATAGAGTAGAATCTACTTTTCCAATGACATAGCCATTGTCTAGAAAAAAGTTCTTTGATTTTTCGTACTAAGCTTTAGGGGCTTGTTTGTGTCCATAGAGAGCTTTTTGCAACAAATAGACATGGTTAGGAAGCTTGTCATGTTCAAAGCAGGGAGTTTGAGCAATAAAAACTTCCACCTCTATTGTACCATTCAAAACACACTTTTAACATCCATTTGATAAAGCAAAAAATTCTTATATCTAGCAAAGGCAAGTAACATTCTAATAGATATAAGTCTAGAAACAAGAGCATAAGTTTCATCAAATTCAATACCTTCCTATTGATTGTAGCCTTAAGAAACTAACCTTTTTTTGTTCCTAACCACTTTGTCATTTTCATCTAGGTTGTTTCAGTATACCCATTTGGTACCAATGATCTTCCTATCATTTGGTCTTGTCACTAAGGTCCACACTTTGTTCTTTTTGAACTGCTCTAACTATTCCTGCATAGATAGGACCCACTCATCATCCTTGAGAGATTGTTTGACATTCTTTGGATCCAGTTGTGATATGAAGGTGTTTCTGGCTTGTTCTTTGTTGAATGCATCCCATATTTTCACCCTTTCAAAAGGATTACCTATAATGAACTCTTTTGCATGATTCTTGGCAAATCGGGTAGTTGGATCCTTCTTTTCTTCTTTTTTATCTTCTTCTTCTACTACCACCTCTTTTCCCTTTTTGGTGATGTTGATCTCTTTTAATATAGGAATCACCTCATCTACAACATCATCATATACAATATTCTTGGAAATAGAGGGGTTAGTTTCAACAAATTTAACATTGATATAATATTCCACTTTAGGCAATTCAATGTTAAATACTCTAAAAAGCTTTGCTCGTAATTCTATAGCCAAGAACGAAAGCCTTGTAATATTTGTCATAAAACTTATCAAGAGAATCCTTGGTGTTAAAAACAAAACAAGGACAGTTGAACACATGAAAGAAATCAATATACAACTTTCTACCACATCGTAACTCATAGGGGGTTTTCTTTAAAGATCGATGAGTGAAAACCCAATTTTGCACAAAACATGAGGTCCTAACGACTTCGGCCCAAAAGTTATTTGGAGTGTCATACTCTACAAGCATAGTCCTAGACATTTCCTATAGTGACATATTCTTTCTTTCTATAATCTCATTTTGTTGAGGTGTACAAGGGGAAGAAAAGTTCTGCAAATACTAGATTACTCACAAAACCTCTCAAACATGTTATTTTCAAATTCTCCCCATCCTCACTATGGATAAAGATGATCCAGCAAGAAGCTTTGTCTTCAACTTATTTGCAAAAAGTATATAAAACATCAAGAGTATCATTTTTTAAAACTAATAAGAAGGTCCAATTAAAGCAAGCGAAATCATTGACAATTATAAGGCAATACTTGCTACCATGAAGTGATTGAGTTCTATAGGTCCAAACAGATCAATTGAAAAATTTCACGAGCTTTCTTGGTACTAAGGACTACTTTGGATTTTAAGGAAGACTTAGTTTGCTTTCCTTGTGTGCAAGGTTGGCATCCTCATTCATAACACCCATTTTATGGATGTTAGAACATATTTTTTATGTCAAAAACTATCTCAAACCTTCCCTTCCTTCTCATTTTTTTTTAAAATATTAGACAAAATATGCTTTTTTTACCTTTTGATCACTTTTTTTATCTTTTGAAGGACTTTCCGACACTTTATGACAAAAAGGATGCCCATCTAACTAATGATTTTATATACAGACAAATATATCAGGTTCATTACTAGCAATACGATACACCCTCCTAAGCAAGACTGGTGGAAAGAAGTTTGGCACCAGGATGAGCACCCTGATAACAAAGAATGACTGCATCGAATGTTGATCGTAGCTTGGGATGACCCGAACCCAGGACGAATGGAACCCGACACACAACAACTTGTGAAGAACCAGGACAAGCTACAAACTGACATGGTCATAGTCCGATACAGCCAAAGGCTGTGACAATTATTAAAATCTAAAAACTAATACCACCTCCCTTCACGGGAACCAGAACGGAGTCACGGGACACATGGACCAATCAGATGGGGCCTCTAAAAGTTCGTGCAGCCTATAAATAGCTCACATAGTGCATGGAGAATGAGTTAGGATTACGGAGGACCTTGGGCTAAGAGAGAAAACGTTGTCAAGTAAGGTTCCCAGGGTCCACCTAGTGATCATTTAGCTGAGCATGTTCTTATTCTAAGAAGGATGGAGGGCTCATTTAGGGATCACTCCCATAGTAGCATGAAAAAATAGAATTGTCCTTGAGAGAGATGTCAGTTCTTGGCCTCGAAGCTTCCTCGAGTGTGTCAGGTTTCCTTTTGACCTCTAAACCTGAGAGGGTGGTCCAGATAGAACATCTCGACACGGGGATGACAAGAATCGGGACAGTCTTAGTATGACACGGTAGCAACCCGACATGGCAATTTCTGGACACGGTCGTAACCCGACATTGTCACGACCCGACATAGTCATTACTCTACACGATTATTGCGCAACATAAGTCGTGACCCAACACGATTTGGCATTTTACCACTCCCCATTACTAGTCTAACTCAAATCTGGGTGTCAGCTACTAAGCATATTGGTTTCCTCAATTAGGGAAACTGATAA
The DNA here is from genome assembly GCA_963693085.1 of Alisma plantago-aquatica. Taxonomy (NCBI): domain Eukaryota; kingdom Viridiplantae; phylum Streptophyta; class Magnoliopsida; order Alismatales; family Alismataceae; genus Alisma; species Alisma plantago-aquatica. The sequence goes on along the minus strand of OY856415.1, from coordinate 379,446,793 downwards.
CTATCTTCCCTTTTTCATCTATTATCTTTATTCAGCAATGCATTGTAATTAAACCGTTACATTTTTTATAAGTGCAATTTAGTGATTATTTCTTACTATGTTCTATAGTATGAATTTATTCAGTTGATTGGTTTCTCTTACATCCAAATTATGTATTCTCTTTTACTTCACGTATTTGAATAGCTACTAAAAATTTGATTCCTGACCTGACCACCTTTGAGAGAAGAAGGTCATGTACAAATAGAATTTTGTATAACCCTGGTGTGTGAGAATACCCAGAGTTAGATCTTTCTTCCATTTTTCTCTCATCTAAAATTTTTGTTCAAGTTTCCTTTAGAGAGGATTCTATGATTTGGATTTTCCTTAAACACCATTTTTGAGAGAGAAAGGTGTGAGAAATGAATCATCAAAAGGTTGTAAGGACATTATCTTTCTTCGTGTTATATTGAAAACCCAAGAATTAATCCTTTAGTTGTGTTTGCTAAAAATCTAAAACTCTCCTAAAATTGTTAAAATCCCAAAAGCATCCTAAACTTTATTTTTATTAATAAACTCCTTTTTGGAGATAGCTTTTGTTTCATTCTTTATTCTTTTAGTGACTTGTGTATGATTCGTTGCGTACCTTTACCCCCTATCAAGTTTCCGATGACTTTGACAAATGAAACTTGGTTTCCAAAACATTTTCTCTGTTCGTCCTTGTATTCGGCCCCGAACTGCTACTCCAACCTCGTACTAGTTGCAGGCATCATTGAACATTTGGGGAACTGTTTCCTTTTCTAGACTTGCATTCGAGGACGATCAATCTTTTGGCTATGTTTTTGGGGATGAGGCAACGAAGTTCCACTTCACAAACCCAAGTTTGCTTGCACTTAGTCACATAAACAAAGATACATGAATACAAATTTTCACACCTAAAAGATTGCCTAACTACAAAACTTACCTTTTGTATTATTGCATTTCATGCAAATAAGTACTCATGGCCAACCATGATCCCGAAGCTAGGTCTCTCCATTCATTCATTGAATTCAGGGTAAATGAAGAGGGAAATCATATTGTGGAGTAGCCACTCAACATGGCTAACTTTGAGTTGAAGCCTGATTTTATCCAACTATTGCAACACAATAGATTTGGGGGAAATAATGCTGAAGAAAATCCCTACAACCACCTTGTGACTTTCCAAAGAACATGCAAAACTTTCAAAATCAACTAAGTGCCAATAACGTAAATCTACAATCAGGGCTTTCCCTTCTCTCGGAAGGATTAGGCGCTAAAATGGTACTCCTACCTTCAAGATGGAAGTATTCCAAACTGGAAGTATCTGGCCAATGCTTTCATCACAAAGTTCTTCCCTATTGAAAGAACTATTAAGTGCCAGAACAAGATTAGTCAGTTCTCTCAAAAGTTTCCAATATTTTGCATTAAGCTTGCGAACGTTTCTAGGGATACCAATGTGAATGCCCACTCCATGGATTTTCTGAACCATGTTTGATCACCACCTTCTATAATGGTCTATCAGCCGGAGAGATAAAATCTTTGAACGCCACAACAGGCAGTGATTTTCTGGGAGTCAGTGCTCAATGCGTCAGACAGATAATTGATAATATGGCAACCAACCAGCAAGATGGCAAGTATGATAGAGGTCTGGTATATTACGCATCATCAACAACACCTCTGGAAGAGTCAAAAATCATGGAGGCCCTTTCATCCAAACTAGAAAAGATAGTGACTGACATTCAAAAATTGAAGGAGCAAAGTTACAAGAACAAAATGTGACAAGAAGTAGTCAGGAGATGTGTCATATGTGGTGAAACAAGCCACCCTATAGAATATTTCCCATACACTTCTGAGAAAGGTGGACCTGAGTGTGAAGGTATAGAGAATGTGATGTATGTCCAATGCAAATGTCCCGACCACCCTAGATTCTCTTATGGGAATACTAGTGCTGCTGAAAATGCCCATCATCTAGTTAGTGGGAACTCACCTGGAATCCCACAAATTCAACATCGCTCAACAAGTTTCCAACTAGGAAGAAACTTCTAGAACACTCAGTTGAGTCAACAATGGCATTCTATGATGTCTAAGCTTATGTCATTTACAAAGAAACAAAATGAGATGAATGAATGACTACACAAGAGATCGGTAGACAGCACAAATCTTCTCAGTTTAATGCAACAACAGATGGGGAATTTCTCAAACTAGATTGGAGAAATTCAGCAACACAATGAATTGATTGACCGGTAGTTGGCAAGTTTAGCCCAAAGTATAAGAAACCCAATGGGGCAACTTCTGTCTAACATGAAGGAAAATTAGTGAGGAAATGAAACCATAATGATGGCCACTCTGAGGTCAAAAATAGTGTTGCACCCTACTGTTGACCATAGGACCATGATTGAAAAAGAAGTTGATGAAGAAAGAAACACGATGACAAAATAATCTACTGAGGCTATTGTCAAGCAAAAGAGAATTGTGGAGAAAAAGAGCAACGAAACAATTACATAAATGAATCTTGACAAGTATGTGCCGTGAATACCCTTTCCTCACAAACTGGTAAAAGCCCAGCTAAAGAAGAGGTACAAGTTCTTAGAAGCCTTGAAGAAGCTCCATCTAGACATCCCTTTTCTTGATGTGATAGAAGAAAATCCCACCTATGGAAAATTCTTTAAAGAGTTTATTTTGAAAAAGAAGAGAGAAGAAGACATTGAAATTGTGATGTTAGCCTAGATGTCTAGTTCTTTTGTGAAGGAAATCATGCCTGCAAAGAAAGACAACTCTGGTGCCTTCATGATTCCTTTTCAAGTCGCTGATGATGTGATTAGAAGAGGATTAGTAGATCTAGGAGCAACCATTAGTATTATACCACTCTCTCTTGCTAAACAATTGGGTCTTACTGACATCATAAACACCAATATGGGGATCCAGCTAGCCGCCTGCAGTCCAAGCCAGAAGGCTTTAGAGTAGTAATTTAACATGCTACATATTATTGCTTCTAATTTTCCATACCTAAAAATGATTTCCATTGAAAGAACAACATATTCATATTTTTTTGAACAAAAGGTGAGATAATCACTGTTTAGTTACCTCTTTTCTTCATAGATGCGCGTCTCAAATTGCTACATTAATTTTCTTATACAAAAAAGGCAAAGTTATAGTTCTTGTGGTTTAACTTTTCATTCTCAAGAGAGTAAATCAAAATATTCACAACTTTTAAGTGCAGAGAGACAAAGTGAAGGCTATACTATGGATTTCAAATAAATGTACAATTCTAACATTGTTTTAGGAGCAGATTGGATAAGCATTTCTTTTAACTACTATCCAATGTTTTTGTATCGAGTTTAAAACATGTAGAAGAAAAAAATTTGTAGGAATACTTCCCTCACTGATTCTATAGGGACCACCCCCCAAACTTACCCCAAACTCTATCTTAGAGTGGTTTGGAGATATGAGAAAAGGTTCATTATAGATCACTGAGGGTTGTTTGTCTTTGCTCCATTAAAAGAGAGTAGCTCCATGACACATTTTCCATGCAGGTTGTGATAATTGGTGTCATGGCAGTATTCGAGGTGCTTGTTCAAATCAGTGATGGAGTATATCTAGTACAGAACAAAGAGGCTACAGTCATTGGATAGAGGAACTTGTTGCAGAATGAGGTGATAGATATGACGATCATGCCAAGCTGCTGTGGGGTCTACAGTATATGGGTTCGCAATATCAACCACTTCAATATTGAACTTCCATGCTAGCCTTTCAAGAGGTGTCTTCGGTTCTGGGTCGAAGGTTAGATCTTGTGTTTGGTGAGAATCAAAATAGTTGTAGAAAATGCAACAACAAATGCTAGTGGTAAGGACAAGAAGTGTCTAGTGGTTGTCAAGTAGCATAGGTAGAAAAATATAGGGAGGTAGACATTCATATAGTTGTTGTTGAAATAGGCTGCATGCTCCAGATTTATCATCAGGGCAGACATCGTTGAAGAGCATCGGATGTGCAAACTAGGATAATCCAATCTTTGACTGTAATATAGTAATGTAAGCTGTTGTGACTGTCATGGTGAGGCATCCATTAGTCTTTACCGTGTCTCTGAGATCGTCAATAGGAACTACTACATGATCCTTATCATAGATTACATCCTTAGTGTTGGAATTAACAAGATGTATCATAATATGGTTGACCTGCTCTTGAGATAATGTATTGCAAGAAGCATGGCAAAAGTTTTGGATAGCGGTTTCAGAGACACAAGAAGTTGGTTGTATGTTGGGAATTACTGTGGAAGGGGTTTGTGGCCTTCTGATCGAGAGGATTATGCATGTCCCTTAGTTGCTTTCCTGGTCTATTTTGGTGTGGTGGGGAAGGGTTGTTATTATCTAACTCCAAAAGGTTATCTGGGAGTTCTGGATCACAGAAGAAACATTCGTCCTTTATCAACATCATTGCATATAGTCCCCTGAGCCTAGAAAAAATTTGTGTCTAAGAGTTGCATCACATATCTTGAGTTGTTGAGGAGCTCGATGGTACATAGGATGATAACAACATTGTTGCCGCTACCCGGGTCTTGCTGGATAGGAAAGTTATGTATCGAGAAGAAGTTCCAACAACTGCTATGTTGTTGGATGCTTCTTTTGATGACTCGTGGAGTTTGAGTGGTAGCAGTCACAGAGAACTATATCCTAGGTGGAGGAAATGATGATCTTGATGGGGAATTTCATCTCTGCATCAGTTATACAAGCAGATGTGATGAGAGAGCAGATCTGATATACAAAGGAAACATTGGAGCCTATGCTTATGTGGGACCAATACTAGCCTGGGATTGTGATTTTTGATATATCCTCCACAGGAGTCAAGGGTATCATAATGTTTGTAGGTTACCTCCCTAAGATACTCGAATTCGATGCCAAAGGAGTTCCCCATAGGAGGGAGGAGAGCCAGTGAGCGGCCGTGGTTGGTCGTCCTACTTCGTTCTTGTGTTATAGGAGTATGGCTTGCTGACCCTCTCCTTTGGGGGGGACTCCACAATAATAGTTGGCTTATTGGCAGCTTCCTCTTGAGGTAGAGGTACGTTATCAGTCATGGCGCCCACTTATGTATTTATACATGAGGAGGAGGATGTAGCAGGTTGAAACTCTATTACGTTGGCATCTGTCTTGATAGCTGCTGGAGGATTGGAGGGATAGATGTTTGTTCATCGACATCAAGCATTTGGTTTAGTAGTTGGGTGAAACTCACATCACTTTTTTGGGGAGTTTCTCTGTGCACTATGGGTTGATCCACTTATATGACTTTCCTAACTTGTGCAACCTCTATGTCGGGGATCTCCTCAGTGCTGGGTAGAGGTATCTTGCAGCATTGTACAACAACAGGTATCACTTGCCTTTAAGCAATAGTTTTCTTAGCAGCAGGAGGTGGTAGATTGGTGCTTTGAGTTGTCAAAGACTGCAGTTTGGCGATTGTGAAAACCAATTTGCCTTCATCGTAGGAGGCACACGCTGGCAGGGGAAGGAGTATATATGTTTTAGTGAATCTATAGAACAATTATTGCTTGTTCTTCTTTAGGATGTCGACCCTTGTCAGGAAGTTGATGTCAATCCTTTCTTCTCCTTGGGTATGTGAAAGATTTCATGGTTCTATTGGGTACCCAAGGCCTACGGTGATTAAGTTGACAATTCTCCCATGCATCACTCTTTGGCAGTCTCCCTGATCGGATGTAGTATATTTATTAGGGAGTGTCCTAGGTTGATTGTCTTCCTGGTCATGATGATCCACATGACTTGTATCTCTTCAGTATAGATGTTATCACTTTTGTACTTGGTGAAAAGGAAACTGGCGACTATCTTGTGGATTATTCTCCAGAAGTAGGAGTGTACAACTGTGACTTTAAACCATCGTTTGAAAGTGAGCTTTCCTATGAGGGTCTTCCATAGTTGGAATTGGTCAAAATCTTCTTGTTCGCCCATGCTAACCCATTCATCAAGTGCCTTCTGATCTTCTTCGTTGTCACTGAAGACCTGATTGATCAACTTTTCAGAGATCACAAAATCTGAGTTGTAGAGGTGGGTTATTAGTCTATCTTCGTCGGCAAACATGTTGCATTCCTCGGGGTGTTAGGCACTTTGTTCAGTGAGGAATGAACTCCTTTGTCAATTCCATGTAGGAGTGTGAGAAAGAGAAGCAAATTTTGTAGAGCTTTGAGGCTATGAGCACATCCTTTAGTCTTTCGTGGATGCCGATATGAAGGAAGGATGCTCGTGAGATAAATTTGTTGAGCGAAATAGATTCCTTGACACTTCTACGTATCTCTGTTGGTTCTCATTGTCCCTTGCCCTGAAACGGCCCAGGGAGTGGGATAGGATTTCAGGGTCCGCATCTGAAACTTGAGTAGCTGGTGTTTCACTCTCATGGCGGGTCCTCTTGGTTGACGTGGAAGTCTCAACTGTGGATGGGTGTTGTCTCCTTTGCCCTGTAGCAGGCCTCTAGACTGGTTCCTCCGCCCCTTTAGTAGGGCTTCCTTGTCCTTGGCCACCCCATCCCATCAGGATTACTACTTGTTTGGTGCGTGCCAACTATGAAAAACAAAGTTGTATCTTGTGATTAGCTTGCTGGTAAAGATGAAAATAATAAATATATATATACATATAATAATAATAATAATAATAATAATAATAATAATAATAATAATAATAATATTTTTTTAAAAAAATATCGATTGTGAAAAGTTGATAAGGGACCCAATGTGTAATAAACCGATATAGAGCTTGTCCGAAACAGGTACGTTAAAGCTGAAACCAACACTTGCATATGGATAGCCCAATATGATGATCAAACTGATATGTTATATCACAAGGCGGCATAGTGCTACCCAGCAGGGGTACAGCCCGACACGGGTAGGTGGTATATGAATGTTGTATCGGTTTCGTACTTTTTAGGAATAAGGTGAATAAGGTCAGCACGCCTTCAAAATCCCAATAGAGCTAGTAAACTGATACAGATTAATCGGCTGATACGAGAGCTTAAACTTAGCATGGCTGTGAGAGAATTCATAGCCCGATACAAGTTCAGGCTCAAAGTATTTATAGCTCATCTTGCTAAAGTCATTTGAACAGTCGTCTAGGGTATGTGTCACGGATGCACAAAAATCGCCTTCCCTAAGATGCTAAACACAGTCAAATCCTGTCGTTTCAATTGTCATGACGGAAGGGGTGCAGTCGCAAATCCCAAGTTTGTCTATGAAGAGCGGATCTAATTGTATTAGTTTCTATAATTGATTTCTTCTGTGTAATACTAATTGATAGGGCCTCATTGATAAGTGCTACAAGATCTCGTGCATTGGAACCCACGGTTATGGCATTACTATGGAACATTTTCTTTTCCAAGTGAAACCCCCTAGTATATGAAAGAATGAAAAAGTGCTTTCGTTGTTGTGGAATAAGAAGCCCTCGTATCCATGTTGGGCTGGGATGCTAAAATGGATAGGGGAGTTTGCCCGATACGAGATAGATTCTACTTTGATCGGGAAGCTGAAATGACCGGATTAGCCGATACAAACATCAAAGCTGATACGCGCCAGGTTGATCAAAGCGGACCCATACGAGTTACATTCTGCATTGATCGGCAAGCCCATACGACCGCATAAGACGATACAAGCATCGTAGCCAATATGTGCTAGGCTGGTCGAAGCGGACCTATAAGTCACTGCCCATCACCGATACCGATATGGTGCTCTTGATAAATCATTCGAATTTTCCAAAAAAAAAAAACCTTGTGCGGCTTAAAACAAAGTAATAGTTGCTTGTTTGTGAAACATCATTGACGTAAGATTTGAATCTTGGCCTCGGTTAGTATCACAAAACAAAGCAACGATGGAAAAGCAAAAACCCAAAAAATGTGAGAGTCAATTTACATGGAGCCCATATTGACTCCGGCCTCATTATAAAAATTGAGTCCAAAATGTCTTTTTTTGAAAGAAAGAAGTTATCCTATGCTAGTGAAAAATAAACTTGGGCTACCTCCCAAGCAACACTATGTTTCTTGTCGCTAGATCGACATGCTTGGATGAGCTCAGGAGTCAGCTTTTGGTTCAATTTCTGGTTCATCAAGGGTGAGCTCGGCTCATCTGGTAATGACTTCATCTTCAAAGAATCTTTTTACGCGATGCCCATCACCGGGAAGACTTTCATAGAATCGTCTTTATTTCCATCATCCCAGATGGGTAAATTCTTTCCACCACGAACGATCCTAACCAACATGTCTGCAATTTTAATAAGAAAGCAACGAATAGATAATTAAAAAAGCAAAAATTTGTCACATTCCTTGACGTATTTCTTATTTAGGTGGGAATCATGCCAAACATTGGTTCTTTACTTATATATTCTTGCATTTTCATAGGCATGGAGCCTAAGTTCTTCAAGCTCCTCTATCTAAAGAAATCTTTTCTTTCCTACTAAGGAAGGGTCCATGTTGAGGCATTTGATGCCCAGAAAGCTTTGTGTTTCAGCTCGACAGGAAGATGACACACTTTCCCATAGATCAATCAATAAGGTGGGGTGCCTATAGGTGTTTTGTAGGCTGTCTTGTAGGCCCACAGAGCATCGTCTAACTTGGTGGACCAATCTTTCTGAGATTTTCCAATGGTCTTCTCAAGAATTTTCTTAATCCGCCTTTTGGAAACTTTGGCTTGGCCAGAGGTTTTGGGGTGATAAGGTGTAGCAACCTTATGCCTTACCCCATATTTCTTTACTAGCAACTCAAATGTTTTTCATCAAAATGCGATCTTCCATCGTTGATCACTATTGTAGGGACTCCATACCTTGGAAAGATAATTTTTGTGAAGAGATTTATCACTAACTTAGCATCACAGGTGGTTGTGGCTACAGCCTCGACCCATTTTGATACATATTCGACTCCCACTAGAATATACTAAAAGCCATAAGCAGACGGGAATGGACCCATATAGTCAATACCCCATACATTGAAAATTTCCACCTCTATCCAATCAGACATCGACATTTCATTTCTTTTCAAAATATTTCCAATGTGTTGGCACTCACTGCATGCTCTAACAAAGGCATTGACATCCTTAAATAAATAAGGCCAATAGAAACTTGATTAGAGAACTTTAGCTATAGTTCTTTCTACTCCAAGATGCCCTCCATAAGGGGAGGAGTGACATTCATACAAGATTTTTGGGGCTTCATCTTCAGGGATACATCTTCTATAATGATTATCAACACAACGTTTGAATAGTAAGGGGTCATCCTAATAGTAAGTCTTTAAGTCTGAGAAGAATTTCTTCTTCTGATTGTAAGTGATCTTCGACGGAAGTTGTTTGCTGGCGAGAAAGTTACTCTACATACCACGATCCATCTGATTCAATAGTCTATGCAGAATAGATGACTCCATTAGCATAACTTTCATTTATGGGTAAAGGGCAATCTTCCTCCACCATGATTCTTGATAAATGATCTGCAACCACATTCTCTGTGCCTTTTTTTCAACAATTTTGTAGTTAAATTCTTGTAATAGCAATGCCCAGTGCAGTAACCTAGGCTTGGTGTCCTTTTTCTACATTATATATTTGATTGCTCTGTGGTCTGTATATACTATCACCTTGGAACCAAATAAATAAGAGTGGAACTTCTCGAAGGCATATATAATGGCTAGCATCTCTTTCTCTGTAGTGGTGTAATTTATTTGAGCCTCATCTAACATTTACTGGCATAATAAATCACATGATGTTGTTTGTCTTTCTTTTGTCCCAATACTACTCGTATTGTGAAATCACTGGTGTCGCACATCAACTCAAAAGGAAGGCTCCAATCAGGTGACTGGATGATGGGGGCCGAAATTAAGGCTTCCTTCAAAGTTGAAATGTGTCATATCATTCCTTAGAGAAATTGAATTTGACGTCCTTCATCAGAAGATTTGACAGTGGCTTTGATATTTTGGAAAAATCTTTGATAAACCTCCTGTAATATCATGCATGCCCTAGGAAACTTCGAACTCCTGTCACTCATATAGGCAGCGGAGCTTGGGGATTGCTTTGATTTTTTATTTATCGACCTCAATGCCTTTATCTAATACCTTGTGCCTGAGCACAATGCCTTCTTGAACCATGAAATGGCATTTTCCCAATTTAAAACTAGACTTTTCTCTTTGCATATTTTCATAACCAGAGTAGATTTTTCAGACAATCATCAAAGTAGCTACCATAAAAGCTGAAATCGTCCATAAAAACTTCCATATTGTCTTCATAGAAGTCTGTAAAAATGGAGTTCATACACCTTTAAATAGTTGCATGCACATTACATAGTCTGAAGGGCATTCTTCTGAAAGTAAAAGTTTCGTAGATACAAGTGAAAGTTGTCTTCTCCTGGTCATCTGGGTGGATGGGGATTTGGTAGAATCCTGAATACCCATCTAGACAGTAAAAGTACGAGTGGTGGGCTAGACGTTCAAGCATCTAATCAATGAACGGGAGTGGAAAATGGTCTTTGCAGGTGGCATTGTTTAACTTTATGTAGTCGATGCACATGTGTCGCCCTGTTACTGTTGTTGTTGTGACCTCGTTCCCATTCTCTCCTCTAACAATAGTCATGTATCCTTTCTTTGGGACCACATGTATAGGACTGAACCATGTGCTATCACTAATGTAATAGATGATCCCAACATTGTGGATTTTTATGATTTATTTACTGACCACTTCCCGCAACTTCTCATTGAGTTTTCATTGTGGTTGTGCCTAAGGCTTAGTGTTCTCCTCAAGATGTATTCTGTGCATATAGACAGAAGGGCTCACTTCTTTCAGATCCTTAATAGAATAGCCTAAGGCTTTGTGTTGTAGTTTTAATTCATCAATAAACTTCTCCTTTTGGACTTTTGTTAGCTTGGAGTTTATAATAATAGGGTTCATCTTCTCAGCATCTAGAAACTCAAATTCCAATCCTCCTGGAAGAACTTTTAGGGGGTGGCCTTGTTGTAGGTTCTTTAGTGTGGTCTTGCATGAGCGAGGCATATTTCACCACCTCAAATGGTCCATCTGATCCTGTAGATTGTTCTTGGTTGAGAAATTTTAGGAGACCTTCCACTTCAGGATCTTCTATTATGTTTGTGTTGCTAGTCAAAGCATGCATTAAAGGATCAAAAATGGTTATATCTTCTTTCACCTTCTGATAGAATGTTGATAGCTTTCGACAAAGTAAGATGATTAAAAAAAAGAAGTAACCTTCACACTATTGTAGATGTTAAAATCAATATGGTCTTCTCCGACCCTGATAGTTATCATAACTACTACTATGACGATGAGAGCCCTTCTTGTTGCAAGAAAAGGCCGCCCAAAGATCATTGGCAATTAGCATCCTCTAGTGTATCGATATGAACAATGTCACAAGGGATGAAAAAGCACCCTACTCTTATTGGCATGTCCTCCACTACAACCACATGTATTGTGCTATCAATGGAACCATACTTGAATGACCCAATGAAAAATAAGAAAAACCTAGAAAAGACTTCACATACTTGTTCTCTCAACAAAAATCATTTTCAGTATAAAAAATCTGAGGCAATGGTACGTAGGATGTTAAATTACTACTCTAAAGCCTTTTGGCTTGGACTTTCGGGACAATTTTTTTATTAAAGGACCCATACTTAAATGAACCAATGACAAAGAAGAAAAAACCAGAAAGTCTTAAACCTTTTCAAAATTCAAACCTTTTTTTTTCTAACCCATATTATAAGGTTTGGTGTGAAATCTAGCTTCATCTGACATGCACAAAAAGTTTCACTAAAAGATTAATTTTTCTCTTTCAAAACCAAAAGAAAAGCCAATACACTTGTGGCCTGAGTTAATTCTTTTTAGACTTTTCAAAAATCAACACATACTTTTTGCACTTGTCTATACGGAAAATTTTGAAACTTATCTTTTAATTTGAGGACAACAAAATTGTTAAGTTTGAGGGGGGGGGCTTGATAACACCAATTTTATGGATATTAGAACCTACTATTTATATCAAAAACTATCTCAAACCTTCACTTCCTCCTAATTTTTGTTCAAATATTAGACAAAATATGCTATTTGTACCTTTTGATCAATTTTCTTATCTTTTGAAGGACTTTTTGACACTTTATGACAAAAAGGACGCCCATCTAATTAATGATTTTATATATAGACAAATATATCATATTCATTACCAACAACCCAATACACCCTCCTAAGAGAGACTAGTGGAAAGCATGTTGGCACCAGTATGACTGCCCTGATACACAAACAAAGAATGACCGCATTGACTATTGATTATACCCTGAGACGACCACAATTGAGATGACCAAAACCTGGGACGAACGGAACCTGACACATAAGCTACAAACTAAAATGGTCATAGTCAGATATATACAAAGGCTATGACGGTTATTAAAAGCAAAAAATTGAGACCACCGCCTACCACGGGCACCACAATGGAGTCACATGACACATGGACTAATCAGATGGGGCCTATAAAATTTTGTGTGGTCTATAAATAGCTCACATAGTGCACAGAGAATGGGGTGGGATTACAGAGGACCTTGGTCTAAGAGCGGAGACTCTATCAAGTAAGGTTGCCAGGGTCCACCTAGTGATCATTTAAGTGAGCATTCTATTATTCTGAGAAGTATGGAGGGCTCATTTAGGGATCACTCCCATAGTAGTAGGAAAAAATAGAATTTTCCTTGAGAGCGATGTCAATTCATGGCCTCAAAGCTTCCCCGAGCGTGTCAGGTTTCCTTTTGACCTCTAAACCCGAGAGGGTGGTCCAGATAAAATAGCCCGACATAGGGATAACAAGAACCGAGATAGTGTTAGTCTGACATGGTAACAACCTAACATGGCAATTTCCTAACATAGTCATAACCCAAGATTATCACTGCCCCACACGATCATTACTAGATACGGTCATTGCCTGATATAAGTTGTGACTCGACTCGATCTGAAATTTTACCTGTAACATCCCTAACCTAGGTTATACTCTCACCCTAGGTGTTTTGATTAAGAAATGTGATTAAATGCTTAATCTCATCTTATGAAAAGTAATTAGGCCTCAAGAGGAACTTATGTTGTAATTCTAGTCCTTTTTGAACATTGTTGAAATCAATGTTTTATTTGTTTTGGACTAAAGTGCAAATTACCCAAGTTGAGGGGTTTAAGTGCAAATTGTGCATGATAATATGTTCCTCATGTGTTGAAGCATCATGAGAATTAATATGATTCAAAGGTATGGCTTATGGTAGACTGAGTACCAAGAAAGAGTTGATAAAGCAAGGTTTGTGCATTAAAACCTAGTTTTGGTGTAAAGTGAAATTTACCCAAAACATAGGGTTCAATATGTAAATTACCACTTCAATATGGTCCCTAATGTTTCTTGTCATCAATTAGAGCAAATAAAATGAGGGGGGTGCCTCATTTGAATTAAGTTGGAGGAGAGTGAATCTTGATATTAAAATAATCAAGATTTAATCCTAATTGAAACCCTAATTCGATTTAGGGCAAAAATAAATGTATTAATTAAAGGGCCTTCAACCAAAATTTAAAATGGTTGGATTCAGATGTATTTTTGACATCCTTGAGCTTTGCAAGGACCACGAAAATATCCAAGGGAGTGGATAACTCACACACAATTTTATAAGAAAAAGAAATGTCCACTCACATATGGATATTAATATAATATGATTTAAGGTGCTTGATTTTCTTTTCTTTAAATCTTGGATAATTGAGAGGGATAAAAGGCAAACAAGATAGCCTCGTCCCTAAGGAAGATAAGGGGAAAGAGGTGGCCACATTTTTGGGATTAAATGAATTTTTATAAGGCATTTTCTCTCTCCTTGAATTTCTTATAAAAAGACCCTTTACAAGCCAAATGGAAGGCTTTTTCAACCCCACTTCTTATCCTTTCTTGGGAAACGACCAAGGGAGCTTGGGAGGATCATGAGGACGACCCCTAACCTGTTGGTAAGGTTCTTGATCCATTTCACCTTGATTCCATGATGGAAATCGAAAATAAATTATGGATTTCTTCCTATTTCGATCTCCTCTTCAATTCTAACCATTCCTTTTCACTCAAACCTTGAGGACGAGCCTTGGAATGGTGAAAGGAGTTGCATCCACCATTGTTTACGTGGATATGGAGCTTTGGAGCTCAATTGGACGAGGCTTTTATAACTTGAAACCCTAACTTTGCTATTGCATTTAATTCCATATCTAATAATGATCATTTCTACTTTTACAATAATTGATTCGGCTGGTTGATGCAATCTCCATGGAAATTACAGCAGGTTTCGTGGGTTTAGATCTTGATGATGATGAAATCATCATAAGCAATCACTAACCAAATATCAAAGCCAAACGGTTTCATTGAGTTGCTCAAACAGTTTCCCAAACCGTTTGGGAGCAAACGGTTTCAAACCGTTTAGAAGCAAACGGTTTCACCAAACCACATGAGACCAAACGGTTTCAAAATCATTTGGGGGAGTTGACCAAGGGTTGACCGTTTGAGAATCCAGTTCCTAATTATGTTGGTTGATAACTCACCAAATTTGATGGATTAATTCCAAAGGAATCATGAGTTGAAGGCTAATCAATTAGGCAAACCCTAATTGGATTAAGTGCTGATTTTCAACTTGATTGATTTGACTTTTTGGGTTAATTAGCCCAAACGGTTTCAAAACCATTTTGGGATTAACCAAACGATCTCAAGACCGTTTGGAGGTCACCCAAGACCATTTGGAGGTCTAGGGTTGGATATGGTTAAGTGTTTGAAGATCCAAAGATATGGTATTAACCCTAATTGGCTAAGTGCTGATTTTGCATTGGAATGAGTTGATGTTTTGGGTTGATTGACCCAAACTGTTTCAAAACCATTTGGAGACCATTTGGGGATCACCCAAGACCGTTTGGAGGTCTAGGGTTAAGCATGGTTGACCAATTAAAGGTCTAAAGTTACCAAATCACTTTGCAATTAAGTGTTGATTTGATGATCAACTCAATAGCTCAAACCCTAATGATTTTTCAATAGAATCCAAGGGTTGGATGAGCCAAATGGTCTCAAGACCTTTTGGAGCTCATCCAAACGGTCTAAAGACCGTTTGGAGGTCACCCAAGATCGTTTGGAGGTCTAGGGGTGAGTATGGTTAAGGAATTGATGATCCAATGATACTAAGTTAAAGTGTAATCAATTGCTGATTTGGTGATCAATCCAATGATCCAAACCCTAATTGGTTGACTTGGATTTTGATGATGTGATGGGAAAACGGTCTCAAGACCGTTTGGTGGTCATCCAAACGACCTCAAGACCGTTTGGGGTCAGGTCATGTTCAATTTGGATGATGGTTCAATGGTTTCAAAGTAACTAATCTTGCATTGATTAGTGTTGAAGGATCATCGATTACAAACCCTAATTCAATTGATTCAAACCCTAATTGAGGACTAATTGAGGGTCAAATCAGTTGAAGGTTGACCTATTTAACTCAATTGAAGTATGAGGATAGGTCCAACCGATGATTGGTTCCATGAATTCAATGATTGAAGGAATCAATATTGAGAACCCTAAACCGATTGGTGTAGTTGAGACCATCTTTGGTCCATGCGGTTTTGAGGAGGTTTGGACCAAACGGTCTCAAGACCGTTTGGTACCATACGATCCCAAACCGTTTGTGCCCATGCGGTTTCAAAAGTCAAACTTGGGCAAACGGTCTTCACCTACTTGCTTTAACAAACGGTCTTGAGTGTGCACCTTTACCAAACAGTTTCAAACCGTTTGAGCTTTAAAAGACCAAGACCATTTGGGGTTCAAGTAGTCAAGGTTGATTGAGGATTCAATGGGTTAATCCACTTGGACACCTATTGTAATTAAAGATTCAATTGATCAATTCAATTGGGTATCTTATGTAATGAAGGTCCAATGTGATTGAATCTCTTGAGAATTAAGATGATGAATGATCCATTGATCCAATGATGATTAGTAATGATAATCAATGAAGGTACAAAGGTTGAAACCCTAATAGTACCTAAGAGATTAGTGCCAATTAAGGGATGAATCCTAATTGCCAATAGGATCAATGACTTGGTACACTATGTTAATCATAGTTGTATGTGCTTGATTTAAGGGTTGATATGACCTAATCAAGTTGATAAATGATAGCGTGAATTCATACATGAATATGATTCATGTGGTGATTAAGGGTATGATCCTTAAGTAGAGAGATCATGAAATCCTAATCATGAATATAAACCCCAATTGATAGGGCTATTGAGTTCTAACCCTAATTGAGGACAATTCTGAATGAAACCCTAATCCATGGTGAGGATGTAAACCTAATTTAGGGTAATGATATATGAAACTCCAATTTAGGGAAAAGAAATGTAAAACCCTAATTGGGTTGAATAGTAAATCTCTAATTATGGATAATTGAATGAAATTCTAAAGGAGATGAATAGTAAACCCATATTGTGGGTGACTATGGTGGAAACCCTAGTTGAGGGTGATTCCATGTGAAACCCTAGTTGAGGGTGATTCCATGTGAAACCCTAGTTGAGGGTGATTCCATGTGAAACCCTAGTTGAGGGCGATTCCATGTGAAACCCTAGTTGAGGGTGATTCCATGTGAAACCCTAGTTGAGGGTGATTCCATGTGAAACCCTAGTTGAGGGTGATTCCATGCGAAACCCTAGTTGAGGGTGACTCCATGAAGAACCCTGATTAAGAGTTGACATCACATGAAGCTCCAATGCTATGTTGTGATGAGAGGCCCTAAGAAGGGTAAAGGTATATGAGACTCTAATGTGAAGTCACAATACATAAAGCCCTAATCCTGGGCAATATGACAATGAATCATAATTCTAATCTTAAGTAAGGGTATAAAGAAACCCTAATGATGAGATAGAAGGAATGGCCTTATAAAGGTGAAACATTTCATGTGGTTGATTATAAGCAACCTTATTGTAAACAATTTCTTTATCATTAGACAAGTCCATATCATTAAAGATAGTTGGACAATTCTAATGTGTGCCCTATGCATTATATGCTATAGGTGAGTGATTAGTGATGGAATGTATTAAGAAGGGAAATACCTTAATACAAGATAAATTGGTTAACTCAAGAGAGAGTCTGAAATGATGAAGAAAGTGATACATCAAGATATGATAGCTATCACATTCATCACTTCAGGGTTTATATACCTTGATATACTCCAAATCCAATATAATTGGGTAAGAAACATATGAAGTGTGTTGAGCAACTATCACAATGAAATGTAATGAGTTGTTGCACTTTGATGAGTGTTAATTGATGTACCTTGAGAGTGGGGTAAACATCAAACCTCTCAATCCTTCATTATATGTATCGGGATGGATGTATCACGAATCTCCTGATGATTGGGTTAGATGTCGTACACATCTCCCAATAATTTTAATGCCGGATCGGTGGAGATAAACACGAAATCTCACGATCGCGAAGAGAGTGCATCATGCCACTATAACTCTAATAGCGAAGCTGCCAGTATACCATGGAAAGCTATATTTAGCAGAGACACAAGATGGCATGCATGTGATCTCGCGTTGACCGAGATGTGAGAGGTCATGGGAATCCGACTCTTCCATTGACCTTGTATGGTATCGATTTTTACTTCACAGTGGTCAGTTGGAGCATGAGTGGTATATCTCATCTCCTCAGGGCATAAGTGTGTTTGTAAAATGAAATCAGCCGTTTAGCATGTTTGCTTAAGAATTGAATACGGAAATTCATTGGTTGATGTTACATTTCTATTATATATATGTAGTTCATTGATGTTGTTCATATCTGTTGTATTCATTACAAGTAGATGGATGAACTATGAGTCTACCATGAGTAGATGTAACGTTATCCTTAAAAAAGGAGATGACTTCACTTTGTTCATACAAGTGATTTACCTGCTGTTGATTAAATATATATAAATCTTTCTGCTCAATTTATTTTAATAAAATGCTATAACAATGTTTTGGTGGAGCGTTATATATCCCGTTGGGGCAATTTACAATTGTCTCACCCCCGTGGGATCCAACGTTTTAGGTGGACATGGACAAAGAGGCAGAATCCCATTGCAAGGTATGGACAACAGCAGTAACAACAGGGACAACAGTGAGATCTCAGGTGGAGATACTGCCTGTCAAGTTATGTAGTTAGAAAGTCCTATGTGTCATCTCTGTACTCTCATGTCCTCAGAGTTTTTAGTCAATGTTCCATGAAACAATCTGAGGTTTTGGCTTGATGCCTCAAGATTCGTATATTGTCTGTATATAATGTTTATAAGACAGTTGATGATGTAGTCTCTGAAAAGAGACGGTATAGGTTATATACATTTGAAGGAGAATGTAATTGTTATACAATGGTTCTTGTTGGGAAAGATTTCCTATGTATGGATCTCTTTGCAAATAGTTTTAAATTTTTAGTAATTTTCAGTAATCCGCTGCAAATAATTCGCTTCCGCTTAAGTTAATCTTGTTTTCGTGAGATGGTCGTTACATTACTGATCTCCGTTACCGGTCTAACTCAATTCTGGTTGTCAACTACTAGGCATATCATTTTCTCAATCAGGAAAACCGATACCTATCTTACCTTTTTTATATTTTACCTTTATTCAGCAATGCATTACAATTTAAACCATTACATTTTTGTATTAGTGAAATTTAGTGATTATTTCTTACCATGTTCTTTAGTATTACTTTATTTAGTTGATTGGTTTCTATTACATCTGAGTTTTGTATTCTCGTTTGCTTAACGTATTTGACTAGCTACCAAAAATGTGTTTCCTGACCTAAAAACCTTTGAGAGAAGAAGGTCATGTACAAACAGAATTTGGTATAACCCTGGTGTGTGAGAATACCCAGAATTAGATCTTTCTTCGATTTTTATCCCGCGTGAAATCTTTTTTTAACTTTCCTTGAGAGAGGATTCTATGATTTGGCTTTTCCTTAAACACCATTTTTGAGAGAGAATGATGTGAGAAATAAATCATCAAAAGGTTTTAAGAACATTATCTTTCTTTGTGTTATACTCAAAACCTGAGAGTTAATCCTTTAGTTTTGTTTGCTAAAATCTAAAACTCTCCAAAAAATCATCAAAACCCCAAAGCATCCTAAACTTTCTTTTTATTAGTAAACTCCTTCTTGGAGATAACTTTTGTTTCATTCTTTATTCTTTTAGTGACTTGTGTATGCTTTGTGGCGTACCTTTGCCCCCATCAAGTTTCCAACGACTTTGACAAACCAAACTTGGTTTCTGAAACATTTTCTCTCCTCGTCCTTGTGTTTGACCTTGAACCACTACTCCGACCTCATACTAGTTGTGGGCATCATTGAACATTTGGGTATTATAATTTTTAAAAGACTGATTACTTGGAACCATTTCCTTTTCTTGACTTGCGTTTGAGGACGATTACTCATCTTTCTCAATGTTCAATTTATGAAGTCGTTTGACCAATTCCTTTTTTCACAACTTCTTCAATTGATGCATATTTACATGATAAAGCCAGTCGTTCCACAAAGATACATCATTTTTATCAACTATAAGGAAATATCAAGAATAGGCTTAAGAGAATCAAGAAGAATAACATAAAGGTTTCCACTTCTAGTTCCCTTATATATGTGACACGTGTTATCACACCGACAATGAGATTACTCAAAAGCACACAGAACTAACCATTAATAGAGGATTACCAAAACTCACTAAAAAATATAACCATTTTCCATAAAGATCCACTACTAGAAAACTCTTTACAAGAAGGTCCAAAGCATGCCATATATATACAACATGGTGCAACATTGTTCCATCTAACACAAGTTTATCATTACCCAAAATATGTACATGAGTAAACTATAAGCAACAATAACATATTAGTCAAAAGCTTAGATCGATTGTGAAACCATAGAGAGATTATCCCCTCAAGGACCTAAAAGTATAGGGATGACACATAGAACTTCTATGTACAACAACACACGACTAACAACACACCAGCTCAAAATTTTGGGTCTTCTTCTTACTTTTGTCTTGTCTCAGCTTACACGATCTATGCTTCCTCGTACACATCCACCTAAAAAGTTGTAGAACCCACAGAGTGAGACAAAAGTCCCAGCGGGAGACATAACTCTCTGCCAACAATATCATTATCACATATATATAGATATATATATTTAGAATGGTATGTAAAATTGTACTATACTAAACAGATCTGATCATATACTATGAGCATGGCAGGATATTATCATAGATTAGCAATTCAGATTACTATGACTGAGCAGTAAATCAGATAATCACTTAGAAGGAATATAAACAACATGTATGACAACTACTGATTATGTCATACAAATACAATTGCAACCTCATTCAATATTTCTATATTCCATTCTTAAGAGAAATATGCTACAAAGATAATTGAATCTTTTAATAATCTATCTCATGATTATGCACATACTTAGGCACACAATGCTCAAGCTTATGATGCACACACCCACATTCAAGCACATACAATAGATCTTGTTGTATGCCCTAACTAATGCCCTGAGGATTTGAGTCGTACCACCCAATTCCAACTGCCCCCTACGAAGGGCCATACAAAGTGTCATACAAGGTCCAAGGAGAGCTAGACTCTAAGACCTCACCCACAACTCTCAGTCAGTACGAGAGACAATGTAGAGACATATTAGTCAACTATTGATAGTGACATATAGTAAACTATTTAATCAACTAGCCCACCTTGATACATTTCATGGTGCTAGATAATAGCTCAGTCATGGCTATTTAGATAGAAAGAATTGGCTCACTCATGGCCATTCTAATATATAAAGAATGGGTTCACTCATGGCCATTCTGGATAAAAGGATTGGCTCACACATGGTCGTTGTTTACTAAAAGGATTGGCTCACACATGGAGATTATTCAAGAAAAGGATTGGGTCACTCATGGCCATTATTCAAGAAAAGGATTGGCTCACTCATGGCCATTCATATTAGAAAAGAATTCACTGAGGCATGTCCATTGAAAAGGATTGTCTCACTCATGGCCATCCATATCACATAATTATTTTACAGATGCAGGAAGATGATTAACTATACATCCATGCTACTCAACAATATGCATTCCGAGTTAAACTCATTTCACCATCCAGTTATTTTTGACACCGAATGGATCTATGGCCAGGGCAACCTACAATCTTAGGTGTATCACAACATTAATCAAGTTACAAATATACCACATTAGTAAATACTATAAAGAATAGTGGAATTAATCCTTCAAGAAATTACATAAAAATTTTGTAACACATACTTCTTACTTTATCATAATTAACCTGGAATCTCATTCTTTTAAGAACTCTATTGAGAATCTCATCTAATCATCATTATAACATGCCAAAGGATTTCAATCCCCTTAGTTCATAATTGAACAATGTCGCCTCTCACTAGGCAACAACCATCTCTAGGTTGTAAGACCCATATCATACTTGTTGTACAAGTATTTCTCATGGATCATACATGTCCCATGCAATCCATGTAATGTCACATCACTACACTCATCTAGGTTTTTTTAGTGTTTTTAGGCTTATATTCAAAAACCACACCCTACTTCATCATTCCTCACATCTAGGAGCTTATTTCATTGTCATAAGTATTCAATCATACTTGATTACTCTCATCAATTATCATTAATTGATTATCAACATGAGTGATATAAGTTTCTCTCTCATCCTTATTAGGATACTAGATTCAACTTTAACTTGTGATATTGACTTGACCCTCTTTAGGGTGTATTGGCCTACACTTATTGAAGCATATCCATCTCACTACATCATAGTATATCTACTTGATTATACTCCTCATGTGGCAGCCTGCACTCATCTAGGTGTATCGGCCTAGACACATCTACTTGTGTTGTCCTAGACACATCTATTTGTGTCGGCCTGGACACTATCACTTGTGTCAACCTAGACACTCTCTACTTGTGTCGGCCATGACACTCTCTACTTGTGACGGCCAAGGTGTCTCAAGACACACTTCTTGGAGTGTGATGGGAAACACTACTTGAAGTGTGATGGGTTGTTAGGGTTAAGGCATATCGGGTTGACCACATCTTCACTCTTCTTTAAGATATCGACCTGCTCTCATCTTTAGCCTTATGTGGAAGACTAGACAACTGCAAGAACAATAGTTCTTTAGATGTAACAAATCGATAATGGTTTATTACCTCATATGTATCGGTTTAGC
The DNA here is from genome assembly GCA_963693085.1 of Alisma plantago-aquatica. Lineage (NCBI taxonomy): Eukaryota > Viridiplantae > Streptophyta > Magnoliopsida > Alismatales > Alismataceae > Alisma > Alisma plantago-aquatica. The sequence continues at coordinate 379,424,547 of OY856415.1, read as the reverse complement.
CCTACTTGAAGGGTTTGACGGGAAACCCTAAGTGTGACGGGTTAAGCATATTCATGTCGGCCTCTTGCTCAACCATGGGAACCACAATTTGGCACTCCAGCTCATAAGATATCCTTATGGACATGATGGGATAACACTCTCAACCTATTAGTGTGTGATGTCAAGCATAATGGGCTATCACTTATAGGGCATGATGGGTCAGCCCCATCAAAATATATCATTTTCCCAGGTGTGACGGCTTGTTACATGATGTGTCGAGTTAAGCATCACAAGTCGTGATGACCGCTTACAACTTGGTGTATGTATTGACTTGTCATCTTCAAGATTCAACCCTTCATCCTCCAATTACTCTAGTTCATGGACAACAGCTCCATATATCCATTAGATCACATAGAATCATTATTTATTCAAGAAAAGTCAAAATGGAAAGGGAATTGCCACACATGGCATGATAGAAGATGAATAATAATAAAGTTGAGATCAAGTTATATAACCCGCCTCAAGATCACCACTAGAGCTTCAAGCTCCAAAGATTCACATTCCCAAGGTTGCATATAACTTATCCAAAGTTTCAACATTTGTTTATAGCTTCACCTCCATTACGAAGAAGGTATCATAGTTAGAAACTTGGGGAAGGAGAAAAGAAAGAAAGTAAGAAACCATGATCCGAGAAGCATAGTCCACCCAAGGTTGAAGATGATCATGGCTTCATCTTAGGTAAGATGCTCGACCTTCCTCCTACTCCTAGAGCTTATAGGTTCATCCACCAAGAAAGGAATGGTATGAGGGTTGAAATGTTTACTAGTAGGTGAAATTAGAGGCTTATATAGTTGAGGCTCATGAGAGAGAGAGTGTGTATGTAAAGTGTCATCACCATATGCACTTGGGTGACATGTGTCCATGCATGGTGACTTCACGAATCCATAATTATCTTGACATGCAAATATATTGTGGATAATTCAAGGATGATCTTGCTTGACAATATATCACAACCCAATATCACTTTTCCTACAAGTCGATACAACTTTTGCAAGGAACTTCTAAATTTATATGATTCACTTACTTGAGGTTCTTAGACTGATATCAATCCTTCCAAAAAGTTTCTAAATTGATATGATACATCCTATATGGCTTCCAAGGCGATAGGCACTCCCATATATACTTCATAACCTGACACAACCTTATTTAGGGTTCAAGGTACTCAACACTCTTGAGTACTTTCACCATCAAGAGTCATATCACTCATCCAAAATTCAAACAAGGCTCCCCCTCATTTCTCTCTCCTCTTGATGATGTTAAAAAATGGAGGAATACTCTAAAGATGTTAAATTGCATGTTAACCCTTTACTTTGGGTAAATTGCAATTTACACCAAAACTAGCACATAAAGCACATACATCATTTACATAGGCTCAACTTGAAACTTAAGCTCTCCACAAAGTTCCCCATAGAATCATCCTCTCATATCAATGCTTAAAGTACTAGGGGCACACTCAAAGTGTGACATATTGAAAGATAACCCTTTATTTTGGGTAAATTTCACTCTGGCCCAAAATAAGCAAACATTGTACTAGATGGTGTCTCCGTGCTCTGGCGACGCGACTGGCGACAAAGGGGGTACAACGACAAACCACCCACAACTCCTGTTGTAAAGAGTGCGGATGGAGGGAAACCAGCCCCAGCTGAAGTCAGACGTCCTCAAGCTCCACTTAAACAGCCAAGATGGAGAGAGGGTGGTGTGCTAGTGGCGACGGAGGCAAAAACCTAGAAGGACCTATTTGTTCAAAAGGAAGTGGATGGAACAGTAATGTAACATTGAAACCTTGAAGTTGTTGAAGGAGTTGTCAATTACTCCAGATCCATAGCAGAGAGAAATGTATCTCGATGGACAAATACAATTGTGGGATATGTGCTTGGTCTGAAGCCACATTGGCCCACACTTCATAGACATCTAGCACTGATCTGGAAGTCTAAAGGAGAGTTTGAGATCCTTTTAAGGGGGAACGGTTTCTTTATCATTAGATTTTCAGATCTAGAAGACATGAGGGTCTCTATTGAGGAAGGCCCATGGTTCGCTACTAGGAAGCCGATGAGCTTAAAGAAATGACAGAGAGGGGAGCCCCTTGAAAAATTGAAGCTAGTTGAAGTTCCTATCTGGGTATAGATCTACGATCTACACTTAGAGCTATGGGATCCGAAAATGTTTTGTATAATTTGTAGCTACCTCGGTACTCCTTTGAATCTGGATCTGTTGACCAGGAAGTATAAGAGACTTGACTTTGTAAGGATTCAAGTGTTGATGCATTCATCATCAGTGTTTCCTAAAGAAATGACTCTTGTGAGTGATGATGGAGTTAAAGACACTATCAAATTCAAATATGAATGGATTCTCACTCTCTGCAAATCATGTCAGACTTACTGGCATGGTTAAGGTGACTGTGTGAAGGGTGAAGAGAAAAAAGGAAAATCAAAGTAGATCTGGGTGGAAAAAATTCATGTCAATGTGGAAGCTGTTGTTGATACCTTTTATGATTGTCCTCTGAGTGAGACTGTGAATCAGAACTTGGAAGCCACTAGTGGTGTGTCTGTCTCTTTGGTAGTTCCTGAGGTAGTCATTGTTGAGGTTGCTGGGAAGGATGAGATTGGTGTTATTTCACCATTGATTACAGGAATTTAAAACTCAATAGTCAGTCCACAAACTCCCTCATCTTTAAACAAGGATGTAATAATATTCACACTGGAATGTTTTGTCTAAGCAGGGTAGGAAGAACAAGGTACCACCTTAAAATGTTCATAAAGTTCCTCAAAAGATAACTAGTGGCATACTTGTGTCACCTAATAGTTTCAAAGTGCTTGAGTTTTCTGAAGAACCTGAGAAGGTGAACAACACTTTCATTAAAGATATTGGTTTGATATTGAGTGAGTCTCTTGATCAGAACAGTGGTTGGAAGGAAGTATTTAGCCTAACTATTTCCAATGGTTAACGTCAAGCTAATGTCATGGAATGTGAGAGTGTTGCATAAACATGACAGACAAAAAGTTGTTCGTGATGTTATCCAGAAGAATGACATTTCTATTTCTTGTATTCTTAAATCTAAAGTTAGAAGAAGGAAAATATATAAAGTCATCCATAATATATGGCCTGGAGCTTCTTGGTTCTCCAATCATCTCTCTCATCCTCTTAGGAGGGTGATTCTAATTTAGGATCTGGTACAAATCTCTATCAACAAAATTTCTGAGAGTGATTAGTATCTTCTTTATAATGTAGTATATGAAGGTAAATCTTTCCTTTTAACTACAATGTATGGTCATAATCCTAACCATAAAATGATGTCTTTGTGGCAAGATCTCTCCTCCTTTAAAATTAATCATCCCTGGATTCTCATGGGTGATTTCAACTTGATTAGACTTTGTATGAGAAATTTGGAAAGGTTGAGGCCTCTTACTCTTCTATTGCTCAGTTTAATGAATTCATTAATGATAACTTTCTTATTGACCTTGATATTGTTGGGTCTCATTTTACATGGGACAATAGGTAAGAGGGTAGTAAACTGGTTAGGTCAAGAATTGACATAGTTCTATATAACAAGATCTTTATAGATTTTTATCCTAATATGTGGGGGAGTCTGAGTTCCTCTATTCATAGTGATCATAAATGCCTTATTACTTATTTGGATGGTTACACTTACAAGAAGAAAACTCTGTTTAGATTATTTAATGCTTGGAATGATATGCCTGGGTTTTATGAAGTTGTTGGGAAGGCTTGGAATGAAGAAATCTCTGGTAATCCTATGCTTCGTTTGTGTGAGAAATTGAGGAATGCAAGAAATGCTCTTTGCATCTGAAATAAGGAAAAAGTAGGTAATATTTTTGAGAATTGTTGGATTCTTGAAGCCGAGGTGATCATGGCACAAGATGAGATGGAATCCAATCCTAATGATGATCTTATTTACAAGTGTAATCAGAAAAGGAAGGAGGGAGGGTTGGTTATGAGGCTGAGGAGTCTTCTATTCATCAAAAATCAAGAATCTAGTGGTTGAAAGCTGGTGATAAGAATACAAAATTTTTCTACTCTACCCTAAAGACAAGAAGAGTGAGGAATACTATCAGTGGTTTAAATTTTAGTGGAATGAATTTTTGTGATGAGATCTCCATTAAGAATCATATTGTTGAATTTTATTATATGCTTTTCAAGAAGGATATTGATGTTGAAGCTATGTGGAAGGATGTGTGGAACCTTCCTAAAATTAGTGAAGAGCATTTTAACCTGTTGTGTAAGAAATTCACGAATGAAGAGATTGATGATGTTGTTGCTCATTCTGATGGGGACAAAGCCCCTGGGCCAGATGGGTTTAACTACTACTTCTTCAAGAGTTGTTGGAAGATTATAGTTTCTGATGTAAAGAAAGCCATCCACAATTTTTTGATAGTGGATGTTTGCTACGTGAGGTAAATCAAACTCATATCTCTCTTATCCCTAAAGTGAGGAATTATTTTGATATTAAATATTGGAGACCAATTTCTTTCTACAATGTAGTCTATAAGATCATTTCTAAACTCATTACAAATAGATTAAAGATTATTCTCCCAAATATCATAAGCCCTATGCAATGTTCTTTCTTACAAGGAAGATCTATTTCGGATGCAACTCTTCTAGTTAATGAAATTATCAATGACATGATGAAAAGTAAGAGACCAAAAATGTGTGTTAAGGTGGGTTTGATGAAGGCGTATGATTCTATTGATTGGAAGTATCTCAATTTGATCATACATTGTATGGGTTTTCCTTTCTACTTTATCCATTGGATCAACACCTTCTTCAATAGAATTAGATTCCAAGTGTTAATAAATGGGGAGCCACCTAAACTGGCTTTTCCTAAAAGAGGTATTAGGCAGGGGATCCCATTACCCCTTACCTTTTTTTCATTGCCATGAAGGGGCTCACTGCTATGATTAGTCATGCAGTGTCCATTGGAAGTATTGTTCCTATCAAAGCTTTAAGGAATCTTTCTATTTCACATGTTATGCTTGCTGATGATTTGGTTATTTTTTCCAATGTCAGTGATGCTTCTGTATAAGGGGTTAAAGATGTGATTTGCAAGTTTGGTTCTGTTACTGGTACGAAGATAAGATATTTGAAAAGCCATATCTTCTGCAATAATGTTGTTAAAAATGTGGATTTTTTGGGATATTGAATATGCAGGCTAGCTCGTTTCCTATGAAATACCTAGGCCTTCCTTTGTTAAAAAGGAATATTGACTAAAAGTTAATGCATACCTATCATTGGTAAGATAAGAATGAGGTTAGATGGCTGGAAAGCCCACAATTTGTCTATGGTTGGAAGGTGTGAGTTGGTAATATCAACTCTGGCTTTGTTTCACCTTTATTGGACAACCTCTTTTCCCATACCTTGTAGTGTTATTGATGACATTGATCAGATATGTCACAATTTCATCCAGGGAGGAGCTGATCTCAAAAGGAACTTCCATACTGTTAGTTGGAATCAATTTTGTAGGCCGAAAATGGAAGGGGGTCTGGGAGTTAGAAATACAAGAGATGTAGTTAAATCATGTCTCATGCAGAAAATATGGAATATATCCACGAAAAAAAATATCTTGTGGGTCAAATGGGTGAAAGAGAAGTACCTGAGAGGTGACTCTATCTGGATGATGAAAGGTAACTCATATGCTACCTGGTTATGGAAACAAATTATCAAGGCTAGAGATTCGATAGTCGAAGAGGTCTTTTTTAAGCCTGGTAATGGTAAGAGTATTCTCTTATGGAGAGACACTTGGGTTGCCAAAGGTACTTTTCTGGATGAAGCTTTACCGGCCAAAGATATTTCTAATTTTGGAAAGGATAAATTTGTCAGCCTTTGTAGCTTGGTGGATGATAATCACCAATGGATGCCTACTGATTTGAGGCATTACAGTCGTGTTCTGAAGGAAATTAAAGGGGTTTTTTTGGCCTACATCTTGTGAGGATGAGTTGCTTGTGGATAATACAAAACCCAAAAGACAGAAAGAATTTTGGGAAGTTTTTAGAATTAAGAATGTTAAGGTTGACTGGGGATCCTGGGTTTGGAAATCTAAAGCTCCCATTCATTGTAGAGTAGTTACTTAGAAGCTAGTTATGAACAAATTTCTTACTCATGATAATTTGAAAAGGATGGAGCTTGCTTTACCATCTATGTGTATTCTCTATTGCTCTAGTGAGGAGAATCATTCACATCTTTTTTGGATTTGCATCTGTACTAAGGAGCTATTGAGTAATGCTAGTAAGAATGGATATATCTTGAGCCCCCATACTAGATTGGAAGAGATGTGTAACGACCCTAACCTGGGTTATGAGGTAACCCTATTTGTTTTGGATAATAAAGTTTCTTAGTACTTTAATATAATCCTCTAAGGTGTTTTGTCAACATGTGACACACTTATGTTCCAAGTTTGGTCCCGATTGAATGATGTTTGAGCAATGTTCCTTTGTTTTGGACCAAAGTGCAATTTACCCAAGTTGAGGGGTTATATTGCAAAATGTCACATGTTGAATGCACCCCATGTTTTTTAGCATCATAAGAGAGATAATGATGCTAAGTGATGGCTTGTGGAAAGCCTAAATTCCAAGTTTGAACTTATTTGAATAGTGTTGGTACCTTGTGTACCCATTTTGGTACAATTTGTAATTTACCCAAAATGTGGGGTTGATATACAAATTACCACCTCGAGAGTGTCCCTACTCCCTCCTAGTATCATGTAGAGGATATAGAAATAAGGAGACACCATGTTTGAATAAATTATGAGTAATGGTAATCTTGGTGATGAAATGACCAAGAAAGGGGTTGAATATGAAACCCTAACTTGAGTTGTATCAAGTTGAAAAGCTTATATATTAGATCATATCGGCCAAGGAGCCATAGGACAAGACTTGTATCGTTTTGAGAACTCTTGGCAAAGTCCATGTCGTGCAAAGCACCTCAAGGAGGTGGGTTGTATCGGGTTACAACTTCCTTAGCAAAGTTGTGACGAGTTGTGGATAAAGTGATGAATTAGGCTGAATTTGCATCTCTAGATGATCCTCAACCGTTTTGCAAGACAAGATAATTTTGACGCATTCATGTACACGTGTCATCCATGCATGTACACGTGGCACCTACTAGCTCAAAATGTTGACACCTTATTTTTGCCTTCCTTCATGAACAACAAGTATATATACCCCTAGTTTCACCCCTTAGTGCAATTTTGCGACCCTTACCACCCTCCTACCCTAAGGTATCGTGCATAGAGCTCCTGTATCATGAAGGGATGTTGTGGTATCGCCCATGGTCCTTGGGGTTTCGCCCATGGCAAGATCATATCGCCCAAGTAGGTGATATCGGCCATATAGGGTGATATTGGCCATAGAGTGATGTGTTGAGTGACATATCATGCAAGTGAGTGTCATATCATGCAAGAGGCGTGGCATATCGTGCAAGGGCACAAGGGTATCGTGCAAGAGTGTTAAGGAGCAAGAAGGATCTCATACTTAACCATAAGGTGAGGGCATGATGATCTTCAAATTTTGGATTGAAGCATGATTTTAGGGTTTTGATATTCCTTTCTTTTCTTCTTCACCAATTTCCAATCCATGGTGATTCCTTGTATATGAAGGAGTTAGGAACGAGCCTTGGACTTTTCATAAAGTCATATTCAACCTTAGTAACATGGATCTTGGATCTTTAAAGTTTTTCTTAAGGCGGGTTATATAACTTGAACTCATCCATGTTATTATTCATCACCTAAATTGCTATACTTAATGAATTACTTTTAATTCCGAAATTTCCTGAAATAGTTGATGAATTTATGAGTTCTAGTAGTTACTTAGACCTATTTCCATGAATCATATCAGTTAGAACAAAGGTCTAGATCTTAAAGAAGATGGTGTCAATTGGTAAAAGTGATATCGGGCTCAAGCATATTTACAAGTAGCTCTAACCCGATATGGGTATGACTTGCACGATATGTCTTGCAAAAGATGTTGCATGAGATTCTTGCATGATAGGGAGTCTAGCATAGACTCCATGCACGATACAAAGTTAATTGTATACTTGTAAGTTGATAAGAAACCCTAGTTTGGGTAACCCAAGATAAGTAAAGAGTAACAAGTTCTATTGCACGACATGGTTGCACGACATGGTTGCACGATAGGGTTGCACAATACACAACCCTAGACGATATGGTAACCCTAACCCATCATGGCTAACCCTAGATGGTGATTAGCCAGATAGGGTGATTGAATGTACTACTAACCCGACATGGTGATGGGTTTGATACCTCATAAGTATCATGGGCCACACATACATATACCTTGTGCCCGATATGAGGTCAAGAAGATACATCATGCCTGATATGGAGACAATTGCAAATCCTAACCCGATATGGATGGTATACATACACCTCCAGCCCGATATGGTGAGTGTTCATACACCTCCAACCCGATACAGTGGTGTCTATACACATACAACCCGATATGGTGAACATATGCACATTATTCAACCTTATACACCTTGTAAAGGTAAGGGCAAGACACTCCTAGAAGTGATGAGTGTAACACCAAGTAATGGTGTGGTTAATACCTTGATAGGTGAAACACATAGAGTGGTTGATAATGGTCAAACTTGTATCATCAATGCCTTAGCCCGATATGAGCCAATACCATTGAAAATAGTTGGGCAATTCAAATGTGTGACTTATGACCAGTACACTATATGATAAATGTGATGGGCTAGTGCATAAAATATTAGTATGGGATATACCCTAATACAAGATAAGTTGATAAACTTAAGAAATTTAAAAGTGATAAGGGAAGTGATACATCAAGACATGATAGATATCACATCCAGCACCTCAAGGTTGATACACCTTGATGTACCCTAAATCCAAAATACTTGGATGAGTAACACATGAAGTGTGTTATGCAATTGTTACATTGAGATGTAATGACTTTAATGCTCTTTGATAAGTGTAGGCTAACATACCTTGAGAAAGGGTTAATCCAAGTTCATGAAGTATGATGTAATCATACTCTGGTAAGGATGAGAGAAGAACTCATACCTTGTATTGATGATTCATTTATTGATAAATGATGAGAATAAATAAGTATGATTGAATACTTATGATATCAATGTTGGCTCCTAGATGTATGGAGCAATGAATTAAGGTTTGATTATTGATAATATGATCTTGAAAACCTAAATGGTTAATAATGGGAAACCCTAAACCTAATGAAGGGTAATGATATGTAAGCAAAACCCTAATCAATAAGAAAGGGAAACCCTAACCCTAATGATGGGAAGATTGTATTTCTCTTATTGCATAAGCCTTATAAGGCATGTTAAATACTTAATAATAAGTATAATGTGCAATGGCCTTGTGAGAGATGTGAATGTGTTGTTGCCTAGTGAGAGGTGACAAGATGTGCAATGGCCTTGTGAGCCATGAGGAATAAGTTGTTGCCTAGTGAGAGGTGACAAGATGTGTAATGGCCTTGTGAGCCATGTGATAATTTGTTGTCTAGTGAGAGGTGACAAGATACTTAATGGGCCTTATGAGCCATGTGAGGTGCTTGTATGACAAGTATCATGTATACCTTGGTCTGAGGACCTAGATGTATTAACAGTGTTCTGTGATGAACTAAGGGTTTGAATACCCAGATTCAGTAATCATGATAATGATGTTGTGAAGGGATGAGAACTCCCAGTAATGTGATAAGGGACTGAGATTCCAAGTATCATGTGTTTTAAAGATTGAAAAATACTTGATAGATACACCTTTCTTTGTAGCATCTATTATAATAATTCTTGTTTGAAAACTTGACTGATGCTAAAAGAATATGGTAATGTACTTAATTAATCAAGTGGAATCACATCATGTAGTGCCCTGGCCATAGATCCATTCAGCGTCAGGTCTCATCCTGAATGGTGAAACGGGTTGCTCCGCGGCATAAACTAGAGACCGCATATTTTTTAATATGCAGGGGTGATGGGCAAAAAAATCTGTGCGCCCTAATGTTGGAATGAAGTGAGATAAACACGAGATCTCTCAATCCTTCATTATATGTGTTGGGATAGATGTATCACGGATCTCCCGATGATGAAGGTCGGGATCGATGTTAGATAAATACAATATCTTTCTCTCCTAAAGAGAGTGTAGTTGATGTTGTAGCTCTATATAGCGAAGTTGCCAGTATACCCTGGAAAGCTATTTAGTAGTGACACGAGATGTCCTACCTGTGGTCTCAGACTGACCGAGATGTGGGAGGTCATGGCAGCCAGCTCTTCCATTGACCTTGTATTGGACCGGCTTTGGGTTTCGCAATCGAAGGTTGGAGTATGAGCATTATATCTCATCTCCTCAGGGCATAAGTGTGATTGTAAAATGTAATCAGACATATAGCATGTTTTCTTAAGGATTGAATACGAAAATCATTGGTTGATGTTACATTTATTTTATGCATCTTCAGTTCATAGATGATATATATGTTTCTTTACACTCCTTGCAAAGTAGATAGATGATTTATAATTCTACCATGGGTAGATGCAATGTTCTCATTAAGAAAGGAGATTATCTTATTATGATCATACAATGATTATAATATAAAAAGAATCTCTGCTCAGTTTATAAATTCTTAACCTGTTTTAACAATATAGTCAGAAAAGAGTTATATCTCTCGCTGGGACAATTGTCTCACCCCGTGGGATCCACATTTTTCTTAGGTGGGCATGCACGAGGTGGAGAAGAATCTTTCTGTAGAGGATGAACAACATCTGAGGAAGCAGTGACAGCTCAGGTTGAGTTTATTGTCTTTTGTGTCTTGTAGATAGAAGTCTTATGTGACGTCTCTATACTCTCAGGTCCTTGGAGTTGGTTCGTACTGGTTTCATGAATAATCTGAGATTTTGGCTTGAATGCCTCGAGGTTTTATGTTGTTGCAGTATATGTTTTGACTAAGAAACTGTTATATTTATCCTTGAGAAGAGATGGTACAATGTATGTACAATGTGAATAATGATGAATATAAGGTTTTGGTTCTTCCTTAAAGAGTTTTCCTAGATATGGATCTCTTTGTAAAATGGTTTTAATATTTAGTGATTTTTGTTAATCCCTTGTTTATGGTTATTCTGCTTAATTAATGATGATTTTTTTGTCAGTTTGATGACGGTCGTCACAAGTTTGGTATCAGAGCTTAAGGTTCATTGAGTCTATAGAGACATAGGACTAAGGCGTTGAGTCTGTGTTAGTGTCCTCCAGTATACCCTATAATGACTTCTGCTTGTGCGGAAGAAAGGGTGAAGTTTATAAATGACTAGGGAATACGAGGAATACATTGCTGAGAGCAATGTTGTTGCACCAAGAGAAGGTGCAAGGGATCAAATAAGAGAAGAATGAATGCCTGAGAATTCCCATCATGACCCGATCAGGATAGAGAATCCTATGTTTATTCTCTTGTTGGGCAGGTTAGGATAACAGTGATGCATATAGTAGACTGGATACTAGCATTACAACCTAATTTACGAGTCCTTAATGTAGAAACTTTGGGTTCTGAAAGGGTTCCTGAATGACATAGTCATGTTGAAACAGTGGAAAATGTGGGAAGGATTAACATAAGACAAGAAAATAGACTCTGCCATAAGTTTAGACAGATAGTATATGTGTGATGACAATGCTCAAGGAGGAGCAATAAGCTGAGAATTAAGGAAAGGTCTATACAGTTTTAGAGACATGTGCCTAGTTGTTCTAAAAAGACAAAGTTTTTGGTTCCACCAGTGCAATAAATGCCTAGTGTACCAGGGCAATAGCCCCTAAGTAAAGGAAAAGGTCCTAACTTTCCACATGTAAGAACCCATGGCTTAGTCTCTACATCGGTAATAAGATCGATAAGACCATGGTACGAGGACCATACATGTTATAGATATGGACATGTTGAGCATGCCAAACTCTTTTCTTTGAAAATAAGGGAGGAAATGACTCAACAACTGAGGTAGACTCGGCAGGGCTTATGAAAGTTATATCCCAATAATGTAAAAAGGCAAAAGCAACAACATGAAATAGCTAGACTCTATGTGTTGAGTCAACCTAAAGAGGTAGATGACCGCAAGGGGTAATAGTTATATAGAGCTTTTCATTTTGATATGCCTTATCTTGATGATTATCTGATAATCATAAAAAGGATTGTTGTTACAGATTTCCTTATTGATTGTCCTATGGGGACATAGGGAAGAAATATGAGAACTGGAATTTATATTTTGTTCAATATTCTTTTAAATGCTTTATGATTGCTCTTATCCGTGTGAAAGAGGATGAGGTGTAGATGTGATGCCTAGAGAAAATCTAGGGATGCTTAATCCTATGTTTGCGATGATACGAAAAGTAAGGAATATGATAGTACATAAAGTGCATACTACCTAATCTCAGTACTTGTATACCCTAGCCAGGTATATAATTATTGGAGATAAGGTGAGTATGGAATCTTAGATTGTTATCTTTCTGATTACTTTGATCAAGTAGTCATTCTGAGACAATCTAGTGAGCATAACTAAATTGGAAATGTGGCATGGATATTGTTATCACATCCTAAGAACAATAAATGGAATATGAGATGATCTCAGAACAATCTATGTGTATGAGGAAGTAAAAAGTATAATCCTCATGATAAGAGAATGTGAACAAGGGAGATGATCCCTGTCTAATAAAGCATGTGTGAATAGTAAAGATCTTTTGCAATGATGTTGAAATGGGAAATGTGATAGAATCACAAAATGCTCATGAACAGTTGAAAGTTCATGCAATAATTAGAGGAGATGATAATCTCTTCTCTTTGATAAACAACCCTGGGTAATGATGGGATGATGAAAGGAATACGTTCCTTTGTGTTCTTTCTTTGCAGGGACATGACAATCAAGTGGGTCTTATGACACTTGATATGCATAAGTTAAAAATGTTCAATTGATGGATACTTAGAAAAGTATCAATTTGTCTTGGACTTTGGTTCCAAGATAAAGATATGTGTAACAAGTAATGTCACAAGATGAAATAAAGATAATGATGTGATGTGTTTTTGACACAAGCGACGGATACCAAGGTAAGGAATTCTGGTATCTAAGAAATATCAGGTGGTATGGGAAAGTAAAAACATAACTCCTAATTAGATGATTTATGTTGGTTACCTAGAATGGTCAACTATGAAATTAGTCTAGTTATATAAAACAATATGGACATCATATGTTAGGGGTTTATGCTCTGCATAAACATGACATTGATAAGGATGTACTAATTGAAGGAACAATTATAAAATCATTGTAGGAAAAACTTATCAAGCTAAAAATAATTCCTTAGAATACCCCTATCTAGATCTGTTAAAAGCAACTTATACACAACGTTTAAAGATACCTTGAAGATAAGTTCTTAATTAATAAGTAACCTCCCCTTATTGTCTTCAAAAAAAAAAGTAACCTCCCCTTATGATAAGAGAATGTACAACTAATGAGATAGTTGGTACAAGTAGTAAGAAAGTTTAATGTTGTGTCAGTAGATTAGATGGCACAACAGATATATGATAAAACTTGTAGTCACAAGTGGGTGCCAAAATGTAACTCTGGTCTTTCCTTGAAAGTGAAATGCTAAACTGAATGAGGAGTATGGGAGACTCCCCAGAATCAGGGATATTGTCACATAAAGTTATAAGTTGAGAAAGGTGACAAATAAGTAAGGTTTGACACCTGAGTTAAATAAGGTATGCATAATGTTTCTCTAACTAAGAAAAGTGTTACCTGACACAGAGTTGACTCTACAGTCAGTAATGAAAAGGACAGTGGAGTATGTGTCATGTGTGACAGATTCTATGATAACCATGTGTAGAAGAACTTTTTGTTGATCAAAGTTCTATGGCATCTCCATGACATTAAGACGTTATGTGGATACTTGATGGTATGATGAATGAATAATTTCTGTCTCCCTTTTTATCTGGGATTTTGGGGACGAAATCCTTGTTAGGGGTTTATAACTTGTAACGACCCTGACTTGGGTTATGAAGTAACCCTATTTTTTTTGGCTAATAAAGTTTCTTAGAAATTTAATATAATCCTCTAAGGTGTTTTGTCCACATTGACACACTTATGTTCCAAGTTTGGTCCCGATTGAATGATGTTTGAGCAATGTTTCTTTGTTTTGGACCAAAGTGCAATATACCCAAGTCGAGGGGTTATATTGCAAAATGACACATTTTGAATGTACCCCATGTGTTTTATCATCATAAGAGAGAGAATTATGCTAAGTGATGGCTTGTGGAAAGCCTAAATTCCAAGTTTGAACTTGTTTGAATAGTGCTGGTACCTTGTGTACCAATTTTGGTACAATTTGTAATTTACCCAAAATGTGGGGTTGATATACAAATTACCACCTATATAGTGTCCCTACTCCCTCATAGTATCATGTAGATGAGAGATAAATAAGGAGACACCATTTTTGAATCAATTATGAGTAATGGTAATCTTGGTGATGAAATGACCAAGAAAGGGGTTGAATATGAAACCCTAACTTGAGTTGTATGAAGTTGAAAAGCTTATATATGAGATCCTATCAGCCAAGGAGCCATAGGACAAGACTTGTATCGTTTTGAGAACTCTTGGAAAAGTCCAAATCGTGAAAATCACTTCAAGAAGGTGGGTTGTATCGGGTTACAACTTCCTTAGTAAAGTTGTGATGAGTTGTGAATAAAGTGATGAATTAATTGATATATTTTATTTAAAAGGATTAGTAATGAACGAATTTGCATCTCTAGATGATCCTCAACCATTTTTCAATACAATATAATTTTTTATGCATGCATGTACATGTGTCATCCATGCATGGACACGTGGCACGTACTAGCTCAAAATGTTGACACCTCATTTTTGCCTTCCTTCATGAACAACAAGTATATATACCCCTAGTTTCACCCCTTGGTGCAATTGTGCGACCCTTACCACCCTCCTACCCTAAGGTATCGTGCATAGAGCTCCTGTATCATGAAGGGATGCAGTGGTATCGTGCATAGGCCTTGGGGTATCGCCCATGGCAAGATCATATCGCCCAAGTAGGTGATATCGGCCATATAGGGTGATATTGGCCATAGAGTGATGTGTTGAGTGACATATCATGCAAGTGAGTGTTATATCATGCAAGAGGGGTGGAATATCGTGCAAATGACACAAGGGTATCGTGCAAGAGTGTTAAGGAGCAAGAAGGATCTCATACTTAACCCTAAGGTGAGGCCATGATCATCTTCAACCTTGGATTGAAGCATGATTTTAGGGTTTTGATCTTCCTTTCTTTTCTTCTTCACCAATTGCTTATCCATGGTGATTCCTTGTATATAAAGAAGTTATGAACGAGCCTTGGACTTTTTATAAAGTCATCTTCAACCTTAGGAACATGGATATTGGAGCTTTGAATTTGTTCTTAATTCGGGTTATATAACTTGAACTCAGCCATGTTATTATTCATCACCTAAATTGCTATACTTGATGAATTACTTTTAATTCTAAAATTTCCTGAAATAGTTGATGATTTTATGAGTTCTAGTAGTTTCATAGACCTATTTCCATGAATCATATCAATTAGAACAAAGGTCTAGAGCTTAAAGAAGATGGTGTCAGTTTGTAAAAGTGATATCGAGCTCAAGCATATTTACAAGTAGCTCTAACCCGATATGGGTATGACTTGCACGATATGTCTAGAAAAAGATGTTTCACGAGATGCTTGCATGATAGGGAGTCTATAATAGACTCCATGCATGATACAAAGTTAATTGTATACTTGTAAGTTGATAAGAAACCCTAGTTTGGGTAACTCGAGATAAGTAAAGAGTAACAAGTGCTATTGCACGACATGGTTGCACGACATGGTTGCACAACATGGTTGTACGACATGGTTGCACGACATGGTTTCATGATAGGGTTGCACGATACACAACCCTAGATGATATGGTAACCCTAACCCGTCATGGCTAACCCTAGATGGTGATTAGCTCGATAGGGTGATTGAATGCACTACTAGCCCGACATGGTGATGGGTTTGATACCTCATAAGTATCATGGGCAGCACATACATATACCTTGCACCTGATATGAGGTCAAGAAGATACCTCATGCGCGATATGGAGACAAGTGCAAATCCTAACCCGATGTGGATGGTATGCATACACCTCCAGCCCGATATGGTGAATGTTCATACACCTCCAACCCGATACAATGGTATCTATACACCTACAACCCGATATGGTGAACATATGCACATGATTCAACCCTATACACCTTGTAAAGGTGAGGGAAAGACACTCCTAGAAGTGATGAGTGTAACACCAAGTAATGGTGTGGTTAATATCTTGATAGGTGAAAAACCTAGAGTGGTTGATAATGGTCAAACTTGTAGCATCAATGCCTTAACCCGAGATGATCCCATACCATTGAAAATAGTTGGGCAATTCAAATATGTGACTTATGACCAGTACACTATATGATAAATGTGATGGGCTAGTGAATAAAGTATTAGGATGGTAAATACCCTAATACAAGATAATTTGATCAACTTAAGAAAGTTAAAAGTGATAAGGGAAGTGATACATCAAGACATGATAGATATCACATCCAACACCTCAAGGTTGATACACCTTGATGTACCCTAAATCCAATATACTTGGATGAGTAACACATTGTGATGGAGTGGACCTTTTGGAATCCTTGAATGTCCAATGACATATTGGAATTCACATGTTGACTTAACTTGAGAACTCCAAGTACTTTGATAAAATATGGATGATTAGTTGTCTTGACACCAAGAGTAAGATCCCTAAGTTGATTCCCTTTTGGATTAAATTTATTATTGGTCAAGTAGTGGATACTTGGGATTTTATGGGATATAGCTTGGATGATAATAAAGTCGTGGTCAAAGTTTATTAATCATATCGATATTCCTAGATGAAGCTGTGCAGGTTTAAAAATGAGATAATAAGGTGTATAAATCATGTATGATAGGTAAAGGTTAATTGACGTGTATTTTACTACACGCTTAAACGCAAGTATACGCGTCGAGTAATATAGGCCTTGTGAGGCCCGAGTCGAACTCAGGGATACGTGAATTATTGGAGACTTTTACTAACTAATCACAATCAGCTAGGCCGATTAACAAAGTAGTGTTTTGTTGTTGAAGTTAAAGGAAAATAAAAATCAAACAAAAAAAACAATCGATTAAAGGTTAATTTAATCAATTCAAAAGGATATCTTTAGGATGGCGGTTTCACCGCGGGTCAACATTGTATTAGGTTTCATATAATTCCTCACACTTCTCTCTCTATCTGGGTAGTGGCCTGAATACAGAATCCACCGTCGTAGTAATCATTCCCCTAAACTAAGCGCATTATAAACGGTCCCTCAGTTCCCACCATTAATTTTACAACTCCTTTATCAAGGGTTTTATTAATTAATGTAGATTTCGTCTCTTTTCAACCGGTAATCCTTCTGTCGAAGTGATTAAGGGCATTAAGTTATTATTATGGTGATCAAGCATAACAATAGAAATGGAGAAAACGAATCTATACGACGGATTGGAGAGAGAAAATATGAATTATCAATATAAAAATGTCATACAATGTATTCCCGGGCTACTCCCGGTCCTAAAGATTGAGGGTTTTAGCCTCTCATGTTCATCTCACACGAATACATGGTAGAAATGGGGGAATTCATAAGAAAAACGTGAAACAAGTGAGAAAACCTCTGAACGGAGAAGAACCGGTAGATCCTTGGCGTAGAACATGAGCTTCCCCGCCTGTCGGTGGTGGAAATCGTCTTCGGCAGTGTCCGAATCACCCGGGATGAGCTTCTGGCCTCCGTTCTCCTTTCTCTCCTTCCTCGGCACTCGTGCAATCAAAAATGAGATCATCATCTCGTGTGGGCGGCCGTCATTAGGTATAAGTCCCTAATTAGGTCGTCAAATAACAACAGCCGTCCGATCGAGATCAAAACATATCCAATGCATATCTGCCGGCATCGATACCATCGACGCGGGTCGATGGTATCGACCCAGCGGATTAGCGGCAGCTTTCCTTTCTTTTATTCTGAGCGCCTGTGGTGATCTCGATACCATCGACTTGGGTGTCGATGGTATCGACTCTATGTAGCGTCGGTTTTGTCTTTTAGCGACACTGTAGCTCTCCTTGTGTCGATGGCATCGACTGTCGTCGATGGTATCGACTGTCGTCGATGGTATCGACTGTCGTCGATGGTATCGACTTCATCCTCGCCAGCAACCTGAAGTGATCTCGATGCCATCGACTTGGGTGTCGATGGTATCGACTCTGTGTTGCTCTTCTCGGCTGGCAATCTGTGGCTTGGTCGATGGTATCGGCTTCCGTCGATGGTATCGACGGAAGCAGATACTTGTTTTTCCTGAAATTTCACAACAAGACCAAGTAAATCCACACAATTTATAATAAGATGATAAATAATGCTCAAAATAGTAAAACAAAGGGGATTTGATATAATATGATGGCAAAGACCGAATTAAGTGAATTATGCAATATTATCCATGAAAATGAGTAATTAGAGCACAAAACACATATGAAATCGGTCTATAAATGCGACTGAAAATCATCGCATCAAACTCCCCTAAGCTTAAACGTTGCTCGCCCTCGAGCAACTAATCCTTAGAATAGAATTGTAGATGTCAACTAAAAATCAACACATCACCCCACATCTCACATGACTCCCTCTGGACGTTCTCAAACCGGCCATTCCTAATCATAGAACAGTAATTACCCTACAGGCGACAATAATCATCAATAAGAGAAATTATCCTTCAAACCGATGAACACTATCACATAAGGCAGTTAACATAATAAAGTTCGCCGATTCAGCCTTGGTGCACCTTGTGATCGCCTACACTACGTTGCTCGCCCTAACTACCATCTACATGGAAGCAGTTCTCCTGATAATCATGAGTGAGGAGAAATTCACGGTGGCCTACCAATCCGAGCAACGGGTGGATGGAATGGGTGGTTCATGGAAGAATTTGGAAGTATTACACAGTTTCAATATGCATATAACAAAATGTCCTAAATGATGCAAATGCACATTGAAAATGCCCTAATGCTTAAAATTGGGTGGAATGATGCATGCACTAACCTTCCACCTCAAAATGAGATGGAAATCTAATTAAGCCACATCATGTACTCAATTTCCCTGTTATGCAAGTGATATCATGTTCCTTTCTCCCTCTTATTCCTTTTCCTTCTAAATTCTTTTTCTTTTTTTTTTCTTTTCTCAATTTTTTTCAGATTTTCAGAATTTTTTTTCTTTTAGCCCACATATCCATAATTGCTTAGAGATACATGTATAAGGCCATTTTCTTCACAATTGGAAATCTTTGCATTATTTCGAGGGTATGGAAAAGTTTAGATCACTTTTTTAGGAAAAACTGAGGTACATGGTGCACTTAAGCATGAAAATCATGAAAGTTATGAGTGCAACTACATGACATGCACCTAAAGGTAATGTGCATGAATCACTACATATTTTTTTGTTTTATGCAAAAGTATGGAAAAATTTCAATGCAAATCCTATCTAAATGCTATGCACGCAAAATAAATTAAAACTGTACTTTACTTCCAATTCTTTGGTGGATTATGGAAAAATGAAGTGGAATGATCACAAGATTAGGTGACTGAACCTTAGAAGAATATTATGCGTCCCTCCTTACTGACATGTGTAGTAGTTCAAAGGGTTCTCTCTCTTATATCTAATTAAGGTCTCATTACCATTTGATTAGGTTAGGCTTAAACAACCGTTACTATCCACTTTTCATGAGTCAACGGGGGTGTGGGTGTGACATATTGCTTTAAAGTTGACATAATCAATCATTTTCATAGGACAAGCTCCCCAAGGACAACCAAGTCAAGCTATCCAAAAGACACAAAAAAATTTTAAATTCCCTTAAATTTTCCCATGAAAACAGCGAGATGACAACTCTTAAGACATCCACGGTTACACTAGATAGATGTGGATCCTAAACAAAAACTAAAATTGCAAGAACAAATAACAAAGCAACAACTAAAAAAAAACAACAAAAGAAAAGATAAAAGATAGAGCTGTTCCAGCCACCCCCCTAAGCTTGAATTCGACTATGGCCTCATAGTCAAAAACCAACTTAACGGTGGAACAGTGATACCCTGATCAATCTTGCGGAGGCGGTGGTGGGTATTGCGGTGTCATCGGATCCCAAGACGGGTACTCCCCCTGGAAGCTTGGATCATATTGGGTCCTCGGCGGAGGCTGTGGATAGCCTCCAAAGTAGTCTCGACTCCAGTAATGGTCGAAGAAGGGCTCCTGTTGCGTCTCTATCCGCTGCAACCGGTTGTGCATTTGCTCTTGGTTGGCGAGGATGAGCCGCTCATTCTCGAACATAGCCCGTTGATTTTCGAGTAGCCGGCTCGTAGTCTCATGAATGTCGGCATACATGGCCAGATGCTGCTGCTGAGTCTGCTGGATATCCTGCAGCATGGTGTACATCCCCTGCATGGAGTAGGGATCCTCAGCTGGCTGCTCGTGCTATGGTGATGGCGGCGGGGGCTGAGATGATGAAGATGCACCCAGATGCATCCTAGGACGCTTCCGTGGTGCCACACATGCACGAAGAGGTGTGAAAGCCTCCTCTTCCTCCGCAGCCTCGCCTTCTTGCTCGTCACCTCCACCTTCTTCTTCGGAGGACTCGATGGCTATGATTGGCCACCTAAAATGCTGCGCGCCCTCGATGTTGAAGACGTCGTCCGGTAGTGAGCTCCCCTGATAAGCTTGGTTGACGTGGCAATGAGCGTACGCCAACCCGTCCCGGAGAAGAATGAGGTTTGAACGGTGCAAGTGTTGCACGTTCACCTTACTCCGCATAGAAATCGGAGTCATGGACTGAAAGTTCAGTCCCAAGTAGGACGTCAACTTGGTGATGAGCCCACCAAAATGGATTGGAGCCTTCCTTGTGCTCCTCTTCACCACCAGGACGCGCTGTAGCCAGAACGCCCCCCAGTTGCATGGTTGACGCTTCAGGAGTGCGTAGAGAAAGAACAGGTCACTCTCCTGAAACTTGCTCAAAGCTAGATCACTCCGAGTGAAGAATGTCAAGCTCAACATTCTATGAAGGATCCGGACGAACGGGTGCTCAAAATCTGCTACCGCTGCATTATGGTAGCTCACGGTCTTCCCCGCCGGCACTGTAACTAGCTCGGAGAAGATCTTTGCATAGTCGGTGCGGGAGTCCGGCCTTCAGTGATCGTGTGGAGAGTGAAACCAGTTGAAGATTTGATTGAACTGGACCAGAGTGATATTGTAGTTGATGTTGAACAAACGAAACGACACTCTGCCCTTTATCCACTCACGATCCGACGTCACCACGTCGTTAGGCACGACGCAGACGTCGAGGGACGCCATAAACTCCGCCACCAGTTCCTTATAGGTGGGCCATTCGCCAAAAAATGGTTGCCCATCCACATGGTACTGCAGCTCGTCAGGGCGTAGGCTTCTGCTGGTGTTGCGTGCTTGTCCATGAAGCACATAGGCCAAGTTGGCCTCGAATCCCAACTCCTGGAGCATATTCCGGTCCACATACCAGGTTGGCTCGAACTTTCGCTTCATTATCTCCTCATAAACCTTCTTCGTCTCCGCGGAAGGATGCACCATGCGCGGACGAGAGATGGAAGCGGTTGGGGGAGGAACAAACTCCTCGATCTCCATGGGGTGTGCGCTTGAGGACGACGCTCCGGCGACATGCACCATAGTTGCTAGAAAATGGGATTAGAAGAAAAGAGCTCGGTGAAGATGGAGAAGAAATTCTCCGCTCGATGAAGATCCTCGCTCGATGTCGCCTCTCTTCAGTCTTGGAGGGCTTGGGGGAGTGCTCGGCGCAAAGGAGGATACTCGCTCTGAAGGTGTGACGTCAAATGACGTTGCAAGTCCCCTTAAATAGGCTTGATCGGCGCCATTGTTGACCCGTCGATACCATCAACGGGGGTCGATGGTATCGACACGTCTCGCGGGTATCCGCCTCCCTCGCGAGTATCGACGACTGACGTTTGCTGGATCAAGAAACTCGAATTGCTGACGGGTCGATACCATCGACGGAATTCGATGGTATCGACGCAGCACCCGGATCGCTGACGTGGCTGTTGCGATCGTCGTCGATGTCTGTGTGCGGATCGGTGACATGTCCGTCGATACCATCGACGGGGGTCGATGGTATCGACTTGCTTTTATTGTTACACCGCCGTTTTGTTGCATTCAACCTGTGATGATGTCGATACCATCGACGAGGCCGTCGATGGTATCAAGTTGACTGAGCAAAATTCGTCTGAACTTCTCCAGAGATCTCGATGGTATCGACTGGGGTGTCGATACCATCAACACTTTTATTGCGACCTGCCTGTGACCATGTCGATACCATCGACGGCCCCGTCGATGGTATCGACATGGTGCGATTTTTGCTGGTGTCAACCTGAACCCATGTCGATACCATCGACCAGTGTGTCGATGGTATCGACCCTGCCTGTGCCTGCACATTCAACAAACGGATCAAGGTATCTTTTTAAACTAAAATTTGAACGGAATAAAAGCAATCTACGCCTAAAATTAAACTATCCTAATGTACCAATGTTTGGGTTGCCCCCAACAAGCGCCCTTCTTTAGCGTCTTAGGCTAGACGGTGTGACGATTATCATCTTTTCACCTTGGGAACTGCACTTACAGGATCATTCGGTAATTGAAATTCAACACGATCTCCTCCAATGCCCAAGGACAGAGTACCTCTCCCCAAAGCAGTTACGACATCTGCCGTTGCTTGAAACGGTCTTCCAAGGAGAATTTCACAGCTTTGGAGCGGCGACATGTCCATGACGACAAAGTCCACCGGAAATATGAATCTATCCACTTTGACGAGGACATCTTCACATATTCCATAAGGTCTCACAGTAGACCCATCTGCCAATTCAATTGTTGCGGCCAACTTCTTTATCTCTTTTAACCCTAGCTTTTGGAATGTAGCCAAAGGCATGAGATTTATGCTAGCGCCAGAATCACATTGCGACCTAGGGAAATGTTGACCACCTATTGAACACGGAATGTAAAAACCTCCTGGGTCCTTTCTCTTCCTTGGTGAACTCCCATGAATCATCGAGCTCACCGTCTCATCCATCCAATATGTTTCATCGTCTTTTATCCGCCTCTTCTTATTGATGATTTCTTTGATGAACCTCCCATAGGCGGGTACTTTCTCGATCATCTCCACCAATGGAATATTGATGTGGAGTTTCTGGAATATCTCCAAGAATTTCTTAAAGTGACGATGCTCTTTCTTTGACTTAGAATTTATCGGATCTAAAACATCAGCTGCATCATCACGCCTGTGAGGTGGCACATACGAGCTTTTCGGGGGTATCTCCCCTAAGCTTGCTTCAAACACTCCCTCTGACGTGGGCCTTGACGAGATATCCTCAATAGTAGCAGCTTGTTGTGGATTCTCTTTCACATTTTCTGTCGCTGCACATGCACAAACAACCTGCACTTCTTCATCTTGCCTACATGGAGATATAATATTCACAACTATTTGTGATTTCCTGAAGAAAGGGTTTCCACCCGGCAATCCATATTACGTGCGTGGATATGGTATCGCTGGTGTTGCATTCACATTGAAAGTCATTTTTCTTTCTTCTACGGCTTCTTGCACTTGAGATTCCTCTTCATTGCTCACCACAGACATGTACTTGACTTGATGGTGCGCTTGGACCACATTTGCATTCTCGGCTGGTTTCTATTGATTGGCGTGCTTGATGGCCACCACTTCACTTGAAATCTAAGCCACGGTGGTCTCCAATGCCCGCATTTGCGCTCCATGGCTTTGCAGCGTCTGCCCAAATTTGGTTAGAATATCACCTTGAGATTGCAGTTGTTTTCCAAACATGGCCATCATCTCTTGGTTTTGCTGGACCATTTGACTTAGCAATTCAGTGTTCTTGTCCTCGATTCTTTGCTGTGGTTTGGCATCTGGATCCTACAGAAAATTATTCGGATCCTTCCATGAAAACTTTTTATCCTTTCTCCATGAATAGTCATTGTTTCTATAGCCCTGTTGTTGCATGAACTTTACTTGGGCTTCCTCATCCTCAGATGCATCTTCCTTAGTTAGCAGCTTCTTGGCTAGGAGATCTAGCTTGTCGTTCATCTCCCTAACTATTTTGGATTCGCCGGCAGCTTTGACATGTTCCATGGCACCTCTGTCACCCCATGACTGTTTCCTAGCCATGTTCTTCAGTATTTCCCAACATCTGGTATCCGTGTTATTTAGAAAGAAACCGGATCTGGCTGAATCAAGATTACTTCTATCGTGCTCGGAGAGAGCAAAATAAAAGATTTTTACTTATGTTTCCCTGTCTAGCCCATGATGTGGGCACCTCCTCAAGATAACCTGGAATCGCTCCCAGGTCTCAGAATATGTTTCACCCGCCTGTTGGGTGAAATTGTGAATCTTCCTAATCATGTCGTTAGTCTTCTCAAGAGGGAAGAACCTCTCAAAGAAAACCTCCACCATATGATCCCATGATTCAACAAATTCATCATCGAGGTTGTGTAACCACTCTCTCGCTGCTCCTGCCAAAGAACTTGGGAATAGCTTGAGGTACAACGCATCTTGCGGAAATCGGTCGATCTTCACCATGTCACAGTTCTCCACGAACTGGCTGATATGTGCAACCAGATCTTCATTCTTCAGTCCATGGAATGCATTTGATTTTACCAAGTTAATTAATGCTGGATCGATCTTATAGGTCGGAATGTCGATCCCCTTCTTCTTTATGGGCCCCTTTGATGCTGAGGAAGAAGATGCCTTGATCTTCTCCCATATTGTCTGTGCTTCAGTCATTTCTTCTACTTGCTCTCGCTCAGATTCAGAATCTATGTAGCTTTGGTGCTCTTGCTCGTAGAAGTCCTCGTCCTCTGGTCCCGCAGATGGAACCTCAGGTGTGCGATTCACGTAGTCTCTACTACGTGTGTGCACCATGCAAAGTACCTGAAATATGAAAATCGGGGTTCAGTACAATGCTTTGAACGAGTCAACACAATTATAAAGAAATAAAGGAATTTTTGAAATTGTTTTAAAATAAATTTAAAAAAATGTGGCCTAGAGTGGCCGCTCTTAGCACTCAAAGTGCCAATAATTCGCCGTATCCCCGGCAACGGCGCCAAAAACTTGACGTGTATTTTACTACGCGCTTAAACGCAAGTATACGCATCGAGTAATATAGGCCTTGTGAGGCCCGAGTCGAACTCAGGGATACGTGAATTATTGGAGACTTTTACTAACTAATCGCAATCAGCTAGGCCGATTAACAAAGTAGGGTTTTGTTGTTGAAGTTAAAGGAAAATAAAAATCAAACAAAGAAAACAATCAATTAAAGGTTAATTTAATCAATTCAAAAGGATATCTTTAGGATGGCGGTTTCACCGCGGGTCAACATTGTATTAGGTTTCATATAATTCCTCACACTTCTCTCTCTATTCGGGTAGTGGCCTGAATACAGAATTACCCACTGTCGTGGTGTAATTCACTACTTAGGTTTAGGTTGATTCCACCGTCGTAGTAATCATTCCCCTAAACTAAGCGCATTATAAACGGTCCCTTAGTTCCCACCATTAATTTTACAACTCCTTTGTCAAGGGTTTTATTAATTAATGTAGATTTCGTCTCTTTTCAACCGTTAATCCTTCTGTCGAAGTGATTAAGGGCATTAAGTTATTATTATGGTGATCAAGCATAACAATAGAAATGGAGAAAACGAATCTATACCACAGATTTGAGAGAGAAAATATGAATTATCAATATAAAAATGTCATACAATGTATTCCCGGGCTACTCCCGGTCCTAAAGATTGAGGGTTTTAGCCTCTCATGTTCATCTCACAGGAATACATGGTAGAAATGGGGGAATTCATAAGAAAAACGTGAAACAAGTGAGAAAACCCCTGAACGGAGAAGAACCGGTAGATCCTTGGCGTAGAACACGAGCTTCCCCGCCTGTCAGTGGTGGAAATCGTCTTCGGCAGCGTCCGAATCACCCGGGATGAGCTTCTGGCCTCCGTTCTCCTTTCTCTCCTTCCTCGGCACTCGTGCAAACAAAAATGAGATCATCATCTCGTGTGGGCGGCCGTCATTAGGTATAAGTCCCTAATTAGGTCGTCAAATAACAACAGCCGTCCGATCGAGATCAAAACAGATCCAACGCATATCTGCCGGCGTCGATACCATCGACGCGGGTCGATGGTATCGACCCAGCGGATTAGTGGCAGCTTTCCTTTCATTTATTCTGAGCGCCTGTGGTGATCTCGATACCATCGACTTGGGTGTCGATGGTATCAACTCTCTGTAGCGTCGGTTTTGTCTTTTAGCGACGTTGTAGCTCTCCTTGTGTCGATGGCATCGACTGTCGTCGATGGTATCGACTTCATCCTCGCCAGCAACCTGAAGTGATCTCAATGCCATCGACTTGGGTGTCGATGGTATCAACTCTGTGTTGCTCTTCTCGGCTGGCAATCTGTGGCTTGGTCGATGGTATCGACTTCCGTCGATGGTATCGACGGAAGCAGATACTTGTTTTTCCTGAAATTTCACAACAAGACCAAGTAAATCCACACAATTTATAATAAGATGATAAATAATGCTCAAAATAGTAAAACAAAGGGGATTTGATATAATATGATGGAAAAGACCGAATTAAGTGAATTATGCAATATTATCCATGAAAATGAGTAATTAGAGCACAAAACACATATGAAATAGGTCTATAAATGCGACTCAAAATCATCGCATCATTAATGTATGTTAGCTTAGTATTTTTTTAGTATCTCTATCACGATGTAGTTGGTTTGTATGTGGGGTCTGTGGCTCAGTAGTAGTGCTAGATTCTAAATCCAAGGGTAGCGCCACCCAGTCTTGAAAAGCCACGGATCGACCTGTAGCTAGACCCAATATGGGCAATAGATGATGGATCTAAGGGTAGTTTCTTGCCATCAACCTACCAATTTTTTTGGTTGAGACGTGGGGGTGATCGTGACCCACCAGAAATTCCACGACCACCTAGGACGTGCGTTGAGGAGGGGGGAACAAAGGAGGCAGTTGGCCTCGCCTCCCTGATCAAATCCATCCTGACCCCGACTCTGTGGCAACTGGTGGAGCATAGACACATAACGATCCCTTTCCCTCAGCTGTTTCTCCAATGCAGCGAGCAGGTCATAAGCAGGAGTAGGACATCGAGGTATAGAGGCAATCAGAGAGACATAAGTACTGGAAAACGAATATCTTGTTGAGAGGACTTCATCCCCTTCAATCATGTCAGCTACCATGGTGTTTTCTTTGGCCAGTGAGGTGGATCTTGGCCGGAATTGAAGTCGGGGCTTGGAGGTGGTCTGCTAGATGTGTTCGACGTTATTTGAGAACAGAGGAAAGTTCCGTGAGGTGCTCACAGGCCTTCTGGAGATTCGGATGCGTGTGAGGAGGAGCAGAGGCACTTTGCCTCTTCTCTCCGCCGTGCCAGAACTTGGCGGCGGCGCCCTCGTGGTCTGAGGGATCCATAGCCCAATCGAGGAAGACCTATAGCCGTAGAATTCCTGGAGAGAAGCTCGAACTTAATGGAGGTGCTAGAAGGGTCTGCTGAGGAGAGTTTCGCTTCCGATCCCTCGTCGGAAGGAAGCCGCGTGGTGGCTGCATCGCGAGAACAGAGTCCCGCTTGGGACTGATTGTGAGGAAGGAGAAGGCGGATCGATCCCAGAACCAGCCGGTCCAATAGAGCCAAACCAGGAGAACCAACCAAACTGGCCGGCCCAAGCAAGAAACAACGCAGTCCTAACGTGCCACGTGGTGCATCTTGGTTGGACGAAAAAGGTAAAATCCCCATATATGCTCAGATCTTCTCTAATTCGTAGAAAATAGCACAGTGATCAGAAAAATAAGTACAATATACCGAAATTCTCAGAAAAATGCGTAGAATGCAGTGGAAGCATAATATCTGTCTTTTTATGCACTAATCTCAGTTCTATCATATAAGTTGTGAAATGCTTGTTTAATGCATAATAAATAGCAAATGATGACATAAAATCATGGAAAAATATCAGTAAGTCCATAATTACATATAGAATGCATATCCTAGATAACAAGAAGAGATAGACAAGAAATAATAATGAGAATATCCTAATGAGATAAGATAAACCCTAATGAACATGATTAGGGTTAAGATGAGATGTATGATGATGGGAACCTGATGATAGTATATGATCTTGTCTTGATCAGATTTAACAAAGTTATAAATGACATGAGGAATATGTGATTAAGTTTATCTCTTTGGAAGGTACGCCATTATCTCTTACTTAGCTTATTATACAATATGCTTGTGTTATATGTGTAGTAAAATACTTGGCATATGATATTGGATGAAATGATTGTTTTTGTATGATATCTTGCTTGACTTTCCATATTTATGGCTATGAACACATGAAACATAACATATCTGTTCCATTATATGAAAGCACTATATCTCTTTGGTAGGCATAGTGCTAATGAGTTATCTATCTCTTTGGTAAGTAGATCACATTTACAATGATCTATCTCTTTGGTAAGCAGATCATGAGGCCTAGATGTATCTATCCCATTGGTAGGCAGATGCACAAGCATATAATGGAAAATGAGCTTAAAATATGTGTTCTCTTTTGTTAATGAATATCTTTGTGCAAGTATACGCTTTTCTTATATTCTTCTGTTACTTCCAAGTATATTAGTTTTATCTTATTACCAAGATATGATGAGAGGTATATAAAAAGACATGTAGGCGTACTCAGTACAATATTCATGAAATATTGTGCTGACGTGTACCACATGTAATCTTTTGTTTAGGTTGTGCTTATGCTCTTGAAGATCCAAGATAGTTGAGAGTTGTGTGGCGAGCTGATGTACAGGTGGACCTGTTGTCTTAAGATCATGTAGTTTAGTGGTAGTACATGTATATGTATAGTTTATTGTTCAATGTGTAATATTAAATGTTGTAACAAGTCATGTTGTAATTATATGTTGAATGGTGAACATGTGTGTATGGTTTTATTATTGTTCATGTACATGTGCTACTGATTGTTTCCTTATGACTCCCTTGATTTTCTTCTTCTTAGCCTAGTGTGGGATGTTTAAATTGGGATTCTCTCTGAGGTGAGGTTTCAATTTGGACGTCACACATCAGATTAAGTTTTAGAAAATCTGGGGACGTCACAGGTGGTATCAGAGCATGAACAATAGCAAAGCCTCACATTTTCTCATTATGCAACTCAAAACCAAAGAACCTTGAACTTAATAATCTTTAGGGTTAGATTAGTCGTCTTGTATAGACTAGATCTGACCTAGCCTCTAGGTTACACCTAGATGTCCGAGAACTAGGTCTAGAATGGTTCTTGTTGTATAGCAAGTCCTTAGATGTCGTACTTTCCTTGTAGTACAGCGGTATGGGACGTTGCACTATTTGGAAATGATGTGCATCAAGGGAAGAGAAACCCTAGACATATGGAGCTCGTTGTCTAGAGTAGCTACACTAGTCTACACCATGTTCTCACCCCTTTCCTTAGTTTTCATGACATTGGACTCTCTACTATGTGTGGGACACTCGTTTCTGGATTTGGTTTCTGATTCCAAACGGATCGAACCTCGATAGTTTTCTCTGACGCTTGTTTTATCGGAGAAAAACTATATAACAATTATTTATATATACGTATTATAAAAATGTGTCCCCACACATATACGAGTAGGAGGTGATCATGCAACCTAAGTGAAAGTGAATGACATCAGTCTAGAAGAGAGAGTAGTTCTAGATTAGATGTCTAGAGCCTTGTTGTATATATATATGATAGATGGAATAGATGATATAAGTTTTGATGATACGGTCTAAGTCTTATATAGATGATATAAGATGGTTATGATGATATATGTTTGTCTTTGAGGACATGAGTTCAGTTTTGAGGTTTTGATATAAGTTTTGATGATGCAAGTAAATAGGCTTTTATGAGATAAGATATGTTAAGTTAAGACAAGGTTGTGAGTCAGCGTGAGCCTCAAGCTCTTTTACGAATGAGGACCTCTAGTGTTAGGACCAGTTTTGGGGTTAGCTTAAGAGAGAGTGAGACCCACATGGAGAAGGTCAGAGAACCTAGACTCCACGATATGAGAAATATGAGATATGTGTTATGATATGTCCTAAACTAGACTACTCCTGAGTGATTGAGATGAGTCGCTTTATGCATGATTCCTATAGTCTTATTGAACCCTAGATGTCCTTGGGAGTACCAAACCCTAAGTCAGAGAGAGGCTGGTTATGTGTGCATATGTGAATATGGATATGAGTGCCTGCCATCCGGGTGAGGGAGAGAGCCCAAGACCCTGGAGGAGGTAGCTATGTTAGTTTCTGTGAAGCCTCATGCTCTGTTTGGTGGTTTCCCACATAGGAATCTAGTGGTGCATATAAGAGAGTTTTGGGTAAGCATGTTTCATGGGTAGAAGACATGTGATCAGAACATCATGTCATAGCATGTTTTGGTTTGTGCTTATGGGGTTCGAGCTTGTAAAGCTATCACTAGTGCCAATGAGGTAATCCAATAACCCTAGATCATAGAGGGAAGATAAAGTTGAGATTATGTGATACTCATAGAATTGAGTTAGCTCAGAGAGTCTGAGCATGGCACTACCCTTGTGGTATGGGTTAGAGGAACCTCTTTTGGCCTAAGTAAAGTTTTGATATATGAGCCACTTGTATAAGTTGGTTTAGTACAACCGTGATATAACATAGATAAAAATGTGATATGATATTGATGACGTGATATATAGACATGATATAATGGAAAACCTAGAGATGGTTTAATAGACATCATAACTGGTTAACCTTATACATGAATAAAGTGAAAATGATGGCTAATCTTGTGATGAAATCACTAGTAAATGTTGTAATTTATTGTGAGCAATGAAATAAGATCATATGCACGAAACATGTTACATGAGGTGTTAATCTTAATGCTTAATAAAGATGAAAAATATAGTTTGAAAGTTAGCACAACATAACGTTTATGACACCTTGATATGATCTAGATGGATAAAGTGGGTTAATTATAGTTAACTCCCTCCTAAAAGGCATATGTTAATGATGAACATGTTCTAACAATGAACTAAATAAAATGCTGATTACACCTCGATAGAGAGTTAATTTTAGTTAACTCCTTTAGAATATGGAATATGATGTGAGAACCCTAATGTATGGCTAAAGATAAGGAAGAAAATCTAACATATGAGATATGTAATGACATAACCTAAGCTTCTAAACCCTTGTTTCAATCTTTTATGAAGGAAAGATAGGGTTTTCCCTGGAAGTATGAGTATGATTTACTTTCGAGGATGAAAGTTCTTTTAAGATGTATATGATGTGACAAAGTAGGTTTTCTGGCTTAATTTCGAGGAAGAAATTTGTTTTAAGGTATGTAGGATGTGATGTAGTGGACCTTTTGGAATCCTTGAATGTCCAATGACATATTGGAATTCACATGTTGACTTAACTTGAGAACTCCAAGTACTTTGATAAAATATGGATGATTAGTTGTCTTGACACCAAGAGTAAGATCCCTAAGTTGATTCCCTTTTGGATTAAATTGTTTATTGGTCAAGTAGTGGATACTTGGGATTTTATGGGATATAGCTTGGATGATAATAAAGCCGTGGTCAAAGTTTATTAATCATATCGATATTCCTAGATGAAGCTGTGTAGGTTTAAAAATGAGATAATAAGGTGTATAAATCATGTATGATAGGTAAAGGTTAATGTATGTTAGCTTAGTCTTTCTTAGTATCTCTATCACGATGTAGTTGGTTTGTATGTGGGGTCTATGGCTCAGTAGTAGTCCTAGATTCTAAATCCAAGGGTAGCACCACCCAGTCTTGAAAAGCCACAGATCGACCTGTAGCTAGCCCCAATATGGGCAGTAGATGATGGATCTAAGGGTAGTTTCTTGCCATCAACCTCCCAACTTATTTGGCTGAGACATGGGGGTGATCGTGACCCACCATAAATTCCACGACCACCTAGGACGTGTGTTGAGGAGGGGGGAACAAAGGAGGCGGTTGGCCTCGCCTCCCTGATCAAATCCATCCTGACCCCGACTCTGTGGCAACTGGTGGAGTATAGACACATAACGATCCCTTTCCCTCAGTTGTTTCTCCAATGCAGCGAGCATATCATAAGAAGGAGTAGGACATGGAGGTATAGAGGCAATCAGAGAGACATAAGTACTGGAAAACGAAGCTCGTGTTGAGAGGACTTCATCCCCTTCAATCATGTCAGCTACCATGGTGTTTTCTTTGGCCAGTGAGGTGGATCTTGGTTGGAATTGAAGTCGGAGCTTGGAGGTGGTCTGCAAGACGTGTTCGGCGTTATTTGAGAACTGAGGCAAGTTCTGTGAGGTGCTCTCAAGCCTTCTAGAGATTCAGATGCGTGTGAGGAGGAGCGGAGGCACTTTGCCTCTTCGCTCCGCCGTGCCAAAACTTGGCGGCGGCGCCCTCGTGGTCTGAGGGATCCACAACCCAATCGAGGAAGACCTATAGCCACAGAATTCCTGGAGGGAAGCTCGAACTTAATGGAGGTGCTAGAAGGGTCTGCTGAGGAGAGTGTCACTGCCGATCCCTCATCGGAAGGAAGCCACGCGACGACTGCATCGCGAGAACAGAGTCCCGCTTGGGACTGATCGCGAGGAAGGAGAAGGCGGATCGATCCCAGAACCAGCCGGTCCAATAGAGCCAAACCAAGAGAACCAACCAAACTGGATGGCCCAAGTGAGAAACAACGCAGTCCTAATGTGCCACGTGGCGCATCTTGGTTGGACGAAAAAGGTATAATCCCCATATATGCTCAGATCTTCTTTAATTCGTAGAAAATAATACAATGATCAGAAAAATAAGTACAATATACCAAAATTCTCAGAAAAATGCGTAGAATGTAGTGGAAGCATAATATCTATCTTTTTATGCACTAATCTCATTTATATCATATAAGTTGTGAAATGCTCGTTTAATGGATAATAAATAGCAAATGATGACATAAAATCATGGAAAAATATCAGTAAGTCCATAATTACATATAGAATGCAGATGATCTCAGATATGTTCATGTTGATGCACAAAAGCATATAATTTGATTAATATGGCTAATTAGGGCTAATTACCCTAAATAAAATGCAATAAGTATATACATGCTCAGTAAATGATGTAATTTACAGAGTAAGCTGATATCAGTATCTGGAACCTCAAATTTAAATATGAGATCAGTATGATACACATAATCCATGTTATATGATGATGTTTCTCTTAATGTGATATAAACCCTAATATGATCTAGGGTTAATATGTACACGTAATCGTATGTAATCAATTAATCAGATTATTGATCATAATATGGAATACAACATCAGTAACGTAAATCCCAGATAACAAGAAGAGATAGACAAGAAATAATAATGAGAATATCCTAATGAGATAAGATAAACCCTAATTTAATGATTAAGGTTAAGATGAGATGTATGATGATGGGAACCTGATGATAGTATATGATCTTGTCTTGATCAGGTTTAGCAAAGTTATAAATGACATGAGGAATATGTGATTAAGTTTATCTCTTTGGAAGGTATGCCATTATCTCTTACTTGTCTTATTATACAATATGCTTGTGTTATATGTGTAGTAAAATACTTGGCATAGGATATTGGATGAAATGATTGTTTTTGTATGATATCTTGCTTGATTTTCCATATTTATGGCTATGAACACATGAAACATAATATATCTGTTCCATTATATGAAAGCACTATATCTCTTTGGTAAGCAGATCACATGTACAATGATCTATCTCTTTGGTAAGTAGATCATGAGGTCTGGATGCATCTATCCCATTGGTAGGTAGATGCACAAGCATATAATGGAAAATGAGCTTAAAATATGTGTTCTCTTTTGTTAATGAATATCTTTGTGCAAGTATACGCTTTTCTTATATTCTTCTGTTACTGCCAATTATATTAGTTTTATCTTATTGCCAAGATATCATGAGAGGTATATAAAAAGACACGTAGGCGTACTCAGTATACTATTCATGAAATATTGTGCTGACGTGTACCACATGTAATCTTTTGTTTAGGTTGTGCTTATGCTCTTGAAGATCCAGGATAGTTGAGAGTTGTGTGGCGAGCTGATGTACATGTGGACCTGTTGTCTTAAGATCCTGTAGTTTAGTGGTAGTACATGTATATGTATAGTTTGCTATTCAATGTGTAATATCAAATGTTGTAACAAATCATGTTGTAATTATATGTTGAACTGTGAACATGTGTGTATGGTTTTATTATTGTTCATGTACATGTGCTATTGATTGTTTCCTTCTGACTCCCTTGATTTTCTTCTTCTTAGCCTAGTGTGGGATGTTTAAATTGGGATTCTCGCTGAGGTGAGGTTTCAATTTGGACGTCACACATCAGATTAAGTTTTAGAAAATCCAGGGACGTCACACACATGAAGTGTGTTATGCAGTTGTTACATTGAGATGTAATGAGTTTAATGCACTTTGATAAGTGTAGGCTAACATACCTTGAGAAAGGGCTAAGCCAAGTTAATAAAGTATGATGTAATCATACTCTAGTAAGGATGAGAGAAGAAGTCATACCTTGTGTTGATGATTCATTTAATGATAAATGATGAGAATAAATAAGTATGATTCAGTACTTATGCTATCAATGTTGGCTCCTAGATGTGTGGAGTAATGAATTAAGGTTGGATTATTGATAATATGATCTTGAAAAGCTAAATGGTTAATAATGGGAAACCCTAACCCTAATGAAGGGTAATGATATGTAAGTGAAACCCTAATCGATAAGAAAGGGAAACCCTAACCCTAATGATGGGAAGGTTTTATTTCTCTTATTGCATAAGCCTTGTAAGTTATGTTAAATACTTATATAACAAGTATAACATGCAACGGCCTTGTGATCCATGTGAATGCGTTGTTTCCTAGTGAGAGGTGACAAGATGTGCAATGGCCTTGAGAGCCATGAGAATAAGTTGTTGCCTAGTGAGAGGTGACAAGATGTGTAATGGCCTTGTGAGCCATGTGATAATTTGTTGCCTAGTGAGAGGTGACAATATACTTAATGGGCCTTGTGAGCATTGTGAGATGCTTGTATGACAAGTATCATGTATACCTTGGTCTGAGGACCTAGAGGTATTAATAGTGTTCTGTGATGAACTAAGGGTTTGAATAGCCAGATTCAGTAACCATGATAATGATGTTGTGAAGGGATGAGAACTCCCAGTAATACGATAAGGGACTGAGATCCCAAGTATCGTGTGTTTTAAAGATTGAAAAGTACTTGATAGATACACCTTTCTTTGTAGCATCTATTATAATAATTCTTGTTTAAAAACTTGACTGATGCTAAAAGAATATGGTAATGTACTTAATTAATCAAGTGGAATCTCATCATGTAGTGCCCTGGCCATAGATCCATTCAGCGTCAGGTCTCATCCTGAATGGTGAAACGGGTTGCTCCACGGCATGACCCAGAGACGGCATATTTTTTAGTATACGGGGGTGATGGGAGAAAATATTTGTACGCCCTAATGTTGGATTGATGTGAGATAAACACGAGTTCTCTTAATCCTTCATTATATGTTTCGGGATGGATGTATCACGAATCTCCTGATGATGAAGGTCGGGATGGATGTTAGATAAACACGAGATCTTTCTCTCCCGAAGAGAGTGCATTTGACGACGTAGCTCTATATAGCAAATTTGCTAGTATACCCTGGAAAGCTATTTAGCAGTGATACTAGATGTCTTGCATGTGGTCTCAGACTGATCAAGATGTGGGAGGTCATGGCAGCCGGCTCTTCCATTGACCTTGTATGACACCGGCTTTGGGTTTCGCAACCGAAGGTTGGAGTATGAGCGATATATCTTATCACCTCAGGGCATAAGTGTGATTGTAAAATGTAATCAGCCATATAGCATGTTTGCTTAAGGATTGAATACAAAAATCTTTGGATGATGTTACATTTCTTTTATGCATCTTCTGTTGATAGATGATATATATGTTTCTTTACATTCCTTGCAAAGCAGATAGATGATTTATAATTATACTATGGGTAGATGCAATGTTCTCCTTAAGAAAGGAGATTATCTTATTCAGATCATACAATGATTATCCTTCCTTTTAATATAAAAAGAACCTCTGCTCAGTTTATAAATGCTTAATCTGTGATAATAATATGGTCGATAGAGATTTATATCTCTCTCTGGGACAATTGTCTCACCCCGTGGGATCCACATTTTTTTAGGTGGACATGCACAAGGTGGAGAAGAATCTTTCTGCACATAATGAACAATATCTGAGGCAACAGTGACAGCTCAGGTTGAGTATACTATTTGTTGTGTCTTGTAGATGGAAGTCCTATGTGTCATCTCTGTACTCTCAGGTCCTTGGAGTTGGTTCATACTAGTTTCATGAATAATCTGAGATTTTGGCTTGAATGCCTCAAGGTTTTATGTTGCTACAGTATATGTTTTGACAAAGCAACTATTATATGTTATCCTCGAGAAGAGATCCTACAATGTATGTACAATGTGAACAATGATGAATATAAGGTTTTGGTTCTTCCTTAAAGAGTTTTCCTAGAAATGGATCTCTTTGTAAATTGGTTTTATTTTTTAGTGATTTTTGTTAATCCATTGTTTATGGTTATTCTTCTTAATTAATGATGATTTGTTTGTCAGTTTGATGACGGTCGTCATAAGATGCTAAGCCTTAATGCCAAGGAAGTTTTTATTGCCACAATGATATGCTACTATACATGGAAAGAAAGGAACAATCACATTTTTTAAGGGAAAAATAGAAGTTATGCGGCTATTTGGAGGCTTATTAAGTCTGATGTAGATATTTTGTTCTGAGCTTCTTCTCTATTTGTAAAATTTCTTTGCTTGTTTTATTTTGTACTCCCTGTATTGTAAATATTCCACCCTTTTGATATATACAAAAAATGGAAACAAGCTTTGAGGGATATAAAAGGCAAACATTGTACAAACATTATTCAAATGGGACCAAACTTGAAACATATGTGTGTCACATGTTAGTAATATGCTTCAAAGGATTATATTAAAGTTTTAAACAACTTACTTAAGAAAAACAAATAAGGTTATCCTAAAACCTAGGTCAGGAGTGTTACAAGTCATCAACCTCTAACAAGGATTTTGTACCCGAAATATTAAGAGAAAGAGAAAGGTACTTTTTCTTTTAACTCTTCTTTAAACTTTAATGAAACCAACCAAAGGAATCTCACAATAGTAAACTTAACTATGACTAAGAAATATTCTCACATAAAACATCTTCTTTTGTCCATAAGTTGGTTTTATATTAACTCAGGTTCCATCTTATCACAATTAGAATGTGGTAGGGATTTCTGTGCTACATTTCCTATTTCATCATACTCTTTAAATTGTATCAAAATGACTACTTCATTAGAGTAATAAAAAATATAGCAATCTAAGAGTCCCATACATACCTTGTCTTCAATAGTTGAATACCTGGCCAGTGTAACATCCCTGACCTGGGTTATAACCTAACCCTAGAAGTTTTGCCTAAATATGTAATTAAACACTTGTGATTACTCTCTGGCATGTAATTAAGTTCCTCAGGAACATATACTTTCAATTTTGGTTCTTTTTTAAACAAAGTTGTAGTATTGTTTTGTATGCAGGGACCTATGTGAAAATTACCCAGTTTAAGGGTTTAACTTACAATTATCACAGGTAATGATGTTCCTTTGATGATGAAACATCATATGAGGTAATATGGTGAGACATGATGGATTTCCCAAGCTTGGGCATTCAGATGCAGCTTGTGGAATGATCCTGGTGCTTAAAAACCCTAATTTGGAGTAAAGTGCAATTTACCCAAATTGTGGGTGAAACTTGTAAAGTACACCTTCTAGAGTATCTTTTATAACTTTTGGAATCATTTAGAGTAGAAATGATGAAAGAGATACATCAATAAATAATCAAATAAGAAAAATGATCTTTGTGCATAAAATTCACCATATATGTGTATGGAGACTTTCATGTATGTACCCTAGTTGAAAGTAGATCTTTTCTACCCTTAGATCTTGAGATTTGATGAACTTTGCTTAAGTTTAGATGGCTTGGACGTGCCTAAGAAACAAGGAGGGACTTAGATGAGAATCCCATGCTTTAGAGGTCCTTATGGTGTAAAATGGCCTAAAGTATATAAGCCTTTTCCCTTGCAACAAGTGAACGGATCTTTCATTCTCTTCACTTCTCTTCTTTCTCAAACGACCAAGACCAAGATCTGGAGCTCAGGAGACGACCTACTCAGTGCTAAGGTGAGAAGAACCATCCTCAAGCTCGGATTCTTGCATGAATTCATCTTTCAAGGTTGGTTTTGTTGATAACTCACCTAGTCTTCTTGTTCTAGCCGACCATTCTTACCTTTCCTTGGAAGAATCACCTCTGACCGAGTTGTGGATCTCAATACACCATTAGAGGCTTGAATCTTGGAAGCTTGGAGCTCCAAGAACAGCGTTTAAGGTGGGTTTTATAACTCTAAACTCTACACTTTATATGCATATCATGTTCTTGCAATTTTGTACTTAGTTCTTCTTCTACCTCCCTTCTTCCTTGCACTTTTGCAAGCAAAACGGTGGAATAACTGACCTGAGTAGAGGTTGAAGATGATGGGCATGGATTCCTAAGTAACTTTATCAACTGACCTTGGACCCTTTTGGTCCAAACGGTTGCAAACCATTTGAAATCAAACGGTCTCAAACTGTTTGATCTCAAACGGTCTTGCAAGACCGTTTGGATCAAAACGGTCTCAAGACCATTTGATAGAGTTGACCAAGGGACGACCATTTGAGGGTCTTCTGGTAACACATTTAATTTCATTCCTACAAAGAATCACAATCTAATTCATAACCAATTGATGGTTGAAGGCACTTCAACATCCTAACCCTAATCGGGCTGAAATTGTTGTTTTCATGTATAGATCTTGTTGAGTTTTGGGTTGAAGGACCCAAATGGTCTCATGACCGTTTGGGGGTTCCTCCAAACGGTCTCAAGACCGTTTGGAAACAACCCAAGACCGTTTGGAGGTCTAGGGTTGAGATAATTTGATGGATTGAGGGTCCAATTGCAACAAGTTGATGAATTGATAAAAATGCTGATTTTAGACCTAATTAGAGTTCAACCCTAATCCAACCGACTTGGTTTTTGGTCAAACTTTGGGAAAACGGTCTCAAGACCGTTTGGATGATGTCCAAACGACCTCAAGACCGTTTGGGCCAAGTTTGGTCTCAATTGGAGGTCAATTGATAGGTTCAACCTTGAATTGTCTCACATTGTTGAATATTGATGACTATCTGATTGAAACCCTAATTGAAATGGATTTCACCCTAATTGGCTTTCAATTGAGGGTCAATTTGGTGTCCAAGTGATTAAGCTTCATCCAAATTAATTCAATTGGTAAGGGGTTAATATAGATTTGGCCAATTGAGGGCTTCAACATACTTAACCCTAATCGATTGTAGCTTTTGAACCACTTTGGAGGTCTAAACGGTTTCAGCCCATTTGGACCAAACGGTCTCAAGACCATTTGGATCCAAACGGTCTCAAGACCATTTGGATCCAAACGGTCTCAAGACTGTTTGAGGATAAACGGTCTCAAGACCGTTTGAGGCCAAACAGTCTCAAGACCGTTTGGGGCCAAACGGTCTCAAGGTTGTTTGGACCAATCGATCTCAAGTCGTTTTGGATCAAACGGTTTCAAACCGCATGAGCTTCAAACGGGTTGGAAGTCAACTCTTCCCAAACGGTCAACACACTCAAATGGTCTCAAGACCGTTTGAGATCAAATGGTTTCAAGACCATTTGAGGTCAAACGGTCTCAAGACCGTTTGGTGGTTGATGGTTGAAACCGTTTGAAGGTTTTCAAGGTGGTTTGTACTTAATCAGTTGAAGGTGTTTTTGGTTCAATGGTGATCTAATCTAAACCATAATGGTAACCTAGCACTTTAAGGGACTAAGTGACTAATGAATTGACACATGATGGTGATCAATGGGGAAAATTACCAATATACCCTTGAAGGGTACAATTGAGTGATACATTGTTCTAATCAAACCCTAATGTCTTAATATTGGAGAATTAGCTTATGTTAATCAATAAGAACTTAACCCAACCTGTTTTGGAGTGATGTAATCATCATCTACCATAGGAGGAGAGAGAAAGTCACCACCTGTTAGTATGAGGACAGAGAAAGTATCAAATATGTTTAAAATTCAACTAAAGCACCTTCAATGTACATGGTAGTGCATGATTAGGGTATGATCCCTCTATGTGAGATCATGAAAACCCTAATTATGATAATTGATGCTCTTAAGCCTATCTGAGGGCATCAATGGTGATGATTCTCATACATGATGATGATATGAGTTCAATTCACCATAATGTGAATAGTCAACCCTAATTCTAGGGTGATGACATGAAATGTGAATAGTACCCTAATTGATCAGAATCAGGGAACTTAGCTCTTGTGGAAAGAGTGAAGGCATAATTCTTGAATTGAATTGCTTTTTTTTATCAGTTGAATTAACCATGTAGGTTCCTATATGAGGATGATCATATCCAGGTATGGATTATGATACTATATTCATTGAAAGCATGTTGTTAGCTTTATGAATAGCGAAATATCCTGATGCCTTGTTAGTGGCATCTTATGAGATTGATGGGCTGTGAGAGCCATAAGTACCATCAAGGTCATGCTTAAAAGATGACTTGTGATGAGAGAATTGAGAAATGATAATTGATGTGAGTTAGACTTGTTACATTTATTATTATTCTTTTATAGTTGCTATGCTAATGATTAATGTTTGAGAACATGTATGATGTTAAAAGAATACTGAAATGTACCTAACTAATCAAGTATAATCATACTATGTAGAGCCCTGATCATAGATCCATCATAGTCAGGAGTTATATGATGGTGAAACAGGTTTCCTAAGGGAATTCCTGGAACACATACTTTTGAGTATGTGGGGTATATGGATGTGTAGAACCTTACATCCTAGTGTAGGAGTTGATGTAGATGTATCTTAATCCATCAATCTTTCACTAAGTGTTTATACCAGGGTGATGTAACGTTATTCTCCTGGGAGAGATCTTTTATACCGCTCGATGAGAGATAAACAAGAAATCTTTCGATAGCAAAGAGAGTGCAGAATGCCACTGTGACTCTAATAGAGAAGGACCAGAATACCCTAGTAAGCTATTGTAGCAGACACACTAGATGTCCTGCATGTGTATCCTCACTCTGACTGAGGAAGTTGAAGGTCATGAGAATTCGGCTCTTTCGATGACCTAGTATGATACCGAGGTGACTTAACAGTGGTCTGTTGGAGTATGAGCGGTATACCTCATCTCCGCAGGGCTTAAGGATGTTTGTAAAACATAATCATCTGCGTAGTATATCTTCTTAGAATAAACTACGAGATACTGGATTGATGTTACATTGCATAAGTAGATATGTTATTCATATTGCTTAAATATTGATATTCTACTGAGTTACCTATCTGCTATTGTTTACTTTGAAGGCTTCTATTGCTTCTGTTGTTCTTTGATTGCCATATAAAGTTTCTAGTGGAGAGTTATAACTCTCACTGGGACAATTATTTAAATTTGTCTCACCCTGTAGACTTCAACTTTTTAGGTGGTCGTCAAAGACGGAGAAACCATCCTACCGGTGACCAAACCCAACAGCAGCATCAGCACCAGGAACAGCAGTAAATCTCAGGTGGAGATTAAGCCTGCTGAGTGGTGTAGATAGATAGTCAGTCCTATGTGTCCTCTGTACTCTCAGGTCTTGGAGTTAATGGTCTGAGATTTTGTTTCAATTCTTGAGATTTTGTATCATGATGTGTATAATTACTCAAGAAGTAATTTAACAGAGATGTAAACAGTTTATCTCCTTTTATGAAGGAAGTTTTATGGTTTTAATGTCTTATCTCAAAAGTTTTTAGTTTCCGGTGATTTTTGGTATTCCGCTGCTAATCGAATCGCTTCCGCTAAGTTTAATTCGAGGTTTATGTGTTTATCTCGGGTTTTGGAGATCAGAGCCCACAATTAAGTGGTATCAGAGCTCCAGGTTCGCTGAGTCTACAGAGACATAGGACTTAGGATGTCGAGTCTATCCTTAGTGTCCCTTCCTTATCTAATAGAATCTTCTGCTACTTAGGAGAAGAAGATATATAAGGATGTCTGAACCACATGTAGAGTACGTGGTGGAAAGTAGTACTCCTGCACCTCAAGGCGGTGCAAGGGTTCCAGAAATATAATAGCCTGCACCTGAGCCACCCAGGGAGCCACCCCAGTTTGACCCAGCTGACATGGGTAACCCAGTAGTTCAGACGATGTTTGATCAGTTTATGACTGACATGACACACATAACTGACAGGATGCCCATGCCTATACCTAGGGCACCTGT
Source organism: Alisma plantago-aquatica (assembly GCA_963693085.1). Classification (NCBI taxonomy): domain Eukaryota; kingdom Viridiplantae; phylum Streptophyta; class Magnoliopsida; order Alismatales; family Alismataceae; genus Alisma; species Alisma plantago-aquatica. Next base: position 379,381,851 of record OY856415.1, on the reverse strand, counting down.
CCAGCCTGAAGGACAAGGTATCAGTAAGACCTTCAAGCGACTTCGTCGTGTCGGGGCTACTGAATACTTTGGGACAACCGACCCCGTAGATGCTGATCTGTGGTTGATAGAGTTGGAGAAAGCTTTTAGGATTCTCAACATCCCGGAAGCTGAGAAGGTTAGACATGTTGTCTATCTTCTTAAAGGAAGTGCTGGTCACTGGTAGACCATGGAAGAGCAGAAGTGGCCTGGAACAGAGATCTCGTGGGAAGAGTTTTGTCGGGAATTTGTTCATAGATATTTTCCGAAGACCTTCCTGGATGAGAAGATCTCTCAGTTTGAGAGATTGAGGCAGGGCATGATGAACATTAGCAAGTATGAAGCTAAATTCATGGAGTTGTTGTGGTTCTGTCCGCACATGGCTGCCACAGAAGAAGAAAGGATTAGGAGGTTGGAAAAGGGTTTGAATGTGGACATGTCTACTCCCGTGTCTGCCCTAGAAAACCGAGAGAGGTTCTCTACCTTTGTTGAGTCAGTCCGAAGGATAGAGAGGTCTGTGGTTGAGAAGAGGCAAACCTAGAAAAGATATCCACAGTTCCAGGGTTCTTCATCTAGGGATTCCAAGAAACCTAGATTCTCTGCACCTAACCCTCCACCACCCAGATCGAGTTCTCAAACTCAATGGTCTCCAAGTAGAGGTAGAGGACGGGGTCAACCGCCTCATGAGACTCACAGTTCTGCATCAATGTCAGTCACCGGGCCACCGAGACCACAACAACGGGAGAGAAGAGTCTACAACTGTGGTAAGGTGGGACACTTGATGAGAGACTACAAATCGAGGCCTGTCAGTGGGACACAGCCTCCGAGATAGAATCAACAGGAATCACAAAGAAGGCAATCTCAAGGAGCAGCTAGGGGACGTGGACAAGCGTCTCAAGCTGGATCATCAGCACCAACTCAACCCCAGGCGACAGCGAGGTTCTATGCTATGAACCCACCAGATGCAGTGGTCGATCCACGGGTTGTGACATGTCAGATGGAACTTTTATATTCTGATTTGTCTAAATCCTGTGTTGTATCTATTTTGATTGACCCGGGTGCTACGCACTCTTTCATCACTCGAAGAGTGATTCGTAACTGTAATATGACAGTCAGTCATAGGACAGATAGTTTGACGTTAGAGACTCTGTTGAGTGGGTCTTCTATTTTGCAGGAGGTATGCTCTCCTTGCATTCTCTTCTTTTCTGATCATCGCATTCAAGTGGATCTCATACCACTTGATATGCAAGGATTTGATATAATCATTGGGATGGATACATTGGAAAGGTATAGAGTTGTCTTGGATTGTGAATCCAAGCTAGCTGTGTTTGCTGATGATAGCAGGACATGGATCTTTCAAGGAGAAAGAAAGATTCATCCCACCTATCTTGTGTCAGCTTTGGTTGCTGGCAAGTTGATGAGGCAAGGATGTTATGCATTCCTGGCCCATGTGGTAGATGTTACCAAGGAGAGCCCCAACCCTACTGAAGTTCTTGTAGTCAGGGAATTCGAAGATGTGTTTCCTGAAGAAATTCCCGGCATACCACCGCCTCGGAAAATTGATTTTGAAATCAATTTGGTCCCCGATACAAAACCCATAGCTCATACACCATATAGGATGGCACCTGCCGAGATGGCAGAACTCAAGAAACAGCTTCAAGAGTTACTTGAGAAGGGTTTTATCCAACCGAGTACCTCACCTTGGGGTGCTCCGGTCTTGTTTGTTAAAAAGAAGGATGGGTCAATGTGGTTGTGCATTGATTACAGACAACTCAATAAAGTAACAATAAAGAACAAGTACCCTCTACCGAGGATTGATGATCTCTTTGATCAGTTGTGTGGTGCAACAGTCTTCTCAAAGATAGACTTAAGGTCTGGATATCATCAACTCCGTATTAAGGACAGTGACATATCCAAGTCTGCCTTTAGGACAAGATATGGTCACTATGAGTTCACAATTATGTCGTTTGGACTAACTAATGCACCAGCTGCATTTATGGAACTCATGAATAGAATCTTCCGACCTTTCCTTGATCAGTGTGTTGTCATCTTATTAGATGACATTCTGATCTATAGTAAGGATGCTCAGCAGCACGAACAACATCTTCGCTAAGCTTTGACCTTGCTAAGAGAACACAAGCTATATGCTAAGTTTAGCAAGTGTGAGTTCTGGCTACCGGAGGTATCTTTTCTTGGACATGTGGTATCTGCCTCGGGTATTCATGTTGACCCTAAAAGGGTAAAATTTGTTCTACAGTGGGAACAACCGAAGATGTCGATGGAGATTCGAAGTTTCCTAGGGTTAGCTGGCTACTACCGAAGGTTCATTAAGAACTTCAGTTCTATAGCCTTACCTTTGACCAAGTTAACCCGGAAGAATGTCCCTTTTGTTTGGAGTGATAAGTGTCAACAGCCTTTTCAGCTGTTGAAGGAGAGGTTGACAAGTGCCCCAGTGCTTGTGCTACTGGAGCAAGGAAAAGGATATGTAGTTTTCTGTGATGCCTCCAAGAATGGACTTGGGTGTGTGTTGATGCAGGATAAGCAAGTGATTTCTTTCGCTTCCCGACAACTTAAGAAACACGAGGAGAATTATCTGACACATGACCTAGAGTTGGCTGTTGTGGTTCATGCCTTGAAAATATGGAGGCATTATCTCTACGGAGAAACTTTCTAGATTTTCACAGACCATAGGAATCTTCATTATATCTCCTCTCAGCATGAGCTTAACATGAGGCAACGTCGCTGGATGGAGTTAATCAAGGACTACGATTGTACAATTGATTACCATCCAAGCAAGGCCAATGTAGTTGTAGATGCCTTGAGTAGGAAATCAGCAACATCAACCATGGATAGAGCACAACTAAGTTCTTTAGTATGCTCTAGGATAGATATGCTTATCTCTTTAAGGCAAGACAATGTGCAGTTGAAGGTGTCATTATTAGCCGGTTTGTTAGCTGAGATGTAGATTAAACCTACCCTAAGAGAGCAGATAAAGGAGGCACAACAAGTGGATGATGTTGTTCAGCAGATCAGGTCTGAGTATGGTGATGAGAAGCGAGATGGTTTCCATGACTCAGATGACCATGTGGCATGCTATCATGGAAGGATGATAGTACCTGATAGGGATAACCTGAGGAAGTTAGTCTTAGAGGAAGCTCATTCTTCAATGTATGCTATGCATCCAGGGAGCACCAAGATGTATCGAAACTTGAAAGATATGTATTGGTGGCCTGGGATGAAGAAGGATGTAGCTGAGTTTGTTCTGAGGTGTCCAGTGTGTCAGCAGGTTAAGGCTGAACACCAGAAGCCTGCAGGAACAATACAACCTTTACCCATACCACAGTGGAAGTGGGACCATGTGACCATGGACTTTGTTGTTGGCCTACCCAGGAAAAGCAAAGGACATGATTCCATTTGGGTAATTGTTGATAGGTTGACAAAGACAACGCATTTCTTACCTGTCAAAACAACCTATTCTGCTGAAAGGTTATCACAGTTATATGTTCAAGAGATCGTGCGTTTGCACAGAGTTCCTGTCACTATAGTTTCTGACAGAGGTCCCCAGTTTACAAGTCATTTTTGGGAGCAGTTGCACAGAGCTTTAGGCACCAAGTTAAGGTTTAGTACAACCTTTCACCCACAGACTGATGGACAGTCTGAAAGGACTATATAGACCTTGGAAGACCTATTAAGAGCATGTGTTCTCTAGTTTATTGAGAGTTGGGATCTACACCTAAGTTTGATAGAGTTTGCCTATAACAATAGCTATCAACGTAGTATTGATATGGCACCCTATGAAGCTTTGTATGGTAGACGTTGTAGATCACCCTTATGTTGGTATGAGACTGGTGAGCATCAGTTGTTAGGACCTAATCTTGTGCAGCAGACTACAGAGAAGATTAAAGTTATACAACAACAGCTTAAGACTGCACAGGATAGGCAGAAGTCGTATGTTGATAAACGTCGTAGACCCCTAGAGTTCCAGGTTGGAGATAGAGTATACCTCAAGGTCTCACCTTGGAAAGGAGTCCTTCATTTTGGAAGGAAAGGGAAGTTAGCTCCTAGATTTATGGGACCTTATCCAATCATTGAACGAGTTGGAAAGGTAGTCTATAGACTAGAGTTACCTCAGGAGTTGCAGAAGTTACACCCTATTTTTCACATTTCTATGCTGAGGAAATGTCACCCCGACACCGAGTCAGTTCTACAACCTATGGAAGTAGAATTGAATGAAGATATAACTTATTAGGAAGGACCAGTGTCCATTCTTGATAACAAAATTAAAAAGCTAAAGAAGAAAGATATAAGCCTTGTGAAAGTCCTCTGGAATAACCGTGGTGTTGAAGAAGCCACTTGGGAACTAGAGGATGAGATGAGAAGGAAATACCCTGCTCTTTCCTCTTAATACGTTTTATCGATTTCGAGGACGAAATCCTTGTAAGGGGTGGATGATTTGTAACATCCCTGACCTGGGTTATAACCTAACCCTAGAAGTTTTGCCTAAATATGTAATTAAACACTTGTGATTACTCTCGGGCATGTAATTAAGTTCCTCAAGAACATATACTTTCAATTTTGGTTCTTTTTAAACAAAGTTGTAGTAATGTTTTGTATGCATGGACCTATGTGCACATTACCCAGTTTAAGGGTTTAACTTGCAAATATCACAGGTAAGGATGTTCCTTTTATGATGAAACATCATATGAGGTAATATGGTGAGACATGATGGATTTCCCAAGCTTGGGCATTCAGATGCAGCTTGTGGAATGATCCTGGTGCTTAAAAACCCTAATTTGGAGTAAAGTGCAATTTACCCAAATTGTGGGTGAAACTTGTAAAGTACACCTTCTAGAGTATCTTTTATAACTTTTGGCATCATTTAGAGTAGAAATGATGAAAGAGATACATCAATAAATAATCAGATAAGAAAAATGATCTTTGTGCATAAAATTCACCATATATGTGTATGGAGACTTTCATGTATGTACCCTAGTTGAAAGTTGATCTTTTCTACCCTTAGATCTTGAGCTTTGATGAACTTTGCTTAATTTTAGATGGCTTGGACGTGCCTAAGAAACAAGGAGGGACTTAGATGAGAATCCCATGATTTAGAGGATCTTATGGTGTAAAATGGCCTAAAGTATATAAGCCTTTTCCCTTGCAACAAGTGAACGGATCTTTCATTCTCTTCACTTCTCTTCTTTCTCAAACGACCAAGACCAAGCTCTGGAGCTCAGGAGACGACCTACTAGGTGCTGAGGTGAGAAGAACCATCCTCAAGCTCAGATTCTTGCATGAATTCATCTTTCAAGGTTGGTTTTGTGGATAACTCACCTAGTCTTCTTGTTCTAGCCGACCATTCTTACCTTTCCTTGGAAGAATCACCTCTGACCGAGTTGTGGAGCTCAATACGCCATTATAGGCTTGAATCTTGGAAGCTTGGATCTCCAAGAACAGCGTTTAAGGCGGGTTTTATAACTCTAAACTCTACACTTTATATGCATATCTTGTTCTTGCAATTTTGTACTTCGTTCTTCTTCTACCTCCCTTCTTCCTTGCACTTTTGCAAGCAAAACGGTGGAATAACCGACCTGAGTAGAGGTTGAAGATGATGGGCGTGGATTCCTAGGTAACTTTATCAACCGAACTTGGACCCTTTTGGTCCAAACGGTTGCAAACCGTTTGAAATCAAACGGTCTCAAACCGTTTGATCTCAAACGGTCTTGCAAGACCGTTTGGATCAAAACGGTCTCAAGACCATTTGATAGAGTTGAACAAGGGACGACCATTTGAGGTTCTACTGGTAACACATTGAATTTCATTCGTACAAAGAATCACAATCTAATTCATAACCAATTGATGGTTGAAGGCACTTCAACATCCTAACCCTAAACGGGCTGAAATTGATGTTTTCATGTATAGATCTTGTTGAGTTTTGGGTTGAAGGACCCAAACGGTCTCAAGACCATTTGGGGGTTCCTCCAAACGGTCTCAAGACCATTTGGACACAACCCAAGACCGTTTGGAGGTCTAGGGTTGAGATAATTTGATGGATTGAGGGTCCAGTTGCAACAAGTTGATGAATTGATAAAAATGCTGATTTTAGACCTAATTAGAGTTCAACCCTAATCCGACCGACTTGGTTTTTTGTCAAACTTTGGGCAAACGGTCTCAAGACCGTTTGGATGATGTAACAACGACCTCAAGACCCTTTGGGACAAGTTTGGGCCCAATTGGAGGTCAATTGAAGGTTCAACCTTGAATTGTCTCACATTGTTGAATATTGATGACTATCCGATTGAAACCCTAATTGAAATGGATTTCACCCTAATTGGCTTTCAATTGAGGGTCAGTTTGGTGTCCAAATGATTAAGCTTCATCCTAATTGACTCAATTGGTAAGGGGTTAATATAGATTTGGCCAATTGAGGGCTTCAACATACTTAACCCTAATCGATTGTAGCTTTTGAACCACTTTGGAGGTCCAAACGGTTTGAGCCCATTTGGACCAAACGGTCTCAAGACCGTTTGGGGCCAAACGGTCTCAAGACCGTTTGGGCTCAAACGATCTCAAGGTTGTTTGGACCAATCGATCTCAAGTCGTTTTGGATCAAACAGTTTCAAACTGCATGAGCTTCAAATGGGTTGGAAGTCAACTCTTCCCAAATGGTCAACACACTCAAACAGTTTCAAGACCGTTTGAGGTCAAACGGTCTCAAGACCGTTTGAGGTCAAACGGTCTCAAGACCGTTTGAGACTAAATGGTCTCAAGATCGTTTGGTGGTTGATGGTTGAAACCGTTTGAAGGTTTTCAAGGTGGTTTGTACTTAATCAGTTGAAGGTGTTTTAGGTTCAATGGTGATCTAATCTAAACCCTAATGGTAACCTAGGACTTTAAGGGACTAAGTGACTAATGAATTGACCCATGATGGTGATCAATGGGGCAAATTACCAATATACCCTTGAAGGGTACAATTGAGTGATACCTTGTTCTAATCAAACCCTAATGTCTTGATATTGGAGAATTAGCTTATGTTAATCAATAAGAACTTAACCCAACCTGTTTTAGAGTGATGTAATCATCATCTACCATAAGAAGAGAGAGAAAGTCACCACCTGTTAGTATGAGGAGAGAGAAAGTATCAAATATGTTTAAAATTCAACTAAAGCACCTTCAATGTACATGGTAGTGCATGATTAGGGTATGATCCCTCTATGTGAGATCATGAAAACCCTAATTATGATAATTGATGATCTTAAGCCTATCTGAGGGCGTCAATGATGATGATTCTCATACATGATGATGATATGAGTTCAATTCACCATAATGTGAATAGTCAACCCTAATTCTAGGGTGATGACATGAAACGTGAATAGTACCCTAATTGATAAGAATCAGGGAACTTAGCTCTTGTGGAAAGAGTGAAGGCATAATTCTTGAATTGAATTGCTTATTTTTATCAGTTGAATTAACCATGCAGGTTCCTATATGAGGATGATCATATCCAGGTATGGATTATGATACTATATTCATTAAAAGCATGTTGTTAGCTTTATGAATAGAGAAATATCCTAATGCCTTGTTAGTGGCATCTTATGAGATTGATGGGCTGTGAGAGACAAAAGTACCATCAAGGTCATACTTAACAGATGACTTGTGATGAGAGAATTGAGAAATGATAATTGATGTGAGTTAGACTTGTTACATTTAGTATTCTTCTTTCATAGCTGCTATGCTAATGATTAATGTTTGAGAACATGTATGATGTTAAAAGAATACTGAAATGTACCTAACTAATCAAGTATAATCATACTATGTAGAGCCCTGATCATAGATCTATCATAGTCAGGAGTTATATGATGGTGAAATAGGTTTCCTAAGGGAATTCCTGGAACACATACTTTTGAGTATGTGGGGTATATGGATATGTAGAACCTTACATCCTAGTGTAGGAGTTGATGTAGATGTATCTTAATCCATCAATCTTTCACTAAGTGATTATACCAGGGTGATGTAATGTTATTCTCCTGAGAGAGATCTTTTATACCGCATCGATGAGAGATAAACAAGAAATCTTTCGATAGCGAAGAGAGTGCAGAATGCCACTGTGACTCTAATAGCGAAGGACCAGAATACCCTGGTAAGCTATTGTAGCAGACACACTAGATGTCCTGCATGTGTATCCTCACTCTGACTGAGGAAGTTGAAGGTCATGAGAATCCGGCTCTTTCGATGACCTAGTATGATACCGAGGCGACTTAATAGTGGTCGGTTGGAGTATGAGCGGTATACCTCATCTCCGCAGGGCTTAAGGATGTTTGTAAAACATAATCATCCGCATAGTATATCTGCTTAGAATAAACTACGAGATACTAGATTGATGTTATATTGCATAAGTAGATATGTTATTCATATTGCTTACATATTGATATTCTGCTGAGTTGCCTATCTTCTGTTGTTTACTTTGAAGGCTTCTATTGCTTCTGTTGTTCTTTGTTTGCCATATAAAGTTTCTAGTGGAGAGTTATAACTCTCACTGGGACAATTATTTAAAATTGTCTCACCCCGTAGACTTCAACTTTTTAGGTGGTCGTCGAAGACGGAGAAACCATCCTACAGGTGACCAAACCCAACAGCAGCATCAGCACCAGGAGCAGCAGTAAATCTCAGGTGGAGATTAAGCCTGCCGAGTGGTGTAGATAGATAGTCAGTCCTATGTGTCCTCTGTACTCTCAGGTCTTGGAGTTAATGGTCTGAGATTTTGTTTCGATTCTTGAGATTTTGTATCATGATGTGTATAATTACTCAAGAAGTAATTTAACAGAGATGTAAACAGTTTATCTCCTTTTATGAAGGAAGTTTTATGGTTTCAATGTCTTATCTCAAAAGTTTTTAGTTTCCGCTGATTTTTGGTATTCCACTGCTAATCGAATCACTTCCGCTAAGTTTAATTCGAGGTTTATGTGTTTATCTCGGGTTTTGGAGATCAGAGCCCACAGCCAGGGTACTCAAGTACTGATATTAGGTAGTATGAACTTTTGTTTTATATTATTTTTAATTTCTAAGACTTTGTACTCTAGTTTTTTACAGGTGTCTCTTTTTCATGTTCCCAAAAGACTAACTCAAAGGAAACTCAACATCAAATATCATTCTTGTGATTAATAGGCACAATAAGGAGAAAATAAGTCAGAATGGAAAAGTTCTATCTGACATGTTACCCCTTATGGGTCATTTGGTGTCTCAGGGTGACTCAACGCATAGATTCTAGTCATTGCCTATTTTCGCCCTATTCCTGTACTACTGGGAGTAGATGAACCAATTTGCAATGCCTTTCCACGTCTACATACTCCTGTTCCACTGAGCTGTGATCCTTGTAAACCTTATTGATTCTGTCTTGGTTGTTGTGTCACCTCATTGTGCCTTTATGGACAAAACGGTCCGGTATGCCCTACATGTCCACACCTATAACAGGTCTTACTCTCATACTATGGTCTTACTGGTCCCATCATAGTCTTGAAAACTGAGCTTGAGGCTCCAACTGGAGGTAAACTCTGCACTCTTCCCTTACTTGGTGTCCACCATGTTGGTACATTAGATACATGTTGAACTGGTGGTTTTAAAAACTTTAGCTATTTCAAATCACCAAATGACTGCTCCTGAGATTGTATAGACCTCTTTTGAATACTTGCCTCATGCTTTCCTATCACAGATCTCTCTATGATCCTCACAAATTCCACAAATGTGGCAAAACTTACCCTACTTTCCAAAGCAACTACTGAGGTAGAATTTAATCCTTTATCAAAATGTCGAATCCTCTGACTCAGCAGCAGTCGTTTGAGGACAAAATTGTAAAAGTTCCATAAATCTAGCATCATACTCATTAGTTTTCATGGTTCCCCACCATATCTTCTCAAAATATGAGATCTTTTCATCTAAGAACGCTTGTAGAAAGTACTTATTAATGAATTCTCAACGAAATGTGTCCCAACCAACCTCTTTATCATTCCTTTTTACCTCTTATATAACCCACCAGTGGCCAACACTATCCTTCAAAAGGTACACAACATGCCTGACCTTGTCATTATCTGGGATGATAAGGATCTTAAAGGCTTTCTCTAACTCAGTAAGCCATAGATCTGGATTTGTTGGGTCAGATATTCTAACATATTCCATAGCTCCTACATGGCATAGCCGTACCATACTCTTATCAGAACCCAAAAATTCTACATTGGGGATTGGTGCCCTAGGTATCCAATACACCATGTGTGCTATTGTCATCATAAACTGCCCGAAGAGGACTTGAAAAGTAGGGTTCTCTATCATGGCTGAATCAGGCTGGGGATTCTCAAGCACTCATTCTTCTCTTTCCTGATCCCTTTCACCTTATCCTAGTGTAGCAACATTGCTCTCAGCAACATCTTCATCATGTTGTCCAGACATATTTATGTTTTCCCCTTTCTTCTCCATAGGCAAAAGTCATCATAAGATATATTGGAGGACAGATTCAATTAATGTAACAGACTCAACACTAGAACAGACTCAACATATTAGTCCTATGTCCTTGTAGACTCAGCGAACCTATAGTTCTGATAACAAAAAATGTAACACTCGTTATCATATCGACAATGAGATCACACAAAATCATGCAGAAATAACTGTTAACAATGGATTACCAAAAATCAGTAAAAAATTAAAACCATTTTCCATAAAGATCCACTACTATAAAATTCTTTACAAGTAGGCCCAAATAATGCCGAATATATACAACATGGTGCAATATTGTTCCATCTAACACAAGTTTATCATTATCCAAAATATGTACATGATTAAACTATAAGCAACAATAACATATTAGTCAAAAGCTCAGATCTATCGTGAAACCATAGAGAGACTATCCCCTTAAGGACCTAAAAGTATAAGGATGACTAATTATTTTATGGAAGATGATATGGATTTCAATAAAAGACTATCGTGAAACCATAGAGAGACTTCTATCTACAACAACACACAACTGACAGCACACCACCTCAAAATTTTGGGTCTTCTTCCTACTGATGTCCTATCTCAACTTACATGATCTATGCTTCCTCGTACACATCCACCTAAAAGGTTGTGAAACACTCAGTGTGAGACAGAAGTCCCATTGGGAGATAGAACTCTCCATCAACAATATCATCATCACATATATATTGTTATTTAGAATAGGAAGTAAAATTATACTATATTAAACATATCTAATCATACATTATGAGCATGGTAGAATATTACCATAGCTGAGCAATTCAAATTACTATAACCGAGTGGTAAATCAGGTAATCACTTAGAAGGAATATAAAAAACATGTATGGCAACTACCAATTATGTCATACAAATACAATTGTAGTCCTCATTCAATATTTTTGTATTCCATTCTCAAGAGAAATATGCTACACAAATCACTGAATCTTTCAATAATCAATCTCATGATTATGCACATACTTAGGCACACAATGCTCAAGCTTATGATGCACACACTCACATTCAAGCACATACAATAGATCTCGTTTTATGCCCTAACTACTTCCCTGAGGATTTGATTCGTACCACCCAAGTCCAACCGCCCCCTACGTAGGGCCATCAATGCTGCCATACAAGGCCCAAGAAGAGTCAGACTCTAATACCTCACTCACAATTCATGGTCAGCACGATAGACAACATAGAGACATATTAGTCAACTGTTGATAGTGACATATAGTAAACTATTTAATCAACTTGCTTGCCTTGATACAGGTCATGATGCTAGAGAATAGATCTCTCATGGCTATTGAGATAGATAGAATTGTCTCACTCATGGCCATTATAATATATAAGGAATTGTCTCCTCATGCCATTCAGATAAAAGTATTGTATCATGCATGCCCATTGTTTACTAAACGAATTGTCTCACACATGGCCATTATTCAAGAGAAGTATTGGCTCACTCATGGCCATCCATATTATAAAAAAATTGGCTCACACATGGTCGTTGAAAAGGATTGGATCATTCTTGAAATCCATATCACATAATTATTTTATGGATGTAGGAAGATGATTAATTATACATCTGTGCATATTCAACAATGTGTGTTCTGAGTTAAACTCATTTCACCATCCAGCAAGTTCTGACACTGAATGGATCTATGGCTAGGGCAACCTATAATTTTAGGTGTATGACAACATCAATCAAGTTATAAATTGACCACACTAGTAAATTCTACAAAGAACATTGTAAAACATCCTTTAAGAAATTACATAACAATTTGTGATACATACTTGTTACTCTATCACAATTAACAGGGGATCTCATTCTTTTAAACACACTAATAAGAATCCCATCTCATCATCATTATCACATGCCATAGGATTTCAATCCCCTTAGTTCATAATTAAACAATGTCACCTCTCACTAGGAAACAACCATCGCTAGTTCATAAGACCCATATCATACTTGTCGTACAAGTATTTCTCATGGCCCATGCAATCTATGTAATATCACATCACTATAGCATGTAGTTGGCTATGCTCATTATCTCAAAACACTTGCATGTTTAAGATCTCATGATAAAAGAGATATCACCTTAAATATCAGCACCATGCCATAAAAGAAAAATCCCTCAATCAAGTTACAACCCTCTCATATTAGGGTTAAGTTTCTATTGTAGCCGATTATGGTTTTTAGGGTTATACTAAAAAATCGAACCCTACTTCATAACTCCTCACATCTAGGAGATTATTTCATTGCCACAAGTATTCAATCATACTTGATTACTCTCATCAATTATCATTAATTGATTATCAAAATGAGTGATATAAGTTTCTTTCTCATCATCATTAGGATATGACATTCAACTTTAACATGTGATATTGACTTGACCCTCTTTAGGGTGTATTGGCCTACACTTATTGAAGCATATCCATCTCACTAGATCATAGTGTATCTACTTGATTATACTTCTCATGTGTTGCCCTACATTCATCTAGGTGTATCGTCCTAGACACATGTACTTGTATCAGCCTACACTCATCTAGGTGTATCATCCTAGACACATCTACTTGTGTCGGCCTAGACACGTCTATTTGTGTCGGCCTAGACATTATCACTTGTATCGGCCTAGACACTCTCTACTTGTGTCGGCCATGAAACTCTCTACTTTTATCAGCCAAGATGTGTCGAGCAACTCTACTTGGAGTCTGACGGGGAACACTACTTGAAGTGTGATGGGTTGTTAGGGTTAAGGTATATCAAGTTGACCATATATCTTCACTCTTCTTCAAGATATCATCCTGCTCTCATCTTTAGTGTTAGGTGACAGGCTAGAAAACTACAAGAACAATAGTTCTTTACATTTAACAAATTGGTAATGGTTTAGGACCTCATATGTATCGGTTTAGACCTACTTTAAGGGTGTGACGGGTTAGGCATCATCATATCAGCCTCTTGCTCAACCATGTGCATCACAGTTTGGCACTCTAGCTCACGAGATATCCTCCTGGTCATGTGGGCTAACACTCTCAACCTATTGGTCTATTATTTCAAGCATAACATGCTAGATCTTCTAAGGTAGGACAGGTCAGCCCCATCAAAATATATCAGTTTTCCAAGTGTGACAGCTTATTACATGATGTGTTGGGTTAAGCATCACAAGTCATGATGACCGCTCACAACTTGGTGTATGTTTCGAATTTTCATCTTCATTCTTCAACCCTTCGTCCACAAAATACTCTAGTTCATGTGCAACAACTCCATATATCCATTATATCTCATAGAATCATCATTCAATCAAGAAAAGTCAAAATGGAAAAGGAATCACCAAGTATTGTATGACAGAAGATGAATAATAATAAAGTTGAGTTCAAGTTATATAACCTGCCTCAAGAACACAATTAGAGCTTCCAGATCCAAAACATCACGTTCCCAAGGTTGAAGATAACTTATCCAAAGGTCCAATATTTGGCTATATCTTCACCTCAATCAAGAAGAAGGTATCATAGTTAGAAACTTGGTGAAGGAGAAAAGAAAGAAAGGAAGAAACCATGATCTGAGAAGCATAGTCCATCCAAGGTTGAAGATGACCTTGGCTTCACCTTAGATAGGATTCTTGACCTTCCTCCTACTCCTTGAGATTCTAGGGTCGTCCACCAAGAAAGGAATTGTATGAGGGTCGAAATGTTTACTAGTAGGTGAAAATAGAGGCTTATATAGTTGAGGCTCACGAGAGAGAGTGTGTATGTGAAGTGTTATCACCATATGAACTTGGGTGCCATGTGTCCATTAATGGTGACTCCATGCATCAACGACTATATTGACATGCAAAATTCTTGTGGATAATTCAAGGCTGAGGTATCGGGCATTGGGTATCTTGCTTGGCAAGATATCACAACCCAATATCACTTTTCATGCAAACTGATACAACTTTTGCAAGGAACTTCTAAACCGATATGATTCACTTACTTGAGGTTATTAGCCCGATATGAATACTTCCAAAAAGTAGATAGACTAATATGGGACATCCTATATGGCTTACAAGATTATAGGCACTCCCATATATACTTCATAACTCGACACAACCTTATTTAGGGTTCAAGGTGCTCAACATTCTTGAGTACTTTCACCATCAAGAGAGATATCACTCATCCAAGATTGAAACAAGGATCCCACTCATTTATCTATCCTCTTGATGATGTCAAGCAAAAGGAGGAACACTCTATAGATAATAAATTTCATGTTAACCCTCTACTTTAAGTAAATTGTAATTTACACCAAAACTAGCACATAAAGCACGAACATCATCCACATAGGCTCAACTTGAAACTTAAGCTCTCCACAAAGATCCCCATAACATCATCCTCACTTTATTATTAAAGAAATAAGGTCACACTCAATGAGTGACATATTGCGATATAACCCCTTATCTTGGGTAAATTGCACTCTGGTCCAAGATAAGTAATCATTGTACAAACATTATTCAAACGGGACCAAACTTGAAATATAGGCCTATCACATGTTAGTAAGACACTTAAAAGGATTATATTAAAGTTTTAAAAGAACTTACTTAAGAAAAATAAACAAGTTTATCCCAAAACCCAGGTCAGGGGCGTTACAAGTCATCAACCTCTAACAAGGATTTCATCCCCGAAATCTTAGGAGAAAGAGAAAGGTACTTCTTATTTTAACTCTTCTTTAAACTTTTATGTAACCAACCAAAGGAATCTCAAAATAGTAAAATTAGTTATGACTAAGCAAGATTCTTATATAAAACAAATTCTTTTGTCCATAAGTTGGTTTGAGATTAACTCAAGTTCCATCTTATCACGATTAGAATGTGGTAAGAATTTCTATGCTACATTTCCTATTTCATCATACTCTTTAGATTGTACCAAAATGACTACTTGATCAGAGTAGTTAGAAAGATAGAATCTAAGAGTCCCATACTTACCTTGTCTTCAATAGTTGAATACCTGGCCAGGGTACACAAGTACTGAGATTAGGTAGTATGCACTTTTGTTTTATATTATTTTTAAGTTCTAAGATTTTGTATCTCTGGTTTTCTACAAGTGTTTATTTCTCATGTTCTCACAAGACTAACTCAAAGAAAACTCAACAAAAACTATCTTTCTTATGATTAATAGGTAGAATAAGGATAAAATAAGTCAGAATGGAAAAGTTCTATCTAACATGTTACCACATACGAGTCATTTGGTGTCTCAGGCTGACTCAACACATAGAGTCTAGTCATTGCCTATTGTCACCCTGGTCCTCAACTACCTGGAGTAGATGAACCAATTTGTGACACATGTCGATGTTGATGTCCTCCTGTTCCACTGGATTGTAGTCCTTGTGAACCTTGTTGATTTTATTTTGGTTGTTGTGTCACCTCATTGTGCCTTTATGGACAAAATGATATGGTATGACATACTTGTCCACACCTATAATAGGTCTTACTCCCATACCATGGTCTTACCGGTCCCATCATAGTCTTGGAAACTGAGCTTGAGGCTCCAACTGGAGGTAAACTCCGTCCTCTTCCCTTAATTGGTGACCACTACATTTGTACACTAGATACTTGTTGAACTAATGGTATTCAAAACTTTAGCTATTTAGAACCACCAAAAAATTGCCCCTAAGATTGTGTATACCTCTTTTGAATACTTGCCTAATGCTTCCCTATCATGGATATCTCTATCCTCCTCACAAATTCCACAAATGTGGCAAATTTTCCCAGCTTTCCAAAGCAGCTACTGAGGTAGACATCTCAAAATTCAATCCTTTCTCAAAAATTTAGATCCTTTCTAACTCAGTCGTAGTCAGTTGAGGATGAAATTATAAAAGTTCCATAAACCTAGCCTCATACTCATTAATTGTCATGGTCTCCTACCGTATCTTCTCAAACTGCAAAATCTTTTCATACGTATATAGAAAGTACTTATTGACGAATTCTAAATGAAATTCCTCCTACACAACCTCTTCATCATTCCTTTTTACCTCTTCTATGGCCCATCAGTGGCCAACACTACCCTTCAAAAGGTACATTGCCTACCTGACCTTGTCATTATCTGGGATGCTAAGGATCTTAAAGGCTTTCTCTAACTTAGTAAGCCATAAATTTGTATTTGCTGGGTCATCTATTTTAGCATATTCTATAGCTCCTACATGGTGTCGTCATTCAAAACTTGTACTGAACCCCAAAAATTCTACGTTGGGGACCCGTACCCTAGGTATCCAATCCACCATGTGTGCTATCGTCATCATAAACTGCCCGAAGAGGACCTAAAAAGTAGGGTTCTTGTAACATATTGAATCTTAGATATAATCTCCATGTAAACCTTTTTCCCAAGTTGCCCTTTCATTTCTATCATTTATGTAATTTATGTTTAATTAGTGGAATTTATAGTGGTTTAGTGAAAATTTATTCACTAATTGTACCAATATAAGGGTTTATGCACAAATACCTCAGTGAAAGCTTAATTACCATAATTGAGTGCTCTAAACCTTAATATATCTTTTTTATATGATTTGAAAACATAAAACGAGCCTAAGTTTCAAATTTGGTTCAATTTGGATGTTGATTACACAAGTTATGCAATTTTAGGTACATTCTGGACTTTTATGCAATTTACCCAAATGGGAGGTTTTCTTTGTAAATTATCACCCAAATTTAAATCCTTAGATATTCCCTTACCATTCACGAGATTTTAAACCATGGGGCACCTGGTTGCACCTTCATTTGAAGGTGTTTCTTTCCAAGGGCATTATAGGGATTACCATCTTTATAAATGTGCTTATCTTTAAAATCTATCAACCAATGGGGTTATTTCTTTGTTTGAAGGATAGTGTTGTTGTAGCCATTACTGTGTCCATAGGATTGGAATCCTGGGTAGGACTTGATGGCCAGGGCCTTATCCACCATCTGTTGGAAGGTGAGTGGAAGTTGTGGAACAAGACATCGACCCACTTGGTAGTTCAAGCCTTCTAAGAACAATGTTGCCCTTCTCTCGGCTCCAAAGTTGGGGGCATAGCATTCTAGAAGTAGGAACCGTTAGATGTAGTCAGCCGCACTCATGCTTCCCTTCCTGAGGCTATAGAACTCGGATTCCTTCTTCCTCAGGAAGGCGGGACAGATGTACTTCTCCCTTAAGAGCTTCAGGAACTAGTCCCACTCCATGGTAGAGGTGTCTCGAATGCGAGCGACACCATTCCACCAGACACGTGTCGGTCCATCCAGCACATACATCGCTAACCTAACTTTTTGGTGAGGAGGGTAGGCCATACCCTCGAAGGTCCGATCCAAAGCCAACACCCAATCATCAGCTTTATCCACCATGTTGTTTTCACTTTCACCCTTGAAGTAGGGTGGCTACATCTTGATGAAGTCAGTGACGGTGAACTCCCTCAGCTTGTTGGCATTGGCGGCCACTGTGTGGAGTTGCCCCATCATGGTGGAGAGAAACTGGCGTAGCATTGCTAGTTCTTGCTCCGGTGTGAAGGCGGGGGTGCCCGAAGTAGTATGGTTGACCACACTATGGCCGATAGGAGTCACAGGAGTGTTTCCCACATTGGATTCATTATGGTTTGACTCCTTTCCCTTGTTCCTACTGTCGAGCTAGTCACCTATCTTGAAAATAATATCTATAATGCTATTGCCTAAAAGAATACTATTTTGGGCAATTCATATCGGCTCAGGCCAAGCCGGTATCATATGGGCACGTGAGTCCTCGTAAACCAAGCTTGTGGTGCGGAGGAAAATATTTCCAGCCCCCGAAACCCTGATCCATTCCAGACACCTTTGCTTCAACTTCATGTCCTAATAGTTGCCTGAAGGATCTAATACCATGCTGTAAAGAGGCAAGATCAGCTTCTTACTAAAATTTAAAGGAAGTATAAAAAATCCATCTTTTTAGAAAGACAAAATATATTGAGGGATGCATGTATAATATTCTAAGTAAATAAGCATGCACCAGATACATTATAAAATGTCAATAGTAGCAGAAATAAAAGTACTAAGCCTTTTACATGGATTTCATTGTTCATTACATGATTGTTCGCAAAAGAAAAAGATAAGAGAAAATGATCTATCTATAGAAACCTAAACATCCTTCCGGACTGCTTGAGATCTACTCCTGAGATGACTTCCTTCAAACTTGCCTTCTCCTTACTCAGCACCAACACCTGGGTTGTTGGGAAAGCACCCAACAAAAGGGGAAAGAAAACAAGGTATGTGTCAAATAATGAACAAGAACAAAAGATGAGGAAATAACATGAAACTACAGACTAAGATTTCATCATTAGATGAAGATAACAAGAGTATGAGGCTATATTCAAAAGAAACTTGACATTAACAATTATATTAAAAAGGATTTACATGTAATATAATTATGTCTACCTAACTAAGTAGGGTTGAGGCACCTATCGGACCTCTAACCTATAGGTGAGGGGAGAATAAGACATTCCCAGTCACCTACACAATTATATAGGGGAGAATAAAAACATTCCCCGGGGAGATTAAATACATGCCATCTGTGAGTTGTTGTACATAAGTACCACTACTTTAATTTAAATAGAACATAAATCTACATGCTAAAAAAGTAGTCATGGCAACAGTAGTCATAATATTCGATAAGCATGGTAATGGGGTACAAGACCCAAGAGAAAGAATAACATTACTAATTTTGAGGCAATTTAACAAAAGAACCATGAATAGAGGAAATAGGGTTCATATAGTACCTTATTTGGGAATATAGGGTTTGGTTTACAAATATCCCAACTTAGGGTGTAAGAATGCACATACATAAATTGGGATTGCACATACCTTTCTTACTGATATCAATTACTAACTTTCACCACTTTAAGTCTAAGCTCCACCTTGCCTATTTTCAATGTATTAACATGTATTAGAGTACATACTGCACATTAATATAGAAACCCTAATTTTAGACCTTTATAGAAAAACTCGGATTTAGACTCTAAAAACGTCACCAATAAACTTATTAAGTTCTCCTGATCAAGAAAACATATTTTCATGTTAATTTTGGAGTTATGATGATTAAGATGTAATTTTTATGGGTTTTATGCATTAAACTCATTTTACAAAAATCACCCTTCATCAAATAATGAAATCAGACATTGAAAATATTTTTATTAGATAGAGATTAATTTTCCATCCAAAACATATTTATTTTTCAAATTTGGATAAGCGGTTAGAAGATATGAATTTTTCAATACTAACCAATAGGAAATTGCCACATCATCAAACCGATCGAGATAATTGAAGAAAGAGGGAGAGGGAGAAAATACCATTTGACCCAAGATCAGGTTTGAAGTTGCATATGTAACCAAACTAGATCTTCTAGAGAAGGTAAAATAGCAAGAAACCAAAACCCTAGAAGAACATGGTAAAAAGAGATGGAAATCATTGATTTTAAACATAGAAGCATGAGTTTTAAGCATGTATTAAGGAATATATGAGAAGGAGGTTAAAAAAACTTGCCTCTATGAAGATAAGAAGGTCCAAACAGAAAGGATCCCAATATTAGAAGGTTTGGTTGCTCCAAGCCAAGCTCCTTTCTGGAGCAAAGATCACCTTCTCCACTTTAGAGGTGCAAACCCTAGCAAAAGAGCATGGAGATGAAATGTTTTAGGGTTCTTGATGGAGTTTTACCATGGAAGGTCATGGTTCCGACCTGGAAGAAGGTGAGAGGAATATTGACAGCATGAAAATAGGGAAGTAAAGGAGGATTTTTACTAGTTTTGGTCAAAATCACCAAGGAGGATCTTACGAAATCCTAAATAGAGAAATTTGGAACCCTAGGAGCCTTCTTCACCAAGGTAGGCACCCTCTTTTGCCTTGGGAAAGAAAGTTTGTGGACAAACATAGAAGGGATGATGCTCTAAGCTGTAGGAAAGAGAAGGAGAGGATTTCTTCTTAGATTGGGAGGTGGGAAGGGTTAGGCATGTCTTTATAAAGAAGGGAGCAAGTATGAGGTGTCTATGGGACTTTCCATGTGTCCTTAGGCTAGGGCTTCATGGCCATGCAAGAGGACAACTCATAGACTCTTCTTGTATACCAAAGGTCGGTTCTAAGATCCCCTAGAGGAGATGTTTTGCCAACAATGCACCTACTCATAGAGACAATCAGACTCCTCTGACCTGCCACGAGTATGGCCAAGTTGGGCATATCTGACCACTCTACCCCCATTTCCAGTAGGGGTAGAATAATGCCCAACAGTTGCAGTAGCCAAGGAAGAATCTGCCTCCATGGAATAATAACAACAATAACAACCAGAACCCGAGGCGATCGCCAGTGGAGAGGTGGAATGGGATAGTGTTTGCTCTCAATACTAAGGAAGCAAGTAATGAAGGTACCTTACATCTTAATATGCATCCTGTAAAGGCATTGTTTGGTTCTATCTCATCCAATACATTCATTACCTGTCAGCTTACTTCTATGTTAGAAATAGAATATGAGTATATGGATCATATATTTGATGTAAAAACCCCTAGTGGTAATATTTTCTCTTCGTATCTCCAAACTCTGACCATGGACCTCCATATATTTGGTATAATGTTTCCCTTAGATTTCATCTTGCTTGACATGACCGCCTTTGATGTCATTTAGAGAATGGATTGGCTGAAGAGGTACAAAGTTGTTTTGTTTTGTAAATAATCAAAGGTTAGTTTGTCACATCTTTTTGAGGGAAGATTGTGTGTCAAGGTTAGGAAGCGAGAAGATCAACAATTTGGTATCTCTGCCATCAAAGCTGAAAAGCAAGTCTCACAAGGGTGTAGAGATTTCTTAGCCTCTATAGTCCTCGAGGCTACAACTCCTTCTCTCGACCACATAAATGTGGTGAAGGACTTCCCAAATGTCTTTCCCGAGGAGTTACCTAGTTTTCCACCAACTCAGGAGCTGGAGTTCTCCATCGGGCTTGTACCTAAAACTTTTCCAATATCCAAGCTGCCTTACCGCTTGGCCCCTGCTGAGCTTACGAACTGAAGAAGCGGCTAGAAGAGCTTCTCGACATGGGTTGCATCCACCCCAGTTTTCACCTAATGGAACCCCTATCCTATTCGTGAAGAAGAAGGATGGTTCTATGCGGATGTGTATGGACTACAATATGCTTAACCAAGTGATAGTGAAGAACCATTATCATTTGCCTTGCATTGATGACTTGTTTGACCAGCTGAAGTCAGCCATTGTGTTCTCTAAGATGGATCTATGAAGTGGCTACTATCAAATGCACATGAAGGATGATGATCTCCTGAAGATGGCATTTAGAACTCATTATGGGCATTACCAATTAATGGCCATGCCTTTCAGCTTGACAAATGCCCCTACCTCCTTCATGGACTTGATGAACCGAGTGTTCTGCCCATACCTTGACAAGTTCGTGGTGGTATTTATTGAATACATTTTGGTTTATTCCCAGACATTAGAACAACATCGTGAGCATCTGCGGGTTGTACTCAACACACTATAAGAAATCAACTCTATGCAAAATTCTCAAAGTGTGAGTTTTAGATAAAGGAAGTGATGTTTTTGGGTCATGTGATTTCTGTCAGACATATAACTATTGATCCTGTAAAGGTAGAAGCTATGACCAAGTGGAAAGCTCCAAAGAATCCCTCAAAGATCTGTAGTTTCCTCGACTTAGCAGATTACTATTGAAGGTTTATCAAGAACTTCACTGAGTTGACCTTGCCTTTAACCAAGCTGACATGAAAGGAGGTCAAGTTCTCTTGGACACCAAAATGTGAGAACAGTTTCCTAAAGTTGAAGGAGTGTTTGACTTCTGCTCCCATTCTTGCCTTGCATGTTGAAGGCATACCCTATGTCATCTACACCGATGCTTCTAAACAAGTCTTAGGGCATGTTTTGATGCAAAATGGAAAGATGATCACCTATGTTTCCCTCCAGTTGAAAATGAATGAAGCTAATTGGCCTACACATGATTTAGAGCTTGATGCCATTGTTCATGCTCTGAAAATCTGGCAACATTATCTCTATGGTGTGAAGTTTGAAGTTTTTTTCAACCATAAAAGGTTGAGGTACTGGTTGACACAGAAGGATCTAAATCTACAATAGCAAAGGTGGATGGAATATCTCAAAGATTAGGACTTCACTATCACCTATCATCCTGGTAAGGAAAACGTCGTAGCTGATGCTTTAAGTCGCAAGAAGGATGCCGTTTGTGCTGCTCTGAGATGT
Organism: Alisma plantago-aquatica; assembly: GCA_963693085.1. Classification (NCBI taxonomy): domain Eukaryota; kingdom Viridiplantae; phylum Streptophyta; class Magnoliopsida; order Alismatales; family Alismataceae; genus Alisma; species Alisma plantago-aquatica. The sequence continues at coordinate 379,359,112 of OY856415.1, read as the reverse complement.
TCAGTGTGGGAAAATCTTGAATATGTTACTAGTTGGTGACCTCAACCTATCGATTAAGTGGAAGAAGACAAGTTGTGTGTCCATATGGCTATTTTAACTATTACACCGACTTGGATCTCATAAGTCATTTATGCACAATTGGAAAGCTCCGAGGTGGAAAGATGAAGTCCTTGACCGAGAAACCGCAATCTGACTTCTCTATTGGATTGGATGGTGTTGTCTGCTTCAGACAAAGGTTGTGGATTCCTGACGTGGGTCACTACTGCAAAAATATCCATTAGTGACATTTATCCTAGTGGATTTTATAAAAAAAGCCATTATATAATCATTTTATAGGCATTTCTTATTTAAATGCCCCTAATTAATATGATATATATTTTAATACAAGAGTCAAACACTATTTGCATTTGTACGTTCTATCCGTGGCATTTTATATATGTCAATTACAAACTTAATTTATTATTAATTTCATTAGTTAACAAAACCTAGTGTATTTCTGTAGGATCACTGCTCGAGTATTTGGGAGTCCAAGGAGTGGCCGCTTCCATGGGTACGCTGCCGACGGACTTGGGGAAGGGGGAGGCGGCTTACCCTCTCCTCTCGGGAGTCCCGTCGGCCATGCCTCCCTCTGGAAAGGCTTATTTCTCTTCTAATTGTGATGTAAGTGCCAGATCTTCGTTAGGCGACATGGAGGTTGGAACTAATTCAATTGGCTATTGGGCGCACTTAGGTTGTTGACATCCCGGTGGCCTGGAGATGGGAGCTTCTGTAAAAGTTGTAGGGTATGCCTTTGATCATTTGTGTCGTGTCTATTCCCTCTCGCTTTCTTTGCACGGCGAGAGGCTTGCATTGTTGTTGGTCCTTCCCCCAAGAGTGAGCTGATGAATGGCGTCCTATAGAGGACGTCCTCTACTCCTTCGTATCCTACACATCAGATCTCATGAGCAATCATCACAATGGCCACTCGGATGTGGTAAACTGATGCGTGTAGTTGCAGTATAAATAGAGCACCCAACCTACTTTTGTCTAGTACCAAGGATTTCATTTGTTCACCATATATTGCTTCAATCCTCAGTGACTCTTTACAATTTTCTATATCGGTGTCATATTTCCCTATTACAAGACTCTAGTGTCATAGTGTGCAGTAACACCAACTATCTGTTAGAAGTACCATTATTGTGCTTCTGATTTCAGTTTTGTGCGGTCCATTTGAATATTATAGAAATTTTGCAATGCTAATATAACTCTAGCAGCGCTAGTGAAGATGTAATTGAAGATCTAGAGAACGTTGAGTGATATATTCTTTGAAGGCCGCACATCCCTAGAGCACAAGAAGGACAGGTCAGTTAGGATTGCTAAAAATCAACATAAAAGATTACGTAGTTGAACAAGAATAACAACATTGATAAGAAGTTCTTGTATACAAAAAATGTATAATTTTTTTTTATAACCCAGGAGACCCGTAAGGCTTGTGCCGAGCCTAACTTGGGGGGACCCTACCGCCCACACATTAGGACCGCAGTTAAGTGGCATCAGAGGCCGGTTGACGTAGTGGGAATTTAATTGCCGAGCAACGCTTACAGCGAGGATCGAACCCGAGACCCTTCGTGAGGGGCCCCGTGTTGCGACTAGATGGGCTATTTCTCGCTGGTTAAATATATAATTTAGCATGCTTTTAGTCAAAAAACGTTTATTATGCCGCCTCTTTTGGTCACCTAACCGTGTGAAAGAGATTTGCGGTCCTCACATGAAATTTCCTGCCTCTGTAAGCGAGAATGTCATGCCTCTGTAAGCCAGATTATTTTCTCCTATTTCACCACTCTTATTTCACCGTTTATATCTATCGATGGTATATATGCATCTTTACTGTTCTGACTTTTTTTTCTCAAATTGTTTATGCGACAACTATGGGGTTCTAGTTTACATCTTGAATCATAGTTTAAGGATCATATGTATGTTTATATCATACATAAACTATAGCCGTAATTCTAGATTTTCAGATTTGGTATTGACCAGTTTAATTTATACAGATATTTTCGTACATGTTTTGTTGTTGTAGAAGGACTTTCCGAAATCAGCACTGGTGATCAGGTTGACTTTAAGCAATTTGGACGAGGATTAGCAATTTGGACGAGGATCAGTAGAAGAGTAATATGTTTCAAATAAATTAGAGGTGAGAAATATTTGCAATCCTATTGAAGGGAAAGGAATGACACATCTGGGCTAGCAGTACTTTGTGAAAGACATTATTTCTTGTGGTGGTGTAATTGGTTTTCACTTAGATTGAAATTGATCTTTCTATTGTTGTTCAGTTGCTTCCTTTTGTTGGTTGGATTTGCAGATTGCCTGAATATGCAATGCAAGAAACATCAATGTTGAAGTATTTTAGACATTGGACATGGACTGTTCCGTCCATCCATCTCTAGAATTGGAATCTCCAACTCGCTAGCTTCTATCGCAAACTTAAGCGGACCTATCCTATTCAAAAAAATTAGATTTCAGCTAACAACTTAGAGATGTTCCAAGCTAACGAGGATACACCAAGGCATCGTATGTAGGATCTGCTACCCTACAAGTAAGTGCTAACACTTGTAATATATTTGGGCTCTTTTCCTTATTAATTAGAAGTAACTAGAATTAGCTTACCAACATATGGAGGGATTTTACATTCTCATGACACGTAGGAGTAGAACCACAAGACTCGCTGAAAAATGGGCAACTATTTTAGAACCAACTATTTTTTTTCTATTGCTTCAATAACCTCCATTTGACATTAGGTGGTTTGGGTTGAATAGGGTGCTTTTTTGCACTTTCTCTTGAGGTTTGTATTGTCATATACTTCCATCATCAAGTAATTAATTTTTCTTGAGGTAATGGTTTTATTCACAAGTTCTATGAGCTCATTGATGCTTCACTTTCTAACATTCATTGATCACAATTGTATTTGTCTTCACCATTGGTGTTGGACGTATTTGGTTTGTTTTACTGATACAATATGTTAATGCACAACATGACTTTTAATTATAATGCTTGAATCTAACTAGGAACTTATACATACATCTATTGTGATTTCTAGTATATGTATACTTATTATATGAGATGTATTGTTAGTCATTCCTAAATCACAAATTGGAATAAATTATCTAAACTTGTTTAAACTAAAGAAAACATTGGGACAAGTATTGTTATTCCATACAATCTACATTGATCTCATTTTGTTATTCATCAGGATAAGTATTGTTATTCACAAACAATCTACATTGATCTCATTTTATTGTAGGTGTATTACATTGCAGAACTTGAACTGGAATTCTTAGACTCCACACACCACGACCGTGCAACCCGGCACGGCCATTCTAGAATCCACTCACCACGGCCATGTTGTCCAGCACGGTCATGCTGCTAGCATCCACAATTGTATTAACCAACCTCATAGTTGCCGAACATTTCAGAGATGCAGAGGGCCAGGACGTGCTTCTTTTCATTGACAATATCTTCCGTTTCACCCAGGTAAATTAAAATGCTAGTAGACTAGATTATCTGCGGTGAAACTAGCAATTAATCTTGGAAGATGAAACTATTTTGGAAAATATGCAGGCTGACTATGAGGTGTCTTCCCTTCTTGATCGTATTCCATCTATTGTGGGTTCCCAACCTACATTGGCAACTAATCTTGGAGGGTTGAAATAAAGAATCACAACAACAACGAAGGGATCAATTAATTCTGTTCAATCTATATATGTGCTTGCTGATGATCTGACAAATCATGCTCCTGCCACAACGTTTTCTCACTTGGATGCTACAACTATGTTGTCACGTCAGGTCTGTGTAACTTTAAATGTACATTAATTATATTTTTATTTGACCCTTGTGCTCTCTCCTTGTTAGATATCTGAGATTGGTATTTACCCTATTGTTGATCCTCTTGATTCAACAATGATGGGATCATTACGTCAAGAAAGGTTGAAGCATTTGAAGAGTTAACATGGGTAAGTTTTCAGCTAACTATTCCATGTTGGTTCAACAAGGTCAAATAACTCTCATGATTCTTTATTGTCTGATTCTTTGTGTTTGATATTTTAGATTGCTGAGAAATTTAGAGGGGACAGTACTGCTGTACCTCTAGCTCATTCATTAGGAGCTACTAATGCTTTGTTGCCTCCCATGCCCCCTATTACTAGGCCACCTTTAAGTGGACTAAATCCATATTTGCTTCCTCCAAGCACGAGTTCTGCACAAGCGGCTGCTAGGATACATTAATCATCTAGTTACCCATCCACATCATTTAGAGGTGAGGCATTTCATACAGGAGTTGGCAGATCTCTTCATACTTTGTGTATAGATCTACTGTACATGTTAGTTTAATCATTGTAATTTCATTAAAATGTAGCAGACAATCAAAAGACTACATGTAAACAATTAATGCATGGAAATTTTGGTCTCAACCAACCTCTTGGCCTGTAGTTGGCTGAGATGGGACTCTTTAATGGATACAGATCTAGGGGGAGCTCAAACTAGAATTATTCCTGGTAATTAGTGTCGATCATAACCAGAAATTTTAAACTTGCTGGCTGTAGTGACTTTTTGAAATTCCCTATTCCACATGGAAATTATTGTCAAATCATGATCTAGTTTTTTTATTACACAGGTAAACCAAGAAAATGAGGAGGATAAACAACTTATCTTTTTCATAGAAGGATATGAAATATGGTTGAAGTACTCTTCTAAAGTAGTAGTGGGGATGCTATTTGATGAAAGAGTGTGTTCGGTGGAGGATTATGGTTCTTTCATTGACCTATGCTTTCATGATGGTATCTTTCCTTGCGCCCTTTGTTTTGAAAATGCATACTTTCTTTGTCTTATTTGCGCCCTTTGATCTGCTCACTTTCTTTAAACACTAAACAATTACTCGATCACAAACACTAGGATTTTGCAATAGTTGAATTGTAAGTAAGTTGTTATATTTTTCATAAGTGGGTAATCATAATTTTGTGATATCATCTGATAATTGAGTAAAATGTATATTTGTGATGAGATATATTTCTGTCCTGATGTCAATCATGTTCTAGAAGCATAGCTTGATGTATCAATTAGGAACTCGTGTGCATGTTTTTTCTGAAACATTGAATACCAATATGGAATGTCCTACTCCCAAGTATAATATGAAGAATCTTGAAATGCTCTTTTATACAGCAATACAGATGTTAGAATTGGAAGGCAAGGTCTGGAAAAACATGTTGTTTCCCAATACTTGGAGCTTTGGCTTTCAAATGTATAGTTTCCTAAGTATTAAACAAAAATAAAATGATTTTTTCTTCCTCATATATCAGTAGAAGGTCCAATAAGTGTTCAAATTATTGTCAATTCAGGTTCCAGCAAAAGACAAACAGTACACACTACTTGCTCGAGCAGGCAGACAGGTTATTTTTGTTCACGCATAGTGTCCACTCCATATATCCCACTGCAACTAATTTGAATGCATATATGTTAAATGTGAAATACAATACAAGCTTTGTTTTTGTTACCATTGTATTTGTCTTCTGTAATTTTTTTCTCATAGATGAAAGATATTTTTTTTGTAGGTTGAAAATTCTGTTCTCAACCAACCTCTTGTCCTGCAGTTGGCTGAGACGACATCAGCTTTAATGGTTGGAGATCTAGGGGGAGATCAAACTGGCATTCTACCTAGTAATTAGAGTCGATCAAGCCCTAGAAATGATCCCTTGTCCCATTATTTAGCCAAAATGTTAGGAACTCAGTTAAATGAAGTATTATCATAGATTAAGGTAATTATTCAACCTCACATTTCCTGGTGACCTGTGAGCTTTAAATTGGATCAAAAATATGAAAACAATGATAGGTTGATCATGTAGAGTCTAATAATGCACTAGCTCAACAACTTTTGGAAGCTTATCCTCAGTTGGTGAAAGATCTCTTTCAGGTTTAAATTTGATTTGTTGTAATTTCTCCATGCTACCGTTATTTATATTTCTATAGCTGCCCTCTTTCTCTCATCTAAAGAGTTGTATATCTTTATTCTTACATGCCATGCATAATATATCATATGTTGAGTACTAGTTACTTCTGTAGATCATTTCAAGATTACATTTCGAATGCTACCCCAAAATCTTTGTCAGCTATTGGTGCTAATGGAATGCCACCTGAGATGGTTAAGACTGCCGCAAATGTTATTACCAAGATGAATCCAGATGAGCTGCAAAAAATGATTCAACTATTTTCAACTTTGAATGCCAAAAATCTAGGATTCTCAGTAGCACTGGCAGACAATCAAGTTAAGAAATCAAGTCAAGAAGCGCCATCTGAGAAGGTGCTTGTTGAATGGGCTGCTGAAGTTGTTTTCTGAAGGGGCTCTGAAGTCGGCATGCTTAAAAGTAGATAGTCATATCAGGGAAGAGACAGATCCAATGATGTAGAAATTATTGTATTGAATACAAAAATATTATATGAAAGCATATCATTGGTGTTGTATTCAATCTAAGGAGCAAGGTAAAATGTCCTCCCCATGTAATTTTCATTTGATTATATATAAAAAAATATTCATACTTTTGGAAAACTGAGTTCGATTGCAATTGGCATTCAATTAGAAAACCCGATAATGAACTGAAAATTTAATGACTAAAAACCATGAAAATGTAGTAATACAGAACTAGTATGTCATTAGTGGTTTTTTATATACGCCATTACACTCAATCAGAACTGTTTCATACAACAACATTATATAAAATAGTAGCATTTATATAAAAGACAATTGATGGATAGTGGCTTTTTTATAAATGCCAAATGATGGTTTAGTGGCCTTTGTTTGGCATTTATTGGAAGCCACTAAAGACAAATGTTTAGTGTCATTTACAACTTATGCCACTATCTTTCTAGTGGCATTGGTACTAGAGGCCTTTTTTTAAGTGTCAAAAAATGCCACTAAACATGTTTAGTGGCGTTTATTTTTTTATGGCATTTCAAAAAGGTCACTAATGGGTATTTTTACTATAGTGGGTGATCTGAGACAGAAGGTGCTGAGTGAAGGGCATGGGTCCAAGTACAATATTCATCCTGGTACAACAAAAATGTACAAGGACTTACATCGAAGCATTTGGTGGAAGAACATGAAGAATGATATAGATATGTTCGTTGTGAAGTGCTTGACAAGTCAGCAAGTCAAGATCAAACATCAGTGACCCGGTGGTCTTCTTCACCCTCTTGAAATTCCAGAATGGAAGTGGGAGAAGATCACAATGGATTTTTTTACTGGTTTCCCCAAGTCTAAGAAAGGTTATGATGTTGCATGGGTGGTTATTGATAGACTTACAAAATCTACTCATTTCTTGCCTTTCAAAACCAATTACAAAGTTGCGGATATGGCTCATTTGTACGTTGAGTGGATCATACACCTGCATGGAGTACCTGAGGTAATAGTTTCTGATTGTGACCCAAAGTTTACTTATCGTTTATGGGGTCAGATTCAGGAGGAGATGGGTACTGACTTGCGTTTCAGTACTGCTTACCACCCCGAGACTGATGGTCAATCTGAGAGAACATTTCATATTCTAGAGGACTTGCTTCATGCTTGTGTGATGGATTGGGGTGGTGCATGGGATCGGTATCTTCCATTAGCCGATTTTGCTTACAATAATAGCTACCAAGCTAGTATTAGTATGCCACCTTTTGAAGCCCTCTATGGTAGACCATGTTGTTCAGCTTTGCATTGGGATGATGACGATGGACGTTCTCTAGTGAAGATCTATGTCATGCAAATGATGATAGAAAAGGTGCAGTTGATAAAGAAACACACGAAAGCTGCTCAAGACCAACAGAAGATGTATGCTGACAAGAAAAGGTCTGATGTTAACTTTATAGTGGGTGACTATGTATTTCTAAAGATCAAGCCTATCGGTTCTATTGCTAGATCTAAAGTTAAAGGAAAGTTGATTCCCACTATGTTGGACCATTTAAAATCTTATATAAGGTTGGAGACTGTGCATACCACTTAGCCTTACCTCCTTTCTATGATAATATTCATAATGTGTTCCATGTCTATGTGCTGAAGAAGTATGTGAAGGTCTCTTCTCATGTGCTTACTATTGAGCCTTTGGAGATACATGAGAATCTGACCTATGAAGAGCTTGTTGGGTTTTAGGAGAGGCAGAGAAGGCAGCGGAAACAAAAAGTTCTCCTCCCCAAACCCAGAACAAGGAAACGTGTCAATGTCTATACAATAGGAAGGGATGGTTTGTGGAATCATACCTTGTCCCGAGGCTTGCTTGGCGACAATACCTCACGGCTTGTGCGGTCTTCACCTCCGGTCTTGGACGGTGTCTGTGCAGCTCCTGGTCGCACCGGGACTGACGACTCCTGGTCTCACCAGGACTGTCGCGATTGACAGTTGTCCTCTGAGCGGCATAAATCCCCCGCCTCTGAAGTAGTCCACACGGACCACCTGGAACTCCAATCTCCTTGTCCCACTAGGAATTGGAAGGAGTCGCACTCTCCTATCAGCGTACTAGTCACCGATACACTCTCCTGCCACCAGTAGCTTTCTACAGTTGTCTTTCCCTTGTTTTGCCTCCCTTATCGGGTAGCACTTTCTCGAGCTCTATCTCGGTTACCAAAACCAGAGAGAATGACAACTTCACAGAGCAACTAGTTTCACAGATCTCATCGTTCAGGTCCTCAACCTAAAAGCATACGTCATTGAGTACTGTCATTCTCTAGACATTCAATCTATTCTATCACTATCTCATATGACTGAACCAGAAAGAATTGGAAGCTTGCCTTTGATGTTTATCAAATCAAACTTAATGTATCCCATCAATCATACCATGATTGGCTCTCAGGGCATACATACCAACAGACTCCCACTTGCACTGTGAGCCAATCACCCTTGAATCATATTCATAATGATCTTCAAACATGTCCCACATGTTACTGTGCTCTTGTGCCAACATATTGAGTTATGGCAACGCCTTGCCAAAGTCAGTATAAATTGCATGTCTCACATCTCTTTGCTATACGTCACACGTATGAGATGGAGTTGCCGTAATATGCGATCTAGTATTCCTTTACAAACCTTTAGCCACATTGCATGATCAAGGATTCCATACTTGTCATCAATGAGCGGAATATCTATAAGTTCATCTCATGAACTTCCAGATCTATATAGTATCCACTGCTGTTCTCTAACACATAGATACTCAACATTCCCTTTTAAATGGTTTTATTGGAACACTTCCAATTAACAACAAACTTTCACTTTTATATATCCTATATATATTTTGCAATTAATTTTCTGTCCTTTCAGAAGTTCGCATCAATGTAACTCTTTACATTGAACTCTTCCTTATCTCCATAGAACTAGTACTTCTCAAGTACTTATCAAGTTCTCATGGTATTCCAGTAACCCTTACTGGAAGCAGACAGACATCCACTCGTCATGTCTCACATACGAGTTATCAGGATGAGCACATCATATTGCCATGTCCTACATACAAGATGAAGAATGCATTTTGTTCTTGCCATGTCGATACATGCAAGTTCATGGGATGATTACATGCATGATAGATCCATATCTATTCTTAGTGTTCCCATTCTTCATAAGAATTGGACACTTGGCCTTGGGATACTAACTCTATGTAACATGGACAAGTTTTCTCCCACTGAATCTATGCATATGGAACCCTTCAATACAGATTGCCAATGTATGCTTTCCTTTTTAGGTCAAGATGTTTTCGAGAACTATCTCTATAGATCTCTATTCCTATAACATAGGAAACATCTCTATCTTCCTTAAAATAATTTCCACTTTTGGATTTCCATTCTAGAACATTTCCATTTCACATCAACATGTGGAATGTGAACACGCTCCCACTAAATCACAGATCCCTTCTTTATCTTTGATATATCAATCAAACCCTTTGACTATATCATCAAAGTAAAGATCCAATTTCTAGTTGCTTGCACTCAATCAATCACATTGATTAGTCCATTGTAACTTATAGACTTCATTTGCATTAGTGGTTTCATAAACCTTATAGGTTGTGTCACGTACACATCCTTGTTTTATTCCTCATAGGAATGTGGTTTTAGTATCCATATGCCAAATGCCTTTACTCATTAAGTTGCAATCAACAAGCATCATCCTTCTCAAAATGTTATCCATGTGTATTAACACTTAAGATTCATTTGCACCTATGGATTTCATCCAATGGGTGCTACCATCAAGGTCATACCTTATGGTTCACATGGATGTCATTTAGGATGTAATGGTCATAAACCATAACTCAAAATTTGGTTCCTCATATTCATCTAGATAGTTGACTCATCACATGAACAACTCATCACATAGATAATTGAGGTGTATTTGTCAAGGATATAAGAACTACAACTCCTTGTGATTCTCAATGTCCTTTATTAGTGTGGGGTATTCTTTTATTAAGAAGAATTCAATTATTTGATAATAATTCTCTAACTCCTTCGAGTATGATTCCTTATTGATTTAGACATCACCATGCCTTAATCATGAGTTCACTATGATACACTATCATAATCACTCATAAGGATCTCAAACATTTGGTCCAAGTATTTCATTCATTGATCTCATCAAGAATTAACACTTTACCAAATTTGTACTTCATCTATGATAATCTTGAACACTTAAAGATATTCATATTGGTATTTCTCTAAATACCATTTGAAGTATTAGCATTTGTTCCAATACGTATGTAAATACATCACATGTATCATACCTAATAGGATAATCATTCTCCCACTACCTATAGTGAAGATTGATTAATCATGTCCAAGATATTCATGTCTCTTACTAGTTCTCTAACCAAAAGAGTCTAGATTTATACATCACATGGAAACTAGAAATGAATTTCTCATGATTGATGCTAATTTGATTGTTTGAGTTGTCTATAAATTTTAGGTATCATTTTATCTTATGCATATCAAATGCCACAAGATAAACAAGACATTGCCACAAAGATCATATCTTTAGAAATTGAAACATCTCTTTATTCATTGCCATCATTGTCATACAATATGCAAACATAAACTGTTTCTATCTATTGGCAAATATGAAATAGTTGTTCATAACTGTATTACATGCCTTTTAGGCTGAAAATAAACTAAAGTACTCCTATCTATGGCGGAAACACTTGCCCCATTTATTGATTGCTTTACACTTTACATCTTGGTATCATATACCTCAAAAGTGTTACAAGTTTACTTTCATGACACCTTTATGTAGAGACAGTTGTCGCCTCCTTCTTATTTTGTTCTTCCATATAGAGAGGACAATTCCTTTTCCAATGTCCTGGCTTTTGACAATGGTGGCAATTGCCTTTCTTGGTCACACCTCCCTTGGCCTTGAGAGCTGAAGACGACTTGGGCTCCTGGCTAGCATCAGAACCTTTCTTAGCTTTGCCCTTTCCCTTACGCTTGGACTTGCCTTTCTTGCTCGTGATCAGCATCACATACTTAGGATTATCCTTGTTCATCTGTATCTCGATTGTCCTCAACATGCCCAACAACTCTGACATTGGCCTATCAAAGTTGTTCATGTTGTAGTTCATCACAAACTGATTGTAGGATTCTGGCAATGATTGCAGTATCACGTCAGTAGCCAACTCTTGGCTCAGTGGAATTCCAGTCTTGTCAGGTTCTCCAGATACCCAATCATCTTGAGTGTGTGAGGACCAACTGGATCTCCTTCTGTCATGACGTACTCGAATAGTGCCCTTGAGACATTATATCTCTCTTATCATGCTTGATCTTCATACATGTTCCTGAGATGCTGAATCATCTCAATGACACCCATGTTTTCATGTTGTCTCTGCAACTCGTGGTTCATAGAGCACAACATCAAGCACTTTGCATCAATAGCATCATCAAAATGCTTCTTGTAAGCATCCCTTTCTGTCCTTGGTGCATTAGGAGCAGGTTCCTCTGGAATTGGAGTATCCAGGACATAGAGCTTTCGCTCTTGAGTGAGAACAATTCTCAATGTCCTATACCAGTCGTGGAAGTTTGTCCCATTTAGCTTGTCCTTTTCAAGGACCGATCACAAAGAAAAGTGATTGTTGTTTGTTGTCATTTGTTCTACAAAAGGAAATATGCAATTTTAGTCCAAAACTCATTTTTGACTTATTTGATTGATTTGAAAAAATGACGATATAATTAGGCCTTTAATTAATTATCGCTCCCACTATTTTAGTTCAAATTGATAGCCCTCACCATCAATTCAAAAGATTGCAACGTACAACCTTCTAGTGGGCAAGATCTTGAAATCCTCTAAATCATGGACCAGCTAGGGCTATCACCCACAACTTAAATCTCTCAGGTAGGCAACTCTTGCCAATTGCATCATATGCAACTCTTGATGAATGAACATGTGCAACACCTTGTCATGAACATTCCTTTCCTCTGGGCTTAGACGCTCTAAGAATCACCAGTTAAGTGTAACCCAAAAGCCGACACGGTAAACATGCACCCTACTTTGGCAGAACCTACATGTCTACCCTTCACACTTCCATAAGATAGACGGCGCACCAAGCTTTGGCGTAACCTACGCTTGGTCGATCGAGTTTTTCATGTGTGTCGCTAATGGAAGGCATATAAGTCGTAATATTAAATGAGGGATTTGGTTTTTATATACATATACATATCCAATCACCACAATACATAGCATGTATCATATACATGTAATATCCCACAGAAAACATGCAAAAACGATAAAAGTGATGATTATGGCCATCCTAATGTGATTTCTCGAGCCAAGAGGAATCATGGTCATCTAGGTCTACATCACATGCAACCTTTACAAGATGAACTTTGTGCTTTGCCTTTCTGGGTTTGATCAACTCATCATATGACTGATCGACTCGTCATCAGGCCGGTCGGCTGGGTGCCACCAACCGATCGGTTAGCTCCTCCAACCTATCTGTTCGCCTGGTCATCATGCATCTCATCATGGCCGCCACCCGCTCGTCTCACTCCTCAAACCGGTCATCAACCGATCGGCTCACTACTTGAACCGATCATCTGGAACATCAACCGATCGGTTCACGCCTTGAACTGATCGTCTCAGCTGTCATCAGGATGTCCTCCGTTCTTTAACATAATAGGAAATAAAATTCTATCCTATTTTACATTGTAAAAAGAGAAACCTCGAGTTACATTCGAGGGGAGTAAAGGTAGGAAAGAAATCTTGAATTATTTTGAGTTACATCAGGAATAGGAGAAAGGGAAGATCGGTGCGCAGACCGAGATGCAAGCAACCACATACAACCATACACAGATAGGGTTTATTGGCCATAACCACGCTATACATCCACCAAAAAACTCGTTTAAGGGTGACGCGTATCGAGCACATTCATAATACATATCATATATGTAAATTGGGATTTGTGGATTTAGGATTGGACATGCATAAATCCAACTTTATTCGCATCGTATGCAATAAATAAAGGTGACAAATGAAAATTGATCATATCAATAATCCTAAAGTATAGAGCAGCTGACGTGGCTTTGATACCACTGTTGGGTTTTAAGGGAGGCAGAGAAGGCAGTGAAAACAAAAATTTTCTCCTCCCCAAACCCAGAACAAGGAAACGCATCAACGTCTATACAATAGGAAGGGATGGTTTGTGGAATCATACCTTGTCCCGAGGTTTTCTCGGCAAAATACCTCACGGCTTGCACGGTCTTCACCTCCGGTCTTGGACGGTGTCTGTGTAGCTCCTGGTCGCACCGGGACTGACGACTATTGGTCTCACTGAGACTATCGGGATTGACAGCTGTCCTCCGAGCGGAAGAAATCCCCCGCCTCTGAAGTAGTCCACACGGACCACCTGAAACTCCAATCTCTTTGCCCCACAAAGAATTGGAAGGAGTCGCACCCTCCTGTCAGCGTACTAGTCACTGACACACTCTCCTGCCACCAGTCGCTTTCTGTAGTTATCTTTCCCTTGTTGTGCCTCCCTTATTGGGTAGCACTTGCTCGGGCTCTCTCTCGGTTATCAAAACCAGAGAGAACAACAACTTCACAGAGCAACTGGTTGCACTGAGTTGTCCTTTGAGAAGCCCCCAATACCCCTATATATATAGTAGGGTCATGGGACATGGTTCTCCATCCCTGGCAATGCGGGACTAAAAGCAGGAATAGAAGGGTTTGAGATTTTCCACAAAACTGAAAAACACTAGAGGGGGGGTGAATAGAGTTTTATAGATAATTTTAACAAATATTGAACTCAAACAATCAACCACAAGAATATTGGACAAGGGGACAAGGATTTAGAGTGGTTCCAACTTTAGCAAATACTAAAGTTGTCAGTCCACTACCCGGTTGCTTACCCAACTGGGATTTGGAAAGAATTTAATTTTATTACCTCGCAAGGACTTTACATAAAATTACAATTCTCTCCCTAAACCCTTCAAGCAGCCTTCCCTAGAAGTAATCGCCCAACCTTGAAGCAGCCTTCACCTAGAAGTAATTGCACAACCTTGAAGCAGCCTTCCTCCTGAAGTAGCTTCCCGTTGCAATAGCCTTCTTGAAGTAGCTTCCCTTGCGATATCCTTCTTGAAGTAGCTTGAAGTCCACCTTCTCCTCCGAGAAGAACCTTCTCCAATCCGCAGCCTCCAACCCTAGGAGTAGCAAGGAGAATACAAAGAATAAAAAGGAATAAGAAGGAAAATAGAAATTACAACTTGTCCTTTTAAGCACAAGGCTTGATTTGCCTATATCAAGCGTATTGATCTCCTAACCAATGAGTGTAAGTGCTGTGGTAAGGAGATGCTAGCCTATAGGACACGAAATGGGAGCAATAGGAATGAATAGCCAATGTAGGAATTTGCTCTATTGCTTCAAAACAGATTGCCAATGAGTATTCACTCTCAAGTGTAGCACAAGTGTAGCTTAAGTGTAAAGAGTATATTTTAGTGTCCTATAGCTTGTACTATTTATAGGAATGGCCTATGGATGCTTAAGGACGTTCTAGACAACTTCTAGGGGTTTCTAAGTGCTTAACTAGCCGTTAGATATAAGTTAGGTGCATTAGTAACGGCTAGTTGATTTATTCTGCAGTTGCTGTCAGAGACCATCTCGGTCGACAATTTGTCGACCGAGATACCTACTCGGTCGAAGTTTTGTCGACCGACAGGCTCTCTGGATCAACGTTCATTTGCAACTGCCAACTACCTTGTCGGCTGTGTCTAACGGCTACTTGAGTCAATCTCGGTCGAGATGTTTGTCGACCGAGAGTGTCTCGGTCGAGGAGTGTGGTCGACCGAGATTGACCCTGTTTCAATCTTTCAATTAAGGCACTAAGTGTGTGTATGAGTGTGCATATGTGATCCTATTTGAAGGGGATGACTTATCTAAATGTGGTGATTGGCTAGGGAAGATCTAATGCTTTTTACATGAAATCTAAGTACTTGTACATTATATATTTGTACAAGTTTACAATTGATTACATTTCATGACATTTACAATCATTCAAGCATATAGATTCCCTAGAGCTTTGTCATCCACCTTATTCCTGCAACACTCAAGTAGCACGTTAGATCAACAAGAATGAAATGTTTGTCATCATCGAAACAAAGGGATTTCTCATAATGTCCAATTTATCCAACAATCTCCCCCTTTTTGAAGATGACAAACATTTCCTAAAATATGAAATAAGGAAATATAAAGCATGTGAGTTTCATACCTGAAGATTACCTTTTGTAGCCATTCTTGTTTTGCAAGTGAGTACTGGCAAAGATGTTATGAAACTCATGTATATTTTTGATTTTATATTCTTTCCAATTGAAAAACACTAGAGGGGGGGTGAATAGAGTTTTATGGATAATTTTAACAATTATTGAACTCAAGCAATCAACCACAAGAATATTGGACAAGGGGACAAGGATTTAGAGTGGTTCCAACTTTAGCAAATACTAAAGTTGTCAGTCCACTACCCGGTTGCTTACCCAATCGGGATTTGGAAAGAATTTAATTTTATTACCTCGCAAGGACTTTACATAAAATTACAATTCTCTCCCTAAACCCTTCAAGCAGCCTTCCCTAGAAGTAATCGCCCAACCTTGAAGCAGCCTTCACCTAGAAGTAATTGCACCACCTTGAAGCAGCCTTCCTCCTGAAGTAGCTTCCCGTTGCAATAGTCTTCTTGAAGTAGCTTCCCTTGCGATAGCCTTCTTGAAGTAGCTTGAAGTCCACCTTCTCCTCCGAGAAGAACCTTCTCCAATCCGCAGCCTCCAACCCTAGGAGTAGCAAGGAGAATACAAAGAATAAAAAGGAACAAGAAAGAAAATAGAAATTACAACTTATCCTTTTAAGCACAAGGCTTGATTTGCCTATATCAAGCGTATTGATCTCCTAACCAATGAGTGTAGAAGTGTAAGTGCTGTGGTAAGGAGATGCTAGCCTATAGGACACGAAATGGGAGCAATAGGAATGAATAGCCAATGTAGGAATTTGCTCTATTGCTTCAAAACAGATTGCCAATGAGTATTCACTCTCAAGTGTAGCACAAGTGTAGCTTAAGTGTAAAGAGTATATTTTAGTGTCCTATAGCTTGTCCTATTTATAGGAATGGCCTATGGATGCTTAAGGACGTTCTAGACAACTTCTAGGGGTTTCTAAGTGCTTAACTAGCCGTTAGATATCAGTTAGGTGCATTAGTAACGACTAATTACTTTATTCTGCAGTTGCTGTCAGAGACCATCTCGGTCGACAATTTGTCGACCGAGATACCTAATCGGTCGAAGTTTTGTCGACCGACAGGCTCTCTAGATCAACGTTGATTTGCAACTGCCAACTACCTTGTCGGTTGTGTCTAACGGCTACTTGAGTCAATCTCGGTCGAGAAGTTTGTCGACCGAGAGTGTCTCGGTCGAGGAGTGTGGTCGACCGAGATTGACCCTGTTTCAATCTTTCAATTAAGGCACTAAGTGTGTGTATGAGTGTGCATATGTGATCCTATTTGAAGGGGATGACTTATCTAAATGTGGTGATTGGCTAGGGAAGATCTAACGCTTGATTTACATGAAATCTAAGTACTTGTACATTATATATTTGTACAAGTTTACAATTGATTACATTTCATGACATTTACAATCATTCAAGCATATAGATTCCCTAGAGCTTTGTCATCCACCTTATTCCTGCAACACTCAAGTAGCACGTTAGATCAACAAGAATGAAATGTTTGTCATCATCGAAACAAAGGGATTTATCATAATGTCCAATTTATCCAACAATCTCCCCCTTTTTGAAGATGACAAACATTTCCTAAAATATGAAATAAGGAAATATAAAGCATGTGAGTTTCATACTTGAAGATTACCTTTTGTAGCCATTCTTGTTTTGCAAGTGAGTGCTGGCCAAGATGTTATGAAACTCATGTTTATTTTTGATTCTATATTCTTTCCAATTGAAAAACACTAGAGGGGGGGGTGAATAGAGTTTTATGGATAATTTTAACAATTATTGAACTCAAGCAATCAACCACAAGAATATTGGACAAGGGGACAAGGATTTAGAGTGGTTCCAACTTTAGCAAATACTAAAGTTGTCAGTCCACTACCCGGTTGCTTACCCAACCAGGATTTGGAAAGAATTTAATTTTATTACCTCGCAAGGACTTTACATAAAATTACAATTCTCTCCCTAAACCCTTCAAGAAGCCTTCCCTAGAAGTAATCGCCCAACCTTGAAGCATCCTTCACCTAGAAGTAATTGCACCACCTTGAAGCAACCTTCCTCCTGAAGTAGCTTCCCGTTGCAATAGCCTTCTTGAAGTAGCTTCCCTTGCGATAGCCTTCTTGAAGTAGCTTGAAGTCCACCTTCTCCTCCGAGAAGAACCTTCTCCAATCCGCAGCCTCCAACCCTAGGAGTAGCAAGGAGAATACAAAGAATAAAAAGGAACAAGAAGGAAAATAGAAATTACAACTTATCCTTTTAAGCACAAGGCTTGATTTGCCTATATCAAGCGTATTGATCTCCTAACTAATGAGTTTAGAAGTGTAAGTGTTGTGGTAAGGAGATGCTAGCCTATAGGACACGAAATGGGAGCTATAGGAATGAATAGCCAATGTAGGAATTTGCTCTATTGCTTCAAAACAGAAATCCAATGAGTATTCACTCTCAAGTGTAGCACAAGTGTAGCTTAAGTGTAAAGAGTATATTTTAGTGTCCTATAGCTTGTCCTATTTATAGGAATGGCCTATGGATGCTTAAGGACATTCTAGACAACTTCTAGGGGTTTCTAAGTGCTTAACTAGCCGTTAGATATAAGTTAGGTGCATTAGTAACGGCTAGTTGCTTTATTCTGCAGTTGCTGTCAGAGACCATCTCGGTCGACAATTTGTCGACCGAGATACCTACTCGGTCGAAGTTTTGTCGACCGACAGGCTCTCTGGATCAACGTTCATTTGCAACTGCCAACTACCTTGTCGGCTGTGTCTAACGGCTACTTGAGTCAATCTCGGTCGAGAAGTTTGTCGACCGAGAGTGTCTCGGTCGAGGAGTGTGGTCGACCGAGATTGACCCTATTTCAATCTTTCAATTAAGGCACTAAGTGTGTGTATGAGTGTGCATATGTGATCCTATTTGAAGGGGATGACTTATCTAAATGTGGTGATTGGCTAGGGAAGATCTAACGCTTGATTTACATGAAATCTAAGTACTTGTACATTATATATTTGTACAAGTTTACAATTGATTACATTTCATGACATTTACAATCATTCAAGCATATAGATTCCCTAGAGCTTTGTCATCCACCTTATTCATGCAACACTCAAGTAGCACGTTAGATCAACAAGAATGAAATGTTTGTCATCATCGAAACAAAGTGATTTATCATAATGTCCAATTTATCCAACAAAAACAACCAACTCGCAACATGAACCGATCATTTCACAACTGAAATGGTCGGTTGACACCTCAACCGATCGGTTGGGACCCATGAAACGGTCGATTCACTTCTGAACCGGTCGGTTCATGGTCCTGGTCAGTTCCTGATTGACTTTCCATCTTTTGTTTCTAATTGGTATCAAATACCAATCCTTGTTCCAATCAAATTGGGCAAGTGAAACAAAAGGAAATTTCTCACCAATCCTTCTTTCCCAACTTGCTCGGTTGCACCAGTTGAATCGATCATTTCAACACTTCAAGCAATCATTTCACCCTGTCCTTGAGCCGATCGACTCACCATCTGAGCCGATCGACTCACCATCTGAGCCGATCGGTTCACCAAGCTCTGCCAATTGGTTCATCACATGAGCCGATCGGTTGGGAGTGTAGATTGTGCAGAAATAGTCAATTGTAGTTTCAATAAATTCGATACTCTAATCAATCAGTCCAACACCTTAAACATTATGATACTGAGCTATCAATTGATTGAGTGTTTAATTGAATTACTAAAATCCATTAGTAATCAATCTAAACATTGTTTGTGGACAAAACTCCTCTTCCTGGTTAAATACTATGTGTGTGACCCTGCAGGTCCTTTTTCACGTTGGCAGTGAAAGTCCATAACACTTATGACTTCACAAGCAAAGAGCGGTGCCTAGTCACACATCAGTGCTACCCAAGTGAAATAGAAAGTTGAGAACAACTTTCAATCGTACAATCCGTGAATGGTGTTACAGGGAATGTATAATTCCTTTGTCATTGATATCCCGAATGAACTCGAGGAATGGAACAGTCATCCTGTCAACGTTCATTCACTTTCTTGATCTCAGAGCAGATTGGAAGAGATATGTATGACATCAATATCACATACTGATTCACACATGTGTGCACACACCTTTTTTAATCCTACTCATCAAGTGGCCTTGGATATCAAACTCCCTCAAGAGGGACAAATCCCATATCTATCACTCACCCCTCAAAAGCCCCATGTTCAAAGACACCCAATCATCACCTTTATAACAACCCATGTTTCAGGACTGTGTTTGATGATGTCAAAGTGTGCCCAACGACATGTGTTGAGTGTAGTGATTTCAGGTCAAAGAATCACACTCACCACCATCACTGTGAGTACGGACTGTGACTACCATGTCATGGTTCCATGTGTCAAACTCATGATGGGTCTGTCTGGTACACTTGTTCTCTAACAAGTACCTATGTGTTTGGTTTGATATCTCTATATCATGACTAATGAGATTCTGTCATCAACCAACACCACAATCTAGTCCTGTGTGTCATTGCTGTCTATTTACCTTCCACAATGACATCCGACTAGGGACATAACAAGAATGTACAAACTCTTAGCATCTATATGATCTCATCGTTTAGGTCCTCAACCTGAAAGCATACGTCATTGCGTACTGTCATTCTCTAGACATTCAATCTGTTCTATCACTATCTCATATGACTGAACCAGAAAGAATTGGAAGCTTGCCTTTGATGTTTATCAAATCAATCTTAATGTATCCCATCAATCATCCCATGATTGGCTCTCAGGGCATACATACCAACAGAGCTACCTGTGAAGATCCTTGACGCTCGATTAAAGTATCTAAAGAACAAAGAGATTGAGCTGGTAAAAGTTTTGTGGAAATATCATGGTCTGGAAGAAACCATTTAGGAGTTGAGAGATGAAATGTTACGTACTCGCCCTTCTCTTTTTGCTTGAGATTTCGAGGACAAAATCATTTTAACGGGGTGGAGTAATGTAACATAATGAATCTTAGATGTAATCTCCATGTAAACCTTTTTTCCCAAGTTTCCCTTTCATTTCTATCATTTATGTCATTTATGTTTAATTAGTGGAATTTATAGTGGTTTAGTAACATTTATTCACTAATTTTACCAATATAAGGGTTTATACAAAAATACATTAGTGAAAGCTTAATTACCATAACTAATTGCTCTAAATCTTAATATAACTTTTTGATATGATTTCAAAATATAAAATGATCCTAAGTTTCAAATTTAGTTTGATTTGGATGTTGTTTGTGCAAGTTGTGCAATTTTAGGTACATTATGAACTTTTATGCAATTTACCTGATTGGGATGTTTTCTTTGCAAATTATCACCCAAATTTTAATCCTTATATATTCTCTTACCATTCAAGAGATTTTGAACCATGGGGCATCTGGTTGCACCTTGGTTTGAAGGTGTTTCTCTCCAAGGGCATTATAGGGATTACCCTCTTTATAAATGTGCTTATCATTAAAAGCTATCAACCAATGGGGTTATTTCTTTATTTGAAGGACGGTGGGGAGGGCCTAGAAGTCTCTAGGGGCTCTTAGGACCGACCTTCGGTATACAAGAAGAGTCTATGATCTATCCTCTTGCATGGCCATGAAGCCCTAGCCTAACGACACATGGAAAGTCCCATAGACACCTCATACTTGCCCCCTTCTTTATAAAGCCATGCCTACCCTTCCCACCTCCTAATCCAAGAATAAATCCTCTCCTTCTCTTTCCCACAGCTTATATCATTATCCCGTCTATGTTTGTCCATAAAGTTTCTGTCCCAAGGTAAAAGAGGGTGCCTAGCTTGGTGAAGAAGGCTCCTAGGGTTCCAAATTTCTCTATTTAGGATTTCTTAAGCTCCTCCTTGGTGATTTTGACCAAAACTAGTAAGAATCCTCCTTTAATACCCTATTTGAATGATGTTAGTATTCCTCACACCTTATTTTAGGTCGGAACCATGACCTTCCATTGTAAAACTCCACCTACAACCCTATAACATCTCATCTCCATGCTCTTTTGCTAGGGTTTGCATCTATAAAGTGGAGAAGGTGATCTTTGATCTAGAAAGGAGCTTGTCTTAGAGCAACTAGACCTTCTAATCTTAGGATCCTTTTTGTTTGGACCTTCTGATATTCCTAGAGGCATGTTTTGTTAACCCCCTTCTCATATATTGCTTAATACATGCTTAAAACTCATGCTTCTATGTTTAAAATCGATGATTTCCATCTCTTTTTACCATGTTCTTCTAGGGATTTGGTTTCTTGCTATTTTACCTTCTCCAGAAGCTCCAGTTTGGTTACCTATGCAACTTCAAACCTGATATAGGGTCAAATCATGTTTTCTCCCTCTCCCTCTCTCTTCAATTATCTTGATCGGTTTGATTATGTGGCAATTTCCTATTGGTCAGTATTGAAAAATTCATATCTTCTAAACCACTTATCCAAATTTGACAAATAAATATGTTTTGGAATTGGAAAATTAATCTATATATAATAAAAATATTTTAAAGGTCTTATTTCATGATTTGACGAAGTGTGATTTTTGTAAAACGAATTTAATGCATAAAATCCATAAAAATTACATCTTAATCATCATAACTCCAAAATTAACATAAAAATGTTTTCTTGATCAAGAGAACTTAATAAGTTTATTGGTGATGTTTTAAGAGTCTAAATCTGAGTTTTTTATGAAAAGGTATAAAATTAGGGTTTCTATATATGAATGTGCAGTATGTACTCTAATACATGTTAATACATTGAAAATAGGCAAGGTGGAACTTGGACTCAATTAAAGTGGTGAAAGTTAGTAATTGATATCAATAAGAGAGTTATGTGCAATCCCTATTTATGTATGTTCATTCTTACACCCTAAGTTGGGATATTTGCGTACCAAACCCTATATTCCCTGATAAGGCACTATATGAACCCTATTTCATCTATTCATGATTCTTTTGTTAAATTGCGGTCCAATCAGTAATGATATTTTTTTTCTTGGGTATTGTACCCCACTTCCATGCTTATTGAATATTATGACTACTCTTGCCATGACTACTTTTCTAGCATGTAGATTTATGTTCTGTTTAATTTAAAGTAGTGGTACTTATGTACAACCACCCCAAGAGGGCATGTATTTAATCTCCCTATGGAATGCTTTTATTCTCCCCTATATAATTGTGTAGGTGACTAGGAATGTCTTATTCTCCCCTCACCTATAGGTTATAGGTCTGGTAGGTGCCTCAATCCTACTTAGTTAGGTAGACATAATTATCTTACATGCAAAACCTTTTTAATATAATTGTTAATGGCATGTTTCTTTTGAATATAGCCTCATACTCTCGTTATCTTCATCTTATGATGAAATCTTAGCCTATATTTTCATGTTATTTCCTCATTTTTTTTGTTCATTATTTGACACATACCTTGTTTTCTTTACCCTTTTCCTGGGTGCTTTCCCAACCACCCAGGTGCTGGTGTTGAGCAAGGAGAAGGCAAGTTTGAAGGAAGTCATCTCAGGAGTAGATCTCAAGCTATCTGAAAGGATGTCTAGGTTGCTATAGCTAGATCCTTTTCTCTTATCTTTTTCTTTTGGGAACAATCATGTAATGAACTATGAAAGCCATGTAATAGGCTTAGTAATTTTATTTCCACTACTATTGACATTTTATAATGTATCTGGTGCATGCTTATTTACTTGGAATATTATACATGCATCCCTCAATATCTTTTGTCTTTCTAAAAAGATGGATGTTTTGTACTTATTTAAATTTTATTAAGGAGGTGGTCTCACCTCTTTACAGTTCTTTGTCATGGATGGATCAGGGTGGGGATTCTCAGGCACTCATTCTTCTCTTGTCTGGTCTCTTACACCTTCTACAGGTGCAGAAACATTGCTCTCAGCAACATGTTCATCATGTTCTCGAGACATATTTATGTTTTCCCCTTTCTTCTGCATAGGAAGAAGTCCCCATAAGATATACTGGAGGACAAACTCAACAAATGTAACAAACTCTATTTCCTCACATCTAAGAGCATATTTCATTGCCATAAGTATTCAATCATACTTTATTACTATCTTCAATTATCATTAATTAATTATAAACATGAGTGATATAAGTTTCTCTCTCATCCTCATTAGGATACTAG
The DNA here is from genome assembly GCA_963693085.1 of Alisma plantago-aquatica. Taxonomy (NCBI): domain Eukaryota; kingdom Viridiplantae; phylum Streptophyta; class Magnoliopsida; order Alismatales; family Alismataceae; genus Alisma; species Alisma plantago-aquatica. The sequence continues at coordinate 379,335,244 of OY856415.1, read as the reverse complement.
ATTCAACTTTAACTTGTGATATTGACTTGACCCTCTTTAGGGTGTATTGGCCTACACTTATTGAAGCATATCCATCTCACTACATCATAGTATATGTACTGGATTATACTCCTCATGTGGCGACCTACACTCATCTAGGTGTATCGGCCTAGACACATTTACTTGGGTTGGCCTAGACACATGTATTTGTGTCGGCCTAGACACTATCACTTGTGTTGGCCTAGACACTCTCTACTTGTTTCGGTCATGACACTTGTATTGGCCATGACACTCTCTACTTGTGTCAGCCAAGGTGTGTTTGGCAACACTACTTGGAGTTTCACAGTAAACACTACTTGAAGTGTGATTGGTTGTTAGGGTTAAGGCATATCGGGTTGACCACATATCTTCACTCTTCTTCAAGATACCATCCTACTCTCATATTTAGCCTTAGGTGACATGCTAGACAACTGCAAGAATAATAGTTCTTTACATGTAACAAATCGATAAAAATTTAGGACCTCATATGTATTGGTTTAGCCCTACTTGAACGGTGTGACAGGCAACCCTAAGTGTGACAAGTTAGGCATCTTCATGTTGGCATCTTGCTCAACCATGGGCATCACAATTTGGCACTCCAGCTCAAGAGATATCCTCATGTTCTTGACAAGCTAACACTCTCAGCCTATCGGTCTAAGATGCCAGGCATAACATGTTAGCTCTTCTAGGAAATGAGGGGTCATCCCTATCAAAATATATCGGTTTCTCAAGTGTGACGGCATGTTACATGATGTGTCGGGTTAAGTATCACAAGTCATGATGACCACTCACAACTTGGTGTATGTATTAACTTGTCATCTTTAGGCTACAACCCTCCATCCACCAAATACTCTATATCATGTACAACAGCCCCATATATCCATTATATCTCATATAATAATCATTCAATCAAGAAAAGTCAAAATGGAAAAGGAATCACCAAGTATTGCATGATAAAAGATGAATAATAATAAAGTTGAGTTCAAGTTATACAACCGCCTCAAGATTACCACTAGAGATTCAAGCTCCAAAGCATTACGTTCCCATGGTTGAAGATAACTTATCCAAAGGTTTGAGATTTTGCTATAGATTCACCTCCATCTAGGAGTACGTATCACATTTAGAAACCTAGTGAAGGAGAAAAGAAAGAAAGGAAGAAACCATGATCCCAAAAGCATAGTCCACCCAAGGTTGAAGATGACCATGGCTTCACCTTAGGCAATATTTTTTACCTTCCTCCTACTCCTTGAGCTTCTAGGGTCGTACACCAAGAAATGGATGGTATGAGGGTCAAAATGTTTACTAGTAGGTGAAAAGAGAGGCTTATATAGTTAGGCTCATGAGAGAGAGTGTATGTGAAGTGTCATCACCATATCCACCTGGGTGACACGTGTCCATGCATGGTGAATCAATGCATCCACAATTATCCATACATGAAAAATCTTGTGGGTAATTCAAGGATGAGGTATCGGCCATTCGGTATCTTGCTTGACAAGATATCACAATCCAATATCACTTTTCATGCAAACTGATACAAATTTGCAAGGAACTTCTAAACTAATATGCTTCACTTACTAGAGGTGCTTAGCCCGATATGAATACTTCCAAAAAGTTTATAAACAAATATGGGACCTCCTCTATGGCTTCTAAGCTGATAGGCACTCCCATATATACCTCATAATTCGAAACAACCTTATTTAGGGTTCGAGGTACTCAACATTCTTGAGTTCTTTCACCATCAAGAGTGCTATCACTCATCCAAGATTCAAACAAGGCACCCCCTCCTTTATCTCTCCTCTTGATGATGTCAAGAAAAAGGAGGAACACTCTGCATGTTAACCGTTTACTTTGGGTAAATTGCAATATACACCAAACTAGCACATAAAGCACAAACATCATCCACATAGGCTCAACTGGAAACTTGAGCTCTCCACAAAATGCCCCATAGAATCATCCTCTCCTTATGATGCTTTAAGCACTAAGGGCACACTCAAAATGTGACATATTGCAAGATAAACCCTTATCTTGGGTCAATTGCACTCTTGTCCAAAATAAGCAAACATTGTACAAACATTATTCAAACAGAACCAAACTTGAAACATAGGTGTGTCATATGTTAGTAAAATACTTCAAAGGATTATATGAAAGTTTTAAAAAAATTACTTAAGCAAAACAAATAGGGTTATACCAAAACCCAAGTTAGGGGTGTTACAATATATAACATTGTAAGAGAGAGAATCTGGAAGTAAGCATTCAAGTAAGGTAAATAAAACAAGATAACCATTATCACATAGTTGACTAACACTCCTTAAATTGTGATGTAGGCCATACACAAGAATAATATTCTTGATGAAAAGTGAGTCACCTACATCACCCTCATCTATTACTTTACCTTTATTGTTGTAATCAAAAGTCATTGATCCTCCTTTCTTCTTTGTGAACTTGTTGAAATGGCTTATCTCACCAGTCATGTGTTTGGAGCAGCCACTATCAACAATCCAATTTCCTTTTACCTACAAGAAAGGATGATGTCAATGCCCAACTCGATCCTTGGGATCTTGAGTTAGCTTGGGGACCCATTTCATCTTAGGTTTGGTCCCCTTCTCCTTCTATGGACAATAAGTAGAGTAATAGTCATCACTCTTTCAATGTTCACAAACCCTATGGTTCTTACAACTGGATGACTTACCATGGAAAATAGGAGGCCCCTTGCTCTTTTTCTTACCCTTTCCCTTGATCTTTATCTTTGGAGCTCCCCCTACATATCCCAAAGCACTAGTACCAACTTTTTTGGTAGAGTGATCTAGAACTTCATTGAGGGATTTCTTTCCTTTGAGGAAATTTTGCAAGGAATATCTAAGTTTGTGATTTTCATCACTAAGATTAATAATGTTAGAAGATAAACTAGTTACATCATATTGATCATGAAGCAGGTCGGCCTCCAAACATAGGGCTTTAGTATTAAAATAATCTCTCTCAATAATAATGCTAGCTATCTCATTACTTGGTAATAAATGTCTAGAAGAAAGATCATTTACTTGAGAAAGTAATCTATAATTTTCAGTTCTAAGCAAAATAAGCTCATCAAGATAAATTCTATTTTCATGTTTAATAGCATCACAAGAATGTCTAGGTCATTATATTCAGTTATAAGTACAAGCTAATCAAGGTGAGTTTGGTTTTCCTCCTTAAGACTATTCATGTTCTTAAGGTAGATAGAATTCTCTAGTTCAACTATATTGTATTAGAGCTCAAGATCAAGAAATTGGCCTTGCAAAGAAGCAATACTATCAAGATTCAATTTCTCATTATTCAAGAGAATCAAGCTAGTATACAAATCATCTATGATCTTCCCTAACATCTTTTTTTATACTTACATTGAGAATAAGAAGAGCCTGAAGCATTTAGAATATCAATGAGGGATTCTTTAGAAAGTTCATTTAATCTTACCTCATTTACCTCACTTACCTCACCAATGTCATCACTTGTAGAAGCCATAAGAGCAAGGTGACATTCTCCCTCATTTGAGATGGAATCAGTAAAAGATGACTCCTCTCATGCCGCATAGGCTGCATCTTTACTTCTTTTATCCTTCTTGCCCTTCCTCTTGTACTTTCCATCGTTCTTGTAGTCCTCCTTCTTCTTGTAGTTGCTCTTGTGGTAGGAATTCTTTACCTTCGGGAAATCATTCTTGTAATGTCCTTTTTGGCTACATTCATAGCATCTTAGAGGAGGAATAGGATTTCCTTGAATTGCTTCCCCTTGGAGTAGTTTTCATCATGGTCACTAGGGACTTCATCTTCACTTAAGGAAGGAGGGTAGGACAGGAAAGCAATATGTTGTTGAAGAATCATCAACTCCGCTTGATCTTTGAATGCATTGTCTTTTATCTTCTTTGATTCCTTCTCTTCTTTCTTCTCATCTTCCTCTTGTTTGTCACATCTTAGGTTATGAGCTTGAAGGTTTCTAATGATCTCTTCAGTGGTAATGTCACCAAGGCTTCTAACTTCATCAATAGAGGTCACTTTGGATTCCCATTTCTTAGGAAGAGACCTTATCATCTTGGAGTTGATGGTCCCTCTATACGTGAGGTGCCCCAAGGAAGAAAGTGCATTGATGATGGTGTTGAGACTTGTGTACATCTCGATCACTCTCTCCTTCTTTCCCATCTTGAAGTTCTCAAGGAGACCCTTGAGCAAGTAGATCTTGGACTCCTTGACTTGCTTTGTGACTTTGTAGGAGATGGACAACTTGTTTCATGTCTCATGGGTTGTGTCCCAAGAGGAGATCTTGTTGAACTCAGATGTGGTGAGGGCTGCATAAATGCTTATAGCCTTTGCATTCAGTTGTGTTTTCTTGATTGTAGCTTCATCCCAAGTAGCTACATCTCTCGTCCGCTCCTTGTATGGAAGTATGACTACTTTCCACATGTCATAGCTCATCCCTTGAAGGTATAACTCCATCCCCCTCTTCCAGTAGAGGAAGTTTGTGTCGTTGAATATTGGGGGTCTCATGGGGAAACCACCTTCCAAATTGAGAGACCCAAGTAGGTTGTCATCCATCTTCTCATCTTGTCGAATATCTTGTAGGATAAGATTTTGGATGTGATACCACTTGTTGAATCAACAAGCTCTAGAGCGGGGGTTAATAGAGCTAAAAACACTCAGACCAAATTTGTTATACCTTCAAGTTACTTCAACAAACACTATTGAAAATAGATAATTTAAATTGCAATCTAAACATAATTATCAAAGATGAGAGAGATTGAGCAAGCATAATAACACTCTATGTATAGTGGTTCCAATCTCCAAACTAGAAGAAATTCATTCCACTACCTACATAGGTCAAGCTCTAGGACTTTGCAACCATTGTATACTTATATTTCATTGTAAGACAAGGATCTCCCCTTTTACAATAAGTATTCTAATGAAAAGGAATTACCCACTCTACTCAAGGATCTTTAGCCTTTCCCTTCTCCTTCCACTTAAATAGGCTTTGCACCTTCTCCTTCACCTTGGAGAAGCTTTCACAAACATTGCACTTGAAGAAAGGGGTCGGGAAAGGGGCGTTTTGAGAGCTTTACAAGACTACAATGGAGTAGCTCTCTCACACATAGCCTATCTCACTCGTATGGACATTTGGATTTGTAAACAAGAGAGAAAAGGGGCACTAGTGGACTAAATGCAATCATATATATCTAGGAGCTTGAATATCATGAAGGATCAACCTTGGAATGAACTCCAAGAGGTCCTATTTATAGTTGGTGGTGGTCCACTACCCACTAGAAGCACTTAGGAATGATTTCTAGTCATTTGGGGTGTGGAAATGGATCTATTTTCGATGTTCACAACACTCCAAGACTAGAATAACTTCATCTACACATTTCGTTCAGTGAAGTCAGTCAAGTTTCAATAAAAGTAACTCAACTTATTGCACTATGTGAAAAAGCAAATTTGAAGCGTCGGTCGATTTTATCCTAGATGAAACTTGATCGATCGCTTAAATCTATTTTGCCAATGTAGAGTGTTAGTCAAGTTTATCTTGAGAGAAACTCATTTGAACATGGGCATTCTCAAAATCCAACGAGGGTATTAGTTGAATTTATCCTAAATGAAACTCAACCGCACAAGTACTCTGTGATGAATTTTGGAAAATTTTATTTGAGTTATTAGACGTTCGAATTAAGTGTTCCTGATTTTTTCACATCTAGTTTCAAGTCATATACAAATGGTTATGAAAATTTTCCTAAGGGTTTTTGGACGTTTTCCAAGAATGCATTTGCGTTGCTTTTGACTTGAACTTGATCAAGCTAGGGCTTGATTTATTTAATTATTTTCATGTACCTAATACCTAAAATCAATATCAAGTAGATATATCTGATACATATCAATGGAATGGTTAAGTAATTGTTAAAATATGGACAATGTATAACTCCTACTTGTATTTCATATTTGAATAGCATTTTCAACATTAAGTATTTTATTTCTCTTCCAACCATAAAAAAATTAAAAATAAGGCCTCTGGAGGACAACAAAAGAATTTTCTATGTCACAATCAATTACTAGGAAAGATAAAGAGAAATCAACCATTTTCAATATTTTTATACTCTCTTGAGGTGTTACCTCAGCATTGATAATTCGACCCAATTATCTCAATTCATAGGGTTCAATCTAAACTATTATTCTATATCACATCAAAGTTACTACGGAGAGTTCACCTTGTTATTTTGAAGTTGAATATTGTAATACTCCGAAGGAAACAAAACTCAAAAGTTTTAAGACTAGATTTAACAAATATTGTACTATAATGAATTAGATTCCTGGTACAAATGAGTAAAACCATGACACCCATTTCAATTTAATATATTGCTTGCGCATGTACAACCAAAGTCCTATGTATAAAAACTTTAATCCCTTAATATGCCTTGAACAAATTATACTTTTGTAAAACAAATTCACATATTACTAAAAGTCATTTTTATCTAATTTCTATTTTACTTGTTACTACTTGCTTCTTCTTACTTATCCATCTCATTTTTATCATTTATATTAAACACCTCTAACATCAAAATATTCAAGGTAGGAATGAATTATTCATCATTCTTTCTATCACTGCAAGAATTTATGTTACATTACACTTTGCTCATGTTGCACTTCCCCTTTTTTCTCAAATCACAATTCTTACATTTCAAATCTATATCTTATCCCCCATTCTTAGTCATCTTCTCATTTGCAACCTTTAAATCTTGGATTACTATCACTGCTAGTTTCTTCTCATATTACCAATTTTAGGTTTTATTTTATGGAGATGTTAGCACTCAAGGTCAAATCACTAGTGAAATACCTTAACTACTACAACCCTAAACATTTTAGGATTTGATCCTTATAAAAAATGATATTCTTGTGAAATGATTTTACTCCCTTAATTTGAAATCTAAACTTCATCTCTAATGAGTTTTACTGAAGTATTGTTGATCTTTAACACTTGAATTTCTTGTCTCCTATTTGACCTTTCTGATAGGTTACTTTCTTCATTTATCCTACTAGGGTTTCATCATCATTTTATTTGTCATTAAGACATTCAAAAAATGTGTCTATCATACAAATAAGCATTGTCATGTATAGTCATGAAGATTGGAATTATTTTTCACAAAGGCTAGTTTTAGAAGTAGATCATGAACACTTATTGAATTCAACTATCTAGGATAGGTAGGAAAAATATAAGGAAAATTATATATACAAACATGTTTATTACAATGTGAGTGAAAAATAGATTCCATAATATTGATAGCATATGACATAAATAACCAACTTCTTAGGATTTTCTTGTATGATCGATAGTTAAATCAAAATTTAAATTCTTGTGACTATAAAATATTTTTGTATCCATTTTCAAACATATTTGTGAAATATGTTGTGGATAACTCCAAGTATCCCACTCAATTTCTTTATTTTAATGTTTCATCTTTGGCTTAGTAAAGACCCTACAATTAAATATATCCAATTGTTTAGGAACAAATGGAATATCCCATTTTCAGGTGCTCAAATCAACCCCTTTCGTAACAGTGAGATAGGGATTCATATACTTTACCACCTCCGTGAAAAAAATATTTAGATATTCCACTTTTCATTTTCTTGAGAAGCCATTTTATTTCAGCAATACAAACTACTTTGCAGGGAAGTCAAAGCAAACCATGAAAAATATTTGTGGTCGCATATCAAAATCATGTACTACATGTTTAAATTCAAAAATTAAGTATATGCGAGAATATCCACAGTGAACTCAAGAAGATCAAAGAGGGTAGGGTAGATGGAGAAATATCTTAGGGTAGGGTCGATGGAGAAATATCTTACATAATCACACATTTTATAATCAAAAGATTAATGACTATGGAATATGTCAGGATTAATGTAAAATTCATGGGCCTCGTTTGTTGTTTTATAGGACTCTAGGATAATTTAATATTTTTTTGCAAACAAAGTATTTGAGAATGATGGAAACATAGAGCTCAAACAAACAAAGACAGACACGACAAACAAGTCAAAATAGGACTTCATCAAGAAAAAATCGAGCATGAAAGAGAGTATTGCAAAGCAACATGTATGTGAGGAAATGAAAGGAACATATATGTGAGAAAGTGAAAAATATAAGTATGAACACTAGCACAAATTAATTTTAATATAGCAGCATTGCAAATAAATATTGGATAAAATCTACATGCACATGTAATGACAATATTGTCACATGAAAATGGGAATGATATAAAACAAAGGGACACGTGAGTGGAAATACCAAAACAACATTGAAGGAAACATGAAAATAGGAATATAGGATACTAAACAAAATTTACTAGAAAATGAAACTAGAATGACAATAGTGTAACTATAAAGAGTGGAACCCAATAGGGATCCACTCTTCCATAAATTTAGAGATAGAAACTCATCATATTCTAAAAATAGAGGGTGGAATTTCATGCATTCTTAAATGGTATATATACTATAGAGCATAAACGTTTACACGCAATAGAAACAAAGCTAGTATAAAGTTACATATTATTTTATGTACAGTTGTTCCTCATTATAAAAGGTAATAACACAAACAAAATGGGTAGAACTACTAGTACACGATCCCAGCTACAAAGGGCAATGACCATCCAAGATATCCTCATGTCAACATCATGAAAGTGATATTCTTGAGGCATTGTCATTGAATACTCCTATACCTAGGTGGTCTTGGGAACAACACCCAGTAAAGGAAACAAAATGGTATGTGTCATAACATATTGGAGTATGTTCACAATAAACACATTTAAGCAATATTAGGCATGTAAGGGGAAAGAAGGAGTGCTTCTAATAAAGTAGGGATCGACATCAAGTAGGTAAGTTCAAGAAGATATGGTTCAAAGATATATAACAAAAGCATGAGGCAACAAAATTTATGATAACAATATAATCATTTCAAATATCTTGCCCAAATAATTCATAATGATAATTAAAATGTGCATGCATGTAAGAAAAAAATTATCTGTTATAGGGCATAGACACCATAGGATCTCGACCCAAGGAGAAAAGAGGAGTAAAACCCAATCCTCCAAGTATAAGGGGGAGAAGAACCCCGATACCCCAAGGGAAAGGTTGATTAAAGCCCTAATACCCAATATATATAAAAAGTGTATGGTTGTACAATAGTGCCTCTACTATAGATCATTAGTCTAAGACCAATCATGCAAATAGTGTGGCAAGATGAAATGACTCCATAATCAATATTTTAGCAATTCAAAGACAGAGAAGGGGTAATAACCCAACATCCAAAGATAGTTCCTCATTTAAAAAGAAATTTAGTTCATGGAGTATAAAATTGGTGTCAAGAAGAAGAATCAGTCCAAAGATGTCTCATCATGGGAAAATGGGTATATGCTCATCTAAATTCTCAAATTCAAAATTATTATTTCACACGTCTGGTCTTCAAAGCTATTTCTTTCTCTAGGGTGAACTTGACAATACTTCCTTCTTGTCCAAAAAGTGTTTCATACACACATGAGTCCTCAGTTAGCCAGTCATGATTGAAAGTATATCTAAACCTAGCTTGATCTCTTAATGTCAGGTTAAGTTTTAGTGATACTCGTGCAAGTATGTCATTATTATAGAAGATTACATATATTGATAATTCAAGTTATTCTTTTTCAATCTATATTCAAGGTTCTTTCCCTAATAATCATTTATGTCCCAATCAATCTTATTATTTTTCTCTACATAAATTTAAGTACTCACTGTCATAATTTTATCCTAACATTATGGCATATATTAATTTGTGAAACTATTCATGTGATTCTAAAAGAAGTCTTATATAACGAAATATCATGATATTCATAATATTAAGTGAGAAATTTATTTATATCATTTTAATAAGCATTCATTTGGTTTCAAGCGACTCGTTGATTTGTTTTGAGTGGTACAAAGCATCTTATATACACATCTATGGTTTTGCTTTCTCAAAAAGGTACATAGTGAAATTTTAGAGTTATTTTTCGTATTGAATACCAAATCATGACTCTTTATAATTAATACTAATGAACCTATAACTATTAATATGATCTAAAATCTAGGTTTAATCGATCAAATAAATTACATTATAGTGATTATTAGGATCAACATTTAGCCAATTTCATGTTTCCTTGACACATAATTAATATGTGATTAAGATAAACTATAGATCATACTTACAAATGTATTATATCTTGGTGTCATTATCATGAAGGTGTGATGGAATTTGTCCTTTGTTTTATCAATATATTGAGTTTTTTTATTTTCATGATCAACAATACCCTATTGATCTAATATATTACCATTAGGTAGCCTTTATAATATTACAATTACAAGAGAAGAGTCCATTGGACATTGTGTGAATGAGATTAATACACTATTATGCATGTGCTTTCTAATATGTAGTTCAATATGATTAGAGCTTTCAAGAGATGATTATCTAGTCCATATCAGTGCCATGATTTTATATTGTATATAGTTGAATTTTGAAATGTTTCAATCATTAGTGTGTCCACAAAAGTTTAGCATCCTCATATGTATTATATATAGTGTTTGTTGACTGGGATACTATAATTCTTATCATTATCTTTTTACTTTAAATCTTGGTTTCATGAATGTAATAAAAACATAAATTTGAGTCCTAACCTAGAAAGGGAGGCATCAATTTCAAACTCCTTGGTTTTACTTTCAAGAAAAAACTCACGAATAAGCTAGGATCTAGACATGTAATCATGTCTCTGAGATCTATGATGAAGACGATCCTTCTTGGTGAAGGATATTGAGCATGTGTCAAGGTCTTTGTATTAGTTTTTCCCCATGATCACATGTTTGTAGTTTCATGAATGATGGCCAAGATGTGACACCCTTACTCATGTGATGTTGAAGGTTGCAAGAAGGTTAGCATTTTGAGATGAGTCTGAAAGAAATTCATACTTATAAATATTGACATCGAAAAAGAGCTTGGGATTGTGGCTTGTGATTCAATGCCTCTTTGGTCTTCTATAGGTCAGGAAGAGTTTAGGCTGTGTGTGCCATGGTGGTCAATTTTAATCTACCTTTCTTTAGACCTAGCCCACAAATGATGAGTCTATATGATCCTCAAGATGGGATATACATATTTCCTAGATGCAAGGTAGTTAAATTGAGCGAGGGAAAGTAAAGAAGTGGAGTATGTGGCTGGCTGGATCTTGATGTTTTCACTGCTACAACATTGTTGTAAGATTTTTGTTCTTGGATCTTTGAGTTGTTCCCTACAGTGTGGGGATGTGCGTGCAGGTGTTTAACCACATTTTTGTGCTTGTGGTTGGTGAAGGGAAGAGTAATCAAGAGAAGGAGAAGAGGGGAAGGTAAAGCTGAAGCAGGGAAGAAGAGTGGTTGGCTTCCTCTTTTTCAGATGGTTGGTAGCATGGAAGAGGGTAGAAGGAGATGACTAGGGTTTATGTCTCTATGGTGAGGGGGGAAGGATGGACATTATGGAAGGATATAGGATAATAGTTAGGAGAAGATAGGTCAGAGTGGCGGTGACACACAGAGGAAGAGAAGGAGAACAGTTGTTCACTACAACCACCGTAGTAGCCAGGCCAGCATGAGGAGCACATAGTGGTTGTGTGCAAAGGAAAGAGATGGGGGCGTTATGGAAAAATAAATGGGACATTATCACATTAAGTGCAATGACTCAATTAAATCAATTAATTATAAGGTGGGTGATATTTTCTTCATTGAACCCATTGGGTGAGAAAATGTTACTGAAATGACTTAAAACTTGTCATTTTGACTAACTGGGATAAAAGGTATCTGATATTAATATTATGTTAATTTTGGAAAACATTTGATATTTATTTGATTACTTGTATGTTGATAAATCCATTAAAGTAGTTAATGTATTTATTGATTAATTCAATACATTATTTCATATTTTTAAGTTTCTTTTCACCTATTAAACTTAATATGATTCTATAATTCCCGAAACAGGGTCACCAATTATTAAATCATAAATTTGTATTATCAATCTCCAATTGATGGCATATTTAACTTATGTATCTTAACCTTTTATATTCAATAAAAAATTATTTATTTTCTTCAATTACTCCTAGTTAATAAAATTCAAGGGAAACGGGATACACTACTACCATACTTTAAAAAGGGGCCTAATGAAAGGGAATCTTGAACTAAATACCCAAATTTGGGTATGTTATAATGAGAACATTATTATCAAAAACGCAAAGCATGAACATCAATATTGAAACATTACTAAAGAAAAAAAAAGTGGAACAATCATTTCAAGTAGGAGAAAATACACTAACATGTGATACTAAGAGAAATGACAGGTACATAATTGTGAGAGAATACGTGAACTCATAAGGCTCAGAAGGTGTAATATCTTCACCATATTGTTTTCCCACTTATATTGCATTTTTTCATGGCTTGGACGTGTATGTCGGTGATGTCATTGGTGATGTAGCACCCTTCCATGCATGAATAGATAATTGTTTTCCATCAAGTTTGAAATACCATCCTTGTCCTTACAAAAATGTAGTCACTACAAAAATGAAAGAAATATGCATATCATTTCATTGCTCTCTAATAAAAAGAACATAGAATAGATAAGAGAAAAGTTGCACAAACCAAACTTTCTAATGTGTTGTGCCTTATTATGTTCACCATATTGACCTATAGTGGTGGAATAGCCGGTATATGTATGGTGATGTCTTGAGAGGGAAAATTGGGATAAACCTTTGAGTGACAAGGTTCCAATGAACATCCTTCTATATAGGTTGTTGAGGCCAAAACCCTGGATGTGATGAGGGGTTGGGTATAAGACTCTTCTGACCAATCCGTTGATTTTTAGTGGAACATCTTGTTAAGCTCATTCCCATCATCACTAGAGACAACAAAGAATAGATGTCATGTAGGGTGCATTTGACCTGGGTAGGGGGAGGACTAACGACTTCCAATAATGGGGAGAACACTCTAGTTTCTAGGGGGGTCAATTTCATATTCATGTGTATCTTATTAAGCTTCTCCTCATCATCACTAGAGACCATGTCGATGAAGGAGAGATTTTTATTTCCTTGTCTACTAGCTTCGGCTCCATTCGGAGTGTCCACTTTAGACTCCTTTGCCTCTTGTTAAGTTTCTCCTCTTCGTTTGTAGTTACAAAAAAGGGAATATTTTTATTTCTTTGCCATGAGCTTGGGGGACTACTATCCAAACGACATTTCAAGGAGAGCTCCATTTGAGTCTCATTTGACTTCTCACTATCACTTCTATAAAAATGATTCATCTTTTCTCCATATGACCATGTAGATGTTGTTGAGCTAGCTATGGTTGTTGCTGATGATATTTCCTTTATTATTTGAAACTAATGCAAACAGTCACAGAGGAAAATGATGGATCCAAATATTTGATAACTGATAAGAATCCTAATGAGAATGCCATCGTCTAATTACCACAATCACACCAAGTGTGATTCCTTAGAAGTCAAAGTGATGGAGTGATGTGGATGGTGGTGTGCTTACAGTTGTAGTGGGCGGAGAGAAAGACTAAATTACCCTTATGTCAATCAGAGGGCTGGGTAAGAGGAGAAACATGCATGATTCATTGATTCCTATCAAGCGGCCAAAATGTCATCAAGGATGCATTAACCACATATGGTGTCAACATTGAGTTTAGACCAATGAGGAGTGAGAGAGGACATCAAGAGTTGTAGAGAGGAAGATTCATTGTTGTTCTAGAAAGGAAAGTTGAGAGGGTATATAGGATAAGTGTGAAACATTTGATTTACTTAGGTGTGGAAAATTAAACTTGATAATGTGTTATATATTTCTTCATTGGTATGGAAGTGGAAAGGTAAAGAATTTGTCCAAGAGGGAATAAAATGAATGGAACTTAGAAATTCATGTGAATGAAATCGACATTTCACATATTTAGAGATGTATCTATGCATTCTTTTGTCATTATTAGTTTAAGTATTATACAAGGTCATGGTGAAACTTGACCTCCTAGCTAATTATAGATTTTATATTTTAATTTTGACATTATTTTTTCACTTTTGAAAGTGTTTATTATATAACTTGATACATTAGAGTTTAATGTTATTTTTTATCATAATGTTACCCTACTTAATCTTCATAACTAATATTATGGGGTTTAGTGTGTTGTAGGATGATTTTTTTCATCCAATTCTTTCCTTTACAATTAAATTTAAGTAGTGCCATTAATTATATTATAATTCACATTTAAGCATACTTATAATATAACAGTCACAAGCTAAATATCCTTCCTTTTTTTATAATGAGGAACCCCTCCTGGGTAAGGCCACTATTGGACCTCACCCAGCTAAGAGGAAACCTCGGGACCTATCATGTAATGGGGGAAACCACAGTGCACCTAATCAATAGTCAGGATATGTTGCACCATATAGAATGCTTAAAATTGAACATGAGTCCCTTCATTGGGGATTGACAAGCCACACCGTTGGGTTGTCCACTAGCCCCCAAACTAACTCTATTGGCGCATCAATATTAATAATTTTGATATGGTTTATCTCTCTTTAGGCAATATTAGATTTTGATAGTCATATAAACAATATTAAAGAGGGCTATGGAATATTGGTATACGTTTGTCCTAGCTAAATTGATAATCACATGGTTATGTAAACCTTAATCTCAAATTATATATTTTCCTATTAGAATCATATTATCTTAATTAATGATTGGTTTTAGCTCGAATTTAATCTGTATAAGAAAAAATATGCATCAAGAATATATTGAGATTGAGCTTCAAATGGATGTAATATGATGTAGTATAAGTCTACAAATGCATTAGACTTCAAAAATAAAAAATAAATATAAAAATAAAAAATGAACTAATTTTGGTGAATACTTATACTTATTTTAATCGTGAATCCAAATAAAAAATGAATGGATGTGATGGGGAATCAACTAGTCATGATATTGCATTTTGGTAAATTATAGTTAGCTACTTCTTATTCTCTTCTATATCTTATTCATACAAAAATATTATTTATAGAGGATGATTTGAGTTCTTCTCTTCCTTCTCATATCCCCCTTACTTCCATAGGTGGAATCTATGTGTAGGAAGTTAGAGGTTGCTAGGAGAAGTAAAATTTGGGGATTTTCTTCTAGATTCTGGTCAAGTTATCCTAGATTCAAGCACATTAGCTAGAATCTAGTTAGATATGATTGGGAAATTATCAAGTTGCCAAGATGTTTATAGAAACACAAATAAAATTTGAAGTAAATTTTTTTTATCTTTCCATGTTCAATTGTTAAACTACTAGCAATCTTAGATCTTGTGGTATATTGTATGATTAAATGAAATATCTATAAAAGTAGGGGTTTGAATGATTTTGACTTGAGAAAGATTATGAAAAATTCACAAGGGTTTGAGATAGAAAAGTTTAGAGGCACCAACATACCTAGATATTCTATAATTTCAATAGTAACAAAATATATATTTGTTCCATGTTATGAATTTGAAAAATAGTGTAGAGATTGTTTAATAATCACAAATATGGTCAATTCATTTAGCACAAAAAAAAGTATAGCATTAAATGTTGATAGCTTGAGTAATGGAATATGTATATCCACTATCGTAGAACTATCTGTATAATTTCAAAGTAACAATATACTATATAAATATCAACATTACAGATATAGTACATATTTTTCTAGTTACTTTAATGAGTGGTATAGACAATTTACAACATGAATGTTATTAGCTTAGATATAGAACAAAACATAAAACAAAAATGAAATAAATGCATGCTAAAGCTAATGAAAGTTATGTAGATCATTTTAGAGGGAATTGAAAGAATCAAATATACATTAGATTCCCTAAACACCATGGAGGTTTGCTCTATAATGGATGAAAGTATTAGGTTGTATTATTATTTGAGATGGTAAGCTAGTGGCTTATGCTTCTAGATAGTTGAATAAGAATGAGAACTACCCTATGCATGATCTGTAATTTTCCTCTGTAGTCATAGCATTAAAGACTTGGTGAAATTATCTCTTGGAGAGTGGTATAACCACTTTGGTCATTCTCATATATATATAAATAGCCTTGTTTTCCCTCAGAAATTAGAGAAATATCCACATAGTTTGCTTGAATCTTTATATTTTCTACTTCTAAGAACCACTTTTTTGGTGTGATTTCAACTACAATTCAAGTTGTTTTTTACTATCTATGAATCCATCTAGAGGCGATGTTTGAGCACGTGAAAAGAACCTAATGCCAACAAGAGAGGTCCCAGTACAACATAAGACTCTACCATCACCCATCAACATTGTTTGACTAGTCGGTTTCCTCCATAGTTGGATATCCAACTGGCATAGTTAACCATGCCATGACAAGAAGACCTGAAGTTATTAGATATGAAGACACAAGCTCTTTGTCTTGAAAGTTGACTCAATTTGTCCAAACCATACGACCAAACACAAGGATAATTTTCCCAAGCCAACAAATATTCTATCGTATAGCTTTTCACATGATCAAACACTGATTATCAAAAGTTGGAATCTAACTATAATGGAGGCAAAATGATAAAGTACTAAAGATCTCTAGTCTCATATTTGAGTTCCCATTAAAAAAACTCGACTCTGATATCAATATAATGTCTCTCATAACCTTTATGTATGCCATGCCCCTATGAATAGAACCCTTGGACAATGTTCTTTGGGTTTGATCCACCTCCCACATTCACACCAATCCACCACACAATATGTCTTTTGTTATCTTCCAGTCATGAGAGGAACCATTTCCACAAACATCTTTCATTTAGTCACCCATTAACTACCATTCCACTCCTCCTCTGCCATCTATCCTCAATCAAATATGCTATTGGGACAAGTTTACGGTCACAGCACAGTGTTATAGAACTCAAACATGCTCAGCATACTCTTTGTCATTACATCTTCGACTCAGATGTCCCCAAATTCATGTAACTAGTAATAGAACTTGATTACATCTTCAAGTAATGTAAAGTTGTCTCAGATATGGGTTTCTAGTTTCCATCTCTAAATCAGAGTCTGTGTTTATCAATCTTACTTCTTGTTGATTTCGTTATCACCATATAATGTAGATATCACTTATTTTCTCCTACCAATTACTTTCTATACCAAACATCATTCTAGGTTGTTCTCATTGGGCATAGTCAATTGGTGAACCCTAGTACATGAGAAGATATGTTCTGACCTTGAAAGTGGAGGGTTGCATTGGGTCTTGAGATTGTCATGCCAGTATATTAATGTATTGACAATTATCACCGAGAGATGTGGTGTCCTCTAAACCAACATGATTTTCCTAAATTTGAGAGAAGGTTTGTGTTGTCAATCTTGAAAACTTACTCTGTAGAACTTGATATCTATGTTTATGATAGTCGCAAGTGGATGAATTAGTCCGATTGGAAGGAAGATGAACTAAATCTGGATGTTTAACTCTAAGATATTTACCACACATTGATAGATTTGTTAGCACTTCTATGCTTTTACAATATTCTTTATGTTATCTCTATTCATAAGATACATCAAACTCTTTTATATATCAAAATTGAGGTATCTAAAAAAATTTGGTAGTATTTTGTAGTCCTACTACCAAACTCCACTATAATTGAACCTAGTATACTTGTGATTATCAAATGTTGTGTGGTTTTATTATAAATTTCAAACATGTCACCTTACCATAAAGAGAAACAACTCATGTTTGATTGGATACAATCTATCTTCTCAATATATCAAAGATGTGTTAAATTTTTGCTATTTTTGTTGAGGATCATGATGAACGTGAATAGATATTATTTTAATTAGTCCATTTCATAGATTATTTGTTGCTTTTTTTTATCATTTTTCTCCTGTATACTCGGTTTTATTTTTTCCTATTTCTTTACATACCTGGAAACAACTTGTGTTGAGAAAATTTGTTTACTCTTGTTAGACTAATCCTCAACCACGAGATTGACACAACATTTTGTAGACACATTCAATGAGAAGAAGGTTCTAGTAGAGGAAATACCTATCAAGATTGTAGATCATGAAGAGAAAATGAGGAGGAGAGGAAGCTTGAAAAAAGTGATGCTCTAGCAGGTATTTATCCTAACGACTTGCATGAACCAGAGGTACATGCACCGTTGGTTGGCATTCATAAACCAACTCTAATGTTAATAATAACCAATTGTTTGTAGCATAAACCAACTCTAATGTTAACAATAACCAATTGTTTGTAGCATAAACCAACTCTAATGTTAACAATAACCAATTGTTTGTAGGCCTTCTTAGCCACATTAAATAAGGCAAGTTAATGGTAATATTTGGATAATCTTGAAACTATATTTAGATATTTAAAAACATCTTGAATACTGTGAAAACTAAAGGAGTTATTCTAGAGGATGTTTACATAGACATGTTTAATTTTTCTTTGTGTAATAAGAAGAATGTGGTTAATTTCATTCCTTCTATTACTATTTATTCATGGTAGGATCTAGGTCACGATATTATATAAAAATCAAAACCTATATGAAGATCAGGCACTACAGGGCTCAACTCTATAACTTCAAACATGGGTAATGAAAGAACATAATGAGGTATGGGAATGATTTAAGGGTATTTGGGGGAATGTCCTCATAATTTCTTACTTGAATGAATGATTATCAATTTGTTCTTCATAGGTATTAACAATAAGTTGAAACTTGTCCTTAATGCATAAACATGTGGATCATTCATGATATGTAACTTGAATAAAAGTGTTCAAATCATAAATGATATGGCTACAAGTGATCTTACATGGAATCACTCTCAAAATACTAGTCCTGGAGAGGATTTAGTAGCCTCCACTATTAGGAAGGGTGGGTTCCATGAAGTCAAGAGTGTGCATATGTCAATCGCTAAGCTATATTAGATATTAAGTAATATCAAGGCTCTAACTCAAAATCAATTACAAATGAAAGATAAAATCTAGATCTTATCCCAAGACTCTAGTCACATGTGGAGATTGTCAAACAATTCCATATATGTGGAGATACCTCCCATCTTCCCAATTTTGTGCTTAAACCCATATCCACTAGGAATCACTGGACTAGGTAATATTTATCAACATTTCAATAGAAATCACCAAAGTTTTTCATATGGTAACACTCAAGCGGTTGAAAATGCTCATTCTTATCAACAACTAGAATAGAAATATCCAAAACTAACAAGAAAATTGAATAGGAAAAAGATATCCTAAAAAATTTCTATAAGAGATCCCACAAAACATCAACAATAATAACTCTTCTTTCATGGTAAGGATCGTAATCTTAAAATGATTCATATTCGATTTTCAAGTTCCAAAAGTCCAAAAATAAAACTAAAATGTAAACCAAATATGTTCACTTTATAAAATAACAAAGAGTCACACATGAAGGTCCCCTGATCAAGGGATATTAATTGTAGGGACAAAACCAATCTATTTTGAATCTATAATCCCCAGATAACGGTAAAGGTGGGCCAAAATGTAGCACTATTGGGAGGCAACCCATGTTTTTTCCAGTCTTATTGTCCTTGTCTATTTACTTATTCATATATTTTCAATGGTTGCTATGGTATAATAACATGGTATTTAATATTTCTCTTTCTTGAAACATAAGGTGTTGGTGAAGGAAAAAAAGAAGATTCATTTCATTTTCACAATTCATGAAAGGTCTTGCAAAAGAATAAAAAATGCAAAAATATTCTTCTACATCCAACCACTAAAAGGGTTGAAGATGTTCATGACCATGGCCATTATTCACTGTTGGATTAATCTTTAGAATCAACTTTGGGTGGTAAACCCTAGTTTGTTGGCCTTCAATTAGAATTCCAAACCCAGAAATAAAGGTGAAAGAATGAGAGATCCATGCTAGAAGACATGGATCTTGAGTTTGTCAATCTCAAACCCATTGGATAAAGAACTTGAATACATCTTGGATTTGCCAACATTACATTAACATCTACCAACCTTCTAATGAAATGAAGCATCAATTGAAACAAGCATAGTGGATCTTGATTATGCCAAACAAATGAATATATCATATAGAGATTGCATCAATAGACAAATTGGGAACCTTCCTTCCCTAGTTGGTTGCAAACCTCAATCATTGAAATATATATTGATTGATGTAAAAGATTGATGTGCATGTTTTATGTCATCTTTTGGACTAATTTTGTTACCTTTTGAAAATCAATTTCACCCAATTACCACTCTTAATTGTGTTCCACTTTATTTCTATATTTACTTGATCTATGGTTTGGATTGTAGGTATAACATTTTGGCATCAAAATGAAGAGAAAACACCATCATATCATCCACCAACACATTCCTCAATCCTCTAAACATTCAAAAAATCAATGTTGTTGAAACTTTCAGTGACAGTATGTGTGGAAATTTCAACACACCTTGTCCAGACATCAGATAGGAAATGTCATTTCAAGATATCAACAAGTCATATCATAGTGTAGAACTTGGATGCAAAACTCTCTGAATTGTAGCAACACATTGTGTCGCCATTGATCGGGGCAATTTGACTTCAGTTCTTGCACTAACATGCCGTGTTGGTGGCTTGGGGAAGTTACAATCATGTTTGAGTGAAATATACAGGTGACACGGCGTGTTGGCCATCCAACACGCTGTGTCATCTACAGATTTCACTCAATTGTGAATATAATTACCCCAGACTTATATATTTGTCCCCAAGCCAACTTCAAATAACTATTACAGAATATAACGAACCTTTTGAAGTGGGACTCAAGAAATACAAAGCCAGGATGAGTTGGAGGTGTTTTAAGAGGAGAAAAGGTGATTTCTCAAGAGGGAAACTTCTTCTTCTTCCTTCTTCTGCAACACATGTATTATGGATAATAGTCATTCTCTTCTCTCCATTCTTAAGTGAATCTTTGTAGAGAGTTTCTAACAGCAAGGGTGAAGTTTTGACTCCTTGACGAGAGCTCTAACTCTTTCTTACTTCTTCTATGGACGTCCAAGTTTATTTTCTTCTTTTATGACATTTTGCATTGTTTTCCACTACTTGTATCTACTTTCTACGACCATGTACGAGTAAAAGTCCTTTTCTTGGGCATGGGAGAGTAACTCTCATGTCATTCTTTATAGACAATAAATTTCTTGCTTCATGTTGGTCTAATAACTATTATATGGATGCATCAGTTATTATTTCACACATATACTTGGTTGGCCATCTTGTATGTATGTCTTATGCTTGTTGTGCACATTGGAAAGGTATACATTGAAGTTGGGATATTTGTTCTATAGATTTGTTTCCTTGACCATGGGTATGTCTGGGAAGTGAAGGGGATTCCAATGTTTTTAGTGGTTCTACTCCGAGTATATGTACAGAGGTGTTATATAAAGGTATAATTGTTCTACACTACCAGGAGGGATGTAGAACTCAAAACTTATTTTGTAATTTTACTACTTGTGACTTTGTTTTGTTTCATGGCATGATATGATAGTGACACCCTATCCTCAAGAAAATCCTAATCCAACTTGATCGTCAATACAAGTGATTTTTGCTTTAGTTAGTTTTCTTTTAAATTGCTTAGTTCAATTACAAAACCTCTCTTGCTAAAAAGATATAGACTATTAAAGTTCATCACTCTTATGCATAATAATATCTTGCACCATGGACAACTTAGATTATACAACGTGCACATGTATGCTTTCACATTAGTGTTCATTTTTATAAATGTAAGACTTGTGCACACAGCTAACAAAGACCCACCAGATGGAGGGAGATAATTGTGACCTTGAGGCATGATTCTAGAGGTAACAAATGAGGAAACAAGAGGAAAGACTGACTGGTAGACTCAAGATATCACTTGAACCTCAATCCTTATCTTATAAAAGGCAACATGTCTTAAAAGAATCCAAGGAGACGTAGGTGTGTGTCCAAAATCATCCTATGTGTTATTCATTGTCTTAGACTTTGTGAGATTGATTTAATGTAAAGACAAGTCTCATAATGGATTTTGAAATATAACATGTAACCTCTTCTATTAGTCACTGTTCTTTTGTACTGTAAGTACATGTGAAGATCTTGTGATTAGAAATTCAAATCTCAATATAGCCTTCCTACCCCCACTTGAAGATTAAGTCAGGTATCCAATAGGTAATTGAGTTATTTTAGACCAAGTTAGATGTAGGTGTGTGGTGATATCTTTCATATATTCACAATCAGTTTTCTAAATGCAATCACTTCTTTTCTTGATTTCTAGATAAATAAACTGTATAATGTATACAAATCACAAACTTGCTGGTTCAAATAAAACATCTTCATATTATTTATTTCATAATAAATATTGGAGAGAGGAGTGAAAGGTATTTGATGCCAAACCCTTTTCAAAAACCCCTCTTTCTCTCATCCAAAATTTTAGCCTATTTGATTAATGTGCCACAACATACTCTATCCTGAATGCTCTCAACAACCATGCAGAGACTGGATAGATCCGTCCTTACTCTATTGAGGTGCACAATCATTGTGCCACAAAAGCTTGTAGACTTTATCCCAAAGTTTCAATTGTGAGTGAATTGTATATTATCAACCTTGATGTGAGAAATGTAGGATATTAGTTCATGCATCTTACCAGAAATCAACCCTTTCAACAGAACACCATCGCATTAAGACTATAACTCAGATATTGAACCCTCTCTTTCTTATTATTTTGATTTTATTTTTACTTGAGAACAACTAAGATTTCAACCATTGACGGGAGACTGGTTTGAGTCTCAACAATATTTAACCCTAAACTCATTTTTATTGTAATTTTCTTTCTTCCTCTTTCTATTATTCTTTTTAACTATTTAGTTAAATGTTATTTTTATTTCCATTTTAGGTCACAATATCTCAAATCAATGAAATTGCTAAACAACTAGGAATTAACCATGAATAATTTTATGTACCAAAGTATGTCCATAATTAATTCTTCTTGCCCAACAATAACCAATTTAGTTGATATTTAAAAAAACGTTGATGAATTGAATCATGTTAAATATCATTGTTTATCATTTTGGTTGAAATGAGTACGATTTTCTTATCATTTAACTTATTTGGAAGTAGAATTTAACGGGAGGTTTATATATATGTGAGGCTTTGTGGAAGGAACATACCTAGGATAACGAAATTTGTAGAACCTAATCGACATGCTCATATACACGTAACACTTCTCCCACGAGAGCATGGGTTCAGAGTGTTGATAGAAAAGACAAGTTAGGGGTCAATCAGCAAGCATAGATGGGGGAACTAAAGCTAAGTTTACTTTACTATGATCCTATCACAGAGTGTGGGGTTTTTAGGGTTTATCTTTGAAGTTTGAATTACATTAAGTGATCAATCAAGAAAGAGAAACAAGAATCAAACATGAGTTAGCCTTACACAATTTGTGCTATCTAACTAATAAAAAAGACCAATTGAACTACACTAGACTGTCAACTAACACCATATTAACCAAATAAATATTAATAAGCATTAAACTAGGATATTATCTAAGCAATGTAAGAAGAAGAGAAACTAGTTACACAAAGCTAGCAATTACACTGAGAAGACAGGTAGTGAACTAAACTAACATAACCTAGAACATTAGACTAGAGAAAGAGCTAACTACTATAGAAAGGGCAAACTAACATGAGAAATGCAATTATATAAGTAAATAAGCAAGTAAGATAACTTGGTTAACACTCGCTAAGGAAAAGAGTAAATTGGGTTTTAATCAATTGATTAGGCGTGTTGGAATTTGGGGGGTAAATGTGACTATCAACCTAGTAAAAGTCCTATCATGCATCACAATCAATCAAACCATGTTATCAAACCAAATAACAATGTGGTATGATGATGAATTATCTTATTTTACTAATTGACCATGGGTGGTATAGGGTTTACATAGAGGAACTAGTCTCTCTTACCCCCATTCATCCTTATAGGATTTAGTTGACTACGCTACAGGTATAAGTCAATCAATACCACACTAGTTTAGGTTTCTAGGAGTTATTCTCCCATTGCACTTAGTGGAAAAGGGTGGTATGGAGTATGGGACAAGGGTATTTCACCTATTTTTACATTGAATCCAACCTATAGGCATGCTCTTTGCTGAGTACATTATGTGAGGCACTACTAGACACTTAGATACCACACCTAAGAGTAAAAGAGTATATGGATATGTAGGAAGAGGGATAGCTCACAAGGATCCACTAGTTGGACTTAGGAGATTATTCCCAAAAATCTACATATACACCATTATCATAGTCTTAGGTGGTTACAATCATCGATCACCATAGAAAGAGGTAGAAAATGATATAGAAGTAATAAAATAACATCTATAAATGAAAATATAGTGTTTACAACAATATTTACCCAGCATGGTATCAAAGTCACATTTATTTCCCCAAAAATCCTACCAAGGAGTCACAGCTACTCATGATAGTGGAAAACAAAAAAAATGGATAAGAAAGAGATAGAAGAAGTCCTGGGGCTCCAACTAGTAGTGGAATCCTTCTTCTCCTGTAGTTGCAAGCTAGAATGGCATGGAAATGGAATGGGTAGTGAACAAAACTATAAAATTCAGGATTTGTGGTGGAAGGTCAGGAAATGGGAATGGAGTGAGGTAGGTAGGTGATACGGGGCTTTTATGAATACCCTTGGGATCTACCCTTGAACCCCAACTGCATCCAATCTTATATAGAGGTCTAGGGTGTTTAGAGTTAAGTGTGGGAAAAATTGGAAGATCAATAGATAAAATAGCTAGAGTTGAGTGCACCATGACTGTGTTGATCACCACTTGGCACGACCATTCTTTATAAAATGGTTGTTTTGGCTAATTTGATCATTATTAAAGCTCTAAGAACATTTTGTTATTGGGATATGCTTACCACGACTCTAGTGAAGTACCAAATCATTTTGGTGTCCTTCCTTTTTTAACTTAATCTTGAACTTGGTCATCCTTGGGTCTTTTTGCTTAAATGCATTATTTGATCACTTGGGGTAGTTTGGGAGTCATTTTGGACTCCTCCAAGCCTAAGTCCACCCTAGATTGAACCTTCTTCTCTCCCTTTCATGAAGTAGTGGTCAAAGTACCTATAAAAATGATCCAATAGTAGCTTATCGAGGAAATATTATAAATTATGAAACATCTAGATGTAAATAATGGACAAGAAGACACAAGATGGCGACCCAGTTTAGGGATCCATCAATAGAAAAGTACGATTTTTGAAATAATTCACTCTTGTTGTCTTTTTCCAACAGTTTATCCTAACTAATAAATGAGATTTTTCATGTTTATGAAGCTTAAGTTAGAAGAGAGAACCAAGATTGAGTCTCTAGAAAAATAAATTGAAGCTTATAGAAAGTCTAGAAAATTAAATGAAAAGAAACTATTTTAACAGACTATTTATTAGATCTTTGTTTCACCAAGGAGACTTCGAGAGTCACATACACCACAACAATAATATTAAAAACATATTGGAAAAAAATATACATGGCATTTTTTTCATATTACCTCTGTCATCAATATGGGGGAGGCAAAAAATCCTTTGCAACCCTAAATGGGAAAAATTTACAATGTGTCAGACATAGTGAATACTAGAGGAATAGTAGTTTTTAATGAGTATTGTCAAAAACCTTCAAAATTAATGAGAGAGACTCAAAATCTTATAAGATTAAGTTCAAGACTTGATGGCCTTTGACATGACAAATCAAGTTTATGCATCATGTTCAGGAAGAACTAATACGCTTGAGAATTTATATAAACATGAGAAGGCCCTTGTGAAACTACATATGTTGGAAGGATAATGAATAGTTCCTTATTCTAATAAACTATTTGGTTACTCTTTTTCCTGGAATCCAATCTCTTTTTGAAATAACAAGCCTTCTGTCATAAAGTTTTCTTAATTTTTTTAACATTATGTGTGAGGAGTAGCAAGACTTAAGAGTGGAGTAGTTGATAACATCTATGTTGGTTGTTGTCATAGCTACATATAGTTCAATTTTTCCTAACAAATGAGAGAAATATCTTTGCTACTTTCCTAAATCTTTATATTATCTATGTGTATGAAAATTGCACAAGGAAATGACTTTCTGCATTAATTTGACTACAATCAAAAAAAATTTAACTAATCCTCCAAAGTTGTCTGAAGGTCCTACCTTGTCACGTGAATATAACTTGATCCCAACAAACGAGGTCCCACTATAGATGAAGAATCTTCCATCACCCATCAATGATATTGACTAGTTGGGTTCCTTCACAATTTGATAGACAACTTACGTACTCATTCATACCAAGATGAGAAGACCTCAAGTAATTGAAGATCAAACCACGACTCTTAGTCTCAAAATCCAGCTCAACTAGTCCAAGAACATCCAGCCATATATACGGAACACCCTCCAAATCTATCAACAATTTGATTAGATTTTTATTCGATGGAATCTAGATCTTGAAAATTAACATATGACCAAATTTGGAGCAAAGAACTTAAATAATGAAGATTTTAAGTCTATAGTATGACTTCCCCTGAATTGAACTCAACTACGATGCTGAAAAAATGTCTTTTATACCCTTCATCCACACCCCCACACCAAGAAATAGAAGTCCTCTGTCGATATTCTTTAGGGTTTTAACTACCACCCACATTTGCACCAATCTAGAACACTATATGTGGTGGCATGTTATTTCCACAAAAACCTCCCAAAAAGTCAATCACATACTTCCATTTAACTTCACTTCTTCCATTCACCCTTTTTGGATATATACTACTAGCACATACTTTTGGTCACACCACAGTGTCACCGAACTTGAACATGCTTGCGACTAGCTTTGCCTTTACGGTGTTTGAATCTTATCTCTTCAACTCCCTATAACTAGTGATGGAACTCCAATACATCTACAACACTAGAAAGTTATCTTAGATATGAGAATCTAGTTTCCTTCTCTTGATTGGAATCTATGTTTATTAGTCTTACGTCTTGTTCACTTGTGATCACCATATAATATAGATATCAACTACTTTCTCCTTCCAACTTTCTTTGTATATCAAATGTCTCCTAAGGTTGTTTGCATGTAGTCACATTCCATTGGTGAACCCTGGTAGATGGAAATATATGTCATGATCCCAAACGGGGAGGATTTTAATACATCTTGAGGTTTTCATTCCATAACGCACGTGTATTGACAATTATCTACAAGAGAGGTGATGCCCACTAAATTTGTATGCTCTGTTTAAATTCATGAGAAGATTGGGTCATCGATCTTGACAACTTACTAATTTTATCTTGATATCTATTTGTGTTATAGTTACAAGTGAATGAAGTAGTTTGATTTGGGGGCGGACAACCCTGATTTGGATGTTTGTCTCAGAGATCTTTAGCACACATGTTTTACTTTGATCAGATAAAGATGTTTTTCCAAAGCAAGGTCATACATGTGTCAGGGAGCCTTCCCAAATATATAGTGATCAAAAGAGTCTAAAATATATATTCACACAAAAAGTACTCAAATATGAACCAAAATATTTACCTTGAATTGATTCAATACTACAGCCACACCATAGATTATCATCCTGGAAATTTAAACATGGTAGCACATGATTTGATCATAAAATCAATATTTATATGCCTTCAATAGAGTTGAATTGCATGGTGTGTATTAGAAAACATATGCTTGTGTATCTTGGAGATCTATACATATGGATTTGACATTGTCTAGTAGCATGTTCACACAACTCAAACTAAAACCTATATTGGGGAAGTATATTAATGAACTCAAAGCATTGATCCACATATTCAGAGTTCTATCATAGATATAAATGACAGTTAGAGAATGCTCATCAAATTTTACATATGAAGACCTCTTTTGTGGGTAGGTTATGTGTCCTAGATCAGGACAATTTGAGGAGTATTATGCTTTAAAATGCATATTCGTTTATGCATGGTATGTGTTTGGGTTGCACCATAATGTATAAGAATCTCAAAATATTGTATTGGTGTTTTGGAAGGAAGAAATATGTAGACAAGTTTTTGGCATGATGTGTCATATGCCAGCAAGTAAAGGTAGAACATTAGATGCATGTTGGGTTATTATAGCCTTTGCGTATACTAGAGTGGAAGTAGGATCGTGTTACTATGAATTTTTAAGACAATCGACCATGTTCTTCTTAGTCTCATCATACCATCTAGGTTGTACTGACATATGACAAAGACAACTCACGTTTTTCATGTCAATATAACTTTTTATGTTGAACTATTGTCTCTCTCTCTCTCTCTCTCTCTCTATATATATATATATATATATATATATATATATATATTAATATATATATATATGAGATAGCCTTTTATGACCCCTAACCTTGATTTTTGGTAACCTTAGTGCTACCAAAAACCCTTAGTTACAAATCTGTCAGTGCCTTACATGACATTCTAGTTAATCATTGCTTGCTTTTAGCTTAAACTTTTGTATGGCCGAGCTAAAAGCATGTTTTTTCTTACACTAAGGTCTAGATTTAAATGGGATAGAAAAGATGTAATATCCAACCATGTATTAGGGAAGAGTGTACAAATTTTAAAAATTATTAATTCATAACTTGATAAAGAAATTACTAGTTGGTATTCTATAAAACTTTTATTGTAGATTTTTATAGAAGTGAATTACAAATCCAAAATAAAAATAATGGATGAAATTGTGGTTCAAACGAGAAAGTTATAGTACTTTTAGTAATCATGTCCAGAACAATTTAGATCCTTATCGATGTGTGTAGTCAATAGGGCATGTAGATAGATGGGCATGCATGGTGAAGAGCATTCAAACTAATAGCTGGGCAGCATCGTCATCCTACACAATAAATCACAAAAAATGTCATAAAGTTATGTGTATATATATATGTATTTATACATATACGTATACATATATACATACATGTATAATATAAAAATGTATGTATCTATATATGTAATATCATGATATTTTTTGTGACTGATTATGTTGGAGACCAATGTTTCTCACCCATTGGTTTGTGTGCTCGTCAGTCTACATGCTTTATTGGATACATGCATCACGAAGCTCTAGGTTCATGGGGACACTCTCTCACCCAACGTGACTACAGACCGATTGTGTTCTGTAAATGATTATATGATCACAATTCAATGAAAGTTGTTTTTTGGATTCATACTTTTATTTTATATTCAGTAAAGTCATTAAACATAGAAGAGCTACACAAATTGGTGATTTTGAGTTGCTTTTAAATAGTAAAAGTGGAAGAATAGTTGATCTAGCCATAGATCAATAGAGGAATAATTAGATCATTAGTTTGTCTTTTTATCTCTCCCTATTCCTTGCCTAAAAGTAGTAGAAGGTGCTACTACATGCTAGATTTTGTTTTCCTTCCCTTCTTCTTCTTTGTCTAGCCAGTTCCATGAACGCAAAGGGTAGGATGTGGCGTGCAGGTCCATTGATCCAAAGCTTTTATCTTGAAATCAAATCCTATATGCCAAATCCAGACATATTAAGATTTGAATCATGACTAACAGTGAGAATCAAATCTAGGGTGAGTGAAATTGATCTTTTATCCAAGATTTTTACATTATCAAAGTATAAAATGTAAAGGACATATCTTTCAAAATTTACTATTTATTTGCTATTTTCTCACTGATTCATTATTTATATTTCCTAATACATTAATGATCAAAATAGCTATTAGTTGGACATATGGTTAAATATTTATACTTTAGCATGCTTTTATATGATTCTCATGTTCTATATTATAAAGTTTAGATGATCATATAAACCTCAGTTGGTCCAAATACTATAATAGTTGAAAACTATTAGAGTATGTGATTGATTGGACAAATGGATTTTATTTTTAATTTTAAGACAATAATGCATATATTTTTTCTAGAATAGTGCAATATTCTTAGTTTTAAAGTTTAAAATTATGTACAATACATAATAGTTTTCTTGTATATCCATTTATCTCAGTGTGATTAGATTTCAATCTGAAGTTCAATAGTATCTAACATTACACATCATTTCAGTTTATTGCCTATACATATGTGATTCGGTGCAAGTAAACTATAGTGCTCAGTGCAAGTGAAATGTAGTCCTCATTTCAAGTGAAATACAGTATTGATTGATAGAAACTCAATTTGGGTATTTTCAAAACACTAGATTATCTATATTTGTTTGAGTAGAAATTTGAGTTGTACATTTACAATCTAGTATATATAAATGAAATGGAATGATCTTATTTCAATTTAAAGCTAATAAAATTTTATTATTTTATTGTGCAATTAAACAAATAATAAATAAGACATTGTATGCCCTAAAAACTATGGTTTCCTTGTAGACATTTGCACTAAGATGTAGGAAATGGATAACCCATTGGTAGTTTAGGAGAGGAAAGTAGAGCATGCCTGTGGGGCACGACGGGTTAAGACTGGAGTGTACAACCCCTTAAATGGTAAAAAATGTACTCAATAATAACCAAATATCTTGGTGGTACCAACATTTTAGTATAGTTACAAGAGATACACAACACTAATTCGACATCTAGACGGTACCTAATTTATTTAATACTTAGTGATTAGGCACTTGAGGAACCACCAATGTAAGTAGTTTTCCTAGAGTGCTTTGACTCTCTACATGAATACCTAGGTTCACATGAGGAGTCAAGTTTATCCTCTCAGTAGAAATAACCACCGAGGCCAGATGTGGCAAGGCCAATTGTAGACCGGGCAACTACTTAGTAGACTTAGAATCTAGTGTCAAATCTAGGTTTTGTACAATGAGATCGTAGATTGCACTAATTAATTAGTTGTCATACACTTCATGCAGGTCAAGCGCATTAATAAAATGACTAAAAGATTAAATAATAACATTAAAGAATAGATTGTTCAATCATTCCTTGTATTTTGGTTGGTTAATAAATTTGATAGTATTTCCAATTCGGTTTAGTATTTAATGTACTTGATTTTCTTTTATATGTTGTAATTCATTTAATGAACAATATATGTATTATCTAGTGTACTTGGTGAATTTTTATAGACTGAGCCAATAGCTCTCACACTCTACTAAAACTTCTAACTAACTCTATTGAATATGGATATAGCTACATACTCAGAGAAGTTTTACCAAAAAATGTTGTTGTCGGTGTATTAAGATAGAATTAGTTCGTCTTGGTCCCTTTATACTCTACATATTATAGTGTGTGATAGATAGAAGGGCATTATTCAAGTGATCAAACAATATAATATATTCTTGTATAAGGGTTTGTAAATATATGCATTAGGGTATCTAGTCATGTTGAAATAGAAGTGACGGATAAGAATAGTTCTTGGTGTTGACCATGAGTTGATTGTATTTGTGAAAATATTTTGATCTATGTGCCATAGCGACACAGATAAAAAGAAAGAGAACAACTAGTTTTTTTTTGTGATTAGTTAGATTTATCAACTCAAGCCCTAATCCTATATTCTAAGTACAGATTATGGGATTTAGGGTGTGACATCTTGGTATTATATATTAAGTTGATTCATTAGGGACCACTAAGTTAGATAGTCAGAGTCATAAGTTTGTGAATTAGGAGGTGAGTCACCTACAATACTAGGAATTTTGAACATTTGGATACCCTATCCCCGTATCTGAATATTTAGGTTGACCAGTGTCAAGCTACTCTATCTTTAGTTCCATGTATTTTGTGGCCAAGTATATAAAGGAAGATGTGCTAGACAAAAACTATAGAAATATCAGGGATAGAATATCATAAAGTAACAAAAATAATATGAGAAAAAGATAGAAGATAATGTAATATTTGTTTCAAACTGCATATTTGGTTGAAAAGAAATATCATTGAATCTATCTATGTGAATCATATATGTTAAAATTTCATAATATAAATTTTTTATGATGTTTCAGCAATAAAACATTTGCATCAAATATTTTTTATATTCTTTGCACTAAGTAGATTAGATGTTTTTCTAATATGAGTTATCCCTAATTGAATATAAATTTCATAAACTTTGGATATAGTAGTTGGTAAATCTTGAGTAGCTCTTGGCTTCGTGGTTATAGGTTTTTCCTGATCCTAATAGTTTCATCTTACAAGTCTTAGGGTTAATAATTGATGCACACATATTTGGAATTATTTTATCAGCTATTTCTTTGATTTTTCATGATATTTTTTCTAAAAAATATATTTTTTCATTTATATTACCAAAAACTAGCCTACGAAACGTTTTTTCATCACTTTTAACTATATTCATGTATTTTATATGAAATTAAAATTTTGTTTCTCAACTTAGTGAAAAATATTTAAATTTTATGTTTAAGGAGCGCATTCAACAAATGTCAATGACACTGAGATCCATCTCGGTACCACCAGCATGTGCCAAGACTTGAAAATTCTCAGCAATAGTTGATAGTATTGAGATGACACCAATGGATTATAGTAGCTTCTAGGTGTCATGTAAACCCCTATCTATGGTACCAACATTATTCTAATCCAACACATAATTGAGAAAGTTGTCACCACAGACATAAAAATATGGATGATCAAGATTTGTAACCTAAAATAAATGATTTGAATTGTTCCTTGGACACTTAGGGTTCTATAAATCTCAAGGAAAGTCGTTATCAACAACACATTAGAGAGCATCACATAACCAGACCTGGACTAGATGGAGGAGAGAGAAAAAGGTAGAAACATGGAGAAAAGATCATCCCAACACCTTGAAGGAGTGAGTTTGTGACCCAAACATCATCCTTTCATGCCCATCTTTAGAGGTGTCCTATTTATCCACAGTTCCCCAATTTTGCTTAGTTATTTTGATGTTTTATGACTTCCCCAAAATCCACTTAAATATCATGTTCGATTTGCAAGGATAATCCCCTTTTCTTGAGGACCCAAGAGTAGCCTGGTATAAATTTATACATGACAATGTTTGTCAAGAAATAAATTTCATGATTGGGAATATCAATGATAATATATGCTATTTTTCCATGATCATGACTGATCACCCTATTCATACTTTGGATTTTTCTTCATTTTGGAAGAGGGTTTAAGTATTGTTATATTATCATAACAATTAATAATGCACTAAGAATGTGGGCTAACAATTGTGAGGTTAACTATCCATAAATAGATTGTTAATTATTATATCGTTTAAGTTCTTCATTTTGAAAGTGGGTTTTTGACTAGATTAAATAGTGATTTTGACATTGTACAAGTGTGTAACATAATATATGAACCCTAAATCTCTTTAAGCATGATAATGTGTTTTTTAATGGATTTAATCAAGTATAAATTATATTGTGTTGAAACCAAATATCCTACATGATCCTTATTTCTTATTTGACAACAATTTTCATAACCTCTTTGTTAATTTTAATTTTTACACTTGTAATCAACCAACTCAACCTTTTGTGTTGACCTAGTTGGTTTTGTCTTAGTACTAGTCTCTAGCTTCATAATTCGTTGAGTTTGATACCTAATAATCAAAATCTAGTGTTACTTCAACACGTACAGTTGCATTCTACAGACATAGTAAACATGTATTAAGATTTTGGCTCCATTTAGGGAATCAGAAATTCTAGCACTACAAAAGCTAAGATTGGCCACTCCAAGATGTTTTTACTTTTTATTTTAATTTTAATTTTAATTTTTAATCAATCAAATATTGCAAAAAAATATTTGTTTTCAGGATATAGCATATTGTGATTCCCACATATATACTTTATGCTATGTACTAGTTTATGGTTCACACCCATTTTATGGAGTAAAGAAATCCAAACCCACCATCTGACACATCCCAAATAAATCAACATAACTAGAAAATCAAGTGGGACATATGGTTGACCCAAAAGAACCAGAGGTTGAACCAGAAGAACTTGAAGTGTATGGTCATGGAGATAATGACCATACATGGGAGGATGAGGATAATAACATCCTGGGAAGAATCAAGGCATTCTCTGCCACGACAAAATTGTGTCCAGTTAAGTGACATTGTGAATGTGAGAAGCTACAAGATAGACCCAAGCTTAGTGAATTTGGTGAAATAAAAGGCAATTCATGGGTGATAACATCCAATTTCGTGGATGTTACGTGCCTACTTTGTACTTCATTTCCCTTATTATCATAGGTTTATGTTGATATTCTTATTTTTTCTTAGATGTATTCCCTACTTTACCTTTGATAAATAATAACTTTCCAATTTCTATAGGAAACCATTGATTCCAAGCAATGCAACCAAACCATTAGTAGATGGTTGACAACAAGTAAGGAATGCATCAATTTCAGAGGATACATACACACTATTAGATGATGGCACTTGTAGCCCACCAATCTATGGAATTTAGGAAATGCAAGTAAACCATAGCCATCAAGTGGCAAAGTTACAAACTGATGGAATGCCAGGTCCGGTCTTGCAAAAGAAGGACAGGAAGCCATCAACTAATGGTGTAGCTGACATAGATTGCCAATGGTTGTGCAACTTCAATCTTCTGATGATTTCACTAACCATCCTCTGATGGTTTTTCTTACCATAACCAACCAATGATCCAGCTATTAGTGAAAACCGAAGATTCCATTGAGCTTCCATCTTTCAATGATTTCATTAACCATCGCCAATTGATGGTCCCATACAAAATCATCTTTCCATGGAAGTATTGCATCAATCCTTTGATGCTCTCTAACCATCATCAACCAAAGTACCTACTGAGTTCCCATCTACCAATAGAACGTCTACTAGATGTCCTAGTCACCTTAGTTTGTTAAACATGTACCCCAAGGCACGTTCCATGAGATCTTGGGGCATGAGCAAGGTCCCATATATAGGTGGCTCGAGTGCTTGAGTGTGTCATGCAAGCTATGAAGAAAGCACCTTAGTCAAAACAACAAAGTGTTTTCATGTTCTCACTCCACCATCAACCATCGGTGAGCAAGTAGGAGAGTATGAGCTTCTTCATCATTCATCATTGTTTTCAAAGGTTTTGACGACCATCTTCAAGAGGATAAGTACTACCAGAGCTGTCATCATCCATCATCACTGCAAAGAGATGAAGTATGCCCCTATTGACCATCACTACTGCTTATGGTTATTGTTTGTTTATTTCTTCCTTCCTCCTCAACTTTGTTGACTTCACTTCATCATCCATTTGTCATGAACTCACACTTGTAAATTTGTATTGTCTCTCATTGAGATGAGTACTAGACCACACTCTTGGGTTGGAAGAAGACATTAAGGCTATCCCAAAATGTAAATATTCATCTTTAATTGTTTGTATATACTCTTACAAATGTTCTTCTTCGTACTATAGTTCTTAATGCTTCACTTGCATGATTAGCCACGATATTGTGATGTTTGATTCCGAATACCTAAAAAGAGTATTATTAGTTTATATCTAGAGTTATGGAGTAGTATTAATGCATGAAAGTGTTTAAATCTTGGAGCTAATGATCATATGTTTGTATGTTTGATTGTATGTTTTCCATCAAGAGAGAGAGACGTGCCTCTGATCTAGATCTAACATGTGATGTTAAAAGAGGAGGGAATCAATACTAATGTTGATTGCTCATAAACTATGCTAAGGGCATGCCGTGGGTATGAGTATTACATGTTTGTGAGAGTTATTAATTTTATGAAACCCAAACTAAGTTTTATCCATATAGTGAAACACATCCAAAAGATCTACATTCAATATTGCTTTTTTAACTTAAAATTATTTCATATTTTTTCCCTACTTGGTTACTTTGTTTTGAAAGGAACACCTTATCTATATTTAGATCTAACTTATCTAGGTTTAGGTCTTAAGTTCCAAATATTTTCCAATCTAGCCCTTGAGTTAGACCTGATTTACTTAACAAGGCCTTGCAGTACCATTTTGGGCGTCTAAATATAGGATTATATAATCAATTTCAATTACTCTTGATATACCACCATTTTGGAAGAACGACCACGTGCGATCAACTTTTGGCACTGTTAATGAGGACAAGGCAATCAAAAACTATTTTGTACAAGAGGTTGGCTTAGACTTTGTTAGTATTTTTGAGTCTAGCAATAAACATCACTGTACATTTTTTCATCCAAATTAAACTATATCTTAAAAGTTCACAAAACATGTCTAGTATCATACCTTGATTCATGCCATCCTTTCATGTGCTTAGCGTGACCTAGATTTTTTTCCATCAAGTGAAAAAGCAATGGCTTCCCAAGGAAGAGGAAATGAGAGAGGAAATGTTGATGGGATTATTGGAATGTCTCACCTCCCTAACACATGCCAATGAGGCAAGGCAACATGTTACGCTCCCCCAAATTGGCGTTGCTAACTTCAAACTGAAGCCAACCATCTTCGCTGGTTGAGGATACCCTTATCACCGCACACATGTATTTAATAATTACTATGATACCCTTTAGATTAATAAGGTTCCACAAGAGGTGGTTTACTACAAGATTTTTCTTTTCTCCCTGAGAGACAAAGCTCTTGCATGGCACCAAGATTTGAATCATGAGATCCTCAATGGCTGTGAACCCTTGGTAGAAGTTTTTGTCAACAAGTTCCTCCCAGTTGAGAAGACATCCAACAACTTCCCCCAGATATTACTTATGATGAGAATAGAAGCTCTTTTCCTATCTTAAAATTTTTTACTACGATGATCCTTTTTTGTCCTAAAGATGTTCATACAGCCTATATCAGAGGTGTATTCCTGAACAAGATGTGTCAAATATTTTGTATGAATGATATGCCTCACCTTATGGTGGGCATCTAGGTGTCGACAGAACTAATACTAAAGTACTATAATTTTGGATTATTGGCCTACCATGTTCAAAGGTTATCAAGCCTATATTAAGTCATACAACGAGTAAAAAATAAGAGGGAACACATCAAGGAGAGATGAAATGCCGCTATCTAATTGGATTGAGGTGGAAATCTTCAATGTGTGGGGTTAATTACGTAGGTCCCTTCTCTTCAATATGTTAGATACATTTTTGTTGTTGTATAGTACGTATCCAAGTGGGTGGAAGTTGTTGTGACCCCACTTGTAATTCAAAAGTCATGATGAATCTCTTCAAGATGACTACACTTTCTAAATATGGGGTCTCTAGAATCATCATTAGTGATGGTGGATCCCAATTTGCAGAGAGACAATTCGAGGTCCTTATGAGAAATCATGGGGTGAAGAACAAGGTTGCTACCCCTTACCACCCACAGACGTCTAGTCAAGTCAAAGTATCAAATATCAAATACTTGAGAAGATAGTTGGCAAGACAAGGAAAGACTGGTCTATAAATCTTGATGATGCTTTCTTAGCGTACAGAATTTCCTAAAAGGCACTTATAGGGACCACTCCCTATATGTTAATCTACATAAAGGTGTGCTACCTCCTCATTTAACTAGAGAATAAGGAATTTTGGGTCATCAAATCTCATATCATGGACCCAAAGATGGCATGCAATAAAAAATTCTTACAGCTTCATGAGCTTGACTAGTTATGGTTGGATGCCTACAAAAACACTTATACCTATAAGGAAAGGACCAATCTGTGGCATGAATCACACCTAAAAGGAAAGGATATCATTGAGACAAAGTTCTCACTTTAATTCTTCCATCATACTATTTTTGTAGAAAATTAAGTTCAAGATGGTTAGGCCCTTTTATAGTCACTAAGATATATCCAGCACAAATGATAGAGCTATTCATCAAGAAGCTAGGAACCTTCCCTATGAATGTCCATAGGATGAAAACATACTACAAGGATGAAACATTTACCAAAAGAGATAATTTGCAGCTTGAGGAACCTTGGCCCATGACTGATGTTGGAAAAAAAATCAAGCTAAAGACTAGAAATTAGAGAGAAGGCAACCCAAGGCTCGTTTAACCTTCTGTAATTTGAATTTTAAGTTTTGACAATATAGACTTTTCCTTTTTTTCTTTGATATTGTCTTTGATGCAATTTCATTTTTTTGTATTTCACATATTATAATTTAATTAATAATGTAGGGATCTCTTTACTATTTTAGGACAATCTAATGATGTAAATTCCACAAGAAAAAACTCAGAAACCAAATGAATTGACAATTCAAAAATACCATCGGTTGAATACATAGGATTTCCATCGGGAAAAAGAACTTCAATCGTACTAGGAACGCCATCATTTTGTGACAACTAGGAAAACCATCAACTTTTAAAACACATGTTTCCCATCAATTGTTTCATAGAAAAATCTTTAAATGAACAAACTGGTGAACCATTGATCCATTAGAATACGAAGTATGAAATGGTTTCGGTACAAAATCATTGGTTCCCACCATTGGAACACGAATCAAACAAACCATCAATTTGCACCACTTCAGTAACCGTCAGAATGTCACTACTGGATCTACAACTAGAAGGAGAAAGCTAGTCTTTCATTGATTTCTAGAACCCAGGATTCTATTAGAAGATTATACTGATCAAAACCATTAGAAGAGAATTTCCCCCTCTAGCGCATCAAAGAAACAATCAATGGTGTGATGGGTCCTGCTACTATATAGACCGTAATGAATAAAAGTATTAAGGGCCTGACAAACTATACTTACATGGGAAACTTGAGAATTTGAGTGACTACAAATTTGAAAACCCTAATCAGTGGCACCTATTTCCATTGGTTGTACAAGACTTCCATAGATTCTTAATTGTCAACCTCTACCACCAGTAGTCAAAACCTCCTCATTAACCAAGCACCTAAAGATGGTGAATGAAACATCATCACTCATACAAGATCATCACCTTAGTCCCCACCAGTTTAGCCTAAAGTAGCAGCTCCTCCTATCCAACTAACACATGAAATAGAACATGAACCTAAAAACAACAAGAAGTACCCTATGAGGAGGCTAGAGCAAAAGATATATCACCTACAGACTTGGTCACTCCAACCTTTAAATCTTTAGTTGAGGTGCATGATATGGCTTATCTATGAAAGAGTTAGACCTAATCATGGAAATTCTAAGGCATGAGGATGATTAGATTGCCATTGTCTTTGAGAAAGGAGACATCTGAGTTCTAAAGCCTAACATTTGTGGCATTCTCCTATTGTTAATGTCATGAACACTTTCCAGTAGCTTTTAGCTGATGAGATCAATAAAGTCTATATGAATAATTATGAACTGGTGAGAGACATTATCCTAAAGAAGGGATTAGGAGAATAAAAATGGTACATTGACCATCTTAAAATGCATATACTGAAATTCATCTTCCTCCATGTTCTTCATGACAGTAATTAGACTCTACTATCAATTCACAAGATGTCCAAGACTTCCATTCTCTATAATAGATTAGATGTAATGTTTAGCATTAAAAAACAACAAATCACAAGACACCTAACAATCTCATAGAACAAAACTCTACACAATGAACAATTTGCATCATCGAGCTTATTGAACAATATGATAGAAGGTACTTGAACTAGAAAGGAGACTTCAAGAAGATGCACTTTTTTCATAGGATCCCTCTTTTGATTCCACTATCAAACAATTATGGCTTCCATGTGCTATTTTGGATGCATATCCTCACAACCACTAACAAGAAGGTGGAGACTTTCCATAGGAGATTAATACCACCACATATGAGGTGCATATGCTATTCAAATACTACCCTCTAAATGGGATTCCTGAGAATGACATGAGTTGAAATGAAGCTCACTTGTTTACATCTAACCTCATCCTTTGACACCCTGGAGGAAGAGAGTGCGATAAGTTTGGGAAGTATATACATGCAAGGTAGGTACGTCCTCAGACCCCATCTTTTTCTTACCATTAAATATAACTTTTTCTCCGTTGTAAACATGTGGGGTAGGTACATCCTTGAACCCTATCCTTTTCTCACCATTACATATACCTTTTCCCCATTTAATTTCCAATCAATTTAGAAAAAAATAACTTGCACACATTAGATTAAGGCTTACTTATCTTTGTCTCAGTTAGAAGGTTCTTAATGAAGGATAGAGTTTTTCTCGAGGTAGTTTTTGGTCCAATTTTCCTAGAAGTTATCTTTACTCCTATACATGATCTAATTGTCTCTAATCTATTGGTTAATGTATCTCTGTATCAATTGACAAATTTGGACATTAAAATTTACATAACAATCTACTAAGTGATCATGTTTTTTGCATCATCTCTATTTAAAGACACTACATGCCACTGATGAATGCTTTCGATACCTAGAAGATATCTCAAATATGAGAACCTAGTTTGATACACACTTGATCGGTCATTCAGCCCCCAAGTACATGTTGGAAGTATGCAAATCCTACAAAAAGATGAAATATACCCCTTGTAGTGCTAGAACCCCAAGATGGATAAACCTTGGAGGCCCACTTACCCTAAAAATCTTGTCATCCCTAATCCATGAGAAAGAATAAAAGCTTGAGAGAGAATAAAAGCTTGAGAGAGAATAAAACATGAGAGTTGTGCCTGTTAAGAGTTGAAGGTTTTTCTCAATTGGTGTATATATGCACTCGAGAATGCAAATATGTCACACCAGTAGTGAAACCAAAAAATCCAAAACATAGCCCCTTGTGTTATGAAAGAAGAATGAAAAGATTCATTGTAACCTTATCCCACCCAATATCACACTCTCATGAAAAAATAAAAGTTGGAAGTGAAAGCTAACATAAAAAATATTGACACACAGTATGGATAGAAAAAAAGGCTTAGAATAGACATCACAAAGGAGGAACCCTTCCTTGAAAGAAGGGAGTAAATGAATAAAAGGTTAGGCAACAAATCTCTAAGAAGGGAACCTGGGATACAACAAGTAGACCAACCAATCACTCAGAACTCTTAATGAAAAGATGGCATAAGAACATCGTCTACAAGATAAAGTTATCCAACTAAGAAAGTCCACTTTCCACATCTGATATTATATTAATGTAACACCCTAAAAGTATGAATCTTATAAAATGACCCCAATGTTAAACCATACCTTTTTTAAGTTTCAAAATTAGTGCTCAAAACATAGACTAATGTGAAGATTACTTTTGCACTTAATCAATTTAATTGAAACTTTATATCACCAATTTAACCCTAACTATCCAATAATTGACATTTGAGATTTAACATGAAATTAACCCAATGATGTTCTTTTTATGGCCTCAAAATTTTAACATTAATTGGTTATGATAATGTTGGTTTTTTTATGATATTATCCCCAAATTCATTTTTAGTAATCCTATATGATTTATAAAAAGGTAATACTAAAAGGAGAAATATAATAATCTATGTAGGTCAGATTAGGAAACTAACTATATTATTGGGTTCCATGTGTCCCAGTTAAGTAACATGAGAAATTTGAGAATACTTTAACCTTTATACCTAATCCAATTTGAAATAGGAAAGAATTAGTCTAAAAAAATAATTATAAAATATCTAATCCTAAAACTAACTAAAATTTGGTCTAGCCGGCAATAAGATTTTACACTATGTCATGCAGACATTTTGAACCTTTCTTTGATATGAGTCGGATCCATGTCACAGTGGGTATTCGTGGGGCGGAGGACTCATTCCCTTCGCCCAACTTCTCTTCATTGTTGGACTCTATCATCCCTCCAAACTCCTTTCCCCCAATCTCTCTCCCTTTGATCAAGAAGAGTCCATGATAACTCTTCCCTCTTCATCTTTGCATCATTCTGAGTTGGTCAATCCTAAAATAGAAGGGATTCCATGATCCAGAGACTCCGGTTCACTAGACTCCCCTGACTCTCAGCCTTTTTTTGCTCTGGATGGAATTCTAGCCCCTCTTGGTTACCTCCTATATAAGTATGGCCCCAAAATAGATCCTAGACCTCTCGCAGATGCAAAGAAGTTTTTTTTCTCCCTGTGGTACCCCTTCACCCAACAGACCTACCCAACCAACCTAGTTTGACTATCTTGAACTTGCCTGGGTGCTTTGGTCATCCTCATGCTCGGTAGGGAGTTGGAAGAGCTTTGTGAAAACCTTGTGATGTTTTCTGAGTTGTGGGTGTTGGTATGTACTCCCAGAGAGACAATCATATGATTATTATAATGGCATATTTTGTAAACAATTTGGTTAATAATGAAGGCATTTTTGTTTATTGTTATTTATTCAATTATGAGATACTGATGTTACATATAATGTCTAAATAATGTTGTTAATCAATTATGTATGTCTTCATGTTGAGGAACTGGATAATGAGATCAAATGGATGCTAAGAGTATATACATTCTTGTCATGTCTCTAGTCAGATGTTATTGTTGAAGCTGATAGATAGCAATAACACATAAGACTAGAGTGTGTGCTGGTTGCTAACAAAATCTCATTAAGCCATGATATGTGATATCAAATCAAACACGTATATACTAGTTAGAGAACAATGTATCAGATAGACCCACCTTGAGAGTGATGCATGGAAATCATGATTAGTAGTCAGAATCATCTCTCAATGTGATAGTGGTAATTGTGGTTGTTAGACTTGAAGTCATTACACTCATCACATGACGTTCAATATGTTTTGACACCATCCAG
Organism: Alisma plantago-aquatica; assembly: GCA_963693085.1. NCBI lineage: Eukaryota > Viridiplantae > Streptophyta > Magnoliopsida > Alismatales > Alismataceae > Alisma > Alisma plantago-aquatica. Next base: position 379,292,640 of record OY856415.1, on the reverse strand, counting down.
CATGACCTTGAATAAAGGTTGCCATAAAGGTGTTTCTCGGGTGCACTTTGACACATGAGGATGATTGTGAGTGATGTAGATTGGATTTGTCCCTCTTACAAGAGTTTGATATCTAGGACACTTGATAAGTGAGATTGAGAAATGCATGGTCATGCTCATGTGAGTCAATATCTGATATTGGGTTCACATGTATCTCAAACAATCTGCTCTACTTTGATGAACACAGATTGAATGTTAAAGAGGGTGAAAACTCCATGCCTAGATTTCAACCAATATTTCAAAGACAAAGGAACTATATGATCAATGTAACATTGATCACGTATTGTAGGTTGAAGTTGTTCACCAACTTTCCAATTACTTGGGTAGCAACAATTTGTTGCTAGATACCGCTCATTGCTTCTAATGTCATAAGTTAGTTATGACATTCACTATCAATGTAACTTGGGACCTATAGGGTCCACGCATAGGATGCACCTGGAATAGGAGTTTACTCATGAACATGGTTTAACTTGATTACTAAATTTTTTAGGTATTCAGTTTAAATATCAATCAATGAAAATAGACAGACATGATTGTGAACTGATTGGTTCAAGTGTTTAGTTGATGGCTTCAAGTGTGAGGTCGATTTCAACAATATTCACTGAGTCAAAATTTTGAAACGACCACTTAAGAAGTGAACCGGCCAATTCAAACACTAAAACGGTCAGTTCAGGCTATGGACCGTTCAGTTCAATGATCAATATGATTGGATCAAGGATTGATGATGACGTCATGTTGTGCATTAATCAAATATTGAAAGCCAATGTGAGTGAAAAATAGGAAAGCTAGTGAACCGACTGATTCAAGTGTTGAATCGATTGTTTCACATGTGAACTTATCAGTTCAACTATGAATCGACTGGTTCATGGTTTGTAGCTTCTAGAAAATTCATGAGAATCCATCTCTTTGACTCCCATTTGATCCAAAAACATTGACCTTGGCCCTCTTATAAATAGAGGGGTAAATAAGTCTTCAAAGAGATAAAAATAAGCCTGAGCAAGTCCTCTTATAAATAGAGGGGTAAGTAAGTCTTTCAAACAATTATTGTCCTCTCTTGTTGTGGTAACTAGAGAGCCCAAGCAAGTCCTACTCATAAAAGGAAGAGACAACATGGGAGAGTGAATTAACCCCAACAGGTTGATGTTTGAAAGGATAGCTCCTTCTTGTTGGTTGTAGTAATGCAACATGGAGTTTTTGGCGGTTTGCATGGACTACGTAGAGGTGTGTAGTCTATCACCATCACACTAGGAGAACATCACCAGCTACCATCTGAGGTGTTGCACCGGGAGGCCATTGCTAATGATTGATCGTGTGCCTCTCAAAGAATAAGCACACTACTGTAAGGATAAGTCATTGGAATTGATCTAGGACTAGGTATATAGCTTACAACCTTCCCTCCTAGTTCATAATTGTTGACATGATCTTCTGTCTAATGGGAATATGGCAGTATAAAAATTGTTTATGTTGCTTTATATGATTCCATATTTCCCTACAGTAGGTTCTTCCTTTTATGAGGTATTTGGTGTTTCCCTCTTATTCATGCCCTCACGGTTGTTCATTCACCAATTTAGACCCTCTTGCCATGTGTTTTGCTTGTAATAAACTCTACAAGAAGTCTACAAACTCATACCAACCCACACCAAAGTCTGTAGATTTATTTGTGTTGGTATTTTTACTTTTTGACTTTCCCTATCTCAATATCCTCGAGGTCATGGTGGAAGGTGCTTTTAGGTGTGCTAGTAACGACGATCCTTGATTTGGGATTCATTGGGACCATACTATCTCAGGAATAAGATCTTATTTCTATTTTGATTTCCATCTCCGATTGATCAAGTTTGGATCAAGCTCCATACTTCCTTGTTTTGGCGCTTGACGCCATGGCACAAGGAAGATGTCAGGCATGAATTTACCCCTTTTGTCTTGAGAGCTTTGATTTCCTGATTTGAATTTCAAGGGCATATTAGGGTTTTGTCAGTTTATGATGTGTTTGACACATGCGTATTTTTATTGAACATAGGGTCGTGTGGGATTTGCGGATTGGTCCACATAGACAAGTCTTGTTGAACATATCAAGTGGACGATGTTATAATGTGGATCTGCCTCCGTTTTTTATTGGTTAGTTCCTAGGAAAGTCATATCTTTTTTATTTTTATGTCAAAAATTATGAGCAAGTACCTGTTGGAAAGGATTTTAAATAAGGAATAATTCTAAGATGTTTTTGAAACTTTATTAGACTTAGTTTTCCCCTAATTTAGTAAACAACCAAGAAAACCTAGGAATTTAGGCTCAATATAAGTTATTGATGAATCATATTTTCTTTAATAGGGTAATTACAATTTTAATCAACCCAAAGAATTCATTAGGGTATCAGCAATCTAAGAAAAAAGAAACTAGGATTTTCTCTACGAGAGATATAAGTGATTCATGCACTTTGAACATAGAAATTGTTTGATTTAAGTTATGTATGTACAATGATTGTTGTGAATGTATCATTTATTAATTCAATTGTTAAATGTCATTGAATTCATAATTAATTGAATGTCATGCTTATTGTCAATATTATTATATCATCTTCATGAACATTAAGAGTAAAGAAGGTTAGGATTTAAGAGCAAGGTAAGAGTTTTCAATAGAAATATAATGTTAAAAGATAAGTTACATGCAATCCTCACTAAGAAGCTCTCAGAGAAAAATCAAAAGGCATTTTGATTCTTAAGAGAAGAGGCACTTGGTCCAAAACTGGAGGATTCTTATAGGTCAAGCGAAAAGGAAAACTTAAAAGCAATTGCGTCCCTTTTTCAATGTTTAATGCTTAAAGTGTATTTTTAGTTTACAAGTTCTCTTTAAGATATAGTATTTCAATTCCACTCACTAATTTGTTTGATGCATGATTGGGGGCATGGTGCCCTCCGATAAGGAGTAAGATTAGCGGATAAAGCCATATGATGAGCAAGGACTAGTTTGAGGATCTTCAAGAAGAAAAGACATGGTGGGTTCTAGATACACCTATTTTAGGTTTGTTTTCATGCTTATGAGAAAGTGTATGGTGTTTAAGAGTGAACATGTTTAGTTTTGTTCATGTATGAGTTATTTTTAGGACTTGAGTATGAGAATAGTAACTGTTATCCCATGTTGTTTTACATATGAACTTTATTTTTATGCAATGATTATCATGTTTGTGGCATCCCCTTGAGAATTATGCTTCCCCTCAATAATTGATATGTTTGAAAAGTGGGGTTTTTTAATCTATTAGCTTGGTGACAAGATAGATTCTATGTTTGGGCCATTGATAACATCCATTTTTTTAGATGCTACGTGCTACTTTTTTCATTACACAGGATCCATACGACATCTACATGAAGAGGAAGACAAACTAACAGACCACAAAAATGGTCAACAATAGATATTACCCACCACAAAGGCTTATATCCGACTCTAATAAGAACAATGATGCACATACCCCACTTCTACTTTGTTGGCTCATGCAACTTTCCATGAGGGACACCTTCAATTTGATCATGTATCTTCGGTAGAGTAACTGCAACAAACTAGTGTTCAAAAATAATATCGCCTCTACTCTTGATGCCATACAACTGAGCTACTATTGTTGCATGCCTATGTTATCCTTCATTTCCCTTATTATTGTAGGTTTATGTAGATTTCCTATGTTTACTTTGACGATTTTCCTACTTTTCATTTGATAAAACAACAACTTTTAGATTTTATGTAGAAAGTCACCAATTTCAATCTATGCAGCAAACCATCATTAGATATTTGAGAACTACCAATTAATCCATTGATTTTCAAGGAATAAGACACGCCATGGATTGGTAGCACTTGTAACCTATAGATCGATGGAAATCAGCAAGTGTGTGCAAACCATATATAGACATCAACTAACAGAGCTGCAAATTGATGGGATGCCAGGGTTAGTTTTTCAATGGAGGGATAGGCAGCCATCAACCAATGGTATTGCTAAAATAGCCTTTCCATAGTTGTTTAGCTTCCATCTCTCAATGGTTTCACTGACCATCCTCCAATGGTTTTGATGGCCACCGCTAACCGATGATCCAGCCGCTTTCGATAAGAGACGGTTTCACAATTTCCTTTATAATACTAACACAACCATAGCGGAAGCATTTTCACGTAATGGATATCATGAAAAATCATGAAATGATATCATTAACAAGCAAGTTCCATATAATGAAAATGAACCACAATGTGCGTTGATACATACTATAACTAAGGAACTCTAAGTCCAACATTAATAGTTTTTTTAACTAGAAACTTCCTCATGACTTGATCAAAAGAAAAGATAACTATCTAGAATGGCACCTCACCGGGTAGGATCTAGTAACTATCCTTGAGCTTGAGTTTACGTCCTTGAGGTGTCTTCTTTTCCTTCTCCTTGTATGTATACATCTCATCCCCAGCCATGCAAAGCAACATAAAACTATGTGAGTGGCACTGAGTTTTTGGCTACATGAAGAGGAAGATAAACAAACAACCCACATAAATGGTTACAGCAGATACAACCCACCACAAAGGCTTATATCTGAATCTGATAAGTACAATGACGCACATAACCCTCTTCTACTTTTTTGGCTAATGCAACTTTCCATCAGGGATGCCTTCAACTTTATCATGTATTTGTGGTAGAGTAAATGTACCAAACTAGTGCTACATAAGAATATTTCCTACGGATTTGATTCATACAACTAAGCTACTAGAGTTACATGCCTACCTTATCCTTCATTTCCCTTATTATTTTAGGTTTATGTGGATATTCCTATGTTTACTTTGATGATTTCCCTACTTTTCATTTGATAAAACAATAGTTTTCTTCCTTTTAGAGGAAGTCATTATTTCAATCTATGAAAACAGACCATCAGTAGATGGTTAGCAACAAGTAATGAATCCATTGATTCCCAAGGAACAAGCCACAACTTCGGTTGGTGGCACTTGTAACCTAGTAATGGATGGAATTTAGCAAGTGTCTCAAACCACCTATAGACATCAACCCATAGAGCTACAAACTGATGGAATGTCAGGGTCATTTTTCTAGTAGAAGGATAGGTAGCCGTCAATCGATGGTCTTGCTAACATAGTCATTCCACAGTTGTGTAGATTCCATCTCTCAGTGGTATCACAGACTATCCTAATGGTTTTAATGGCCATCACCAACCAATGATCTAGTCACTCTTGATAAGTGATAGTTGCATTGATCTTCCATATTATGTTCAATTTGCAAAGCATTTCCAACCAATGGTCCCAAAACAACCATCTTTCAGTGGTAATATTGCTTCAATCCTACAATGGTTTTGCTGACCACCATCAATCAAAGGGCCTACTGAGTTCCTGTCTATTGATATAACTTCTGTGAGATGATGCTTCCACATTAGTTTGTTATACGTTTACCCCAAGGCACGTACCTCAATATCTTATAGTTCAACCAAGGTCCCATCTTAAGGTTCCTTGAGAGCCTCACCAATTTCTATAAATAGGGATGATAATATATGAAGAAATCATCTTATCTACGATGATGAATTGTTATCCAATTCTCACTCCACCATCACCATTTGGAGAGAAAGGACAAGAGTCTAAGATTCTTCATCATTCATCATCAATTCCAAGGCTTCAATGACCATCTTCGAGAGGATAAGGACTATTAGAGCCATCATCGTCTAGCAACACCACTGCCAAAGAGAAGGAGGTTTTCATCGACCATCAGTACTCCTTATGGATATTGTTTGTTGTTTCATTGGATTTGTTCACTTCAGTCCATCTCCATTCTTTGTGGACTCATTCAATGTAAATATGTATTGTATCATTAATATGAGTGGCTAGAACGTCTTCCTGGGTTGGGATAATCCACTAAGGGTCCCCCAAAATGTTGATACTCGTATCTTTTGCTTGTATATAGTCTTAGCAATGTTCATCTTCATACTCTTATTGTTTAATGCTTCACTAGTGTGGTTAGATACAATCTAGTGTTATTTATTTCCTAATACCTCAAAAATGTAATATTAGTTTAGATGTAGTAGTATGAATTCATAAAAGTGTTGGCATATTAGAGATAATGATCATTTTTTTTAATTGTATGGTTGCCATCGCGAGAGAGAGAGATGTATATGATGTAGATATAACCTGATCTCATGAGAGGAGGGTATAAAGACTAATCATGATTGCTCATAAATTATGCTAAAGGTATGTGGTGGGTGTGAGTATTGCATTCTGTTAAAAATTCTTAATTGGTGAAACCCAATCCAAGTTTTATCCATATATTGAAATTCATGAAAAAGATTTACATTCTATCTTTCTTTGTTAACATAGAATTATTTCAATCATGTTTACTTTTATAGTTTGGCTACTTTTTTTATAAAAGGAATACCTTATATATCTTCAAATTAGACTTAGATAAGCTAAGTTCTCAAATTCTAATAGCTTACCACCCTTGCCCATGAGTTTGAACTCATTTATTGCACAGGGCCCATACTATTGTTGCATGACTCTAAGTATTGGGTTATAAGTTTGAATTTTTATTAAATTCAATCCACCTCCATTTTAGACACACGATTGTAGGTGATCAATGGACATACTCATGAATACCCAATGCAACACATCAACAACTTTGTGGAAAGATGTGAAATATGGAGATTGGCAGGGTGGCACCTATAGTTATTTATTTGAATTTGTTTCCATTGTCTCTTATGGATATCACGAGGATGTCTTCCAAGTTTTAGAGACACAATATGTTGAAACACGAGATACGATGATAGATGTGTTATCTTAGTGCAACTTTCCTCCACAAAATACCACTAAACGTGTGGGGAACATTCACCACTTCAACCAACTATATGAAGAATATTATTTTGAGGCATGGGAATGTGATTAAGACATTCGTAGGAAAGTCTCTCACCATGGCATTGATCTCTTTGACAAATTAACATGTTCTTTACTATTCTATTCTACTTTGCGCAAACAACAACTATCTATCTAATTTTAGCACAAGCAACGGCTACCTACCTAATTTAGCATTTCTTGAGAAAATATTGAATTTATTTTTTAAAAAGATCTTGCATAAGATATCTCTAAAGTAGATGGTGATTGATAGAGAAAACTTTTATAGTTATTTCAAATATGAATGTTGTACCAAACATGAAACTTGTGATTTGTAGTAAAAATACATATTTCACTATTCAGATCCTATATTATCTTTAGGTATTTCTCAAGATATCATCATAGAATGTTTTGGTATTGCATCGTAAAAATATTTTTATTATGGGCTACACAAAGGGTAGAGGACTAATCTTGATAGTCCAAGAGTAGGATTTTTGTTGAACAATAGTGAATATTATGAAATCATTCTTCATTGTCAACCCAAGACAACCCCAAATAGAGGTAAGTATTACATCCAGTCTAAGTTTAAACCAAGGGTTCCTTAGTGGAAAATGACCCACTATTTATGTTAATAGACTATAATTTCGCATTTTTGTTTAAATAATGTTTTAGATTAGTTCATTTTAGTTCACATATAGTTAATATAAGTTTTTTTGCAAGTAAAAAATTTACCATAACTAGCCGACCAAAAAAAATCACCATAACTAGTTTGTTTAGTGTGCAGGGAATTAATAGTAAAATCCCTGCGGCATTGTCATACCATACCCAAAAAGGGGGAATAAAGATATAAAGAATAAATCTACCCTTTCTCGTAGTGAAACATTGCATATAAAAAATAAGTGTTTGGAGTTTCCACCATGTTGTGTGCAAAAAATGAGGAAAAAGATATATCAATATAGCTACAATGTCAATCTGAGCTATTATCCACACTGGATAAAAAAAATAGGAATTGAATTGCAAAACCAGATATCATATCTGGTGACTCTAGTTATGAGTGGGGAAGGATTAGAACCCCAATCTTGATCGACAAAAATGTATCAACACACTATCTTTTTGTGGACAATTGAGTGATACAAGATTGATAAATTGAAGAAAGCCAAAATAAAAAACTATTTTTATTGGTGGGAAGGCTTTAGGGCTAGTGATGGTTGTGTCCTTCTTGTCATTGCCTTGCAAGTCCTAATTATTAGGTGTGTTGTGGTACACTTCACCTAAGAACCTCCTACGTCAGGGATCCTTCATTGGCTATTAGGACCGATGTGTAGGATTTAGATGATGACTAGCATATGTATGTTTGGAGAGGCTAGTTTTGAGTTTTTAGATGTAGTAATAATGAAAATTATGATAGCATCATGGAAATTCTACTAGATAAAAGATCATATGAAGCAATAGATCATTTTAGATGTAATAGTTATAGATCATATATAACAAGACTATAGATGCAGTAGTTAGGCACAACATTCAGAGAAGTTTACCATTTTACAGAACCAACAAAGAAGGGAAGGAGCCTTTGATCACAGGAAACATGAAAAATAAAGAGAAGGTAGTCATTTCTCTAGATTTAGGAGAAATGAAAGAGGCTTGGAATACAGTGGGTGTAGGGAGTATATATAGTCTGGGTTTAGGGTTTGTGATTCTAGGAAGAATCTTCTGGAAGAGGAGGAAGATCATTGTGATGTGCCATACTAGAGGGTATGTGGATCAAGGAAATCCACCATGTGGAACGTGGAAGATGGCTCTAATCTACATGGCGTACCTAAGTGAAAAAAATTGATTTCTTGTTTTCTCAGTAATTTCAAAAATGTCTTGAAGATGTTTGGAGAAAACTTGCACAAAAAATTAAGTCAGGGTTATCTCTAAGATTTTTTTAGAAAGGACAACTAAGAAGTAAATATTTTATTTCAAACAATTCAGTTGGGAAATTTTATGAAAAAATATCTTATTTAAAGTAGAATTGAAGGTTGAGTTGTAGAAGATGCTAAAGTGGTTGAAAGTGGGCAAAAATGGATAGTTAAAATGTGCTAAAAATGTGGGAAAATGTGGAAAAATGTATATGTGGAAGTTGGGTGGTATGTGGAACAGAATCCATGATTATCTTAAGGATTAGCATTGTGTTGTTTATTTATGCCAAGTGAGAAAAAATGGGTTTCAACAATTTGCCCCTCTCAAGGCAAGGTTCAAGATTAGAATGAGGACAGTAGGCTTGAGCCAAATTTGACCCCCATTCTTTATCATGAAAGGCCAAAAAGGTTGGACTCGTCAAGGATGTTCTAACAAAACTTATGAAAGGAAATTGTGAGTTTGATTTCCTTTCCTTCCAAAGATGAATTAGTAAGGAAAATAATGGGAGTAAATGTTTTCTTAAGAGTAAGGGCAGCCTATTACTTAGGCAGTTTCCTATGTCCGACCAATCTTTCATTCCCCTAGAGTTCTATCTTAAGAGGTTTATCGGGTCGTAAAATTGATTCCCGTCATTGCTTTAGTTCTTAAACCAATGTGTGTCTAATTATCCCACTAACTCATGCCTTAGTGAGAAGAAGGTGAACATGAAAAGGCAAATGTAGGTTGTTGTTTTTCATATATATTAAGATCTAGAGTCTGTATTCATTGAAAATTATGGCAACTAATCTATCTAAAAGTAGATCTTGGAGAAAAAGAGTAGTCATCCCTCATCATATGCATCTTTAGTTAGTTTTTTATAAAGTGGTCCAATTTAGAGTCAGGACTAGAACTCGTAAAAGGTGCAATATGAGGATTTTGTTGGCTGAATTGGACATTAACATTTTACTTTGATGATGACAAACATTTCATACTTGTGGATCTGATGTGCTATTTGAGTATATTAGGGATCAAGGAAGTAAGGATACTCTACTAAGTGGGAAAGATGAAGTCAATGCAAATTAAAGTTGAAATGCACTTAATTGTATATGTAACCATGATTGTACTCAAATGTAAACACTTGTACAAAGATATAATGTACAAGTACTTACACATCATGTAAATCAAGTGTTAGATCTTCCCTATCCACATATAACCCTTATCTATGTTTCCCCCTAGAGTTAGAGTCACTATCACTCATTGAAATCCACACTTAATAGGTGATTTAAAAGACTGAAATAGGGACATCCTTAGTCGAGAAACTTGTTGTACAAGACACACTCGGTCAAATTTTTCATCAACCGAGAACCACCTCATTCGAACATCTGATCATTGTTCAATAGCTTACATAAATGTGCTCTAAAATGGGCTTTGGTCAAAAATATTCTCGACCGATCAAACCCATGTTGAAGATAAATAGATGTTGAAGATAAACCCATGTTGGTCAAAAATATGCTCAACCGATCATTGTTCAATAGCTTACATAAATAGATGTTGCAACACATTTGCATTAAACCCATGCTCGTCGAAGAAAATGTCAACCGAGACACAGTTTGGTCAAAATACTTTTCGACCGAGCAGGGTTCTGATTGTTCTTTGAAGCATGAACAAATTAGTCATTGCTAGCCAAATAATGTACACCTAATGGCTATTTACGCACTAAGAACACTCTTGATACTCTCTAAAATGTCCCTAAGTACTTACATGCCATTCCTATAAATAGGAGAGGCCTTAGGAAACCTAAAGCACATAAGCTACATTTGAGAATACATTTTAATGAGCAACAAAGCCAAGCAACACTAACCATCTTGTTCTACAAGCTCTAAATTTGTGTCCTATAGACATAGCCTCTTAGTCACCTTATTAGAAACGTTCATCCTAAGTGGTTTGAGAGGTCTAATTCTTGATATAGGATCAAAGCTCTATACGTAATTGGTGTACTTCCTTTCTTCCAATCCCCCTTCACAGGTTAAACCTGCTTGTGCTCCTTAGCTACTCCACATTGTGGAGGCTGCTTCAAGAGGTGCTTGAGATTACTTCAAAAAGGCGGCTTCAAGGGAGGTTGGAGCTACTTCTAGGTGAAGGCTATCTCAAGGTGGTGCAGCTACTTCAAGGAGAAGAAGGTTGATCCAAGGGTTTTGAGTTACTTTAAAGAAGGTTGCTTCAAGGAGGTTGAGGCTACTTCTAAAGGAAGGCTACTTCAAGGAAGGTGGGTTTTTTTATTGTAACATCCTTGAGAGGTAAATAAAATTAATCACTTTCAAAATCCCAATTGGATACAATTGGGTAGTGTACTAACAACCTTTGATTCAAAGGTTGGAACCACTCTAAACACAAGTGTCTTCCTTGTTTCCTCCTTTGGTTGAGTTTTTAAATTATTTTTAAGATTTAAAAAGCTCCATTCACCCCCCACTCTAGATCTTTCAAATTTTGTGTATCACGATAGGGCTTGGATTTTCAAGATTGGCAATTGAATTTTAGACAACATTTTTAGATTTAAGGTGACCTTTCTAGAGTGAATGTATCAATTATTTGTTTGTCTAATTGAGGAATCTGAGATTGAGCCAATATTGATTGTTTTGTGCCATTATCCAGAAAAAGCTAGTCTTCATTATGTGTTCCCCTACTACTTTGCCTTCCATCCTTTAGAATGTCTACAAGTGAGATCCTCAACTTTCTAGTTCTCACTTATGGAAATTGGAGATCTGAGTCATAATTTGGGATCAAGAAGGGGGGTAGCCAATTTGATTCATTTTTTATCATGATTTAGGATTGTTTGAAGGATGTGTGCGTGAAAGTAAAGTTGGTAACCCTGGTCATAAATATTCTAAAGGGTAATCATGACTCCAGTCATAGATCATGAGTGGGGACCCTAGAAAGATTTGGAAATAAAGAGTGTGATGATATGGTTCAAGGTCATAGTACAGGGTCCTATATATGTAAAAGAAATGAAGCTTTGAGCTGGTTCACTTTTAGTTCGTGATCCTAGACCCTAGTAGTTTGAAAAAAGAGATTCAGAACTAGTCTAGTTTTGGGTCATGGTCCAGGACTCTAGATTGGAAAAAGTAAAAGGAGAGTGGGGAAGCATGTTTAGAACAAGGCTTGTGGTCTAGTTTAATGTCTTGGCTCAGGACCCAAAAATATTATAATTGTGAGGTTGGATCAGTTTAGGGTCACGATATTATTTAGATTTAGTGAATATTTGTTTATGAAACATACAACTTTTTTGGATTTTGAGTCAATGTTTGACATTTTTTTATTTTTTTTGGTATTTTTTCTTTTTTTGATTTTATACGGTTTTAGAGATTATATTTCAAATTCATGGACTTTTTTGTAATTTTTAACAAAAAATTTGTCTTAAAAAGAGGAGAAATGGGAGGAGGGTCGAGTGCCTTTCCCATTTCTTTTCCACTTGTGCAAGTAGCAGCAACAGTGACTAGCTTGGAGCAAGGGTGATTGCGACTGCGAGAAGAGAGAGAAAGAGAGCATGCAAATCATTGTATTCACCAACTTGGAGTTTGTGGATCAAAGCATTTTTCCAGACTTCCCAGTGGCATTATGGGTAGAAACATTGTGGTGGTGGAGGAGCTTCAGATCGTACGCTCCAGTGATGTTTCAGTGCAAATTTCAACTATATCTATCTTAGGGAAGGTATTCCTTTCATTTTTGCACTTTAGTTTCTCCAATTTGGACGTTGATGGAGAAATTGAATTTTTGCCTTCCTGGCATTCTTCATGATATGGAGATTGAAGATGACCCGAATGGGTGTTTTGTTTTCTGATCCATTTGATCTTTTCATTCTTTTTATTTTCTCAGCTGTTTGTTATCAGATTGAGCTGATAGCCATGTTCTCTAACCTTCTGAGCTTCAGGCCCCACCCTGTCTCCACCGGACCTCTTCCTCAGATGTCTTTTAAAGTTTGTGATGTTGCCATCATTGTTGTGCATATGGTTTCTTGTGACTTGGATGAGAAGAATCCCCTTATAGATGAGAAAGATGATGACGATGATGTGGGGATCAAGGTGTACCCAAGGTATGTGTACTTACCTTTCTAGATTGAATTATATTTGCTTTATGAACATTTTAATTGAAGTCTTTCTTGGGAAGGCGTCATGGAGGTGTGAGAAGGATCATGGAGGAATTGCTCCCAGATCAGAGATTTTTCAATCATGCGAGCATGATGTGGATAAATTTGCATCATCGCATCCATCGAGCAGTTTATGAGGTATAACTAGGAAAATTTTCTCCATTTTATTTTCTTTGTATTTTGATGAGCTTCAATTGGGTGTTTCACCATGTAATAAAAATTTTGAATTTGTCTTCCACCTTATTCCTTTGGGATCTCATATTATCAAATATATATTGGAGAACCCACTGGGATGGTATAGGGTGTCTATATAATATCCTAGTTCTTGAGGAGGTGGAGTTTTGGGATCCTCTTAGATAGTGTGGGATCATAGATAGACCCTATCTCCTTCCTTTGATTGAGAATTTTCATCTAGAGACCAAAAATTTCACTTTACTTTTGGTGATTTGTCCATCAACCCGAGTGAGTTTCTTGGGATTACTTGGTTAGGGTTTGGTGGGACTCCTATTATTCCATGTATGATCAATAGGAGTGGGGTCCCTACCACCTAGATGAGAGTCTAGGAGTGAACCCCTAAGATATTGAGACTGCCTCTAAGTATGAGGTCAAGTTGACTTGGTTGAGGTCCACCTTCTTTCATGAGGGCGAGTGACAAGGTGTCAATGATCCTTTATATGAAAGCATGTATGTCTAGGTATTTTTATTAATATTGATCACTGCTTGCCGATATAGCAACTGCTCAGGGAATAGAAGAGATATATTTTGGTTCTCCTTTCTTCAGGAACTGGACGTGATTCCTTCCTTTGTCTGGGTGGTGGTGTGCATGCCCATATGTTGACACATTTATGGAGATGTCTTGTGGGTGAATTCAAAGGGGATATGGCTCGGGCTACAAAAGGTTGTTGAGGCTTTGAGGCTTGATTGTGCTAAGATTCTACATGTCTTTGTTTGTATTTTATGCTTTAAAATAACTATAGTAAATATTTTTCTCTGACGCTTCTTTTGCAACTGTGGGGATATGAGCACTTTCTTCTTTGTAGACTTGTCACTTTGAGTGGTCCACTAGGATGTTTGTATGCTTCTCTGCCTACCTGACACTATTGAGTTGGTTATAAATATAGGGTGTAGTATGAGTAGTGTAGAGGCAAATTGGAGATGATGACCTTAGTTGAGGTATGTGTAGAACTTTGAATTTTGTATTACATCATGCATTTGTACTTTAGCTGAGTCTAGTTTGTTGTTTTTCTCAGGTCTAATTCAGGATCTTCTCTAGGTTCTGGTGTAGTGAGGTGGCTACATCTTGTACAGCCTTCTTTGAGGCATTGTCTTAGGATGATTGTTGGATATAGTTCAAGTCTCAACCTAGGAGTGTGTTGTATATGGGTGAGTGTGTTGCTTCTTAGTGGGTTGGTGTCTAGCACATCCCTTTCGACCCTTCATCGGGGTTTATCTTTTCTAGACTTGGGATCAGTCATGTTACTTGGGAGATGATGTACCGACATGTGGAGTGTGATAAGTAGATGAGGTGGTACTACGCACATAGCCATCTTGTTCCCTTTTCCAGTGAGGCATATGATCTGCTATGATGTCCTTCAGTACTGAGTGTCTGAAATTGATGTTATATTTATATACTTACATAATCATTGGCATATGTTTTGTTGTATATGATGAATATGACTCCATTATGGAGTAGGATGATTAGGGGTATGAGTTTCTTCATCTATTCTCTCCTGAGGTAGTTCCTTTTCCTAAGGCTCCACCTTCTCCTCTAGTTGATGCTTGTGGCTTTGATGACTTTCTCGGGTTGTGACCTCATTGAGATTTTTTCATCAGAGGCGTGTGTCAGTTCCCAAGTGACTTTGGTTGGACCTTGTCCTTCATGGAAATAGGTGAGGCTTCAAATGTGACAAGCAGACTCTTTCGCTCAAGTATTCCACCATGCTATGGGCATAGTCAGCATTTTGGGGAATCTTATGGTGTAGTAGGCTTCTCTTCAAACATCCTTGTTTAGAGTGTAGATCTGCCTTTGGTTGGTTTAGGGGTAGGTTCCTCTCAATATAGATATGTTTCCTTGGTCGTGGAGGTGCCTTCTAGAAGCTCCTCTTCTTGTCATTAGTGGTATGTCAATAGTATTTGCTCTGACACAAGTGGTGAGTGTTGTTATTTTGGTTCTTCTTCTGCTGATCATTGACCTTTAGCCAAACGATTAACAGGATGGTTGTAGAAGAAGCTGAAGAAATAGCCTTCTACCTTTATCATTTCATGATGTATTTTCCTTTCCTATATGAAAAATAATGTATTAATCATGGTACTACTATTTGTAAAACTCTTTTTAGTTTTATTTAAAATTTTAATTCTAGTTGTGAGGTTGTGTAATCCTTGATTCAGAATTAGGCATCTGATTTTGATCTTAGGAAGATGTCTGGTTGATCATTGGATTGCCTCAATCCGCCTATTGATCAGAGGTGGGGGATTGTTGTGATCCTTGGTCCTAGGGGACATGAAGCCCTTCTTGACTCGGGATGTGTTTCCGTGTTGATTTTTGATGTAGATGCATATGACAGATTGTACAATTCCATCAAGAAAAAAGAGACAAAGTCCTCTTGTCTCTGGGAAACGAGTTTGCCCATTTTAAGACCTATGAAAAGAGTTGTATCCATCATCTTTTAAGTACATCTTACCTCTCATGAATTGAGGTCACAAGAGAGAAATATATGGTATATCCCATATTTATGGTGTCCTCCTATGAAATTGTCTTTGGTGCAAAGTTGCATTACTGATCTTTCTAAAACTAAAGAAGCAAAGTTGGTGAAATTTGGTGTGACCCATCATCTTCATAATATCAATTATGTCCTTGTTCCAAGGGAGTTAACCTTATCGACAATCCACTTTTGGAAACCTCTAAGTCAAACCTTCCATTTATGTAACGTCATTCTGATCCCACCTTGAGGGACGTGGCTAATATCAATCAGCTCCCTTACACGATCAATGGTTTGTGGTACCAAGAAAGTCAAGTTGGGATATTGAGTTGGGGAGTCTTCTTGGTGTGAACAAAATCCCAAGATGATTAATGGTTGACTTGTGACAGTCTCTTCATTCAGACGACCTCCATTTGGGAGTCTTTTAATAGTGAAGCGTGTTGTGGTGTCGTTTCTCCCGATATGCCTCATCTGTGAAAATATACTTTGATCATTATGGAAGATATGTTCTTTGAGAAAACTGTTGGGCAAGTTATGAATACTTCTTTTGGAGTTGTGGCCTCTCTATAGAGGAAGGAAATTCTCAATGTTTTGATAATGACTGAGTTGTATGAGTTCTTGGATGAAGCACAACTGAATGGAAAGATAAGTAGACCCTTCCTGGTTTTGCACATTTATTTTGTAATGTGCATTGGCCCTGTCAACTGAGGGAGTCTTCAAATCCCCATTATAGCGTGACGAAGGAAATTCTGTCAAATCATATCAAGGTGGGTGAGAACCCTTTCAACTATGTGGATATCTCAATTGATGGCTTGATGGTCTGAAGGCTTCAAATGTTTGTTAGGGATGGATGGAGTTCCATATTGATTACTAAGAATGTGGTGTGGACATGCCTAATTTTCACTGGTTGATCATCTTACTGGTTCTGAAGGGTTGTGTAGCATATGACTTTGTGTTCGTGCTATGGTAGTTCAATCCTTGACACTACGTGTATCAAGTTCAATCTTTTCCCTCATTTTTCAAGAAGATGATGGTAGATTCTCAAAAAGTAAAAGAGAAGGTGGTGGGGATGTATTTTAACTAGAAGTGGTGGCCTCAATATTCATTCCATGTGGTTTGGGACTGCTCTCCAGAATACTTGGAGTGGCTGGCATCCACACCTTTAGTAGAAATGACTTGGATTCTTATGGAGAACCACAATGATGTCTATATTGTTTTTGTTTGTTTGTGTGTTTGTTTATTGGCATAAGAATTTAGAGTTTTTGTAATGATTTTATTTCTATAATAATAAAGTTTAGTTCATGAAATGTAGAACTGGTCGTGGGTACCCCCTCCATGATATTTAGGAATGTTAATTGGACTTAGGTCCTTGAGGTGCATATTGTTATGAGCTCCTTTCCTAACAAAACTTCTTATTAGTAAGCATCTAGATCTCTTATGTATGTGTTTTAGGACTCCAGAGATAGATATAGGTTTTCATGTGTCACAAACACCTCCTTCTCATCGACCTCCATGTGTGAAGTCGGAAAGTTGAAACCCAAAGCACTTTAAGCTATCTCTCATCCTAATTTGATGATAGATGTTCCCTCCGTCTGAATGTTTATAGCATGTTATGTTATGAGGAGGGCCCTCGTACTAGGGGAGAAGATGGAAGAATCTCTACTAGACCTAGGGGTCACACAAAGCGCTAAAGTTGTGTCATGTAACAGGTGTGTTAGTAGTGATTCCCTACCTAGTTGGGTCAAGGAGGCAAATGTTGAGGACATCTGGTAAGCTTTACTCCCGACATTCCTTAGAGTAGTGATTGAATACGAACATGTGTCTACTGGTTTAAAGGTATTTCTCTTTTTTTAAGGTGCCTACTAGTTGTGAGTCTTTCATTACAGCTTCTAATTAGACATTGATGCTTTGGGCCTTAGTATGAGAGCCAAGTGTTTCACATGGAATGAATGGGGTCTACCTATCTAGGGTTTCCCATATCATGAATTTTAGGTTAGTTCATACAAAATTTGGTCCCACCTCTTCCCGGGATGAGGTGAGAGTAGCTACAAGAAGTTTTGACCTTAGTCCTTCTCCTGAAGGTCCTTCCTTTTTGGGTTAACATCGACATATATATAGCATCTCCATGGGTACATATTTCAAGATGTTGGTTGTGAGGATTGGATATGACCTACCTGCCTCTAGGGGATCATAGCTTCTGACAACTCTTGTTATATCATAGGGCTTCACCTAATGTTAGTCGTAGTCATGTACATTTTTAAGTGTATTTTATTAGGATGGGTCTATTATAAGGAGTTATTTTGGGATTGGAGAACCATTGGGATCTCAGGATAATGTTCGTTCTTCTTCTGTACTAAGCCCTAGGTTCTACTTTGACCCTTTCACTTTAGGGTGCACAGGGGTATGCATTCAGGTGTTTAAGTACAATTTAGGTGTTTTTGAGGGGTGAGAGTTTTTACCTCCTTTACATTTCTTTCTGTCAGAGGATTTCTAGTTGTTGTATTTGATCAAAAGTAGTAGTGTTTGACGGGGCTAGAATTTTCATGATGAAGATGAATATCTCCATCCATGTCATTTAGGCGTAGACTTCCACAGTCGTAGATGTCAAGGATGATGTACGGTCCCTTCCATTTAGGGTGGAACTTTCTTCTAGAATAAGCAATTTGGATGACTCACGATACCAATTTGCCCTTCTGGAAGTTGTGTGGTTGAACCTTTTTGTTGAATTCTCAAACCATTCTTGCTTGATAACATTGTGCATGGTGTAGGGCTCTTACACACCATTCTACAAGAGTATTGAGCTAGTAGAGTCAATGTTGAAGCCATTCGAACTTCATAATATCTGCTTCAAGTAATATATGGAGTAGAGGGATTTGTATTTCAACTAGTAGGATTGTTCCCATCCCATACCCTAGGGAGTATGGTGTAGCCCCATGGAAGTTATGATGGAAGTGCAGTAGGCCCACAAAGCCATTGGAAAATGTTCATGCCAGTTGGCATGAGAGCTAATGGTCTTCTTCATTATCTTAATTGAGATTTGTGTTAACATCGTATAAGGCTACATTCATTTGAGGTCTATAAGGTGATGTTTGATTATGTTTGATCCACGAGGAGTTGAGGTACTTCTCGATAGTCTTGGAGATGAATTTCATCCATTTTTCTAATACAATCTCATTTGGTATCCCATACCAAGATTATGATTTTATTCTTGAGGAATTTGATGACTTACTTTATTGATGGGTTAGTGATTGACATTTGTTTCTACCCACTTAGTGAATTAATCAATTGGAACGACGATAAAGCAATTTCCATTTGATGCCTTAGGGTTGACCTTGACAATCATGTTGATACCCAAGTTGAAAGTGTCCAAGGCATGGTCATGTTATAAAGTTTATTCCTAGGAGAATGGATGTAGTCCCCATGAATTTGCCATGATCAACATTTATAGATAAATTAGCAACAGTTTGTGTCCATGATGTTCCCAAGAACTATAATTTCTCAGCTAGCATGACTCCATTCATGTGTGTTCCGCAAGACCTTACATGGGCCTCCTTCATGAGATCTTCACCTTCTATCTTGTCAACGCATCAAAGAAGAGTATGATTATAAAATCTTTAATATAGTTGTTCTACCCCTAGAACATACTACATGCCTCGTCTCTTAAGTGATAGTTTCTCTCTCCATGAGAGGTTCTCAAGAATGACTATATTTGATATATACATCTTGATGTCATGAAACCAATCCCTTCCTTCATCGTTGGGTGCATTATCGATGACCATGCATTATGTGGGTTGATAAAGTGACTCATCTTTGAGAGAGAATGTTTGGCCTTCTTGGATATCGATCTATGAAGAAAGGATTGTTAGAGAATCAACGAAGGCATTGTGCTCTATTCTGGTGAAGTGGAAGGAGATATTCTTAAAGCCTTGAGCCAGAGAACACATACAATCTTGGTAGGGTACCATGTTTTGATGGTGTGTTCTCTAGTTGTTCTAGACCTAAGAGATGACAAGGAGGGAGTCACCTTAGACATGTAACTATCATGCCCCTTGCTATCTGGCGAGCTAGAGTCCCAAAATACACTCTTCGTATTCAGCCATATTTTTAGTGGTGCCAAATTGTAGTCATCTTGCTATTAGTATTTGTTCTCCAGGGTGGCTTTGAAGGACTACACCTATTCTAGATCTTTTTCATTTTATAGCTTTGTCAAATAAGATCGTCCACATATTAGTATCTAAAGAGATCCCCATGTATTGTGGGTTGATCATTTGTGTATCTTCATCTAGGAACTCATACCCCTGAGAGCTTCTTCCAGGAGTGGAGAATTCTCTAGTAGATCTACAAGGGCTTCTGTATTGACTGCCTTCATTGGGATGTAGGTCGTGTCTAAATCTAACATTATTACTTGCCATTTAGTGCATTGTCATGTCAAAGTCATGTGATCTCATAAATAGTGAAGTGGATCACACTTGGAGATCAGCTATAGAGGATATGTCATTAGATAGTGGTTAGCTTCCTTGTTGTGTGGATTATATCCATGCAATATTTTTCAATTTTAGTGTAGCAAGCATCTCTGTCTTTATATTTCTTAGATGGACAGTAGATAGAGTGCTTGTCGTTGGTCGTTGCTTTACTTCAACTTCAACCATTGAAGTCTCACGGATAGATAGGTGCAAGATGATAGGATAACAAGGCATGGCCGGTCTTAGTACTGGGGAATTGACAAGATAATATTTGAGCTTCAGGAGTGTGGCCTACATTGTTCATTGCATCTTGAGTTGGGGCTCTTCTCTAATAGCTTGAAGATTGGCTCAGATATAGGTGTGAGTTTGGCAATGAAGTGGTCGATGTACTGGAGACACCCAAGTAGACATTGTGTCTCCTTAATTATGGGGAAAAGCATTTCCTAGATGGCCCAATCTTTCCCGTGATCTACTTCAATCCCTCTATGGATGAGAGTGTATCCCAGTAGGTTACCAGACATAACTCCAAAAGTGCATCTGAAGGAATTCAGACGCAATTGCGAATCATTAAAGTCATTAAAACAAGTTCTCAAGGTTGGTGATGAGGTCTTCATGACTTTTAGATATAGGTATCACATCATCCACATAGACCTCAACCTCTTTGTGCATCATGTCATGAAAGAGGGAAACCATGGCCCTTTTATATGTAGCTCTGGCGTTCTTCAGATTGAAAGGCATGATCTATTAGCAGAACACTCCCCATTCTATGATGAAGGATGTCTTCTCTTTATCATCTTCTGCCATCTTGATGTGATTGTATCCTTGAATTCCTTCATGAAATTGAGTAGTGCATGGACATTTATGTTGTCAATGAGTATGTATATGTAGACAAGTGGACAATCATCTTATGCTTTGTTGAGATCACGTTAGTCTAAACACATTGGTACTTTGTTATCTTTATTTGGAATGGGTACAATGTTGGAAATCCATGTAGGATAGTTTGTCAGATTTAAGAAATGAACACTATATTTCTTTTAAACTTCCTCCATAATTTTGAGGCTTCATTTTAGGTGCAGCTGTCTAGCCTTTTATTTGATTGGGTGAATGTCAGGGATGATGGGTAGTCGATGGATAGTGATTTCCTCGACCAACCTAGGCATGTCGGTGTAGCTCTAGGAAAACATGTCTATGTAGTGCTGTAGAAGTTCTATCAATTGATCTTTGATATTTTGTGGTATATGTGCCCCAAATTTGACTTTGCACTGCTCGGGGCCTGAACTGAGATTCATCGTATTTGTATCATCTTTGATATAAATAGGTTGATGCTTCTTTGACATATACTTCAAGATAGGGACGTCTTTAAACTTGGCATCTTTGTCACTATAGATCTATGCTACCTTGATGAAGTAGTTGGGAAACTCTTACAGATCCTGTTAATCTTGAAGTTCTTTCAATTTTTTATTTTGTATTTTTTTGGTTTTTCTACATGTTTCAATGAGTGAGGATGTGGAAAAGAGTGATGAAACCACCACTATGGGATCTCTACCACATCAGGGTGTCATTCCTCTAACTTGCTTTTTTTCTGGTGTGTATGAAGATGTAGCCCCTAGGACGTTGCAGTCATCCACACACTAGTTTTGGAATTTCTCTCCTTTCTGGATAAGAAGAATGAGAATATGTGGGTCTTTTAAGGTCTTAGCATTAAAGATTCATTAGCAACCCATTATCCTATCACATTTTAGGCGTTGTTGTAGTAGTCCCATGTGATACTATAGTTTTCTTTTGTGACCTCATATTCTATAGACTCGATGCCATCTTGGTTGGGTCAGTCAAGGAAAATCTAGAGTCAATCATAGTCTGTCACTTCAGGTGTCATTTCCACCTCTTTAGGTGTTGGGTTAATGATTTTTGTTTGGCCAATGTGATCATCTTGATGATGTGTGATGTCTTCACTGATGTCAGAATGCTCAGAGCACGTCTTGTTGACATCGGGAGTATGCATTTTTTAATTATGTCCTTGTTTGGAGGGATGAATTTGTTTTCATATGATTGATTGTTCGGGGTGGTCTTGATTCCCTAGTTTTCTTAGTGATGGGGGTGATCTCCCCAATGCCGACAGTGATCCCAGGTTAGTTCCCATGGTCATTGTTGTTGACTTCTTGCATGAAGTAAGGCAATGTCATGGGAATGGTTGCCTTAGATGGGTCTAGATAGTCTTCAGTGATGGACATAGTACAAGGAAATATGGGTGAGGAGCCTTATGATCGGGACCAATTTCACACCTATATAGTACCCTAATTCAACGCTCTTCTTCTAGCCATATGTGTCGAGCTTCATGGCTTAAATCTCAAGGCAGTGGTAGACAATTAAGGTATCCTCTTTTGGTTAAGTCCTTCGTAATGAACCACAATGTTGTGGGATTCCAGTAGTGTGTCCACTTGGTGTTTTGAGGTCATGTGAAGGATGGAACATAGAACCCTAGACCAATCCTATTTATATGGGAGGGATCTATATTATCTATGTGCATCCTTATCATCGATCTCCTAGTCCTCAGTCTAGATGAATGTTCATCTCCTATAGACTTTGGGCATATAATGTGGGATCGTAGGGGAGAATATGTTTCCTTCTTCATGGGCGGACCCAACTGATATTATAAATTTGTAGCATCTCAAAGTGGAGTAGGATATCATCTTGTTCGATGCATGTGATCACATCAGGATTTTCAGCCTGAATGGTGACAATAACATCGCCTAACTAGTACTTCACTTTTTGATGTAGTGATGGGGAACCACCAAAATTCGATGAATCCATCGCATCCCCAAGAGGAGGTTGAAGGAGGGACTCAACTCCATGACAAAAAATAGGACTATGAGCATTTATGGTCCAATTTGTAGCTCCAGAGTGATTCCTTCCAGAGTATCCTTGATTACTCTATCGAAGGATGTTGCTTGCTTTGTTGTTGAGTGGAGGTCAGAAGGATCCTTCCCTGGGATGATTAGTGTCTTCAATGAACTTACATTTAGGCAGGTGCCATTGTCGACAAAGCAAGAGGGTATCCTGAGGCCATTATATATTACAGTGATTAACAAGGGCTTGTTGTGATTTCCTTCTGTTGGAATCTCATCCTTGAAAAATGGTATCAAGTTTGGGGTTATGATGAGGCGGATGAAAAATCTTTTGGTCGTATTTATTTGGATATGTAGGCCTCTTTCATGGCTACTTCTCGATGTGCACTTTGCATCCCTGAGGAACTGGATTTCTTTTGAGCCTCTGGGATTGGTCTCCTATAAAGCTTGGGTGTTGGTTGTACCTTCTTGGTATTGATGGATGGAATGGAGACCGTGTTGACCCCCTCTTTTATAGTGATGGTAGGTAAGTAGTCACCTTCTCATTCCCCTTATTAAGAGGTAGTGTGTTTATCTCCCTTTTTTGTGATAGGCAAGGATTTTGGGGAATATCAAAATTATAGGGCATGGAATTCAAGGGAACAACGTCTTTAGGACCCAAACCTTTTGTACTTTTAGATTTTGTCTGGACCTTGGCATGTTGATTGGTTGTGCCTTCTGTCTTTGTAGGCTAAATTGGTATGATGGTCAGTTGAACTTTCTACTCCTAGAGGGCTCTTGGTTTGCTAGTTGATTTTGTGGTGGTTATTAGAGTTACTGGCTTCTATTCCCCAACTTAGGAAACAATCAGAGTACTTCAAGACAAGTTCTTGATGGTTTACTTTAGAGGTAGAATGAGTCCGACGGAGATGAGATCACAGGAACTATGGTGGATGATATAGGAACCTACTCTAATACAACTGTGTGTACCTCATTAGCATCTATCAGATCTTGTATAGCGTGTTTAAGTGTGATGCATGAATATGTTATGTGATCCTTTGATTGGTGGAAGTTACAGAAGGCGTCAGCATTATAGCTCTTTGTAAAGGGATTTGGCAGATACCTTATGGTTGGAAATTTAAGTAGATGCTTGATATGATGGGATAGTACTGAGAGAATCTCCCAAGGTGGTTGTTGGCTCGTCACAAGTTCTGGATTGCTTGCTATTGGAAGAGTGTTTTTGGAAATATGCTACCTTGATGGCTAAAAAGGAGGTGGTGTGCACATATTATAGTTGCTTGGCGGTCATGTGTACACTAGGGGCATGTATTGAGGTTGATAGTTGGGTGGCACCACGTGAGCATGTTGTTGTTGGAGCACTGGGGGTGTGAATAGTCTGGTTCGTTGATGCTTGCATTGGTGATATCCATATGGTTGGTGGTTGTTGCTTTCTCATCGCGGTGGGGACGAGAACTGCCCCTATTATGGCATCTATTGTTTTTTCTTTCATCCATTTGGACTCCTTATTGGTTATTGAATAGGTAGACGTTGGCTAGAAAGTGAGGCTTGTGTTTTTATATACCCCTATCTTGATGGAAAAAAAATTTCATACACATGTGTGTATGAGCTTTGGGAAGGTTTTATACCTTTGCAAGTATAAGAGGGTAGTGAGAGATGATGTGGTGGCTCTTATCACCATGTACAAGGCCTTCTGATCCATAGGATTGAATTCTAGTTGAATGTCTATCTCCCTCCTCCATTTAACAAACTAAGAAATCTTGCATCCATCTTTTGTTGGAGTGTTTCTAAGTATTATTTGGTTAGGACCTAGTATAGATTCTAGGCAAATTGATCAATAAACTTCTCGATCATCTCGTCCCATATGGTAATGGAAGTCATGTCCTTCTTATTGTACCAGGCCAATGTGGGACTAGTCAAGGACCATGTGAAAAGGTGTATCAGTACCATGTCATCATTCTAGACTTCCACCATATCTATGTGATATGCATTGATGTGGGACATGGGTTCCCCCTTTCCAGAGTATTCATGGAATTTTGGAATGCTGAAGTTTTCAGGTAGATTCGTGTCTGGAAAATGGCAGAATTCACCAAACGCCTTCCCACTATCCTTATTCCCTTTTATTTATTTGATCTTTTGCATGATCTCAATTAATGGGGAATATGTGGTTGCAGATTCCTGTGTGAGAGCTTCTTGACGTGCGGCCTCCATGGTATTATTGGGGGTTTGATTTTCATTGGTGGTACCATGTATATGGGTGGTGGGAATCCATACCCTCCCCCTATGTATGGCTTGTACCAGGAGTGGGGTGGTGGATACATAGAGTACAGGCTAGGGATTGATCCTTGGCCATTCAGATGTTGTATTTGAACCTTTGTCATGGTGTTGACCTTCTAAGCCCTTGGGATTCTCCCTATGCAATTGCAGTTTCTTATTCTTGCTTATTTCCTCCATCTTCTCCTTCATGGCTCAAGAAGGGTATTGTTACCTCTTGAGGTATCGGGACTGCCCCAATATTCTTGAATGGGAGACCCTAGTAGAGCATGTGCTGGAATATTTCTGGTTGATGGGGTGTTAACTTGACACGTCATATGGGAAGAATGTCATGAATGACTTGGTGTCTGTATCTCCTTGTCCAATGAATCACATATAGTACCACTCTCCTGCATATGTTGAGCTCAGTGGAGCGGGGAAGAGTATGTTGGAAAGCTATTCTTGAAAATGTACTTCTTGAAATGGTTGATGCCTCAGGCACAGCGGCGGCTTCCTTGCACTTCTCCACCTTTGTTGGTTCAGCCTTGCTTGTTGTTAAGAACACACCCTTTGAATCCATCATCAGATTGATGATTTGTACTACTATTCCCAGCCATCTGGGTTGATCATTGGTGAGATTGGGTGAAGTACGGACTTCTTATTTTTTTCATGATATATTGAAATGCACATTAATAGGAGTTAAAAGTAGAGTGCAATATGAGAAGATACTTTGTGTTTTGGGATGGGTTCCACTGCATGCATTATATTAGAGAAGAAATTAGAAAGACTTCATATTTGTCCTGGGAAGTTTATTAAAAGGGATACTCATGAATTTATTGCAACCTTCTCAAATTGGAATTTAAGCATGCCCCTAGCTTGGGCAATATGAGGGAACTCATCTACTTTTGTGTGAGACGCGCTTACCAATGTCATGGCTTAAAGAAAAAGATGATGGATGTGATGTTCCTTTATGAAGTGCTCTAAAAGAATCATTAAAAGTAGGACAGCGGGTTACCAAATTGTCCAGCGGGTTACCAAATTGAAACCATTGGCAGCATTTGTGACATCCTAGTTTCCTCCTACTTTGAGGGATTTTTCATGGAATTTATTACCCTTTGGATTTAAGGAACAGTTGGCAAGGAGGAAGCATCAGTTTGGCTTCTCCTTCTATATGAATTTTAGCGAGAGGTCAAGGTCTAGTTTTAGGTCATAGTCCAAGACCATGTTTATGAAGATGAAGTGTTATTAGGACATTTTTAGTTCGTGGTCTAGGACCCAAAAAGGATTTGAAATTTGAAGTAGGATCGGTTTGAGATTATAATTTAGGACCATGTGGGGTGGACTCAGCATTGGAGAATGATGTCTTAAATGGTTAGCAAGAATCTCAAGAATTTTTAATAGAAAAGTCAGGACACTAAGAACACGAAGAAAATAGCCCTCCCCTTTTAGCCCATGAGTTTAGATCCATGTTACGTTCTCACTCGAGCATTACCTATATAGTAGGGGTTGGTCCTTATCAGCTCTATGGATGAATGGACCACATTAATGGGTAGTCCAGATTCAGAGAATGAAGGTATTGCTCTGAATACACATTGTCACTACAGCAACCACAATCAGTCATGGGTGCTAGGATAGTGGGCTGTTTTCAAAGCCTTTGGATGTCCAACTTAATGTTGCATCGGTACCATTACTGGAATCGTGTATCATGACCACCAGGACCAATGGGCTCATGTGAAGTTCATCTTTAGTGGATTTTTATTAATTCACTTGCCTTCATCGAATCTGTTGTTTTTAAGGATTAGTTGTTTTTGCCCATGCTAAGGTGGTGAAAACCCCTAAAGCCTCAATTCCCATCTCTTAATTCCAATCACTACTTGTTTTGATTCCTTTAATTCCCAATCTTTTCATTCATAATAGTTTTCTTTACTTACAACAATCTTGATTTTCCTTGTAACAGGGCAAATTCATATTATTATTAAGTGCATTTTCATTCCTGCAATTTTTTCTTAAGTGTTAATCATCAACCCCCTAACTCGACTTTTAATTTCTATTCCAAATCTGAAAATACCAATAAATAACAAAGTTCTTCAAAAAAATGGTTTTAGATTTAACAATCTTAATAAAATTGTTTCTCACGCCTTCCCCGCTCATGCCTTCCCCTCTCTCTCTCTAGAAACCTCTCTGCCCTCTCTCTAGAACCCCCGGCGGCATCCGCTGGGGGGAGGAAGCGTGGCTTTAGTGCTTTCCTCCCCCTGGTGCTCATCGTCTTCGGCTAGGTCTCTGTATGTGGGCACCTGCGGCTGTAGCGAAAGGGAGTGGTTGCTCGTCCGATGAAGATCCTGGCTAGGCTGAGGGGAAGGCGTGATGGAAACTTTGATTTGGATCCGGTCATTTTGCGGCATCGTCGACCTAGTCGACCCCCGTCCGTTAATAGGGACGGAAGGGGAGGAGTTGCTGTCCTGATTCTGGTTCATGGCTCGACCGTCATCCCGATCCTTTTCCCCTTGCCGAGAGCCGAGATTTGGCCTGAGGTCTTGTGTTGCGGAGGCCACCGAGGGTGTCAGCGGAAGCCGGCGTCGTCGTCTCCTTTGGTAGCGGGAGGCATTTCTCATCAGCGATTGGGCTTCCACTCACTGTGCGGCTGAATCGCTGGGCGACGAGGGCCTATCTTCCCCAACAAACGGACCTGCTGGGGGTGGTGGCCGGTTCTGCCCTGCGGCAGTGTTACCCTCCAAGCTCGTTGGGGTTCCTCCCCCATGCTCTGGCGGCGTCCTCCTCGCCTATAGGTTTCCTTTGAGGGTCTTCCGGGTGTCGATCGTTTCCTCGAGCTGGGTTCCTATGTGTTTTCTCCTCCTGCCTGTTGGCCGCCTTTCAACTGCTCGACGAATTGCTCTTGTACAAATAGGGGCTTCGAGCTCGTGAGTGGCGGGTTCTAGTTGTTGTGAGGCTAAACACTATCAATTTGTTCATTCCTTATGCTCTTTGGAGCATGTTTCCTGGTCAAGATTTCAGCAAGGAGCTGCTGGGGTCAGTTCATTCAGTCTAACTTTCCTTCCTTCGCTAGGTTTTGGAACACCTCTAAGGTGTTGACGAGTAGCCTCTTTGTAAGAAATTGGTTGCAGTTCCTATTGCAGGACATCAACATTTTGCTTGTGTGGTTTCGGATGTTTGGTGTTCCTCTAATTGTTGGCATAGGACCACATATTGTGGGTGTTGCTATTAGACAGTTGGTTCCATGTCAAGAATGAAAGGTTTGCTTCAAACTCCTTAGTCTTGCAGCTCTCTGTCGGTGGAATGTGATGGTTCAAATGACCAGAGAAGATCTGAAGCTAGTGATGCTGTTAGGCGGCAGGATACTTGGTGGATGTCATATTGTAATCTGTAGTTACTCTTTGTGGGTGGGCTTATGGCATGTAGCTGCAAGTTGTAATAAATCATTCTCCTGGGTGGAATGCCTGTTCTTTAGTCTTGTTAGTCTGTTGCTCTTCTCAGAGACTGTTATCTGCTGGTCTAGTGTTTACCCCTTGCTAGGGGTTTATGGTCCTTGGTCGAGCTTTTAGCTCCTTGTGATGTAATGGGGTACTCTGTGTCCAAAGTTTTGGTATTATAGTAACACGTTTTTTGAGCGACCAAAAAAAATCTTAATAAAATTGTCATGTGGGATCAACCCTTCCTATACTAACCTTAATTGGAAAGTTGAAAAAGGATTAAACTCTAGGATAATTATCTTAGTGATTGTAAGTGCACTACAACGCATTAACACTTGTCACTGATTCCATGACACATTGGTTTGTAGGTGTGTGAAGTGCATGTGATGGGTTTTAGCATTTTCAAAACAAAGGCCATAATTCATGATATTTAGAGACATGGAAATAAAGAAAAAATAGCAGCACATTTTCAAGAAAGGTCTGATTTCATTTCCAACCTACATTTATTATTCGTCCTTTATATTTTTTTCTTTTTCAAATAATATTATTATGATTTTTTATGTTTCAAAAAATGATAAAAGCCAACACTAAACCCGAGACGAGAAGCGTGGTCGAGACCTAAAATGACATGGGACAAAGTTAACCCCCACCCAAAAAAATAGGATCAGGGTCAGGTTTCCCAAAAGAAAATAAACAAAGAGGGGGACAAGGATGACAGATTGCATCGATTCGTGAGCCTAGAGCTGGAAGATCAGGGTGGTGTTCCATCCTGCTCATATACCCCCCCCAAAGTAAGGTGGATAGTAAGAAAATAGAAGATGAACCGTCCTAAGGATGCACAATCTTCATAATAAGATAGTGGGAGTTTGATACATATTGTCTTGGATATCCCCAATGGGGTCGCCACTCTGTTTCACCTTGTCTAAAAAGAGGGAGAATAGATATATTTGGGGAATAAATCTCTACCATTTTTGGTAGTCAAACGTCTCATATAAAAAATGTTTGGAGTGGCCACTATATTTTTTTGTGAAAAATAAAGAAAAATATAGATCATTGAACCCATGGTGTCAATCTGAGTGATTATCCAATCTAGATAAAAAAATAGGAAATCAAAGTGCAAAACTATATATCATATCCTAAAATCTAGTTACTAGTGAAGTATTAGCACCCCCTGTCTTTCCTGGTAAATAAATATCAAGACACTATCTTGTTGCTGACAATTGAGTGATTCAGGATGGTTAAATTTAAGAAAAACAAAATAAAAAGTGATTTTTATTGGTGGGAGTTTAGGGATGGAGATTGTTGTGTCCTTCTTATTTTTCCCCTAAAAGTCCTAATGTTTAGGTGTGTTGTGGTCCTAATCACCTTAAGACCTTCCACGGTGGGGATCCTTAATTGAAGATTAGGACTGATGCATAGGATTTCAGATGATGGCTAGAAATGTATGCTTGGAGAGACAAGATCTGAGTTTCTATAATACTAGTAGGGAGATTGTAATAGATAATAGATCGAATGCAATAATAGATCAGATCAGATGTAGTAGTTATAGATCAGATATAACAAGACAATAGATGCAATAGTTAGGCGAATAAGTTAGAGAAGTTTATCATTCTATAGATCTTATAGAGCAACAAGTGTCATAGGAAGGATCCTCTAATCATAGGCAATGTGAAAAATCAAGAAGGAGGTAGTCATTTCTTTGTCTTTGGGAGAGATAAAAGGGGCCTATAATACGGTGGGTGTAGGGGTGTTTATAGTCTGGGTTTATGTTTCAAGATTTTGTATGGAATCTTCTAGAAGAGGTGGTAGATCACCTCGATGAACCGCACAGGAGGGATGTATGGGTTGAGGCAATCTGCCATGTGGCACATGGAAGATGACTCTGATCAGCCTGGTGTCCCCAAGTGAAATAAGGTGATTTCTCATTTTTTTTCAATAATTTCAAGAATATTCTGGAGAAAATCAGAGAAAACTTGCAATAAGTCTAGGTCATCTCTCAAATTTTTTTGAAAAGGGAAATTGAAATAGGAAATATTTTATTACAAACAATTCAACTGAAAAGATCATGAAAATAACTTATTCAAAGAATAATTGAAGGACAAACTGTACTTTCGGTCTGAAGGAAGGTTTCTTTATAGAAGATCTGGAGTCAGGTGAAAGTGGAGGAAATGGATAGTTATTATGTTGAAAATGTGGAAAATGGGGCAGCAAGGTATATGTGGAAATTTGGTGGTACGCAGAATAGGTTCCATCCTTAGCCATAAGATTCACATTGAATTGTGAATTTCTACCGACTGGGCAAAAATAGGATTTCAATGGGCACCGAAAACATTTTTGGTGGCACCAAGATGCCTAAAAATGTGGTCAAGTAATGCATAGTAAAATCTTGATGGCATAGAACCCACATTTGATACCACTAAGAGTAAATTTTTGGCCAAAATCAAACACGTATGAAGACACTACAGTGATATTTTAGTGGAACTAAATACTCTATAAGAAATTGTAGGGAAATTCATTTATAATAGTTATTCTAAATTATGTAAAATCTACCTTAATTATATGATCTTATCTATGATTGATGGAACAAAGGTCGAGAAGGTAACGTGGGACATGGATTCTTAGCAAGGAGGGAGGGGTTGTGGTAGTCATTCCATCATATGCCAGGGTCAGGGTAGAAGGGATTCATTAGGGATGATTATGTAACGACCAATACCTATGTCGTACAACAACCACATCTTTAGATTTCTAAATTAGGTCTATATATTTTTAGTGTGAGTATGAGAGGAAGAGTTCTGGCCTAGGATACCTTGAAGGAACATTTACCAGATTCATCTGCATTGAAGGATGAGTTTCCTCAAAAACACCCCTATTTTGGAATGAATAGATGCTGACAGTTATGGTAACTATGGCAGGTACACACAGGTTGTTTTGTGATGCAATTGATGGGTCATCTCCAACTTCCTCTAGTCACTTCATTTTTTATGATGATGTTGGATCACTCAACCATGATGACATTGCAGTTGTTATAGATGGTGACTCATCAAAATTGAGACTCTCTCTTGATGCTCGCTCATTCCTCCACAAAACATAGAAGTTTGTAGTAGTTGTCAAGTTGGTAAGACACAAAGTTAGTTGTATTACTCTTTGTGACCATATCAAATTTCTTGAAACCTATGGGTCGATGGATGGCGCATGATATTAGTCCCAATCACTTTGTTGTGCAACTTTATAGTGAACAAGACTACTTACATGCCCAAATTAAAGTTGAATACCAGCTTTGTATCGCCATTGGGGATTTCTTCCCAACTCATTTCCTTTATATGGGTACTCAATCTTCCTTTGTGCTTGTATAACTACGTAATCTATAAGAAGATTAGTGATTCACTAGGGCAATTTCTTATGGCAGGAGAACACAGATTAACACACCATTCATTTCACTCAGACTATATTTTCCAAGATTGATGTGGAATTGTCCATAGTAAAACATGTTCATCCTGCTATTATCATTGATGGCTTACCTTATAGGATTAATTATGAGTTCATCCCTAAAGTATGTACCATATGTGGAGTCATGGGGCACACCCAAAATGCGTTCACACTGGATGAAAATCTGCCTATTAAGGAGGACTTTAGTCATTACCATGATGTAGCTGGAGCACTATGGGCTGATGAAGAAGAAAAATGGTAACTATTTTACTGCCAGAATCTTCATATTAATCGAAGGTTAATGAATAAACCTAGTACAAGAGCAGAACCCAACCTGAATACAACCCAAACTAATTATTTTGATATCTTATCCAACGAGACAGAGGTAGATAGTATGGAAGCTAATCAACCTTAGAATATTTCAGACATGAATACTGATGTATTAAGTACTCCACATCAACCTAAAATTTGTACAAGGAAGAGGAAGCAAGGTTCTCGTCCCAAAGATCAACACCCTTCTAATACTAGTACATATATTCAACATCATATTCCTCAGGTGTCACAAGATACTCCTAATTTTCTAATGTCGACAGTTGATGCATCTAGAAGACACAGTGTCGTTGAACCAGAAGGAGATATAGTTATCATACATCATATCAATACACAAGAACATTCATGTGCTGCTAATGCCTTTAACGCAAACTGTGATCGTAATCCAATCTTAGATGAGGTGCAAAATAAATCTATAAATTCATCTTCTCAAATGACCCCTAGGGAATTAAGAATAGAAGTGTGAAGTAGTAGTGTAAAGATGAAAGGAATGCCATATATGATGAGGAGTTAGGCTTGAAAGATGGCTGAAGAAGTTTGATCGAAGGATATTGAGGATTAAGGGTACTATACATTCACACAGTTCCTCTTCAAATTGATTGTTGATGTTGCTATAAAAGATGTGAAGGCTTCAATAGCCATACCCATAAAGGATCATAACGCAAGATTGATAACTACCTGGGTACAAGTGATTGATATGTCATCCATTTTATTTTTGGAAGCAACTGAGTCTTGTAGTTTTGGGAACTTGGACGCAATGTTGGATAAAATAATTGTTGTATTGACTCCCTACAGACGAAGGTTTGTGATAGGGTGGAGCGGAGCTTACTGGACTTTGTCATGGAAAGGATGGGCTTTGGTAGTAAGTGGAGAAGGAATATTGGGGAGTGTGTGTCTTCTGTTCAACATTCCTTTGCCATCAATGGAGATCGGACCAAGAAGATCCAGCCTTAGTGCGGACTATGACACAGTGACCCTCTTTCTCCTTACCTTTTTATTTTGTGTGCTGAAGCTTTTTCTACTTTCTTAATCTGAACCTCAGAAGGAAAAATTCTCCATTTCCTGAAAGTGAGCAAGTCTGCTCAATACATATCTCATTTTTTCTTTGCAGATGATAGTATTCTTTTTGCTAGAACCAACCGACAGGAATCCTAGAAGTAGTTAATTTAATTAGCCAGTATGAATAAGAATCGGGACGAAAAATCAACCTATCTAAAATGGAGATTGCTTTTAACAAAGGAATTCCACGTCAAGCAAGGGAGGAGATAAAAATCTTCTATAGGTCAAAGAGGTGGACATGCACGCAAAATAGTTAGGCTTACCGACTGTAATTGGGAGGTCTAAGAAGCAGGTATTCAGCTCCATAAAGGAAAGGATATGGAAAAAGCTCCAACGATGGAAGGAAAAGCTTTTATCTAAGCCAGGCAAGGAAGTATTCATCAAGGCAGTAGCCCAAGCCATACCAGCATACGTGATGAACATTTTCTAGCTTCTAGTTTGTCTTTTGCAGGAGATTCAAAGTTGTATAGCCAGGTTCTGGTGGGTGCAAAGGGGATAGAAAGGGAAATCTCATGGCAATCATGGGCTAAAGTGTGCAAACTGAAGAAGAGTGGCGGCATGGGGTTTAGAGACTTGCATTCCTTCAACCAGGCAATTCTTGCCAAACAAGTATGGAGGCTGCTAACAAAGACGGGCTCACTAGCGTATAAGGTGCTACTGGCAAGATATTTCCCTAAAT
Organism: Alisma plantago-aquatica; assembly: GCA_963693085.1. Taxonomy (NCBI): domain Eukaryota; kingdom Viridiplantae; phylum Streptophyta; class Magnoliopsida; order Alismatales; family Alismataceae; genus Alisma; species Alisma plantago-aquatica. Next base: position 379,258,556 of record OY856415.1, on the reverse strand, counting down.
GTTCCCTTCTAGTAGCAGCAAGGGGCTATAATCTAAGTTTCACATGGAGAAGCCTATGGGGAGCAAAATCAGTTGTTAAAGAATGAATAAAGTGGAGAGTGGGAGATGGGAACAGTATCAATATTTGGAAGGACTCATGGATGAAAGGTAGACAACGCAACCTGGAAGAGTTTTTCTGTGTAAATGAGGAGAACCCAACCATGGTAGAGGAACTACTGGACTAAGAAACCTCGACATGGGATGCACAATTGGTCAAGGGCAGATTCCTGGCTAACGTGGCAGCAGCAATCATATTTACACCAACAAGCTGGAGGTCGGGGGAGTACGCGTTCTTCTAGTGTCCAGCGAAGGATGGCGACTTCTCCACCCGAACGGCCTACTGGCTAGGCTACTTGGGTACAGCAGAGTACGTGAGTAGCCAGAACAGGAGGAATGATGAGATCTGGAGCATGATATGGGGCTCAAAGTGGCCGCCCAAGGTGTCCCATTTCCTGTGGAGATTTTTCACATGTAGTCTGGGCACGATGGTACGCTATGGGAGAGACATTTCCATGATACAGGTGAGTGTCCATTATGTGGGGAGGAACGAGAATCAATTACATATGGAATTTAAGTGCACAAAGGCAAGGAAGGTTTGGTGTGGCTGTAGGGAATGACACCTTATTGAGCAAGTCCAGGACATGTAGCCGGGGGAAGCTATTCTCACCTTGAGGGATGGCCTTCACCCGGACAACATGGATGGTGCCGTTGCTAATTTATGGGCCATATGGACAGGAAGAAATGATATGGTATTCAGATTTCCAAATAAGGAACTAGTTTTCTTGGCTCAAAATTGTGTATCTTTCATCACTGAGTATGGCAGAGCACAGTAGCAGCCTTTGACTGCAGCACACCGGCCCGAGATCACCAAGGAGAGCAGATGGGAGCGGCCTCATGAAGGAAGCATCAAGCTGAACACAGACGTGGCGATGAGGGCTCAAGGTTCTGTTGGTCTGGCGGGTTCTTTTCGAGACCTAGAGGGCAAGCTGGTAGTTGTTGTAGGGGCACAAGTCGAAGGACAGATGACACCGGTGATGGGGGAAGCACCGGCTTTGAGGCTGGCGTTATCACAAGCAAGAGCATGGGGCATGGAGAGTATTGTTGCGGAATCGGACTCGTTATTGTTGATTGGAGCTATTCGTAAAGGGATAGGGAGAAGAGACCATATGGGTCTTATCATTGACGAAATTTTAGACATTAGTAGTAGTTTTATGTCTATTTCTTTCTTGCATATTAGTAGAACTATAAATTGTATAGCTCATTGTCTGGCTAAGAAAGCAGTAAATGGCAATCTTACCAATAGTATGGACCTGAATACCCTATACAGGATCTCGATGGAACTACAATGTTTTTCTCCTGATAAATGTTATTTTGATGCATACTCTAGTCTGCGTCCCACCCTCAAAAATAGAAAATCAACATTCTTGCTCCTTTGGAAGGCCTAATAACATGGACTGTTATTCATAAACTAGGTATTGGTCATAAAGAAAGTAGATAGTGTTGTAATTCAGCTTCAGATTGTTTACCTAAGTGGCATTTATCTAATACCTTGCAAGGCTATATATTTTGAAAACCCTAGTCAATAGAGTATTATTTAATGTTTGTTTACCTACTTTGTAGTAGGCTACTAATTAAATCAATTGATTTGAAAATAATGTCGGAAGAACTAACATGCATTCGATACCACCAACCCTGATAGGGTTAAGAATTTGTGGCTTATCATCCAGCAACCATGAGAACATGTATCTAGCGTTTGGTGCCACCGACCCCAATCTGTGTATATCACCACCTATTGGTACCACTGACACATGTCACTACCACCAACTTAGGTGAACTATGGGTTAGTGTCATCAAAGATCTTGGAGTCTCACTATCAACAGTGGATATCGAAAGTTTGTGGGTAGGAGTCAATGTTGATACCAATGACTACCAAGGTTGTGGGGCAATGACTTTTTATGAATGATTTTCTTCCCATCTATATATAGAGGGGTCATTCTTTGTTCATCCTCCCACCAAAGAAAACATTTATATAGCACTATTCCTCAAGAAATTATGAGCAAGCATCTTTGAAAAATGGGTGGTGTGGCTATATCAAGATTTTTTTCTCTCTCGCTTATAATGGCAAGCAAGTTCCCCAATCAAGAAGGATCCTCCTTTTTTGTTGTTCTTGATCAACTCATACCCAAGCCAACCTGCATCATCCGTGGGTGTGACAATCAAAAGAAATGCTATATTGAGCTTTAGAGGCATTACTAAAGGCCATGAGCCACAGTGACTGGGCCTTCATCAAGAGGACTGACTTCAACAACAATATGAAAAAGGTGTATGTTAGGCAAAGAATGACGGCCAATCACACTTTCTTTGTTGGTTGGCCTCCATATGTGGAAATAACCCTTGAGTTTCTATCCTCCCTTGAGGTATGTTTCCTCAAGAAGCACACTAAAATGGATGAGTAGGAAGATAGATGAGTAATATCTTGTCACTATAGCACCCCTTTCCACCTCACACTATCTGACGTCAATGACATCTACAGATGGGTCAATCAAGGACAGAGGTGTGACTCGAAGGACTTCAACCATGCTATTTAATGGCATAAGATGACATCCCACCATCTCAGTGCCAAAAGAATTTGCACCTCTTGTCCATCATTGACCTCGAGCACCCCTGTGTGTGCCTTCTTCATCACCTTGTGAAAAACACATTGTTCACTAGTTCTGCACAAGGGAAAGGAAAGGTTCAATTTGTCAATCTCTACATGTGCTAGGCCATCAACATGAGTGAGAAGGTCAACATAGGTGCCTTATTCTTGGCTTGCACCTACCACTGGCTAAGAGTAAAATTAAAAGCTTCTAGTTCACTTTGAAGGTATGCTCACACCACTTGCACCCATATCCAACCCCTCAAGACAAAAGGAGAGTAAGACTTCAAGCATTTTAGAAATTCTAAACTCTTAAACGAGCATGGCGGAAGAGTCTACACTTTAACAAATATGGGTGAGTGGCAATCCTAGATCCAATATTTAAATTCCAAGATGTCGATCACTTTCACTGGCCTTATAATGATGAGGGGGAGATGAAGAGGAGATTGTTGAGGAGGAACCCACACCAATGATATTGAGAAGACGGAATCATGCCATTCCTCACCGCCATGATGTCTTTTCTTTGACATGCGCACCAACACAATGGTAGAGTCACAGCACTTTTGAGGTCATGTACACCATTCGAAACTCTATCTAGGAGGGACAATAGCAATAGAATACATCTATGGCTCGGTTATTCAAATATGAAGAGTAAATATCTAAAAACCAATAGTAGGACTTTACTCATCAATAGGTTTTGTTCAATAATGAGTGCATTCTCCTTTGGAATCAGGAGCACGTATAAACCCATATTAAAAAGGTGGAATGCTATTCCCATATGCTCTTCGATCATTATTGGATCCAAGAGCATTTATGGTAGTTTCCAAAAAACAACATAATATCATGCCTACCCAGCCAATTTCACCATTAGTCCCAAAAAATCAAGACATGCCACCATCCACCTTATTCCCACATGACATCTAAGAATTGGTACCCAGTTCCTAGCAGCGAACTCAACTCGGTAACTCATAGCTCATAACTCAGGGCTCAGGGCTCAGTGTTTTTTCTAACTTAACTCAAAACCATCCATGCGGTTCGGCGCTTCGCGGAACCGAACCTGTTAACTCAATAACTCAGCTAACTCCCCCATCCCCCACAACTCAGGGCTCATTGTTTTAAATCCGGATTGAACAATTCCCTCGCTAGCGCTCGGGCCTTTGGATCCTCTCAACTCTATACCCGCTCGAGTCGGCTCGGCCACCTTTGAATTTTATTCTTGACAATTAAGACATTGTCAAATTCAAGCTTGCGGGGTGGAACGGGATCATCACCATTTATCTTGCATTTATCTAGTCGATTTTCATTTTTTATTTCTTAATCTTAGTCTTTTCTTTATTTGTTACCTTTTTCTTTAATGTCTATCTAGTGTAATTTTGGTTGTAAAAATTTGAACATTTTAGTTAGGATTAGTCTTGCTATTGAAATACCAATCAATCCTTCATTGTGAAAAGGCTAATTTTTCCATTGTTAAGAGTGTGTTAACTAAAGATATTGTTTGAAGTCAGCTTGAAGACAATACTTAATGAATGAAACACCTAACTCAATATTGAGGCTTGTGATATGATGATGATGTTTGAGTCATAAACAAACCAAAATTTCATGAGAATTTCATAAATATACTTTAAGGTTACTGTAACATCCCTGACCTGGGTTATGAATTAACCCTAGGTGTTTTGCTTAATAAAAGTGATTATGCTCTTATATTTTGAAAAGTAATTAAGGCTCAAGAGGAACTTTTGTTGTAATTTTAGTCCTTTTTTAATATTGTTGAAATCAATATTTTGCTTGTTTTAGACTAAAGTGCAAATTACCCAAGTTGAGGGGTCTATTTGCAAATTTTGCATGATAATGTTCCTCATGTGTTAAAGCATCATGAGAGTGAAGATGATGCAGAGGTATGGCTTATGATAGCCTGAATACCAAGAAAAAGTTGATAAAGCAATGTTTGTGCATGAAAACCTAGTTTTGGTGTAATGTGCAATTTACCCAAAACCTAGGGTGCACTATGTAAATTACCACTTCAATAAGGTCCCTAATGTTTCTTGTCATAATGTGGAGAAAATAAAATGAGAGGGGCGCCTCATTTGAATGAAGTTGAAGGAGAGAGAATCTTGATATTAAAATAATTAAGATTTAAGCATAATGGAAACATTAATATAAAAATAAATAAAATAATTGAAGGGCCTTCAACCAAAATTAAAATGGTGGAATTCAGATGTGTGTGTACGTCCTTGAGCTTTGCAAGGACTGAAAATATCCTAAGGAGGTGAAATTCCACTCACCTTATTATAAGGAAAAGAATTTCCACTCAAAAATATATATTAATATTATAAGGGATTAAGGTGCTTAATTTATTTTCCCTTAATCCATGGATAAAGGAAGGGAGCTCGGTGGGATTGAGTTCCCTTTGCATGCAAGGAAACCAAGGAGGGAGTGGTGGCAACATTTTTGGAATTAATTGGTTTTTATAAAACATTTTCTCTTTCATCAATTTTCTTATAAAAGAGCATTTTCCAACCCACCTAAGGATCTTTTTTAGATTTTTTTCTTCTCCTTGCTTGCAAAATCGACCAAGAGAGCTAAGAACAGCAGGAAGGACGCACCCAACCGGTTGGTAAGTCTTTGACCTTCGTTCTTCTTGATTTCATGGTGAAAATCATAAAACAATGCATTATTCCTTCATTTCTTCACTCCATCTTCAACCCTAGACGATCCTTTCACTCCAAAAGCTTGAGAAACGACATTGGGAGGTTTCTAGAGCTTCATCCACCTTTGGAGCCGTGAATCTTGGAGCTTGGGATCAGATTTGAAGGTGGGCTATATAACTTGAACCCTTAACCTTTGTCATTGATTTCAATTTCTCAATCTTGTTGATTTAATTGTTATTCTTGCAATAGCTTTGTTTGATTGATGAAGTTGCCATGGAAAAATGGCAGTAGTTTTGTGAGTCTAAAGGTTGAAGATGATAACTTGTTCACAAGCACACATCTCAATTAAGAACAAGGGAAAATGGTTTGCCAAACCGCATGAACCAATTTGGTTTCGAAACCGAATGAGTGGATTCGGTTTCAAAACTGAATGACCAACTAAGTGCAAAACTGAATGCGTAAAATCCATTCAAGACCACATGGGTATTTCACCCAAGACCGAATGGGAAAAAATGCATAGGACCGAATGGGTAATTATACCCAAAATCAATTGGATAATTCACTTCAAAATCGATTGGATAATTCATTGCAAAATCGTTTGGTTAATTGAGTCCAAAACCCAATGGGTAATGGAACTCTAGACCGCATGAGGTTGAGCACCTCAAGACCGCATGAGGTTGAGAACCTCAATACCGCATGAGGTCAAGCACCTCAAGACTGCATGGATGGTCAAAGGTGGTGATTGAAGGATTGAAAATCCAAGGGCCTATAATTATTGTACTTCAACAATTCAATCAATTGAAGGCTTCAATGTAGCAATCCATGTTCAATTGATGGATGATTGTACCTATTAATTCCTTGCGGTTTTGGGACTGATTTGGCCCAAACGGTCTTGAGACCGTTTGATACCAAACAGTCTTGAAACCGTTTGGGGGAAAACGGTAACTGTTTGGTGGTAAAACCTTCAAAACCGAATGAAGTTAAATGTGGTTCAATCACTTAGATATTAAAGGTAATGTTAGTTCCAATAATGGTTAGTGGTGATAATCAATGAAGGTACAAAGGTTGAAACCCTAATAGTACCTAAGTGATTAGTGCCAATGAAGATATAAACCCTAAATTTCTTATAAGATCAATGACTTGGTACACTATGATAATCATAGTTGTATGTATTTAACTGAAGGGTTGATGTAACCTAATGAAGTTGAGAGGATGATAATATGGAGTTCATACATGAGTATGATTCATGTGATGATTAAGGGTATGATCCTCAGTAAAGAGATCATGAAACCCTAATCTTGAATATGAACCCTAATAGGGAAGGTCAATGAACTTTAACCCTAATTTAGGGCAAATCTGAGTGAAACCCTAATCTAGGGTAAAGATGTAACCTTAATACAAGGTGATGGCATAAGAAACCTTAATTTAGGGTATTATGATGCAAAACCCTAATTGTGATGAATAGTAAACCCTAACTATGGGTAATTGAATAGAACCCCTAATTGAGATGAATAGTAAACCCTAATTTGGGAAAATTGAATGTCAACCCTGATTATGGGTGTTGGAATGCCAAACCTTAATTGGGATGAACAGTAAACCCTAATTATGGGTGATGGAACATGAAACCCTAATTGGGATGAATAGTAAATCCTAATTGTGGATTACTGAATGTAAATCCTTTTCTGGGGTGAAATTTATGTGAAACCCTAACTCAGGATGGTTTCATGAGGAACCTTGATGTTTGATGTTCTGTGAAGCTCAAATCCATAGTATGCTATGTAATGCTTAATAAACCCTAATCTTGGGCTATATGGTGATAAACCATATCTATGATGTAGTAATGAGATGATTATCCTCATTTGACATACAATGGGAAACCCTAACCCTGGTAAGGGAATAGTGGTGTTACCCGTGAATAGTGAATTCATATTTGTTATACATGGTACTGATATGCAATTGATATCACTGCTATCATTTGTGCTAACCATGCAGGTATGTTGAAATGATGATCATGGCCAGGTATGAGCTATGATGTTTAATTCACTGTTGTGATTGGGTCTTGAGTGCCATAATATACCTTGCTTCCTGGTAAGAGGTAACAAGAGAGTTAATGGGCCTCAAGTACCATGTGTGATGCTTGTAATAGCAAGTATCATGTTTGCCTTGGTCAGTTGACCTAAAGGTGATGGTTACCTGGAAAAGTGGTAACAATGTTTAATGATGAATCAAGGGTTTAATTACCCAGGGCCATATGATTATGGTGATAAGATTGAGAAGGGATGAGAATTCCCAGTTTTGAAATAAGGGACTGAGTTCCCAATGTCTTTTAAAGACTTTTAAGTAGTTGATGAAAATAGTATATGATTCTTTATAGCATTGTCATAATAAGTTTTGTTTGAGAACTTTCCTAATGCTAAAAGAATATAAAATGTACTTAATTAATCAAGTGAAATCTATTCATGTAGTTCTCTGACCATAGATCCATCATCGTCAGGAGTTGGTGATGGTGAAATAGGTTTTCCCATAGAATTCCTGGAGTTCACATATTCTGAATATGTGGGGGTAAATGGGCAAAAATATCCTTACATCCTTGTGAAGAGATTGAGGGAAGGTAAACATCAAACCTCTCAATCCTTCATGTGTCGGGATAGATGTAACATAAATCTCCCGATGGTTGGGATAGATGTATCATTAATCTCCCAATGATATTTTATGTCGGGTCGATGGAGATAAGCATTAAAGCTCTCGATTGTCGATGAGAGTGCAGTTGACGATGTAACTCTATAGCAAAGTTCCAGTATACCCTGGAAAGCTATTTTGAGCAGTCGACATAGTCCTTCTTGTGGTCCCGTACTGATGGGGATGTGGGAGGTCATGGGAATCCGGCTCTTCCATTGACCTATTTATGGTACCGATTTCGATTCTAGAAATGGTCGGTTGGAGTATGAGCGGTATACCTCATCTCCTCAGAGATAAAATCTGTTTGTAAAATATAATCAGCCGTGTAGCGTATTTGCATAAGATTGAAATATGAGAACCACTGGTTGATGTTATATTGTTTAGCATGTCCTTGATACATAAATGTACTTATGTTCTTTTAATTCATATTGAATATGAGACATGTCACTTTCTCATTTTATAACTAAAATACTTGCATAAGAATGTTGCTCTAATATGCATAGATGATTATTCATTTGCTACTGATTATATTATCCCACTACTCAGTTTATTTCTTTTAAACTGCAATGATAATGTTTTGGCGAGGAGTTATATATTCCGCTGGGGCAATTTTTATAATCGTCTCACCCCTGTGGGATTCAACATTTTTAGGTAACCACAGACGAAGGGGCAGTAACCCTACTGCAAGGGAAGAGCAGCAACAGTAGCAGTAAATCCCAGGTGGGGATATGAGCTGTCCAGTTGTGTATAGATAGTCTTATGAGTCGTCTCTGTACTCTCGGGTCCTAGGAGTTAGTACTTTTGATAATTTGATCTGAGATTTTGGCTTGATGCCTCGAGATTTTTATACTGCTTATGTACAGTTTAACAAAGCAATTAATGTTGTAACTCTCGAGAGGAAATAGTACGAGAGATGTACTAGTGAACTAGAATGTACTTGAAATACTTTGGTTCTGAATGAAAGAGTTTTCCTGTGAATGGATCTCTTAATAAATGGTTTTAATTTTTAGTGATTTTCAGTAATTTCGTTGTTGATAATACGCTTCCGCATTAGTTAATCTTGTTTTATGAGTTGTATGCCACAGTTACAGTATTTCACAAGTCAATTGGAGAGGGACATATTGTGTTTGGGAAATACATTGCCTCTTAGTCATGTCATCTCAATCACTATCATCCATCTTCACTCACCACCATAGAGTGAACTCATTTTCCTATTGATTGCATTACATGGTACGATAAGAAGCATATAGTTAGTTTATTTGATTTTTCATTGAAAAAGAAAAATATTGTATATCATTCTTTTGAACACTTAAGTTTTGCATAAAAATCTTCATATAGATTGTATTTTACATTGCATATTTCACAAGGTGTTATATTGATTCTTTTCTTGATTTAGCACCATTGAAAAAGAGAAAACAATGTATATCCTTACTTCTTCCCCATATTAAAAAGTAATCATGAACCATCTATCTTGCTAAAATGAGGGCTAGAGGAAAAAAACAACTATAGACTTATCCATTCCCCAACATAATGGATAGAATTAAAAGAAAGCATTCATAGAAGCACAAGTAACAAATTAGGGTTCCAGGCCTTTCTAGATGGAAAAACTTGTATATATAAATACAAAATTATTACAAGGTAGATGAAGACACCATAAGATTCATATTTGTTATATGTTGAATTTGCTAAAGAAGAGAAATGGCATCGTCAGCAAGAACCCCAAATGTATCAAAAGATAAAGGTAAGAAATGAAGATGATTTGCTCACAAGCTACTCTGTGATTATGAAAGTCATATGTTACCTGACCAGATTTTGAGTTTTTTGATATGATGCATGTCAACGGAGAAACTCCAATGAGGTCAATACATGTTTGTCTACTATTTGTGTAATCAAATAATAAAATATCATCTGGTTGTTAAGAGTGAAGAGCATCATACTATGTGCTTTCTTATGAATTTTAACCCAACATGAGAGACAAGTTCAAGGAGAGCATCACAAATGATATCATGCCAAAACTTATAACCAGGTTGTGCGACATTGCACAACATGATTACCAAAAGTGTCAAGGTTTGCAACGTTTCACAATGGGAAATGTTCATCATTGGTGTATAAAGGGATTATGAGTTGACATTGAAGGATAGCTTGATTCTCAATAGGTGACTTTGTGTGGTTAGCTTGTAGATAAGTAAGGATAGCTTGTTGACATTGAGATGACCCACTTGTAGGGAATTTGATGGATGATTGTACAATAGTACATGTCAGCCAAAGACCAGGTCTTTGGGTGGTAGAAGACATATGTAACAACTTGGACCATCAAAAAGATGGCAAGATTTGTGTATGACCTCATGTGCAGCGGAAAAGGGGATTCTGATTGGAATAGAGACAACCTCTCGTAATATGGTGTTGGGTTCTTGGGTGTGAAAATGAGAGGAAAGATAGACATATTTGTAGACATCAGGGGAAGACTTGATGCCTAAAACCCTGAGATACATAGGTATGTGTTGCCAAGTGTAATTTTAGATCACCAAATCATGGGTTGTCACCAATAATAATGCAATCTAGAAAATGGTAAAGGTTGTGATAAAAATCATAACATACATATGAAATAGAGGTAGAAGGTTTTGTTCGGAGAGAAAATAACATCTTCCACATCCCAACACAATATCATATAATAAGAAGCTTACACTTTGGATCCTAAAGTAAGCTCAGGCGATCCATCATGTCATAAGTTTTTCCCACATGTTTCTTGAGAAGCTCCTTGAAAATAGATGTCTATTTGGAAACATTGCCACCTAGAATCTTCACTCCATTCTTTGGTCAAGAAATTCCAATAGGAAACAAGACCAACTATAGGCTCGCCTAGGATCATAAAAATCTCAAAAGGTCTTTGTCTTCTTAATATTGATATGAAGGCCAAGGGCTGGACCTCAAGAATTAATAAGAGATAGAGCCTTAGAAACCTCTTCAACTTCCCCAATGAGGGTTCCTTCATCAAGATAGAAAGAAAGTTGGTTGGGGTGATATTCATTTTGCAATTGTAAAATGAGAGGATGAAAAGCCAAAAAAAAAGGAGGGGTCCCAATGTATAACCTTGTTAGACACCAGTTGCATATAAGAGGGGCTCACTCTAATTTATGTATAGGGCAATTGGAAGCTATAGCAAAACTCTTGCAATAGAATGAAGCAGAACTCCAGAGATATAGTAGATATAACAACCATGTTGAAGGCATTTTTGAAGTCAACCAAGACAATTGTAAGGTTTGTACAATGTTACTAATCATGGACAAGGTGGGTGACTGCATGTAGAAGAGCCTCAACACCACCATAAAAACTAACATCCTACTGTGGATCCTTAAGATAAGGGAATGCATATGGAAAGACGTCCTTTGTTGCAACCTTAGAGACAAGATGATGCCAGATCGTACCCACAAATATAGGTCGATATCTATTGTCTGGCTTAAATAGAGAAGTCAAAGGAGCATCGAAAATGTAGGGAACTAGAGAGGTGGGACAATGATCAGCAAGCCAAATGTTGACATCAGCAAAATTTGTATTTAGAAACTCTTCTTTAAAGTATATTTCTGCCTCCTGCATGACATCAATATGGTGTTGTGCATGGAGTCCATTATGTGAATAAAAGGTCCCTTATATAAAGGATAAGATGGCATCTTCAACCATAATGCGAGAAGCCACAAATGGAGAGTAAGATATGAAATATGAAGGTTTTTCTAAAGACATGATCCTTACGATCATATATTTACAAAATAAAATAAAAAAATAAATATTTTTACAATCATGCTTTACATCATGTTCATGGAAGATATATTTAGGATTACAAAAATAAGTGTGGATTCCTATCTACTCTTCAATAGTGGATAACTCTTACAAATCTCTTCTAGGTCTTCTTTGTACACCTGTCCATGAATTCTTAAAGGAACAAAACCACACATGGACCACAAGAAGGGAAATATTGTTCAGTAAAAGTTGGTACAAAATCAATATTTGGAAAGTAAAAATATCAACATATCTACACGAGATTTTATGGAAAACTGCAAGGGAATAAATAATAAAGGCAAGTATCAAAAAGTAACAATGGGTTTCCAAATTCAATAAGATTGAATATCCAATTTTTGAAACTAGTCATTCAACTTTTCAATAGATAGCACATGTCAATGTCTAGTTGTTGAAGAAGCCATGTGTCCTCTCCTATAGAGAATGAAATACACCAAATGAAAATATCAGTATACTAAGGCCCCTATGTCCTTAAACTCTGCGTAGAGGTGTAGAGATGTAATTCTGCTAAATTAAGGCACTAACTTTCCTTTTTTGATGTTCAACATTATGCTACTATTTTCCAAGAATAAATGTTGGTGGCTTTTCAAGGAGGTAGGATAAGGTACAACATCAATTTTTGGGCCAACCTACCTATATAATCATGCATGAAATCAACGAGGGAAATAATTTTTCAAATAAAAATTAAAATATCAAGTAATTTCAAGCATTCCAAGTATGAGGTTCCAAGAGTCAAAATAAGATAGAGAATCTACACATGTAGAGTAATAGATGTCATTATTATATTGGAATCATGTGTTTCTTGATTTAAATTTGATTACATAATATTAAGGTGATTAGGGTTTTTCGTCTATAAGTGGTATTCATATTTTTTATTTTTCTCATTTCTAGGGTCCTAGTTGGTTATGTGTACATAATCAATATTAGATACTCGATTGTTATGTTTCATATCCTCTATATTAGAGTCTAGACTAATGTATGTTTATATATAGTCATTAGGATAAAAAAAATCATTATCCTTATTAGGGATATTTAGGAATGAAATCATATATATTTGAATGCATACTAGTTATACACTCATACCTAAGACTCCATTTGCATACAAAAATAATTTTACCAATATGAACCTTGGGTTATAAAGTAGATTCATATATGGTTGAACAATCATATTACGTGATGTCAATGAAATATTCCTTGTCCATGTTTATAAAAGTACTTTATGTTATATGTTCTTTCTCTTTTATTCTATTTATTCAACTAAGAAAATCATGGATAAATTTCCTAATACTTGTGAATCTAGGGTTAGAAATTGTTAAAACAATGATATCGGTAGAAAATTGTATTAATAATAACAATGAAATTTTACTAGAACGTTATTTATCAATTTACTAATACACAAACAGTAATGTTAATAGAACTCTGTTGAGATAGTGAATAATATGGGCATGTTCATAGTCATAATGTAACCAATATTTTATGTAATATATAGAAACTAATTGGTTTTCCAAAATTATGAATGATCTTATATCTTATATTAGAAGACTAGTACTAATGATCTACCATGTGAACTAGTAAGTCAATATGTATTTTTCCCAATTAGGGTATGCACCTTATCACTAGTATGTGTTTCTAGATAAAAGACTTAATTTCTTTCATGTTGTTCAGGGTTAGGTTCCTTTCCACTAACTTCTAAATAGTTAAAATATAGAATTAAGAAGTTACTAACCTACAAAAAGATGGATGTCTTGCAGGTCATTTCCAAATGAAGGGTGACTATCATTCTTCATTTTGTTATCCTAGGATCAATCATCAATGGTCTTGAATGAGTGACAATAGGCCACATGGGTTATTTCTTAATGAGAAAGAGGGGAGATGACAACTGTGTTGCAGACTAGTAGGGGTGTAAAATAGGAAGTTAGGTCATTCATGGATGGATTGGGTGGCCAGATAATAGTGATGAAAGGGGATGATCGGATTGGTTGTAGGTGATGTTGTGATCTACCTTTTATAGCTCGGTGTTGATCTAGAAATTTAGCAAGTTAGAGAGGAGAAAGAAGTAGAGTGGAAACTCTTATTTGATGATAGTGGTGTCTTCTTCTGTCATGCCAAATTGGTACATCGAGTAGGGTGATAAAGCAAGGGATGAGGTTGGCGTTGAACTATGGTTGTGTGAAGGCCCTTGCAGGAATCTTTCCCTGTGATCACCAACGAGGAATTTTGAGATCATCGATTGTGCATAGATAGTAGCTAGGGAGGAGGCAAGGGCAAGGATCACTCTTGTGGCTATCCTGTAGATTTAGGTATTATGGATGTCCATTTCCATAGATCGCACCACTTTCCCCATGACCATGATGGCTGGGTGCGGGGAGAGAAGATGAACCAGGTGGCTAGGGCTTCAAGTCATGAAAGGAAGAAGTAGAGATAAAAGAAGAGGGAAGAAAAGACAAGAAGGAGAAGAAGGTAGGTGATGACATAGTTGCAGAAGTAGTGGAGAGACATAGCATGGTCAGGAGTTTTTATGATCACCATCTCCTATTTGGTTGAGCAATGATCATGGTGGAAGATGAGGTCGGACATGGTGTTTTTCCATTGTATTGTAGATGTCCAGAAACAGTCCAAGAAGGTTTAGAGGTGGTGTTCAAGTTGAAGAAGATAGTAACGGATAGGATTTACATGCTTGTGTTTTCCTAGGGTTGTAGGTGTAGTATTAGGCCTTCTTGAATCTATGCTAAGCAACACAACACAATGAAGAACACAAACAAGCAAGAACAACCTAGAGATCTTGAGAAATAAGAAATTGAGGATCTTATTTTTGTTGTGTGTTCTCTTTAAATACAAAATTAGAAAAAGAAAATGCGGATAACTATTTTCCACATTCTAAATAGATCCAACAAATTTAGATCTTAGCCTATGACTCAAAACTACTCAGACATATCTATTACATCCAGACACCTCGTTGCATACATTTTATTTAGCAACTCAAGACTCGACAAATTGTATGACCAAGTCTTGATTAACTCCAACACTCTCCCCCTTAATCTGGACTCTATTGATCAAGGTTTTTAACTCCAAGTTTCTCACTCATCTTAGCAAATTTGAGTCTGTCGAGTGCCTTGGTGAGAATGTATGCTCGTTTCTTGTCCGTGTAGATATGATTAACTATGCTCTGCCCTTCTTCTACCTTTTCTCAGATGAAATGAAACTTGGTTTCAATAAGTTACTTCTCCCATGAAATACAAGATTTTTCATTAGAGTAATTGTAGACTTGTTATCCACCAGTAAGTGAATTTCCTCGCTCTCCTTTCCTATGATTTCATGAAGTACATTACGTATCCATATCCCCTAGCAAGATTCTTCAGTAGCTGTCATAAAATCAGATTCACACAACGACAATGCCACACATTTTTGCTTCTGGGATGTCCATGAGATTGGTTTCTCATTCAGATAGAACACCACACCAATTATTCTCTTTCTTTCATCCATGTCTCCTACTAGATCACTGTCTGAGTATCTAATTATCTTGACTTGATCATCTCCATTTTTGTAGATCCATCCATGATGCATAGTTCCCTTCACATACATAAGGATGTGTTTGATAGTTTTTTGATGCACTACTTTAGGCTCCTCCATGTATCTTCTTACCATCTTTACTGAATAGGATAGATCAAGACAGGTGTGTGTCATATATATCAAGCTTCCAACCAAGATTTTATATTTTGTCAAATCAATTGCCTTACCATTTGCATCCTAATTTATTCTCAATTTTGGCTCCATGGGAAACTTTCTCAAATTGCAATCATCCATTCATGCTTGCTCTAATATCTTCTTGGTATAATCTCTCTACTTCAATAAGACGAACCCCTCCTTCTATTCAACTTCAATCCCAAGGTAGTGTGAGAGAGGTCCTAGACTGTTCATCTCAAATTCCCTCTTCATTTGTTCCTTGAATTGGCTGACTTCATCAGCATTTGGCCTAGTTATAATCAGATCGTCAACATATACTTTGATAATGAGTATATTTCCCTTGATTTTCCTTGTATACACAACTTTTTCCTATGTGCATCTCTTGAATTCAAGAGTCTTCATTCTTTTGTCTAGCTTGTCATTCCAAGCTCTAGGTGCTTGTAAAAGTATGTATAATGGGTTATACAACTTGTACACCTTTTGCTCCTCCCCCTTTACCAAAAATCCTTCTCGGTGGGATACATATACCACTTCTTGTAGTTATCCATTCAGAAACGTTGTCTTAACATCAATATGATGGACACTCCAACCGTGATGAGCTACAGGTGCCAACAGCAACCTCACTATTTCTATTCTTTCCACTAGAGCAAAGACTTCTTCAAAATCTATTACATGTTGTTGTATGTATCCTTTTGCCACTAGCCTTGGTTTGTATTTGATGATATTCCCTTGTGTGTCTTTCTTCAATTTGTTCACCCATTTCACTCCTATAGACGTATCACTCAGTGGTAGTTCAGATAACATTCAAGTGTCATTCTTTTCTATTGCCTCTAGCTCCTGGATCATGGCCTCCTGCCATAGTGGTTCCCTAGAAGCTTCTGATAACTGGATGGTTCTTTCCCATCCATCAATAGCAATTCACTCGTAGTTTCCTTAGTATCTTGATAGACATCCTCAATGGATTGGAACTTCACTGGCATGATTTCATCTGATGAGGATCATGGGCCTTCAAGTGAGCTAGGATGGTTTACAGAGTGAACTAGTGATGACACAGCTAGATGATCTGATGATTAAGATGTGGATATCCCTGAAGGTGTAGAGGTTCCCTATGATTGAGATGATGTGGTAGCAGCAATTGATTGCCCAACATCATTGTGTTATTACCTTCTCCTTGCTTATTGTCACTGTATTCCTCCTTAGTAAATGTAAATTTGAGTTGTGAATTAACTTCTTTAGCTTTAGTCCACTTCCATTTTTGTTGTTCATCAAATACAAAATCTCTACTGAAGTTAATTCTTATTTGACGAGGATCATATAGTCTATCGCCGACAAGTAGTAGCCCAGCTGGTCGTAGCTCGGGGCCCCTCACAAAGGGTCCCGCGTTCGACTCTCGCTGGAAGAGCTACTCGGAAATGAATTTCCCACAGCGTCATCTGGACTCTGATGCGACTTATTGAGATACCAGTGTGCAGGCACACAGGTCTCCCGAGTTTACCATCCCTGTTATCCGGGCCTCCACCTAGGGGGTGGGTTTCCCCCGGAAATCAAAAAAAGATCATATAGTCTACCTGGTTCTAGACCAAGGTAGACCACAGACATGTTGTGATCATCTAGCTTCTTTGCATGCACGCTTGGAATCTTCATGTGTTCTATACATCCAAATATCTTCAAATGATTGAGAGTGGTTTTCTCCCTGAACATGCTTCATGAGGGGTGATATTGGCCAATGCCTTCGTTGCCATACAATTTAGAAAATAAACCGCATGCCTAATTTCCTCTCCCCACATGGTTATAGGTACACTCATGCTCTTTAGTAGACTCCTCACACTCTCCATGATTGTCCTATTCCATCTCTCCACCACTCCATGTTGTTGTGGCATGTAAGGAAATGTGATATGTTGTTAGATTCCTTCCCTCTCATAGAACGAGGTGAACCTGGATGATAGAAATTCACCTCCACAATCTGTCCTAAGGATCTTCAGTCTGAGCTCAGTTTCCTTCTCCACTATGGTCTTAAATTTCTGAAAGCATTCAAATCCCTCTACTTCCTCCCTGATTAGGGATACCCACATCTTCTTGTTATTATCATCAACAAGAAGAAAGAAATACCAATTCTCAGTAAGGTGTTGGTAGAGAGATAGGATCACACACATGTGCATGTATAAGCTCAATTCGTCAGCTTTCTTTGAACCTTAAATTCACATGAGAATGGTTGTCGTGTCTACTTTGCAACCAGACATCCTTCATAGATCTAGGTTCAGTGATTGATCCTTGGCAGTCCTAGGACCATTTTCTTTTCTGACATCACCTTGAGGGATTGAAAATTCACGTTCCCCAATCTCACATGCCATAGCTAGGTTGGATCGTCTAGACTCACTTGTAGACACACTAGCTCTCCTGAATGTATCTCCACCTTGTATAATTTGTCGATCGATCACTTAGCCCTCATAAGCAATCTATCGCTCCTATCATATAGCCATAAGAATGCCCCTTCAAGTATAATCATGTTACCTTGTTCAGTCAGATGTTCTAGACTGATAATATTACTATCAAGGTTGGGGATATAATAAACTTAAGATAGCATTCATTGTTCACAACCTTTGAATTGGAACAATAGATCCTCTTCCTTTTATCTATACCTTCAAACCATCCTTGAATTCACCTACCCTTGAATTGTCTCGTCTAGTTCCTTGAACTTGCTATAATGTCCAGTCATGTGGTTGCTAGTAACATTGTCTATATACCATTGATCTGAATGAACCTGCTCGCCCATGCCAAGATAGTTTTATGGTATGATTTTATCCACATTTAGGATAACCATATTAAGTTCTTGATCTCCCTTCTTGGACAACAATAAGTTTGGTTCTTCATCGTGGACATGATTCAAGTTTGCCTCTTTTGTACGATGCTTCCCTCGACACTCACATGCATAGTGTCCACGGTTACTGCAATGAAAGCACCTGACTTTGCTTTTATCATGACTACCATCGCAATTTCCATCTGCAACCTAATGAGATATGTTCACATTGCCATGGCCTCCTCTGTCCCATCCTCGCCCTCACCTGCAATTGTGTGGACCACCTCTACCACATCTGTGAGTGTTGTGATATGGGGCATATTCAACTTATGTTGTCTTCGTCTTAGGTTTGGACTCCCTTTTTATTAGTAACACTTGTTCGTGTTTCCCATCATAGTCACGATACCTTTCTTCATGTGCGTTCAGGGCTCCTATAACCTCATCGGATTGCATCGTCTTGAGGTCACCAAATTGCTCCATTGTTGCAGCAATCTGAAGAAACTTGGGAGGCACACTTCTGATCAGCTTCTCCACCACATGAGACTCTTCTATTGTTTCACCGAGGGATTGAAATTTGATTCACCAACCTGCTCAAATTTTCAGCAAAATCATCCACGTGTTGAGCATTGTTCATCTGTAGGTTCCCAAACTCCCAGTATAGCGCTTGGAATTTTACCTCTTTCACTCATCCATGTCGTTGTGCATTGTCCTGAGAGCCTCCCAGGCCTCACGAGTTGTCTCCTTGTCAACGAGTTGCAACATTGTCTCCTATGGAATAGCTTTATAGATGACGGTCAGCGCCACCTTCCTCTCCTTAAACTTGTCATTGCATTTTGAGGCTTCAATTGCTGCCCAAACGCCTTGAGCACCCATATTGGCCTTCATTTTCATTACCGAATTTGATAATTGGATTTTGTCAACATTGGATATTTCAGCGTGACTGGTCCATCCTTAGTTGTTGTAGTGTCATTAGATTCTCCTCTTTGAGAACCGATTAACAATCCATGCTTAGGCAGTTTGGTTGCTCTGGTACCATGTGTAGTATTAGGCCTCCTTGAATTTCTGCTAAGAAACGCAACACAAAGAAGAACACAGACAAGCAAGAAGAACCCAAAGATCTCAAGGAATGTGAAAGTGTTGACCTTATTTCTATTGTGTGTTCTCTTTAAATACAAAAATAGAAGAAGCAAATGTGGCTGACTAGTTTCCACGTTCTAAGCAGATCCAACAAATTTGGATCTTATCCTATGACTCGAAACTAATCACACATATTTGTTAAAGTCAGACACCTCACTGCAAACATTTTATTTAGAAGCTTAAGACTCGGAAAAACTGTATGACCAAGTCTAGATTAACTCCAGTAGTAGGCTTTTCCTGTTATAGAAGGGGATAAGCGGAGTGGCATTCTGGGAGAGGAGGTGCAAGGAGATGAGGCACCTGATCTAGGTTCATGTCCATTCTCTAGAGGTGTCAAACTAACAATATATATCATTATTTCTACTGGTCAAGATTGTAGTATAGGAGGGTAAATCCATTGATGTCACATGTATGAGGAAAATAAACAAAAAAGTAGGGGAGAGGCTCCCTGATCTAGCATTATTGGAGGACAATAAAACCTCATTTTCATAACCCTATAATAGACGAGTACCAAGGGTTTCATGTGTCAGGTAATAGAGGTCCATCCTCTAATTATTAAAATTAGTAATTGCTCCATATATGTTAAACTTCAGTTTCATATATACCACTAATTCTCTAATTTAACTTCTAAACCAAACCCCCAATTCCTTTGAGATTTTTTATTATGAGTTCAATTTGCATTAAACTAGATAATAAACATATTAAGTCTTATATTTATGGTTATAGATAGATAATCATAATTATCCTCACCATGCATACTAAATAGATATAATTTGGTCCAATTAATATTCGTGTTGATTCCAAACCAAATAGCTTTCAAATGAAGGATGTTTCATTCATGCAAGGTCTATTTGAGGTTTCTCATATCAACATTTTGAACAATTGTAAGAAATACCCAATCATTTCATGAGGATACATTCAAGGAATAACTCACAATTATTTTCTCCCATGAGGTAAATGAATTTCATCTAGAGATAAGAAAATTAAAAGGATACCAATATAAATAACGTGACCTCAGTTTCACCTCTAGTGTTTTCTCATACCTCCTCGGTTGTAACTTATCTTGAGAGATCATCGATAAAGCTCTATAAATTCATTTTTTTGTACATATTGTTTTATAAATAAAGTTATTTCTTGATTGGGAAAACTTTTTTTGCAAAACTGAAAAATGGCCAAAATCAATGCGAGAACCAAGTAATAAACACCTCCTATGTACATTCTAATTATTACTACTCCATCATATCAACTACTTTACATATTTAGGAATTTAGACTTCTATGCAGGATTAAGAGTCACCAAAGTAGTTAGAGATGCTTGGTCCATATAATTCCCCTAGCTTCATGTACATATTTCTAGGTTGAGAATGAATATCAAAATTTGGTGTTACGCCACAATTTATTGGATAAGATATAGTTATCATAGGTGAGATCAAAACTTTATCAAATTTTACTCAATATATATGTCACTATTTTTATGTGATGTTTTATTGGGTCCAAAAATAGAAATACATTATTTTTTATTTCTCTGTTTGTAGTGGGTAAAGTTTTACATCATAATGCTTAGTTCACATAAATTATCCAAAAAATTATATACTTTAAAATTGGGAGTTCCAAAATTCTAGAGGTCCTAACACTTATCATAGTTTACCATTTAGCTCACTTATTATGGTATGGGATGAAATTTTGAATCTTAGTTTTGTTTTCTTTTTGCATCTACAGAGGTTAATGTTGGATTTGTATTCTTTTCTTTCTTACATATATATAATTACATATATAAAGGAGAATCTATTATTTAATTCTCAACTCATCATATTTTGTAAGGGTATTTGTTTCAAGTTATCGTGAGGCTATTATTTTTTATCTATGTAACTTTTATAGTATAATTTTCTTGTATATATGTTAACATATTTTTATTTCCTATATTAGTAATGATGGTATATAGAAGTGAGGAATCCCCACCACCACTAAATGTATTGGGACTAATTATGCCAGAACCTTCACTAACATCCTTCCTGAGACACCTCAGATAATTCCACTTACATGGTGATGAATTATTCATTCTAGGGTTTGTGATATTTGTTTATTTTCTCTCCTTCTTTTTGAAATTGTGGTTGTACCTGACTAAGGAGGAGCTCTAGGGTACTCTTCCCATTTGTATACTTATAGTGGTGATTTTAATGTTTCAAGGGCCATATTCTAAATCCACATGCATGTGTCTTAGTAATATCCCCATGTAAATCTATGTCCAGGTAGTCCAACGCTAGCAGTTGAGCTAGATACATTTCATGAATTTATAACTTAAGGTATATACGTCACATTCTAGCCTCTTAGTGTATCTTACCTATAGTCTAAGTATATCCCATTAATTGAGCCAATGATACTAGGGTTTTCCTATGTTCTAGGTGTACTACTATTTAACTGAAATTTCTACGAGACATGCATGAGTGTCAACTGTTTATAGGATTTGATACCACATTGTAAAAGACATGGTCCTTATGATCAAATATTTACAAAATAATACTAGAAAATGTAAACAAATTTTTCTACAATAATGTCTTACATCATATTCGTGGAATCTATACATAGGATTGCAAAAATAAGCATGAATTCCTATATACTCTTTAATAGTGGGTAACTCTTGCACATCTCTTCTAGATCTTTTTATATGCATGCCCATGAATTCCCAAGGGAACAAAATCACACATGGACACCAAGAAGGTAAATATGGGTCAGCAAAAGCTGGTACAAAATCATATTTGAAAGTAAAAAATATAAATCTATCTACATAGGATTTTTTTGCAAAATGTAAGGTATAAACTACAAAGGCATGTATCAAAAGGTATCAATGGGTTTTCAAATTTAATAAGATTCAACATCCAATTTTTAAACTAGTCATTCAATTTTTCATTAGATAGCACATGAACATGTCTACTTGTTGGGGAAGCTATGTGTTCTGTCATACGGAGAATGACAAAACACCAATTGAATATCTCAATATATTGAGGTACCCTTTGTTCTTTAACTATACACAGAGGCTAGAATCGTAATTTTACTAATCTAGGGGTATTGGCCTGCCATTTTTAGATGTTTAAGAATTGTTTTATCATTTTCCAACAGTAAATGTTGGTGGCCTTTCAAAAAGTAGGCTAAGGCACAACATCAATTTTTAGGCTAACCAACCTATCTAATCATACATGCAATCAATGAGGGAAATAATTTTCCAAATAGAAAAAGAAATTCCATACCTTTAACTCGATATCAAGTAATTTCAAGAATTCCAAGTATTAATCTCCAAGAGTAGAAACAAGATAGAGAATCTACAAATGTAGAGCCATAGATGTCTTAGGTTTAGAATCATGTGTTTGTTTATTTAAATTTTATTACGTAGTATTATAGGTGATTAGGGTTTTCCATCTAGTAGTGTTATTCGTATTTTTCATTATGCTCATTTTTAGGATTTCTAGATAGATTATATATACATAATCAATATTAGATACTTGATTGTTATCTTACATCTCCTCTATATTAGATTCTAGATTAACATATACTTATATTTAATTATTAGGCTCAAATATGTTTATTATCCTTATTAGGTATATTTTGGATTTAAATCATGCATAGTTTAATGCATACTAGTTATACACTCATATTTACAACTTTGTTTGCATACAAACATAATTATACGAACACGAACCTTAGGTTATAAATTAGATTCATATATGGTCAAACTACCATATTACCCAATGTCAATATATTCCTACTTATCCATGTTTATGTAAGTATTTTATGTTATGTGTTCTTTCTCTTTTATATCTATTGATTCGAATAAAGAAATCATGAATAACTTTCCTATTATCTTGTGAATCTAGGGTTAGAAATTATTAAAAAGAATAATATCAGTAGACAAACATTATTATTAATAATCATGAAATTTTACTAGAATGTTATTGATCCATTTACTAATACATTCACATTTACATTAATTGTACCTGAATGATATTTTGAATATTATGCTCATGTTCATGTTTGTAACATAATGAATCTTCTATATAATATACAGTAACTAATTGGTTTTCCAAAACTATAAATGAGCTTAAATCTTATATTTCTAGTACTAATGCCTTTCCACGTGTACTAATAAGATAATATGTATATATCACAATCATGGGTCTAGGCCTTATCATTAGTGTGTCTTACTAGATTAAAGCTTTAATTTCTTTCATGCAATTCTAAGTTAGGTTCCTTCCTACTAACTTTTAAATAGTTGAAATACATAATAAAGAAGTTACTAACCTATAGAAATATGGATTTCTTGTGGTCATTTCCACATGAAGGGTGACTATCATTCTTCATTTTTTGTCCTAGGATTGATCATTAATTATATTTAATGAGTAGTAATAGACCACATGGGTTGTTTTCTAGTGAGCGAGGAGTTTTTATGAAGGGAGATGAACTATTGTGTTGCATATTGTTAGGGGTTTAAATTAGGAAGTCAGATCATTCATGGAAGGACCAGGGTGGCAGGGGACTAGTGATCAAAGGGGACGATTGTGGTGGTTTCAGGTAATGTCACAGTCTATCTCCTACATCTTGGTGTTGAACTATCAATTTAGTAGGCCAGAGAGGAGAAGTAGAGTGGTGATGTTGGTTTTTGGGTGGTGGCACTTCTTTTGTCATGTTGGATTGGTGCATAGAGTAGGGTGGTGGAGCAGGGGTTGAGGTTGGAACTGAACTGTGGTTGCTTGAAGGCCATTGTAGGAGTCTTTCTTTGTGATCATTGATGAAGAGTTCTAAGATCACCATTTGTGCATAGCCAGAAACTAGGGAGTAGGTGAGGGCAAGGGTTACTCTTGTGGCTCTCTCGTAGATTCAAGTGTTGTCGATGGTCATTGTTATAGGTCATGTCGCTTTCCCCATATACATGATGGTTGGGTGCGGGGAGATAGATGAAAAAGGAGAAAAGGTCTTCATGTCATGGAAGGAATAAGTAGATATGGAAGAGGAGGAAAGGAAAAACAAGAAGGAGAAGAAGGTAGGTGAAGGCATAGTTGTAGAAAAGTGGGGAAGTAAAGGGGGTCAGGAGTTGTTGCAACCGTCATTTCTATCAAGCGGAGTGGCAATCATGGTGGAAGATGAGGCTAGCCTTGGTGGTTCATCTCTATGTTGCAGATACTGACCAACATGTGATAAAGGTTTAGAGGTGGCATTTAGGTTGAAGAAGATGGTAACAGTTAGGATTTGTAGGTTTGTGTTTTCCTAGGGTGGAAGGGTTTCTTAGTTATATAAGGGGATCAACATGGTGGAATTTTGGGAGAGAATGTGTGGGGGAGATGAGGCACCTAATCCAAGTTCACGTCTGTTCTCAAGAGGCGTCAATGAAAATCATCTTTGCCTCTTCTAGTCAATATTGTAGTAGAGGATGGTGAATCCATTGATGTCATGTGTGTGAGGAAAAGAAACATAAAGGGAGGGGAGAGGCTCCCTAATATAGAACTATTGGAGGAGGATAAAACATCATTGTAATAATGTTATAATAGATGAGTACCAAGGGTTTCTTGTGTAGGATTTAGAGGTCAATCATCTTTTTTTATATAATTAGTAATAACTCCATATATGGTAAACTTCCATTTAGTCTATCACATTAAGTCTCTTATATAAATTCTAAAAAATCTCCTTTGAGATTTTTTACTATGAGTTTAATTTGTATTAAACTAAGTTAAACATATTAAATCTTATAATCATGGTTATGAGATGGCTAATTTTGATTATCCACAAAATAATTTGTCCAATTGATATTTTATTTTGATTCCAAATCCAAATATCTTTCAATTTTCATTCATGCAAGGTTTGTTTGAGGTTTTTCGAATCAACATTTCAAATAATTGTAAATGATACCAAATCATTTGATGAGGATACATTCAAGGACCATCTCACAATTATTTTCCCAAATGAGGTAAAAGAAATCCATTTACAAATAAGAAAATTAAAAGGAGACTTACTAGTATAAAAAACATGATAATTGACTAAGATAATAATATGAGATTTAGAGTGAGAGACAAATTTTCAAATGTGCTCAGATTTCCAAACTTACAACTCTCCACCCCTTAAAATAGAATTTTTGTCCTCAAAATTGATGCATCATTGGTCTGCTCTGCTCCGATACTATTCTTCACCCCTTAAAAGTGTTCAAGTAGAGAACTAAATAGGTATGTCAGCTACAATGTAGTATCCTTCAAGTAGAAAACTAATTAGGTCTATGTTTTCTGATACCTACTTGATTGTGAATTAGATTGAGAAATCATCGATAAAGTTCCATAAATTCATTTTTCTTTGTACATATAGTTTTATATAGAAAGTAATTTTCTCGATGGTGATAACCTTTTAATATAAAATTGAAAAAATGGCCAAAATCAATGTGAGAACCAACTCACAGTTACGTAATGTCTACATTCTAATTATTACTATTTCATCATACCAACTATTTGACATATTTGGGAATTTTGATTTCTTTGAAGCATTAAGAGTCCCCTAAGTAGTTAGTGAGGCATGGTCCATATAATTCCTCTAGGGTCATGTACACATTTCTAGGTTAATAATGAATATCAAAATTTTGTGTTACACCACAAATTAATGGATAAGCTATGTTTTCATAGGTAAGCTTACAAATCTATCAAATTTTACTCAATATATTTGTCACTAATCTTTATGTGATGTTTTATTTGTTCAAAAAAAATTACATATACTTCATTTTATCTCTCCATTTTCAGTGAGTAGATTTCAACATCAATATAATGCTTAGTTATCATAATTATCCAAAAATTTATATACTTTGAAAGTTGGGAGTTACAAAAGTCTAGAGGTTCTAATATATGTCACATTTTAAACTCACTTATAATGGTTTGAAATGAACTTTTGAGTCTTAGATATTTTTTTTGCACCTACAAGGGTATAATCATTAGACTTTTAATATACATTTTTCATTCTTGAAAATATCATAATTACATATATAAAAGAGGACTATTATCTAATTCTTAATTCATCATATTTTATAGTGGTATTTGCATCAAAGTTATTATGAGGCTATTCTTTTTTATCTATGTAAGTTTTTCTACAGTATAATTTTTCTCTATATATGTTAATAATTTTTATTTCCTATACTTGTAGTGATTGTATATAGCCTCTTTTCTTGCTTGAGTTGAGTTGAATATTTTATTCAAATGATAGGGTTTTTTCCAAGTAGTCAAAATTACCTTATCCAGATCAGTATGTAAAGTGAGGAAACCCATCACCACCAAAGTTGATTGGGTGTAATTATACTAGGATTTGCCTATGTTCTAGGTGTACGGCTGTTTAACCCTAATTTTCACATGACATGAAAGAGTGTTGACTATTTATAGGCTCTGATACCATATTATAAAGGCCCAATCCTTACGATCAAATATTTAAAAAATAATATCAAAAAATGTCAAAAATCTTCTTAAGATCATGTTTTAC
The DNA here is from genome assembly GCA_963693085.1 of Alisma plantago-aquatica. Lineage (NCBI taxonomy): Eukaryota > Viridiplantae > Streptophyta > Magnoliopsida > Alismatales > Alismataceae > Alisma > Alisma plantago-aquatica. The sequence continues at coordinate 379,231,649 of OY856415.1, read as the reverse complement.
ATGAGAGTCATGGAACCTATACATAAAACTACAAAATAACCATGAGTTCCTATCTACTCTTCAGTATTGGATAACTCTTGCACTTCTCTTCTAGGTCTTCTTTGTACACTTTCCCATGAATTCCCGAAGGAACAAAATCGTACATGGACCCAAGAAGGGAAATATGGGTCAATAAAACATGGTACAAAATTGATATTTGGAAAGTAAAAATATGAACCTATACACAAAATTTTTATGGAAAAATGCAAGGGAATAAAAGATAAAGTCAAGTATCAAAAGGTAGCAATGGGTTTTAAAATTCAATAAGATTCAATATCCAACATTTGAAACTAGTCATTCAATTTTTCAGTAGATAGCACATGTCAAGTGTCTAGTTGTTGGGAAAGCCATGTGTTCTCTTTTATGGAGAATGACAACACACCAATTGAAAATATTAATATTACTAAGGGACTATGTCTTTTAACTCTGTGTAGAGGTGTGGAAGCAAAATTCCACTAAACTAGCCTACCCTTTTTTGACATTCAAACATTGTGCTACTATTTTCCAAGAATAAATGGTGGTGGCCTTTCAAATAGGTATGCTAAGGTAGAACATAAATTTTAGGGGCAATTAACCTATCTAAGCATTCATGAAATCAATGAGGGATATAATTTTCCAAATAGAAATAGAAATTTTGTAACTTTAGCCCAATATCAAGTAATTTCAACCATTCCAAGTATGAGGCTCCAAGAGTTTAAACACGATAGAAAATCTACAAATGTAGGTAATTTATGTCACCATTAGATTGGATCATGTGTTTCTTGATTTAAATTTTATTATGTAATATTATAGGTGATTAGGGTTTCCCATCTAGGAGTAATATTCATATTTTTCATTGTTCTCATTTCCAGGGTTTCTATCTAGTTTATATATACATAATCAATATTAGATAGTTTATTGTTATGTTACATCTCCACTATATTAGATTCTAGATTAATGTATACTTATATTTAGTTATTAGGTTCAAAGATGTCCATTATCCTTATTTAGGATATTTAGGATTTAAATCATATATAGGTTAATGCATATCGGTTATACACTCATAGTTAGGACTCCATTTTCATACAAACATAATTTTACCAATATGAACCTTAGGTTATAAATTATATTTATATATGGTCTAACTACCATATTATTCAATGTCAATAACTCTCCTTATCTATGTTTATAAAAGAACTTTGTGTTATGTGTTCTATTTATATATTTTAGTTCAACTAAAGAAATTGTGGATAAATTTCCTAGTATCTTGCAACTCTAGGGTTAGTTATGGTTAACAAGAATAATATCAAGAGAAAAACATTTTTAGTGATAACCATGAAATTTTACTAAATTGTTATTTGTCCATTTAGTAATACATACACATTAATGTTAATAGTACCCGACTAAGATAGAGAATACTACGGTTGCGATTCATATTCATAACATATTCTAATCTTCTATATAATATAAAGAAACTAGTTGGTTTTCTAAAACTATAAAAGAGCTTATATCTTATATTACTAAGACTAATACTAATGATCTACCATGTGTACTAGTAAGACAATATGTATATTTCTCAATTAGGGGTTTGGGACTTATTATTAGTACATGTTACTAGGTTAAAGCCTTAATTTCCTTACATGTGGTTCAGGATTAAGTTCCTTCCTACTAACTTCTAAATAGTTGAAATACATAAAAAATAAATTACTAACATGTATAAAGATGGATGTCTTGCAAGTCATTTACATGTTAAGGATGACTATCATTCTTCATTTTGTTCTCCTAGGATAAATCATAAATGATCTTGAATGAGTAGCAGTAGGTCACATGGGTTGCTTCTTGATGAGCAAGGAGTTTTGGTGAAGGGTGATAAATTGTTGTTTTGCATATTGTCAAAAGTCTAAACTAGGAAGTTAGGTCATTCATGGAAGGATTGGGCAGGTGCGAGACTAGTGATCCAAGGGGACAATTGGAATAGTTGTTGGTGATGTCTTGATCTGCCTCATGCAACTATGTGTTGATCTAGAAATCCAGCAGTTTAGAGACTATAAAGAATTAGAGTGGTGACTATGGTTTGCAGGTGGTGGCGTCTTCTTCTATCATGTAGTATTGGTGCATAGAGTAGGGTGGCAGAGCAGGGGCTGAGGTTGGCAATGAATTTTAGATGCATGAAGGGTGTTGTAGTAATCTTTCATTGTGATGGTCGATTAGGAGTTCTAAGATCATTGGTTGTTCTATCTAGTAGCTAGGGAGAAGGCATGGGCAAGGGTGACTCTTGCGTCTATCCCGTAGACTAGGTGGTGTTGATGGCTATTGCCATAGATCGCTTCACTTGCCCCACGGACATGATGGTTGGGTGCGGGGAGAGAGATGAACCAGGAGGCTAGGTGTAACATCCCAGGGTTTGAGGACTCAGATAAAATGATCTTAAAAGGGATGATGAGACTACCCATATCACTAAGGTGCACCTCATTTTTAGGGATCCCATTCTAAAGAAATCCACAGTTAATTGTGCTTAGCTTAGAGTAGTACTAGGATGGGTGACCAGTCAGGAAGTTTATTTTGGCTTGTGCATGAGTGACGACAAAGTGTGCAGTTAAGGCTAGTGGTGGTCTGTGGGACCAGTCATCATTTCTAAGACACAAGTAGAGCCTTGCGTAGTAGGCTCGGGTGTTACAAGTGGTATTAGACACTATTCCCCTCCAATAGGCGGGGCCCACTTGGACATGTGGCATGCTAGTATTTGATTTGTAAGGTCGAGGTATGTTGGAAAGGCTATCTGTGGTGATGGAGCCATCCTTGCGTTGGTAGCTATGGTTGGGAGTTGGGTGTACATGAGCCATTTGGGTCTGCACTGAAATGGGGAGAGATTATGAGGCCATATAGTTGAGCCTTGATGAGGACATCAAGAGTATAAGTGGAGAAGATTGTAACATCCCAAAATCTGAGACCTCAGATAAAATGATCTTAAAAGGAATGATTGGAATACCCATATCGCCAAGGTGCACCTCCTTTTTAGGGAGCCATTCTAAAGAACTCCATAGTTAAGGGTGTTCATCTTAGATTATAAACTAGGATGGGTGACCACTCAGGAATTTTATTTTGGCTTGCGCGTGAGTGAGGATAAAGCACACAATTAAGGCTAGTGGTGGTCTGTGGGGCTAGTCGTCATTCCTGAAACACTACTAGAGGCTTGGGCAGTGGGTTCGGGTGTTACACTATGGATTTAGGTCATGAAAGGAAGAAGTAGAAATGAAAGAGGGCGTAAGGAAAGATGACAAGGAAAAGAAGGTAGGCGATGGCATAGTTGCATAAAAGTGGAGAAGCAAAGGGTGGCTAGGAGTTGTTATGATCGCCATTTCAATCAGACAGAACTGTGATCATGGTGGAAGATGAGTCTCACCATGGTAGTTCATTATTGTGTTGTAGATGGTGAGCAACAAGTGATGAAGGGTTAGAGGTTGCATGTAGGTTGAAGAAGATAGTAGCCAGTTAGGATTTGCAAGTTTATTTTTTCCTAGGGTTAAAGGGTTTCTGGTTATATAAGGGCATCAAAGGGGTGATTTTCTAGGAGAGGAGGTGTGGGGAGATGAGGCATTTGATATAGGTTCACATCCGTTCTCAGTAGGCATCCAACTAACGGAAGTTATCATTACAACTTCTAGTCAAGATGGTAGTAGAGGAAGGTGAACCCATTGATGTCACGTGTGTGAGGAAACGATACTTAAAGGAGGGAAAAGACTACTCGATCTAGTGTTATTGGGGGATAATATAACCTCATTGGTGAAACCCTATAATACATAGGTACCAAGGGTTTCATGTGTCGTGTTTCAGAGGTCAAGCTTCTAATTATTGCAATTATTAATTACTCTATCTATGCTAAACTTCCATTATCTATCACATTGAATATCTTTATATCTTCTAAACCAAAACCCTAATTCCTTTAAGATTTTTGAATATGAGTTTAATTCACATTAAACTAAGTATTAAACATAGTAACTCTTATATTCATGGTTATGAGATGTCTATTTTTTATTATCCTCACAATGCATACTAAATAAATATAATTTGGTCAGGTTAATACTGTTGGATCAATGGGCTCTAGAGGGGGGTGAATAGAGATACACACACTTCACAAAAACGATTAGACCACCAATTTAATTTTAGTGCAAAAACTAATGCAAGTAGCAATTTGATATCCTATTCTAGAATACAAAGCAAGGATAAGAGATAATGAATATCATGCACTTGCATAGGTGGTTTAGAGTGGTTCCACGTCCTAAACTTAGGATCGATGTCAGTCCACTACCTAGAGTTGGTTCGACTCTAGGATTTGCAACTTGGTCCTCTTATATATTACGATAAGATTACAAGATACATAAACCACACAACTAAGGGCTTAATTACTCAAGCTAAGATCTTCTACCTATCCAAGGGCTTACCCACAAAGCAAGATTCTTCGACCGTCTTCAAAGGACTTACCCAATCTTACCTTTGTCTTCCGCCTTGCGGGATTTACCTATCTTACTTGAGCTTGTCTTGCACCTCTCCTTCACTTGGAGAGCTTTCCCACGTTTTCCCTTCACCAAGGGAGCTGGAGCAATGATCAATCTTCACTCTTGAAGATCAGCAACACATCTTCCCCTTCACTCGGAGAAGAACATCAGCAACTCCTTTTTCACTCGGAGAAGTAGCTTCAATCAATCTTCAATTTGATTTGGAGGTAGGAAGAGAGAAAGGAGAGATTTACATAGCACAAAGGATAGCTCTCATACACAGGGACCTATCTCACTCTTAACTCATGAATTTGTCTTGAAGGTAGAGAGAGAAAGGGGCTCAAGGGCTTGGAACACTCTCAACTAAGCTAGAACCAAGTTTGCAATGGAAGAGCAGCTTGGAATGAAATCCAAGGGGTTCTATTTATAGTTGAGGGTGGCCCTTTAAGTTGTGGGACACTTGGGTGCAAAAGTGCTCGTTTTTTGTTCAAGAAAACGACTATATTTTTGCCCAAAACAATTCACCAACGGTCATATTACTTTTTCTGCAAATTCCGTACAGTGCATTCGGTCGAGTATCAATGGGTGTAACTCGATCGATTGCAATCTTCAGAAAATCGACTCAGGATGATCGGTCGAGTTTCAGGGTGGGAAACTCGACCGACTAAGTGCCTGTAATTGATTTTCTAATTTGCAATAAAAGTGATTAGCACTTCGTAAATTTTGTCCCAAACATTTTTCTCTTCTAAGTTACAAGCATATTCATCATTACAAGTGATTACATTTATGTTCTAGGGTGATTTACAAGGAAATCCTAAAATGCACACTTGTAGTCATTTCGGCTTGCACTTGGCCCATTCTAGGGCTTGTATATATGATCCTTTTCATGTACCTAATGCCTGCAAACAATCCTTAGCGCACATGTTAGATACATATGAATGGAATGGTTAAGTCATTATCAAAATATAGGTAATGTATAACCTTTAGGTCAACATTCTCCCCCTTTTTGACAATGTCAAACCATTCCTCTAACATATTGAAAAGGATAAGAAAATTATACCTTTGCCTTGTGAATTAGGGGGATCATGATAAGAACAATTGGAATTTCTCCCCCTCAAACTATGCTTCCTCTCACCTGCATGTTAGGTTTTCTATACATGGCAAAACCAATATTCATGTAATATGTAATCATTTGCATGTCACATGATCAACAGCAATTTAACACGAAAAGGATCACTTAGGTAAGAGAGAAATAGTATAACACAAACAACAATATGATTGAGTCTCAAACCATGAGATATTTCTCCCCCTTTTGACATTATCAAAAAGGTAGGGGGTATAGAAGAGTAAAAACTAGGTCTTCTCCAAGACTCAACCACACACATATGCAAAGATAATAAGCAATGTAAAAGCATATAGCATACAACCATGAAGGAGAAACATACAATCCAAGTCAGAATCAAAATATAGCTCATCAAGCACCAAGCATACAATAACTCAGAGAAAAATAGCCAAAGTGCATAGCAATAATATTCCAACTCAGAAAGATGTTCTCAAAAGCAACTACAACCATAAAAGCGAGAAAACAGTGAATACGAAAATAGTACAGCTCAGAATAATGTGCCAGGATGTTGCTTATACAAAAGAGTCTAGAAATATATATATAATAGGCATGCTAGACTATAAGCTAAGACAACCTCCTAGACATCTAAGCTATCTATGTCAACTGCGTCCACTGCGTCCTCGTCAGGATTGTAGTCCTCATCGCCATCTAAAGGTGGGGCAGCTGTGCCAGCAGCAGAACTGGTACCATCATCGCCATCCTCGTCAGAAGCATCCTCGTCATCACCATCATCAGTGGCATCATCAGCATCCTCTTCGGCATCCTCAGTCTGGTCGGGCATCTCCTCATCGTCATGACCAAAAGAGCGACCGGGCCAGCGGGCATTCTGCTCAGCCCATGACATACCAAGGGCGAGAAGCTCCTTGGCCTACGGGAAGGACGGAGCAGTGTCCCCCAAAGACACGAGCAGAGTGGCCAGGGGGCCAGCAGGTAGCGGTAGAAAAGCAGGAGTGGAGCTACCAGAGGGATACTTAGGTGGAGCAGCAGCGGAAGGCTCGGCAGCAAACGATGGTGGAGCAGGGAAGTAATGCTCATATGCATAGGAGGCATAAGCACTACCCGGATATGGCTGGTAGACTGGGTAGGGTGAGGAGAAGGATAGATTCATGTGAGACATGATAGCACATAAATCCTGATGGAGGTGCTCCTGGACCTGGCGGTTGTACGCCTGTTCATGCATCATGTATCCAAGTAGGGTTTCATTTGATGCTCTGAACGACGCACGGCTAGGGCGGGGATGGGGCTGCGGGGGTGGAGCCTGGGTGGAGGTGGGAGGGGCACCAAAAGCAGAGGCGGAGGAAGAGGCAGAGCGAGAAGCACCAGGGGTAGGGGAAGGGACAGGTACAGCCTTCAGAAGAGTGGTTTCACTAATGCACACTCCCTTTCTAGCAACCGGGTAATGGAAGTCAGAAAAGAGTGATTTTTCAGTGGCGAACTAGAAGAGACCACAGATCAAGGCTGGGTAGGGAGGGTGGGTGCCCTTGGTGTTCTTACCTTTGTCAAAGCAGGTCATATGATGTAGAATGTAACGAGCCCACTTGACACCTATATTGTTCAACAAACAATACATCAAAATTGTTGTGTTTTCCGCAATGTCCGTTTGATTACGCTTCCGATGGATATTGCAGTTAATCACAAGGGCTAAGATGCGCCTCTGGAGGTCAAGGGAGGAGGAGGGTAGGGTGGACCGCTTCTTATAGGCCACGTCAAGTTTCTTCATAAACCGATGAATATCCGGTAAAGTCAATTCATGATGTTTGTAAAAACCTTCCTGGTCTAAAAGATCAAAATACTCGTCATAGCCCTGGCGCCAAGTAGTGGTTTCTTCATCTCCGGCAAGATAGAGATTGAAATTCTTCTTGGAGATTTGAAACCGACGGCCGGCGATCATCGATGTTAGGATTACTTCGGTATTTGGTGGGGGAACAATCGAATCATAGTTCCAATGCAGATTAGCGTAGAACTCGTAAACTTCTTTTGCACTAGATAACTGATTATTGAAGCAGTCACTTTCGATTGCTAGGGCGGAAAGGTTGTGTTTGGCAAGAATCTTCGTGATGGAGTTGATATAGTTTTGAAAACGGATTGTACCAACTAAGGGGCGAAAAGGAAAAGGATATCGAGGAAGAAGATCCTTATACCTATTTACCGCCTCAAGAGATACAAACGTAGTGTTATCAAAAGGAATCAACTGTTGGGTCAAGGAAGAGGCTGGATCATTGCTAGGGCGGCACGTTTTCTCCTGTGGAAGGCCATGGAAGCATAAGCAAGAGGCGAAATCGCACACACAAGCAAAATGAACCTCAAAAGCCAAAGAGAACACACAATCGACGCCCATAGAGGTCAGGAGAAAGCTTCTAAAGCACCCTAGGGTTAGGAACGGGGAAGGTTTAGGGCTAGGGTGGAGAGCACGGGCCAGGAGATGAGGAATCGGTCGGCTATTTTCTAGTTGCAAGGGAAAATAGTCGGCCGATCCTAATTTTTAAGTTGGCGTAGCCCGTCGATCGGTCGAGTTCTGAGGGTGTACAACTCGACCGAATGGTCCACTGAAGAACAGCTCTCGGCTCCTAATCGGTCGAGTTTTCCAAGGTGAAACTCGACCAAAGGTCAACCTGACCTAGCAGTCTAAATCTTAGATTCTAGCCACATACTTGCCTATTAAATTTATTTTTCTATTCTATTATGCATAAATAACATACCTAGGAACATTTTGCTCATCATTGGGCACTATTTGGCGATAAAATGTGAAATTCGATAAAAACCCAAAAACAAGCAAAAACTAAGCATATTGATAGGCAGATTTAAGCACAAGCAAGCATGTATAGGCATCATAAGGTGAAGATTGACATGAGCAAGCATATAGGGTAGAGACAACTAGCTAGATCACATAGCAATATCATTTAAATCAACAATGAGCAATTTTGATCGAATAAAATTAAATTGATCTCTAGCTAGAGGCTTTGTAAAAATGTCCGCCAACTGATTTTCCATGTCCACGTGTGTGATATAGATGTCTTTCTTGGCAATGTGGTCATGAAGAAAATGATGGTGAACCTCTATATGCTTGGCTCTACTATGCAATATAGGATTATAAGACAAGTTAATTGCACTAGTATTGTCACAGAAGATAGGAGAAGAATCAAAAAATATGTTAAAGTCTTGGAGCATTTGCTTCATCCATAGGACATGTGCACAACAACTCCCGGCTGCAATGTATTCAGCTTCGGTAGTTGATAATGCCACTGTACTTTGTTTCTTGGAGAACCAAGATACTAAGCAAGGTCCTAGAAGGAAGCAAGTGCCACTTGTGCACTTTCTATCAACCAAGCACCCTGCATAATCCGCATCACTATAAGCTTTAAGAGTAAAATCCCTTGATTTAGGATACCATAGTCCAAAATTTTGGGTTTTGGCTAAGTACCTCAAAATTCTCTTAACAGCAGTGAGATGCGACTTCTTGGGGCAAGATTGAAAGCGAGCGCACAAGCCAACACTAAACATAATATCAGGTCTAGAGGCAGTTAAATAAAGTGAACTTCCAATCATACCTCTATAGAGCTTCTCATCTACCTTTTCACCTTCTTCATCTTTGTCAAGTTTGGCAGTGTTTGACATGGGTGTATCCATCGGCTTCATGTTCTCCATCCCAAAGCGCTTGAGTAGTTCAGTTGTGTATTTGCCTTGGTTGATGAAGTTTCCTTCCTTTGTTTGTTTGATTTGAAAGCCGAGGAAGAAAGTCAACTCACCCATCATGCTCATTTCAAATTCACTCTGCATAAGAGAACTAAACTCCTTGCAAAGATCAAGGTCAGTCCCGCCAAAAATGATATCATCCACATATATTTGAATAATAAGAAAATGGTTAGAAGTGTGTTTTAGAAACAGGGTAGAATCAACTTTGCCCATGACATACCCATTATCTAACAAAAAGTTCTTTAATTTCTCATACCAAGCTCGAGGTGCTTGTTTGAGTCCATAGAGAGCTTTTTGTAACAAATAAACATGATTGGGTAATTTGTCATTTTCAAAGCCCAGAGGTTGAGCAACAAAAACTTCCTCCTCGATTGTACCATTCAAAAACGCACTTTTAACATCCATTTGATAAAGCAAGAAATTTTTATAACTAGCAAAGGCAAGTAGCATACGGATAGATTCGAATCTAGCAACATGAGCATAAGTTTCATCAAAATCAATATATACCTTCCTGTTGGTTGTAACCGTGTGCTACTAACCTTGCTTTGTTCCTTACCACTTTTCCTTGCTCATCTAGCTTGTTGCGGTAGACCCATTTGGTGCCAATGATCTTTCTATCACTTGGTCTTGGCACTATTGTCCACACTCGATTCTTCTCAAATTGCTCAAGCTCTTCTTGCATGGCAAGGATCCACTCATCATCACCAAGGGCTTCTTTGACGTTCTTTGGCTCAAGTTGGGAGATGAAGGCACTATCTGCTTGTTCTTTGTTGTGAGAAGCTCGTGTCCTCACTCTCTCAAATGGATTGCCAATGATCAGCTCCTTTGAGTGATTCTTTGCAAAGCGGGGAGTGGGATCCCTCTTTTCTTCTTCTTTTTCTTCTTCTACCACCTGCTTGCCTTTGTCTTTGATGTTGAGGTCTTTTAAGATAGGAATTATTTCATCTGTAACATCATCATCACCAATATTCTTGCTAACAACAGGGTTAGTTTCAATAAACTTAACATTGATAGATTCTTCAATTTTAGACAATTCAATGTTAAATACTCTATATGCCCTGCTAGTAGTGCTATAGCCTAGGAAGAAAGCCTTATAGGATTTTGGATCAAGCTTGTAGAGAGAATCCTTCGTGTTTAAAACAAAACAAGGACATCCGAAAACATGAAAGAAATTAATAGACGGCTTCCTACCATGCCATAGTTCATAGGGGGTTTTCTTAAAAGTCGGATGAGTGAAAACTTGGTTTTGCACAAAACATGTCGTGCTAACAGCTTCAGCCCAAAACTTCTTAGGAGTATCATACTCAAGAAGCATGGTCCTAGCCATCTCTTGTAGCGACCTATTCTTCCTCTCAACAACCCCATTTTGTTGAGGTGTGCGAGGAGAAGAGAAATTGTGTGAATAACCCGATTTTTCACAAAAAAGCTCAAAAATATCATTTTCAAACTCTCCCCCATGATCACTACGGATAGAAACAATGTGGCAAGAAGCTTCATTTTCAACCCATTTACAAAAGCTCGAGAAAACATCAAGAGTATCGCTTTTAGAAACGAGAAAGAAAGTCCAAGTATATCTAGAGAAATCATCAACAATAACAAGACAATACTTGGAACCACGAAGCGTTTGCGTTCTCATTGGTCCGAATAGATCAATATGAAGAAGTTCAAGAACTCTCTTGGTACTCATGACTCCTTTGGATTTGAAGGAGGATTTGGTTTGTTTCCCTTGTGTACAAGGTTGGCATTCCTCATCCTTATCAAAATCCAATTTAGGAAGTCCTTGAACCAAGTCCTTTTTGTTCAACTTCTTCATTTGATGCAAATTCACATGACCCAAACGACGATGCCAAAGAGAAAGATTGTTTTTATCGACAACTAAGCATCTATTTAGTATGGGCTTAAGAGCATCGAGAACAATAACATAAAGATTACCATTTCTAGTTCCCTTATATATAACATTGTAGGAGAGGGAATCTAGAAGCAAGCATTCTAAAGAAGTAAATAGCTTAAGATAACCATTGTCACATAATTGGCTAACACTAATTAAATTGTGATGTAGGCCATCAACAAGAAACACATTTTTAATACATAATTCATTGCCTACATCACCCTCACCTATAACCTTACCCTTCTTGTTGTCCCCGAAGGTTACCGATCCTCCTTTCTTTTTCACAAATTTTTTGAAATGGATGATTTCTCCAGTCATGTGCTTAGAGCAGCCACTATCAACAATCCATTTCTTTTTAACCTGCAAGAAAAGAGGATGTCGGAACCCAATTCAAACTTTGGGGTCTAGGGTTAGCTTGGGGACCCATTTCATCTTTGGGTTGGTCCCCTTGGGTTTGTAAGGACAATAGGTGGAATAATGGTCATCACATTTGCAATGAATACAAACCATAGGGTTTTTAGAGCCAGAAGACTCTCCATTGAAAATTGAAGGTTTCACACTCTTCTTCTTACCTTTAGGAGCAGTCCCATTATATCCTAAACCACTAGTACCAACTTGTTTGGTAGAGTGCTCTAGGACATCATTTAGGGATTTCTTTCCTGAAAGAAACCTTTGCAAAGTAGATCTTAACTTAGCATTATCATCACTAAGATTTACAACAGTAGTAGATAGACTAGCAAGATCTTCTCTAGCATGCAAAAGTTCGGCCTCAAGACAGAGGGCTTTAGTAAGAAGAGAATCTTTTTCTAGAGTTAAGCTAGCAACTTCATTTCTAGGCAAAACAGGTCTAGAAGATAAATCATTTATTTGAGCAAGAAATTTAGCATTTTCAGATTTAAGAACAACAATCTCTCTTTGATAAGAATAGACTTCATCTCTCCTAGCATCATCAATAAGCTTGAGTTCTACATTTTCAGTTTTAAGAATATCAAGCTCATCTAGGCACTTTTGGTTTTCTATCTTAAGATTTTCAATATATTTAAGATATGTACCATTCTCAACCTCTACTCCATTGTATTGAAGTTCAAGGTCAAGAAATTGCCCTTGCAAGGAATCTATGCTATCAAGATGCAATTTTTCATTTTTATCAAGAATGTCAATTTTGGCATAAAGATCATCAACAATTTTGCCTAATCTTTTCCTTTTAGATTTACATTTAGCAAAAGAAGATTGGCATTCACTAAGCATATCAATGAGAGTTTCCTTAGATATCTCATGTAAACTAATATCGCTTACCTTGCTTACCTCACTAACCTCAATTACATCTTCACTAGTAGAGGCCATGAGTGAAAGATGGCATTCTCCATCTTCGGAGCTTGAGGAGCTTGTAGAGGACTCCTCCCATGCCGCATGAGCTGCATCTTTGGACCTTCTCTCCTTCTTGTCTTTTCTTTTGTACTTTTCTTCTCTCTTATACTTGTCATCCTTCTTGTGGCTGCTCTTATGATGGCTCTTCTTGGCCTTTGGGCAATCACTCTTGTAGTGGCCTTTTTGACCACACTCGTAGCACCTTGGAGTCGAGGAGGAGGGTTTGCTCTTGAATTGCTTCCCTTTTGAGTAGTTGGCTTCATGATCATTGACACCTTCATCTTCACTTGAGGAAGGGCAGGGAGACTTCATAGCAAGTTGTTGTTGTCGGACCATTTCTTCAATTTGAGCTTTGAAGGTTGTGTCCTTTATCTTCTTTGATTCTTTTTCTTCTCTTTTCTCCTCTTCCTCTTGCTTGTCGAGCCTAGGTTCATGTGCTTGGAGGTTACCAACCAGCTCATCGGTTGACAACTCACTTAGCTTGTAGACTTCTTCAATTGAAGTGACCTTTGGCTCCCATCTCTTGGGTAGAGATCTCAAGATTTTGGCATTGATTGTACCTCTATCCATGACACTCCCAAGGGCTGCAAGGTTGTTCAAGATGACGTTTAACCTTGTATACATATCAGCCACTCTCTCATTCTTCCCCATCTTGAAGTTCTCAAGAAGACTACCAAGCATGTAGACTTTGGCCTCCTTGACTTGCTCGGTCCCTTCATAGGTGACACACAACTTGTGACATATCTCATGTGTTGTGTCCCAAGAAGAGATCCGATTGAACTCGGATGGAGTAAGTGCGGCGTAGATGATGCTCACAACTTTGGCGTTGAGTTGAGCACACTTCATCTCCGCTTTCGTCCATGTGGTGATGTCCCCTTTTGGATCTTCATACTTGAGGTGGATAATCTTCCACATTTCGTAGCTCACCCCTTGTAGGTAGAATTGCATTCTCCTCTTCCAATATAAGAAGTTTGTGTCGTCGAAGACCGGAGGTCTCATGGAGAAGCTTCCTTCAAGGTTGAGTGACCCAAGAGCCGAATCGCCCATCTTCTCCTACTTGTTGAAGTAGCTTGGAGAAGACATGCTCAGATACCACTTGTTGGATCAATGGGCTCTAGGGGGGGGTGAATAGAGCTACACACACTTCACAAAAACGATTAGACCACCAATTTAATTTTAGTGCAAAAACTAATGCAAGCAGCAATTTGATATCCTATTCTAGCATACAAAGCAAGGATAAGAGATAGTGAATATCATGCACTTGGACAGGTGGTTTAGATTGGTTCCACGTCCTAAACTTAGGATCGATGTCAGTCCACTACCTAGAGTTGGTTAGACTCTAGGATTTGCAACTTGGTCCTATTATATATTACGATAAGATTACAAGATACATAAACCACACAACCAAGGGCTTAATTACTCAAGCTAAGATCTTATACCTATCCAAGGGCTTACCCACAAAGCAAGATTCTTCGGCCTTCTTCAAAGGACTTACCCAATCTTACCTTTGTCTTCCGCCTTGCAGGATTTACCTATCTTATTTGAGCTTGCCTTGCACCTCTCCTTCACTTGGAGAGCTTGCCCACGTTTTCCCTTCACCAAGGGAGCTGGAGCAACGATCAATCTTCACTCTTGAAGATCAACAACACATCTTCCCCTTCACTCAGAGAAGAACAGCAGCAACTCCTCTTTCACTCGGAGAAGTAGCTTCAATCAATCTTCAATTTGATTTGGAGGTAGGAAGAGAGAAAGGAGAACTTTACATAGCACAAAGGATAGCTCTCATACACAGGGACCTATCTCACTATTAACTCACGAATTTGTCTTGAAGGTAGAGAGAGAAAGGGGCTCAAGGGCTTGGAACACTCTCAACTAAGCTAGAACCAAGTTTGCAATGGAAGAGCATCTTGGAATGAAGTCTAAGGGGTTCTATTTATAGTTGAGGGTGCCCTTTAAGTTGTGGGACACTTGGGTGCAAAAGTGCTCGTTTTTTGTTCAAGAAAACGGCTATATTTTTGCCCAAAACAATTCACCAACGGTCATATTACTTTTTCTGCAAATTCCGTACAGTGCATTCGGTCGAGTATCAATGGGTGTAACTCGACCAATTGCAATCTTTAGAAAATCGACTCAGGATGATCGGTCGAGTTTTAGGGTGGGAAACTCGACCGACCAAGTGCTTGTAATTGGTTTTGTAATTTGCAATAAAAGTGATTAGCACTTGGTATATTTTGTCCCAAACATTTTTCTCTTCTAAGTTACAGTCATATTCATCATTACAAGTGATTACATTTATGTTCTAGGGTGATTTACATGGAAATCCTAAAATCCACACTTGTAGTCATTTCGGCTTGCACTTGGCCCATTCTAGGGCTTGTATATATGATCCTTTTCATGAACCTAATGCCTACAAATAATCCTTAGCGCACATGTTAGATACATATGAATGGAATGGTTAAGTCATTATCAAAATATAGGTAATGTATAACCTTTAGGTCAACAAATACTTCATATTGATTCCAAAGCCAAACATGTTTCAAAGGAAGGATGTTTCATTCATGCAAAGTCTGTTTGAGGTTTTACTGCTCAACATTTTGAATTATTGTACACAATACCAAATCATTCATGAAGATTCATTCAGGACTAACTCGGATTTTTTTCTCAAATGAGGAAAATGAGTTTCATTTAGAGATAAGAAAATTAAAAGAATACTTACTCATATAAAAGAGAACGATAATTTACCAGGATAACAATATGAGACTTAGAGTGAGAGGTACATTTTTAAATGGGCTTATATTTCAAGAGTATCTTGAGTTATAATGGGGAATAGATTTAGTACTTAATATCTAGTATGTTATAGTTATCTAGAGACATGTATGATACCCAGAGAAGTGTTATGGATGGTTTTGAAGAAAAAGGGTGTTCCTATCCAATACATTGACTTGATCAAAGACATGTATGATAGCTCTATTGCAAGTGTCAAGACTCCTGGAGGAGAGACACCAACTTTTCCTGTTATAGTTGGGGTACACCAAGGATCCACACTCGGCCCATATCTATTCGTTCTGGTTATGGATGAGTTAACAAAGAATGTTTAGGATGATATTCCTTGGTGTATGTTATTTGCTGATGATATTGTTTTGATTGACGAAACAAAAGATGGATTGAATGATAAAGTTGAATGTTGGAGAAAGGCATTGGAATCAAATGGATTGATGATTAGCAGGAGCAAAACCGAGTATATGCATTGCAATTTCAGCCAATCTCACAGTATGAATGATGGAGCCAAGTTGGACGGAGTAGATATACCAAAATGTGACAAATTTTGTTACTTAGGTTCTATTATTCAAATAGACGGGGATGTCCAAAATGATGTTTGTCACCGGATTACTGCAGGATGGTTGAAATGGAGGAGTGCAACTGGAGTATTATGCGATCAGAAGATCCCTCTCAGGTTAAAAAGTAAGTTTTATAGAAAAACTATACGACCAGCCATGCTCTATGGGAGTGAATGTTGGGCGGTGAAGAAACAAGGTCTCAACAAGATGAACGTGGCTGAAATGCGTATGCTGAGATGGATGTGTGGGAAGACAAGAAAAGATCGTTTGAGAAATGACTATATCAGGAGTAAAGTGGGGGTGGCGAGCATTGAGGACAAGTTGTGTGAGGGCCGACTCAGATGGTACGGACATGTGCAACGCAGACCTACTAGTGCGCCTATACGAAGCAATGTTATTGAGCCAAACACTATAAATAGAAGAAGAGGCAGGCCTAAATTAACATGGGATGAGCTTATAAAGAGAGATTTGGAATCTCTACATCTCAATCAGAATATGGCCCATGATAGAGCTAAATGGAAATGGAGGATCCATGTAGCCGACCCCAACATAGTTGGGATCGAGGCTTAGATGATGATGATGATGATCTAGTATGTTATAGTTACATCAATGGTTGAGGAAGTTGGGGTTCTTAGCTTCAAGATCCATATGATCACCAATATTGGAAGGGGCACCACCACTAGATGATAGAACCTAGATGGCAGAAGCAAATTAGCCATCCATGATCTTATTATTGTCACGAAGAAACCTTGGATTGAACATATTGTTCATGATTAAAAGGAAGTTGGTGGCTCAATGTTCAAACAAGGAGTTGGGGAATACCATCGGGACCTAAGTTCCAAGGTTCCAAATCATTAAGGATCATAATTTTTTGGAGCAAGGCGCACTCCTTAGAAGAAAATTCTTGATTGGACCATGGGAAGAAGCAGTGGAGGACACATGCCGGGAGCAGCAAAAGATGGACCCAAGAATCAATGGAGCATGGACAAGTACCTAACTTGTGTAGTGCAACACAAAGAGTGTCAATGAAGGGCACATGACATAGGAGTGGGATACTCTTCACTGCAATAACACCTGTGAAAAAATAGAATCGAGAAATCTATAAGGATCTGGTGGTAGTCCATAGGAGGAGGTGGCAACTGAATACATTGATGAGCCATAAGGGTGCAAGGAATGGGAGTGGAAAGCCAGGTTTGATGGGAACAGGAAACCCAACTGTCATGTTGACTGACTTCATGCTAACATGACGAGGTAAGGATGTAGTGGCATTGAAGACATTAGAGTCATGATGATGGCATGTCGTGGACCAAGGTTGGGTTCCTAGGCATAAACCACACATCCATCATTTGGAGGAACGGATATCTATCACCAAGCCTTCCCATACATCAACATACTCCAGCACCTTGTGAACATCACAAACTCATATTGGTGAAGATAGATATACAGATCAAAGATGATTGGAAAAATTACCTGGTTCAAAGAGCTTGCCACGACATATATGCAGATTCCTAAAATGATAGTGAAGTGTGCAGATACTTAGTATTATATAAGTTAGATGGCTTCCCAATAGATATTGAGCAACTTGCAAGTGTTGAAACTTCCCAATGAAGTGGCAACAAAAATGTTGGTGTAGGCGCTTATGTGGGTTTGGATAGATTAGTGGGATCTAATCAGAGTTTTCTGAACCTCTTTTGAATGCTTGGGAAGATTCTTCCATACAGCATCAAAGACTGGCCAGCAAATTACCCACCTTCCACTAATTTGTCGATCGGAGTTGAAGCGGTAGAAATCACCATCAATCCCAAAGGATACACTCGATGTCACTGCTATGTGAATAGATGCTTGGTTATTAAAAAGATCAGATACTGTTGAATCTCTCATTTCGTTATCCAGACATAAGCATTGGAAAGGATAACTAATTTGTCATACAACAAATCATGATCATGATTACCAAAAACCAACACTCTTCACTCCCAATTCTAGTGGCTTCTCTCTCAGAGATATGGATTGTTGACTCAGGTCCACTAGAGATGATTTCTCCCTCATAGTCATGATTTGTTTATCCGATGGGTGGTAGGTGTCATTGTAATGCCCCAATGCGCCACAAAGCAAGATTACTCAAAACAAAGTGCGGAACTAGTACTAATTAGCCAGGTTACCAGAAAACACATGAAATTAAAACTAATTTCACATGGGCACAAAAACTAGAGCTTATCACATCTGAGTCCACAAAAGACACTTGTATCATGTCTCATGCCAGAAGATTATTACATAACGTTATTTGCTGGCTCACTGGCTATAACATGTCACACATGATAACATGTTCATATACATACACGCCATATCTATACAACAAAGGCATATAGACAAAAACCTTGTATCGATGTGCAAATCACAAAACTTCCCCATGGACGTGAGAGTATAGGGATGACACATAGGACTCTAGTAAAAAATTCTAGTAGCATGTGCAACCTTTCAACAGTTATTGCTCCTCTTGATGCTCAGCTTCAAGAGCACGATCTCTACCTCATTGTGCATGACCACCTATAAGATGTGGAAACCCATAGGTTGAGACCAAACATCCCAGTGAGAGATACAACTCTCCACCAAAGTCTATTATAAGCACAAGTAAACTAAAGCAGATATATAACATTACTATTAGGTTGAGTAAATTCAGCTAAACGGTATGTATTAAACTAATAATACATATTAAGCAATTTAGGCAGTTACCACTAAGCAGTATAGCAATTTAAACTTTAAGAAGGAATATTAAGAACATGTATAATAGTTGATTTCTCTTATTTGATTATAATTTAGGAAATCAGTACAAAGATAAGTTAAAGGGGTCACCCAATGTGAGTCGTATTTGACCCTAATAAAATATTCTACACATTTTGTATTACGTCTTTTATAATGCCCTGAGGATTTGAGTCGTAGCACCCAAATCCAACTGACCACTGCAAAGTCAAATAGATGCCATACAAGATCAATGGAAGAGTTAGAATCCATGATCTTCTCCTACACTACTCGATCAGTTCGAGTATGCACTGTAATGACATATAGTCAAACTATAAACATAGCAACTTATAGTCAAATCTATAGTCATACAGAGGCAACAACTCATAGTCAAAGCTAAGGTCCTGTAGAACACCTCGCCCACCTTGGTACAGGTCACGGCGCTAGAAACCAGGGTATATAACCCAAACACTAAGGTAGAACTGTAGTTGTCCTCTATCACATCATATCACATGCTCATCACCAAGACCCGACCATAGTCATTCTCAAATCCCTTGGGATCAATATGTCAAGGACACGTAGTCACTTGCACCTCGCATACTCAACAGTATGTGTTTTAGGTTTCCCTTGGGAATACCCGTTTCACATCCAGCAAATTATTGACATTGAAAATGGATCTGTGGCACATGGCACCTACATGATTAAGGTTTCACTTGATTGGTTAGTCCAATTGGGTATCTTTTAGCATCAATTAAGTTACAACATAAAAACCCTAAACAAACTTTACAAAGATAAGGGGATAACACAAATCTAGAATATATAAAACATATAAGGTGTGAACTTGTCACCCCATCACTTGATATCACTACCAATCCAAGGCCATCAGCATATCACACAGCCATACAAGGCTATCACCATAATTGCAATGCTATGGGATATTCATCCCTCATCACATCACTGGAGGATAACACCTCACACGAGGCATTAAGCCTCTTCCAGGTCATAAGACCTATCACATCATTATGATCTCAACATGCCTCATCAAGGCTCATAGCTAGCACCCTATGTCATAAGATTACCACCATAGCATACACAAGATATGACATTATTCAACATGTAAGGTTAGAATTACACATGTAGGAGAGAGAAAATATAATTACATGTTATTCATCCATGCTATCTCAACATGTATCACATACCCTATAATTACGGTTAGGGTTTCAAAGACGGCTTATTAGGGTTTCATTTCATTACTTGTCACCAAACCCTAGATATGTCAATTCCTACTTCCTTGGAGCACAATAGGGTTTGACAATATTATGATAGACATGTAAGCACATTATTCATTTAGTAGTATGTATTGATCACAAATCATCACTCATACATGTGTAGTGACCATCTCACCCACACCCATGTATAGTGACTGTCATGGTCATCTATGTGTAGTAGTTGCCAAAATAGGTATTTGTTATGACTAAAATAGGTCACCCCCTAGTGTAGCAACCTGCTATACTTCACCTCATACATGCCTTAGCTAAAAGTCAACCCAAGAGACTTGTTGCAACCAAAGCAAAACCCTAAACAGGCATTGTGACCAAGCCAAAGCCAACAGGCGTTGTGACCACAAATCAGATCCAAGAGTCTGTCGACCAAAAAAACCTAGGGTGTGTAGGGTTATCTATTATAGAACCCACAACACCTCACATAGAACACATAACCAACTCATCCAAAGCATATCGAATGCAACAAGAATCAAGCAAAATAACTAAACACATGAGCCACATGAGAGTGTTGACCAATCAACACCAAGGGGGGAAGAAGTGCATGACCGAGCCGGTATGGTGCACCAAGGAAACCAAGTGTCACCATGTTTGACACTCATAGATGTATGTACATCAAATCCTAGAAAATTTCTCCAACAATATCCACTAAGAAACAACGCTGGAAGAGAGAAGACAAAGCTTCAACCTCAAAAAAATTGATTCAAAACCTCAAGAAAAACATAAGGGCCAAAACATAGCATGGAGATAAAACCAAGGTTCACGATGCATGCATGAACATCACCTCCACATCACTTAGAAATTGGGTACATGAAAATTAGGGTTTAAGAAAGAGAGCAATCTACATGAGAATACTACAAAGTCATAAACCCTAGATCATGATAACATCATCTAGCATATTATCATTAAGTTTTAGAGTTTAAGACAATAGCATGCAAGAAGGATAAAGGTTCAAATAATAGAAGAGGGAAGAGAGTTATATAACCCGCCTTGTGAATAGATCAAGCTCCCAATATCACGAGCTCCAAGAGAGAGACAGGAACTCCAATAAGATCAACTCATCTGCCACAAGGTTATCTCAAAAGAGAAGAACATCATGGTCAAAGGAAATTTCAGGAAGAGGGTGAAAACCCTAGGCTGAATAAGAAGAAGAAAGAATAGAGCTCCTTCTCACATAGGTACCACCATCGTCAAACCATAGTCTCTGACCTTTGTGTGGAGAAGATCTTCAAGAAAGCCACCATGGTTGCACCATAGTCTCATGGCCGAGAAGGAAAAGGAAGATAGGCTACAAAAGAAAATGAGATCAAGGGTTCAAAACCACTTACCAAGAGAGAGAAACACCAAAGATTGAAAGATCTAGAGGGGGTGAATAGAGATTTTTGGAACTTTAAAATTAATTAAACAATTAAACCAAAGAAGGAGGAGGAAACAAGGAAGAAACTTGGATGAAGAGTGGTTCCTACCTTTGATCAAAGGTAGTCAGTCCACTACCCAATTGTTTCCAATTGGGATTATGAAAGTGAATTATTTTATTATCTCACAAGGATGTTACACAAAATACAATCACCTTCTACACCCTTAAAGTATCCTTCTCCTTGAAGTAGCCTCAACCTCCTTGAAGCAGCCTTCTTGAAGTAACTTCAAGTCCTTGGAGCATCCTTCACCTCCTTGAAGTAGCTCCACCACCTTGAGATAGCCTTCCTTTAGAACTAGCTCCAACCTTCCTTGAAGCAGCCTTCCTTGAAGTAATCTCAAGCACACCTCGAAGCAGCCTTCCCCGCTAAGAAGTATCTCCAAGAAATCTCCTTTAAACAACCTCCAAACGTAGGAGTAGTCAAGGAGAACAATATAAAATATAGTAGAAAAAGATTGGAAGAAAGAAAATACTTATCCAATTGAGTACAATGATTTGATCCTATATCAAGCATATAGATCTCCTATCCACTTAAGATGGATGATTCTATATGTGGTTACTAGGAGATTGTAGCTATAGGACACAAAATTGAAGCAAGTAAAATAAGATGGCAAGTGTATCTCTTGCTTAGTTGCTCACTAGAATGTATTCTCAAGTGTAGTTATGTGTATTGTGTATGCAAGTTGAGTTCTGGGTGTCCTAAGGTCTCTCCTATTTATAGGAATGATTTGCAAGTTCCTAGGGACATTCTAGGGAGTTTCTAGAGTGTTCTTAGTGCTTAACAGGTGTTAGGTGTACATTAGTTAGCTAGCAATTGCTAATTTGTTCGTGCTTGAAAAGAACAATCCAGAACCCTGATCGGTCGAAAATTTGGTCAACTGAACTATGTCTCAATCGAGATTTTCTTTGACCAAGCCTGGGTTTAAGGCAAAACTATTGCAACGTCTATTTTCATCTCCCAAGTACCAACTACTCAGTCTAATGGTCACAAGCTTTAGACTGTTGCTTAGTCGAAGTTATTTTTGACCGAAGACTATTTTAGAGCACAATTGTGTAAGTTGTTGGACAGTGCTCACAATTTTGACTGAGGTGGTTCTTGGTCGATAAGAACTTCGACCGAGTGTGTCTCGGTCTACAAGTTATTCGACTGAGGGTGTCCCTATTCGAGACTTTTGAATCACCTACTAAGTGTGTGTTTCAATGTGTGTGGGTGACTCTAACTTTAGGGGAAACCTTTCTAAGGGTTATAAGTGGGTAGAAAAGATCTAACCCTTGATTTACATGATGTATAATTACATGTACATTATATTTGTGTACACGTGTTTACATTTGAGTACAATCATGAGCAGTTATACAATTAAACACATTGGATCTTCATCTTTCCACTTAGTATGATCTCCTTATTTTTTTTGAATCCTGAAATACTCCAGTAATAAAATGTTTGTCATCATAAAAATTGAGGGTATATTAATGTCCAATTTAGCCAAAAAGATCACCACTAGGAGGATGATCAAGATCAAGAGGACCACATGCAAGGTTGATTGGCCACCAAAGCACCTAGATTGTAATATCACTGACCTAGGTTATACCTTAACCCTGGGAGTTTTGCTTAAGAAAGTTAATTAGATCCTTGATTTATCTTGAGAAAAGTAATTAAGGCTCAAGAGGAGCTTATGTTTCAATTTTAGTCCTTTTTGAATAATGTTGAAGCAATGTTTGCTTATTTTGGACTAAAGTGCAATTTACCCAATTTGAGGGGTTTTCTTGCAAATGTTACTTGATAAATGTTTCTCAAAGTGTTTTATCATCATGAGAATGAAAATGATGCAGGGGTGTGGCTTGTGGAAGCCTGAACACCAAGAAAGAGTTGATTAAGCAATGTTTGTGCATTAAAACCTAGTTTTGGTGCAATGTGAAATTTACCCAAAACATAGGGTTCAATATGAAAATTATCACTTCCAGAGAGTCCCTAATATTTCTTGGCATCATTTTGAGCAAAGAAAATGAGGGGGGTATCTCATTTGTATCTCTTTGAAGGAGAGAGAAATCTTGATATTAAAATAATCAAGATTTAAGCATAATTGAAACCCTAATTCAATTTAATGCAAAAATAAATATATTAATTGAGGTTCCCTTCAACCAAAAATGTGTTGGTTGAAATCCATGTATGTGGACGTCCTTTTTCCTTGCAAAGGCAACGAAATATCCAAAGGGAGTGGATAACTCACTCATATTAATTAAAGAAAAAGTAATATCCACTAACTTTTGGATATTATTATTAAATGAATTAAGGTGCTTAATTTGTTTTCCTTTAATTCATGGATAAAGAACAGGAATTAGAAGGGGTTGATTATGGATTCGTATGCAAGGGAATTAGGGGGATAAGTTGCATTAATTTGAGGAATTAAAGGAATTTTATAACACTTTCTCTCTCATTGAATTCCCTTATATACACTCCATTTTCAACCCAAATGAAAGGCTTTTTTTATCCTTATTTCTTTCCTTGCTTTGGTCGTGCACAAGGGAGATTGGGAGAAATAGGAGGACGTGCTCCAAGCTGTCGGTGAGCTCCTTCACCATTTTTCACCTTGATTTCATGGTGAAAATCAAAATCAATGCTTGATTTCTTCTTTTCTACATTCAATCTTCTACCTTGGCCATTCTTTTCACCCAAAGAATTGAGGACGAGCTTGGGATAGTTGAAGGAGTTGCTTTCACCATTGAATGTGTGGAGATTGAAGCTTTGAAGCTTCTTTATAGGAGGGTTTTATAACTTGAACCCTTAAATGTTATTATTGATTTCATTCCTTCAACATATGTTGATTCCTTTATCATTCTTGGTTTTGCTTTTGATTAATTGATGGAACCACCACAAGAAATCACAGAAAAGTTCGAAGGTTTTAAGCTTGAAGATGATGATGTCATCTTAAGCACACACCTCAATAATATCATGTGCAAACGGTTTCAATTGAGTCCAATCTGTCTCAAGACCGATTGAGACCAAACGGTTTCAAAACCGTTAAGGATCAAACGGTCTTGAAACCGTTTGGGATCAAACGGTCTCAGACCGTTTGGGGGTCAAGTTGCTAATGTAGTTGGATGTCTATCCATTGGTCTCAATTGAATTGATCCTAAAGATTCCATGGTTAAATGATCCATCAACTACAAACCCTAATCGGGTTGAGTGATTGAAACCCTAAATGAATTGATTGGATTTTTGGGTTGATTGGCCCAAACGGTCTCAAGACCGTTTGGAGGCCAAACGGTCTCAAGACCGTTTGGAGGCCAAACGGTCTTCAAACCATTTGGAGACCAAACAGTCTCAATACCATTTGGAGGTCAAGGGCTGTGATAAAAGGTTGGAGATCCAATGGCTACAAATTGATGTACATTCAATAGTTCAACTAATGATCGATTCAATGGACCAAACCCTAATCGATTGGGTTGAAACAAACCCTAATTGCTCCATTCGGTTTCAAGGTGATTTTGACCAAACGGTCTTGAGACCGTTTGAGTCCAAACGGTCTTGAAACCATTTGGGACCAAACGGTCTCAAACCGTTTGGAGGTCCATTCGGTTTCAAAATTTAATCATCTAAACGGTTTCAATGTTGAATGATCCATTCGGTTTCAAAGAATTATTCAAGGCCGTTTAAGGGTGTGACCCCAAGACCGTTTGAAGGTCATGATCAAAACCGAATGGAGGTCCAATTGGTCGAAAACTGAATGAAGAGTTAGATGGTCTAAGACTGATTGAAGGTTTGATTGATCAAAACCAATTGAGGTTTATTTGATCAAGACCATTTTTAAAGTTCAATTAGTTCAAATTATGAAAAGACAAATAACCCCATGAGTGGTTGAAAAGTATACTATTGTTGATTACAATGGAAGTACCTCTATGATACATAAGTGATTAATAGTGTACTCATCCTTTGGTGCTTATGAATACAAATAAGTACACACTGATAATCATGACTGTGTGTACTTGAATGAAGGGTTGATCTAATCTAATCAAGTTGGTGTAAATAACATCCTAGAGAGGATGAGAGAGAGGAACTCATACATGAGTGATAATAACGTAGTGATTAAACCTCAACACCTTCAAAATGGATCTAATATGTAATTAGGGTTTGATCCATGATAATGAGATCATGAAACCCTAATTGAGAAGGTTAATGAGCCCTAACCTTAATTTAGGGAAATTCAAAGTGAAACCCTAATCTAGGGTGATAATGTAACTCTAATCTAAGGTATGTGATACCCTAACTTAATAAAGGGTGATGGTACGTGAAACCCTAACCCTAATGAAGGGTAAAGGTATGTGATACCCTAACTTAATAAAGGATGATTGTATGTGAAACCCTAACCCTAAAGAAGAGTGATGATATGTAAAACCCTAATCCTAATAATGGAATAGTGGCCAATACCCTATTATGGGAAATATCGAATGTGGTTGATTATAAGCAACCTTATAGCAAGCAATGCTTTAACCTGAGGTGAGTCCATATCATTGAAGATAGATGGAAAATTCTAACGTGTGTTTTATGACCTATGCACTTCATGATAAAGGTGATAGGTTAAAAGTATTAAGATAGGAAATACCATAATACAATATGAGTTGATAATATTAAGTAAAGTTAAAACTGATGAGGGAAGTAATACTTCAGGACATCATAGATATCACATCCATCTCTTAAGAATGATACTCCCTTTGATGCATCACAAATCCAATTTACTTGGATGAGTAACATATGAAGAAGTGTTATCCTAATTATTACAAGATGTTTTAATGGAGTTGTGAGCCATGAAGTTAGTTGTTACCTAGTGAGAGGTAATAAGATGATTAATGTGTCTGATGGGCCATGAGAATGGTTGTTGCCTAGTGAAATGTGACAAGATGTGGAGAATTGTGATGAGTTGCACAGGATAGGTATAATCCAATACCTGGAATAGTTGCACAGGATTGGTAATATCCCAATACCTAGAATAATGTCACAGGATTGGTAATGACCCAATACCTAGAATAAATGCACAGGATTGGTAACAACCCAATACCTGGAATAATGTCATAGGATTGGTAATAACCTAATACCTAGAATAACTGCACAGGATTGGTAACATCCCAATACCTAGAATAATATCACGGGATTGGTAATAACCCAATACCAAGAATAACTGCACAGGATTGGTAACAACCCAATACCTGGAATAATGTCACAGGATTGGTAATAGCCTAATGCCTGGAATAATTGCACAGGATTGGAACCACCCAATACCTGGAATAATTGCACAGGATTGGCATAGTCCAATGCCTAGAATGAATACATAGGTTTGGCATAGTCCAATACTTGGAATGGTTGCACAGGATTGGCATAGTCCAGTGCCTGGAATGAATATATAGGTTTAGTATAGTCTAATACCTGGAATAGATACATAGAGATGATACAAGTCCAATGCTTGTAATGGTAGCACAGGATTGGCAATAGTCCAATACCTAGAATGATTGTATGGAATTGATATTGACTTAATGTCCGAAATGTTTATACAGGATTGGTTAAGTCCAATACCTAGTAGAGGCATGAAGCCTGTAACCAAAGGATTGGCATAGTCCAATGCCTGAATAAGACATGATGATGTACACTCACATGTTTGGTGTAATTTAATATTTGTTTAGCATATTGGCTAAGGCCTACAGATAGAAACAAGATTGAATCATGGGTGACATATCATAATGATGAGTATCATGAGAAAAGCTTGATATGTTGAAATAATATGATGGAAAAATGATATACATGTTCTTCCTATTTCTTATAAAGAGAATAGATGATTTGCTGCTCTATCATAGATAGTTCAATACTTTAAAGATGAGAATGATCTAAACTGCTTACCCTCTGCTCAGTTTTATATTATTAAACTGCAATAATGATAATTCTGGCGGAGAGTTATATCTCTCGCTGGGGCAATTTTCAATTGTCTCACCCTCGTGGGATCCAACATTTTTAGGTGGACGAGCACGAAGGGGATTGAGAACATCTTGCAAGAGGAAGAACATCAACAGTAGCAGGACAGCAGTGATAGCTCAAGTGGAGTGTACTGTCTATCATGTTTATAGATAGAAGTCCTATGTGTAGTCTCTGTACTCTCAGGTCCTAGGAGTTAGTAGTTAGTACTTAAAATAAATCGGTTTGAGATTTTGGCTTAATGCCTCGAGGTTCTTATGCTTCTTGTGTATAGTTTTAACAGAGCAGCTGATGTTTGTAATCCTCAAGAAGGGATGGTACATGTTATGTACTCATGAACCAGGATGTAAATAAAGTACATTGGTTCTTGTTTAAAGAGTTTTTCCTGTGTATGGATCTCTTTGCAAATGGTTTTAATTTTTAGTGATTTCCAGTAATCCGCTGTTAATGTTTGCTTTCGCTTGGTTAATTACGTTTTGTCGTCACATAGATCATCACCCACTAGATCTACCAAGCTCTAAGGTCGTCCAAGCAAAAAAGGATAAGGAAAGAGAGCTAGAAGAATTGCTTGCATGTAAAAGAGAGGGCATATATACATGTGGGAAGGAGGGAGGTGGGAGGTATGAGGTGTCAACACAAGAGAGCACCAAAAAGACACTTGTCCATCAAGAAAATAGCCATGCAACCACTAAAAGCTTGCATGCAATGAAGGGTGATACAACCAAGGTAGGGTGTTGACCACTTAGGTCACCAACACCCTTGTTGTGGTCAAAGCATACCAAGCTCATGTAGCAACTGCAATACTAGATCACCACATCACCACATGGTCAAAGCACCTCACGCAAAGACAACCCCTTTGACCAAATCACCTCAAGATCACCAAGGTTGAAGCAAGCAACACCTAAGGCATGTGTTGCGGTTTCCACACTCAACTAGGAGTGATGTTGCGATCGCAACACACCAAACCCTAGTAGGGTTGATACACAACCAACAAGGCAAACCCTAAAAGCCCTAGCATCACATCAGGATGCCACATCATCAATCAAGGTCCAAGCAAGGTGGCCCTCAACATAATATTCTCTCTCATGATGCTAAGGCATGAGAAACACACTCTACATGTGACAAATTACAATATAACCCCACAACTTGGGTAAATTGCAACTTGGTCCAAAATAAGGAGACATAGCTCAAACAGGACCAAACTAAAAACATACAATTGTCACATGTTATAACAGCATCTCGAAGGGTTACATTAAGGTTTAAGCATCTTATTAAGCAAATCAAGCACACTCAAGAACTAAGCTAGGTCAGGGGCCTTATAGTCATGGTGGATGGGCAGTTGGGTGGGGGTTAAAAGTAGTAGCGGCAATCATGGGTAGGGGTGAGCATTTAGTTAATTTGGTCAGTTATGGTTAATTTGACTCAGTTAATTGGTTAGTTTTAGATTTCATATTTTAATCATTAACCTAACCAAATAAGTGTCGATTAATTTGATTGTTCTTTAATCAGTCGGTTAATCAAATAACACTTTTGTAATCGTATTGTATCTAAAATGCTCATAAAGATATGATTAATTGTTACAATATAGTAATATTGCATATAATATAATGCTACATAGTTCATGAACACTTTTTTTAGTTAGAAGAGACATTAGTCTCCCCCCTCCCTCAAAGAGCATGCCAGAGCCCAGATTACTGCAAGGGTGGTAAATATTGTGCGCAATGGGAGGTTCGAACCCGGGTCCCCCGGGGAGGACCTACCGTGCTCAGCCATCCACGCTACACAGGCTGGGTAGTTCATGAACACTTCATTAGTATATAAATGTATAGGTTTTTTATAATAAAAGTACAAGCATGTATGTATATGTGTGTGTAGGATATCTTTTAAAATAAATGTGGAATGCAGTTAATTTGCTTAACCAAACAGAAAATATATTAAACTAAAAAGTTAACTGTTAACTAATTAACCAAAAAATAACCAAAATCAACTGAATTAGCAAATCACCAAAAAAATAACCATTCGGTTAATCATTTACTAACCAAATTCTGCTCACCCCTAGCTATGGGCGGCTACGGACACATGCCCACTGTCCTCGTCATCGATTGGCAATTGCCATAGAAAATCTAACGGTAAATATTCATGGATCGACTTAGAAGTGAGAAAAAATAAAAATAATAAAAAGAGGAGAAATAAGGAAAAGGATTGCTAAGTTCAATATCATATCCCTCTAAGCAATAAAGGAGATTGTGAAAGTTTGATATCTATAACCACCTTTCCACCTATACTTATCATTAGGGTGAGATATCCTTTGTGCCCATCATACCTTCAAAAAGAAGAAGAAAAATATGTATTAGAGGCATGCATTTGCATATTATCCATCATTCAGACCTCATATTTTATTAAGTGCTTAAACGATTTGGATTATTCTTGTGAAGCCTATTTTCAAGCCACCCATTTTGCCATACCATTATTCTGCAAGGTAGGTCACCACCATAATTTTCCCCCATACATGTTTATTTGGGGAATTGGTTCCAATGAAGATTATTATTATAGTCAGAGAAATGTAGATAGGGAGATCACATGGTGCACCAAGCACTTGTCCTTCTAATCATGATGTTATTGTACTCCAACTTAATTTTATCTCCATTGATCTTATTGTTGACACCAGTTATAAGCATGATTGATCATTGTAGAGTAATTATTTGTGTTGTGGGTGGCGTGATCCTTGTGGGACTAACTAATGGAGGGTGTATTGTAAAGTTAAATTCATATGTGTTGTCTTCATGCTGACTTTTTCAACCAAATTCAAGAGTGTTATTACTCAATCATGAGCAAAATTTGGGATCAAGGGACCTTGATGCACACATTTTATCATAATTTCATATGTTATTTTGTGTAGTTTTTCATGATATTTGTTCTCAAAAATATATCTTTTAACTCACATTACACAAGTAGCCTTTGAAACATTTTTTTATAAATTTTAACTATTTTTATATGTTTATACGAAATAGGCAATTTTCTATCTCAATTAATTGAAAGCTCTCTGAGTATCAGGTTTAAGGAGTTCAGAAAAATTTGGTGCCACCAAGATCCATCTCGGTACAACTGACATGCACCAATATATAAAGAGTCTCAATGAAATTCAATTACACTAGGTGAATCCTGGTGCCACTGGAACGACGCTGAGGAACACAATAACTCCTCAGATCCACTGACACTCATGTCAGTGGTACGGATATTATTCTTATCAGATAAGCAATTGATAAATTCAATCCTATCGACGTAAAAATATGGATGATCAAGATCTTAAATATAAAATAAATGATTTAGATCTTTACTTGGGCACTTGAAACTCTATAAAACCTAAGACATGTCAGTCATCAACAACACAACATAAAGCATTGCATTGCCGACCCTATACCAAAAGTATGAGAGAGGAAAAGGTGACAATGTGGAGAAATGATCATCCTAACATCTTCAAGGAGCTATTTTGCAACATCGTCCTTTTGCGCCCATCTTGGGTAGGGATCATCATTATTCATTTCACACTTTCGTGGTTCCTTCTTTGGATGTTTCCTCTCTTCCCCCAAAAACTATTGTGACACCATGTTTGATACGCAAGGGTAATGTCCTCTTTTCTAGGAACTAAGAGTATCACAGTGGTAATTTTCACTTGATAATATTTATCTAGAAATAAATTTCTTAAATGAAAATTTTAATGATAATATGTTTTATTTTTTCATGTTCATAATTAATCACCATGTTCATACTTTGGATACTTCTTTACTTGGAGGGTTCAAATACTAAAAAAATGTCATAAATACAGTTCATAACACACTATAAAAGTGGGATAACAGTTGTGAGGTTAAGCATCCAGAGAAAGATCTTTAATCACTTAGTCGTTTACTTCCTCACTGTGACAGTGGGTTTTAACTACATTAAATAGTGAATTGAACTATGAAAGGGGTGACACAAACTACAATTTCCTAATTCTTTCTAAGCAATGATGATTTGATTTTGTACGGATTGAAATTAATTATAAGTTGCAATGTCGTGAAAACGATTATCCCAGAAAATCCATATAATTTCAAAACCATTTTTTAATCGCTTTGTTAATTTTAATTTTAAATTTACATTCAATTAATTCAATATTTTCCACAGTCATGGCTGATTTGGTATTACTAATGGTCTCTAGCTTCACCATTCCTAGAGTTCGATACCCAGAGCTCAGAATTCATCATTACTTGTGCACTTGTGTTTTACACTAATAGTAAACATGTGTCAACAGTACCACTAAGACTCAATCCATTCAGCCTATACAAGATAAAAGTTGTAAAGGCTCAATGGCATGTGAGCTACTAAATAAGTGATTCCATACTTGGTTCTTAAGTCATACTCTGCCTCAGTATCCCTAATAGACAATGTTAGAAATGTTAAATTTCAAATGCCCCCAAGTCTAAAGACCAAGCAAATGTTATGTAACACCTCATTTCTTCAAAGTAAAACACAGTTGGATAGCTAAAAATTGAGTCATGAACTGCCTAAAAATTCATGAGACTGCAAGATCAATTATATATGTTTGTGGTGTTGTGTGTCAATCACCTTTATAGTAAGACCTTCACAAACCCCCATTCACATTCCCAAACATTTCATTGTAGGAACCTTCTCATCACTGCTAAGTATTAATGAAAGAGAACATGTTATCCCTCTCTGGTAGCCCAAACACTAGAAAAATCCATTGTGTTAAGGGAATTAAGAATTAAGTGAATTATAGTTTCACTTGATTATTATTCCACTAGACTATTTTACATAAACATATTTCATGTTAAAAGCATTTATTTTATTAATCAAAGTAAGTGATTTTTATGTATAAATAATATTAATCAACAGTATGTATAAAACGAAACTTTTATAATATTAATCAATATAAACTACATAGTTAACATTTAATGTCAATAAAATAACTATTTTCCATTTCATTTACCTTGTCTTTGAATATATAACATTCTCTCTAGACCTTGCCCTAGTTAGTATTTCATTCTCGGATACTTGTCCTAAGTTGATTCCTAATTTTTTCCAACTATCAAAAGATATGGAAAGCATATATCTATAAGATATAGAACAGGTTTGGATCAAAAATATTCAACCACCAAAGACTTCCCAAAAATTTATCCATGAATCCCATTAGTACAAGAAATTCAACTCAAATTCTTCAATTTTGATATGATTAAGCTTTTTCATGTTTAGTTATCAGTTATGGGAGTAACACCACTAACATACATAGGCATCTTGGACGTCATACCACTTTTGAAGATCTAGGAATCTCCAACATAATTCATCTTCACTTTCATCTTCCATCTCTTTCACTTCATATAGATTTGGGACCATGAAAGGTAGAGCATAGAGTAGCAAGTTCTTAGGGTATAAAAGGAAATATCAGAGATAACTTGTAAATTGGTGAAAATGTTGAATAGGAAGAGATATTATCATTAAACCCTAGTTGTGCATCTGATTCCACCATACAAGTAAGGTAGAACTCCAAATTGCTAGAACATTTGCTATCTCTCTCTCTTGTTTGCTCCAAATGCTAGCTTCTATCTTTTTTCTCAATCCCAGCCTCCGGGTAAATTCATGAATTATAATAGGTGTTGGGTGTTAGGTAACTCATAGAGATCACAAAGGTTCTTAGGATACTTGAAAACAAGTCCAACCATATTGTTTTTATTTTTTCTGCATCAAACGTCGGCTGCATTTTTCATCAAAATTTTCAACTGAGCACACATTTTTCTTACACATACCATTAAGATTGATGAGCTTTTTAGCAATAATTTCATCCAACTAAATTTTCTCTACAATAAATTTAACCGGCATTGGTTCCATTTTTGGGTTGATTTTAGTCAATATGGCATATTTAAGGGTGGTTTTAAGTAACTCCAAAACCCTAAACCTTAAGATACTTATGTTATGATTAAAACTTAAAATGTGTAATAAGCATGACTCTAAGTCATCATACAAAATTATATTATGACTTATTAAAGTTTTATCATTTTAATTGCATTAAAAGATCCACTAACGCCTCAAAATCTAACCTTGAAAAGTAGGGTTTTGCATCAAACCCCTAGTAGTCTAATTATCATCAAAGTATGATTCTAAATATGGAAGGATGTAAATCTTGTATTACTATTACCAAACTCAGTATAATTAGAGTTTCATATCATTTAATCCATGCAATAAAATTTTCCAAGAGGCCCAAAATATTAATTTTAGTGCCAACCAGGGTTTTAACTTATCAACACTAAAGTTTCAATCAAAGCATGATTAGAATTTATTAACAAGTTGAACATATTTAACTAAATTATTATTACAAAAAACTTGATTATGAAATTAAAAAGGTAGACCATACAATTAGCCAAGTAACTTAGTTAGCTAAGTAGAAATTAGGTATTCAGAAATCACTCCTTTTAGGATTTAGCCCTGAAATCCATGAACATGATATAACAAGGTCATCGTAGACCATATCATGTCTCTCGTGACATTTCTTGTTTTTGTCACTTTGTATTTTTGTTCTTATTTTAACATTACTTTAATATCTTGATTGATAAACATTTTCATCAAGTACTTCAATATTTGCCTATATAAGATGGAAAGTCTTCAACAATACATCCAACTTTATTGGGGGGGAAGGTGTTTGCTTTTAAAAAGCTTGTTTCCGCATTTTCCTAAATTCCATATTTAGTAAAATATCTTTTCCAAACATTTCTAGTTTCTTTTATAGAATAATTATGTTGAATGTTTGTCATTATTTGGTTATATTCCATTATATGTTTTCAATTGAACTATCACAAATAGTAATATTAATCTATGTGTGATTTTCACTTCTCATCATTCCTTTCTTTAGTTTTATGCACGTATTTTTTCCATTGCGTAATAGTTCAATATTCATGAGGCTTATTCTACTTTTATAGATATTCCATTGTTCCTAAATTTCTTAATTTTTTATTGTGTCTCTGTTTCGAAATTGTATTGTCATATTACTTCTTATTGTACTCTCAAGATGTCTTCATCCATTCTAAAGTACCCCAGTTCTCAAATGCCTATCCAGGGTACTAAGTTTAGTCAATATACTTCTCATCCTAACTATGTTCAACATCAACAATCACAGTTATGTTTAAACCAATAAATCATATTGTCCATGTAATCACTTAGGTATGCAATATACTATCCCTAGAGATTGAGAGTATATGGACAGTCTAATCTAAACTAAAGTGGTTCTATCTTTGTCTTCTTTAACAGATCCTATATGTTGGATGACATTAAACATTAAAACATTGGAAACAACCAATATGAGACTCTTATAACGCCCTAGTGAGTTGAAAAATCACGCTCTAGCTATACAAACATGTGTCAACTGTAAGTTTTAAGAATCTTGAAATTTGTAGAAACTGATAAGAATTATTTAACAAGACAAAATATAATTCAAATATGTAATACAGATGTGTAAGAACATGTTTATTAGTAGAAAAAAAGTCATTTAGATCATATTATATTGAAACAATATAAATTCTAGTTCTAGTCATGTTAATTAGTAGGAAAAAAAAGTCATTTAGATCATACTATATTGAAATAATATAAATTCTAGGTCTAGTTCTATCTAACAAATAAGAAATGATAGATCGTGTTAATTTTTGTAAGATTGTTTAAGAAAAATTTCTTATAACAGAGATATAGGAGTAAGGAATAAACAATCTGGATTAAGGAATTATGCTAAATGAGGTATTTTAACATAGAACAACATCTAGTAGAACATTACAGAATCATAGATTTCAACTCGACTAACTATCAACTTTTGTGCTTGTCCTGATTAGCTTGGCATGCACCCACCCAACTACAACTAAAAGATCAAGTCCTAATAGCTCAAATATACAAGCCTTACACTTACAAATACCACCAAAACTCGATCCCCTGGGTCAACTTGTGTCCTACTAAAAAATTCATTTCCTAGGTACTCAAGTCAAACACCAAATTAGTAACATCGAGAACTAGGGCTACTGATGTTAATTGCAAATTCCCCAAAGTCCAAAGACCCAACAAAATGTTTCATAACACCGCATTCCATTCCATCCAAACACAACACAACAAGACGCTAAAAACTTAGCCATTTTTCTGTCTCCAAGTACATAAGATCTTGATGTTTGTGAGATTGTGTCATTCACCTTTTCAAGGAGGCCTCCTAGAACCCCATCCACATTTTTAGAGGTGCAATTCAAAGAACCTTCTCACAACATCTCAGGGACGCTATAAAGAACTTGTTATCCCACTTGAGCAGCCCAAACACTAAACATATCTTCTATGATCATGACATTTTGAACTAAATGGATTAGGGATTCACTTGATATTATACCACATTAACAATCATTCATAAACATTTTTAATCATAATCATTAATAAAAATATTCCATACAAAAGCTTTTATTTTATTAGTATGGCTCCTTTACTAATTTTCGACTTGCTAAGAACATAAATATGCACTATGTACAAAAAGGAAAGCTTCATCATATTAACCAATGGAAATAATATATATAAATTTCAACAATTGTGACTTTATGTATGGCTGAAGTGGATATCATATCAATCTCATTGAATACGTCTCATTTCATACTTGTGTTATGCATGCAAGACGCTTTATGATATCATTACAAGCTTCATATGTAGATCTTTTCTTATAGCTGTACCCTAGTTACGAAAATTTTATAACACATTTTTATTTCACTAGAAGTTCACTAAATGGATACAATTCATCTTAATATCAAGTCATTAATGAAAAAGAATGAATAAATGCCTAAATTAACTCAAAATGAACTTGGAAAGAATTATAGAAGACATTAGGCTCATCAACCATGTTTATTCTCAACCAAAACGGAGCATAAGCTAGATAATATAACATGCTTTAGCAATCATGTACCGTCTTCTTGTTATAAGGAAGTTTGTGCATGGTCAATATTAGAATCTATTCATCAGGTTAGGGTTGGACTGTTAACTGCATATATTTATTTATTTGTTCATCCATCTGATTCAACTCATTATCAATGACTCCTTAATTCATTCCTCATCTATTTCACCATGTACTTCAAAAAAAACTCTATAACACAAGCTTAGTTAGATTTTCAAATCATGTCAACTCACTTTTATTTGTGATAAACATATTTTCACTATTGTTTAGTGGCAATAATTTCCAAAACAATCCTCCGGTTCCATACTTTTTATTACCTTGAGGTCATCATATACTTCACTTTGGAATGCAATTTTTGTATCCCCACTTCAACAAAATAATTTAATTCAAGGAAACAGCAAGCTAGGGTTTGTTATAGCAACATCTACATATATTACGACTTGTATATTTTTTCTAAACTTGATATTATATTATACATTGGAGTATATCTTTGTATTTTATGAAGATTTCTCATAATCAATCATTCCAAAGTAGTCACTTTTCATTGATTTTGAATAAATAAGCCGTTGTAAGTAGGATTGAGCATCGGTCCAGAATGGGACCGAATTATATAAAAGTATGGACCATAGACCGGACCGTTTCAAAATAGGGACATAACGGGAGCAAACTATTTGGAACACAATCAAAGCTTTGTAACATTTCATAACTTTTTTAATAGTAAAATTTTAATAATTTTAGTAACTTCTAACAATTACTACATTAATATCAAATATACATACTATCAGTGTTTTAATATGAAATTTATTTGTATTTTGACATAATAAAACTTGATATCTAAAAACATTTTACATATAAAACGGTCCGTATTCCGTTCCACGGTCTAACTAATGTTGGACCGACGAACCACAACCGAATTTTCAGACCGCAGGCCGGATCGAATTCAAAACGGTCCAGGACTGGAACCGAACTGATCGCTCAGGTTTTGCGGTCTAGACGACAATTTGCTCACCTCTAGTTGTAAACAATTTCAGACAAAGAACTAGGTCAATGACGTTTCTAGTTAAAAGAAAATGTGGTCCGCTTTAGACTCTGCCCCGAAAGATAAGAGCACCAGCCACGGTAAACGCATTTCCGTGTGTACCAAGGAAGGTGCCTCTTGATCTATAGGACAATGGCATTGAGGTTCGTTAATCTCAGCAAACTGCGCGCAGCTATCCTAGCGCCGTTAGTGAATTCTAACCACTCATGGAAGGGGGAGGAGGCGGCGTCTTCGTCCGCAGGATGATCGTGAAGCGTAAGCGTTCTTATAACCTATTAAAAATTGATTTACCGCAACCCATTGTGATTACACGGATTGGCATTGTCGCCGATAACTATTTACCATTTTTCTAGAGCGCCTTTTGATTTCTTCAAGACAAACGCTGCGGCACGCACAGATGACAGATCATACTGCACTTCCAATGAGTAAGGCACTACCACTACTAATATTTTTCTCAAGAAACGTATACAAATGCTAATTTAGAAGTTGAAAAATACAGATCTGAAAAAATCAAGGCAGGTAAAGGTTAAATCTTTGCAGGCAGTCCATTGTTAATTTATAAGTGCCAGCTATATAATACATGAATCTGCATCTGCAATATTCATGTAGTTGGAATGCAAATTTGCATCATCCTATCTTCGCATTAATTTTTTTCACAGCTGAAAAAGGAGAAAAAAAAATGATCTTGATACTTTTGCAAAGGTCTCGAGTCAAACTTCCACTCATAAAGAAATCACAAATTTGTGTGGTGGGCTTCCTGTACGAGCTAACTAAACACGATAAATTGTTTGAACTCTAAAA
Organism: Alisma plantago-aquatica; assembly: GCA_963693085.1. Taxonomy (NCBI): domain Eukaryota; kingdom Viridiplantae; phylum Streptophyta; class Magnoliopsida; order Alismatales; family Alismataceae; genus Alisma; species Alisma plantago-aquatica. Next base: position 379,193,543 of record OY856415.1, on the reverse strand, counting down.
GAGGGGAAAAAAACATGTATGAGAAGATAAAGGCAGAAACAATGTAAAGTGGCAAAGGCTTAAAAACCAACTTATTACTAGGAGTGTGGCGTTGTGGTTGTGAGGCCCAGTTTGGCTGCCAACATCGTGAATCCAGGTATTCGGTGGCATTTTCTAGGTGGCCGGGAGAGCCGAGCTGTAAGTAGCTTGCAGAACTATGTGTCCGAGAACGCTGGCGTGTGCAGAGAAAAGATCAAAACGGGGAAGGTGTACCTCAAAATTTGACGCGCTTATTAATGCTCGCATTTTCTGTTACACGGCCCGTGGAACTGTACTTACCAGTGCCGCATATCATATAATAGGCTAACAAATTATACATAAATTACCGGGATTCACAAAGTTTGCGGCCAAAATGGGCCTCAGGTTTTCGGATTTCCAAGCCACATCCTGCAGTTTACTGTGTAGATGCTCAGCAGAGGCACACCTAGGCTTCATGGCGACCCATAGCAGCAGTGGTCATACACAAACAAGTGCACTTTTGGAGTGGTCAAAACTGAGACGAGACATGAACGCAGAAGCTACACCCGGACTAGCTCCATAAGAAAGGTGATTGATTTCCAGGCAAGCCAGGTCGGTCTCCTTGTTCATCTCTCTCAAACCACTGGCAAACCTTGTCGGGCTGTCCCGGCTGCTCCTTTTTGCTAGTAGCTGGGGTGAGATAATCCATGATCTCTACATCATATGGCCGAACGCAAAATGGAGTAGTAACGACGTTTCCGGGTAAGACGTGGCAGCCCCCACCAACCGGGCTTGCTCATGGTTCTAGAATGCAACTGCAGCTTAGCGGGTGAAGACTGAGCTTTCTTTTCCCCCCGTGATTAACATCTCTGGGCCGCAGTAGCGCTCAAATGATTTTTTTTCTTGAAAGAATCGCCAGAAATGAAAAGAAAAAAACATGATCTCGTTATACAAAAATGTATCAAAAATCGAAACGAATAAAAACATTAGCAGGACGGTGTGTTAGGAGCTCCCACCTTAAATCGGAATGAACGCTTCTGCAGTAAATACAGAAATCTTCTAGAAAACTAGAATTTCTTGGGGCGTATGTGACGTTGAACAACTTACAACTCGTCGTTTATGAACAGGCAGGTTTTCACGGAGGAGAGAGCGCAACTGCACCTACTCATCTCCTAGCTAGTTTCGGAAATCCAAAGGTGTGTTGATCAGCTTGAAGCTGGTAATAACCGGTGTTGTTTAGTGCTGTGACTCAAGAGCTACGACAAAGCGTTGGGCTTTTTCCATGAGCAGCAACATCGGTTACCCAGGCCTGGTCTTCTGGTTCATCCATCAACCCATGGCAAACTGCTTTCCGCGTTACAGACTCTACAGAAATTCTTCTTTGTCGCTTCACATCCTATGGATGGGATGGCATTAAGGTGGTTTCCGCTGGAAACTCTTGTAACCGGGCTTGCTCGTTCATCTCTCAAACCCTTTGTAAACCATGTCGAGAGCTAACCGGTGGCTCCTTTCTGCTAGGAGTAGGACGCTTGCCTGAGGGAGAGAGGAGACCTGAAGAAGGACGCCGCGCTTGCTTGCGAAGGTCACTGAGGAAGGTGAAGGAGGATGGATATTCAACCATTGAGAAACACAGTCCGCATATCGGTCTTAGCAACTGCAGCAGTCTGGTAGACTGGACCTTTTCCCCCTCTGCCAGCGGCAGTAGTAGTAAGACACCGGCGAGCTCCACCAAGTGGCATGAGCAACCAGCGGCTGTGGATCCCAATCACAAGCACATCGGAAAGGCCGTCTATCTGTTTCCCAGGCCAGGTAGATCACCCCATAACCCGTAGAGCAAACCAACCATGTTCAACATATGATTGCAGTCACAAGCACATCGGAGTATAGCTTGCAATTAGCACCCAGGCCGTCGTCTATCTGGGCGTAGTTCATCTCCCGACCAATGTTCAAGGCAGTTCGTTTCTGCTAGTAGCCACCCCGTGAGGTATTCCTGGCTGATCTATTACACAGACAAGGGATGGATGCCGCAGGGAGACGTACGCCGGTAGTTTCTGCTGGTAACTGTCAATAGCACGCCGCACGTTGGAGCTAGCGCATGACTGCAGCAGTCATGGTTACGGTAGAATCCATGAAGACTAGGCTTCTTCTCTCTGCCAGTGCAGGTTACCGTAGAATCCATGAAGCCTGGGCTTCTTTTCTCTGCCAGTGCAGGTGGGCTTCTTTCCTCTGCCTGCAGCAAGACAACATCCCCATAGCTCACCCGTGATTCCACGCGCAGGTCCACCGTCATACATCTCTCAACCGGAGCGCTCCAATGGTTCTTCTGCGGAAAGGGAGCTTGGTTGTTGTTGAACAAAAGACTTTCAATCTGTATCAACCGCTTTGTAGAGATCTTCTACACTGGAAATCAAACCTAAAAGGAAAAAGGAAGAAGATGACAAAAAAAAAACGTGGTCGTGATGAATGTTTCAACCCAACGAACAGAGAAAAACTAGGAGCTCCACCTATTAAATATGTAGAGGTCTTTCCAAATCGGCACCGTAGGCGGCCTAGATTTTTTTCTCAACGAAATTGCCAGAGAAATACGTGAGCGTTGCCAGAGATCCACAGCCCTGCAGAGGGCTATAGCCCCAGAGAGAAGAGAGACGGTAAAAAACACGATCTCCTGAGCCAAACAAGTTTCCCACCGGAAGAAGAAAAAAAATGAAAACGATGGCAAGATGGTGTCTTGGGATTTGGGAGGAGCTCCCACCTGAAGTCGTCAGAAAAGCTTCCGCATAGTAGATGAAGAAAATAATGAGTTCTTCTGGCCCGGGGGATGATGGATCACGAGAATTTTACAGAGGCGTATGTGCCATTGAACAACTCACAACTCGTCCCCTAGCCTCGAAAGGTTGTTACGATGGAGATGGGCGCATCACCGCGACATGATAGGGGAAGACATGAACAGGCGTGTTTCACGGAAGAGAAACCGCTTAAAGTGAAGAGAGAGAATCCTCCGTGAAACAGCAACTGCATCTGCATCAGCTCATCTCCTTCTTCGGTTTTTCTTTTTCTTTTTCTTTTTTATAAAGCACGCCAGCTAAATTCCACGTATTTTCATGTTTACCACTGACACGAATGTTACTGTTGAGTGTTGATGCGGAGTCCAATGGTTACTTTCAGAATGCATTGACGGTTTTAGCCTTGCTGCATGGTGACCCACAGAGCCGTATACGCCAAGCACATGCACGTGATGGCGTGAAGAACGACAAGTTATGATGTGGTGGGTGTGGTATGGGTGGATGGGTGGGTGCACTAAAGAAGAATAAAGACTGTCATTTATTTCTTACCAGTACTCGATATTATTATGGAATGAGGGAAGGCAAACAAGCATGGTCAATAGTCCGTTTTGAAATGGTGTTTCCTAACCGCCGATCGGTGAAATTTTGAATTCATGGACGCGCCCCCTGATTTCAACGAAAAAGTAATCCCTGCATAAATAATCCCCTTGATTATTAAAACTGACAGTGAGTTTGATTTTGCTAGAACTGACTTGAAAAGACCCAAATTCAGACCAATCAGATCCAAAATACACCGGACCGCCACGAACCCGACCTAAAATCAGCCAAACACGACCCAAAAATCAGTATATATATGGGGGTGTATAGTATATACATTGTATTGTATAAAGAAAAATATATATACTCTAGTATATATATTAACAACAAAAATTACAAACTTAAAACCCGACTCGCGGAAGACCAAACCTGACTCTGAATAAAATGAACCTTACCGGGCCCTATTTTCTGCCACTGCTAACAAAGAAGCATGGTTAGCCATCCCAATGAGCCCTAAGCACCGTAAACTCCTAAGTGTATAGAACTCCAAAGTCTTACAGGGAACCCTTTTTTGAAGCATGACATGAAAAGAAAAAAAAAAGGCCATAAGCACGGGAAACTCCTAAATACGTAGGGAAGTCCTCTCCATATAAGGTTGTGTTTTTTTCCTCAGTTGCGACAGGATAATTTAACTACACACGGTATATTAACTTATATTTGTTACACCGTTAGAGGGATTAGATAAGACTTACTTAATTGGATGATTTTTATTTATGTGTCGTTCGAAACTCTCACGGCAAAAAAATAAGGTTATCTGTTGTGGATATCTATATCTCAAACAGCCCTCTAATGGATTCATCAATATAGCTGATGGTATTTATGTATATCATAATAGACTTTGTATAAATATAAACAGATAATTTACTTGTTTACCAAACAAAAGACATTTTACCGTCAGTTCTATTTAACATTACTTCAAAGTCTAACGCAAAATTAATATATCATTGATTACTTTATCTGTAGTAACTAAACGTAGCATGACGGCATACCAAATTATACAGCCCAAGTCTAATTAAAAAAACTCACTCGATTATCTGAAAATATTAAAAGCATTATTAAAGAAAAACTTCAAGGTGACTTTCTGACCGAAGGTGACTTATAGGAGAAGGGAGGTGGGGGTCGTGGGGCGACGTGTAAAGCCATATAAGCCGACGGCGGCGGGGTTACCGGGGAGACCCTTCCGGATTTCGACGCACTTCTAGCAGGACAATATCTTCTGAACAAATAAGTTTATATTATTATATATGGGACTTGCCACAGTTGGTCTCTGGAAATATAACTGACGTCTCCGAGCAACAGGCCCGGAATGCAAATTCTGCACTGGCCTCTGAAAGCCATACAAATCAAAACGTTAACAAGTTCATCATCATCCTCTAAGCCTCAGTCACAACTACATCATGAATCATTTATTTCCATTCAATTCTCATATTTTAATTGAGACATAGAGATTCAAAATATCTTTTATAAGCTCATCTCATGTTAATTTAGACATTCTTCTTCTTCTATTTATAGAGTTTGGCTCAATAGCATTGCTTTGTAGAGGCGGACTAGTAGGTCTGCGTTGCACATGTCCGTACCAGTTGAGTCGACCATCGCGAAACTTGTCATCAATGCTCGTCACCCCCACTTTATTCCTGATATAGTCATTTCTCAAGCGATCTTTTCTTGTCTTCCCACACATCCATCTCAGCATACGCATTTCAGCTACGTTCATTTTATTGAGACATTGTTTCTTCACTGTCCAACATTCACTCTCATAGAGCATAGCTAGTCGTATAGATGTTCTATAAAACTTACTTTTTAACCTGAGAAGGATCTTCTAATCGCATAATACTCCTCCATTTCAACCATCCTACAATGATCTGATGACAAACGTCATTTTAGACATCCCCGTCTATTTGAATAATAGAACCCAAGTAATTGAATTTATCACATTGTAGTATATCTACTTCGTCCAACTTGGCTCCATCATCCACACTGTGAGATTGGCTGAAATTGCAATGCATATACTCAGTTTTTCTCCTGCTAATCATCAATCTGTTTGATTCCAATGTCTTTCTCCAACGTTCAACTTTATCAGTCAATCCATTTTTAGTTTCGTCGATCAAAACAATATTACCAGCAAATAACATACACCAAGGAATATAACCCTAAACATTCTTTGTCAACTCATCCATAAAAAGAATGAATAAATATGGGTTGAGTGTGGATCCTTGGTGTACCCCAACTGTGATAGGAAAAGTTGGTGTCTCTCCTCCAGGAGTCTTGACACTTGCAGTAGAGCTATCATACATGTCTTTGATCCAGTCAATGTATTGGATTGGCACGCCCCTTTTCTTCAAAATCATCCACAATACTTCTCTGGGTACTCGATCATAAGCTTTTTCTAGATCGATAAACACCATATGAAGATCTCTTTTGCTTTGTCTATACTTCTCCATAAGCCTCATTATCAGAAAAATAGCATTTGTTGTTGACCTTCCAGCCATGAAACCAAATTGGTTGTTTGATACCTGCGTTATAGATCTTAACCTCTGCTCAATAATCCTCCCCCAAAGTTTCATCGTCTGACTCATCAACTTGATACCTCTGTAGTTTGTACAGCTCTGAACGTCATCTTTGTTCTTGTAGATGGGGACTATAGTATTATTTCTCCTCTCATCTGACATCTTGTTGGTCTTCATGTTCTTGTTAAAGAAATTTGTTAACCACATAACTCCCCCATCCCCCATACTCTTCCATACATCAATGGGAATACCGTCTGGTCCGCATGCTTTTCTCATTTTCATATTTTTCAAAGCATTCTTGACCTCAAATGGTGAAACTCGTCGTGTAAATAATATCTCTTGTATTCATGTCACACGAGTCGCTAACATTATAGGCAGTATCTCCATTGAAAAGCTTTTTTTTTCATAATAATAGAGGTCCATCTTATTCATCTTGCCCCTCAAGCAAGCCAAGTGAAATCATCCGCATTACAAAAGATCATCCGCGATCGACCCAAAAACAAAAAATCATCCCATATGTCTTCTCCAGAAAAAGAATCCCACTCAACCATCCTAACACCCATCCCTCCAAGCCAGGTATCTAAGCAGCCACTACTCCTTGCCATCCTTTGTGCTTCCTATCTCCAAACCACCCTCGACTCCTCAAGCCACCATCTCAGACTAGCTAGGGATCATAGTTCCAGTCATCAAGATCATCATATGTCTTGCTCGCAAGTCCCTCACTATCGGGGGTGCTATCCACCACTCCAACGGACGAGTGGTCGGAGTATCCATCAGCACTCCAAGGGTGCTCACTTGCGTGCCACGGATCTAGGAAATCTCCAAAGTATTGATGCCTCAAACGTCGACGTGCACCCGCGCAGTCTTGCACCCATCTCGTCACGAGGCTGGCCATGGCACCACTGGTCTCATTGGAGGCAGCAGACCCCGATGCAGGGGTAGTCACAGTCGCGGGCAGTTGAACTAGTTCAACTGTCTTGGACCATCGACACTCCCACGCCAAGTGGCCAGGCTTCCTGCAACGAAGACAAGTCGTAGGCGCTGTGCAATGACGCCTCCAGTGTCCGTGCTGAAGGCAACGGTGACACCGGTCTCCCGCAGCAGGGCGATGCTTTCTGACCTTCCTCTTGGCCTCACAGTCACACGCTATGTGACCTGAAGCACGACACCGAAAACACACTAGTTCAGCCCGACATTGGTGCCGCCAGTGTCCACGTCTCAAACATCTGGAGCATGCACCTCCATTGACCCGACGGTGACTCTGGCGGAGCTTGCGTAGCACAACAACCGGCGATGGAACAGTCACTTGTTCATCTGCAACTATCTCCCCCGACGACGCCATCATCGAGGGCACTCCCGAGAGGGGAACACAGATAGACCCCACCCAAACACAACCCTCAATGAAGCCATCAACGCCATCGACACCAGCTGAATCTGTCTCCGGCAAAACCTCGACTACCTTGAGTGCATCATCTGGCTGCATTGCTTCCACCGCCGTATTTGGCATCTCCAGATCCTCAGGAATGGTCTGACCCTCCGAGGGATCGCCGTTCAAGACACCCCGTACCCCACCTGCAAGAGAAAGAGGGGGAGAAGGTCCGCCGACCATCAGGGCCTCCGTATCTGTAGCTTTGTCCGATGTCGTTGTCGAACCCGTCACAATCAACCCCCTGCCCAAGGCAACATCACCGCCATCACCAGGCGTCGTGGGGGAGGAGATCTCCATGCCAAGGTCCATCGCTTCCGCCTGAAGCCACTGATCTCATAGAGCCAGGAAACGGGCTCGGAAGGGAGAGATAGAGGGGGATAGGACAGCGTCGTCGTCGCCCCTAATGCCTCCATCCGAACCGTTCCCGCCAACAGCCTCTGAATCCACCGCTGGCAAAGCCCCTTTCACCGCCCAAAGCTCCTTTACTTCAAGGAGTCGCGCCCTGAAGTCCGTAATCGAGTGCGAGCCAACGACGGTCGCCGCCCAGCCATCTATCGTCCCCATCAGAGATCGCACTCAGATTCGCCGCCTTCGAAGAATGTTGGGGGGGAGGGGCGGCCCCCCCTCACCGGCCACCGCCGCCTAGGGCAAGAGTCGCCCTAGGAGTCGCCCCCGCGAGTCGCCCACGCGCAGCTGTCCCCCGCGATTGCTCTTTCGATTTGCATTTCCTTCTCCATTGAAAAGCTTATGGAAGTAAATTGTCAACTGGTTCTTGATATCATCGTCCTTCACCAATACTCTACCATCTTTATTCTTGATGCATTTTACTTGACTCAAATATCTTCCTTTCCTTTCTCTTATATGAGCCATTTTATATAAATCTTTTTCCCCTTCTCTAGTGTCCAACTTTTTATACATAACATCAAAGTATCTAGACCTTGCCTCCCGAACAACCTTTTTAGCTTCTTTCTTTGCTTGCTTGTATCTTTGGAACGTTGCAATCATGTCCAAATTTAGGCAAGCTCCAATAGATCTCCCTTTTCAATTTAATAGCCTTCTATACTTCATCATTCCACCACCAAGTCTCCTTCTGTGGAGGCCCACAGTCTTTAGACTCCCCCAAAACCTCTTTGAAAAAAAAATTATGCAGGAGCTCATGTTATGCCGCATAGTGTTAACATCAGACTTCAAATTCCAAGTTACCTCCTTGATGAGTTTATCATGAAAAGTCAATTTCTTTTCTCCTTTAAGATTCCACCACTTGATCATACTATCTTAGTTTCTGTTATGATTGCCTTTATTGATCTTCATGTTAATATCCAAAACCACTAACCTATGTTGGGTTGTGAGTTTTTCTCTAGGAATCACTTTACAATCCTTGCATATGTTACGATTCACCCACCTTGTAAGGAGGTAATCAATTTGGCTACAGTTGTGCCCACTCTTGAAAGTAATCTTATGAGATTCTCTTTTCTTGAAATGGGTGTTTGCCAAAATCATGTCATATGCAACTGCAAAATCCAATATCCTCTCTTCTTCTCCGTTCTTGTTGCCATATCCAAAACCACCATGAACTCCCTCATATCCGACATTGCTACTCCCCACATGGCCATTTAAATCACTCCCAATAATAATCTTCTCCTCAATCAGTATTCCTTGCATCAATTCATCCATGTCATCCCAAAAATCCTTCTTCGCATCCTCGCTAAGGCCAACTTGGGGGCATAAGTACTAAAAATGTTAAAAATATTTCCCCAAAAATAACCTTGATAGCTATGATTCTATCAGCCATCCTTGTAATCTTGACGATGTCATCCTTCAAAATCTTATCAACAATAATACATACATCATTTCTATGTTTATCAATACCTATATACCAAATTTTGTATCCTATGTCTCCAATCTCTCTACAACGTTCCCCTATCCACTTGGTTTCCTGCAAGCAAGCTATATAATTTTTCTTCTCATCATGGTATATACTATCTCTAAAAGATTTCTTTGTCAAAGGGTCAATATTCCAAGATCCAACTCTAATCTTTTTTTGTTGAACTTGCTTCTTTACTTACTTTTGTCGAAAATGTTGCACTTACACATTTTTCAATGCATCTGGGCAATGATGCGGTGGGACTAGCTTCTTTACCCACATCCGTCCAAGATGTGGAAACCCTTACACATTTTTCACTATATCCGGGCGATGATGCAGCGAAGCTAGCTTCTTTACCCACACCCGTCTAAGATGTGAAAACCTTTGTTTGTCCTTCAACACAATCGGGCGTCGTTGTGTCGAAACCCCTTGCATATTTATCACTGCACCTGGGTGTCGATGCAACGCCGTTAGGTAGGGACGCTCCAACGATATTCTTATAAAGATCCATGTCATAAAAAGAGTAACAAATTTTTTATAGGTTGGCTGTAAACCTACCACCAACCCTCCTCCTTCACCCGGGTTTGGGACCGATTATAAACAAAATATGTAAACATTAGGCAGTACATATATATAATCGAAAATGAGAAGTCCAAGGATAGAATACCTTGTGATAAATAGAGGATGTGGCGTACAGAACATTATAATGAGCGGGATAGGGTGCATACAGAACATTATAATGAGCGTGATAGGGTGGTTTGATTAGGGTTGTCAAAAAATTACTCGTCAAAAATTGCATAAGCATCCCGCAATAATCACATATAAAATTTCTACACGGTAATCTATACACGTGCTTTCTCTTCTCTCAAATCCAACAAATTATCACATCAATAGTGCTAGCTTATCGGGTGAGGTGATCTGTACAATGTGAATGAGACCTAACCTTCTCAATGATCTGGAATGGGCGGGCGCGCATGAGGCCACGGAATTTAAGTTGGGACGAGAGTGGGGGCGACATAAATGAAAGAACCAAAGGTGGAGAATTGGAAGTTCCATCGAGTTAGAGAAATATATGTATATGCATACAATAATAATTCTACGATTTAGTATAATTATTGTTGACTCAAGGTCAATTAGGTCAATGTTGACTCACGTCTAAATTGACTAAACCCTTGTTTTGATGATGACTAACCATTCCACATATTGGTGTCTAATGCTTCTACATTGAGTGATTTCAGATTAGGTTTAGACACACTCCAAATGCCCTAACTTGCGCATATCAAATTGGAGAAAAGACAAGTCAAAATAGCTACAAGTGTGCAATTTGGGATCTCTATGTAAATGACCTTAGAATTACTTTGTAACCACTTGTAATGATTGTATGACTTATAATTAAGCTTAGAAAAATTATTGGGACACAAAAATCCATCATTTGTATAGTCAAACAAAAATTCCAAAATACCCATAATAGGGATTTTGTCGGCCGAATTCCAAACTCGGTCGATCCATATATTCTGGGATTTTTGTGAGATTCGGCCGAGTTGCAAACTCAGCCGATTCACGGTTCGGCCGAGTTGCAAACTCAGCCGATTCACGGTTCGGCTGAATTGCCTTTATAGAAACTCGGTCGATCAGACTGTACGAAAAAGTGCAGAAAAGTGATTCTAGCCGTTGTGGAGTTGCAATAAGTGAAAATAGATCCGTTGCAAGCCACAAAACGGCTAGTTTTTGTTCTCAAGTGTTCCCAAAGGCTAAGAGGCATCTCCAGCTATAAATAGGACCCCTTGGGCTTCATTCCAAGGTTGAGCATTCACTATGAAGGTTCCTATTCTATTGTTGAGTGATCCTACAGTCTCCTCTCTCTCTCTAAGCTTAATCACTTGCTACATCCATTAGAGTGAGTAGGAAATCTGTAAGAGAGCTAGTCATATATGTATATCTTGTGAGGCTCTCACTTCCACCACCTCCCTTCTATCATTTCAATCATGAAGATGAAGGTTCTCTCTCTTGTCCAAGAGAGGTGAAGAAGAACAAGGGAAGGAGTCCCTTGGTGAAGATCAAGGCTGAAGACTTGGAGCTAGAGTGGGTAAGTCCTTGGAGAAGGCAGAAGACTCAAGCTCAAGTGGGTAAGTCCTTGGTGGAAAGCTTCTCCGAGTGAAGGTGAAGTCAAAGGCGGAAGATCCAAGAAGAGTGGGTAATTCCTACAAGGCCGAAGACTTGTGCAAGAGTGAGTAAGTCCTTGGAGAAGGCCGAAGACTCTTGCAAAGTGGGTAAGTCCTTGGTAAGGTTGAAGACTCTTTATATTGGATAGGTAAGTCCTTTGTTGGTCATGTATTGTATGTCTTATTAATGAATATAAGAGTGCAATTGGTTGAAGTCCTAGAGGTTGACCTCTCTAGGCAAGTGGACTGACACACTTCTAGTTTGAAGTGTGGAACCACTCTAAATAGCTTGTCTAATTGGTGCATGTTCAATCTCTCTTATCCTTGCTATGCTTGATTTAGTTGCACTCAAATTACCTATTTAGCAACCTTATCTTGTCATATATTTTGAAGGTTTAATGAATTTTGTGTAAGTGCTTTCAGCTATATTCACCCCCCCTCTAGAGCATCTAATCACCCCCCCTCTAGAGCATCTAATCACCCATCTAGGATCCAACAAGTGGTATCAGAGCGGGTCTTCTCCAAGCATACTTCCACAAGTAGGAGAATATGGGTGATTATGAAGATGGGAAACCTTCAAAGAGAGCAATAGAAGGAAACAAGAGTGAAAAAGGGATCACAAAGGCTCCATCAACAAATGAGAGTACTAGTGGAAGATCTAGTGAATGTGAAGATGGAAGATGCCATTGCGCCCTCATGACAAGCTCAACTAAAGATTTAAATGAGGTAAATTCAAGTGTTGAGATTCAAATAAATGCTTATCTTAGTCAACTAAATGCTCTTAAATTTGCGAATTCTAGCTTGCTTGATAAGATTAAGTTTTTAGAATCTCAATCTTCTATGACTATTTCATTTATAGAGCTTGCTTCTACTATTGTTTCTCTCTCTATTGTTTCTTATGCCCTTAAATGTGATTATGAGAGTCAAGAACTTACTTTGCAAGGAATAGAATGTGTAGATAAAGTTTATCCTTCAATGATGACTTGTCTTGTATATGAACTTGCTTCCTTGCATAGTAGTGTAATTGCTCTTGACGCTCATACTATATTTTCTTATAGAGAGAAAGTTTCTTATGCTCTATCTTGTCATAAAGATTCTTATATGACTAAAGATGTTTGCTTAGAAATCTATCTTGTGCATGCTAGAGATGATATGAATCTATTGTGTTTTACCTTTACTTCTCTTATGCATGACAATCATAGTTTGAGATCTTCTTTGCAAAGATTCTTTGGTAATAAAAAGAATCTTAATCAAATCCTAGACCATACTACCAAACAAATGGGTAGAGATGGAATTGGACTTGACTGTAGTCAAGGGAACAACAAAGATAAAGGACCTCCAATATTCCATGGAGAATCCTCCAGTTCCAAGGCTACGGGCACTTGTAATCATTGCAATGATTTTGGTCATTATTCTAAGTGTTGTCCTTTTAGGAAAGCACCCAAGAGAAATAGGACTTGGGTTGCTAAACTAACCCTTCCGGACCCAAAAATATGATTGGGGACCATTTCATCTTTCTTCTTGTAGGTACTTGCAAATGGATTGACTTGAGCTATTAAATTGCAAATTGACTTCTCAATCCACATGAAAGAAGAAAGGTGAGATGTGCAGAGGGTGACAACAAGTGGAAAAGCAATGGTAAGCACAAAGGTATTGTTTTATTGCTTATAACCTTTTCTAACTTGTTTTTGTCAAGTTAGTGTGCACTATACATATGGTTTTTGAGTCAAAAGTGGCATTTTGTGTTTCTCTTCACAATCTTGCTCAAAAATTGTTCCTAATGCTTCTATAGTGCATTACTAACTTGCTTAGACATGATTTGGATATGGTTTGTATTTTTAGCATGCCTTTAAATGTTTTATGAAATATATGTGCTTTTTGTCTGCTGCTCTGTCGGTCGAGTTTGTCCTGTTAGAAACTCGACCGATAGGCACCAATGGGTGTTGCCAGCAGTTGTCATCGGTCGAGTTGCCAATGCACAGAACTCGACCGATTACACTGTGCACAGAATATAAATTTGGCTTATTGAGTGAGAATTTCCCTCTCAACTAGATTTTCTCAACCAATAGCCTTATTCTTTGGCACTCTCATTTGGTACCTTTATATATGCATATTGCATTGTTCTACATAGTCTACCTTGCTTACAACTCTATCTATCTAATTTCTCTAAATTGGTAAATCTATATGTTGCAATTACTTGCTTTGAGTTGTTTTGCAGGTTTTGATGATGGTCGCTTTGGATCTCTTGGTTGTGTCTAAAAATTACTTCCTCTGTACTCTAACTTGCTACATCTATCTCGGTGTATATCTTGTTTTGATACAACCTTGAGGTTCATAGGGGTAATCATCTTATGGTAAGAATGCATATCTAGTGAGTTATATCCTCTCATGCTTCTATATTTGCATATCTCTTTGTTTGGATATATCTCTACATCTACTCATAGCTTGCTTTATCTTTTGGTATCTCTTGCTATGATCTAGATCCTACTAGTAGTCCTAACTTATGATATCATCTACTAGTAGTTCATATACATGTAGTTCTAACCTTGTTTACAAATTGCCATCTTTGATCATCTATATGTTATGCTTGTATCTTATCTCATACATGCTCAAGATTGTTCCTTGAATTGCATATCTACTATCTTGAGTTGTTTGCATAACATTGTGATGCAGGGCACATAGAGCTACATTATATGTAGAAATTGGAGTATTTTTGGATTTTATGCAGGCTTTGCTCCAATTTCAGTTTTGCTGCAAGTATAGTGTTTTTATGCAGAAACACCCTTCTGAGCAAGACTCATTGCTTTGCCATGAGCTCCGACGGTTTTTGGTCAAATTCCATCATCTTGAGGGTCAAAATTGTGATTTATTGTTTTTCTGCAACACTTTATCTTGCATTTTTTGGGTTGTTCAAGTATATGCTTTAACTTGCTTTTCTTTCTATGCTTGGACAATCCCCTATCTGTTCTCTTCTACTCTCCTTATATAACTTTTGTTATCTTCTTTCTCTTAACAAGTGGTGTTTCTTAGTTTCTTCACACCCCCACCTTTTTGAAATGACAAAGGGGGAGAAAGATATGTCTTCTTTTGACAACAGGGAGAAGGCATGTCTTACATGAAGCAAAGAAGCGTGTCCATGTAAAGGGGAGAAGGTAAATGGGAGAAGACATATATGTGTAGAACATATATGAGTAGAAGACATAGTTTCTATAAATGTTATGAAAGCTAACCATGCAGGAGAAATAGCGTCAATTGAGGGGGAGTATGAGAACTCCATGTGCATCAATTGAGGGGGAGCATATGAGCTCAATCCTATTGAAACCCCTAAGTTTCTCCGAAGGTATGATTTTACGTACAAGCTTTCAATACATTTATGGAATGGTTTGTCATCTTCAAAAAGGGAGAGAATGTTGACTCAAGGTCAATTAGGTCAATGTTGACTCACGTCTAAATTGACTAAACCCTTGTTTTGATGATGACTAACCATTCCACATATTGGTGTCTAATGCTTCTACATTGAGTGATTTCATATTAGGTTTAGACACACTCCAAATGCCCTAACTTGCGCATATCAAATTGGAGAAAAGACAAGTCAAAATAGCTACAAGTGTGCAATTTGGGATCTCTATGTAAATGACCTTAGAATTGCTTTGTAACCACTTGTAATGATTGTATGACTTGTAATTAAGCTTAGAAAAATTATTGGGACACAAAAATCCATCATTTGTATAGTCAAACGAAAATTCCAAAATACCCATAACAGGGATTTTGTCGGATGAATTCCAAACTCGGCCGATCCATATATTCTGGGATTTTTGTGAGATTCGGCCGAGTTGCAAACTCAGCCGATTCATGGTTCGGCCGAGTTGCAAACTCATTCGATTCACGGTTCGGCTGAATTGCCTTTATAGAAACTCGGCCGATCAGACTGTACGAAAAAGTGCAGAAAAGTGATTCTAGCCGTTGTGGAGTTGCAACAAGTGAAAATAGATCCGTTGCAAGCCACAAAACGGCTAGTTTTCGTTCTCAAGTGTTCCCAAAGGCTAAGAGGCATCCCCAACTATAAATAGGACCCCTTGGGCTTCATTCCAAGGTTGAGCATTCACTATGAAGGTTCCTATTCTATAGTTGAGTGATCCTACAGTCTCCTCTCTCTCTCTAAGCTTAATCACTTGCTACATCCATTAGAGTGAGTAGGAAATCTGTAAGAGAGCTAGTCATATATGTATATCTTGTGAGGCTCTCACTTCCACCACCTCCCTTCTATCATTTCAATCATGAAGATGAAGGTTCTCTCTCTTGTCGAAGAGAGGTGAAGAAGAACAAGGGAAGGAGTCCCTTGGTGAAGATCAAGGCTGAAGACTTGGAGCTAGAGTGGGTAAGTCCTTGGAGAAGGCAGAAGACTCAAGCTCAAGTGGGTAAGTCCTTGGTGGAAAGCTTCTCCGAGTGAAGGTGAAGTCAAAGGCGGAAGATCCAAGAAGAGTGGGTAATTCCTACAAGGCCGAAGACTTGTGCAAGAGTGGGTAAGTCCTTGGAGAAGGCCGAAGACTCTTGCAAAGTGGATAAGTCCTTGGTAAGGTTGAAGACTCTTTGTATTGGATAGGTAAGTCCTTTGTTGGTCATGTATTATATGTCTTATTATTGAATATAAGAGTGCAATTGGTTGAAGTCCTAGAGGTTGACCTCTCTAGGCAAGTGGACTGACACACTTCTAGTTTGAAGTGTGGAACCACTCTAAATAGCTTGTCTAATTGGTGCATGTTCAATCTCTCTTATCCTTGCTATGCTTGATTTAGTTGCACTCAAATTTCCTATTTAGCAACCTTATCTTGTCATATATTTTGAAGGTTTAATGAATTTTGTGTAAGTGCTTTCAGCTCTATTCACCCCCCCCCTCTAGAGCATCTAATCACCCATCTAGGATCCAACAATTATATCTAGATATAAAGATGACGGACAACAAGTTGCATCATCAATCTTATTTAAATAGACTTTCGGAACAAAAATAAAAGGCCATCCTTTTATTTAATGCATTTAATGCATTGAATCATTTAAAGATGGAAGTATGTGTTTGTTTTTTCATTTCAATAGAATTTTGAATATATTACACTCATGGAAGATGAAAGTGTTAATTTCTTTCTTTCTTAATAAAAACCAGTAACAAAAAGTCAATTGCTATATTGACAATAGAAGAGGGAAGTACATATTTGTCTTTCTTTTCAATAAAATTTTATAAATATTACACCCATGGAAGAGGTAAGTGTTAATTTGTCTTTCTTTCTTAATAAAAATAGTAACAAAAAGTTAATTGTAATGTTAACAATAGAAGAGGAAAGTATACATTTTGTCTTCCTTTTTAATAGAATTTTGAACATACTACACCCATAGAAGATGGAAGTGTTAATTTGTCTACCTTTCTTAAAAAAATAATTAATTGTTATATTGATAATAGAATAATTGTATGCTTTAAATAAAAGAACAGGAGTGACCAATCTTATTATACAAACTCTATTATTTGACCATTATTACCGGTTTAATGTAGAATAGTACTTATTTAGGAACCACACATACACATATATATTTGACAATAGAAGAGGGAAGACAACAAAATTTTTAACATATTACATCGTGGAAGAGGGAAGCATTCATTTTCCTTCCTTTCTTAATAAAGAATAGTAAAAAAAAGTTAATTGTTATATTGACAATAGAAGAGGAAAGTATACGTTTGTCTTCCTTTTCAATAGAATTTTGTACATTTTACACCCATGGAAGAGGGAATTGCTAATTTGTCTTCCTTTCTTAATAAAAGATAGTAAAAAGGTTAATTGTTATAATGACAATGGAAGAGGGAAGTATATATTCATCTTCCTTTTTGATAGAATTCTGAACATATTACACTTATGGAAGATGGATGTGTTAATTTTTCTTCCTTTATTTAAAAAATAATAATATATTGACAATAAAATAATTGTATGCTCTGAATAGGAGAACGTGAGTGTCTAACCTTATTTATACAAACACTATTATCTGACCAAATATTACTAGTTCAATGTAGAAAAGTACTTATTTAGGAACCACACATGCACATATATTTGACAATAGAAGACTGAAGACAATAGAATTTTGAACATATTACACCCATGGAACAAAGAAATGTTAATTTGTCTTCCATTCTTAATAATAAATAGTACAAAATGTTAATTGTCATATTGACAATAGAAGAGGAAAGTACACATATGTATTTCTTTTCAATAGAATTTTGAACATATTACACCCATGGAAGAAGAAAATGTTAATTTGTCTTCCTTTCTTAATAAAAAAATAGTAAAAAAAGTGAATTGTCATGTTGACAATAGAAGAGAGGAGTATATGTTTGTTTTCCTTTTCAATAGAATTTTGAACATATTAAATAGGGTTGTCAATGGATAAGGGTTAACCCGCTTACCCTTTACCCATATCATGTAGGGAAAGGGGAAGGGTAAAGGATTTTCTTTCCCTTTACCCGCCTACCCGTTACCCTCTAACCCACTACCTTAGTGGGTAAGGGTAAGGCATTATCCATACCCTCTGACATGCTACCCCGCCAGTATTTATATATAATATATTGAATATATTGTCATATTATTGTTTAAGTCTATTAAATATTCAATATTATGTGGTCATCATTTAATAGAATATATAGTTTTCTTATTTACTTTTTAAGTAGCTAATTTAGTGATGTATACATCACCATTTTGAAGGTGTAAGACCGACATGTATGAAATATTTTCTAGTTTATTTATGTACCATTTTACATTATGTAATCATTCTTGAGCATCTTGATATCTCACTTAAATATATAAATTGAGAAGCATGTTATTTTTAGTATTAGCATATATTTTGGAAAAAATATATAAATTCCCCGCCTCACCCTTACCCTCCCTGTTTACCCTGTGGGTAAGAGGGTAAGGGTAAGGGGAGGGTAAGGATATTGATGGAGTGGGGAATTACCCATAACCTTACCCACCACTCTTGGTGGATAAGGATAAGGGTAAGACATTACCCTCCCCATTGACAACCCTAATTATTATTACACCCATCAAAGAGGGAGAGGTTAATTTGTCTTCCTTTCTTATTCCCTTTCAATGGAATTTTGAACGTATTACAATGGAAGAGGGAAGTGTTAATTTGTCTTCCTTTCTTAATAAAATATAGTAATTAAAGTTAATTATTTATATTAGCAATAGAAGAGGCAAGTAAATATTTGCCCTACTTTTTGATAGAATTTTGAATATATTACATCCATAAAAAAGGGATGTATTGATTTGTCTTCCTTTCTTAATAAGAATATTAAAAAAAGTTAATTGTTATATTGACAATAGAAGAGGGAAGTATATATGCGTCTTCCTTTTCAATAGAAATCTGAACATATTACACCCGTGGAATATGAAAGTATTATTTTTTCTTCCTATCTTAATAAACATAGTAACAAAAAGTTGATTGCTATATTAACAATAGAAGAGGGAAGTATATATTTGTCTTCCTTTTCAATGCAATTTTGAACATATTACACCCATAGAAGAAGGAAGTGTTAATTTGTCTTCCTTTCTTAATAAAAATTAGTAACAAAAAGTAAATTATTATATTGACAATAGAAGAGGGAAGTATTGATATTTGTCTTCCTTTCCAATAGAATTTTGAACATATTACACTTGGAAGAGGTAAGTGCTAGTTTGTCTTCCTTTTCTTAATAAAAAAATAGTAACAAAAAGTTAATCGTTATATTTAACGTAGAAGAGGGAAGTGTATATTTGTAACACCTCACTTTTCACAACATATAAATATCACTCAGCGAAAGCATTCTTACTCAAGGGGTGTCACAATATGTTGATCTTACCAATTTAAATAAATAAAAAAAATTACGTTCAATGAATTCAGATTCATATATAGCTCTTGAGAAAAGCTATGACTGGTTTGGTGTAAGTCATAAGTTATGTGGAACTCATTTTTAGGGAACTCCAATTCATTTTCTGGACTTAAATTCTATTCTCTTCCATGTGATTGGTTTTTCGTAAGTGTAAATTTAGAAATCATTAAATAAAATTATTAATTTTTACTTTGTAGTATATAATAAATAAACATAGCAAAGACACAAAGGAATGATTAATAATGTAAATATTATTTAACTATACTAAGGTCATGTTTGGTTCACTGGAAATGACTTAAAAAGGATGTGAGAAAGACAAAGATAGGAAGGTACATATATGAGATGATGTATTTGTTTTCTTATCCTACGTTTGGATGTAACAAAGAATTAACAAAAGTTTACAGTTGTCACAAAAAATATATTCTTTCATGGCCAAATTTAGAGAAGAGATCATAGTGGTTATACTGACTAGAAAGGAAATAAGGAAATACTAGAGTTAACAAGAACATAAAGCTTCCAGAGAATTTGTGATCGAGGAGCCGTGGTGTTCTAAAATAGATATTGTTGGATATCTAATTAGGTCTATTGAATGCTTAATCAAAATAAATAAAAAAATTCCACAAACAATCATTTGCATTGCCGCAAGAGAAGAGAATGCGAGGATTACTTTGCGTGCATGACAGCTCCCTGAAATGCCTATGGAAGCAATAGAGGAGATAAACAATAACGAAATCTGAGTTATCGTGCAGATCGGAAGAGTGAAGAGCAATCAGAAAGAACCTCGTGACGGAACGGCCAATGAAGGGAGTAGAATTGAGAGTTACCGATAGACGGAGAAGAATTGGGGAAACCCATCTGGCGGAGAGAAGACATGAAACACATCTGGAGGAGAGAAGATGAGCACTAGGGACGGACGGAAGGTTTCTGGAGCAGTTGCTCCGAGCCTCCGGCAAGTCGCTGAGGGGAGCGGACGGGAGTCTAGAGTTGAAAAGTTATAGACGGGCACTGGCGTCGAAGGTTCGAGGTTTTTATTCCCACGCAAGTACCTAGGGGTACTGCGGAACATGAAACTCCCAAAAATTTAAGACTCTACTCAAGTACAATCCTAAATTAATTTTAGAACAAACAAACATAGGATGTCACTTACCAACAAGATTTAAATCTTAAATCTTATCATAGGTATGATCCTACAAATCAAACAGGGCTTAAGTGGTCATGGTGCGGATGTCGTTCTTTCAAAAACATTTTGTATGGTATGATTATAATAATTTTAATAAAATATTATGGTTAAAACTACATCATAATAATTTTATTTCACTGTGTATGTACAACTAATATATGTATTTCATGTGTATATAAATATTAATTTTGGTTCATTATTTAACAAAATGTACAACATTAGTTTTTAATATATATTTCGTGCATGGTTATAATTGATTATCATTTTTATATCATATGTCTAAACACGAAGACTAAAAATATGTCACATAAATAATATTTTTTATCACATGATGCGGTGTAATTATTTTTTATAGTGCTCATATATATTCTTTTATTTTATAAACCACACTGATAATGGCAGTTGTGGTGTAAAATATTCTACATAGTGTGATTATAATTTATAAGATTTTGTCATATTGTTATAATTTTGACAGTTAGCATGTTCACACCGCTAACAATTCTAGTCATAAATATTTTATATATGTCATTTATAAAGATATAAAGAATATAATTGTACCAGAAATATTATTAGTTGTTATGGAACTCATTTTCTGTTTTTTTTAATAGGGAACTCAGAAACTATGTTTTGTATGTAAGTCTATAACTCCCCAGAAATTACGGAACTCAAGCTCCAACACTTATTTTAAACCAATCATGAAAAACTGCTTCAGACTTCAGTTTATAAGTTTCTCGGACCAGTTACAACAAGCTAATTGGAGTCTAAGAGAAAACTAGAACTGGTCCATCTTATAAAGTCTAATATACTTGGATAACATGACCTAGCATATTAAAAAGGCATTTTAAAGTCTGGATCGACTTGGTAAACGACAACCCACCATGCTAAGCTTGAAAATCTCCTAATCTTTAATTGTCCTTTCTACTCTTCACTTGTTGCACATCCTGCAGACATCTCATCCCCAGCCATGGCCAAACAAACATCACATCAATAAGTGGTATTTGGCACTTTATAAAACAGAAAACAATAACTTGACATGTGTAAAATTGACATGAAATAATTTGACATAAACTTGAACATGGATTATCTTAAGTATTCACGAGTCATTAATAACATGAAGATTTGAACAGTAAGTATGCACATCTCTCTCTATGACACCCACTTAAGAGCACATGATTTCTAGGAAAGCCCTTGATGACCTCTTGATATCTATGATTTGAGAAGCATAAAAACTAATTCAATTCTAATGATTTTAATAGTAACTTTACTATGATCTTTGAACTTTAACATGATAAGATTTCTGTGACAACCGCTATCACAATGACAGCTTTATTGCACCAAACTATGCGGAATTAATCATTAATAGTGGATTATCAAAAATCACTAAAAATTTAAACATTTTCGCCAAGAGATCCATCATCAGGAAGCTCTTTTCATAAAGGACCAAACCATATATATACATCATGGTTTACTTGTACATACAATGTTCCATCTCCTTACAAGGATTTAAGACAATAGTTTCTTTATCAAAACATACACAAAAGTAATATCATGCATTGAGGCATACTAGCCAAAATCTCAATCAATTATAAAACTCTTTACGCACTATTTTCCAAAGGACCTGAGAGTACAAGGACGACACATAGGACTCTATAAGACACATAGCAGCACACTCAACCTGAGCTATTACTGATGTCCTTGTTGCTACTATCTGCTCTCTACTGCACGATCTCTACCTCCTTGTGCACGTCCACCTAAAAAGTTGTGGAACCCACATGGTGAGCCGACTTGTCCCAACGAGAGATAAAACTCTCCATCAACAGAATTATTATTACAATTAAACTTTTATAAATGAGGGCAGAAGAAACCTATATTGAATTTAAATGAGTATAACTTTTAACTATATGCAGAGCAGGGTAGTCTCAATATCTTATTAGTTCAAAAATCTACAACTGAGCAATAGATCATTTAATCATTTTATAAAAGGAATATGCAGAACATGTATAAGTGTTATAAACTAAATAGTATAAAATCAAAGCAAGGCATCAACCAATGTTCCCATATTTGGTCCTTAAATAAATACGCTACATGACTGATTACATCTTTAAACATTCCATCTTATTATGCTTTGTGGAGATGGGAATATACCTTCCATCTCCAATTGACCATTGTGAAGTTAGATTTAATACCATATAGGTATATGGAAGAGCTAGAATCTATGACATCTCTTTTCTCAGTCAGTACGAGAGTGGCAGTGACATTAAGAGTCATTCTGCATTTTAGCTAACCTGACGTATAGAGGCTCTTCGCTATAGATATACAGCGTGTAGCATGTTCTCTGTTCAGGGTATGACCTACGGTTAATCCTGCTTGTATATCTTGAGTCATGGCCTGCAACCATACTCTTATGGGGTAAAGCTTTATTGTCAATCCTGATGTTGCATTAGAGCTACGGCCTATAATTGCACTCTTTCTTAGGAAAATGGCTCAAGGTCAAATCCCAGGGTTTGAAGGAAATAAGGTAATACTCGTCTTGCACCCTTGCATATTCAAAAATATGTACTCCAAGTAAAACTCATTTCATCATTCAGTAGATAATGACACTGGATGATTCTATGGTCAGGGCAACTACATTTTTAGTTCACTTGATAGATTAAGTGCATTACAACATCTTTTAGCATCAATCAAGTCACAAGCATAAAGTATAAGTAAATGCTATACAGAAAGGTGTAACATATTTTCAAGATATCTTGTATCAACTGGTATATATCTTGTTACACTTATCCTGGGATCTTAGTCCCCTGAATACTTTATTGGGAATCTCATCCCTACAACATTATCATTATCATTATCTTTATCATATGTTTGGGTATCAATTCCTCATTTCATTATTGAACAGTATCACCTCTCATTAGGCAATAACCAACTCTCAGACATCCGACCCATATACATATCATACTTGTTGTACAAGTATATCACATGGCTCACAAGGCCTTATCTAATCCGTATTATACTAAATCATCATAGCTCATACATGGCTATGTTCATCATCCCATAATGCCTGCATGGTTAGGATTTCACAGCAATGCAATATTAAGCAAATATCATGACCATGCCATAAGAAGAATCATTCAAATTGCAACCTCTCATGATTAGGGTTAGGGTTTCCTTTGTAACTGAATTAGGGTTTCCAAGTGCATACTTTTCAAATCAAAACCCTTATTCACATTATAAGAGCTTCTTGATTGCCATAAATGTTTAAGCATACTTCATCAAATATTATCAATTGATTATCAACATGAGTTACAAGTTTCTTTCTTATCCTTACTAGGATTGACTTCAACATACCTAATGCATTGTTTTACCTTTCCTTAGGGTTATCAACCTATACGTAACATAGTGTATTCATCTCATTAATTCCATGATGCGTTCATTGATTATATTCAAGTTGTATCGGCCTACACTCTTCAAGGTGTATCAGCCTAAACTCTTCAAGGCGTATCGGCCTACACTTTACAAAGTGTGTTATCAACCTTCACTCTACAAGGTGTATCGGCCTAGACACATCACTTGTGTCGGCCTAGACACATATACTGGTGTCGTACAAAGCATGTCAAATGCTATCTGTAACGCCCGGGCCCACTGCCCAAGGCTCTAGTAGAGTTTCGGGAATGACGACTGTCCCCACAGACCACCACTAGCCTTAATTGCACGCTTTAATCTCATTCACGCGCAAGCCGGGATCAACTTCCCGACTGGTCACCCATCCTAGTACTACTCCAAGCTGAGCACGCTTAACTATGGAGTTCTTAGTGATGGGCTCCCAGAAAAGGAGGTGCACCTTGGTGATATGGGTAGTCCAATCATTCCTTTTAAAATCAACTTATCTGAGGCCTCAAATCCTGGGATGTTACAATCTCCCCTACTTAGACTCTTGACGTCCTCGTCAAGTCTCAACTATATGGCCTCATAATCTGACCCCATTTCAGTGCAGACCCACAATGGCCCATGGACACCCAGCTCCCGTTCACGGCTACCAGCGCAAGGGTGGCTCCATCTCGTCTCTACGGATAGCCCTTTCCAACTTGCCTGGACCGCACGGCTCAAGACTGACATGCCACATGCCCATGTGGGCCCCACCTACTGGAGGGGTTATGGCTCTGATACCATTTGTAACGCCCGGGCCCACTGCCCAAGGCTCTAGTAGAGTTTTGGGAATGACGACTGTCCCCACAGACCACCACTAGCCTTTACTACACGCTTTAATCTCATTCACGCGCAAGCCGGGATCAACTTCCCGACTGGTCACCCATCCTAGTACTACTCCAAGCTGAGCACGCTTAACTATGGAGTTCTTAGTGATGGGCTCCCAGAAAAGGAGGTGCACCTTGGTGATATGGGTAGTCCAATCATTCCTTTTAAAATCAACTTATCTGAGGCCTCAAATCCTGGGATGTTACACTATCATTTTAGAGATGCTTAGAGTGATATAATTTATGTGGAGCTTGAGGTGTATCGACCATAAAACATACTTGTGTGTGTTGGCCATACTATCATCTTATGTATTGGCCATCCAACATCAACTAGGATATCGGTCATCCAACATTAACTTGGGTATCAGCCACCCAATAATCAATTAGATTATCGGCAACCCAACATCAACTAGGGTATCAATCACTTCTTCTATTAGGATATCGACCTTACCTTCAATTAGGGTATCAACCTCCTCAATTAAGTAGCTTATCGACCGCTCAATATTGGCTATGATATCAGTCACTTAAACCCTTTGTATGTTGGCTTCTCCTTCAACAAGTGTATCAGCCTCTTTATCAACTTAGGGTATCAGCCACATAGCACATTATAGGATATCGACCTTTAGGGTTTGAGTTGTATCAGTTTAGTGTTAGCTATATCGGCCTCTAGGGTTTTAGTTGTATCGGTTTAGTGTTAGCTATATCGGCCACCACACTTAACCAATTAAACATGATTCCATACAATTCGTTCACTAAATCATTACAAGCCAATATCACTAGAGGCATATTGGTTTATAGAGTCTAGCATATCAGCCTAGATCCTTCTTGGTCATATCGGATTAGCAACATATTGTTTAGAACATCTCAAGTCATGACGACCATCCATGTTATGGAGCAACCATAGGTGTTAACTTGGATATCTTATAGATATTGTCCTGCCATCTTTTTAGCATTTAGATGGAAGCTAAAACACTTAAGAGAACAGTAGTCATACTCAATAAATCAACCAAAAAGAATAGGAGTTCATATGTATCGATTTACATGCTTATACCCTTGTATCGGGTTAGGGTTTGCCACAAACCAATATCGATTTGTGCATATTGATTTCATCATCTTCAAGCTCAATCTCTTCGTCCATAACTACTCAAGTTCATGGACAACAATCCTATATATTCATTAGAACTCATATAACCATCATTCAAACAAGAAATTCAAAGTAGAAAAAGAATCACCAAGTATTTCATGATAGAAGGTGAATAATAATAAAATTGGGTTCAAGTTATATAACCCCGCCTCAAGAACAACTCAAAGGCTCCAAGCTTCAAAGCTCCACGTTCCAAGGTTGAAGATGACTTATTAAAATTCCAACACTCATTCACAACACTTCTCTATGAATGAAGGTACCGTGGTTAAGAACTTGATGAAGAAAGAAAAGAAGGAAAGAATCATGATCTAAGAAGCATAGTCTTTCCAAGGTTAAAGACGATCATGGATTCACCTTAGGAAAGATGCTTAGACTTCTGTTTATTCCTTGAGATCCTATGATCTTCCTACAAGTAAGAGATGGTAAATGAATTGAAAGGTTTACTAGGAAGTGAAAAGAGAGGTATATATAGTTGAGGTTCATGAAAGAGTGTGTGTATAAGGTGTCATCACTATGTGCACTTGAGTGAGACGTGTCCATGCATGGTAACTTCATGCAACCATAATTATGTTTCCATGCAAAACTTTTGAGGATAATTCATGGATAATATCTTAGCCATTTGGATATCTTGCTTGACAAGATATCATCACCCAATCTCTCTTTATGTGCAAACGGATACCACTTTTGCAAGGAACTTGCAAACCAATAGGCTTCACCTACTTGAGGTGCTTAAGCCATCATGATCACCTTCAAAGTTTAAAAAACCGATGAGGGACTTCCTCTATGTATTCCAAGCCGATAGGGACTCCCATATACTCTTCAAAACTTACCTCATCTAGGGTTCAAGGTACTCAACACTTCTTTGGTCCTTTTACTACAAAGAGTGTTATCATCCAACCAAGAATCAAACAAGGAGCCCCCTTCCTTATCTTTCCTCTAGTCAATACTAAGAGAGAGAAGAGACATTCTAGAGATGATAATTTGAACATAAACCCTTCAATTGGGTAAATTGCAATTCTTACCAAGGTTATCATATAAGGCACAAACAATTTGTAAATAAGTTCAAAATTGAGAAATAAACTCTTATCAAGTCTTAATTATACTTTTCAAAATATTAAGACAAGGTTCTAATAAACTTACTTAAGCAAAGATTCTAGAGTTATCCCCAAACCCAGGTCAAGGGTGTTACAATTTATCCCTCTTTATGCCATAATAGAATTTCTCAGTCTTATATCATAATAGGGTTCCCCATTTTTTAGCATGACTCTTTAATATTAATCATAATAATTAGGGTTCTACCATAGTCTATAAGTAAATAACCAACCAAACCATGATAGATATACATGATGTCGTCTTGAGAAAGCATTTTATAATTCATGAAATCAACTAATGTACATAATCATAAATAAGAATGTATTAGACCAAAATTACTTGTTCCAAATATGCATGTCCTGCTTACCTATAGAAAATCACTTAAGGTCATGTACCATGACTCAATTGGGTCTTTGGTCACCTATAATTTGATTAAGATCAGAATGGGTACATTAGTTTATTGTCATTAAACCCTAATCTTAGTCATTGTATTATTGAAAGGTTTGAAAGTGAAAAATAGCATTTGAAAATAACATCACTGAGTAGAAAATCAAAAATCATTTCTAACACATATTTTTGCGTATTTTTCTGATAAAGAACCGATTTATTATCATTTTCTAAAAATTGATCAATCGTGGGAAAAAGAAAAAGTCACATATGTATAATAACACCACACACAACATACAACTAGATATTGACCCAATGCTTGTGTGGCCCAATTGGATCCAACCTTGTGGCTAATTGTGCGTGCAACTAGAAGACTAAAGAAACATCAAAACCCAAAACCACCCTTGCAATATTATTTAGTTTAAAATGACAAGGGCATTTGGGTACTCTTACCCTTGTTGATCTTCTCCACTGCCATTGTAACATCCCTGACCTGGGTTATGCCATAACCCTGATAGTTTTGCTTAAGTAAGTTATTTATAAACTTGTTTTAATCTTTTGAAAAGTATTTAAGACTCAAGAAGAGTTTAATTTTCAAGTTTGAGTTTATTTGTAGACTTAGCGAACATAGAGCTATGATACCACTAAATTGAGACGTCACGTCTCAGTTAAAACAAGATTAACTAATGCGGAAGCGATTGTTTAACTGGCAGCGGAATTGTGAAAATCACTAGAAATTAAAACCTTTTAAGAAAAGTTCTTTAAAACATAAAACTCCTTTATAAGAACCAAGATAAATAGTTTACATCATGTTTTAACATTACATCACTGTGAAATCACCTCTCGAGTGATTATGTACATTCAGATACAAAATCTCGAGGCTTAAAGCCAAAAATCTCATACCTACTGACTCCTAGGACCTGAGAGTACAGAGATGACATAAGACAAATTATCTATAGGACTTGACAGTCAGTATCTCCACCTGAGATTCACTACTGTCCCTGGTGTTGCTGCTGCTGGTACTGCTCACCCGCAAATTGGTTCCTTCGTCCTCAGCGACCACCTAAAAAGTTGAAACCTACGGGGTGAGACAATTATTCAAATAATTGTCCCAGCGAGAGTTATAACTCTCCGCCAGAAGCTTTGTTATAGCATTTAAGGAATAATATAAACAAAATAACTTAAAACATTCAGCAGTAGACTTAAGAGTAAATAAAGCAACATTTACTTAAGCAATCATATCAATAAGGAATATGAAGAACATGTATACTAACTACTTGACTAGAACATTATAAACAATGTAATTTCAATCATTGTTTCTCGTAGTTTAACCTAAGCATTTATGCTACACGGCTGATTATGTTTTGCAAACATTATTATGCCCTGTGGAGATGAGGTATACCGCTCATACTCCAACCGATCACTACTAAGTCGCATCAGTATCATACCTAGGTCATCAAAAGAGCTGGATTCTTATGACCTCATCTTCCCCAGTCAGTGTGAGGATCAACATGCAGGACATCTCGTGTCTCTGCTAATATAGCTTTCCAGGGTATTCTGGTAACTTCGCTACTAGAGTCACAGTGGCATTTTGTACTCTCTTCGCCATTGAAAGATCTCTTGTTTATCTCTCATCAATGCGACATTAAAGATTCCCTCGGGAGATTAGTGAAACATCACCCCGACATAAGCATATAGTGAAGGGTTGATGGATTAAGATACATCTTACATCAATTCCTACACTAGGACGTAAGGATATTCGCGTCCATAATCCCCCACATACTCAAAAGTATGTGATCCAGGAGTTCCCTTAGGAAAACCTATTTCACCATCATTTGGCTTCTGACAATGATGGATCTATGATCAGGGCTCTACATGGTATGATTATACTTGATTATTTAGGTACATTTCAACATTCTTTTAACATCAAGCATGTATTCAATCATTTATCATTAAAACAACTACTATGAAAGAAGAATACTAAATGTATCAGGTCTAACTCACATCAGTTGTCATATGGATATCAATTCTTAACCATTTCATTACTATGATTCAAGAATAGGGGTGTTCAAACCCTTAAATCATCATAAGTCATCTAATCAGCATGACCTTGATGTTACTCATGGCTCTTACAGCCCATTAATCTCAGATGTTGCCACTCAATTTAGGCAACATGGCATATATCACTGTTCATAAAGCCTACAGTATGCTTTCATTGAATATGATATCATAATCCTTACCTGGCTATGATCATTTCTTTATAAGAACCTGCATGGTTAATTCAGTTGATAAAAATAAACAATTCATCTCCAGATCAGCAATTTATAAAGTAGAGATAACCTTTCAATTCAAGGGTTGTACCATCATGCCTTCACTAAGGCCAGGTTCCCTTAGTTAAAATCAATTAGGGTTATTCAATCTCTTTCATTATAATTAGGAATGATGATTCCTCATCTCATACTTCAATCATGAAGCTACATGCTTAAAAGCATAACCTGGAGTTAGGGTTTATTGTACATTTCATCACATCACCCTCAATTAGGGTTTACTATTCACATTGTATGTTATTACCCTAAAATTAGGGTTTACTATTCACTTCACAGTGAAATGAGTTCATAGCATCATCATGTATGAATATTACTATCATTAATGCCTTCAAATTGGGTTATGATTTATTAATCACCATAATTAGGGTTTCTATGATCTCACTATGAAGGATCATACCCTAATCATGTGTATTCTTACATATTGAAGGTATATTACTTGATTCTCATTCATATTAGGAGCCTTCTCTCTCCTCTCACTACTAGATGATGTTTACATCACTCTAGATTAGATTAGGTCAAGTCAACTTTGATTAACATAAGTCAAGTCATCACCATTATAGTCATTAGGGTTTGCTTGATTAAGAGGTGTTGACTGATTAAACCCATCAAGGGTACTTTGATGACCTTCTCTATTAATCATATCATGGGTCAACCTACTAATCACTTAACCCCTTAATGTCTTTAGGTATCATTAGGGTTTAGATTAAACAACCATTAAACCATCTAAGCCTTTAAATCATTAAGCAATCTTGACCTTAAAAGACCCCAAATGGTTTTGGACTTTCAACATCCAAACGGTTTTGAAACCGTTTGGAAGGGTTGACCGTTTGGTAACTTTGACCTTCAAGACTGCATGGACAAGATCACACTCAAGACTGTTTGCCCTTAAACGGTCTTGAAACCATTTGATCATGTTGACCGTTTATCCAAGGTTGACTTTGAAACCGTTTGAGCAATTCAGCCTTGAAACCGCATAAGCCTAAACGATTTGGAAACCGCATGAGTCCAAACGGTTTTGAAACCGTTTGGGCCCAAACGGTCTTGAGACCGTTTGCCCCCAAACAATATTGATACCGTTTGGTACCAAACGGTCTTGAGACCGTTTGATCCAAAGACCTCAAAACCGCATGGACCTAAAAAGTGCATCAACACTTGCAATTGATTAGGGTTTTCAATGTTGAACCCATCAATTGATCATGCCAAGGTTAACCACTTATCAATTGAGACAATTAGGTTTATCCTCAACCAATTTGACACTCAATTGATCTTCAATTGGTCATCAATTAGGATTAGGACCAATTGGATTAGGGTTTGTAATCGATCAGCCTTCAACATCCATCAACATGAGTCTAATTGAAGTTGAACCCACCAACTATCACTCAATTGGGCCATGACCTGACCCCAAACGGTCTTGAGATCTTTTGGGCATCCTACAAACAGTCTTGAGACCATTTTCCCAAAGTCTCATCAAAATCTAAGTCAATTTGTTAAGGGTTGAACCCTAATTAGATTACAAATCAACACTTTTGATTATTTCAACAACCTATTATGATTGGACTTTCAATTGATCAAATTCCCTTAACCCTAGACCTACAAATGGTCTTGGGTGATCACCAAACGGTCTTGAGACCGTTTGGGTGATCCACAAATGGTTTTGAAACTGTTTGGGCCACTCAACCCAAACTTCAACATAATTGGTCTATTGAAATCAGCAAATGAACTCGATTAGGGTTTAGGTGATTAAAGTGCCTTCAACGTGGGATTTGCTTAAAATTAGATGATGATTCTTTGTAGGTGATTAATTCATAATGTGTCCAGCAGACCCTCAAATGGTCAACGCCTGGTCAAACCTCCCAAACGGTTTTGAAACCATTTGAATCTAAACGGTCTTGCAAACCGCATGAATCCAAACGGTTTTGAAACCGTTTGGTCCCAAACGGTTTTGCAAACCGTTTAGACCAAAGATGGGAGACAGTTTGATAAAGTTACCTTGGTAATCACGCACATCATCTTCTACCTTGAGACTAAGGTCTGTTCTTCACGGTTTTGCTTGCAAGAGTGCAAGGGAGGATAGGGAAAAAGAAGAACAAGCAACTATCACATAGAAAGAGAGATGCATAACAAAGCATAAGGGTTTAGAATTATAAAACCCGCCTCAAAGTCGGTACTAGAGCTCCAAGCTTCCAATCTTTAATGGCGTTTTTGAGCTTCACAGGTCGGCCAAGGTCGTTTCTCCAAGAATTGGTTGAAAGGGACGGTTAGAAAGAAGAACCAAGTAAGAAAGACCATAGAACCAACCTTGCAACATGACTTCCTCCATGAATCCGAGCAAGATGATGATCAAATCTTACCTAGAACTCCTTAGCCATTCTCCTCTGCTCCAGGGCTCTATCCTCAGTCGGTTCAAGCAAGGGGATAAGTGAAGAAGTGAAGGAAACGGTTCCTTGGTTTGCAAAGAAAGGAGTATATATACTTTGGGGGTATTTTCAAGATAAAGTCAACTTATTCATTATTTCTCAACTAGGTCCTTCCCTTACTTTAGGCACGTTTCTCCTCCTATACTTGGGTAAAATTTATCTTAAACCCAAGGTCTAAAGGCAAAGAAAACTGACATCAAAACTAAGTTGTACACACATAAAGGATCATTTTGCTTGCAACTTGATTATTCAATTTCAAAGATTATCATTCTTAATTGATTATTCAAATGAAGCTTCCACTTCATCATTCTTACTCTAAATTATGTCAAGAGTCATAAAAGATACTCTAGAAGGTGTATTTTACAAGTTGCATCCTTGGTTTTGGGTAAATTACACTTTACACCAAAATTAGGGTTTTAAGGACAAGGATTGCTTCACAAGCTGCATCTTGATGCCCAAGCTTGGAGAATCCATCATACTTCAACATATTCATTCTTATGATGTCTCATCATCAGAGGAACAACTACCCATGTGCAATTTGCAAGTTAACCCCTCTACTTGGGTAATTTGCACATAGGTCCCTGTATAACAAAATAATACTACAACATTGTTTAAAAAGGACAGAAATGGAAATATATGTTCCTCATGAGATTTAATTACATACCAAAAGATAATCACAAGTTTCTAATTACATAATTAGGCAAAACACCTAGGGTTAGTTCATAACCCAGGTCAGGGATGTTACAGATTGTGTTTCCAAGCAAGCTATGTTCACAGATAGTGATGAGGCATGGGTCTTTTAGGGGGATAGAAAGATTCTTCCAACCTATCTAGTGTTAGCAGTGGTAGCTGAGATATTGATGCGACAAGGATGTGAAGCATTCTTGGCACATGTGGTAGATACCAAAGCAGAAAGTCCTAGTCTTTCTGAAGTTCTTGTTGTCAAGGAATTCAAGGATGTGTTTCTTGAAGAATTTCCCAATATTCCTCCACCTTGAAAGATTGATTTCAAGATTAATCTAATTCCTGGTACGCAACCCATATCCCAAACACCTTATAGGATGGCGCCTGCTGAGATGGAAGAACTCAAGAAATAGTTACAGGAGTTGATTGAGAAAGATTTTATACGATTGAGTACTTCTCCACGCGATGCTCCCGTTCTTTTTGTTAAAAAGAAGGATGGGTCTATGAGATTATGCATAGACTACAGACAGCTTAACAAGGTGACTATAAATAATAAATATCCTCTGCTAAGGATAGATGATCTGTTTGACCAGTTGCGTGGTGCAACAAAGTTCTCTAAAATAGATCTAAGGTCAAGATATCATCAGTTACGTATCAAGGAGAGTGACATACCTAAGTTAGCCTTTAGGATAAGGTACAATCATTATGAGTTTGTAGTTATGCCGTTTGGACTAACTAATGCACCAACTGCATTCATGGAGCTGATGAATAGAATCTTCCAACCATTCCTTGATTAGTTCATAGTGGTCTTCATAGACGACATCTTGATATACAATAGAGATGGTCAACAACATGAACAACACCTTTGTCAAGCCTCGACTTTGTTGAGACAACACAAGCTATATGCTAAGTTCGGCAAGTATGAGTTCTGGTTGTCAGAAGTGTCTTTCCTAGGACACGTTATATCTACTTTAGGTATTGTGTTCATCCTAAGAAAGTGGAGTCTGTTGTAGAGTGGGAACAACCCAAGATACCAACTGAGATTTATAGTTTCTTAGGTCTGGCAGGTTACTATAGAAGGTTTATTAAAGACTTTAGTTCTGTAGCATTACCCCTAACTAGGTTGACCAGGAAGGAGGTTCCCTTTTTCTGGAATGACAAGTGTCAACGTTCTTTCTAATTGTTGAAAGAAAGGTTGACTAGTGCACCTGTGTTGGTTTTACTCGAGCAGGGAAAGGGATACATTATTTTTTGTGATGCCTCTAAGAATGGTCTAGGATGTGTGCTGATGCAGAGGGATCATGTAGTTTTTTTTACTTCCCGATAGCTTAAGAAATACAAGGAGAATTATCCGACATATGATCTAGAGTTAGCTGTAGTGGTCCACACATTGTAGATTTGGAGGCATTATCTTTATGGAGAAACATGTCAGATTTTTACATACCATAAAAACTTAAACTACATCTTCTTATAGCATGAGTTGAACATGAAACAACACCGCTAGTTGGAATTCATCAAGGACTATGATTGTACAATTGATTATCATCCAGGAAAAGCTAATGTAGTGGCAGATTCACTAAGTAGAAAATCTTCATCTCCACCCATAGATAAAGCACAGTTGAATTCTTTAATGTGCTTTAAACTGGACATGTTTGTCTCTTTGAGACAAATAAATGTACATTTAAAAGTATCTTTGTTAGTAGGATTGATGGCCGAGATGCATGTGAAACCTACTTTGAGACAATAGATTAAAGAAGCATAACAAGTTGATAATGCGATTCAACAGATTAAAGAGGCATAACAGGCTAATAATGCGATTCAACAGATTAGATCAGAGTATGGCTATGAGAAACAAGACGATTTTCATGAGTCAAAGAATGAGGTAGTCTGTTATCATGGTAGGATGGTAGTACCTGATGCCAATGACTTAAGAAAGATAGTTATGGAGGAAGCTCATTCATCCATGTATGCAATGCATCCAAGGAGTACTAAAATGTATCATAACTTAAAAGATATGAATTGGTGGCTTGGTTTGAAGAAGGATGTAGCTAAGTTTGTTACGCGGTGTCCAGTGTGTCAGCAATTTAAAACAGAACACAAGAAGTCTGTAGGAATATTGCAACCCTTACCTATACCACATTGGAAATGGGATCACATGACAATGGACTTTGTGGTTGGTCTACCCAGAACATCTAAAAGTCATGATTCCATTTGGGTGATAGTTGATAGGTTGACTAATTCAACACATTTTCTTCCTATTAGAACTACATATACTATTGAAAAACTTACATATATCTACATAGATGAGATAGTGCGGTTACATAAAGTTCCGGCCACAATTGTGTTTGATAGAGGTCCCCAGTTTATAAGTCATTTTTGGGAATGACTACATGAAGCCTTGGGTACGTAGTTAAAGTTTAGTACAACTTTTCACCCTTAGACTGTAACGCTTCGATCGATCAAACGTTATTAACTAAGAGGAAGCAATTACTAACAACGGATTACTAAAAATCACTAAAAATTAAAACCATTTTGCAAAGAGATCCATTCACAGGAAAACTTATTAACTAAGAACCAAAGTATTTCATATACATCCTGATTCATAAATACATAACTTGTGCCATTCCTTTTCAAGGATTACAACATTGACTGTCCTGTTAACAAATATACACATGCAACATAAAAACTTTGAGGCACTAAGCCAAAACTCAGATTGATTTATTAAAAACTCCAAGGACCTGAGAGTACAGAGACGACACATAGGAATACTATCTATATGACTTGACAGACAATATCTCCACCTGAGATCTCATTGTTGTCCCTACTGTTGCACATGTTGCTGCTCTTTCCCTGTTCTAGGAATTCCTATCTTGACTTCCATGTATACCTAAAAATGTTTCCCATGGGGGTGAGACAATTGAAAATTTCCCCAGTGAGAGATATAACTCTCTGCCAAAACATCATTATTGCAGTTTATTAAGATAAAACTGAGCAGGGGTACTTTACATTAGCAGACAAAATTATTCATCATAGTACAGAATATGATAATCTTCATTCTCAAGGAGAGTACTTGCATCTACCCATGGTAGATATATAAATTATCTGTCTACTTTGCAGAGAATATGAAGAAACAAAATTAACATCTATTCACTAAGGAATGCACAAAGAAATGCAACACCAACCAATGAATTTCTGTATTCAATCCTTAAGAAAACATGCTATACGGCTGATTATATTTTTCAATCACACTTAAGCCTTGAGGAGATGAGGTATACCTCTCATACTCCAACCGACCATTGCGAAGTCGAAATTGGTACCATACAAGGCCAAGAAAGAGTCGGATTCCCATGACCTCTTACATCCTGGTCAGTGCGGGACCAAGCAAGACTTAATGTCAGCTGCTCAATTAGCTTTCCAAGGTATACTAGCAACTTCTCTCAAAGTTACAACATCAACTGTACTCTCATCGGCAATCGAGAGATTTAATGTTTATCTCCGTCGACCCGACATAATTTGGGGGATTAGTGAGACATCCAACCCAACATCAGGAGATTCATGATACATCTGTCCTGACAAAATGATGGATTGAGAGGTTTGTTATTAACCTTCCTCAATTCCTCATACAGACGTAAGGATATTTTCGCCCATTTACCCCCGCATATTCAAAATATGCATTCCGGGTTTTGCCGCGGAGCAACCCATTTCACCATCAGTAAAATACTGACGTTGATGGATCTATGGTCAGGGCTCTACATGATATGATTTCACTTGATTAATTAAGTACATTATCGTATTCTTTTAGCATCAGCCAAGTTCTAAAGCAGGAATTATTATGAAAAATGCTACAAAGAAAACATGTACTACTATCAACAATTACTTTCTCAATCTTGATAAGACATTGGGATCTCAGTCCCTCATATCAATACAGGGAATTCTCATCCCTTCACAAACTCAACACCATAATGATATGGTCATGGGTGTTCAAACCCACAGTTCATCACTGAACACTGATTACCACTTATCAGGTAACTATCACCCTCAGGTCATCTGACCAAGGTAAACATGATACTTATTACACAAGTATCACACATGGCTCACAAGGCCACTGCACATCTTGTCACCTCTCACTTAGGCAACAACTTATTCATATGGATCACATGGCCACTAAACATCTTGTTACCTCTTACTAGGCAATAAAAACATAATGGCACATAAGGCCAGTCAAAACTTATTAGATAAACATCATAGCTCATACCTAGCTATGATCATCACCTCATGAGACCTGCATGATTATCACACATGATAATAGACTTGTCAAGTTCACATCACATCATGCAATACAATGGCAACACCACTTTTCCCTTACCAGGGTTAGGGTTTACCATTAATTAAGGCTTTTCATCCTTTTACCCAAAGCTAGGGTTAGGATTTCCTATTCCACATATAATTAGGGTTTCATATTTGTATTATCACTCCAACCCTAATTCATTGCTACACTCCTCCGGGAGCATTTATTGATATCATAAGTATTCATTCATACTTATTACTCTCATCATATATCAATCATGATGATTAACACAAGGTATGAGTTCATCTCTCATCCTTACCATGGTATGATTGCATCATACTTATTATCTTGGCTAAACTCCTTTCTCATGGTATATTAGCCAACACTTATTAAATTGTATTAAACTCATTACATCTCATTGTAAGAGTTTACATAGCACACTTCATGTGTTTCTTATCCAAATATATTGGACTTAATAGTGTATCAAGGTGTATCACCCGAGAAACTAAATGTGATATCTATCATATCCTGATGTATCACTTTTCTCATCATATCCAGCTTATTCAAGCTTATTATCTGATCTTGTATTAAGGTATTTCCTCTTAATACTTTTAACCACTAACCTATCACATTTATCATATAGTGCATAGGTCATATATTAGGACTGTCCAACTATCTTAAATGATATGGACTTATCTCAGGTTAAGGCATTGCTTACTATAGGGTTGGCTATAAACAACCACAATAGGTACTTCCGTTATCAGGGTATTAGCCACTATTCTATTATTAGGGTTAGGGCTTCACATACCATCACCCTTCATAGGGTTAGGATTTCACATACCATCACCCTTCATTAGGGTTTCTCATCTCATTATTGTATTAGAGTTTCACATGATATCATCCTTAATTAAGGTTTCACATGGCATCACCCTCAATTAGGATTTCACATGGATACACTCTCAGTTAGGGTTTCACATGGATACACCCTCAACTAGGGTTTCACATGGATACTCCCTCAACTAGCGTTTCACATGAATACACCCTCAACTAGAGTTTCACAAGGATACACCCTCAACTAGGGTTTCACATGGATACACCCTCAAATAGATTTTCACATGGATACACGCTCAACTAGAGTTTCACATCAAATCACCCTAGATTAGGGTTTACCTTCAACAACCCACAATCAGG
Source organism: Alisma plantago-aquatica (assembly GCA_963693085.1). NCBI lineage: Eukaryota > Viridiplantae > Streptophyta > Magnoliopsida > Alismatales > Alismataceae > Alisma > Alisma plantago-aquatica. Next base: position 379,155,338 of record OY856415.1, on the reverse strand, counting down.
GTTTCATATTCAATTACCCACATAGGGTTTACTATTTATCCCAATTAGGGTTTCTCATGTAATCAATCTCAATTAGGGTTTTACATGGGATCAACCTTAATTAGGGTTTACTATTCATCCCAATTAGGGTTTCATTCAATTACCCACAATTAGGGTTTATCATCATGTATTGAATCCATACATTTGTTATGCGGCATTTATTAGTTTCCACTAAGGGTAACACTTACCTAATTCCATTAGGTGTCCAAATGATTTGGTCAATTGAACCTTCAATTATATGAGGCATTCAAATAGATTGACAAATTGAACCTTCAATTTCATTAGGCATCCAATTGGATTAACCAATTGACCCTTTAATTACATTAGGTACCCAATTGGATTAACCAATTCAATTTCATTAGGCATCCAATTGAATTGACCATGTTGAACCACAAACGGTTTAAAACCATTTAAGCAAAAAGCTTTGAAACCGCATGGACTTAAAACCACATGGGTCTCAAATGGTTTGAGACCGTTTGTTCTCAAACGGTCTCAAGACCGTTTGGTCCAAACCCTTTCAAAACTGTATGGACCAAAAAGTCAATCAAGACTTCAAACAAAACCTGGTTTCAATCAATGAAACTTCAACCAATTGGATCATCAATTCAATCATCAATTGAATCATGGAATAACCCTTAAATTGGACCTCCAATCAGGGTTTTGATCACAATGGGATTAGGGTTCATAATCATCAATTAGGGTTTTGAAGTTGATCTTCAATGAAGCAATTGATTGTGTTTCAATTGATGTCATTGAACCTTCAACCAACCAATCACACTCATCATAGGTTTCCAAACGGTCTTGGATGAACTCCAAACGGTCTTGAGACCGTTTGTCTCATCCAACCCTTGGATTCTAGTGAAATTTCATTAGGGTTTGGTCTATTGGGTTGAGCATCAAATCATCAATTAATTTCATTGTACTTTGGTACCTTTGGACCTTCAATTACTCAACCATACTTAACCCTAGACCTCCAAACGGTCTTGGGTGACCCCCAAATGGTCTTGAGACCGTTTGGGCTAATCAACCCAAAAATCCAAATCAACTAATTATAATTTCAGCACTTAATTCAGTTAGAGTTTGCTAATTGATGAGCCTTCAACTAATGAACCTTTTGGAAATATCCAATCAAATTTGATGGGTCATAAACAACATCATTAGCATAAAAATTCTCAAACATTCAACCCTGTTCAAACCTCCCAAACGGTTTCAAACCATTTAACCTCAAACTGTTTGATGAAACCGTTTGCTTTCAAACGGTTTGTTGAAACCACATGAGCAAACTTGTTGAAAACAAATGGAACATAATTTCTTTGGGAAAAGTGTCCAAGATGATGTCATCATCATCTACATTCGTCCCTGAAGTTCTTATTACTTCTGATTTCATGAATTAACCAATTTCAACCAGCAATTAATCAAGATAATGAAAGAATCAATGAAATTGCAAGATCAATGGTTAAATAACAATGTAAAGGGGTTCAAGTTATATAACCCGCCTCCAATTGAGCTTCCAAGCTCCCAGATCACGTCAACAATGGTTGATGAAACTACTTTCACTATCCCAAAGCTCGTCCTCAAGCTTTGAGTGAAAAGGATTGGCTAGGATTGAGAATTGATGGAAGAAAAGAAGAAATCCATCATTTATTTTTGATTTCTACCATGAAATCATGGTTGAAGGTGACCAAGAAGCATACCTACAGGTTGGAACTCGTCCTCCTGTTTCTACTAAGTCTCCTTGAGCTCATCCAAAGCAAATAAAGAAGAAAGGGCCGAAAAAGCCTTTCAATTGAGTTGGAAATGGAGTTTATACTAGGGAAAATTGAAGAGAGAGAAAGTATTATTCATCTCCTTCAATTCCCAATTTGATGACACCAAAATCCCCTCTCTTCCTCGATTACGAAGGTATATTCCTACCCTTCATTTTCCTCTTCTTTATCCATGAATTAATGGAAAAGAAATTAAGCACCTTAAATCATATAATAATAATATCCCAAATTGAGTGGATATTACTTTTTCCTTTAATAAGGTGTGTGAGTTAACCATTCCCTTAGATATTTTCGTGGCCTTTGCAAGGCACAAGCTCGTACACATATGCATGGATTTCAATCATTTCAATTTTGGTTGAAGAGCAAACAAATTAGTATATTTATTTTTGTAATAAATTGAATTAGGGTTTCCTTTTTGCTTAAATATTGATTATTTTAATATCAAGATTCTCTCTCCTCCAAAGTGATACAAATGAGACACCCTCTCATTTTATTTTCTCTACATGATGCCAAGAAACATTATGAATTCTTTGGAAGAGGTAATTTTCATATTGAACCCTAGGTTTTGGGTAAATTGCACATTACACCAAAACTAGGTTTTAATGCACAAACATTGCTTTACCAGCTCTTTCTTGGTACTCAGGCTATCACAAGCCATAACTCCACATCATCTTCATCCCTATGATGCATCAACACATGAGGAACATTTTATCATGTAACATTCTCAATTTAACCCCTCAACTTGGGTAATTTGCACTTTAGTCCAAAACAAGCAAAATTGCTTCAACATTGTTCAAACAGGACCAAAATTGAAACATAAGTTCCTTAAGAGCCTTAATTACTTTTCACAAAATAAATTTAATGATCTAATGAACTTGCTTAAGCAAAAATCCTAGGGTTAAGGCATAACCCAGGTCAGGGGTGTTACAAGTTATAAACCCCTAACAAGGATTTCGTCCTCGAAATCTCAGATAAAGGAAACATATATTATTCATTCATCATATCATCATGTTCAGCTGCTCAATTAGTTTTCCAGGGTATACTAGCAACTTCTCTACAGAGTTACAACATCAACTGTACTCTCATCGACAATCGAGAGATTTAATGTTTATCTCCGTCGACCCGACATAATTTGGGGGATTAGTGAGACATCCAACCCAACATCAGGAGATTCATGATACATCCATCCTGATAAAATGAAGGATTGAGAGGTTTGTTATTAACCTTCCTCAATTCCTCATACGGACGTAAGGATATTTTCTCTCATTTACCCCCGCATATTCAAAATATGCATTCCGGGTTTTGCCGCAGAGCAACCCGTTTCACCATCAGTATAATACTGACGTTGATGGATCTATGGTCAGGGCTCTACATGATATGATTTCACTTGATTAATTAAGTACATTATCATATTCTTTTAGCATCAGCCAAGTTCTCAAGCAGGAATTATAATGACAAATGCTACAAAGAAAACATGTACTACTATCAACAATTACTTTCTCAATCTTGATAAGACATTGGGATCTCAGTCCCTCATATCAATACTGGGAATTCTCATCCCTTCACAAACTCAACACCATAATGATATGATCATGGGTGTTCAAACCCACAGTTCATCACTGAACACTGATTACCACTTATCATGTAACTATCACCCTCAGGTCATCTGACCAAGGTAAACATGATACTTATTACACAAGTATCACACATGGCTCACAAGGCCACTGCACATCTTGTCACCTCTCACTTAGGAAACAACTTATTCATATGGATCACATGGCCACTAAACATCTTGTTACCTCTTACTAGGCAATAAAAACATAATGGCACATAAGGCCAGTCAAAACTTATTAGATAAACATCATAGCTCATACCTAGCTATGATCATCACCTCATGAGACCTGCATGATTATCACACATGATAATAGACTTGTCAAGTTCACATAACATCATGCAATACAATGGCAACACCACTATTCCCTTACCAGGGTTAGGGTTTACCATTAATTAAGGCTTTTCATCCTTTTACCCAAAGCTAGGGTTAGGATTTCCTATTCCACATATAATTAGGGTTTCATGTTTGTATTATCCCTCCAACCCTAATTCATTGCTACACTCCTCCGGGAGCATTTATTGATATCATAAGTATTCATTCATACTTATTACTCTCATCATATATCAATAATGATTATTAACACAAGGTATGAGTTCATCTCTCATCCTTACCATGGTATGATTGCATCATACTTATTATCTTGGCTAAACTCCTTTCTCATGGTATATTAGCCAACACTTATTAAATTGTATTAAACTCATTACATCTCATTGTAAGAGTTTACATAGCACACTTCATGTGTTTCTTATCCAAATATATTGGACTTAATAGTGTATCAAGGTGTATCACCCGAGAAACTAAATGTGATATCTATCATATCCTGATGTATCACTTTTCTCATCATATCCAGCTTATTCAAGCTTATTATCTGATCTTGTATTAAGGTATTTCCTCTTAATACTTTTAACCACTAACCTATCACATTTATCATATAGTGCATAGGTCATATATTAGGACTGTCCAACTATCTTAAATGATATGGACTTATCTCAGGTTAAGGCATTGCTTACTATAGGGTTGGCTATAAACAACCACAATAGGTACTTCCGTTATCAGGGTATTAGCCACTATTCTATTATTAGGGTTAGGGCTTCACATACCATCACCCTTCATAGGGTTAGGATTTCACATACCATCACCCTTCATTAGGGTTTCTCATCTCATTATTGTATTAGAGTTTCACATGATATCATCCTTAATTAAGGTTTCACATGGCATCACCCTCAATTAGGATTTCACATGGATACACTCTCAGTTAGGGTTTCACATGGATACACCCTCAACTAGGGTTTCACATGGATACTCCCTCAACTAGCGTTTCACATGAATACACCCTCAACTAGAGTTTCACAAGGATACACCCTCAACTAGGGTTTCACATGGATACACCCTCAACTAGATTTTCACATGGATACACGCTCAACTAGAGTTTCACATCAAATCACCCTAGATTAGGGTTTACCTTCAACAACCCACAATCAGGGTTTCATATTCAATTACCCACATAGGGTTTACTATTTATCCCAATTAGGGTTTCTCATGTAATCAATCTCAATTAGGGTTTTACATGGGATCAACCTTAATTAGGGTTTACTATTCATCCCAATTAGGGTTTCATTCAATTACCCACAATTAGGGTTTAGCATCATGTATTGAATCCATACATTTGTTATGCAGCATTTATTAGTTTCCACTAAGGGTAACACTTACCTAATTCCATTAGGTGTCCAAATGATTTGGTCAATTGAACCTTCAATTATATGAGGCATTCAAATAGATTGACAAATTGAACCTTCAATTTCATTAGGCATCCAATTGGATTAACCAATTGACCCTTTAATTACATTAGGTACCCAATTGGATTAACCAATTCAATTTCATTAGGCATCCAATTGAATTGACCATGTTGAACCACAAACGGTTTAAAACCATTTAAGCAAAAAGCTTTGAAACCGCATGGACTTGAAACCACATGGGTCTCAAATGGTTTGAGACCGTTTTATCTCAAACGGTCTCAAGACCGTTTGGTCCAAACCCTTTCAAAACTGTATGGACCAAAAAGTCAATCAAGACTTCAAACAAAACCTGGTTTCAATCAATGAAACTTCAACCAATTGGATCATCAATTCAATCATCAATTGAATCATGGAATAACCCTTAAATTGGACCTCCAATTAGGGTTTTGATCTCAATTGGATTAGGGTTCATAATCATCAATTAGGGTTTTGAAGTTGATCTTCAATGAAGCAATTGATTGTGTTTCAATTGATGTCATTGAACCTTCAACCAACCAATCACACTCATCATAGGTTTCCAAACGGTCTTGGATGACCTCCAAACGGTCTTGAGACCGTTTGTCTCATCCAACCCTTGGATTCTAGTGAAATTTCATTAGGGTTTGGTCTATTGGGTTGAGCATCAAATCATCAATTAATTGCATTGTACTTTGGTACCTTTGGACCTTCAATTACTCAACCATACTTAACCCTAGACCTCCAAACGGTCTTGGGTGACCCCCAAATGGTCTTGAGACCGTTTGGGCTAATCAACCCAAAAATCCAAATCAACTAATCATAATTTCAGCACTTAATTCAGTTAGAGTTTGCTAATTGATGAGCCTTCAACTAATGAACCTTTTGGAAATATCCAATCAAATTTGATGGGTCATCAACAACATCATTAGCATAAAAATTCTCAAACATTCAACCCTGTTCAAACCTCCCAAACGGTTTCAAACCGTTTAACCTCAAACTGTTTGATGAAACCGTTTGCTTTCAAACGGTTTGTTGAAACCACATGAGCAAACTTGTTGAAAACAAATGGAACATAATTTCTTTGGGAAAAGTGTCCAAGATGATGTCATCATCATCTACATTCGTCCCTGAAGTTCTTATTACTTCTGATTTCATGAATTAACCAATTTCAACCAGCAATTAATCAAGATAATGAAAGAATCAATGAAATTGCAAGATCAATGGTTAAATAACAATGTAAAGGGGTTCAAGTTATATAACCCGCCTCCAATTGAGATTCCAAGCTACAAGATCACGTTAACAATGGTTGATGAAACTACTTTCACTATCCCAAGGCTCGTCCTCAAGCTTTGAGTGAAAAGGATTGGCTAGGATTGAGAATTGATGGAAGAAAAGAAGAAATCCATCATTTATTTTTGATTTCTACCATGAAATCATGGTTGAAGGTGACCAAGAAGCATACCTACAGGTTGGAACTCGTCCTCCTGTTTCTACTAAGTCTCCTTGAGCTCATCCAAAGCAAATAAAGAAGAAAGGGCCGAAAAAGCCTTTCAATTGAGTTGGAAATGGAGTTTATACTAGGGAAAATTGAAGAGAGAGAAAGTATTATTCATCTCCTTCAATTCCCAATTTGATGACACCAAAATCCCCTCTTTTCCTCGATTACAAAGGTATCTTCCTACCCTTCGTTTTCCTCTTCTTTATCCATGAATTAATGGAAAAGAAATTAAGCACCTTAAATCATATAATAATAATATCCCAAATTGAGTGGATATTACTTTTTCCTTTAATAAGGTGTGTGAGTTAACCATTCCCTTAGATATTTTCGTGGCCTTTGCAAGGCACAAGCTCGTACACATATGCATGGATTTCAACCATTTCAATTTTGGTTGAAGAGCAAACAAATTAGTATATTAATTTTTGTAATAAATTGAATTAGGGTTTCCTTTTTGCTTAAATATTGATTATTTTAATATCAAGATTCTCTCTCCTCCAAAGTGATACAAATGAGACACCCTCTCATTTTATTTGCTCTACATGATGCCAAGAAACATTATGAATTCTTTGGAAGAGGTAATTTTCATATTGAACCCTAGGTTTTGGGTAAATTGCACATTACACCAAAACTAGGTTTTAATGCAGAAACATTGCTTTACGAGCTCTTTCTTGGTACTCAGGCTATCACAAGCCATACCTCCGCATCATCTTCATCCCTATGATGCATCAACACATGAGGAACATTTTATCATGTAACATTCTCAATTTAACCCCTCAACTTGGGTAATTTGCACTTTAGTCCAAAACACGCAAAATTGCTTCAACATTGTTCAAACATGACCAAAATTGAAACATAAGTTCCTTAAGAGCCTTAATTACTTTTCACAAAATAAATTTAATGATCTAATGAACTTGCTTAAGCAAAAATCCTAGGGTTAAGGCATAACCCAGGTCAGGGGTGTTACAAGTTATAAACCCCTAACAAGGATTTCGTCCTCGAAATCTCAGATAAAGGAAACATATATTATTCATTCATCATATCATCATGTTCAGCTGCTCAATTAGTTTTCCAGGGTATACTAGCAACTTCTCTACAGAGTTACAACATCAACTGTACTCTCATCGACAATCGAGAGATTTAATGTTTATCTCCGTCGACCCGACATAATTTGGGGGATTAGTGAGACATCCAACCCAACATCAGGAGATTCATGATACATCCATCCTGATAAAATGAAGGATTGAGAGGTTTGTTATTAACCTTCCTCAATTCCTCATACGGACGTAAGGATATTTTCTCTCATTTACCCCCGCATATTCAAAATATGCATTCCGGGTTTTGCCGCAGAGCAACCCGTTTCACCATCAGTAAAATACTGACGTTGATGGATCTATGGTCAGGGCTCTACATGATATGATTTCACTTGATTAATTAAGTACATTATCATATTCTTTTAGCATCAGCCAAGTTCTCAAGCAGGAATTATTATGACAAATGCTACAAAGAAAACATGTACTACTATCAACAATTACTTTCTCAATCTTGATAAGACATTGGGATCTCAGTCCCTCATATCAATACTGGGAATTCTCATCCCTTCACAAACTCAACACCATAATGATATGATCATGGGTGTTCAAACCCACAGTTCATCACTGAACACTGATTACCACTTATCATGTAACTATCACCCTCAGGTCATCTGACCAAGGTAAACATGATACTTATTACACAAGTATCACACATGGCTCACAAGGCCACTGCACATCTTTTCACCTCTCACTTAGGCAACAACTTATTCATATGGATCACATGGCCACTAAACATCTTGTTACCTCTTACTAGGCAATAAAAACATAATGGCACATAAGGCCAGTCAAAACTTATTAGATAAACATCATAGCTCATACCTAGCTATGATCATCACCTCATGAGACCTGCATGATTATCACACATGATAATAGACTTGTCAAGTTCACATCACATCATGCAATACAATGGCAACACCACTATTCCCTTACCAGGGTTAGGGTTTACCATTAATTAAGGCTTTTCATCCTTTTACCCAAAGCTAGGGTTATGATTTCCTATTCCACATATAATTAGGGTTTCATGTTTGTATTATCACTCCAACCCTAATTCATTGCTACACTCCTCCGGGAGCATTTATTGATATCATAAGTATTCATTCATACTTATTACTCTCATCATATATCAATAATGATTATTAACACAAGGTATGAGTTCATCTCTCATCCTTACCATGGTATGATTGTATCATACTTATTATCTTGGCTAAACTCCTTTCTCATGGTATATTAGCCAACACTTATTAAATTATATTAAACTCATTACATCTCATTGTAAGAGTTTACATAGCACACTTCATGTGTTTCTTATCCAAATATATTGGACTTAATAGTGTATCAAGGTGTATCACCCGAGAAACTAAATGTGATATCTATCATATCCTGATGTATCACTTTTCTCATCATATCCAGCTTATTCAAGCTTATTATCTGATCTTGTATTAAGGTATTTCCTCTTAATACTTTTAACCACTAACCTATCACATTTATCATATAGTGCATAGGTCATATATTAGGACTGTCCAACTATCTTAAATGATATGGACTTATCTCAGGTTAAGGCATTGCTTACTATAGGGTTGGCTATAAACAACCACAATAGGTACTTCCGTTATCAGGGTATTAGCCACTATTCTATTATTAGGGTTAGGGCTTCACATACCATCACCCTTCATAGGGTTAGGATTTCACATACCATCACCCTTCATTAGGGTTTCTCATCTCATTATTGTATTAGAGTTTCACATGATATCATCCTTAATTAAGGTTTCACATGGCATCACCCTCAATTAGGATTTCACATGGATACACTCTCAGTTAGGGTTTCACATGGATACACCCTCAACTAGGGTTTCACATGGATACTCCCTCAACTAGCGTTTCACATGAATACACCCTCAACTAGAGTTTCACAAGGATACACCCTCAACTAGGGTTTCACATGGATACACCCTCAACTAGATTTTCACATGGATACACGCTCAACTAGAGTTTCACATCAAATCACCCTAGATTAGGGTTTACCTTCAACAACCCACAATCAGGGTTTCATATTCAATTACCCACGTAGGGTTTACTATTTATCCCAATTAGGGTTTCTCATGTAATCAATCTCAATTAGGGTTTTACATGGGATCAACCTTAATTAGGTTTTACTATTCATCCCAATTAGGGTTTCATTCAATTACCCACAATTAGGGTTTAGCATCATGTATTGAATCCATACATTTGTTATGCAACATTTATTAGTTTCCACTAAGGGTAACACTTACCTAATTCCATTAGGTGTCCAAATGATTTGGTCAATTGAACCTTCAATTATATGAGGCATTCAAATAGATTGACAAATTGAACCTTCAATTTCATTAGGCATCCAATTGGATTAACCAATTGACCCTTTAATTACATTAGGTACCCAATTGGATTAACCAATTGGACCTTCAATTTCATTAGGCATCCAATTGAATTGACCATGTTGAACCACAAACGGTTTAAAACCATTTAAGCAAAAAGCTTTGAAACCGCATGGACTTGAAACCACATGGGTCTCAAATGGTTTGAGACCGTTTGTTCTCAAACGGTCTCAAGACCGTTTGGTCCAAACCCTTTCAAAACTGTATGGACCAAAAAGTCAATCAAGACTTCAAACAAAACCTGGTTTCAATCAATGAAACTTCAACCAATTGGATCATCAATTCAATCATCAATTGAATCATGGAATAACCCTTAAATTGGACCTCCAATTAGGGTTTTTATCTCAATTGGATTAGGGTTCATAATCATCAATTAGGGTTTTGAAGTTGATCTTCAATGAAGCAATTGATTGTGTTTCAATTGATGTCATTGAACCTTCAACCAACCAATCACACTCATCATAGGTTTCCAAACGGTCTTGGATGACCTCCAAACGGTCTTGAGACCATTTGGATGAGCTCCAAACGGTCTTGAGACCGTTTGTCTCATCCAACCCTTGGATTCTAGTGAAATTTCATTAGGGTTTGGTCTATTGGGTTGAGCATCAAATCATCAATTAATTGCATTGTACTTTGGTACCTTTGGACCTTCAATTACTCAACCATACTTAACCCTAGACCTCCAAACGGTCTTGGGTGACCCCCAAATGGTCTTGAGACCGTTTGGGCTAATCAACCCAAAAATCCAAATCAACTAATTATAATTTCAGCACTTAATTCAGTTAGAGTTTGCTAATTGATGAGCCTTCAACTAATGAACCTTTTGGAAATATCCAATCAAATTTGATGGGTCATCAACAACATCATTAGCATAAAAATTCTCAAACGTTCAACCCTGTTCAAACCTCCCAAACGGTTTCAAACCGTTTAACCTCAAACTGTTTGATGAAACCGTTTGCTTTCAAACGGTTTGTTGAAACCACATGAGCAAACTTGTTGAAAACAAATGGAACATAATTTCTTTGGGAAAAGTGTCCAAGATGATGTCATCATCATCTACATTCGTCCCTGAAGTTCTTATTACTTCTGATTTCATGAATTAACCAATTTCAACCAGCAATTAATCAAGATAATGAAAGAATCAATGAAATTGCAAGATCAATGGTTAAATAACAATGTAAAGGGGTTCAAGTTATATAACCCGCCTCCAATTGAGCTTCCAAGCTCCAAGATCACGTCAACAATGGTTGATGAAACTACTTTCACTATCCCAAGGCTCGTCCTCAAGCTTTGAGTGAAAAGGATTGGCTAGGATTGAGAATTGATGGAAGAAAAGAAGAAATCCATCATTTATTTTTGATTTCTACCATGAAATCATGGTTGAAGGTGACCAAGAAGCATACCTACAGGTTGGAACTCGTCCTCCTGTTTCTACTAAGTCTCCTTGAGCTCATCCAAAGCAAATAAAGAAGAAAGGGCCGAAAAAGCCTTTCAATTGAGTTGGAAATGGAGTTTATACTAGGGAAAATTGAAGAGAGAGAAAGTATTATTCATCTCCTTCAATTCCCAATTTGATGACACCAAAATCCCCTCTCTTCCTCGATTACGAAGGTATCTTCCTACCCTTCGTTTTCCTCTTCTTTATCCATGAATTAATGGAAAAGAAATTAAGCACCTTAAATCATATAATAATAATATCCCAAATTGAGTGGATATTACTTTTTCCTTTAATAAGGTGTGTGAGTTAACCATTCCCTTAGATATTTTCGTGGCCTTTGCAAGGCACAAGCTCGTACACATATGCATGGATTTCAACCATTTCAATTTTGGTTGAAGAGCAAACAAATTAGTATATTTATTTTTGTAATAAATTGAATTAGGGTTTCCTTTTTGCTTAAATATTGATTATTTTAATATCAAGATTCTCTCTCCTCCAAAGTGATAAAAATGAGACACCCTCTCATTTTATTTTCTCTACATGATGCCAAGAAACATTATGAATTCTTTGGAAGAGGTAATTTTCATATTGAACCCTAGGTTTTGGGTAAATTGCACATTACACCAAAACTAGGTTTTAATGCACAAACATTACTTTACCAGCTCTTTCTTGGTACTCAGGCTATCACAAGCCATACCTCCGCATCATCTTCATCCCTATGATTCATCAACACATGAGGAACATTTTATCATGTAACATTCTCAATTTAACCCCTCAACTTGGGTAATTTGCACTTTAGTCCAAAACAAGCAAAATTGCTTCAACATTGTTCAAACAGGACCAAAATTGAAACATAAGTTCCTTAAGAGCCTTAATTACTTTTCACAAAATAAATTTAATGATCTAATGAACTTGCTTAAGCAAAAATCCTAGGGTTAAGGTATAACCCAGGTCAGGGGTGTTACAAGTTATAAACCCCTAACAAGGATTTCGTCCTCGAAATCTCAGATAAAGGAAACATATATTATTCATTCATCATATCATCATGTTCAGCTGCTCAATTAGTTTTCCAGGGTATACTAGCAACTTCTCTACAGAGTTACAACATCAACTGTACTCTCATCGACAATCGAGAGATTTAATGTTTATCTCCGTCGACCCGACATAATTTGGGGGATTAGTGAGACATCCAACCCAACATCAGGAGATTCATGATACATCCATCCTGATAAAATGAAGGATTGAGAGGTTTGTTATTAACCTTCCTCAATTCCTCATACGGACGTAAGGATATTTTCTCTCATTTACCCCCGCATATTCAAAATATGCATTCCGGGTTTTGCCGCAGAGCAACCCGTTTCACCATCAGTAAAATACTGACGCTGATGGATCTATGGTCAGGGCTCTACATGATATGATTTCACTTGATTAATTAAGTACATTATCATATTCTTTTAGCATCAGCCAAGTTCTCAAGCAGGAATTATTATGACAAATGCTACAAAGAAAACATGTACTACTATCAACAATTACTTTCTCAATCTTGATAAGACATTGGGATCTCAGTCCCTCATATCAATACTGGGAATTCTCATCCCTTCACAAACTCAACACCATAATGATATGATCATGGGTGTTCAAACCCATAGTTCATCACTGAACACTGATTACCACTTATCATGTAACTATCACCCTCAGGTCATCTGACCAAGGTAAACATGATACTTATTACACAAGTATCACACATGGCTCACAAGGCCACTGCACATCTTGTCACCTCTCACTTAGGCAACAACTTATTCATATGGATCACATGGCCACTGAACATCTTGTTACCTCTTACTAGGCAATAAAAACATAATGGCACATAAGGCCATTCAAAACTTATTAGATAAACATCATAGCTCATACCTAGCTATGATCATCACCTCATGAGACCTGCATGATTATCACACATGATAATAGACTTGTCAAGTTCACATCACATCATGCAATACAATGGCAACACCACTATTCCCTTACCAGGGTTAGGGTTTACCATTAATTAGGGCTTTTCATCCTTTTACCCAAAGCAAGGGTTAGGATTTCCTATTCCACATATAATTAGGGTTTCATGTTTGTATTATCACTCCAACCCTAATTTATTTCTACACTCCTCTGGGAGCATTTATTGATATCATAAGTATTCATTCATACTTATTACTCTCATCATATATCAATAATGATTATTAACACAAGGTACGAGTTCATCTCTCATCCTTACCACGGTATGATTGCATCATACTTATTATCTTGGCTAAACTCCTTTCTCATGGTATATTAGCCAACACTTATTAAATTGTATTAAACTCATTACATCTCATTGTAAGAGTTTACAAAGCACACTTCATGTGTTTCTTATCCAAATATATTGGACTTAATAGTGTATCAAGGTGTATCACCCGGGAATACTAAATGTGATATCTATCATATCCTGATGTATCACTTTTCTCATCATATCCAGCTTATTCAAGCTTATTATCTGATCTTGTATTAAGGTATTTCCTCTTAATACTTTTAACCACTAACCTATCACATTTATCATATAGTGCATAGGTCATATATTAGGACTGTCCAACTATCTTAAATGATATGGACTTATCTCAGGTTAAGGCATTGCTTACTATAGGGTTGCCTATAAACAACCACAATAGGTACTTCCCTTATCAGGGTATTAGCCACTATTCTGTTATTAGGGTTAGGGCTTCACATACCATCACCCTTCTTAGGCTTAGGATTTCACATACCATCACCCTTCATTAGGGTTTCTCATCTCATTATTGTATTAGAGTTTCACATGATATCATCCTTAATTAAGGTTTCACATGGCATCACCCTCAATTAGGATTTCACATGGATACACTCTCAGTTAGGGTTTCACATGGATACACCCTCAACTAGGGTTTCACATGGATACTCCCTCAACTAGGGTTTCACATGAATACACCCTCAACTAGAGTTTCACAAGGATACACCCTCAACTAGGGTTTCACATGGATACACCCTCAACTAGATTTTCACATGGATACACACTCAACTAGAGTTTCACATCAAATCACCCTAGATTAGGGTTTACCTTCAACAACCCACAATCAGGGTTTCATATTCAATTACCCACATAGGGTTTACTATTTATCCCAATTAGGGTTTCTCATGTAATCAATCTCAATTAGGGTTTTACATGGGATCAACCTTAATTAGGGTTTACTATTCATCCCAATTAGGGTTTCATTCAATTACCCACAATTAGGGTTTAGCATCATGTATTAAATCCATGCATTTGTTATGCAGCATTTATTAGTTTCCACTAAGGGTAACACTTACCTAATTCCATTAGGTGTCCAAATGATTTGGTCAATTGAACCTTCAATTATATGAGGCATTCAAATAGATTGACAAATTGAACCTTCAATTTCATTAGGCATCCAATTGGATTAACCAATTTACCCTTCAATTACATTAGGTACCCAATTGGATTAACCAATTGAACCTTCAATTTCATTAGGCATCCAATTAAATAGACCATGTTGAACCACAAACGGTTTAAAACCATTTAAGCAAAAAGCTTTGAAACCGCATGGACTTGAAACCGCATGGGTCTCAAATGGTTTGAGACTGTTTGGTCTCAAACGGTCTCAAGACCGTTTGGTCCAAACCCTTTCAAAATCGTATGGACCAAAAAGTCAATCAAGACTTCAAACAAAACCGGATTTCAATCAATGAAACTTCAACCAATTGGATCATCAATTCAATCATCAATTGAATCATGGAATCACCCTTCAATTGGACCTCCAATTAGGGTTTTGATCTCAATTGGATTAGGGTTCATAATCATCAATTAGGGTTTTGAAGTTGATCTTCAATGAAGTAGTTGATTGTGTTTCAATTGATGTCATTGAACCTTCAACCAACCAATCACACTCATCATAGGTTTCCAAACTGTCTTGGATGACCTCCAAACGGTCTTGAGACCGTTTGTCTCATCCAACCCTTGGATTCTAGTGAAATTTAATTAGGTTTGGTCTATTGGGTTGAGCATCAAATCAGCAATTAATTGCATTGTACTTTGGTACCTTTGGACCTTCAATTACTCAAACATACTTAACCCTAGACCTACAAACGGTCTTGGGTGACCCCCAAAAGGTCTTCAGACCATTTGGGCTAATCAACCCAAAAATCTAAATCAACTAATTATAATTTCAGCACTTAATTCAGTTAGAGTTTGCTCATTGATGAGCCTTCAACTAATGAACCTTTTGGAAATATCCAATCAAATTTGATGGGTCATCAACAACATCATTAGCATCAAAATTATGAAACAGTCAACCCTGTTCAAACCTCCCAAATGGTTTCAAACCGTTTAACCTCAAACAGTTTGATGAAACCGTTTGCTTTCAAACAGTTTGTTGAAACCACATGAGCAAACTTGTTGAAAACAAATGGAACATAATTTCTTTGGGAAAAGTGTCCAAGATGATGTCATCATCATATACCTTCGTCCCTGAAGTTCTTATTTCTTCTGATTTCATGAATTAACCAATTTCAACCAGCAATTAATCAAGATAATGAAAGAATCAATGAAATTGCAAGATCAATGGTTAAATAACAATGTAAAGGGCTTCAAGTTATATAACCCACTTCCAATTGAGCTTCCAAGCTCCAAGCTCACGTAAACAATGGTGGATGAAACTCCTTTCACTATCACAAGGCTCATCCTCAAGCTTTGAGTGAAAAGGATTGGCTAGGATTGAGAATTGATGGAAGAAAAGAAGAAATCCATCATTTATTTTTGATTTCTACCATGAAATCATGGTTGAAGGTGACCAAGAAGCTTACCTACAGGTTGGAACTCGTCGTCCTGTTTCTCCTAAGTCCCCTTGAGCTCATCCAAAGCAAATAAAGAAGAAAGGGCCGAAAAAGCCTTTCAATTGAGTTGAAAATGGAGTTTATACAAGGAAAATTGAAGAGAGAGAAAGTATTATTCATCTCCTTCAATTCCCAATTTGATGACACCAAAACCCCCTCTCTTCCTTGATTACGAAGGTATCTTCCTACCCTTCGTTTTCATCTTCTTTATCCATGAATTAATGGAAAAGAAATTAAGCACCTTAAATCATATAATAATAATATCCCAAATTGAGTGGATATTACTTTTTCCTTTAATAAGGTGTGTGAGTTATCCATTCCCTTAGATATTTTCGTTGCCTTTTCAAGGCACAAGCTCGTACACATATGCATGGATTTCAACCATTTCAATTTTGGTTGAAGAGCAAACAAATTAATATATTTATTTTTACAATAAATTGAATTAGGGTTTCCTTTTTGCTTAAATATTGATTATTTTAATATCAAGATTCTCTCTCCTCCAAAGTGATACAAATGAGACACCCTCTCATTTTATTTGCTCTACATGATGCCAAGAAACATTAGGAATTCTTTGGAAGAGGTAATTTGCATATTGAACCCTAGGTTTTGGGTAAATTTCACATTACACCAAAACTAGGTTTTAATGCACAAACATTGCTTTACCAGCTCTTTCTTGGTACTCAGGCTATCACAAGCCATACCTCTTCATCATCTTCATACCTATGCTGAATCAACACATGAGGAACATTTTATCATGTAACATTCTCAATTTAACCCCTCAACTTGGGTAATTTGCACTTTAGTCCAAAACAAGCAAAATTGCTTCAACATTGTTCAAACAGGACCAAAATTGAAACATAAGTTCCTTAAGAGCCTTAATTACTTTTCAAAAAATAAATTTAAGTATCTAATGAACTTGCTTAAGCAAAACTCCTAGGGTTAAGGCATAACCCAGGTCAGGGATGTTACAAGTTATAAACCCCTAACAAGGATTTCATCCTCGAAATCTCAGATAAAGGAAACATATATTATTCATTCATCATATCATCATGTTGCTTCATAACCATTATTGTTATGGATACATCATAGAACTTTGATTCAATACAAAGTTCCTTCACATAAGATTCTCATAGAATCGATTATACAGGACACATACTCCGCTGTCCTTTTTATTTATGACTATGGAGTTATTCCTGTGTCAGGTAACACTTTTCTTATTTTATAGTTTCATGTGACAGATTCTTGTTTATAAGGAGTCTCCCATACTCCTTACTTAATTCAACATTTCTTTTTCAAGATCATAATTAAATTTTGTCACCCTTTCAGGATTATAAATCTTTTCATACCTTGGTTGTGTCATCTGTTGACACCACACTAAGATTTCTTGTTACTTGTACCAACTATCTCATTAGTTGTACATTTTCTTATCATAAGAAAAGGTTACTTATCAATTAAGAACTTATCTTGAATACATATTTAGTTGTTATGTTTATGCAAAGCATAAACCCCTAACTTGTGATGTTCATACTATTTTATATGTAGATAGACTGGTTTCATGATTGACTATTCCAGGTAGCCAACATAAACCATATATTATTTCTTAGATACCAGAATCTCTTACCTTGGTATCTGTCACATGTGTTGAAAACACATCACATCACATCCTCATTTTCGTTTCATCTTAAGACATTACTTGTTACATATGTCTTTACCTTGGAACTAAAGTCCAAGACAAACTGATACTTTTCTAAGTATCCATCACATAAACATTATTATTTTATGTCCATCAAGTGTCTTAAGACCCACTTGATTGCCATGTCCCTGAAAGGAAAGGAAACAAGAAATCATATTCCTCTTGTTATCTCATGAATTTTCAACTATTCATGAATCATTTACTCTTTGTCTCATCCTAGGTTCCTTGCCCTCAGCATAGGAATTTTATAAGGATGATCACATAATATTATTCCTTTCTTTGTCATGTTCTAACATGTTCATGAGCATCTTATGATCTCATAAATTCTCCCATTTCCTTATTATGGAAAATGATCTTTATTATATTTACAACTTTTATCGAATAGGGATCACCTCCCTTGTTCTCATACTCATCATATGAGGATCATACTTTCACTTCCTCATATATATACTGATCTGAAATCATATCAGATCCCTCTTTCTTGTACTCAAGGTATGATGCATTTATCCATACCATATTCCAAATTTCATGATACTCATTAGATTGTCTCCGAATGACTGCTTGATCAGAGCAATCAAAAATATATCAATCTAAGAGTTTCCATACTCACTTTATCATCAATAATTGTATACCTGGCCAGGGTTTACAAGTACTGAGATCAAGTAGTATGCACTTTATATACTATCATATTCCTTGCTTTTCATACTATCACAAGCATAAGATTTAACATCCCTGGATTTTATCCAGGCATCTCTTCTATACCTCTTCCTCTTTCATAGAGGTAAGAACAATATAGAGCATTTAAAAGAATACTGAACAAAATACAAATTCTAGTTCTCATCATTCCTTCCCTATGTTCCCATAGGGAAACCAATAGGGAAATAAAAAAAAATCAACAATTCTTCGTTTTAAAACAAAAAGGGTTTAATGTACTCATCATGTACACATTTATAACATACCTTGTCCTCACACCATGGTCTTATTACCGATGCAAAAACTAAGCCATGGGTTCTTACAAGTGAAAGGTTAAGACCTTTACCTTTACTTAATGGCTACTGCCCTGGTACACTAGGCATTTTTTGCACTATTACTACCAAAAACTTGGCTTTTCAAAACCATTAGGCAAATGTCTCTAAAATTATAGATATCATCACCTACTTTTGAGCTTATTGTCCCTTGTTGGGCACTGACGTCACAGATTTATTATCTATCTAAACTCATGGCAGAGTCTACTTCCTTGTCATAAGTTAATCTTTTCCATATTTTCCCTTGTTCCAACATGACTAAGTCATTCAGGAACTCTTTTAAAGCTCAAAATTTCTTGTATTAAGGACTGATAATCTAGGTTGTAAGGCTAGTATCCAGTCCACCATATGCATCATTGTTGCCCTAATCTACCCAACAAGAGCATGATCATAGGATTCTCTATCCTGATCAGGTCTTAGTGGGGATTCTGAGGCTCTCATCTATTCTTGTCTAGTTCCTTGCACCTCTTCTTGGTGCAACAACATTCCTCTCAGCAATGTGTTCCTTATGTTCTCCAGTCATTTTAGACTTTACCCTTTTCTCTGCATATGCAGAAATCATTATAGGATATACTGGAGGATACTAACATAGACTTAACACCTTAGTCCTATGTCTCTGTAGACTCAACGAACCTAGAGCTCTGATACCACTAAATTGTAATGCTTCGATCGAACAAATATTATTAACTAAGTGGAAGCAATTACTAACAACGGATTACTGAAAATCACTAAAAATTAAAACCATTTTGCAAAGAGATCCATTCACTAAAAAACTTATTAACCAAGAACCAAAGTATTTCATATACATCCTGATTCATAAATACACAACCTATGCCATTCCTTTTCAAGGATTACAACATTGACTGCCCTATTAACAAATATACACAGGCAGTATAAAAACTTTGAGGCACTAAGACAAAACTCAGATTGATTTATTAAAAACTCTGAGGACCTGAGAGTATAGAGATGACACATAGGACTACTATCTATATGACTTGACAGACAATATCTCCACCTGAGATCTCATTGCTGTCCCTACTGTTGCACGTGTTGCTGCTCTTTCCCTATTCTAGGAATTCCTGTCTTGCCTTCCATGTATACCTAAAAATGTTTCCCACGGGGGTGAGACAATTGAAAATGCCCCAGCGAGAGATATAACTCTCTGTCAAAACATTGTTATTGCAGTTTATTAAGATAAAACTGAGCAGGGGTACTTTTACATTAGCAGGAAAAATTATTCATCATAGAACAAAATATGATAATCTTCATTCTCAAGGAGAGTACTTGCATCTACCCATGGTAGATATATAAATTATCTGTCTACTTTGCAGAGAATATGAAGAAACATAGTTAACATCTATTCACTAAGGAATGCACAAAGAAATGCAACACCAACCAATGAATTTCCGTATTCAATCCTTAAGCAAACATGCTACATGGCTGATTACATTTTTCAATCACACTTAAGCCCTGAGGAGATGAGGTATATCGCTCATACTCCAACCGACCATTGCGAAGTTGAAATCGGTACCATACAAGGTCAAGAAAGAGCCAGATTCCCATGACCTCTTACATCCCAGTCAGTGCGGGACCAAGCATGACTTAATGTCAGCTGCACAATTAGCTTTCTAGGGTATACTGGCAACTTTGCTACAGAGTTATATTGTCAACTGTACTCTCATCGGCAATCGAGAGATTTAATATTTATCTCCGTCGACCTGACATAATTTGGGGGATTAGTGAGACATCCAACCCAACATCAAGAGATTCATGATACATCCATCCTGACAAAATGAAGGTTTGAGAGGTTTGTTATTAACCCTTCTCAATTATGCATACGGACGTAAAGATATTTTCACCCATTTACCCCCGCATATTCAAAATATGCATTCCGAGTTTTGCCGCGGAGCAACCCATTTCACCATCAGTAAAATACTGACGTTGATGGATCTATGGTCAGGGCTCTACATGATATGATTTCACTTGATTAATTAAGTACATTATCATATTCTTTTAGCATCAGCCAAGTTCTCAAGTAGGAATTATTATGACAAATGATACAAAAAAAAATATGTACTACTATCAATAATTAATTTCTCAATCTTTATAAGACATTGGGATCTCAGTCCCTCATATCAATACTGGGAATTCTCATCCCTTCACAAACTCAACACCATAATCATATGGTCATGGGTGTTCAAACCCACAGTTCATCACTGAACACTGATTACCACTTATCAGGTAACTATCTCCCTCAGGTCATCTGACCAAGGTAAACATGATACTTATTACACAAGTATCACACATGGCTCACAAGGCCACTGCACATCTTGTCACCTCTCACTTAGGCAACAACTTATTCATATGGATCACATGGCCACTGAACATCTTGTTACCTCTTACTAGGCAATAAAAACATAATGGCACATACAGACAATCAAAACTTATCAGATAAACATCATAGCTCATACCTGGCTATGGTCATCACCTCATGAGACCTGCATGATTATCACACATGATAATAGACTTGTCAAGTTCACATCACATCATGAAATATAATGGTAACACCACTATTCCCTTACTAGGGTTAGGGTTTACCATTAATTAGGGTTTTTCATCCTTTTACCCAAAGCTAGGGTTAGGATTTCCTATTCCACATATAATTAGGGTTTCATGTTTGTATTATCACTCCAACCCTAATTTATTGCTACACTCCTCTGGGAGCATTTATTGATATCATAAGTATTCATTCATACTTATTACTCTCATCATATATCAATAATGATTATTAACACAAGGTATGAGTTCATCTCTCATCCTTACCATGGTATGATTGCATCATACTTATTATCTTGGCTAAACTCCTTTCTCATGGTATATTAGCCAACACTTATTAAATTGCACTAAACTCATTACATCTCATTGTAAGAGTTTACATAGCACACTTCATGTGTTTCTTATCCAAATATATTGGACTTAATAGTGTATCAAGGTGTATCACCCGGGAATACTAAATGTGATATCTATCATATCCTGATGTATCACTTTTCTCATCATATCCAGCTTATTCAAGATTATTATCTGATCTTGTATTAAGATATTTCCTCTTAATACTTTTAACCACTAACCTATCACATTTATCATATAGTTCATAGGTCATATATTAGGACTGTCCAACTATCTTAAATGATATGGACTTATCTCAGGTTAAGGCATTGCTTACTATAGGGTTGCCTATAAACAACCACAATAGGTACTTCCCTTATCAGGGTATTAGCCACTATTATGTTATTAGGGTTAGGGCTTCACATACCATCACCCTTAATAGGGTTAGGATTTCACATACCATCACCCTTCATTAGGGTTTCTCATCTCATTATTGTATTAGAGTTTCACATGATATCATCCTTAATTAAGGTTTCACATGGCATCACCCTCAATTAGGATTTCACATGGATACACTCTCAGTTAGGGTTTCACATGGATACACCCTCAACTAGGGTTTCACATGGATACTCCCTCAACTAGGGTTTCACATGAATACACCCTCAACTAGAGTTTCACAAGGATACACCCTCAACTAGGGTTTCACATGGATACACCCTCAACTAGGTTTTCACATGGATACACCCTCAACTAGAGTTTCACATCAAATCACCCTAGATTAGGGTTTACCTTAAATAACCCACAATTAGGGTTTCATATTCAACTACCCACAATTAGGGTTTACTATTTATCCCAATTAGGGTTTCTCATGTAATCAATCTCAATAAGGGTTTTACTTGGGATCAACCTTTATTAGGGTTTACTAATCATCCCAATTAGGGTTTCATTCAATTACCCACAATTAGGGTTTAGCATCATGTATTGAATCCATGCATTTGTTATGCATCATTCATTAGTTTCCACTAAGGGTAACACTTACCTAATTGCATTAGGTGTCCAAATGATTTGGTCAATTGAACCTTCAATTATATGAGGCATTCAAATAGATTGACCAATTGAACCTTCAATTTCATTAGGCATCCAATTGGATTAACCAATTGACCCTTCAATTACATTAGGTACCCAATTGGATTAACCAATTGAACCTTCAATTTCATTAGGCATCCAATTGAATTGACCATGTTGAACCACAAACGGTTTGAAACCATTTAAGCAAAAAGCTTTGAAACCGCATGGACTTGAAACCACATGGGTTCAAACGGTTTGAGACCATTTGGTCTCAAATGGTCTTGAGACCATTTGGTCCAAACCCTCTCAAAACCGTATGGATCAAAAAGTCAATCAAGAGTTCAAACAAAACCTGATTTCAATCAATGAAATTTCAACCAATTGGATCATCAATTCAATCATCAATTGAATCATGGAATCACCCTTCAATTGGACCTCCAATTAGGGTTTCAATCTCAATTGGATTAGGGTTCATAATCATCAATTAGGGTTTTGAAGTTGATCATCAATGAAGCAATTGATTGTGTTTCAATTGATGTCATTGAACCTTCAACAAACCAATCACACTCATCCATAGGTTTCCAAACGGTCTTGGATGACCTCCAAATGGTCTTGAGACTGTTTGGATGAGCTCCAAATGGTCTTGAGACCGTTTGGCTCATCCAACCCTTGGATTCTAGTGAAATTTCATTAGGGTTTGGTCTATTGGGTTGAGCATCAAATCAGCAATTAATTGCATTGTACTTTGGTACCTTTGGACCTTCAATTACTCAACCATACTTAACCCTAGACTTCCAAACGGTCTTGGATGACCCCCAAACGGTCTGGAGACAGTTTTGGTGATCCCCAAACGGTCTTGAGACCGTTTGGGCTAATCAACCCAAAAATCCAAATCAACGAATTATAATTTCAGCACTTAATTCAGTTAGAGTTTGCTAATTGATGAGCCTTCAACTAATGAAACTTTTGGAAATATCCAATAAAACTATGTGTGTCATCAACCAACATAATTAGCATCAAAATTCTCAAATGTTCAACCCTGGTAAACCCTCCCAAACAGTTTCAAACCGTTTAACCTCAAATAGTTTGATGAAACCGTTTGCTTTCAAACCGTTTATTGAAACCGCATGAGCAAACTTGTTGAAAACAAATGGAACATAATTACTTTGGGAAAAGTGTCCAAGATGATGTCATCATAATCTACCTTCGTCCCTGAAGTTCTTATTACTTCTGATTTCATGAATTAACCAATTTCAACCAGCAATTAATCAAGATAATGAAAGAATCAATGAAAATTGCAAGATCAATGGTTAAATAACAATGTAAAGGGGTTCAAGTTATATAACCCGCCTCCAATTGAGCTTCCAAGCTCCAAGATCACGTCACCAATGGTGGATGAAACTCCTTTCACTATTCCAAGGCTCGTCCTTAAGATTTGAGTGAAACGGATTGGCTAGGATTGAGAATTGATGGAAGAAAAGAAGAAATCCATCATTTATTTTCGATTTCTACCATGAAATCATGGTTGAAGGTGACCAAGAATCTTACCTACAGGTTGGAACTCGTCCTACTGTTGCTCCTAAGTCCCCTTGAGCTCATCCAAAGCAAATAAAGAAGAAAGGGCCGTAAAAGCCTTTCAATTGAGTCGGAAATGGAGTTTATATAAGGAAAATTGAAGAGAGAGAAAGTATTATTCATCTCCTTCAATTCCCAATTTGATGCCACCACAACCCCCTATCTTCCTTGATTAAGAAGTTATCTTCCTAACCTTCGTTTTACTCTTCTTTATCCATGAATTAATGGAAAAGAAATTAAGCATCTTAAATCATATAATAATAATATCCCAAATTGAGCGGATATTACTTTTTCCTTTAATAAGGTGTTAGTTATCCATTCCCTTAAATATTTTCGTGGCCTTTGCAAGGCAAAAGATCGTACACATATGCATGTATTTCAACCATTTCAATTTTGGTTGAAGAGAAAACAAATTAATATATTTATTGTTGCAATAAATTGAATTAGGGTTTCCTTTATGCTTAAATCTTGATTATTTTAATATCAATATTCTCTCTCCTCTAAAGTGATACAAATGAGACGCCCCTCTCGTTTTATTTGCTCTACATGATTCGAAGAAACATTAGGAACTCTTTGGAAGAGGTAATTTGTATATTGAACCCTAGGTTTTGGGTAAATTGCACATTACACCAAAACTAGGTTTTAATGCACAAACATTGCTTTACCAACTCTTTCTTAGTACTCAGGCTATCACAAGCCATACCTATGCATCATATTCATCCTTATGATGCATCAACACATGAGTAACATTTTATCATGTAACATTTGCAATTTAACCCCTCAACTTGGGTAATTTGCACTTTCGTCCAAAACAAGCAAACATTGCTTCAACATTGTTCAAACAGGACCAAAATTGAAACATAAGTTCCTTAAGAGCCTTAGTTACTTTTCACAAAATAAAATTAAGGATCTAATGAAATTTCTTAAGAAAAACTCCTAGGGTTAAGGCATAACCCAGGTCAGGGATGTTACATAGACAGATGGACATTTTGAAAGGACTATACAGACTTTGGAGGATTTACTTAGGGCATGTGTTCTCAATTTGTAGGAAGTTGGGACTTACACTTGAGCTTAATAGAGTTTTCCTACAACAATAGTTATAAGAAAAGTATTGATATGTTACCATATTAAGCATTATATGTTATACTTTGTAGATCTCCATTATGATGGTATGAGATAGGAGAATACCAACTTCAGGGTCCTGAATTAGTACAACAGACAACTGAAAAGATTAAAGTAATACAAAAAAATTGAAGGCTGCATAAGATAGACAGAAGTCATATGCCGATAAACGCCATAAATCTTTAGAATTCCAAGTTGGGGATAGGGTGTATCTCAAGGTCTCTCCTTAGAAAGGTGCTCTCAGATTTGGGAAAAAGGGTAAGTTAGCCCCTAGATTTATGGGACCTTACCCAGTGACAACATAGATTGGAAAAGTAGCCTATTGGTTGGAGTTGCCACCTGAGCTACATAGACTACATCTAGTGTTTCATATATCTATGATGAGAAAGTGTCATCCTGATACAGAGTTGGTGTTGCAACCTGTAGAGGTAGAAATGAATGAAGATATATCCTATATAGAAGGTCCAATGATGATTCTTGACAGAAGAATCAAGAAGTTGAAATAGAAATACATAGCTCTTGTGAAAGTTCTCTGGCATAACCGTGGCGTTGAATAAGCCACATGGGAGTTGGAGGAAGAAATGAGGAGGAAGTACCCTTCTCTTTTCTCTTGAGATTTTAGGGACGAAATCCCTGTTAGGGGTTGATAATTGTAACATCCTTGACCTGGGTTATGCCATAACCCTAGAAGTTTTGATTAAGTAAGTTATTTATAAACTTTTTTAATCTTTAGAAAAGTAAGTAAGGCTCAAGGAGAGTTTAGTTTTCAAGTTTTAGTTTATTTGCAAATTGTTTGTGCACTATATGATAGTTTTGGTGTAAATTGTAATTTACCCAAGATGAGTGGCTTGTGGAAAGCCTAAGTTCCAAGTTGGAGCTTGTTTGAATAATGCTTGTGCCTTGTGTACTAATTTTTGTGCAAATTGCAATTTACCCAAAATGTAAGGTTGATATGCAAATTACCATCTATATAGTGTCCCTACTCTCTCTTAAAATCATCTATAGGATATAGAAAGAACGAGGCACCATGTTTGAATCATATTTGAGTGATGGTATTCTTGGTGATGAAAAGACCAAGAAGAGTTGTATAGTTGAAACCCTAAAATGAGTTGTATTGAGTTATAGAGGTTATATGGGAGTGCCTATCATCCAATAAGCCATTGAGGAGGTCCCATGTCATTTTTTCAACTCTTGGAAAAGGCCGTGATGGATATCGGTTTACAACTTTCCTATGAAAAATTGTATCCATTTGTGAATAAAGTAATGTTGGGTTGAAATATCTTGTTCAACAAGATAACTAATGGCTGTAATCTTATCCCTATATTATACCCAAGAGTTTTTCATGTCAAGTTTAATATGTGTGCATGCATGGACACATTTCAACCCATTCATGGACATGTGTCACCTAGTAGTATAAGGTGGTGACACCTCTTATAAACTCTCTCTCATGAGCCTCAATTATATATACCACTCCTTTCACCTACTAGTGAAACTTTTCGAATACTAAAACTCTCTTTATCTTAGATATCATGCATAGTAGTTGAGGAGCAAGAAGGAGCTCAAGCCTTAAGCTTAAGGTGAATCCATGGTCATCTTCAACCTTGGTTAAAGCATGAATCTCGAGTTGTGATTCTTCCTTTCTTTTCTTCTTCACCAAGTTCTTATCTATGGTGATTCTTTGCATATAGAGGAGTTGTGAACATGTCTTGAATCTTTGATAAGTTCATCTTATACCTTGGGAATGTGAAGCTTTAGATCTTGGAGCTTTGAACTTATTCTTGAGGCGGGTTACATAACTTGAACCCAATCATGTTATTATTCACCTTCAATCTTGCTATACTTGTTCATCTACTTTCAATTTTGATTTTTCTTGAATAATTGATGAATCAATGAGTTCTAATAGTTTCATAGGATTGTTTTACATGAAATAGAACAATAAGGGATAAAAGTCTAGAGCTTGATGATGACATCATCATCATGGCACAAACTGATATTGGGTTGAAGCACCTCTAACCCGATATGGAAATGAAACCCAATATGGTGATATGAAATCTGGTTTACCTTAGAACCCCACACCCATATCATTTTGTACATTTGGGTTGGTGAAAAAGGACAAACTAGTTGTCTAAACTATCACTCAACACATGGTAGGTTAATACTTTGAAGTTTTGAAAAGGTATGAGCATAAGGGTCTAACCAGTAACCCGATATAAGCGACACACACCTCTTAGACGATATGGTGGTAAGCACTCACCTCTTGGATGATGTGGTGGTAAGCACACACCTCTAGAATGATATGGTGATAAGCACACACCTCTAGAATGATATGGTGATAAGAACACACCTCTTGGACGATAATGTGATAAGCACACACCTCTTGGATGATATGGTGATAAGCACACACCTCTTGGGATATGGTGATGAGCACACACCTCTTGGAAGATATGGTGATAAGCACACACCTCTTGGACGATGTGGTGATAAGCACACACGTCTTGGACGATATGGTGGTAAGAACACACCTCTTGGACAATATGGTGGTAAGCACACACCTCTTGAATGATATGGTAGTAAGCATACACCTCTAGCCCGATATGGTGGAAGCACCTCAAAACCAATATGGAGGTAAGCACCTCAAATCTAATATACTTGATTGAGTAACACATGAAGTGTGTTATTTCAAGTAATACACTAAGATGTAAAGAGTTTACTGCATTTTGATAAGTGTAGGCCAATGTAACTTGAGAAAAGGGTTGAGCCAGCTTAATAAAGTATGATGTAATCAATATCCTAATGAGGATGAGAGAGAAAACTCATACTTTGTGTGATAATCATTTAATGATAAATGATGAGAATAAACAAGTATGATTGAATACTTATGATATCAATGTATGCTCCTAATATGTGTGGAGCTATGAATCAAGGTTTTGATTCTTGATAATATGAACTTGAAACCCTAATTGGCTAAAAAGGGAAACCCTAACCCTAATAATGGGAAGGTTTTATTTCTCTTGTATTGCATGGTGAATATATGTACTTGATATTGTTTTTATCATGAAATACTAACCATGCATGTATCATGAGATGATGAGCATAGCCAGGTATGAGCTATGATGTTTCATATGATATAGATTAAATGGGCCTTGTGAGCCATGTGAAATACTTGTGCAACAAGTATAATGTATACCTAGGTCTGAGGACCTAGAGGTAATAGTTACCTAATAAGTGGTGACAATGTTCAGTGATGAACTAAGGGTTTGAATACCCAGATCTAGCAATCATGATGATGATAATGTTAAGGGATGAGAATCCCCAGTAATGTGATAAGGGACTGAGATCATGAGTGTTATGCATTCAATGTGTTTAAAAGATTATGAAAGTACTTGATAAATGTATTACACCTTTCTTTATAACATATGTTATAATTCATGCTTGTAACTTGGTTGATGCTAAAAGATACTATAATTCATCTAATTAATCAATTGGAACCTTATCATGTTGTTTTTGTGGCCATTGATCCATTCAGTGTCAAATTTGCTGAATGGTGAAACGAGTTTAGCTCGGAGAGCATATTTTTGAATATGTTGGGGTAATGGGCAAAAATATCTTTACATCCAAATAGAGATTGTTGTGTGATCTCCCTCATCATCATAAGAGTATGGCTATATGCCATGACTCAATATTAATATATCGGGGATTACTGTGTGATCTCCCTGAAGAGAGTGCATGTTGCGGCTGTAACTCTATAGTGAAGATGCCACTATACCATGGCAAGCTAATTACAGTTTGACACGTGATGTCACTGCCAGTGGTCTCGTACAAACTAAGACAGGTGAGGTCTTTGAAGTCGGCTCTTCCTTTGACCTTGTATGGTACCAATGCTTTACGTAGCCATGGTCGGTTGGAGCATGAGAAGTATACCTCATCTCCTCAGGGCATAAGTGTGATTGTAAATATGTAATCAGTCGTGTAGAATATTTGCTTAAGGATTGAATACAGAAACATTAGTTAATGTTACACTACTTTTATACATCTTAAATGGGTAGATGTTATACGTACTCTTCGTATTCCTTATAAAGTGAATAGATGATTTATTACTCTATCATAGATAGTTGCATTACTTTAAAAGATGATATTGCTCTGTTCTACTTATAAACATGTGATTAATCTTGATTATATATTAATATAAAGATCCGCTGCTCAGTTTTATACTATTTATATGTGATAATAATATTGTTGGTGGAGAGTTATATCTCTCTCTAGACTTTTGTCTCACCCCGTTGGTCCCAACATTTTTAGGTGGACGCAAACGAGGAGGTAGAGACCATACTACAGAGGGAGGACAACAACAATAAGGACAACAATAACTTCTTAGGTTGAGTGTGCTGTCTACCGTGTCTTGTAGATAAAAGTCCTATGTGTCATCTCTGTACTCTCAGGTCCTTGTGAGTTAGTATGTAATGGTTTTATAAATGATATGATATTTTGGCTTGTATGCCTCAAGGTTTTATGTTGCTTATGTATATGTCTGGGCAAAGCAACGGGTATATGATATCCTCAAGATGAGAGGGTACAATGTATGTACAATGTGAACCATGATGTATATATTGCTTTGGTTCTTTCTTTAAGAGTATCCTGGAAATGGATCTCTTTGCAAAATGGTTTTAATTTTTAGTGATTTTCATTAATCTGCTGCTAATAGTTATTTCGCGTAATTATTGTGACGATTTGGCTGTCGATTTGATAACGGTCGTCATAGCCATAGCATGAGGCACACAAATTGGAGGTACTACATCCAATCAGAACCCAAACAAGAGCAGTTGTCCACACATGTTGAGATCACCAGCACCTTCGTTGAACCACGAGCCATTAAGGAGGCTCTTCTGTGCACAATAGCATTAAGACAACTTGGCCATAGCCAAAGCAACATTGAGAAGATGGGACTCACTAAACCTCTCAAAAGGGGGATGAAGATGAGTCATTGAATCCGACCGAAGCCAAAGGAGAAACCATGACTAGAGAGGAACTATGGTGTCCTCAGTTTGTCGAAATACATCGTGTGATATCCACAAAGAGTAGAGGAACTTGTTAAAAAACCCAGATTCTCCAAAACAAGGTATAACCGAAATAGAAAAGTTTGTAAAAAGACTTGCTAATGTCCACGGGGGCTTCTTGATGTCTTTCTGCTATCAGACATCCACTGAAGCAGCGAGGTAGTAATAGATGGTGGTGATCAGGAAGAGAGTTCAAGGGTAGAGCATTTAGGGATTTTGCAGTACCAAATGGCGATGACAAAATAAAGAGGGGGCTGGTAGGATGCTTACAGGGTTGAAAATTATGCCAAGGGAGGTGGATGTAGCTGTATCGTGGTGGTGGTTACTAGAGGGACAAGTTGAGCAAGCCAGGGTTGTGTGGGGAACTGGAGATCGAATTGGACGTGGACGAAGGGACCCTGAGGACTATCAGTGCTTTTGACACCCTTAAAATGGGTTGGTGTCGCTGCAATGACCTCTGTGAAATGAAGCGGTGAGAGGGGAGGAAGCCATAATTGGAAAGCTTTTATGAATCTAATGGAAAAGAAACCTCATTGATCAATCAAGAGACAAGTGAGAATAGAATCAGGAAAGAAATCACTATGAAACGGCTTAAGTTTGTGAAACAGACGAAGGAATAAAATATAATGCAAGCCGTTGGATCAGAAATGAATGGTCTGATTAGGATGTGAGACAAGGAAAGCTGGAGAAGGGGTGTAAGGACCCTGACCCACATTTTGGGATAACCCTATTTGTTATGCTTAAGTGAGTTGCATAGCTCCTTGCTCTAATCATCCAAGATGTAAATTAGGGCATGTTGGAGTTTGGTGTTCCTTATTTGAGCTTGTTGCTTGATGTTTGTGCTTTGTGGTGAGGTATAGGTGCACCTTGCAATTTACCCAGAATAGGGGATGATAAGCAAGTTTTCCACCTCTAGAGTGTTCCTTCTCTCTCTTGGCATCATCTAGAGGAGAGAGAAAGTGTTGGGTGCCTTGTTTTGGCCTTGGTTGAGTGGTGACATCCTTATTGATGTTTTGGGCACATGTTTTAGGCGTGTTTTTCTATGTGGAGTGTAGTCTCGGGCTTGAGAGCCTTGGTGAGGCCCTGTATCAGTCTGTGGTTGACTTAAAGAGGCTTGGTATCGGTTGAGGATGTCTTGAGTGACATCCTATCGGTTTGTGGCACCTTGAGGATCACCATATCGAATTGTGGACTCTAGGAGGAGTGCCATATCGGCTTGTGACCTAGGGTTTCATCCCTATGGGTTTGAGAGGGGGTGGAAGGGTGTGTCGACCTTAACCTTCCTTAGTGATCAAGTGGGTGAGACTTTTCCTATCACCTTGTTGCATGGCGTGGCATGTGTCCCTTCTTCTTGGACAAGTGTCTTCTAGGGTTCTAAGGTGGTGACACCTTTCCCTTTATCTATCTCTCTTTGGCCATGTATATATACCTCTTCCTTCTCATGCAAGAAGATGATTTTAGCAATCCTTGCTTGCTCTCCTTGGTGGCCAACCTTGATCTTGAAGAACCCTCTACCTTAAACCTTGGTGGGCGAGCTAGAAGCTTGTGGTGCTTTCTTTCATCTTATTCCTTGGTAAGACATGGTTTTCTATCTTTCCTTCTCTTCTTCTTACTTCTTCTCGGCCATGGACCTTGACACCTTCTTTTCTCTCTATTGTTTTCTTGACCATGGTCTATCTTCCTTCTTGGAGGTGTAGTGGAGATCGAGCTAGGAGGACCTTCTTCTACCTTGAGTTTGGGAAGCTTGGAGTTTGACCTTGGAGCTTAAAGCTTGGTGGTTTTTCTTGTGGCGAGTTATATAACTCTAACCCTACTTTATTACTATCACCTTTCTACTTGTTATCTTGCTAGTTTTCTGTAACATACTGAATCCTGGGCATTTTATCTTTTGGCCCTCTTTCTAAGCTTTTCCTTTTCATTTCTATCCTTTTTGGCCTTTATGTGGAAATAGTAGTGCTTTGGTGAACATTTGTTCATTATTATTGCCAACATTTTGGTTTATGCACAAATACCTCAGTAAATATTTTTAATAAGGGTCTAATATGAAACTTTACCACTCATGTGGCATATTAATAAATATATTTGTTCTAGATCATTCCTTTGCCTTATGGATCAAGGAAGGAAAAAAAGGAATGAATAATGTTGCTTTAAATATGTTAATGTGGTATTGAATTAATTAATATGGGAAATACTGGTAATAATGGAAAATGGAATAAAATTCATAAAAGGAAGACTAATTGGTTAAAGATAAGTTGAGATTGGTTTTCCTTGGGTTTGGTTTGGCTTGGAGGCCAAGTTTCATAGTTTTGGGATAATAATTATCTCTCTTTTATTTTGAAAAGAAAATGTGAGTTTTCCTCAAAATATGAAATAAAATACTAAATGACTCCAAAAGTGGAAACTAATCTTGGATTCGTGATCTACACATTAAAAATAGCCTTTGGGTAAATTTTCATGTAATTTGGATAATCTTTAATATACATGTGAAATTAGGAGAGAGTAAGTGTGCAGAACCTTCAATATATTAAATAAATATACAAACAACTCCAACATGTAAAATTGACGACAACTTTGTATCCAAGGCACTTAATGTGACTTGTGGGTGAAGTTTCATTAATTTTGGAGAATCTTATGACCAATAATGATGGAGGAAAGAGAAAATAAGTTTTGATTTATTTAACACATCATAAGTTCTCAGAAGGAAAATCTAATTACATCGGATTCTTCATATAAAAAATAGGTTGGGTGCCAAATTTCATTGACTTTGGGGTTCATTTGCACCCTTAAAAGAGGAGAGAGAAAAAGGGAAATAAATATGTTCACACTTTAGTCTAATTGGTTTGGGATTTCATTTTAATATGTCACACAGACGCATGTAATGTGGACCATTTGATTAAAAGATGGATGACAGAGATTTTGTCTCCTACCTTGCGTAGGAGTTCTGTTCACGGTGAATAGTGACCGCGGGTTTGTAACCCAATTTCTTGTGATTTTCTCACTTAGTTTAAGATCCTTTTTTCGTAAATACTTTTGCATTAAATTCGTGAGGGGATTCTGAACAAGTTGATTCCTTATACGAGCCCTAGTTTCCAGTATTCTCATTTTGCCTAATTGCTCTCCCCAAGCTTTTCGAAGCCCACACCCTTTGGCTGAAGGACCAAGTCCTATAGATATATAGCACTATCTAGGGTTTCATCTCGTCGCGAGTCTTCATTGCATGCTCTTAATTTCTCCTCTGGGTCAGACCAAGCTACTACTAGAATCATTCTTCCCTCCATGGCTTGCGACGGGTGGTCCTTCACCCCTGCGCCACCTTCGTTCAATTGCAAGGAATTGTAAGTTTTTGAGGTCTCCTTCTCGCTTTCTACGTTCTCATTTTCTCATATTATCAACCACTGTAGATTCACTCAAATCCTGGCCAAGCAAGCAGCTCGCGAATGCTGCCATGGCATGCAGCGTGGAGGGGATGATTCCTCTCTATGAAATTCCATTATTTCCCTCTCATTTTCTTTCTTTCGTTTGTTTCTTTGCCAAGGGAAATACTGTCACTTTGCCATTTTTGCATTAGTATGAGTCAAACCCGACCCTTTGACCATGCGACTTGGCTACCCCGATTGGGCCAAGTCGATGGGTGGGTCCTCTCTCTCCTTGTCTCTCTTACCCTATATGATGACATGTCTTCTTCTGATTGGCTGGTTTTCTAAAAATCATAACTTTTTGTTACTTTGTCCAAAAATTAAAGTAAAATATGTTTTGGAATGAGAAAAATGCAATCTTTCTAATAAAAATATTTTTGAGGCTTGGTTTTGAGTTTTACTAAAAGGTGTTTTCTAAAAATGATTTTAATACATAAAAATCACCTAAAAACACTTTAATCTTCATGACTCCAAAATATATAAAATTATATGTTTTCTTAATCAAGAGAACCTAATTAGATCAATGGTGACGTTTTCAGAGTATAAATCTAGGTTTTGCTAAAAAATTCCTAAATATGGGTTTTGTTTACATTAATGCATATGCACAACCCAAATACATGTTTATATATTGAAAATAGGAAAAGTGGATCTTGGATTATCTAGAAGTGGTGAAAGTGAATAATTGAAATAAATATGAAAGGTATGTGCATTCCTTACACCTAAGTTCAGATTATTTGTAACTTAGCCTAGTTTCCGTAACGAGGCTATCATAAAACCCTAATTTTCCTTTTTGACAATTCCTTAGCTATGTTTGCCTCAAAATCAATTTTAATGTTATTTCTTGGGTATTGTACACCACTGCCATGTCTATATTTACTTGATGCATATACTTGCCATATTTCTTAGCATGTTAACTTTACTAGACTATCAAACTAGTGTAGTGGTACTTTTGTACAACCACCCATAGGTAGGGCATGTGTAAATTCACCATGGGGAATGTGTTACTCTCTCCAATATAGAATATTTATAGGTGATTGGAATGTGTTACTCTCCCACACCTATTGATTGAGGTTTGGTATTAGGTAATCAATATTAATGATGCATGCAACATCTTTACTATTTTTTTTATGGCAAGCATCTATATACTTATGCCTCATACTTTTGATAATCTTCATCTTATGATGAAATCTTAGCCTTTATTTCCATGTTGTTTCCTTATCTTTTGTCCCCGTTCATTATCCCTGACACATACCTTGCTTTTGTCTTTTGGTGGGTGTTTTCCCAACCACCTAGGGTTTGATCAAGGAGTTGAGCAAGGCGTGGGATCAGAGTTCTGCAATAGGAGCGTGGAGGACCATCTTAGGAATAGGATAATGTGGCAACACATCCCACTATCACACATACAGCGAGGTGTTACGCGAAAACGTGCGGAAATCACCATAACCACAGATTACCAAAAACACAGGTTAATTAAAGCCGATTGCGGAAAACTGATAAATTGAGAAACTATTACATTCCAGTTCAGATCCTGCAAGACAACAAGGATATATACATATCCATACGAGCCTGGATACATGTCCACAACATAGAACAACAGCTGTCCTGTCATATCATAAGTTCATCACCTGTTTATACATACATAAGGCCCACATCCGGCCAACAATAGGATATAGAAAAACATCTACAGATGTACATCGTGAAAAAAACGTTAAAACACCGCCAAGGACCTGAGAGTACAGGGATGACTCTAGACTCTATCACAAACATCCAAAACAGCACCATATCCATCGCTTGCCTTCTACTGATCTTCTTGCTGCTCGGTCGCAACACCGCGACCACCACCACGTCTAGCTCGACCACCTAAAAAGGGTGTAAACCAGTGGGGTAAAACAATTGAACATTGTCCCAGCGAGAGGCATAACTCCCTACCAAAACTACAAAACCTCAAGTGATCATATATATATTAAGCAGCTAACTGATAAGAGATATAACAAGAGCAGTTTATGAAATAAAGCTATCTAAGCTTACCAGGTATATCCAAGTATTACATGTGAAACATCATTATCAAAACAGGATATCCAAGCTCTACATCCGTCGAAGAACATATA
This sequence comes from Alisma plantago-aquatica, assembly GCA_963693085.1. Lineage (NCBI taxonomy): Eukaryota > Viridiplantae > Streptophyta > Magnoliopsida > Alismatales > Alismataceae > Alisma > Alisma plantago-aquatica. The sequence continues at coordinate 379,118,874 of OY856415.1, read as the reverse complement.
AATAACTGCAAGATATAAGGAGAGTAACTACACAAACAAGGCCTCAATCAATGTTTCGTGTTTGTCTTAAGCAGTAAGTACTAAACGGCTGGATTACGTTTTATTATGCCCTGAGGAAGTGAACCGTACCGTTCAAATCCAACCTTCGGCTGCGAAGCCCATAACCGGTGCCATACAAGGTCAATGGAAGAGCCAGAATCCACGACCTCACCCCTCGTGGTCATTACACGAGAAACATAGAAGGACCGCAGTCTCATGCTCAAGTGGCCTTTAGTCATAGGGTCAGCTCCTCAGGCTACCCTTCCTCTAGCCCACCTCGGTACAGGTCACGACGCTAGTAAAACTGAGCCACGGGCCTAATCACCGTGCTCTGAGCCATGAACGCATTTATGCTCATCATATCACATATCTGGAGCCATGGGTCTATTCACCATGCTCATCACATATCCGAGTCTGCAACCGCAGCTGCACTCGTTTACCTCTCTATTTGAGGCTAGGAGAAACCTCGCATATTCAAAAATATGTGCTTCGGGTTAATCTGCAGGAGAACCCGTTTCACCATCACCAAGTCCTGACGATGATGGATCTATGGCCAGGGCAAACTACATGATAGATTTCACTGTGATTAATTAGTATCTTTTGATGGATTGCAAGATTCAACCAAGTTGTATAACATGCAAGCTATAAAAGAAAATAAACAACATACACTTAAACATTATGATATTACTACAATTCACATCACATTGATCCATCACAAGGATCCTTCATCACATGTTATCACTTGGCCTCTTGCCAATCATCCAGATCCATCTCAAGGATCATCACATACCATGGGATCTCAATCCCTCATCACATAGTGCCACTGCCTCTCAAGGCTCATATAATCATCATGGAACATCATTCATAATACACCTGTCATCTCATTATTCCCATATAACCATTCCTCATAGCCTTTCATTTGGCTATGCGTTACCTGCATGGTTAGCATCATTCGATAATCAACATGAATAATTAGAGGACTTATATTATTAACACAAGGTGGCGTTTAGGGTTAAGCACATTGTCAACATAAGATAACATTCATGGTTGTATCCTTTTTCCTAATCATGCCTCATCTCATGATCTCATGTATGAGTCTTAGCATTTAGCAAACCCTAATGCGTGCTCATTATTGTTCTAGCATTTAAGAGATAATCAAGGTGGTTACATTCATGTACTTAGCCATATTAAGCTTAGACGAGCAAACTTTATCATGAAAAACATTATGCAATGAGTCACCATAGATTTAACAAAAGCATAGCTGACGCATTATCTTTCTATGACGAACTGAACCCACACGAGAAGTACTCAGAACCCTCACCAAAGACCATACCGGGCAGGGCTCATCCTCACCTAAAGCCATGTTGGGCGTGCAGCCTGTCGGGCGTGCAGCGCGCAATGCTGGGTCACGGGTGAGCGTGCAGCGTGCAACACTTGGAAGGTAACTCAGCCGCTCACTGTGCCGGGCAACGCATACCGGGCGAGAAGCACGGGCGTCAGGCGTTCCAGGCACTTATGCCCTACAGAGGAGTACCGGGCGACACAGTGGGCGATACAAGGTGTCGTGCAAGGTCTGCCGGGTGAGCACTCTACCGGGCGAGCAGGGCTGATGCTGGGCACCCAAAGACTTGCTCGCGCGCCCGACACAGAACACAAAACCAGCAACTTAACCGAAGCATGTATACCGGGCAAGACGCTTCACAAACGTGTCGTTTAGGGGTGTGGCACGCTCTGCTGGGCGAGCAACCTGCCGGGCGTGCAGGGGTAGTGTGCTCACCCGCTTCAACACCATGATGCACATCAAAGATCCTCCGTGCAGGGTTGTGACGCCCCTCACCAAAGGAACCAAAGGGGTACATCGCTCACTCATGTGCCGTGCAAGGGAAACTAGGTCAAGAGGGCTGTCGGGCAGCATCTTCCCATGCACATATCGACCAAGGATGTTAACTCTCAAAATCATCTACCATCTCTCACAAGGATACCCGAAACCCTAGTGGGTCAAGAGAAGGCTCACCTCAATCAACTAAGAAGGAGGGGTCTTGCACTTCTTCTATCACCAAACGGTCACAAGGATAAACCCTAGAAAGAGTCACCACTAGCCGAGCTCACCTTCTAGCCCATGGTGAGAAGAGGGTCTTGCTCAAGCCACTAGGTCACAAGCTCACCTCAATCGACTAAGAAGGAGGGGTGTTTCTCATGGCACTAGGACCCAAACTCACTCTTCTAGACCATGGGGAGAAAGGAGTGTTGCTCACCTACAAATCCTAGATCACAAGGATCGGCCAACATACAAGCTAAACGAGAACCAAGCTACTAACGTGCATATAAGCAAGATTATGGACATAGCAAAATATATGGAAAGAGAGTAGTGTAGCTAGGGTTAGAAGTTATGCAACCCGCCTTAAGATCCAAGCTCCAAGGAAGAAGAAGAGATCCAAGCTTCAAGGGATGTCGACCACCACTTGCTCCTCCAAGGTGTGTCGACCACCAAGCTTGCTCCTCCAAAGTGTGTATCGGCCACCACTCTCTTCTTCAAGGGAATATCGGCCACCACTAGAAAGGGAGAGGGGGTGTGTCGTGCACAAGGTGGAGAGGAACCAAAAGGGACCTTAAGCTAAGGAAGGAACCACCTATATAGAAGGAAAGGGAGGAGAAAACAAGGTGGAACATGGCAAGGTGTCACTCGTCTAGGGACACTTGTCCTAGAGCACAAGCCACCACTCTAGTAAGCCTCATCCATATGTCCAAGACGAGCTCCAAGTGTCCACCAAACAAGGTCAAGCTAGGGCAAGCATCATGGGTGACACAACATGTTGCTCCATGGGCGACACACTCCTCTGCCATGGGCGACACACTCTCAACTTGGCCGACACAAGCACTCCTAGGCCAATACAAGGCTCAACCAAGCCCAAACAAGGCACCTCAAGTCCCAAACAAGCTCAACCAAGGCCCAAGAACTCAAGCAACAAGCCCAAGCCTTCCTCCCAACCCTAGAGGAAGCAAAGAGAGAGAGGAACACCTCACAAGGTGGCAAACTTGCCCACAAAACCCTAGACTTGGGTTATTTGCAAGTAGCACCTTCAACTCTCAACAAAGCACAACCAAACCGTAATCACCACTAAAGGTGATTAGCAAGCACCAAAGCACCAGGGTTAAGCAAAGCAAACAGGGTAAGCCCTAAATGAAGGTCAGGGTCCTTACAATCTGACCCCCTTTAAGGGATTTCGTCCCCGAAATCTGAAGAGAAAAGTGAGGGATACTTCCTCCTCATCTCTTCCAAAAGCTCCCACGTGGCTTCCTCAATGCCACGACGCTGCCAAAGAACCTTCACAAGAACCAGGTCCTTCTTCTTCAGCTTCTTAACTCTTTTGTCAAGGATCATCACATGACCTTCCTCGTAGGTCACATCTTCATCAAGCTCAACTTCAACTGGCTGTATCACTGTTCTTGAATTTGGATGACTTTTCTTCAACATGCTGACATGGAACACTGGATGTAACATGTGCAACTCTGGCGGTAACTCTATCTCGTAAGCTACCTTTCCAACCCATGCTATAACTGGGTAAGGCCCCATATACCTGGGTGCCAGCTTACCCTTCTGGCAAAACCTCAGCACACCTTTCCATGGCGAGACTTTAAGATATACTTTGTCTCCTACCTGGAACTCCAAAGGTCGTCGACGATTGTCTGCATAAGACTTTTGCCTGTCCTGTGCCACTTTCAATTGTTGCTGTATCACCTTGATCCTTTCCGTTGTCTGCTGCACTAGCTCAGGACCCAACAACTGATACTCACCAGCCTCATACCAACACAAAGGAGATATGCACTTCCTCCCATACAAAGCCTCATAAGGATACATGTCAATGCTCTGCTGGTAACTGTTGTTATAAGCAAACTCTATCAAACTCAGATGCACATCCCAACTGCCTAGGAACTGCAAAACACATGCTCGAAGGAGATCTTCCAGAATCTGAATAGTCCTTTCAGACTGTCCATCTGTCTGCGGGTGGAAGGCGGTACTAAACCTCAACTGCGTTCCCAACGCTCTGTGCAACTGTTCCCCGAAACGACTTGTAAACTGAGGACCTCTGTCAGATACTATCGTCGCTGGCACACCATGCGAACGTACTATCTCGTTCACATATATACTAGCGAGCTTCTCAGCTGAATACGTCGTCTTCACGGGTAGGAAATGGGCAGACTTCGTCAATCTGTCCACTATCACCCAAATGGAATCATGATTCCTAGTTGTCTTGGGTAGACCAACTACAAAATCCATGGTTATATGCTCCCATTTCCACTGTGGTATTGGCAAAGGTTGCAACGTACCTGCCAGCTTCTAATGTTCAACCTTCAGTTGCTGACAGACCGCACATCTCGCCACGAACTCAGCTACATCTTTCTTCAAACCGGGCCACCAATACAAGTATTTCAGACTATGGTACATCTTGGTGACACCTGAATGCATAGCATACATCGACGTGTGTGCTTCTTTGATCACCAACTTCCTCAGCTCATCAACATCAGGAACCACTATCCTATCACGATAGCAGACTAGCCCATCCTCGGACTCATGGAACCCATCACGCTTTTCGCTGCCAAACTCTGATCTGATCAACTGTACTGCATCATCTGTCTGCTGTGCATCTTTGATATGCTGTCTCAATGTAGGATTAACTTGCATCTGTGCTAAAAGTCCAGCTAACGAGGATACCTCCAACTGCATGTTCATCTTCCGCAAAGAGACAAGCATATCTCGCTCATGGCATACCAAAGAACTTAGCTGCGTCTTCTTGGAAGAAAAAGAAGACTTTCAACTAAGCGCATCAGCTACCACATTTGCTTTACCAGGATGATACTCGATAGTGCAGTCGTAATCATTGATCAAATCCATCCATCGCCGCTGTCGCATGTTCAACTCTTGCTGTGTAAAAATGTACTTCAGGTTCTTATGATCTGTAAAGATCTGACACACTTCCCCATAAAGATAGTGTCTCCAAATCTTTAACGCATGAACTACCACCGCCAGCTCCAAATCATGAGTCGGATAGTTCTCCTCATGTTTCTTAAGCTGTCGCAAAGCAAAAGAAACCACGTGATCCTCCTGCATCAGCACACAACCTAATCCTTTCTTGGAAGCATCACAGAAAACAACATAACCCTTTCCAGGTTCTGGCAAGATCAACACTGGAGCACTGGTCAGCTTCTCCTTCAAACTATGGAAATCTAGCTGACATCAATCATCCCAGACAAAAGGTACGTCCTTTCTTGTCAACTTTGTCATCGGCAAAGCAATCGCACTGAAGTCCTTAATAAACCTCCAGTAATATCCTGCTAAACCTAGAAAACTGCAAACTTCTGTCGGCGTCTTCGGCTGTTCCCATTCTGCAACGGATTCCACCTTCTTTGGATCTACTTTGACTCCTTCAGCAGATATCACGTGACCCAAGAAAGTCACTTCTTCCAACCAGAACTCACACTTACAGAACTTGGCATACAACTGATGTTGACGAAGAAGAGTTAACACTCGATGAAGATGTTGCTCATGCTCTAGCCTGTCCCGACTATAGATCAGGATGTCATCTATAAAGACTACAAAAAACTGATCTAAGAACGGACGAAACACTCTGTTCATCAGGTCCATGAAAGCAGCAGGTGCATTGGTTAACCCAAACGGCATAACCACAAACTCATAGTGGCCATACCTCGTCCTGAAAGCTGACTTTGGTATGTCATCCGCTTTGATCCTCAACTGATGATATCCAGACCGTATATCGATCTTCGAGAACACTCTAACACCACGCAACTGATCAAACATATCATCTATCCTCGGCAAAAGGTACTTGTTCTTGATCGTGACCTTGTTCAACTGCCGGTAGTCTATACACAACCACATCGAACCATCCTTCTTCTTGACGAACAACACGGGAGCACCCCAAGGCGACGTGCTCAGTCGGATAAAACCTTTGTCCAACAACTCTTGTAACTGCTTCTTCAACTCTGCCATCTCCACTGGAGCCATTATATAGGGTGTCTGTGCAACTGGATGTGTTCCTGGTACCAGATTGATCTCAAAATCAATCTCTCAGGGTGGGGGAACACCAGGAAACTCATCTGGAAACACATCTGCAAACTCCCGAACAACTGACACCTCATCGAGACTAGGACCTTTCGCCTCGTTAGCCACAACGATATCCACCACATGAGCTAAGAACGCTTCACATCCTTGTTGTAGCAGCCTATCTGCCACCATAGCTGATACTAGACACGTCGGAAGAATCTTCCTATCTCCCTAGAAGGTCCACTTCTCTCTGGCATCATCAAACACTGCTTGCTTGGTACCGCAGTCCAGAACAACCTTATACCTCTATAAGGTATCCATCCCAAGGATAACATCAAACCCATGCATATCAAGTGGTATGAGATCCACTCGAATACGATGTCCCGAAAAAGACAAGATACATGATGGACACTCTTCTCGAAGCAATGAGGAACCATCAAGAGGGGTTTCTAACAACAAACTATCCTTCTTATGACTAGCAGGTAAACGATAGTTCTCAAGCATACTATAGGCGATAAAAGAGTGCGTAACACCCGGGTCAACCAGAATAGATATAAGGCAAGAAGAAGACATATCAGAATGAAGTAACTCCATCTGACCTGTCACTACTCGCGGGTTGACTATCGCCTCCGGCTGACTCATAGTGTAGAATCGAGCCGTTGCTTGCTGTCCACGACCTCTGCTTCCTTGAGCAGACGATCCAGCTTGAGACGCTTGACCGCGTTCTCGTCCTCTGCTACCACTGGGCTGTGGTTTCTCTGACCCCTGAAGGTTCTGTCTCAGCTGCTGTGTCACCTCATCATCTCTATAGGGACAACTTGACTTGACATGCCCTATCTGACCGCAAGCATAACATGTCCTAACATCAACTCGTAGCCTAGATGGCCATGTCACTGCCACAGAAGCCGAACTTTGTGCCTTAGGTGGTGAAAAAACATAACCTCTTCCTCTATTCAGAGACCACTGAGACGGCCTACCAGAACCTCTCATCGCTGTCGGTGCTAAAAACCTGGACTTCTTGAAGCCACCATACCTCTGACCCTGGAACTGAGCAAGTCTCTTCTTAGCCATAGACTCTCTCTTCTCCCTTACAGATTGTTCGATTCTCCAGACGGATTCCACAAACATCGCAAACCGCTCCCGGTTCTCCAATGCAGAAACTGGTGTCGTCAGTTCAGCACTCAGACCCTTCTCGAAACGTCTGATCCGTTCCTCGTCTGTCGCCGCCATGTGAGGAAAAAACCTCAACAGATCCATAAACTTGGCTTCGTACTCGGTGATATTCATCGTTCCTTGTCGCAAATTCTCAAACTGACTGATCTTCTCATCCAGATATGTCTTGGGAAAGTATCGGCTGATGAACTCGTGCCGGAATACTTCCCAACAGATCACCTCACCAGGACGCTTCTCTTCCTCGATGGTCCACCAGTCACCAGCACTACCTTTCAGGAGGTAGACAACGTGCTTTACTTTGTCTGCTTCGGGGATGTCGAGGATTCGGAAAGCCTTCTCAAGACTTGTCAGCCACAGATCCACATCCGCTGGATCAGTCGTTCCAGCATAATCTGAAGCTCTGACTCGGCAAAGCCGCTCGAAGGTCTTCCCAATACCCGATGTTTCTCCATGGGGAACCTGTGCTCACGGAGGAGGCACTAGTAATCGCTCGACCATGAGATTCATCGTAGCCATCATCTGCCCCATAAGATGTTGGTAGGCAGGATGTTCAAGAATGGCTGGGTCAGGTTGGGGGACCTCAGGCACCCGATCTTCATGTGCCTGACCTACTGCTCCATCAACTGATGCAGCATCACTGTGCTCAGTAGCGTGTTCTTCATGGTTTCCAGACATCTTGCTTTTTCTTCCACTGAGGGCAGAAGATGATTGTGAGAAAATCTGGGAAACTCATAAAAACAGACACAACCTAGTCCTAGATCCCTGTAGACTCAGCGAACCTAGAGCTCTGATACCAAAACTTGTGGCAACACATCCCACTATCACACAAACAGCGAGGTGTTACGTGAAAACGTGCGGAAATCACCATAACCACAGATTACCAAAACACGGGTTAATTAAAGCCGATTGCAGAAAACTGATAAATTGAGAAACTATTACATTCCAGTCCAGATCCTGCAAGACAACAAGGATATATACATATCCATACGAGCCTAGATACATGTCCACAACATAGAGCAACAACTGTCCTGTCATATCATAAGTTCATCACCTGTTTATACATACATAAGGCCCACATCCGTCCAACAACAGGATATACAAAAACATCTACAGATGTACATCGTGAAACAACGTTAAAACACCGCCAAGGACCTGGGAGTACAGGGATGACTCTAGACTCTATCACAAACATCCAAAACAGCAGCATATCCATCGCTTGCCTTCTACTGATCTTCTTGCTGCTCGACCGCAACACCGCGACCACCACCACGTCTAGCTCGACCACCTAAAAAGGGTGTAAACCAGCAGGGTGAGACAATTGAACATTGTCCCAGCGGGAGGCATAACTCCCTGCCAAAACTACAAAACCTCAAGTGATCATATATATATTAAGCAACTAACTGATAAGAGATATAACAAGAGAACTTTATGAAATAAAGCTATATAAGCTTACTAGGTATATCCAAGTATTACATGTAAAACATCATTATTAAAACAGGATATCCAAGCTCTACATCCGTCGAAGAACATATAAATAACTGCAAGATATAAGGAGAGTAACTACACAAACAAGGAATCAACCAATGTTTCGTGTTTGTCTTAAGCAGTAAGTACTAAACGACTGGATTACATTTTATTATGCCCTGAGGAAGTGAACCGTACCGTTCAAATCCAACCTTCGGCTGCGAAGCCCATAACCGGTGCCATACAAGGTCAATGGAAGAGCCGGAATCCACGACCTCACCCCTCGTGGTCAGTACACGAGAAACATAGTAGGACCGCAATCTCATGCTCAAGTGGCCTTTAACCATAGGGTCAGCTCCTCAGGCTACCCTTCCTCTAGACCGCCTCAGTACAGGTCACGGTGCTAGTAAAACTGAGCCACGGGCCTAATCACCATGCTCTGAGCCATGAACGCATTCATGCTCATCATATCACATATCCGGAGCCATGGGTCTATTCACCATGCTCATCACATATCCGAGTCTGCAACCGCAGCTGCACTCATTAACTCTCTATTTGAGGCTAGGAGAAACCTCGCATATTAAAAAATATGCGCTCCGGGTTAATATGCAGGAGAACCCATTTCACCATCACCAAGTCCTGACGATGATGGATCTATGGCCAGGGCAAACTACATGATAGATTTCATTGTGATTAATTAGTATCTTTTAGATGGATTGCAAGATTCAACCAAGTTGTATAACATGCAAGCTATAAAAGGAAATAAACAACATACACTTAACATTATGCTATTACTACAATTCACATCACATTGATCCATCACAAGGATCCTTCATCACATGTTATCACTTGGCCTCTTGCCAATCATCCAGATCCATCTCAAGGATCATCACATACCATGTGATCTCAATCCCTCATTACATAGTGCCACTGCCTCTCAAGGCTCATATAATCATCATGGAACATCATTCATAATACACCTGTCATCTCATTATTCCCATATAACCATTCCTCATAGCCTTTCATTTGGCTATGCGTTACCTGCATGGTTAGCATCATTCGATAATCAACATGAATAATCAGAGGACTTATATTATTAACACAAGGTGGCGTTTAGGGTTAAGCGCATTGTCAACATAAGATAACATTCATGGTTGTATCCCTTTTCCTAATCATACCTCATCTCATGATCTCATGTATGAGTCTTAGCATTTAGCAAACCCTAATGCATGCTCATTATTGTTCTAGCATTTAAGAGATAATCAAGGTGGTTACATTCATGGACTTAGCCATATTAAGCTTAGACGAGCAAACTTTATCATGAAAAACATTATGCAACGAGTCACCATAGATTTAACAAAAGTGTAGCTGACGCATTATCTTTCTATGACGAACTAAACCCTCACGAGAAGTACTCAGAACCCTCACCAAAGACCATACCGGGTAGGGCTCATCCTCACCTAAAGCCATGTTGGGCGTGCAGCCTGCCGGGCGTACAGCGCGCAACACTGGGTCAAGGGTGAGTGTGCAACGTGCAACACTTGGAAGGTAACTCACCCGCTCACTGTGCCGGGCAACACATACCGGGCGAGTGGCACGGGCGTCAGGCTTGCCGGGCACTTGTGCCGTGCAGAGGAGTACCGAGCGACACGGGGGGCGATACAAGGTGTCGTGTAAGGTCTGCCGGGCGAGCACTCTACCGGGTGAGCAGGGATGATGCCGGGCACCCAAAGACTTGCTCGCGCGCCCGACACAGAACACAAAAGTAGCAACTTAACCGAAGCGTGTATATCGGGCAAGACACTTCACAAACGTGCCGTGCAGGGGTGTGGCGCGCTCTGCTGGGCGAGCAGCCTGCCGGGCGTGCAGGGGAAGTGTGCTCACCCGCTTCAACACCACGACGCACATCAAAAATCCTATGTGTAGGGTTGTGACGCCCCTCACCAAAGGAACCAAATGGGTACATCGCTCACTCATGTGCCGTGCAAGGGAAACTAGGTCAAGAGGGCTGTCGGGAAACATCTTCCCATGCACATATCGACCAAGGATGTTAACTCTCAAGATCATCTACCATCTCTCACAAGGATACCCGAAACCCTAGTGGGTCAAGAGAAGGCTCACCTCAATCAACTAAGAAGGAGGGGTCTTGCACTTCTTCTATTACCAAACAGTCACAAGGATAAAACCTAGAAAGAGTCACCACTAGCCGAGCTCACCTTCTAGCCCATGGTGAGAAGAGGGTCTTGCTCAAGCCACTAGGTCACAAGCTCACCTCAATCGACTAAGAAGGAGGGGTGTTTCTCATGGCACTAGGACCCAAACTCACTCTTCTAGACCAAGGGGAGAAAGGAGTGTTGCTCACCTACAAACCCTAGATCACAAGGATCGACCAACATACAAGCTAAACGAGAACCAAGCTACTAACGTGCATATAAGCAAGATTAAGGACATAACAACATATATGGAAAGAGAGTAGTGTAGCTAGGGTTAGAAGTTATGCAACCCGCATTAAGCTCCAAGCTCCAAGGAAGAAGAAGAGCTCCAAGCTTCAAGGGATGTCGACCACCACTTGCTCCTCCAAGGTGTGTCGACCACCAAGCTTGCTCCTCCAAAGTTTGTATCGGCCACCACTCTCTTCTTCAAGGGAATATCGACCACCACTAGAAAGGGAGAGGGGGTGTGTCGTGTACAAGGTGGAGAGGAACCAAAAGGGACCTTAAGCTAAGGAAGGAACCGCCTATATAGAAGGAAAGGGAGGAGAAAACAAGGTGGAACATGTCAAGGTGTCACTCGTCTAGGGACACTTGTCCTAGAGCACAAGCCACCACTCTAGCAAGCCTCATCCACATGTCCAAGACGAGCTCCAAGTGTCCACCAAACAAGGTCAAGCTAGGGCAATCATCATGGGCGACACAACATGTTGCTCCATGGGCGACACACTCCTCTACCATGGGTGACACACTCTCGACTTGGGCGACGCAAGCACTCCTAGGCCGATACAAGGCTCAACCAAGCCCAAACAAGGCACCTCAAGTCCCAAACAAGCTCAACCAAGGCCCAAGAACTCAAGCAACAAGCCCAAGCCTTCCTCCCAACCCTAGAGGAAGCAAAGAGAGAGAGGAACACATCACAAGGTGGCAAACTTGCCCACAAAACCCTAGACTTGGGTTATTTGCAAGTAGCACCTTCAACTCTCAACAAAGCACAACCAAACCCTAATCACCACTAAAGGTGATTAGCAAGCACCAAAGCACCAGGGTTAAGCAAAGCAAACAGGGTAAGCCCTAAACAAAGGCCAGGGTCCTTACAGATAAGGAGTACATGGCTTTAAGCATGGACCTATATCATGAAGTGATTTCTTGGAGACAAAGTTGGTGTAGTTTAGATTTCCCTCTATCTAGATCCTTTTGTTATATATTTCATGTATGATGTACACTTATATAAAATTGAATATAGTCTCTTTGGTCTTTTATATACCATATACATAAATATTTGAAAATTTTACACCCGTTTCAACATACCTGTTGAGTATGTTGGGAATCGAGGTTTGATTTTTCAAATTTTTAGTAAAGGTGTGATTTCAATCTTTTACATTATCCTTAGTTCATTATCTCTTTCTTGCATGCTAGTAGTTTTCTTGGTAGCCTTTTGTTTTTTTGTGATAATAGAACTATGTTAAGTTGCTGCCATGAGACACACCTTTCTTTACCTTGGTAGTATCGTCATCTTGAGGTAGAAGATGACTAAACTGGTATGGTATGCTAACTGATATGCTTACAACCCAACATGCCTTGTCTAGACCGATATGATTCTTGTGATGTGGCATGCCATGATCTCTTGATGGCTAGTTAAGAAGAGTGTTGAGTCTCCATGCTTCTAGTTGAGTGTGGAAGCCGACATGGGGTAACCCTAATCCGATATACATGTGTAACCTGACACACCTTGCTAACCGATACCACCAACCCTAATGGTCAATATCCTATGGAGGTATATGTGGCCGATACACAATGGGGTACATAGGTTGATACCCTGGTGGATGGGTAGGCTGATACCCTAGCGGATGGAGAGGCTGATACCCTAGTTGAAGCGGTAAGGCCAATACCTAGTAGGGATGATATAACCGATACACCATCTTCATGTACCTCTTAGCCGATATCCTTGTTGTGTCTTGGCCGACACACTCTCATTGAGGTGTTGTGCCCAATAAAAGCTGATGATGAATCGATATCTTTAGTGATGAACCGATACTCAATCTTTGAGTTGGTAGGCCGATGCCCTACCTAGGTTGTTTGCTTGATATCTAAGGTTGACTGATGCACTATCTCAGTGTGATGAACGATATCCTATCTAAGTATGGTGACCGATACCATATCTTAGTGTGGTGGTAGATACACTACTTCAGCGTGGTGGTCGATACCTAAATCTTAACCAATACCCTTATGTGGTGTAGTGATGCATCTTGTTGATGCTAGGGTTTCATGGTGATGATGTGACATCCTATGGAGTAGTTGTACACATGAAATGAAGGTTATGTTTCTAAAACACATAACATGTTTTATAATAATAATGAGGAACATGCTTCTATGTCTGGTAAAATATCTCATAATGATGAAGGAAGTGATAATCTAAAGATAGCTGATGATCCAACCTTGTAAACCCTAATTGGGTAAAGTGAAACCCTAATTGTTATAATGTAAAGTGTATGATGTGAATGTATGACATGAGTTCTATGAGATGATGATGCTTTGCCTTCTTGTTATCAGTTGCTAACCATGCAAGTGCTACTGATTGATGTACATAGCCAAGCATGAGCTATGGTGATTATAATGTGATGGACATGTGGTCCTTGTGATATTTATGTGGTCCCTATGATGGACATGTGGTCCTTGTGATGTACATGTGGTCCTTGTGATGGACATGTGGTCCTTGTGATGGACATTGGTCCTTGAGACGGACATATAAGTGATAACAGGAATAAAGTTATGATGTGATTCAATTTGTTCTGGAGATGAGTCATATCCTGTTTATATAGATCTTGTTTAGAGGTTATACGTTGTAACTTGATTGATGCTTAAAGATGTTAAATTGATCTAAATAATCAAGTAAAATCAAATAGTGTAGTTTCCCTGTGCCATAGATCCATTCCAGTGTCAGCTTTATTGCTGGATGGTAAAACGAGTTTAACTCGAAGCACACATTTTTTAATATGCGGGTACAAGTCGAGTAATTCCTTGTATCCTTAACACATGATGTGTGAGACGACCATACATGAGCCGATCTTGGCATGATATGGATGACCATGCATGAGCCACTCCTTTTATTAGAATGGCTACGTGTGAGCATGTTCTTCTAGCAATGTACTTGTACCATGGCAGGCTCGTTATATATATATATATATATATATATATATATATATATATATATATATATATATATATATATATATATATATATATATGTATATATATATATATGGATGGCCATGTGTGAGCCAATCTGTGATCTTGGCTATATGACAATGTTACAGTTGACTGATATGTCTGTGCAATGTTTTCTCTTATGTTGACCAAGAGGTGTGGTGAAGTCGTGGATTTTGTCTCTTCCATTAGACCTTATATGGCATTGACTTCTACTATATACATATAGTGGTCGGTTGGATTTAGAGGGTACGATTCAAATCCTCAGGGCATAATAAATATGTAATCAACCGTGTAGTATCGTTGTATAAGATCAAATACGAAAACATTAGTTGAGGCCTTTATTGATCTTTATACAATGTTGTAGGTAGAAAATATACATGTTCTTCATATTCCTTTTTAATTATTAAGATGTTTCATAATTCATCAATATTGTTCTTCCTATTATTTATTCTGCTGCTCATTCTATCTTTCCTATGATGATAATAAAGTTGGCGAAGAGTTATATCTCTCACTGGGACTATGTGTCTCACCCCGTTGGTTAACACCCTTTTTAGGCGGTCGAGCACGAGGAGGTAGAGATCATGCAGAGGAGGTTGAGCAGTAGTAAGAGTAGCAGTAGCTGATAAGGTTTGAAGAGCTATTGGTTGTCTTTGTTATAGAGTCCTAGAGTCGTCCCTATACACTCGGGTCTTTGGGAACATTTTATAGATGTTTCACGAATGTGTTTTCTTTATGTGCCTTCGTATATCATATATGAAGGAATCATGTATATACGTTCTGGAACAATGCCCTCATTATAGGTTGACGAAATGTTTTTGTTGATGCTTTGAGGCATGAAAGTACTCATGTGTAAATGTTCTTGATATATGGCGATTTTATGCAAAAGGGTTTTAATTTTTAGCTTTTTCTATTAATAAGTTGTTAATCTCTTTCCGTGGTTTTGTTTTGTGTTGTCTAGTTTCACTGTGGTGCGGGTTGTTACACAGTGGCACGACAAGGGGTACATGACAGAAGAAAATTATCGAATCATATGTTTAATTAGCCCATTAAATGAATCTGTGACTTATTCTTAATCAAACTACATGATAAACTTTCCCAAATAATATGAACGGTCAAACAATGTCCAAATGAGTCTAAATGTAGACCACATGATAACAAGATAATCTATACTATTCCTAACTAATTAGATTTAGGTTTTTCACATATTTCGTCCACAATTTCCCTTTTTGTTATTCAACTTAATTTTAATGAATTAATAGGTTAGATAATTAGGAAAATACTTCCTTTGTGATCCTTAGGCCAGTTTTTGAGATTAACCATAATCATCCCCTCAAAAGTCATATCACACCTCTTTATTCCACTTTTTGAGTAATTTACTTGAAGGACATAGAAAATAAAAGATATTGCGACTTCCTTCCTATGTATATAAAAGGACATAGGAAAGTCATTTGTTATTTTCCCAAGAGAGTAACTTTATCTCATTAATTCAAAATTGGTGCATAGGGGCAGTCCATTATTCTTTTTGTGATCCAAAGAGGAGGAGGGAGAAAGAAGGATATTACTGATTTTCTTATCTTAAAACTTATCAAAAGAATATATACTTCTTGTTCAAGTCATGAAATTCTCATTTTCAAATTCCTTACCTCTTGGCTTTCTCTTTCATCTCTTGTAAACTTCCTTGATAGAAAAGAAAGGAAAAAACCAATTTACAATAAATTACAAAAGGATAAGACGTTATTGAGTCCCTTTTTATTCTTCCTTGCCTTGTTATTTCGAAAGTAACACTGTTTGTGACCTCTTTGTATTAAGCCCCTCAAATAAGCTTTAATAAAGAAAACTATATTTTAAGCTAAACTTACCCTTGAAAAATTAGAATGTTACAATATTTGTCTTTCTTAAAATAGAATTTTGAACATATTACACCCATGGAAGAGGGAAGTGTTAATTTGTCTTCCTTTCTTAATAAAAAATACTAAAAAAAGTTGATTGTTATATTGACAGTAAAAGAGGGAAGTATATATTTTTCTTCCTATTCAATAGAATTTTAAAATATTACACCCATAGAAGAGGGAGGCGTTAATTTGTCTTCCTTTCTTAATAAAAAATGGCAATGAAAAGTTAATTGATAGGTGAGGGAAGTATATATTTGTCAATTTTTGAATAGAATTTTGAACTTATTACACCCATAAAAGAGGGAAGTGTTAATTTGTCTTCCATTCTTCATAAAAAAATAGTAACAAAAAGTTAATGTTATATTGAAAATAAAAGAGGGAAGTATATATTTGTCTTTGTTTTCAATAGAATTTTAAACATATCACATCCATGGAAGAGGGAAGGGTTAATTTGTCTTCATTTTTTTTAATAAAAAATAGTAATAAAAAGCTAGTGATATTGACAACAGGGGAGGGAAGTATAATCTTTCTTCCTTTTTCAATAGAATTTTGAACAAAGTACACCGTTGAAAGAGGGAAGGGTTAATTTGTCTTCCTTTCTTAAATAAAAAATATTAATGAAGAGTTAACTTCTATATTGACAATAGAAGAGGGAAGTATATATTTATCTTCCTTTTCAATAGAATTTTGAATATATTACACCCATGGAAGAGGAAAGTATTAATTTGTCTTCCTTTCTGAACAAAAAAATAGTTACAAAAAGATAGTTTTTATATTGAAAATAGAAGAGGGAAGTATATATTTGTCTTCCTTTTTCAATAGAATTTTGAACAATATTACACCCATGCAAGACGGGAGTGCTAATTTTTATTTCTTAATTAATTAAAAATAGTAACAAAAAGTTAATTGTTGTATTTACAACAGAAGAGGAAAGTTTATATTTGTCTTCCTTTTCAATATAATTTTGAACATATTACACCCATGGAAGTGGAGTGTTAATTTGTCTTCCTTTCTTAATAAAAAAGTAGTAACAAAAAGTTAGTTTTATATTGATAATAGAAGAGGAAATTATATATTTGTATTCTTTTCTCATATAATTTCGAACATATTACACCTATGGAAAAGAGAAGTGTCAATTTGTCCTCCTTTCTTAAAAAAAATAGTAGCAAAAAGTTTAGTGTTGTATTTATAACGAAACAATTGTATGCTTTGAATACGAGAATAGGAGTGGCCTTATTTATACAAACTTTATTATTTGACTGAATACTACTAGTTTTATGTAGAATGTTACTTATCTAGGAACCACATAGGTTTCATTTGGGAATATTTTCCCTCGGGCGGATTATTATCTTTCTGATTTTTCATACATTACCAACTACCTATTGGCAAAGAAGGACAACACGTCATTTTGGGCAGCGTTTTCTTTGCAAATACTTTTGTCACATACAAAACATTCTAAGTTATGTCAAAAAGTGGTACGCTGAATGTGAGTAGGACTTTATATTCTATCCAAACCCGTTACCCCATTCCATCCTCTTGTCCGAAAAAAATCTAGTTTCAGTTAGATATTGCCAATCCAGTTGGTTTTGAGTTTGATCATCAAATGTTCCTTTAGGTAAAGCGGTGTCATTGTCCGGACAACAATAAGATAAGTCGAGCAGGTTACAATTGTTGTTATCAAACATAAGATCACTCGCCGCTTTGAATTTGTATTGTTTTTAGCATTTAGTAGCATTCACTTGCAATCTTTTTTCTACCGGACAAAAATCTTGCGGTGGTCCATCTCATCACACCATAGTGTTGGCACACCAATCGCGTTGCCAAACACGACAAACATCTGAATTAAAATCAGACCGGACATACAGAAAAATTATGGGTGAGCATTTAGTTAAGTCTGTGAGCTATGGCTATAATGGTTTAATTAAATGGTTAATATGTAGTTTAAGATTTTAACCTTAATCTACTGATTGTCAAATAACTTTGTTATGATTAATCGGTCAATGTTTAATTTGGTTAACAATACTTCATGAATATACTTATAAAATTTTAATCAATTGTTATATTATACTACTATTGCATAGAAATATAGCATTATATCGTTCATGAAAACTTAATTCATATAAAATGTGTAGAGGCTTTTTGAAATAAAAGTAAATCTGCGTAGGTATATATATGTGTAGATATTTTCTTTTTAGTAAATTTTAGCTATATGTTAATTTGATTGACCAAACAAAAAATATTTTCAAAGGACGAATTAACTATTTTACCAATTAAAAAAATTGTCTAAAAAATTCACCTTTGGTTAATCAATTATTACTCAAGATTTTCTCACCCCTATTGAAGATTTTTCATTTTGAGTTGATCCCATCTTAACAACTTAGACAATTCAAAATTTATCATGTATAAACAATTATCAATAATGAGTGATCAATAAAACTATATAATTTAGGTTTGATTCTGGGTAACATATAATAAAACCAAGTTCATTTTTAGGTATACCACCTTGAAAAAACTGGTTTATTATTGGGTTTAGCTATTTTACATCAACTCAGTTGTATTCCTACCCAAAACAGACCCAAAACTAGTTTTTACATCCCCCACAATATGAGACTGTGCCATTTTTTGACATTTTATGTCAAAAATATTTAACTCGTTGAGCATGTCATTTTAAAAATTCAAGAAAAATAGACATTATTAAGTGCGACTATAGTAATGACAACATATTGATTTTACATATTTGAAATATTTACAATATGCAAAAAAATGGTCTACTACATTATGGCCTCACCCAACACAAATTTCAGGATCTGCCACTGAATATGTAGGATATTTACCCATTTACCTTTTATCCATACCACGTAGGATAATGAAAAATATAAGGTTGTTTAATGGTGAAGAGAAAATTAGAAAAATAAACAAGTTATATGATGAGAAAGAGGGTCTTAGGAGTTAGGAGGATTTTATGGTGAGATGGTGAGAGAAAGTGTCACACCCACATCCCACAAATAACCTCTAAATATGAAATTAGGGTATAAGTTGAGGATTTAACATAATAAAATATCACTCCTGACTTTTTTTTTGATTTCAAACTCTTTGTTTCATCACATTCAATCATGTACACTAACTTTGCAAGGGAAATAATACCTTGATTCCTTTAATTTGTTACCAACAACAAAGATACATATCTAAACATTTATTTTGTTTCTCACACTTCCATATACATATGACTTGATAATTGAATATATACTCTAGTAATGAGGAAATCACACATTGTCATTTACAACTCGCTCGTTACTCTACAAGGAACTAGAGTAATAGGGACTGATAAAACTCGACTAATCCAATACTTATTCCTTGTGGCAGATCTACTCTAGCATTAACATTCTTCAAATCATATTTTTCCCTAAAGATTGTGACGAAAGGGGTGAGCCTACTCACTCAATGAAAGAGTACTTCAAAGAAACAATTTAAAGCACACCGATCATCAGATATTTATTATTGAGCAACTAAATCAAAAGTAGAATAGTAAGAATCTATAAAGGAACTAGTCATTCACAAACATATGTATGGTAGGTTACTCTTGATGACTACAAAGAGTAAATCAATCATTGAACATTCTTGATCAATCATAAAGGAAACTAGTAATTCAGAAACATACAAATAGCAAGTTACTCAAAAATTCCAAGGAATAAATGATAACTACACACACATGATTAATCTCACATTCATAATATTATGCACTAAACCCACATGAAGTGTACCATAACATGTGAAAGCATCATAGCAAGCTACAATCTCACTTTACAAGACTTATATTCATGCTCAAGTTCCTATCTTTTTAATCTTAATACGACATCTACAACTAGCATCATAATTTCTGACTCTCGGCTACTAATGCGAGCGGTCAGATATTTGGACTCCTCCTGTAAACCTAGGTACTCAAGCGGACAATCAAAGTACTTTGGCTTTTGGTGCATCAACAGACATATCGAAGATGTTCATTGATCAACAACACTCATAACATAGGTACCACCGACATCTGTGGTTGGTGTTGGGTACCACACAACTATAAAGAGTCTGCCCTCACTGACCTAGACCTTTGTACCCAATTGGTACACTCTAATTTACCTTGATCTGGACAAAATACCTTCAGTCAGAAAGCACATTTCCTCCCCACAACACATCCCTCCTATGATGACTCTATATTGTTTAGGAATCTAAAGGTCAAATTCACTCTTTAAATTCATAGTTCAATCATCTAATTAACATTTCTTGAATTAACCTAATATAATCCTTTTCATAAATTGTCAACAACCTGTATCGTAAATTGAGCAACTGAGTAACACCACTTATCATACTAAATAACATTGGATTGAAAATACTTAATTCACTGAATACCCTATCCTTAAGGTTTCATTCACCTCCTTTACATATCACATGACTCACATAGGATATAATGCATCATAAGATTTCACTAATGAAAGACTATTTCCAATAGTTCACATACAACCAAACCTATACGTGAGACCCTGGTATGAATTGAACTAGGATTTTCAAAATTTTCAGTGAAATATCATGCATCAAGAATAACCTTGAAAAAATAAATCTATTAGATTAATAAGAATCATTCTTTTCTAATTTCATGATGTCTATTCACAGACTTTTAACTTTCTACACATATAGGGTTTCACACTCTTTACTGAGATATCAAGAAAACATCAATGACATCAAATGAATTTTCAAGATGGTAACTGAAATATCTATTCTAAGCATTTAAATAAAATAATCATTTACAAATTAGGAGATTCAAACAGGCAAAGTTCTTTATCAGTTATATAACAATTTAAAACATAACCAAAACCCTAGATTATGTTATAATCTTCTAACTTCTTCAATAACTTCACAAATTATATTTTTCATGTTTTATATCCATTTATAATATTTTTTATCATCTTAAATTCATCACATTAGTAGTTAATACATTTTTAGATCATTTGGAAAATCTAGAATTGTAAAGCATATTTAGGGTTTATAGTTGCATAAGAAGGAACTGAAGATTTACGTGGATTCAATCCAATTTTATGCAATCTACTGTTTCAAAGAATTACCTACTCCCCTAAGGGGTGAAAATACCTTAAAAATGTAGCCCTAGATCTGAAATTCTAGAATTCACACCAAACACTTATCAATCCATTACTTTCTTCTTCCTTCCAACTCAAAAACCCTGGGATTGGAGAAATTTGTATAGAAAGAGTGAGAAAAGATGGAGATTTGTTATCATTTTGAATCAAATTAGAGGATGGATGGAATATTGTCATGCGAGAGAAGAATCATAAAGAAAAGCTATCCCGAGATGACAAGGTTACTTGATTTCATCAACTATAGGAAGAGAAAACCCTAGATCACCATATTCACCACTTTCTCTATCCAAACATAACTCTCCCTCTCTCTCTGGGATTTTGTTTCTCTAAAATGAATCATGAAATAAAGGGGCATTAATGTGTTAGGTTGATTACATAGAGAAATTAAGGTGCTTGGGTCAAATGCAATGTGACCCTTACTTACACTTTCTTTTATTTCATCACATTTTTTGTCATACAAATGTTATTGTAATCATTTACTAATAGGTTATCTATACTCCAAAATTAATGAAAATATATCATGTATAACTCATAGTTTTAGAGATTGATTTAAAACTCCAGATCATTCCAAGCTATCAATAAATAATAATAAATCAAACACTAAATTGCTGTACTACAATCAAAATGCCTAGTCGTTTGAGTTTGTCCCGAGGATACTTGGCTGACCAATAGGTTCATCACATGTCCATAAATTCTAATGTTTTCAATATCACTTGAGCTTGAGTTATATAAATGATATCCAAATTTCAACTAATCAGATTATTATAGAAAATATGAAAAGTCAATTACTGCACTTCTACACTGATCAAATTCCATATTCATATACTATCATAACCCTACTTATTTACGACTAGGGTTTAGACTTCTCAAACCCTAATTCTTCATATCAGGATCATTCCCAAAGTTTCATATTAGGTTTACACATCATAATTGTACTACCATCATTAATCAGGTTTAATTCATGATCAATCTAACACATGTAATCATCTAAGAAACCCTTAATTTAGCAACTATACTAAGAAGTGTTTAGAATAGTTCCTCCCCCCTTAAAAAGGTTTCGTCTCCAAAACATATATACATAAGAAAAGTAAAATGAAGGTTTCTTTCAAACTTCTTAAATCTTATATGTCACTATATTCTTGTATTTAACATTTGAATATTGTCTTCAACATTTAGTCCTTTGTTTACTCTTTCACAGTAATAAATTTGTAACAAAGCCTCTTAGTGACAACAAAACAATTTTCTATATTACAATCAATTACTACGAAAGTGAATGATAAATCAACCATTTTCAATCATGTCATACACTCATGAGGTGTTACCTTAATATTGGTATTCGGTCCAATTATCTCAATTTATAGAGTTTACTGTATAGATGTATGTATCACATTTTAGTTACTAAAGGGGATTCATTCAATTGTTTTGAAGTTTAGAATTTTGCTACTCCAATAGGAAAAAATTCATAATCTGCAAGACTAAATTTAGCAACAACTATACAATATTGAGCTAGATCGCTGGTAGGAATGACTAAATTCATAACAGTTGTTTTATATATAAAACAAATATCCCTTGATATACCTTCAACAAATTATAGTTCTAAAAACATATTCATGTATTACTAAAATCCATTTATTTTCTCTAATTTATTTCTTATCCTTTATTTTTTACTTCTTGTAATTATCCTTCTCATTACAATCATATAGGATAAACATCCCTAATATTAAAGCATTCTAGGTAAGAATGGATTATTCGTCCTTCTTGCTATCATTGTAAGAATTTATTTCAAATGAAACTTTGCTCATGTTGCAATGCTCCTTTTATTCAAAATACACTTATTACATTTCAAATCTATTTCTTATCCTCAGTTCTTAGCCATTTCCATGTTGTTTATCTACCTTTATCATTTGCTACCTTTAAACCCTAGATTAGTATCATTATTTTTTTCTTCTCATATTATCAATCTCATGATTTTATTTTAGAGAAATGTTAGTAAGAAAGGTCACATCACCAATGAGACTACTTGAATTGCTACAACACTACACTTTCTAGGGTTTGATCCTTATTCAATAACATGATCTTGTTGTTTCATGATTTTTAATCCCTTACTTTGATATGCACAATTTATCTCTCTAAAAATTTACTAAAGTCTTCCTTATCTCTATCACTTGAATTTCTTTTCTCTTACTTGGCCTTTCTGATAGGTTACTTTCTTAATTTACCTTCTTGGGGTTTCATCATCATATGATGTGTCATTTGTATATTCAATCGATGTGTCTACCATAGTTGTATCATTTGGGATATTTTCCCTTATCATGCCATCCCCAAGTTACTCTCATTAAGGAGGATACAAAAGAGAAGATGATTTTAAGATTTATAATTCTTATCTTCAAGCATTCAATTAACACATTTCTTGTAGCTAAGTTTAATTACTTATCTTCAAGGGAACTTCATTATTTTGCATTTTCTAACATCTTACAATCTCTTCCTTTTTACTGTCTATATTACTTCCTTATGCTTCAAACCCTTCTTTCTTTTATGTCACTCTTCATGTATTTTTCTTCTTCCATCGATCAATATTAACTTCTATTTTTTTTCTTATGACCATGTTGCATTCACGCGTATGATTAATGATTTCATGCCACATATTTTTTTATTATCATTTTACTAATATGTAGTTGAAATTCCAAATCAGTATTCTCCCTACTAGTTTCATCTTGTTTTTAATACATTACATGTCCTCTGTTTTAAATGAAATGGCTCATACAGGGACCAAAAATAGTTTCTCTTTCATTCAAGCTTTTCTGTTCAAAATATAATTTACATTTATATGACTTGTTCATTTGTTTAGATGTACTTCTATTCTTCTCTTAAAAACTAGTCATGTTTCATCACTAGGAATCTATTGAATGCATCTGATGGAAACTAGGTTGTTTGTGAATAGTGAGACTTGAGAGGAGATCCCCTCCTTATTGAGGAATAAGACCAGCCAAATCTAACATACTAAAATGTATGAAGGGAAGGAGGTATTTAATTATTTCCCAAATGATATATCTTACAAAGCAAGATATTAAATAAGCATCGGAAACAAAACTTTTACAAAGTTACATGATGATCATATAAAATTGTTCCTCACCATATAAGGTGGTGTTAATGATGAAGCGATTACAAATACTAGTACGTAAGCCCAACTACAAAGGACAACCCAACCATTCCAAATTATCCTCATGTTGACATCCTGAAGGTGATCTTCCTGGGTCATTTTCATCTAACATTCCCACACCTGGGTAGTTTGGGAATGATATTTAGTAAAAAGAAACAAAAAGGTATGTCTCAGAACAGTTTCCAATTTGTGCATAATAAACATATTTGAGCATTATGAGGTGTGTAAGAAGAAACTGGAAAAGGGTGCTTCCAATAAAGTTTGCGTTCACATCATGTAGACAAGTTCAATAGGATATAATTTCAATGGTATATAATAAAAGAACGAGGCAATAAAGATAATGAAAACAATACAATTATTTCAAATATCTTGGCCAATAAATCACGATAATAATAGAATATGTGTGCATGAAGATTAGACTAAGTGAATCTATTGTAGGATCAAGACACCATAAGATCCCGTTCTAGGGAGCAAGGGAGAGTAAAACCCCGGACCTCCAAGGATAAGGGGGAGTTAAACCCTCATACCCCAATGACAAGGGGGAGTAAAACCCCGATACCCAATATATATAAAAAGTGTCTGGTTGTACAAAAGTGCTACTACACTAGATTACCAATCTAATAAAAAACATGCAAATAGAATGGCAAGATGAAATGATTCTCTGAAAAACATATTTAAAATTTGTAAAGATGAAAAAATGGGTAATAAGTCCAACAACCAAGGATAGTTGCACAACTCAAAGGCAATAAAAGAAAACATCTCATGTAGTATATAAATGGTGTCAAGAAGGAGAAATGTTAAAAGAATGCCTTATTATGGAAAGATGAGTTAGCAACCAATTTATTTCTCAAATGTAAATAGAGAATTGCACATAGTTGATCTTCAAGAATAAATCTATCTCTAGGGGTGGACTTCATAGTTTATCCTTCATGACTAAAAGTGTTATATACACACACTTGTCCACAATTACCTACTTTTGATTGACAATATATCTAAATAGAGATTGGTTGCCTAATGCCAATATGACTCTCACAAATACCCATAAATGCGGTGAGGGATGGTATTAGCTATTATATATATAAGAATATCCTTATTTGTATGGGGTTTTGATTTCAATAGTGTGCGAGCTATTTCCATTAAGAACCTTAGGTTCTCATTTGTATGAAGTTAAAATTCTCCCCTTTAAGTATACATACCTTCATATGTGTCTTTGGTCTTTATAATATTCTATAAGATTCAATATGTTCTTAAATTCATAAATCAACCCATAGTAGTACTACTACTAATAGTTCATAAAATCTATATTCTTTATCACGGAATATCACATTACATGCATCTATATTCATATAGTACATGTGGCAACCCACTACAGTAGATGAGATTACTCAAAACCAAAACACGATTGATCACTACTTAATCACATCAGAGAAAGGGGGCATAACAAAAAATGATTTAAACTTCTTCAATAAAGTCCAAGAACATTTACATAGAGGTCCAACATTATGCATAAAAGCATACACCATACCAGATATTCGTTACAACTATTCCATGGCCTCAACTGCAACTTGTATACAAAAGGTGTTACTACATATTTACATCATGTACAAACATAAGTACACTACCGAAACTCGATTCGGTGAAACATCATCTAGAAAACTTTTCTGCCTAGACTTGAGAGTACATGGATGACTCTAGGTCACACAAAACAACTAGCCAACCTTCTTCTATGGGACTCCAAACTGCTCCTCATTGCTACCACAGATCTATCAGTATTGTTTACGATCACCTAAAAAGATGTAGTGACCCACGAGGTGAGACCCATGTCCCAACGAGAGATATGACTCTCAAAAACATTTATTTCTTACAAAAAATTATGTAATTAAACAAATAAAGCAAATAATATTACAAAATTGAAAAGGCAAAAATATAACCCTCATTAAGAATAGTCATAGACATAGCCTTAATTATAGGATGTAAAGATTAACATAATTAACAAAGGATCAGGCATAGAAAACACCATAAGCATAGTTGAATTCTCTTACAACATTATACATCATCTAAATATTAGAAGAGACAAAGCAAGTGTTAACATCCAATGTGAATTGTTGAATAAACCTAATAGATATACTACACAATTAAATTATATATTTTATTAAGCCTTGAGTATTTTGAGGTGTACCACTCAAACTACCAACTAACCACTATGAAGTCACAATAAGCTCCATACAAGATCTAGGAGAGTCGGAATCCCAAGATCTCTTCCCCTCTGGTCCATACGAGTCTTTGATAGTGACATAACAGTCAAACTAAAATCAGTCTAGTCCACTTTAGGTACACAAGCCACAACACTAGAAACTAGGGTATTTAACCCTAAAATCTAAGATACAACCACAAATATCCTCAATCACATCACACACACACAAACACATACTCTAACATACTGAAATCTAGGGTCTTCCCTGCAATTTACCCACATTTGAGCTTTTCTTTACCTTCTAGTTGACCGGCCTAAATAGCGCGTCCAAAAATGGAGGCGGATTTGAAGTAGTCGGACTTTTACATTTATAACCCGAAACCTTCTAGGCCCCCACAACTTTGCTTACGGGGTCGAAGTAGATATACGGGGTCGAACACAGGGACAAGGGTGGTAGTGTTGAGAACTCTGAATCGACACGCCACACTCCGACATGGATAAAGAGGTAGTAAAATTCCCAAAAGGAAAACAACCAGGTAAGATCCATAAAATAAAGAAAACTATCTCCAACTGGAGATACGAGAAAGATTTAAGGTTTTAGGCATTCATCAGTTTTTAGGGGTTTTCATGCAATAGAAACAGAGACATAATCCTAGAGCTAAAGCAAGGTATGAAGGAGAAAACTTCGATAAAACAAGCGGCAGCAGGAACGTCCTGTACCCCTCCTCTCAGAGTGGGTACCTCTAACCAAGCATCAACACCCCTCTCGAGGTTGCTGGACTTAAATTAGAGTGGAAAGGTTACTGAAGTAACTCTGATTCCTGGCACTCTCGTACTCCAGAACCGGACCAAACACTAGAGCCACAACACCTCTCTCGAAGTTGTTGCAACAGGAAAACACGATTCAGTAGCTAATTGAAACGTGATCCAACATACAAGCTAGAGTTCAGATATTAAACATAACACTATCTAACAAATGTACCAAACATACAACATCAGGTAATTAAGCTCTTCTGTTTCCATAAACAAATAAAGGTTTGTTTACATTGCATAAGTAAAGAAATAAATGACTGAAATAAAGATAGATGTCGCCTTCTTGATATAGAAGGATGACAGACTACAACGGACCCTCCAGCCCAATACCAGGCAAGAGCCTATCCCGATACAGCCGTGTTGGACGACACACCCTCTCAGGCGACACGCTGTGACGGGCGGACTGTATCGTGCGAAACATCCTATCCCGATACGATCATGTCGGGCGACACCCTCTCAGGAGACACACCGTGATGGGCGATGCGTATCGGGATTCGGTATCGTGCCGGACTAGAGTGATGCATCTAGTATCGCTCACTTATGTCGGGTATCCTCATCGACTGATATCAGCCTGCAGTGGTGCCCGGGATGACCCTAAGTGAACCATTCCCTCCCTCTCGGGATGGGTAAGTGCTCACCTAGGATTGCCCGGTACGATCACTGAGGAATGATACACTCACTCTTTGCAGCTTTCCTGAGAAGACTTACGCAGGGTTCCGACCTATCTTTTCGGCTTCCTGTAGCTGCTATTTATAGGCAGCGGTTGGAGAAGTTATGGTGCTCAGGGTGCATGTGTCCTCCTTATTATCGCAGAGTCGGCCGATATCAGTATCGCCTGACACAAGGATGTCAGCTGTTGGTGGACGTGACAATCGGCGCCTGCCGGTGGGTGGCATGTGTCGCGTGACAAGCTTCGGTTGTCGTGGCGAGCCCGGCTCCCTGTCAGGTAGATATGAGTATCGTCCGTTAGTCCCTTCTTGTGTGGTATCCTCATGTCACGTGTCAGTGTATTGTGCTACCCTGCCGGGCAGTGTGCATATCGGCCGGCTGGAAGGCCGATGCAGGTGGAATCATGTTTGTGGGTCGGGACGGCCTTATTGATGATAAATGTGTCAAAATTGGAGGAAAACTCTGCAAATGATGGAAATATTGAATTAAGAGCGTCGTTTGGCCTGTTATTGCAAAAGTACATATAAAAGGAGAGGAAAACAGTTTAAAAGGGCAGTTTTGATAACAAAATAATGGTCAAAAACATCACAAAAATTGGTGTTATCAACTCCCCCAAACTTAGCGTTTTGATTGTCCTCAATCAATATTTTAACTTTATTTTGTGATGCTTCTTCTTGCTCGGTGTTGTTTTCAGTTCAAGAGGTAAGACAAGAATCGTGATGCCTTTAGAGATAATACTGCCCCACTACGAACAAAAGACCTCACGTTTCCTGCCTTATTATTTCAATAAAATTTTTCTCTACAGCTTCAGCTAGACTTTGGTGTATGATTCCGAAGTTAGCTTTCACACCAAACAACTTTAGGGGCAGAAAGTTGTGTATAAGGTAGGCTAAGGCTTTTTGGGGGTTTTCTTGTTTCCCATCAGTCCATCCAGGTAAGGGTCCGTTAGCGGGCAAGAGGTCCCTGCAGTCCAAGCCAGTTGACTTTAGAGCAGTGATTTCACATCCTACGTACCACTGCCCCAGATCTACCATGCCTAAAGATGGGTACTTTTGGAAAACAAGTGTGTATATATTTTTTCTTTTTCTTTTCTTTTATTGGGCACAACTCTCATGCTTTTATTCACTCTCATAAGGCTACTTTCTCTTTTTTGGGATTTTTGTTGGGTAAGGGGAACAAGAGAGATTTTTGCTGTTTGGGCAGCTTTTTCCTTCTCCATATTTGTCTCTTAGCTATTGCGAGATTATTATTTTTTTTTGAAATTTTTGGCACGGAAAAATGTAGTCTTTTGTTGTTTGAGGCAGCATTATCAGAAAGATATAACAAAACTTGCATCTCGTTAGGCACATAAAAACAAACTGACAAGAAGTCGCATCAGATTTTTACTAATATAGCGACTTTGTACATATGTATGGGAACAAAATAAGCAATTTTTTTTCTTCAAATTTTTTATATGAGCATGGCATTTTATACGAACATGGGTACATACACATGATATAGGGGAAGAACGAAATGACACAAAGGGTGGAGGTGAAGAATGGAGTTTTTGTACCTCCCTCACTGGTACATGGGTACCCCCCCAAACTTACTCCACTCTCTATCCCAGAGTAGTGAAGAAGACAGGGTGAGGTCATGTTAACCCAGTGAAGGTTAGTTGGTGGTCGCGCTTGTGCCATGGAGAAGCTGCCATACATTCTCCTTATTTGCTGTCTCTATTTTCTTTCCCAGCTGGACGCAACCGATGCAAGTGCAAAGCTCTCAAAAAGGAAGCGCAAGGCCCGTGCAAATTATGACAATGAGAACCGACCTATGGTAGACAGAGAGCTCTTGAAAACACTTGTAATACTATATCATAAGAAGATACCTCCCCCCCATGATGAAGGTGGCTTCACGGCTGATGGACCCAAAAATACCCACATTCAAACCAGGGGCCGCTGGAGAAAGACTTCCACTGATTTTCTCTTTTGGAGAAGGTCCTAAACCACCACAGAAGACAGACTATGATAAGGAAATAGACCTCTCTCAGAACTACCAAATCAAGAAAATCTGTCCTTGCTCTCTTTTCGGCGGTTGATGGCTCAGCTGTCTCAGGATTCTGACGTTTCTATCCAACTGTTGTTACTTCGGCTGCAGCCGCAGTGTCGATTCTTGTGCCTTATTTGTCAACTCGACCGGAGGTTTGCTTTGTATGAGCCATACCTGTTATCAAGTTCATTGACCATTTAAATGTTAGGTAGGAAAAACTGATATCACGATAAAACTTGTCACGTTGCAAGGTCTGGGTATCGTCCATCAAAAGAAAATTCAAGGCAATACAAGACTGGACGACACAGAGAAAAAGTTGTGCTTCAAAACGTGCTGCCCGACACAGGTGTATCAGGCGATACGGTCGTATGAAGCAACTTCCCGATAGGTCCTTTTGACAAAAAACGTGAACGCGAACGGAAGTCATGTCGTGATTCATATGTGTCGGGCGATAAGGAAAATCAACTAATACTGTCAACCCGACACGCTGCGCGCGATACGAAACCCGTGCTGGGCAAACAGGCTGTCGGGCTATACCTTTACTCTTTGAGGCTCTCGCCCGACACGAGAGTAAAAGATGGCTGTCCGTCATGTGAGCAAGGGGGGGATTACTACATGGTATGAGTGACTGGAAAAGTAAGTGTAGTAGCCCGACACGATAAACCTTCCTTACTATATATAGCAATCTCAACTGGGGGTAAAACAGGCAGTTCTAGTGCGCGCGTCGGCCGTTAAGACAAGCCATTCCCGAGGCGAACGGTCCCATCAGTCTAATTAAGGGCAATTACTCACATGCACGATACGAGTGCACGCCGCCCAGGAATGCCATCCGTCACGGCCTTTGCGATGCCCAAGAAACTATCGCCCGATACAAGCGGTTCTGCGCGCCAGCTGAGTTGCTGCCCGATACGGTTAATAAAAGGGATACAGGCGGCCAAAACTAAAAATAAGGTGAAGAAGAAAAGCAATAGATAGGTAAAACATCATTGGCTTAGGGTTAAGTCCCGACCTCAGATGGTATTACTCCTCAAAACTTCATAAAATACAGCGGTGGCCCATAAAACAGAAGAGTCGGTACGCTCGGCGCGTGCATTGACTCGGGCCTTATTATAGTCCATAATGTTTGTAATGTTTGTTTTACAGAAAAGTAAATGCATCCTATTCTAGGAAAGAAAAGAAAACTCGGGCTGCCTCCCGAGAAGCGCTGTAGTTTCCGTCTCCAGCTTGACACTTTCAGCATCTTCACTTCTTGGTCTTCAGTCTGTCTTCCCGCATCTCGATCTCTGCCGGTCATAGTCCTGCCTTCTTGGCAGTCTCAGTGTTTGATGGTATTTTTCCTGACGGATTCTTTATGAATTCGGCCATTTGAGCCAATTGCTGGTCAATCTAGCATTGATGCGTCTGCATGTCCGCCAAATGTACCTGCAAAGAGTTCAACACGCCCGAATTCGATAGTGCACTTTGTGCTAACTGGTTGTTAATAGTGTCCTGCCTTTTCACGAAATCAAACAGTTGGCCAACCACATCCGATTGGCTTGAACCTTTGTCATGTTCCTTGTTCGATCCTTGGTATTTGCCCTGCACCTGGAAATTTCCTTTGCTTGACTGGAATGGGGTGTTCTTGATGTACTGACCCGGTCCTCCCCTTTTCTCGAAGGATTGCGGTGGCTTAGACGAGCTATGCA
The DNA here is from genome assembly GCA_963693085.1 of Alisma plantago-aquatica. NCBI lineage: Eukaryota > Viridiplantae > Streptophyta > Magnoliopsida > Alismatales > Alismataceae > Alisma > Alisma plantago-aquatica. The sequence goes on along the minus strand of OY856415.1, from coordinate 379,087,138 downwards.
GCTGGTGTGAGTTCTCCGCTACATCCTTGTTGCCGTAGTTGAAACCGGGGTGGTCTGGCCTTTTGAAATTCACAAAAGAGACATTTTCAGTCTCTTCGGCTTTAGACTCAGTATGACTCGAATCATCAGGCCGGGTGTAGATGCATTTATCTACCCCATGCCCCCCTTCTCCGTAGGTTACACACTTCATTACTTTTTCAACTGGATTCTTCCCTTTACCACCAGATTCCCTTAGCTACTTGACATCTGTCGCTATCCTTTGTATCTGAGAAGTTATAGACTCCAGAGCCTTGGACTCAAGAGAGGGTCCATCACTGGCCTTCTTCGCCTGTCCTCTGTCAGATCTATCATACTCAGCGTCGGCTTGCAGCTCGGCCATGTTTTTTATGATCCTCTCAGACTTGCTTGGCTTTTTCCCTAGGAAGGCACTTCCTGCTGCCGCATTCAGTGACACCCTTTCACCAGGAGTCAGACCATTGTAGAAGGTGGTGACTAAGAACCCCTTCTTGTAGTTATGGTGAGGGCAGTCCCTCTGGTATTCCTGGTATCGTTCCCAGGCGTCATGGAGGTTTTCATTGGGCTTCTGCATAAAGGAGGTTATCTTTTGCCTATTTCTCACAGTCTTTTCAGTGGGATAGAATTTGTTCACGAATGCATCATCCAGTGCTCCCCATCCATTTAAAGATTTGTGGGGCAACCCAAGATACCACCACATAGCTTTGTCTTCCAAGGAGAAAATGAAGCCTTTCCAGTAGATGACTTCTTGGGGAACCCCCCGCATCTTAATGGTATCACATATATTTTTGAAGGCGTCCAGGTGGTGGTAGGGGTTGTCGTTCTTGGAACTTCCCCTGAAGATTTTATTCTGGATCATTGAGATTACGGATGGCTTGAGCTCAAAATTTGTCACGTTGAAACACGGGATAATGACGGGACACCGGGAGTTGTTATCTTTCGTGGATGCTAACTCCCTCAACATTTTCTCCTCTTCGTCTGAATCTTCACTGTCGCTGGCCTCTCGGTGCTGTTCTTGGTCGTGGTTTCTCCTGTGCCTTGGGTGGTTGTGACGTCTATTACGGCGGCGATCTTCCTCGAGTTGCTCCATTTCTGGATCTTCGAGTTGGTTGTTGCCGTCGTATCGGTCGTCTATCTCTGGTGGGGGTGAAAGAGGCCTAGCCCTCTCTGGGTGTTCTCCTTCAAAACGAGGTAGTTCAATGCGAGGAGGCATGGTTTTGGTGCTCGGTGGAACAAATCACCATTTTCCAAAGTTCTTGAAATAGCATGAAAAGTCAAGTTTAGAGAATCTGTTGTTAAAAAATACGAGTTATTCAATTCAGGCAAAGAATAGTAATAATGAAAAGAAAAAGAAAAGAAAAGAGTGCTGTCAAGCTCATTTCTAAGCTTGAGGCACGAGAGTGTAGTTAGTGGATTCAGATTCGTCAACAGTACCGTTTTGCCTTGTCCCCGGCAACGGCGCCAAAAAGTTGACTGGCCTAAATCGCGCGTCCAAAAATAGAGGCAGATTTGACGTAGTCAGACTTTTACATTTATAACTCGAAACCTTCTAGGCCCCCACAACTTTGCTTACGGGGTCGAAGTAGATACACGGGGTCGAACATAGGGACAAGGGTGGTAGTGTTGAGAACTCTGAATTGACACGCTACACTCCAGCATGGATAAAGAGGTAGTAAAATTCCCAAAAGGGAAACAACCAGGTAAGATCCATAAAACAAAGAAAACTATCTCCAACTGGAGCTACGGGAAAGATTTAAGGTTTTAGACATTTATCAGTTTTTAGGGGTTTTCATGAAATAGAAACAGAGAAATAATACTAGATCTAAAGCAAGGTACGAAGGAGAAAACTTCGGTAAAACAAGCGGCAGCAGGAACGTCCTGTACCCCTCCTCTCAGAGCGGGTACCTCTAATCAAGCACCAACACCCCTCCCGAGGTTGCTGGACTTAAATTAGAGTAGAAAGGTTACTGAAGCAACTCCGATTCCGGGCACTCTCGTACTCCAGAATCAGACCAAACACTAGAGCCACAACACCTCTCTCGAAGTTGTTGCAACAGGAAAACACGATTCGGTAGCTAATCGAAACGCGATCCAACATACAAGCTAGAGTTCAGATATTAAACATAGCATCATCCAAAAAATGTACCAAACATACATCAGCATGTAATTAAGCTCTTCTGTTTCCATAAACAAATAAAGGTTTGTTTACATTGCATAAGTAAAGAAATAAATGACTGAAATAAAGATAGATGTCACCTTCTTGATATAGAAGGACGACAGACTACAACGGACCCTCCAGCCCGATACCGGGCAGGAGCCTAGCCCGATACAGCCGTGTCGGGCGGCACACCCTCTCGGGCGACACGCTGTGACGGGCGGACTATATTGTGCGAAACATCCTATCCCGATACGATCATGTCGGGCGGCACCCTCTCAGGCGACACGCCGTGACGGACGATGCGTATCGGGGTTCGGTATCGTGCCAGACTAGAGTGATGCATCTAGTATCAGTCACTTATGTCGGGTATCCTCGTCGGCCGATATCGGCCTGCAGTGGTGCCCGGGACGACCCTAAGTGAACCATTCCCTCCCTCTCGGGATGGGGAAGTGCTCACGTAGGATTGCCCGACACGATCACTGAGGAACGATACACTCGCTCTTTACAACTTTCCTGAGAAGACTTGCGCAGGGTTACGACCTGTCTTTTCGGCTTCCTGTAGCTACTATTTATAGGCAGCGGTTGGAGAAGTTATGGTGCTCAGGGCGCCACGTGTCCTCCTTATTATCGCGGAGTCGTCCGATATCAGTATCGCCCGGCACAAGGATGTCGGTTGTTGGTGGACGTGACGAGCGGCGCCTGCCGGTGGGTGGCCTGTGTCGCGTGACAAGCTTCGGTTGTCGTGGCGAGCCCGACTCCCTGTCGAGTAGATAGGCGTATCATCCGTTAGTCCCTTCTGGCGCGGTATCCTCATGTCGCGCGTCCGTGTATTGCGCTACCCTGCCGGGCAGTGTGCATATCGGCCGGCTGGAAGGCCGATGCAGGTGGAATCATGTTTGTGGGCCGGGATGGCCTTATTGATGATAAATATGTCAAAATTGGAGGAAAACTCTGCCACAGATGGAAATATTGAATTAAGAGCGTCGTTTGACCTGTTATTGCAAAAGTACATATAAAAGGAGAGGAAAACAGTTTAAAAGGGCAATTTTGATAACAAAATAAGGGTAAAAAACATCACAAAAATTGGTGTTATCACTAGTCTATTTGGACCCTTTTCATAAATTTCCCCATCCTTTTGAATCATGTTTGGACTCTATGTGCAATTTGAGCATTAATGATGGTGAAATTCCTTTTTACCCCCATTTATGATAATAAAGGGGTGTTTGCCCAAATAACCCACTTAAGGAAATAATTAAGGACTAATAATGCAAAACAGAGTTTTATGAGAGAATATAAGTAGATAATGTTAATTTGGAGCTGTTTGGATAAATATATTAGTAATAATGTGTATTTGAGTTAATATATAAGAGTAATTAACCTTAATTGTTTCTCTCTCCTCAAAATATGATTTTAATTGATGAAAATATATTAGTTTGTTGAGAAATGATTATTGAAATCTTAATGTGTTTAATATCTTGAAATTTACTCACATGTTTAATATAAAGGAGTCTTTTCATATAACTCATTCATGTTAATGTGTTAATATTCATTTAATGAGCAAAAATTTATTTAAAGGGCCAAAATATGTGTTAAATGAAATATAGTTACATAGCATCGCTTTAGACATTAATTCTAGCCTATGGTTAAATTTTGAGGTCATTTGACCCTTGTTTGATCCCTTAAATTGATTTATTGATTTTGGAGTAAAGTGCAACTAAGTTTTAATTTCGACTTGCATTTAAATGCATTCATTAGCCTAAAGTTCAATTATTTTCACCCTGTCATGCATCAGCTCCCAAACGTGCTCTGTCGGACGGCTCACATTTGATCATCTCATTTCTGGCTTGATGTGACGGTCGAGACATTGTCCCCTACCTCCCGCTCAATGCGTGATAGAAGCCATTTCACGGCAGTTCACCTCTCGATCCATTCTCTTTCCACCCTTCATCAATTCACTTCATTCTTAGCACATTGAGTTCAACTCTTCAAGTCGTTTCCAACGAGCCTAAGGTTTATTTCTCTCGTTCACCATAGACGAAATGCCTATTAGGGCATTTTGACCTCTCTCTACCTTCGAATCGCAGAGGCGACCATGATGGTCCTCCTGCCTATAAAAGGCACCACATAGCACCCTATAATCACCTGAAACCTTCCTCCTCCTCCAATTTGGTCCCTAGAACCCTGAGGCTACCTGAGCTCCTCCTACCACATCTCCGGCGACCTCGACCCACTGCTCGCAACTCCGGCCTCTTCGTTCAAATTAGTCGCACAGTGAGTTTCTGTGACTTCTGCCCTTCAACTCCCTGGTCTCTCTTTGTCCCGCGACGCCCCCGTTTACCCTGACCTACAAGCTGCCAGACCTCAGCCACCGCCACCTTACTATTCGGTTTGTGATGCTACTCCGCCCGCGCACATACCTGACCTAGGTCCGTTTTCACCTTGCAAATAGATCCCCGATCTCTGTTTCCCGACTCCTGCTATTTCCATTTGGTTTTTGATCTCCGAACGGTTCCCCTATTTTCGGCCAAGTCGGGCCTCTTTCCGTAGTCTCTAAGGTGCGCGTGAACTAGATCTAAGGATCCTTGAGTTCGGGAAAGGTCAGAGAACCATTCCCCGATTTCGGATCGAGTTGGAACGCTTTGATGGCGAATTAAGATCGAGGAGTCGAGCTCCTGGGAACCAGCTCGCGCCATGACCATGGCTGGAAGAAGCCAGGTCGTGGAATGACCAAGATGGTCATGCGCGGTCAATGTAGCGATTTACAACTGATGGGCAATCTAGTAATTGCACCTTGAGTTTTGTTTCTCACTTGCAAGGTTTGATACATGCGAATGACAACACTGCCCTCGTTAGCTATTCAATTTGATTTCTCGAGTAAGGGTATTTCAGTAATTTCTCCCTTCCCACTCGCCTTTGACCTAGGTCAGAGAGAGTGGACCCGCCAGCGTGGCCAAATATGATTGGTTCGCGTCAGCGTGGGCCCGACCTTAGTGGCCCAATCCCGTTCGCCCATTTACTTTGCTGAAATGGATTTTTCTTGCATTCTAATTGGTCAAATTTAAATAATTCATAGTAAATCAACCATTGGTCCGAAAAATGTGAATAAATACTCGTTGGAAAGCTAAAATTATGTATAATCCGAATTTATAGTTTTAGAGTCCTTTTTAAAAATGCTTTTTCGAACTTTATCTTAAATATCATTTTAATCACCTTAAATGATCTAAAATGTGTATTTAATTCATTTTAACTCCAAATTGGGAAATAAAATATGTTTTATTAATCAGGAGAATATGAATAATCATTTGGTCAAGGTTTTGAGTCACAAATTGAGTTTTGGTTCTGAAGGTAGAAAATTAGGGTTTTCAACACTTATACATTACATTAAACCTAATCCATGTACATATACTTGTATCTAGGACAAAGGTGAATTTGGGTACCAACTAAATAGTCAAAGTGATGGTAATGAATCTACAATAAGGTATGTGCACCCTATTTGTGTATGTGCAATCTATTAGTGTATGTGAAGCCTATTTTGGGTGTGAAACCTATTTGTGCATGTGGAACTTATTTATCAACGAATGATGAATGTGGAATGTATATTGTGCAATCAACCTACACTTCAGTTGGGCTCTTATCCAACCCTACCTCACTATTGTGCAAGCCTTGTTATCCTTATAAATGTCTTTATTGGCTCTTTATTTACTTAATGCTTCTTTTGCCTTTGTGGCTCACCCATTTGAATTATATGAATCTTGCTACTACATATGTTGGCTCATTTACTTGGAGTTCATGGATATTGTTGTTGCCTTTGTTGGCTCCTTTATTTCATGGGTTTTATTCCCAAATGCTATGATGCAAATGTTACTTTTATATTTTCACTACTGCCAAGTGAACTATTAAGCATGATGTATTTTAGGCCAAATGACAATGTAGTGTACATGAGTACAAACTACCCATAGGGCACTGAGGTTTTTGTCCTCTTACCGGGCACTGGGGTTTTAGTCCCCCTGCCATTTTATATTAGGCACTGGGGTTTTAGTCCCCCTGCCACTTTATATAGGCACTGGGGTTTTGGTCCCCCTACCACTGGTGAGGTCTGGTAGGTGCCTCACCCTACATTGAGATGACTTTGTGTCTTAATATCATTCATGCTATGTGATTATTATTGTGGTGATTGGTCATCACAGTTTTCTCTCTCTTATTCATATACTCGCCTCATTTCTTTTGAAATCCCTTAGTGTAGAGAATCTTTTATATTGCAATGCCTTAGGTTATTTGATTGTCCTATTTATCTTGTATAACACATACTTTTATCCTTCTTTTGCTAGATCATCCCACCATCCATGCTAGGGTCAGAGTGCACATGGAAGCTTGGTGAACCTGTCTAAGGCTAAGGAGATCTTGCACATATAGATTGCTTGGACCTAGTTTCCTAAATTTATTAAGTTGTTTTGGTTTGGAGACACTTTGGAATAGTCTAAGTCTTCCTCTACCTAGATCCTTGCTCTTGTATAAATATGTACCCCTTTTGGGGAAAATTTTATAATATACTCTTTATACATTTTTGAATAAAGTCAAGTTTTATTTCTTCCGCTGCCACACATTTGATGTATTTGTTTATCATGTTTAATAGTAGAGACTTGGTCTTTACACATACACATAGTTATATGGATCAGGGCACTACATGATTAGGGTTCTTCATGATTAGTTTAGCCAGTTGTGTCATTTTGGACTGCATTAATCAAGTTAAATACAAACCCTATATTGTGTTTATAAAATTAGAGGTACATAACAACTCTAGAAGATATAAAACATGTAAAACATATTACTTATCACAATATCATGAAATACACGTCCATTGTCATTCATGAAGAGGACTCAACCTCCACTAGGGATCAAAACATGACCAAAGGCCCTTCATGCCAAAACAAGATTACTGTAATGGAGTGAAATCACCCCTTTACTAAAATTTTTAAGAATTGACATCCATTCCAAACACTTTCAGAGGTATGGTGGAATAGGAATAAATTTTCCAAATTTATTAAACATTGGTATACAAAAGACCATTAGAAAGCAACAGAATAAAAAAAAACTGACTATATTCATTTTCATAAAAGGTTTACAAAAATACATCAAATTCTCCCATTAGGGTTTACAACAAGATACAACAAAAAGGATCTAGATAGAGGGAAGTATAAGCTACTACAATCTTGTCTCCAAGAAACATCTCCATCAACTGAGTCCAAGACCAAAGCTAAGATCTTTCTTGTCTTATCCATCACCTTGTTCAATACCTGGGTGGTTGTGAAGGCACCCAACAAAAAGGGAAAGGGAAGAAAAGTATGTGTCACAAAACTAGTCTAGGATAACAAGATAAGTAAAGCAAATAAGAACAAGCTAGGGATCATCATAAGATGAAGATAACAAGAGTATGAGGCTATATTCAAAAGAAACTTGCCATTAACAATTATATCAAAAAGGATTTGCATGTAAGATAATTATGTCTACCTAACTAAGTAGGGTTGAGGAACCTACCGGAACTCTAACCTATAGGTGAGGGAAGAATAAGACATTCCCAGTCACCTACAATATTATGGCGAGAATAAGACATTCCCAGTCACCTACAATATTATGGGGAGAATAAGACATTCCCCAGGGTGGTTATTTACATGCCCTCTGTGGGTGGTTGTACATAAGTACCACTACTTTAAATTAAATAGAAAATAAATCCACATGCTAGAAAAAGTAGTCATGGAAAGAATAATCATATGAATCAATAAGCATGGCAGTGGGGTACCAAGACCAAAGAATAATGTTCCAAAACTGATTTATGAGGCAAGTATAGAAAAAGATTCAAGAGTATATATATGAAATAGGGTTTAATAAAGCCTCATTATAAAAAAGTAGGTTAAGGCACAATTATTCCCAACTTAAGGTGTAAATGCACATACATAAACAAGGATTACACATACCTCTCTTACTGATATCAATTACTAACTTTCACCACTTTAATTGAGTCCAAGTTCCACTTTGCTTATTTTCAATGTTTTAACATGTATTAGAGTACATAGTGCAAATTAATGTATAGAAACCCTAATTTTAGACCTTTTTATAAAAACTCAGATTTAGACTCTTAAAACATCACCAATAAACTTATTAAGTTCTCATGATCAAGAAAACATATTTTTATGTTAATTATGGAGTTATGATGATTAAGATGTAATTTTTATGGATTTTATGCATTAAATTCATTTTACAAAAATCACCCTTCGTCAAACCACGAAATCATACATTGAAAATATTTATATTAGATAGAGATTAATTTTCCAATTCCCAAACATATTTACTTGTCAAATTTGGATAAGCGGTTTAGAAGATATGAATTTTTCAATACTAACCGATATGAAATTGCCACATCATCAAACCGATCGAGATATTTGAAGAGAGAGGGAGAGGGAGAAAACACCATTGGACCCAATATCAGGTTTTAAGTTGCATAGGTAACCAAACTATAGCTTCTAGAGAAGGTAAAATAGCAAGAAACCAAAACCCTAGAAGAACATGGTAAAAAGAGATGGAAATCATCGATTTTATACATAGAAGCATGAGTTTTAAGCATGTACTAAGCAATATATGAGAAGGGGGTTAACAAAACTCGCCTCTAGGAAGGTAATAAGGTCCAAATAGAAAGCATCCTGAGATTAGAAGGTTTGGTTGCTCCAAGCCAAATTCCTTTCTTGAGCAAAGATCACCTTCTCCACTTTAGAGGTGCAAACCCTAGCAAAAGAGCATGGAGATGAGATGTTTTAGGGTTCTAGGTGGAGTTTTACCATGGAAGGTCATGGTTACAACCTGGAAGAAGGTGGTAGGAATACTAAAATCATGAAAATAGGGAAGTAAAGGAGGATTCTTACTATTTTTGGTCAAAATCACCAAGGAGGAGCTTAAGAAATCCTAAATAGAGAAATTTGGAACCCTAGGAGCCTTCTTCACCAAGGTAGGCACCCTCTTTTACCTTGGGATAGAAAATTCGTGGCCAAACATAGAAGGGATGGTGCTCTAAGATGCGGGAAAGAGAAGGATAGGATTGCTTCTTGGATTGGGAGGTGGGAAGTGGTGGGCATGGCTTTATAAAGAAGGGGGCAAGTATGAGGTGTCTATGGGACTTACCATGTGTCCTTAGGCTAGGGCTTCATGGCCATGCAAGAGGACAGCTCATAGACTCTTCTTGTATACCAAAGGTCGGTCCTAAGAGCCTATAGAGCCTTCTAGGCCATCTCCAGTGTCCTTCAAATAAAGAAATAACCCCATTAGTTGATAGCTTTTAAAGATAAGCACATTTATAAAGAGGGTTATTCCTATAATGCCCTTAGAGAGAAACACCTTCAAACCAAGGTGCAACCAGGTGTACCATGGTTAAAAATATTGTTAATGTTAATGGAATATCTAAGGATTAAAATTCAGGTGATAATTTGCAAAGAAAACCTCCCAATTGGGTAAATTGCATAAAAGTCCAAAATGCACCTAAAATTGCATAACTTGCACAAACAACATCCAAATTGAACCAAATTTGAACATTAGACTTATTTTATGTTTTCAAATCACATAAAAAGTTATATTAAGGTTTAGATCACTTAATTATTGTAATTATGCTTTCACTGAGGTATTTGTGCATAAACCCTTATATTGGTACAATTAGTGGATAAATGTTCACTAAACCACTATAAATTCCACTAATTAAATAGAAAGGCCAATAAGGATAGAAATGAAAGGAAAAGATGGGAAAGAGGGTCAAAATATTCTAGAATTCGGTATGTTACAACATTCCACCCCTTAAAGAGGATTTCATCCCTGAAATCACAAGCAAGAAGGGAAGGGTGAGTGTGCAACATCTCGTCATAAAACTTCATGTTATTTCTCCAACCTTAACTTCCACCAAACAACTCATCAACATATACTACACAAGCATCTCGAAATAGGTGAGGTTCTCAAGGATCACCTAGGTTCCATTATTTAGATATTCTTTTTAAGAGATTTAACAGTATTTACATTTTTGGCTCATTAACATTATATTCATTATGATATCACAATTATTTTAATTATGTCATGTCATAATCACTTTATTACCAAGGAAGTTATATCTCATTATCATCCATGAAACATCATATATATATATATATATATATATATCATTTATCTTACTAAGAACTTTAGCAAAATTACGGGTTACTCAATTCCGTCAATATATTTGATCATTATCCTTAATATTTTGAACTTTGACTTCATAATACTTATACTATCACAACATTAACTTATAACAAATTATTTTGCATGAAATATTCAATTTGTCATTAAGTCTTCATTCAATCCAAATTATGTCTCATCAATTACATATATTTATATTAAATTTTATATCATTACCACATTATCTTTGTTTCTCACATTAATGTCATCATTAATCATTTTCTCATATCTATTTATATTATTGATTTGCACATTTATTTGAATCGAATCACTTCATATTCATATTGAAGCCATTCCATGTATTCTAATGATCAAGGTGAGGCATATTTCAAATTGATACACATTAAGTGACTAATCCTGTTTGTATTAGATAACAAGGTAACATACCATGCATTTCATATTGATGACTTGATTAATATGTGATTAGATGATTATATATATCATTTATGTGTATCAAAGTATGTTAAATGATTATGTCACCTAATGTCATTAATGTATCATGAAAGGCATTAAGGATGTATATGTTAAGGTTAGATGATTACAACTTAGGGTCCAAGTTAATATGATCACTATATTTTACTTAGCATGTAATAAGTCCAAGATTAGGTTACAATTATCTTATTTGTCATTTCATTAGGGTTTATTGGTTTATGACATGGGAAACACCATGCATATCCGTTAGGATTAATATGTGAGTTACTCATATTATGTGCATTAGGTATTCATTAGGGTTTGAACACATAAATTATTCCTCAAATGATCATTATATGTTCACTTATATATAAATAAGCACGTTAGGTTATAACTATAACTTGTTTGGACCCCACTAAGGTTTCAAGCACAACAACCTCCTAAGTATGGGGTTAGGGTTTCTAAAGATAATGTAGATAGATTTGAAGATGTCACAGGGATCCACCCCCCTAAAGAGGATTTCATCCTTGAAATCTAACCAACCAACATCATCAAACTAACTATACTCCACGCCTTAAAGGGTTTGACCTATCAAGCCAAACAACACTAGGGTTAAATAATGAGTCTAACTAAACCATGTACAAGATCCATCACACTTCTACTGTGCACTATGATAGCTCACTTAACCCCAAACTTCAAAGTCTAGGCTCTAGGAATAAACTATCCAAGCATGTGGTCTCAAGGGACGTAAGGAGACTATCTTGGTATCCACCCTCAAACAAGTCATCATACACCTAAAACTTAGGGTTCCCAAAGATATACAACATAGATGTCTAAGGCCACTGTTGCCTAAAAGCAAACTATTTCGAACAATCCATTTCAGCTTAGGCCAGGCTGGTATCATATGGATCTAGGAGTCCTCGTAAACCAAGCAAGTGGAGCAGATGAAAATATTGCCATCCCCCAGAACATGATCCTTTCTAGACACCTTTGCTTCAACTTCATGCCCTAATAGTTTCCTAAAGGCAAACCTAAACAACATTAAGTTATGCATATTTTAGTTTTGAGTATTTTAGGGTTTTATTCATCATGATAAAAATGTGGAACTATAGGGTCCTAAATCAACCTTTCATCATTTATAGATCAACTCTAGGGCAACCATGTCACCTAAAGGAACTATGTAAGGCAGGGATTCTAATTAGGGAGACAAAACTAAAATAGTCAGATTCTGACTACCATGGGCTCTGATACCATGTTGTAAGGGAGTGAAAACACCCCTTTAGTAAAAATTTGAAGATTTGACATCCATTCCAAACACTCTCAGAGGTATGAAGGAATAGGCATAAATTTTCCGAATTTATTAAACATTGGTATACAAAAGACCATTAGAAAGCAGCGGAATAAAAAAAATAACTGTCTATATTCAATTTCAGAAAAGGTTTACAAAAATACATCAAATTCTCCCATTAGGGTTTACAACAAGACACAAAAAAAAAGATCTAGATACAGGGAAGTGTAAGCTACTAAATTCTTGTCTCCAAGCAATATCTCCATCAACCGAGTCGCAACCAAAAGCTAAGATCTTCCTTGTCTTATCCATCACCTTGTTCAACACCTGGGTGGTTGGGAAGCCACCCAGCAAAAAGGGAAAGGGAAGAAAAATATGTGTCACAAAACTAGTCTAGGATAACAAGATAAGTAAAGCAAATAAGAACAAGCTAGGGATCATCATAAGATGAAGATAAAAAGAGTATGAGGCTATACTTAAAAGAAACTTGCCATTAAATAATTATGTCTACCTAACTAAGTAGGGTTGAGGAACCTATCATACCTCTAACCTATAGGTGAGGGGAGAATAAGACCTTCCCAGTCACCTACAACATTATGGGGAGAATAAGACATTCCCCAGGGTGATTATTTACATGCCCTCTGTGGGTGGTTGTACATAAGTACCGCTACTTTAAATTAAATAGAGCATAAATCCACATGCTAGAAAAAGTGGTCATGGCAAGAATAATCATATGAATCAATAAGCATGGAAGTGGGGTACCAAGACCCAAGAATAATGTTCCAAAACTGATTTATGAGGCAAGTATAGAAAAAGATTCAAGAGTATATGAAATTGGGTTTAATAAAGCCTCATTATAGAAAAGTAGGTTAGGGCACAATTATTACCAACTTAAGGTGTAAATGCACATTCATAAATAGGGATTGCACATACCTCTCTTACTAATATCAATTACTAACTTTCACCACTTTAATTGAGTCCAAGTTCCACTTTTCCTATTTTTAAATGTACTAACATGTATTAGAGTACATAGTGCACATTAATGTATAGAAACCCTAATTTTAGACCTTTTTAGAAAAACTCAGATTTAAACTCTTAAAATATCACCAATAAACTTATTAAGTTCTCATGACCAAGAAAACATATTTTTATGTTAATTTTGGAGATTATGATGATTAAGATGTAATTTTTATGGATTTTATGTATTAAATTCAAAAATCACCCTTCGTCAACCATAAAATCAGACCTTGAAAATATTTTTATTAGATATAGATTAATTTTCCAATTACAAAACATAATTATTTGTCAAATTTGGATAAGCAGTTTAGAAGATATGAATTTTTCAATACTAACCAATAGGAAATTGCCACATCATCAAACCGATTGAGATATTTGAAGAGAGAGGGAGAGGGAGAAAACACCATTTGACCCAATATCAGGTTTGAAGTTGCATAGGTATCCAAACTATATCTTCTAGAGAAGGTAAAATAGCAAGATACCAAAACCCTAGAAGAACATGGCAAAAAGAGATGGAAATCATCGATTTTATACATAGAAGCATGAGTTTTAAGCATGTACTAAGCAATATATGAATAGGGGGTTAACAAAACTCACCTCTAGGAAGGTAAGAAGGTCCAAACAGAATGGATCCCAAGATTAGAAGGTTTTGTTGCTCCAATCCAAACTCCTTTCTTGAGCAAAGATCACCTTCTCCACTTTAGAGGTGCAAACCCTAGCAAAAGAGCATGGAGATGAGATGTTTTAGGGTTCTAGGTGGAGTTTTACCATAGAAGGTCATGGTTCCGACCTGGAAGAAGGTGGGAGGAATAATAAAAGCATGAAAATAGGGAAGTAAAATAGGATTCTTACTATTTTTGGTCAAAATCACCAAGGAGGAGCTTAAGAAATCCTAAATAGAGAAATTTGGAACCCTAGGAGCCTTCTTCACCAAGGTAGGCACCCTCTTTTACCTTGGGATAGAAAATTCGTGGCCAAAAATAGAAGGGATTATGCTATAAGCTGTGGAAAAGAGAAGGAGAGGATTGCTTCTTAGATTGGGAGGTGGGAAGGGGTAGGCATGGCTTTATAAAGAAGGGGGCAAGTATGAGGTGTCTATGGGACTTACCATGTGTCCTTAGGCTAGGGCTTCATGGACATGCAAGAGGGAAGCTCATAGACTCTTCTTGTATACAAAAGGTCGGTCTTAAGAGCCTCTGGATCCTTCTAGGCCATCCCCACCGTCCTTCAAATAAAGAAATAACCCCATTGGTTGATAGCTTTTAAATATAAGCACATTTATAAAGAGGGTAATCCCTATAATGCCCTTGGAGAAAAACACCTTCAAACCAAGGTGCAACCAGGTGCCCCATGGTTCAAAATCTTGATAATAGTAAGGGAATATCTAAGGATTAAAATTCAGATGATAATTTACAAAGAAAACCTCCCAATTGGGTAAATTGCATAAAAGTCCAATATGTACCAGAAATTGCATAACTTGCACAAACAACATCCAAATCAAACCAAATTTGAAAATTAGGCTCATTTTATGTTTTCAAATCACAACAAAAGTTATATTAAGGTTTAGAGCTCTTAATTATGGCAATTAATCTTTCACTGAGGTATTTGTGCATAAACCCTTATATTGGTACACTTAGTGAATAAATGTTCACTAAACCACTATAAATTCTACTAATTAAATAGAAAGTCCAATAAGGATAGAAATGAAAGGAAAAGATGGGAAGGAGGGTAAAAAGACAAAATTCCAGAATTCGGTATGTTACAAACACTCCACCCCTTAAAGAGGATTTTGTCCCCGAAATCACAAGCAAGAAGGGAAGGGTGAGTGTGCAACATCTCATTACAAAACTTCAGGTTATTTCTCCAACCTTTACTTCCACCAAAAAACTCATCAAAATATACTCCACAAGCATCTCGACATAGGTCAGGTTCTCAAGGATCACCTAGGTTCCATTATTTAGATATTCTTTTTAAGAGATTTAACATTATTTACATTTTTGTCTCATTAACATTATATTCATTATGATATCACCATTATTTTGATTACGACATGTAATAATCACTTTATTACCAAGGAAGTTACATTTCATTATCATCCATGAAACATCATATATATATATATATATATCATTTATCTTACTAAGAAATTTAGCAAAATTACGGGTTACTCAATTCCCTCAATATACTTGATCATTATCCTTAATATTTTGAACTTCGACTTCATAATCATTATACTATCACCACATTAACTTATAATGAATTATTTTTCATGCATATTCAATTTGTCATTAAGTCTTCATTCAATCCAAATAATGTCACATCAATTACATATATTTATATTAAATGTTATCTCGTTACCAAATTATCTTTATTGCTCATATTAATGTCACATTAATCATTTTATCATATTTATATTATTGATTTACACATTTATGTGAATCGAATCACTTCATATTCATATTGAAGCCATTCCATGTATTTTAATGATCAAGATGAGGTATATTACAAATTGATTCACATTAAGTGACTAATCACGTGTGTATTAGATAACAAGGTAACATACCATGCATTTCATATTTATGACTTGATTAATATGTGTTTAGATGATTATATATATCATTTATGTGTATCAAAATTATGTTAACTAATTATGGCACCTAATGTCATTAATGTATCATGAAAGGCATTAAGGATGTATATGTTAAGGTTAGATGATTACAACTTAGGGTCCAGGTTAATATGATAACTATATTTTAATTAGCATGTATTAAGTCCAAGATTAGGTTACAATTATCTTACTTGTCATTTCATTAGGGTTTATTGGTTTATGACATGAGCAACACCATGCATATCCATTAGAATTAATACGTGAGTTACTCATATTATGTGCATTAGGTATTCATTAGGGTTTGAACACATAAATTATTCCTCAGATGATCATTATATGTTCACTAATATATAAACAAGCACATTAGGCTATAACTATAACTTGTTTGAACCCCACTAAGGTTTTAAGCACAACAACCTCCTAAGTATGGGGTTAGGGTTTCTAAAGATAGTGTAGATAGATTTCAAGATGTCACAGGGATCCATCCCCCTAAAGAGGATTTCATCATCAAAATCTAACCACCCAACATCATCAAACTAACTATACTCCACCCCTTAAATGGTTTGACCTATCAAGCCAAACTACACTAGGGTTAAAGAATGAGTCTAACTAAACCATGTACAAGATCCATCACACTTCTACTGTGCACTATGATAGCTCACTTAACCCCAAACTTCAAAGTCTAGGCTCTAGGAATAAACTATCCGAGCATGTGGTCTCAAGGGACATAAGGAGACTATCTTGGTATCCACCCTCAAACAAGTCATCATACACCTAAAACTTAGGGTTCCCAAAGATATACAACATAGATGTCTAAGGTCACTGTTGCCTAAAAGCAAACTATTTTGGACAATCTGTTTCATCTTAGGCCAGGCCGATATCATATGGATCTGGGAGTCCTCGTAAACCAAGCAAGTGGAGCAGAGGAAAATATTGCCAACCCCAAAACCTGATCCTTTCTAGACACCTTTGCTTCAAATTCAAGCCCTAATAGTTTCCTAAAGGCAAACCTAAATAACATTATGTTATGCATATATTAGTTTTGAGTATTTTAGGGTTTTATTCATCATGATAAAAATGTGGAACTATAGGGTCCTAACTCAACCTTTCATCATTTATAGATCAACTCTAGGGCAACCATGTCACCTAAAGGAACTATGTAAGACAGGGATTCTAATTAGGGAGACAAAACTAAAATAGTCAGATTCGGACTACCATGGGCTCTGATACCATGCTGTAAGGGAGTGAAATCACCCCTTTACTAAAAATTTGAAGAATCTCAGAGATATGATGGTATAGGCATAAATTTTACAAATTTATTAAACATTGGTATACAAAAGACCATTAGAAAGCAGCGGAATAAAAAAATAACTGACTATATTCAATTTCATAAAAGGTTTACAAAAATACATCAAATTCTCCCATTAGGGTTTACAACAAGATACAACAAAATGATCTAGATAGAGGGAAGTCTAAACTACTACAATCTTGTCTCCAAGCAACATCTCCATCAACTGAGTCCAAGCCAAAAGCTAAGATCTTCCTTGTCTTATCCATCAACTTGTTCAACACCTGGGTGGTTGGGAAGGCACCCAGCAAAAAGGGAAAGGGAAGAAAAGTATGTGGCATAAAACTAGTCTAGGATAACAAGATAAGTAAAGCAAATAAGAACATGCTAGGTATCATCATAAGATGAAGATAACAAGAGTATGAGGCTATATTCAAAAGAAACTTGCCATTAACAATTATATCAAAAAGGATTTGAATGTCAGATAATTATGTCTACCTAACTAAGTAGGGTTGAGGAACCTACCAGACCTCTAACCTATAGGTGAGGGGAGAATAAGACATTCCCAGTCACCTACAATATTATGGGGAGAATAAGACATTCCCCAGGACAATTATTTACATGCCTTCTGTGGGTGGTTGTACATAAGTACCACTACTTTAAATTAAATAGAACATAAATCCACATGCTAGAAAAAGTAGTCATGGAAAGAATAATGATATGAATCAATAAACATGGTAGTGGGGTACCAAGACCCAAGAATAATGTTCCAAAATTGATTTATGAGGCAAGTATAGAAAAAGATTCAAGAGTATATGAAATAGGGTTTAATAAAGCCTCATTATAGAAAAGTAGGATAAGGCACACTTATTCCCAACTTAAGGTGTAAATGCACATACATAAATAGGGATTGCACATACCTCTCTTACTAATATCAATTACTAACTTTCACCACTTTAATTGAGTCCAAGTTCCACTTTGCCTATTTTCAATGTATTAACATGTATTAGAGTACATAGTGCACATCAATGTATAGAAACCCTAATTTTAGACCTTTTTAGAAAAACTCAGATTTAGACTCTTAAAACATCACCAATTAACTTATTAAGTTCTCCTGATCAAGAAAACATATATTTATGTTAATTTTGGAGTTATGATGATTAAGATGTAATTTTTATGGATTTTATGCATTAAATTCATTTAAAAAAAATCACCCTTCGTCAAACCACAAAATCAGACCTTGAAAATAGTTCTATTAGATAGAGATTAATTTTCCAATTCTAAAACATATTTATTTGTCAAATTTGGATAAGTGGTTTAGAAGATATGAATTTTTCAATACTAACCAATAGGAAATTGCCACATCATCAAACCGATCAAGATATTTGAAGAGAGAGGGAGAGGGAGAAATCACCATTTGACTCAAGATCAGGTTTGAAGTTTCATAGGTAACCAAAATATAGCTTCTAGAGAAGGTAACATAGCAAGAAACCAAAACCCTAGAAGAACATGGTAAAAAGAGATGGAAATCATCGATTTTATACATAGAAGCATGAGTTTTAAGCATGTACTAAGCAATATATGAGAATGGGGTTAATAAAACTCACCTCTAGGAAGGTAAGAAGGTCCAAAAAGAAAGGATCCCAAGATTAAAAGGTTTGGTTGCTCCAAGTCAAACTCCTTTCTTGAGCAAAGATCACCTTCTCCACTTTAGAGGTGCAAACCCTAGCAAAAGAGCATGGAGATGAGATGTTTTAGGGTTCTAGGTGGAGTTTTACCATGGAAAGTCATGTTTACGACCTAGAAGAAGGTGAGAGGAATACTAAAAGCATTAAAACAGGAAAGGAAAGGAGGATTCTTACTATTTTTGATCAAAATCACCAAGGAGGAGCTTAAGAAATCCTAAATAGAGAAATTTGGAACCCTAGGAGCCTTCTTCACCAAGGTAGGCACCCTCTTTTACCTTGGGATAGAAACTTCATGGAAAAACATAGAAGGGATGATGATATAATATGTGAGAAAGAGAACGATAGAATTTCTTCTTGGATTGGAGGTGGGAAGGGGTAGGCATGGCTTTATAAAGAAGGGGGCAAGTATGAGGTGTCTATGGGACCTACCATGTGTCTTTAGGCTAGGGCTTCATGGCCATGCAAGAGGGCAGATCATAGACTCTTCTTGTATACCAAAGGTCGGTCCTAAGAGCCTCTAGAGACTTCTAGGCCATCCCCACCGTCTTTCAAACAAAGAAATAACCCCATTGGTTGATAGCTTTTAAAGATAAGCACATTTATAAAGAGGGTAATCCCTATAATGCACTTGGAGAGAAACACCTTCAAACCAAGGTGCAACCAGGTGATCCATGGTTCAAAATCTTGATAATGGTAAGGGAATATCTAAGGATTAAAATTAAGGTGATAATGTGCAAGAAAACCTCCCAATTGGGTAAATTGCATAATAGTCCAGAATGTACCTAAAATTGCATAACTTGTACAAACAACATACAAATCGAACCAAATTTGAAAATTAGGCTCATTTTATGTTTTCAAATCACATAAAAAGTTATATTAAGGTTTAGAGCACTTAATTTTGGTAATTAATCTTTCAGTAAGGGATTTGCGCATAAACTCTTATATTGGTACAATTAGTGAATAAATGTTCACTAAACCACTATAAATTGTACTAATTAAATAGAAATGCCAATAATGATAGAAATGAAAGGAAAAGATGGGAAAGTGGGTCAAAAGACAAAATTCCAGAGCGTTATGTTACAATTACTTTTTGCAGTAACATCATTATCATTTAATACACTATAGAGGGTTCAAGATGTCACCAACAAACTTGTTACCTTCAGACCCAACATAAGTGTTCATCAATCATAAGAGTTAGGAAATTTCCAAGAGTAACCCAATAGAGTTACCTTTAGAAATATGAATGTATCCCTCCATCATTTCAACATCAATATAAGATATAAGTATTAATCTATCATCAATTAACCATCGCAAGAAAGGTTCAAGGATGTGTATTGGATTTATGTCACACTTCAACATACATAGGCAAACCATCATTTCATTAGCACACTTAGGCAAACCGTAATTTCATTTTTACACTTAGGTAAACACTTAGGAAAATCATCACACTTAGGAAAACCATCATTTCATTAGCACACTTAGGTAAATCATCATTTTATTTATGGCTTAGACAAATATCATACCATCACTTCATTCGTGGACTTAACCAATATGCAAATCCATCATTTCTTTTATAGACTTAGATAAAACATCACTTCTCATTCCTAGCATAACCATAGGTTCATTGATGTACTTAGCCAAAAGCAAGACCATCAGATCATTAATGTACTTATCCAAAAGAAAAACCATCAAATCAATAATGTACTTAGCCAAAACATCATTTCATATACTAGGCATACTCATCAACTCGTGGCTGAACATAGTCAAAACCATAAACTCTTTCATGAATTTAGCAAAACATCAAATCATCACTAGTAAAGAACATGCCTTTGGCATCGGTTAATTAAGGCATTTAGTGTCGGTTTCCAAGCGACACCCAAGTGGGCGCTGCTAAAGGTCGAAACCTTCGGCGTCGGTTCTATAAACGATGCCAAAATGCTTCCCGCCACCAGAAACGTGCCAATAATGGAACTATAGGCATCCGTTATTTACGAAAACTGACACTATAGCATGATTACAGACGTTGGTTATTAAACAAAAACCGACACCCATATCCCTGTTAGCACGGCCGTGGTACCTGGCTACAATAGGCGTCATTTCCTGCCGACAATCGATGCTAGGAAAGGACAAAGATGTTGGTTTTTGGCTAAAAACTAACACCGTATGTCTTTGTTATCAGTTTTATTCAAATAACCGATGCCTATGTTCTAATTTTTTTTTCTTATTAGTTTGCAGGCCTTCTGTATGGATGGTCAGTAGGATGCATAACCTATAGTTCAGTTCTGAACTGTAGGTTTATAGTATCCATTGATATCAACCAACAACAGGCCACAAACATGCAAAATTAACAAGATCGATGGACAATATTATATATATGAGATTCACACACATGTATAAGACCATTTAATTCATATTATTTTTCATCACACACATGTAGAAACCAATAGTTTCATTTCAAATTTCCTCCATTTTCACACACATTTAGCAACCTGCAGTTCCAATCATTTCATCTCTTTTCACAGTCAGATACATGTAGAAACATTCATGTATTCATTTTCACATTCACACATTCAGACACATGTAGAAAATTCATTCATTTTATGATAGATAAGGACATAAAAGAAAGGTTTTATCATTATAAACCCTTACAAAATAGAATTTCAGTTGACGAATTAAGTAGTATATACCCATCATATGCAACTTCCATAAGCAACTAAGAAGCAAATTCAAAAAAACAAACAACATGCATCTATTAATATAGACAAGTCTAGATAGATAGAAAACTAAATACTACACCACATGGTCCCACATCAGTAACTTCGAGGCCTTTTCATTGTGACGATCTTCTCCTAAAGTTTAGAAAAGAAAGTAGCTATGAGGATTGATTACTTTAAGACAAAAAGTATATACACAAAACAAGACAGGACAATTATATTTGTTAATTGGACCTACCGTGGTCTTTTTGATGATTGTGTTGTATCGGAGAGCTCCTCACTATATTTAGATGAATTTGAACTGACATGGGCCTCATCATTAGATTCGTCCGAGCTGATATCGTCCATCGTGCGCTCATACCGCCGTAGATGATTGGGGTCTTGTTCTTGATGTTGGTTATCCAAACTTGATGGTATAATGGCCAACTGGACGAAGAAAGAGCTTGTCGCTACGGCCCACTAGCATCTTTCTAATCCAATCACGCCAACCAGATTTTGATACAAGATTTCCTGCCAAATCATACTAACCTTGATAACATGTGAAGAATTGTCAAAATTTAGGGTCACTTCACCTGGACTGTAGTGTCTTCCATTTAGAAAACACCAATGTTCGGGTATGGTTAGTTGGTTTAAGGAACGATCATCTAGGATGATGTTCAATTGTTCTTCATTAGGGAACGTTAACATTAGCATAGAGACCCAGTTCATAGTGACTGTTGTGGGTGGACAGAGACTGAAAAATATAAGTACTAACAATTGTAAGTATATATAGCGATGTTATATATTTTAAAAAAAGTAGTAGACAGAGACTGAAAAATATAAGTGCTAATGGTTTATCTTGAAAAGAAAATTACAAGCACGTCATACAACTTTGCATAATCTTCAGAGATACAGTGAAATTGAAGGAATGGTTTATCTTTTATTTGACAAATGTCTTGAAATAAGACACATAATCAAACTAATGATACTGATACGAAACTTTGTTCACACAAATACATTGAAATGAAGATGGTTCTACACTGAGAACAAAAAAAGGTATGGCACGATGAGTATGCCCTCTCCTTTCATTATTTTCAATTAATGATCCCACCTATCCCACCCCTACCCTCCTCAAACCACCCTCCCTCCTCACCCTCCCCCTCCCCTGGCCCTCCACCCTACCCCACCCCTATCCTCCTCCCACCCTACCACACCCTCACCCTCCCCTAGCCCTCCACCCTACCCACCCCTACCCTCCTCCCACCATACCACTTACCCTCATTCATGCATAATTAACCCCGATTAATCAACTACACAATCTTAGAGAAATTAAGTACAAATCTAATTAATTAAGTTCATTAATGCATCATTAATCCTAATTATTCAATAGTAATCAACTATATGGTGGCATCATTAATCCTATGTACAAATCTAGTACTGATTAATTAACCACTCACCGCACTGGTGGATCGAGCAGGCTGTGGTGGCGGCGGTCAGAGGTGGAGGTGGTCGGGTTGGAGGTGAAGGTAGATGGCGTTGGAGGTGCAGGCAGTGGCCAGTGGCGGCAACTGGATCATCATCATCATCATCATCATCATCATCATCATCATCATCATCATCATCATCATCATCATCATCATCATCATCATCATCATCATCATCATCATCATCATCATCATCATCATCATCATCATCATCATCATCGTTGTCTTCGTCATCATTGTCATCATCATCATCGTCGTCGTTGTCATCGTCGTTGTTGTCATCATCATCATCATTGTCATCATCATCATCATCATCATCATCATCATCATCATCATCATCATCATCATCATCATCGGAAAGAAAGAAAGAAATAATGAAAGCACTATCAATTAATTAAATTCATCCATTAATAAGCTACACAATCTTAGAGAAACTAAGTACAAATCTAATTAATTAAGTTCATTAATGCATCATTAACCCTAATTATTCAATACCTTGGATGGGTTTCTAGGCCAACAAATACATGTATGTTGTCATTCATATACCTACAATCTTAGTTTCATCATTCATATCCTAAGTTTTGTGTAACATCATTTAATCATGCTTGTCAATAAATACTAAACAATAAATATACCTCATATGAAGGTTGAAGAAGAAATATATGCAAATCAACAACAAGTCAACAACACCCGCCACAACACAAATGCGAAGTTCATCATTTACATTCCAAGCATGTCACATAAGTGCATTAGAGTTCATCATTAAGTAAGAAGAGTGATTAGGATTCTCAATATACTCAACAAGGAAACAAGTTACCAATTTGATAGTTAGGAGGGTAGAGATACCCTAAGATCTAGATCTACTAAATCATCATCTAATTAGGTTTATTTGTCTATGCTTATTCACTCTTTTCCCTGCTATTATAACATCGACCCCTTGTTCACAACCCCATTCAACACGACCGACAAATTTCTTATAAAAACACTTGTGGACAGCCATAACAACATATCAATGCTTGCTAAATTAATCAATGCCTTATTTATAACACAAACCATGGTGGGTATAACATAGCAAACAACTCAACATGTCATAACATCAATGTCCTGTTCTCAATCACTGTAATTGATGTTTTAAATTGTCATGGGCATGCTTCTTTATAAATTAATCAATTTCCGCAGTATAATATAACTCATACTACATATAGCATATCCATTACACTACACAACATTTAGAAACCAAAGCAAATTGTGTATAGGCATAACAAACAGTTTCATTTCTTACGCTTGTATACACCTACCACGATGTTATGTGAGGAGGAAGAATAGGAGGAAGAAGGGTACCTGTCGAGTGGCGACAACGACAGTAGCTAGGTGGCGAGCAGGTGGAGCAGTAGCTAGGCGGTGTAGGAGCAGGCGGAGCAGGAAGAGCGGCAAGCAAGGTATGATTCCACAAACCATACTGCGGTGCTTCCATCTCATACGAGAGATCGTACAACGAGGAGATGTGAAGATTTGCAAAGTACCAACTGAAGACAACATAACTGATCCACTAACTAAGGCCCTTTCGCAGCAGAAGCACGATGGTCATGCTAGGTCACAAGGATTGAGGTTCCTAGGTGGATGGCTCTAAGTGCAAGTGGGAGTCTGTTGGTATGTATGCCCATAGAGCAAGTCATATGATGATTGTAATGGGATTCTTTGTAAATGATTTGAATAATAATAAAGGCAATTTCCGATCTATATGTTTAAACTGTTTCTGAGATGATGGTGTAACATGATAGATGTCTAAAGAATGATTTTGCTCAATGACGTATGCTTTTAGGTTAAGGACCTAAACGATGAGATCATACAGATGTTAAGAGTATACATTCTTGTTTAGTCCCTAGTCGGTTGTTATTGTGGAAATAACCATAGACATCGATAACACTGAAGACTAGATTGTGTGTTGGTTGATGACAAAATCTCATTAGTCATGATATAGTGATATCAAACCAAGCACATAGGTACTTGTTAGAGAACAAGGTACCAGACAGACCCACCATGAGAGTGACACATGGAACCATGACTTGGTAGTCACAGTCATCTCTCACAGTGATGGTGGTGAGTGTGATTCCTAGACCTGAAATCACTACACTCAACACATGTTGTTGGGTAAACTTTGACATCATCAAATGCAGTCCTGAAACATGGATTGTTATAAAGGTGATGATTGGGTGGCTTTGACACATAGGGCTTTTGAGGGGTGAGTGATATATATGGGATTCATCCCTCTTGAGGGAGTTTGATATCCTTGACCACTTGATGAGTAGGATTGAGAAAGGCATGCGCATGCACGTGTGAATCAATATGTGATATTGATGTCACACACATCTCACCCAGTCTGCTCTGAGATCAAGGAAATGAATGAATGTTGACAGGATGACTGTTCCATGCCTTGAGTTCATTCTGGATATCAGTGACAAAGGAATTATACATTCACTATAACACCATTCACGGATTGTAGGATTGAAAGTTGTTCTCCAACTTTCTGTTTCACTTGGGTAGCACTGATGTGTGACTAGGAACCACTCTTTTCTTGTGAAGTCATAAGTGTTATGGACTTTCACTGCCAACGTGAAATGGACCTGCAGTGTCACACACATAGGATTTAACCTGGAAGAGGAGTTTTGTCCACAAGCAATGTTTAGATTGATTACTAAAGGAGTTTAGTAGTTTAATTAAACACTCAATCAATTGATAGCTCCATATCATAATGTTCAAGGTGTTGGACACATTGATTGGAGTATCGGATTGATTGAAATCACAATTGACTGATTCTGCACAATCTGTACTCCCAACCGATCGACTCATGTGATGAACCGGTCGGCTGAGCTTGGTGAACCGGTCGGCTCAAGTGTTGATTCGATCGGCTCAAAGTCAGGGTGAAACGATTGCTTCAAGTGTTGGAACGATCAGTTAAACTAATGCAACTGAGAAAGTTGGGAAAGTAGGATTGGTGAGAATTTTCCTTGCGTTTCACTTGGCTAATTTGATTGGAACAAGGATTGGTATACGATGCCAATTAGAAACAAAAGAAGGAAAGTCAATCGGGAGCTGATCAGGAACCCCAACCGACCGGTTCAGGAGTGAACCGACCCGTTCAAGGGTCCCAACCGATCAGTTGAGGTGTCAACCGACCAGTTCAGGTCCCCAACCGACCGTTTCAGTTGTGAAACGATCGGTTCAGGTTGCGAGTTGGTTGCTTTTGTGGAAAATCTCGAACCCTTCTACTCCTGCTTATAGTCCCGCATTGCGCGGGATGGAGAACCCTGTCCCATGACCCTCCTATATATAGGGGTATTGGGGGGCTTCTCAGACTACAACTCAGTGCAAGCCGGTTGCTCTGCAAAGTTGTCGTTCTCTCTGGTTTTGGTAACCGAGAGAGCCCGAGCAAGTGCTACCCGAAAAGGGAGGCGCAGCAAGGGAAGGACAACTGTAGTTGCAACTGGTAGCAGGAGAGTGTGTAGGCGACTAGTACGCCGACAGGAGGGTGCGACTCCTTCCGGTTCCTTGTGCGACAAGGAGATCAGAGTTCCAGGCAGTCCGTGTGGACGACTGCAGAGGTAGTAGACCCTTGTCGCTCGGAGGAAAACTATCAATCCCGACAGTCCCAGTGAGAGGAGGAGTCTTCAATCCCGGTGCGACCAGGAGCTGCACAGACACCGTCCAAGACCAGAGGTGAAGACTGTGCAAGGCGTGAGGTACCGTCGCCGAGCAAGCCTCGGGACAAGGTATGCATCCACAAACCATCTTTCCTATTCTATAGACGTTGACGCGATTCCTTTTGTTCTGGGTTTTGGGGAGAAAATTTTTGTTTCCGCTGCTTCTCTGCCTCCTCTAAAACCCAACAGTGGTATCAGAGCCACGTCAACTGTTCTATATTTTAGGATTATCGATATGATCGATTTTGGTTTGTCGCCTTTATTTATTGCATACGATGCGTATAAAATTGGCTTTATGCATGTCCAATCCACAAATCCCAAATATACATATATGATATGTAATATTAATGCAATCGATACACGTCGCCCTTAAACGAGTTTTGTGGTGAATGTGTAGCATGATTATGGCCTATAAACCCCTATATCTGTGTGTGGTTGTATGTGGTTGCTTGCATCTCGATCTGCACACCGATTCCCCTTCTCCTATTCCTGATGTAACTCGAAATAATTCGAGAATTCTTTTCCTACCTTTGATCCCCCCGAATGTAACTCGGGGTTTCACAATTAAATTGTAAATAGGATAGATTTTATTTCCTGTTATGTCAAAGAACAACAGACAACCTGAGACGATCGGTTCAAGGCGTGAACCGATCGGTTGGTGATCCAGACGACCGATTCGAGGAACGAGACGAGCGGGTGGCGACCTGATGAGATGCACGACGACCGGTGAATCGATCGGCTGGAGGCGCCAGTCGATTGGCTGGTGGCACCCGAACAACCAACCTGATGGCGAGCCGTTCAGTCATGGAGATGAGCTGATCAAACCCAGAAAGGTAGGCACAGATTTCATCTTGTACAGGTTGCATGTGATGTAGACCTAGATGACCGTGATTCCTCTTGGCTCGAGGAATCACAATAGGATGGCCATAATCATTGATTTTTATCTTTTTGCATGTTTTCTGTGGGATATATCATGTATATGATACTTACTATATATTGTGGTGATTGGATATGTATATGTATATAAAAACCAAATCCCTCAATAAAATATTAAGTCTTATACGCCTTCCATTAGCGACACACATGGAAAACTTGATCGACCAAGCGTAGGTTATGCCAAAGCGTGGTGCGCCGTCTATCTTGTGGAAGTGTGAAGGGTCGACATGCAGGTTCTGCCAAAGCAGGGTGCATGTTTACCGTGTCGGCTTTTGGGATAGACATAACTGGTGATTCTTAGAGCGTCTAAGCCCAGAGGCACAGAATGTTCATGGCAAGGTGTTGCGCATGTTCATTCATCAAGAGTTGCATATGATGCAATTGGCATGATGGCCTACCTAAATAGTCAAGATTATGGGCGATCAGCCAAAGCTGACTCATGACTTGATGAAATATGGATCTTGACCCACTAGAAGATTGTACGCTGCAATATTCCAAATTGATGGTGAGGGCTGTCAATTTGAGTCAAAATAGTGGGAGCGGTAATTAATTAAAGGACTAATTAACTATCGTCAAATTTTATTCAAATCAAATAAAAAACGTTTTGACAAAATGCAAATTTTCTCTTGTAGAATGGCAAAAGAATCATCTTTTAAAATGGGCAAATTAATTGAGAATAAATTCCATAACTGGTTGAGGACCGTGAGAAGTGTTCTGCACAATCCAGATATACCAGGAGCCTTTGAATCCACTCTATGTACGCTTAATGCGTTGATGAAGAAGAAAGAAAGTTCATTGATAGAGATCGATGGAACGATAGGTAAGGGAGAGAAGGGTTCTCTCGCCAAACCGATTTCTTCTACATGGAGAGGATGGAAGGAACAATGAAAGAGGAAGTCAGAGATAGAGATCTCTACTTCTGGTGTATACGTGATAGAGATTAACTTTACTACTTCTTCGTCATGGGTACTTGATACCGGATGCAGATCTCACATTTGTTCAAATGTGAAGGATCTTAAGAGAAGTAGGCCTTTAGGGAAAGGCGAGGTTGAACTACGTGTTGCCAATGGGGCAAGAGTTGCCGCCAGTGCCGTAGGAACCTATGAGTTAACTCTACCAAGTGGGCTAATAATAGAGTTGAAGAACTGCTATTATGTACCTGCCATAAATAGGAATATCATTTCCGTCTCTTGTTTGGACAAAGATGGATTTGAATTTCTTATTAAGAATGGAAAATGTTCCATTTCTAAAGATGGGATCTTTTATGGCAGTGCCCCAATGTCTTATGGTCTATACTTGATAGACTTGGAGACAAACATATACAATGTAAACACCAAAAGGCAAAAACTCAATGACTCAAACAAAACATATCTCTGGCATTGTCGTCTAGGGCACATAAATGAGAAGCGCATTTCTAGACTCCATAAAGATGGTTATCTAGACTCTTTTGATTATGAATCACTAGAGACATGTGAATCTTGTTTATTGGGAAAGATGACCAAGACTCCCTTTTCAGGTAAAGGTGAGAGAGCTAGTGATCTATTAGGACTCATACATACTGATGTATGTGGGCCTTTTAGAACTAATGCCAGAAATGGGTATCAGTACTTCATTACCTTCACTGATGATTTCAGTAGGTATGGCTATGTGTACCTGATGAAGCATAAGTCAGAAACCCTTGAAAGGTTCAAGCATTTCATGAATGAAGTACAGAACCAACTTGGAAAAAGTATTAAGGCACTTCAATCCGATCGAGGTGGAGAATACTTAAGCCAGGAGTTTGAGGACCTTCTGCGAGCTCGTGGTATTGTATCACAATGGACTCCGCCTGGAAAACCACAACATAATGGTGCGTCTGAAAGAAGGAATCACACATTGTTGGATATGGTGCGATCGATGATGAGTTTTGCTGATCTTTCAATTTCCTTCTGGGGTCATGTTCTTGAAACCGCCGCGTTACACTTAACCGTGTACCATCTAAATCGGTTCAAAAGACACCATATGAGATATGGACTGGGAAGCGTCCCAATTTGTCTTTTATGAAGATTTGGGGTTGTGAGGCTTACGTCAAGAAAATGTTTCCTGATAAGCTTGGACCCAAATCCGATAAATGTTATTTTATTGGATATCCCAAGGAAACAAAGGGATATTATCTATACCACCCTACTGACAACAAAGTGTTTGTTGCCATGGATGATGTAAACCTGGAGAGGGAATTTATTTCCAAAGGAAGCAGTGGGAGGAATATGGAGCTTGAAGAGGTTCAAGCCCAACAAGAAAACATTGAACCGGTAGATGTACCAGAGGAAAATGTAGATTCACAAGGTGTTGTGGAATCTCAGTCTCCTCAGGTAACACAAGGACCTCGTAGATCTAGTAGGACCCGCCTTGAACCTGAGAGGTTTGGATACCTTGTGACTCAGGAAGGTGGTAAGTTGATCATAGATGATGATCCAACTACCTACGTAGAGGCTATGGAGGGACCATATTCTGAGAAATGTCTTGAAGCCATGAGATCCGAGATGGAATCCATGTACTCCAACAAAGTATGGACTTTGGTGGAACCACCCGAAGGGGTGAAACCCATAGGGTGCAAGTGGGTCTTCAAGAAGAAGACCGACATGGATGGCAATGTGCAAACTTATAAAGGCAGATTGGTTGCAAAGGGATTTTGACAAGTTGAAGGTGTTGACTATGACGAAACCTTTTCTCCAGTTTCCATGATTAAGTCCATCAGGATCATGCTTGCTATTGCAGCTTATTATGACTATGAGATTTGGCAGATGGATGTTAAAACCGCATTCCTTAACAGGAATATAAATGAGGATGTGTACATGACACAACCTGAAGGTTTTGTAGATCGAAAGAATGCCAATAAAGTCTGTAAGTTGCAAAGGTCAATCTATGGATTGAAGCAAGCATCTCGGAGTTGGAATCTTTGATTTGACGAGGAAGTCAAAGTGTTTGGCTTTATTCAAAATGAAGATGAACCTTGTGTGTACAAGAAGGTTAGTGGGAGCTCGACCACATTCCTCATATTGTATGTGGATGACATACTTTTGATGGGGAATGATGTCTTAGCCTTAGAGAAGGTAAAGACTTGGCTTGGGAATACTTTCCCAATGAAGGACTTAGGAGAAGCATCCTACATCCTAGGAATTAAGATCTATAGAGATAGATCTAGAAGGCTTCTCGGACTAAGTCAGAGCACGTACATTGACAAAGTGCTGATGCGGTTCAGCATGGAGAACTCAAAGAGAGGCAACATCCCCATGCTACATGGAGTCACCGTCTCTAGAGATCAGTGTCCCCAATCTTGTGAAGAGAGGGAGCGTATGAATGGGATCCCATATGCATCAGCCATCGGATCCATCATGTATGCTATGTTGTGCACACACCCAGATGTCTCGTATGCTCTCAACATGACGAGCAGGTACCAGTCAGATCCCGGGGATGCTCACTGGACAGCCATGAAGAACATCCTCAAGTACTTTCAAAGGACTAAGGATCAACTTCTTGTGTATGGTGGCGAGGAAGAGCTGGTTGTAAAGGGTTACACCGATGCAACCTTCCAAACCGATAGAGATGATTACAGATCGCAGTCAGGATTTGTGTTTTGCCTTAATAATGGAGCTGTGAGCTGGAAGAGTTCCAAGCAAGAAACAGTTGCCGATTCTACTACAGAGGCTGAGTATATTGCTGCTTCACATGCAACAAAGGAGGCTGTGTGGATCCGGAAGTTCATTTCTGAACTTGGTGTAGTTCCCAATAGCTGTGATGCAATTGAGCTTTGTTGTGACAATAATGGAGCTATTGCACAAGCTAAGGAGCCCAGATCACATCAGTGGTCCAAGCACATACTGCGGCGCTTCCATCTCATACGAGAGATCGTACAATGAGGAGATGTGAAGATTTGCAAAGTACCAACTGAAAACAACATAGCTGATCCACTGACTAAGGCCCTTTCACAGAAGAAGCATGATGGTCATGCTAGGTCACAAGGATTGAGGTTCCTAGGTGACTGGCTCTAAGTGCAAGTGGGAGTCTGTTGGTATGCATGCCCATAGAGCAAGTCATACGATGATTGTAATGGGATACTTTGTAAATGATTTGAATAATAATAAAGGCAATTTCCGATCTATATGTTTAAACTGTTTCTGAGATGATGGTGTAACATGATAGATGTCTAAAGAATGATTTTCCTCAATGACGTATGCTTTTAGGTTAAGGACCAAAACGGTGAGATCATACAAATGTTAAGAGTATACATTCTTGTTTAGTCCCTAGTCAGTTGTTATTGTGGAAATAACCATAGACATCGATAACACTGAAGACTAGATTATGTTTGGTTGATGACAGAATCTCATTAGTCATGATATAGTGATATCAAACCAAGCACATAGGTACTTGTTAGAGAACAAGGTACCAGACAGACCCACCGTGAGAGTGACACATGGAACCATGACTTGGTAGTCACAGTCAGCTCTCACAGTGATGGTGGTGAGTGTGATTCCTAGACCTAAAATCACTACACTCAACACATGTCGTTGGGTACACTTTGACATCATCAAACGCAGTCTTGAAACATGGATTGTTATAAAGGTGATGATTGGGTGGTTTTGACACATGGGGCTTTTGAGGGGTGAGTGATAGATATGGGATTTGTCCCTCTTGAGGGAGTTTGATATCCTTGGCCACTTGATGAGTAGGATTGAGAAAGGCATGCACATGCACATGTGAATAAATAGGTGATATTGATGTCACACATATCTCGCCCAGTCTGCTCTGAGATCATGGAAATGAATGAATGTTGACAGGATGACTGTTCCATGCCTTGAGTTCATTCTGGATGTCAGTGACAAAGGAATTATACATTCACTATAACACCATTCACGGATTGTAGGATTGAAAATTGTTCTCCAACTTTCTATTTCACTTGGGTAGCACTGATGTGTGACTAGGCACCGCTCTTTGCTTGTGAAGTCATAAGTGTTATGGACTTTCACTGCCAACGTGAAATGGACCTGCAGGGTCACACACATAGGATTTAACCTGGAAGAGGAGTTTTGTCCACAAGCAATGTTTAGATTGATTACTAAAAGAGTTTAGTAGTTCAATTAAACACTCAATCAATTGATATCTCAATATCATAATGTTCAAGGTGTTGGACACATTGATTGGAGTATCAGATTGATTGAAATCGCAATTGACTGATTCTGCACAATCTGTACTCCCAACTGATCGGCTCATGTGATGAACCGATGGACTGAGCTTGGTGAACCGGTCAGCTCAAGTGTTGAGTCGATCGGCTCAAAGTCAGGGTGAAACGATTGCTTCAAGTGTTGAAACGATCGGTTCAACTGATGCAACTGAGAAAGTTGGGTAAGTAGGATTGGTGAGAATTTTCCTTGTGTTTCACTTGCCCAATTTGATTGGAACAAGGATTGGTATTCGATGCCAATTAGAAACAAAAGAGAGAAAGTCAATCGGGAACTGATCAGGAACCCCAACCGACCGGTTCAGGAGTGAACCGACCGGTTCAAGGGTCCCAACCGATCGGTTGAGGTGTCAACCGACCGGTTCAGGTCCCCAACTGACCGTTTCAGTTGTGAAATGATCAGTTTAGGCTGCGAGTTGGTTGCTTTTGTGGAAAATCTCGAACCCTTCTACACCTTCTTATAGTCCCGCATTGCCCAGGATGGAGAACCCTATCCCATGACCCTCCTATATATAGGGGCATTGGGGGGGGGCTTCTCAAAGTACAACTCAGTGCAAGCCGGTTGCTCTGCAAAGT
The DNA here is from genome assembly GCA_963693085.1 of Alisma plantago-aquatica. NCBI lineage: Eukaryota > Viridiplantae > Streptophyta > Magnoliopsida > Alismatales > Alismataceae > Alisma > Alisma plantago-aquatica. Next base: position 379,053,813 of record OY856415.1, on the reverse strand, counting down.
TGTCGTTCTCTCTGGTTTTGTAACTGAGAGATCCCGAGCAAGTGCTACCCGAAAAGGGAGGCGCAACAAGGGAAGGACAACTGCAGTTGCAACTGGTAGTAGGAGAGTGTGTGGGTGACTAGTACGCCGACAGGAGGGTGCGACTCCTTCCGGTTCCTTGTGCGACAAGGAGATCGGAGTTCCAGGCAATCCGTGTGGACGACTGTAGAGGCGGGAGACCTCTGTCACTCGGAGGACAACTGTCAATCCCGACAGTCCTGATGAGAGGAGGAGTCTTCAGTCGCAGTGCGACCAGGAGCTGCACATACACCGTCCAAGACCAAAGATGAAGACCGCACAAGGCGCGAGCACTGTCGCCGAGCAAGCCTCGGGACAAGGTATGCATCCACAAACCATCTTTCCTATTCTATAGACGTTGACGCGATTCCTTTTGTTCTGGGTTTTGGGGAGAAAATTTTTGTTTCCGCTGCTTCTCTGCCTCCTCTAAAACCCAACAGTGGTATCAGAGCCACGTCAACTGCTCTATATTTTAGGAATATTGATATGATCGATTTTGGTTTGTCACCTTTATTTATTGCATACGATGCGAATAAAATTGGCTTTATGCATGTCCAATCCTAAATCCACAAATCCCAAATTACATATATAATATGTATTATCAATGCACTCGATACGCGTCGCCCTTAAACAAGTTTTGTGGTGGATGTATAGCGTGGTTATGGCCAATAAACCCTATCTGTGCATGGTTGTGTGTGGTTGCTTGCATCTCGGTCTATGCACCGATCTTCCTTCTCCTATTCCTAATGTAACTCGAAATAATTCGAGATTTCTTTTCCTACCTTTGCTCCCCTCGAATGTAACTCGAGGTTTCTCTTTTTAATGTAAAATAGGATAAATTTTATTTCCTATTATGTCAAAGAACGGAGGACATCGAGACGACAGATGAAACGATCGGTTCAAGGCGTGAACCGATCGGTTGACGTTCTTGACGATCGGTTCAAGGAGTGAACCGATCGGTCGATGGCCGGTTCGAAGAGCGAGATGAGTGGGTGGTGGCCATGACGAGATGCACAATGACCAGGCCAACCGATCGGTTGGAGGAGCCAACCGATCGGCTGGTGGCACGCAGACGACCGGGCCGGGACGAGCAGTCATTCATATGATGAGTTGATCTACTCAGAAGGAAGAGCACAGAGTTCATGTTGTACAGGTTGCATGTGATGTAGACCTAGATGACCGTGATTTCTCTTGGCTCAAGGAATCACATTAGGATGGCCATAATCATCGCTTTTATCATTTTGCATGTTTTATGTGGGATATAGCATGTATATGATATATACTATGTATTGTGGTGATTGGATATGTATATGTATATAAAAACCAAATCCCTCATTAAAATATTAAGTCTTATATGCCTTCCATTAGCGGCACACATGAAAAACTTGATCGACAAAGTGTAGGTTATGCCAAAGCATGGTGCGCCGTCTATCTTGTGGAAGTGTGAAGGGTAGACATGTAGGTTCTGCCAAAGCAGGGTGCATGTTTACCATGTCGGCTTTTGGGTTAGACTTAACTGGTGATTCTTAGAGCGTCTAAGCCCAGAGGCAAGGTGTTGTGCATGTTCATTCAAAAAGAGTTGCATATGATGCAATTGGCAAAAGTTGCCTACCTGAGAGATCTAAGTTGTGGGTGACAGCCCAAGCTTGTCCATGACTTAGAGGATTTCAGGATCTTGCCCACTAGAAGGTTGTACGCTGCAATCTTTTGAATTGATGGTGAGGGCTATCAATTTGAAGTAAAATAGTGGGAGCGATAATTAATTAAAGTCCTAATTATATCGTCAATTTTTCAAATCAATCAAATAAGAAAAAATGAGGTTTTGGAGTAAAATTGCATATTTTCCTTTTTGTAGTTCAAATGGCAACAAACAACAATCACTTTTCTTTGCGATCGGTCCTTGACAAGGACAAGCTAAATGGGACAAAGTTCCACGACTGGTATCAGACATTGAGAATTTTTCTCACTCAAGAGAGTAAGCTCTATGTCCTGGATACTCCAATTCCAGAGGAACCCGCTCCTAATGCACCAAAGACAGAAAGGGATGCTTACAAGAAGCATTCTGATCATGCCATTGATGCAAAGTGCTTGATGTTGTGTTCTATGAACCATGAGTTGCAGAGACAGCATGAGAACATGGGTGTCATTGAGATGATTCAGCATCTTAGGAACATGTATGAAGATCAGGCATGACAAGAGAGATACAATGTCTCAAGGGCACTGTTCAAGTGCGTCATGACAGAAGGAGATCCAGTTGGTCCTCACACACTCAAGATGATTGGGTATGTGGGGAACCTGCAGAGACTGGGATTTCCAGTGAGCCAAGAGTTGGCTACAGACGTGATACTACAATTGTTGCCAGAATCCTACAATCAGTTTGTGATGAACTACAACATGAACAACTTTGATAGGCCACTGTCAGAGTTGTTGGGCATGTTGAGGACAGTCGAGATACAGATGAAGAAGGACAAGCCTAAGTCTATGATGGTGATCACGAGCAAGAAAGGCAAGTCCAAGTGCAAGGGCAAGGGCAAAGCTAAGAAAAGGTTCTGATGCTAGCCAGGAGCCCAAGACGTCTTTAGCTCTCAAGGCTAAGGGAGGCGTGACCAAGAAAGGAAATTGCCACCATTGTCAAAAGCCAAGACATTGGAAAAGGAATTGTCCTCTCTATCTGGAAGAACAAAAGAAGAAGGAGGCGACTGATGTCTCTACTTCAAGGTGTCATGAAAGTAAACTTGTAACACTTTTTGAGGTATATGATACCAAGATGTAAAGTGTAAAGCACTCATAATTGGGGCAAGTGTTGCCACCATAGATAGGAGTACTTTAGTTTATTTTCAGCCTACAAGGCATGTAATACAATTATGAACTGCTATTTCATATTTTCCAATAGATAGAAACACTTTATTTTTGCATATTGTATGACAATGATGACAATTAATAAAGTTGAGTTTTCAATCTTAAAGATATGATCTTGGTGGCAATGCCTTATTTATCTTGTGGTATTTGATATGCATAAGATAAAATGATACCTAAAAGTTATAGATAACTCAAACAATCTAATTAGCATCGATCATGAGAAATTCACTTCTAGTTTCCATGTGATGGATAAATCTAGACTCTTTTGGTTAGAGAACCAGTAAGAGACATGAATATCTTGGACATGATTAATCAATCTTCACTAATGGAGTGGGAGAGTGATTATCCTATTAGGTATAATACATGTGATGTATTTACATACCTATTGGAACAAATGCTAATACTTCAAATGATGCTTAGAGAAATACCAATATGAATATCTTGAAGTGTTCAAGATTATCATAGATGAAGTGCAAATTTGGTAAAGTGTTAATTCTTGATGAGATCAATGAATGAAATACTTGGACCAAATGTTTGAGATCCTTACGAGTGATTATGATAGTGTATCATAGTGAACTCATGATTAAGGCATGATGATGTCTAAATCAAGAAGGAATCATACTCTAAGGAGTTAGAGAATGATTATCAAATAACTGAATTCTTCTTAAAAGAATACCCCACACTAATAAAGGACATTGAGAATCACAACGAGTTGTGAGTTCTTATAGCCTTAACAGATACACCTCAATTATCTATGTGATGAGTTGTTCATGTGATGAGTCAACTATCTAGATAAATATGAGGAACCAAATTTTGAGTCATGATTTTTGACTATGACATCCTAAATGACATCCATGTGAACCATAAGGTATGACCTTGATGGTAGCACTGATTGGATCAAATCCATAAGTGCAAATCAGTCTTAAGTGTTAAGATACATGGATAACATTTTGAGAAGGATGTTGTTTGTTAATTGCAACTCAATGACTAATACATTTGGCATATGGATACTAAAACCACATTCCTATGAGGAATAAAACAAGGATGTGTACGTGACACAACTTATAAGGTTTATGAATCTACTAATGCAAATGAAGTCTATAAGTTACAATGGACTAATCAATGTGATTGATTGAGTACAAGCAACTCAGAATTGGATCTTTACTTTGATGATATGGTCAAAGAGTTTGACTGATATGTCAAAGATAAAGAAGGGATCTGTGATTTAGTGGGAGCGTGTTCCCATTCCACATATTGATGTGAAATGAAATGTTCTAGAATGGAAATCCAAAAGTGGAAACTATCTTTAAGGAAGATAAAGATATTTCCTATGTGATAGGAATAGAGATCTATAGTGATAGTTCTCAAAAACCTCTTGACCTGAAAAGAAAAAGCATACATTGGCAATCTGTACTGAAGAGTTCAGTATACACAGATTCAGTGGGAGAAAACTTGTCCATGTTACATAGAGTTAGTATCACAAGGCCAAGTGTTCAATTCTTATGAAGGATGGGAACACTAAGAATAGATATGTATCTATCATGTATGTAATCATCCCATTGTCTTGCATGTATCAACATGGAAGAACAATATGCATTCATCGTCTTGTATGTAGGACATGGCAATATGATGTGCTCATCCTGATAACTCGTATGTGGGACATGACGAGTGGATGTCTATCTACTTCCAGTAAGGGTGACTGGAATATTATGAGAACTTGATAAGTACTTACAAAGTACTAGTTCTATGGAAATAAGGAAGAGTTCAATGTAAAGAATTACATTGATGCGAACTTCCGAAAGGACAGAAAATTAATCACAAAATATATATGGGATATATAAAGTGAAAGTTTGTTGATAATTGGAAACGTTTCAATAAAAACCATTTAAAAGGAAATGTCGAGTATCTATGGATACTATATGGATCTGGAAGTTCATAAGATGAACTTATATTCCGCTCATTGATGACAAGTATGGAATCCTTGATCATGCAATGTGGCTAAAGGTTAGCAAAGGAATACTAGATGGCATATTACGTCAACTCCATCTCATACATGTGACGTATAGCGAAGAGATGAGAGACATGCAATTTATACTGACTTTGGCAAGGTGTTGCCATTACTCACTATGATCGCACTAGAGCACAGTAACATGTGGGACATGTTTGAAGATCACTATGCATATGATTCAAGGGTGATTGGCTCGCAGTGCAAGTGGGAGTATGTTGGTATGTATGCCCTGAGAGCCAATCATGAGATGATTGGTGGGATACATTAAGATTGATTTGATTAACATCAAAGGCAAGCTTCCAATTCTTTCTGGTTCAGTCATATGAGATAGTGATAGAACATATTGAATGTCTAGAGAATGACAATACTCAATGACGTATGCCTTCAGGTTAAGGACCTGAACGATGAGATCATACGAATGCTAAGAGTTTGTACATTCTTGTTATGTCCCTAGTCGGATGTCATTGTGGAAGGTAGATAGACAACAATGACACACAAGAGTAGATTGTGGTGTTGGTTGATGACAAAATCTCATTAGTCATGATATATAGATATCAAACCAAACACATAGGTACTTGTTAGAGAACAAGTGTACCAAACAGACCCACGGTGAGTTTGACACATGGAACCATGACATGGTAGTCACAGTCAATACTCATAGTGATGGTGGTGAATGTGATTCTTTGACCTGAAATCACTACACTCAACACATGTCGTTGGGCACACTTTGACATCATCAAACGCAGTCCTGAAACATGGGTTGTTATAAAGGTGATGATTGGGTAGCTTTGACACATGGGGCTTTTGAGGGGTGAGTGATAGATATGGGATTTGTCCCTCCTGAGGGAGCTTGATATCCAAGGCCACTTGATGAGTAGGGTTGAAATAGGTGTGCGCACGCATGTGTGAATTAGTATGTGATATTGATGTCATACATATCTCTTCCAATCTACTCTGAGATCAAGAAAGTGAATGAACGTTGACAGGATGACCGTTCCATGCCTCGAGTTCATTCGGGATATCAATGACAAAGGAATTATACATTCGCTGTAACACTATTCATAGATTGTAGGATTGAAAGTTGTTCTCCAACTTTCTACTTTCACTTGGGTAGCACTGATGTGTGACTAGGCACCACTCTTTGCTTGTGAAGTCATAAGTGTTATGGACTTTCACTGCCAACGTGAAATGGACCTGCAGGGTCACACACATAGGATTTAACCTGGAAGAGGAGTTTTGTCCACAAACAATGTTAGATTGATTACTAAAGGAGTTTAGTAGTTCAATTAAACACTCAATTAATCGATAACTCAATATCATAATATTCAAGGTGTTAGACACATTGATTGGAGTATCAGATTGATTGAAATCACAATTGACTGATTCTGCACGATCTACACTCCAAACCGATCGGTTCATGTGATGAACCGGTCGGCTGAGCTTGGTGAACCGGTCGGCTCAAGTGTTGAACTGATCGACTCAAGATCAGGGTGAACCGATTGCTTCAAGTGTTGAAACGATCGATTTAACTGGTGCAACTGAGAAAGTTGAGAAAGTAGGATTGGTGAGAATTTTCCTTTCGTTTCAATTGCCCAATTTGATTGGGAAATAGGATTGGTATTCGATACCAATTAGAAACAAAAAGAAGGAAAGTCAATAGGGAACCGACCAGGACCACCAACCGACCGGTTCACTTGTGAACCGACCGGTTCACTTGTGAACCGACCGGTTGAGGTGTCCCAACCGACCGGTTCTCTTGTGAACCGACCGGTTCAGGTCCCCAACCGTCCGTTTCAGTTATGAAACGATCGGTTCAGGTTGCGAGTTGGTTGTTTTGTGGAAAATCTCGAACCCTTCTATTCCTGCTTTTATTCCCGCATTGCCCGAGATAGAGAAACCTATCCCATGACCCTCCTATATATAGAGGTATTGGGGGCTTCTCAAAGTACAACTCAATGCAACCAGTTGCTCTGCAAAGTTGTCGTTCTCTTTGGTTTTGGTAACCGAGAGAGAGCCCGAGCAAGTGCTACCCACAAAGGGAGGTGCAGCAAGGGAAAGACAACTGTAGTTGCAACTGGAGGCAGGAGAGTGTGTTGGTGACTAGTACGTCAACTAGAGGGTGCGACTCCTTCCAACTCCTTGTGGGACAAGGAGTGTAGAGTTCCATGTGGTCAGTGTGGACTACTTCAGAGGCGGGAGGTTTCTTCCGCTCAGGAGGACAACTGTCATCCGACAGTCTGGTGAGACCAGGAGTTGTCAGTCCCAGTGCGACCAGGAGCTGCACAGACACCGTCCAAGATAGGAGTTGAAGACTGCGCAAGGCGCGAGGTATTGTCTCCGAGCAAGCCTTGGGACAAGGTATGATTCCATAAACCATACTTTCCTATTATATAGACGTTTACGCGTTTCCTTGTTCCGGGTTTGGGGGAGATTTTTTTGTTTCCGCTACCTTCTCTGTCTCCCCTAAAACCCTACAGGTATAACATAGCAAACAACTCAACATGTCATAACATCAATGTCCTGTTCTCAATCACTGTAATTGATGTTTTAAATTGTCATGGACATGCTTCTTTATAAATTAATCAATTTCCACAGTATAATATAACTCATACTACATATAGCATATCCATTACACTACACAACATTTAGAAACCAAAGCAAATTGTGTATAGGCATAACAAACAATAGCTATGCGGCGTAGGAGCAGGTGGAGCAGGCAGAGCGGCGAGCAGGCGGAGCAGTGAGCAGGAGGAGCGGCGAGCAGGAAGAGTAAAGCTAGGCGGCAGGTGAGAAGGTAGAGAAGTAGGTGGAGCAACGAGTAGGTGAGCAGGCAGAGCAGTAGGCGGCAGCGGTGGCGGAGCAGTAGGCGAGCAACGGAGAGATCGGTGGCGGAATCGCCAGACCCTAAACTAATCGGGATTGAAACCTAGAAAGGGGAAAAGTCTGGATCGCGAGGGCACTATTAAGTTAACAATAAACGTCAGTTATTATAAACAACTGATGCTCCAGACAATAGGCGTCGATTACTATAAAAAACTGATGTCAAAGGGGGGTAAAAAAAATCACGGGGACAGTGCGCGAAAACACATCGACGTCGATTATTCTAAGAAATCCGACGACAAAAGTGGGCCCAATTTTGGTCTCCTCAAAAACCTTTAGTCATAGGTTATTTGGTAAACAGCCGACGCCGTATGTGAAATTTTAGAGGTAATTTTTTGCACTGGAAAAATTGGATTTGGCGGGCTATTTTAGGCGTCGGTTGCTTATTGAGGAAATGACGCTAAATAAAAAACGATACCCGTGTCTGGCCGCTCTTCACAAATAGATGTCAGTTTGTGTATTCAACTGACATTGTACTATTTAGGAGTCGGTTTCTTGTATACAACTGATGCCTGTAAATGTGACTTTATAAGCCATTTCTGTAGTAGTGCATATACTAAACATACCCATTGGTTCATGGTCAACAAAAGTCATTGATTCCTGTACTTAACATAGCCATCAGATTATTGACTTACATAACCATTGGTTCACTAACCAAGTAATGTTATTGATTCTCACACTAAGTAAATCATTTCCTACTCTTAACAAAATGATTGTTTGAAGGACAAGGTAGAGCCATAGATTTCAGCACTAGGTAACACCTATGACTTCTACACTAAGAGAAAATCCAATCTTTACAATATGTGAAATCCATCATTTCATACTTTCAAAACTAAGGTAGTTCATCATAGAAGAATAAATGTACACATGATTTAAAAATAGTTTAACAACACACAACTATCATACATGTATGTAAAGTAGTGTGCATGAGACCATCTCTTTTCATAATACCAAGTTCTAGGATAAGATCTACATAGAACAAATTAAAGCAAGCAAGAAATAGTTCAAGGTTATTTAATTTTCCTCAAGATGAAGATGAAAGTCCAAACAACAAGGTAACTCAAGAGGAGAAGATGAAACCCTATCTTTGCACTCCCAAAGCTCTAATGTAGCTCCTTTCTTCAAGAACAAGGGTCGATGTAACGCAAAAGAGAGAAGGAAAGGGGTTCTTCAACCACATGCACGAGATTCCATCATATACACTAGGGTTTCACCCATGGATGAAGAGATAAGGAAGAGAACAACAAGAAAACTAGGTTAGAGAAGATATTACTTGAACAAGGCAAGGAACTAGGTTAGGAAGCTCCAAACAACCCTAGAGATGCGTGATCCAAACCCTAAAGCAACATGCATCCAAGATCCATCCAAGCTTAGCCCCCAAGGATCTCTCCTTCCACCAAATGGTGGTCTTATACCTTTCAATCAAAAAGACACAAGATGAAGGGTGCAAAGAGTTTTTTTGGGAGAATAGTGAAGGGTATATATATTGAAGAAGAGAGAGAAAGGTGGTCAGGTTGAAAAACTGATTTGCCTTGTGTTAAAACTTGAAATCTATCTTTTCCATGCATGACATATCTTCCATTTCATTCACCAAGGATATCCATCAATTCTTACCTTGGTGAAATCATCAAGATGTATCATCAAAGAAACCATCATATTGTGCAACATACTTAGCCATTTTGCAAACCCTGATCTCCCATCAGAGTGTGTACTTCAACCAGGATAACCACCAATTCTAGAGCATTAAGGGAAGACCATTAGATCCTCAAATACAAGGAGGAACCATCAGATAATTCACTCACTTGGTGAATCCATCAGATCTTCATCATACATAGAAAAATTGTCGATTTGTCACTTAGTTGAAAATCCATTGATTCTCCAACCTACAAGGTAGAAGGGAAAACAATTGATGATGAAACTATGCATCCAAAGGTGCAACTATATATGACTTTATGAAGGGTACTATTATGCACAACATGCATTTGTGAAAATTACAGATGAAATCTAGAAAAGGAAAATTGCACAAATGTTCACATATTGCAAAGCTTAAGCAAACAAAGTCCAAACTGTACCAAATTCAAAGTATAGCTTTATCACATGATATTGAAGCATAAACTAAGGTGCAATTAAGTAGTTAAGCACCCAATTAAGTTAATCAACCATGTTTAAGCATAAAGTTAGGTCAAGGGTCTTACAACCATAAATCCCTAATAGTGATTTTACCCCTCAAAATACTAAGCAAACAAGGAGGGGTACTTGCTACACATCTCATCCTCTAACTTCCATGTGGCTTCTTCCATACTACGGTAATGCAACAACACCTTCACTAAGTATATGTCCTTATTCCTCAACTATAAGACCCCTTACCTAGGTTTTGGGATAACCCTATTTTTTAGCTTTATGAAGTGCTTAGAACCTTAATATAATCCTTTGAGATGTTTTTATAGTTGTGGAAAGCTCAAGTTTCCAATTTGAGCTTGTTTGAATGATGTTTGCATTTTATGTGCTTGTTTTGGGTAAAATTGCAATTTACCCAAATGAGAGGGTTATCTTGCAATTTTCCACACATAGAGTGTACCTTCCCTTCCTTTGCCTCATGCAAGAGAATCTGGTGCTTTAGAGTGCCTTGGTTGAGCCTTGGATGAGTGGTGACATCATTAGAGGTGATTAGGATTTCTAGGGTTTGCTTGGTGTCGACCCTGTGAGCTTGGTTGAAGTGTAGTGACCCTTGTCTCGACCTTCTGGTGTGTTTTGGGGTGTGTATGAACCAAGACACCTTCTCTAGGTGTTTTGTCTTGACCATGATGGTCTTAGAGTGGTTGGGTTGAGACTATTTGTCCTTTTGTGGTGTGTACCGACCTTGGTGTCTTGGTGATCTTTTGTCTCGACATAGACTTGTGCTTTGATGTTTTTTCGACCCCTTCGGAGTGTCTCAACCAAAACCAAGTGTTGGGGACCTAAGTGGTCGATACCCAACATTGGTTGTATCACCATAGGTTGCATGCATGCATATAGTGGTTGCATGTTGGTTTCTTTTGTGAACAAGTGTCCCCTTGGTGCCTCCTTGTGTTGACACATAATCTCCACACTACTTCCCTCCTCCTTCATGTATATAACCCCTATCCTCTTCAACCATTCATCCCTTTCGCCCTTTCCCCCTTGCTTGTGGCCGACCATGGGGCTTGGTGGATCAAAGAAGGGATAATCGTTGGAGCCTTGGTGATCGGATCCCTTGCATATGGTGATTCTTGCTCATCTTCAACCTTGGTAAGTGTTTGCCTTTCTTTGGTGACGTTTTCTTTGGATATCCTAACCCATCTTCTTCTCTTCTCTCATCCATAGACCATGGATCCTCCATGGTGGTCGTTTTGGAGATAATCTCCTCATCATAAGGGTCATAGGTCATGTTTTGACAAGGTGGTACTCAAGTGAGAGTAAGTTCTCTTCTCTTTCTTTCTTCTTCTTCTTTTGGTTCGTCCTAGGGTTTCTTGACTCTTTTCTTGAGTAATCTTTGACCTTGGTATCTTCTTCTTCTTGAGGTGCTCTTGTGGCTAAAAGTGGAGCTTTTGGTGGAGCTTCATCACCTTGGTGATATTGTGCTTGGAGCTTGTGATCCTTTGAGTTGATCTTCCTTAAGGCGGGTTATATAACTCTCTACCCTCTATATTATTGCACTTTTCCTTATGTTCATTCTATTGTTTCTCTCTCTAAATCATGGTCCTAATATTCTAGTAATGATACCATGTTCTATAGGTTGAATGATGGTGGTTATCTTGCTTGGTTTGGTTAGAATCTGAAACCCTAAATTATGATACCCAATTTTTGAGATGGTAATGAGATAGATGAATTTTTCTCATCCTTTAATCTTGGTTTTGATCACATGCATGAGGTTCATGGACCTTACTATAATATGGAGTCTAGGTTCTATTTTGGAGGTGTTGAATGTGAGTTTATCTCTCTCTCATATGAGTTTTTCCATAGTGCATGTTTTAGGGTTTTTGGTGATCGATTTTATGAGAAGTTTTCCTTCTTGATGATGGTGGTTTTCTTAAAGGTTATCTCCTATTTTGACCGTGATTATCTTCTATTTTGATCAAGGTTATTTCTATTTTGATGATGGTTTAGTGTTTTTAAGGTGGTTTGACCTTGGTGGTTGTAACACCTTGTTTGGTTTGATTGTTATCCTTTGTTTGTGCTTGGGTTGAGACATGTGGTCTTGTTTCGGTCGAAACCTTAGTACCTTGTGTTATGTTGGCCTTGGGGTCTATCTTGGACGTGTGGTTGTGACCATTCTATTTGTGTGTCGTTTGACACCCTTTTCTTGGGTATGGTGGTCAAGACACCATGTTGGATGGTGGCTGAGACATTTTTGTGTGTGTTTGGGTCGTGACATCTGGTCGTGACCATGGTGTATCTCCGTCGAGACTATTTGAAGTGTCTTGATCATGACACTTGCTTTGTGGGAGGTCGATACACGTCTGTGAGTGGTCGAGACCTCCATGTGATGGTATGTGTCAATACACATACATGAACACATAGTCAACACATGTGTATGAGCAAGCAAGTAGTGGACCATGTATAGTGTTGTTTGGATGATTGTATGAATAACTCAAATCACATTCCTTAACCATAATATGCTCCAATAAAGTATGATGGGTGTACCTAGAGTTTGGTGATTGAATAAAGCTATAAAACCCTAATCTACTATACATGTAACCCCAACTTTAATGTTGGGCCATGTGATGCATTTGCTTCTCTCTCTTGAAGTGGTTTTCATATTATGATGTTTTCTTTCTCTATTTATGAGACCCTAACCTTGTAGGTGAAATGAATGCCATGGCTTGTGTATGAAGTGGTGATGTTTATGTGATACAGGGTTATGGTTATAAGCCTTGATGAGGCATGATGAGATCATATTCATGTGATGGGTCCTATGACCTGGTGAAGGCTTGATGCCTATTGTGAGATGATATCCTCTAGAGATATGATTGAGGTATTGATATCCCATAGTGATGTGACATTGGTGATTGCCTTGTGAATGGAAGTGTTACAAATATCATGTGGTGATAATGTGACTAGTTCACACCTTATACATTTATATCTTCTGGAGTTGCACTATTCCCTTATCTTAGTAGAGTTTTTTTTGGATTCATATTTTGTAACTTGATTGATGCTAAAAGATACCCAATTGGCTTAATTAAACAAGTGAAACTCTAATCATGTAAGTACCATGTGCCATAGATCCATTCTAGTGTCAATCTTAGTGATGGATGGTGAAACGAATCATTCCTACGGGAAGCTCAGAGCGCATATTTTTGAATATGTGGGGGGTGCAAGTCAAGTATGTCCTTGCTTCCACAGTTATAGGTTGTGTGAGACAACCATGCATGAGCTTCTCTCCTTGTGATATGGATGTCCATGTATGAGCCAATCCTTCTTTTTAGAACGACCATGTGTGAGCATGTTCTTCTACCGTCGTACCTGTACCAAGGTGGGCCAAGTGTTATTATGTGTGGTTGGCCATGCGTGATCCAATCCTTCAGATTGACTATATGTCATTGTTGTAGTTGACTGATATGTCTCTGTGCTATTTTATCTTGTGCTGACCAAGAGGTGTTCGGTAGGTCATGGATTCCAAATCTTCCATTGATCTTGTATGGCGCAAATTTTGACTTAGCAGTGGTCGGTTGGATTTGAGTGGTATGACTCAAATCCTCAGGACAATAATAGAATACGTAACACAACCGTGTAGTGTATTCTATTTAGGGTCAAATGTGAATAACATTGTTGAGCCCCTGCCTTATCTTTGTACTTGTAACATCCCATGATTTGAGGCCTCAAATAACATGATCTTAAAATGAATGATTGAACTACCCATATCAACAAGGTGCACCTCCTTTCCCGGGAGCCCATCACTAAAGAACTCCATAGTTAAGCATGCTCAGCTTGAAATAGTACTAGGATGGGTGATCAGTTGGGAAGTTGACCCCGACTTGCACTTGAGCGTGGATAAAGTGTGAAGTTAAGGCTAGTGGTGGTCTGTGGGGCCAGCCATCATTCCTAAAACTCTACTAGACCCTAGGGCAGTAGGCCCGGGAGTTACAAATGGTATCAGAGCCATAACCCCTCTAGTAGGTGAGGCCCGCATGGGCATGTGGCATGCCAATCTTGAGCAGTGCGGTCCAGGCATGTAGGAAAGGGCTGTCCATGGTTGATGTAGCCACCCTTGCGCTGCTGTTCTGTGATCAGGAGCTGGGTGTCCATGGGCCATTGTGGGTCTGCACTAAAATGGGGTCAGATTATGAGGCCATATAGTTTAGCGTTGATGAGGACATCAAGAGTCTAAGTGGGGGAGATTGTAACATCCCAGGATTTGAGGCCTCGGATAACATGATTATAAAAGGAATGATTGGACTACCCATATCACCAAGGTGCACCTCCTTTCCTGGGAGCCCATCACTAAAGAACTCCATAGTTAAGCGTGCTCAGCTTGGAGTACTACTTTCTTGAATTATAATGTGGTAAGATAAGTCAACTTTTGTACATGTTCTTCATATTTCTTCTTAAAATAGTAATTTATCTACTACTCAGTGGTAACTACCTAGCTTGTTAATCTGCATTATATGTTGGATACATATCTTTTAGTCAAATATGCTTATCTACTTTCTTAGTTATTTGTGCTTTAATAGACATCTCTCATTGGGACGTCTGGTATCACCCCGTGGGTTTCCACATCTTTTAGGTGGACACAAACATTGAGATAGAGATCATGTTGTTGAAGCTGTCTATAAGAAGAGTTGTATCCATGGATAATAGACATGCAACTAGTGCCTTGTAATAGAATCCTATGTGTCTTCAGTGTACTCTCAGGTCCTTGGGGTATTTTATAGATGTTATACATCTATTTGAGTTTCTGGGTCTGTACAATGTTGGCACATACATGATTTGTATACGTGAACATGTTATCATATGTAACAGGTTATAGTTAGATGGCTAGTAAACTATGATATGTAACATCTTTTGGCATGAATGAAATATAAGTCTTGTTATCAGAGTAGATTATATTACTTGTTTTTCTTTATCAAAACTATGTATGAATCAGTTTTCCAGTTATGCAAAGTGTTTCATTTGCTTTAATTGTAATGATTATCCTATTTGTGACACTCCCAGATGAATAAAAAAATATAGCATCCGCTCATGTGTTATGAAAATTGGGGTGTTACACCACCAGCTGAGATGAAGGAGCTAAAGTAATAGTTGTAGGAGTTGTTGGAGAAGGGCTTTATACGGTTGAGCACTTCACCTTGAGGTTCTCCAGTGTTGTTCGTGAAGAAGAAAGATGGTTTTGTGAGACTTTTCATAGATTACTGATAGTTGAACAAAGTCACAGTGAAGCACAAGTATCCATTATCAAGGATAGATGATTTGTTGATTAGTTGATTTGTGCTACAATATTCCCCAAGAAAGACCAGATGTTATATGGATATTACCTATTAAGGATCAAGGTGAATCACATACGTAATACTGCTTTTAGGACCAGGTGTGGTCATTATGGGTTTGTGGTTGTGCCATTTTGGTCAACCAATACACCGACAACATTTATGGACCTAATGAAGAGGGTGGTCAGACTGTATATTGATGAGTCTGTGGTGGTGTTTATAAATGACATATTCATATACTATGGAGAGAGTCGGCAGCACAAACAACACCTTCACCAAGCACTAGAGTTGTTGAGGCGGCGCCACTTGTATGCTAAGTTCAGTAGGTTTGAGTTTTGGCGGACTGAGGTGTCTTCTCTTGGTCATGCCATAAGGGTGTTTGTGTAGACCCTAAGAAGGTGGAGTCAGTGTTGGAGTGGGATCAATCAAAGACACCTACTGAGGTTTGAAGGTTCCCTTTTGGGATGCATGCTGATGCAGGACAAGAATGCAATTTTCTTTTGCTTTGTGACAAGCTTAAGAAATACAGTGAGAACTATCCAACTCATGACCTAGAGTTATCCTCTGTACTTCTTTCCCTAAAGATTTGAGATTTTATCTGTGTGAAGAAAAATATCAAATCTTCACTGATCACAAGAATCTTCAATATATCTTCTCAAAGCAGGAGCTGAACATGAGGTAGAGAAGGTGGATGGAGTTGATGAAGGACTAAGACTACAAGATAGACTATAATCCTGGGGAAAGTGAATGTGGTAACTGATACAATGAGTAGAAAGTCATCTTTGTCATCATTTGTAGATAAAGCACAGTTACACTCCATGGTGTGTCACAAGTGGGACATGCTAGTGCCACTTCAACAGATGAACGTACAATTGGAGGTTTCCTTGTTGGCATAGTTGCAAGTCAAGCCAACATTGATACTACATATTATAGATGCACATAAGAATGATACCATGATACTAAGTATCATATCAGAGTTTGACATCGAGAAGCATGATGGCTTTTGTGGGTTAGATGATGGGACAGTGTGCTTCCATAATAGAATAGTGGTTCATGATACAAGTGGTATGAGGGAGATAGTACTTGAGGAGGCTCATTCCTCAATGTATGCAATGCATCCCGATAGCAAATTTATGTATCATAATCTACAGGATTTGTACTAGTGGCCAGATTTAAAGCATGATGTGGTAGAGTTTGTATCCAAGTGTGTCATTTTTTAACAAGTCAAGGCAGAGTATCAGAACTCAGCAGGGACATTGCAACCGTTGCCAACTTATATAGTTGGTATCACATAACCATGGATTTTGTGGTTGGCCTTCTGAGGATAGTGAAAGGTCATGATTCCATTTGGGTTATCATTGACTGACTGAGAAAGCCAACACACTTTTTGCCTATCAAGACCACTTATATAGTAGAGATGTTGGGACATGTAACATCCCTGACCTGGGTTATGTGTTAACCCTAGATGTTTTGTCTAATAAGGTTGAGTAGATGCTTAATCTTATCTTGGGAAAAGTAATTAGGGCCCATGAGAAACTTATGTTTCAATTTTGGTCCTGTTTGGACAATGTTGAAGCAATGTTTGCTTATTTTGGACTAATGTGCAAATTGTGCATGATAATATGTTCCTCATGTGTTGAATCATCATGAGAGTGAATATGATGTTGAGGTATGGTTTATGGAAGCCTGAATACCAAGAAAGAGCTGATAAAGCAATGTTTGTGCATTAAAACCTAGTTTTGGAGTAAAGTGCAATTTACCCAAAACCTAGGGTTCAATATGCAAATTACCACTTCAATAAGGTCCTTAATGTTTCTTGCCATCATGTAGAGAAAAGAAAATGAGAGGGGCACCTCATTTGAATTAAGTTGGAGGAGAGAGAATCTTGGTATTAAAATAATCAAGATTTAATCTTAAGTGAAACCCTAATTCAATTTAGGGAAAAAATAAATGTATTAATTAAAGGGACTTCAACCAAAATGTTATTGGTTGATTTTGAATAAGGATGGACGTTATTTTGCCAAGATAAGGAACGAAAATATCCTAAGTAGGTGAAATTCCACTCACCTTATTATAAGGAAAAGAATTTCCACTCAAAATGATATATTAATATTATAATGGATTAAGGTGCTTATTTTCTTTTCCCTTAATCCATGGATAATGGGAGGGAGTTCGGTGGGGATAAAGATGCACTTGCATGCAAGAAACCAAGGGGGAAGTGGTGGCAACAATTTTGGAATTAAAAGACTTTTATAAAGTATCTTCTCTCTCATCAATTTCCTTATAAAAATGCCCTTTCCAAGCCAAATGAAAGGCTTTTCTCGACCCTTTTCTTTCTCTCCTTGCTTTGGCCGACCAAGGGAGCTTAGGAGGAGAAGAAAGACGAAACCCAACCTGTAGGTAAGGTTCTTGATCCATTTCTCCTTGATTTCATGGTGGAAATAAAAAATAAATTATGGATTCCTTCTTACTTTGATCTCCTCTTCAACCCTAGCCAACTTTTATAATAAAAATCTTGAGGACGAGCCTAGGGGGAGTTGCAAGAGCTTCATCCACCATTAACGGCGTGATCTTGGAGATTTGGAGCTCAATTGGAGGCGGGTTTTATAACTTAAACCCTTAAACATTGCTATTGCATCAATTCTCTATGCTTTGTTGATTGATTTCTTCAATTTGATACACTCTTGTTTCTTTGCTGCAATTTCCATCATGAACGGTTGCTGTTCTTGGTTGTTCGAAGGAAGGGGATGATGACATCATCCTAGATACTTATCCAAAGAAAAGTACCAAGCCAAACGGTTTTGATAGCTATTCCAAATCGTTTTAATTTGATTGGCTATGCGGTTTCAGCAAACCGTTTAAAGGCAAACAGTTTGAAACCGTTTGAGAGAAAACGGTTTCAAGACCGTTTGAGATGGTTGAACAAGCGTTGACCGTTTGGGAATTTTGTTACTAATTATGTAGGCTAATGACACACCAAGTTTGAGGGGTTAACTCCAAAGGAATCGTAGGTTGAAGGCCAATCAATTAGGCAAATTGAATTGAATAAAATGCTGATTTTCAAACTGATTAACTTGACCTGTTTGGGAAAACGGTTTCAAGACCGTTTGAGTGAGTTGACCAAGCATTGACAGTTTGGGTTTCCTGTTCATAATTATGTTTTTTGATGAACCTTCAAATTTGAGGGATTAACGCCCAAGGAATCGTGAGTTGAAAGCTAATCAATTAGGGAAACCTAATTGGATTAAGTGCTGATTATCAATCTGATTTAATTGAACATTTTGGGAAAACGGTCTCAAGACCGTTTGAGTGCGTTGACCAAGGGTTTACCGTTTGGGATTACTGTTCCTAATGATGTGGTCTAATGACTCACCAAATTTTAGGGATTAACTCCCAAGGAATCGTGATTGGAAGGCTATTCAATTGGGAAAACCCTAATTGAAAACAATGCTGAAATTCCAATGAGTTAATTGGAGATTTTGGGTTGATTAGCCCAAATGGTTTCAAGACCGTTTGGGGATCACCCAAACGGTCTCAAGACCGTTTGGGGGTCACCCCAAGACCGTTTGGAGGTCTGGGGTCAGTATAGTTGACCAATTGAGGGTCTAAAGGTACCAAATCATATTGCAATTAACTGCTGATTTGTTGATCAACTCGATAGACCAAACCTTGATGAAATTTCACTAGAATCCAAAGGTTGGATGAGCCAAAAGTCCTCAAGACCTTTTGGAGCTCATCCAAACGGTCTCAAGACCGTTTGGTGGTCAACCAAGACCGTTTGTAGGTCTAGGGTTGAGTATGGTTAGGTGTTTGAAGGTCTAAAGGTACCAAGCTGATATACAATGCAATGCTGATTTGGTGATCAATCCCATGATCCAAACCTTAATTGGATGGCTTGTATTTGAGTGATTTGATGGGAAAACGGTCTTAAGACCGTTTGGAGGTCATCCAAATGACCTCAAGACCGTTTGTGGTCAGGTCATACCCAATTTGGATGATGGTTCAAAAGTTTCAAAGTAAACAATCTTGCATTGATGAGTTTTGTTGAATCATCGATTCTAAACCCTAATTCAATTGATTCAAACCTTAATTGATGACTAATTGAGGGTTAATTGAGGGTAAAATCAGGTGAAGGTTGACCTAATTAACTCAATTGAAGTATGGGGATAGGTCCAATTGGTGATTGGTTCCATGAATTCAATGATTGAAGGAATCAACATTGGAAACCCTAATCCAATTTGATTGGTTGAGACCATATCTGATCCATGCAGTCTTGAGGAGGTATGGACCAAATGGTATCAAGACCATTTGAGTCCAAACGGTCTCAAGACCATTTGAGACCAAACGGTACCAAACCATTTGAAGACCAAAGACCATTCACTTTCAAAATCGTTTGGTGATGATACCTCAAAAACCGATTGAAGGTTGTTGGTAATTTAATCACTTGGTAATTGAAGGTAATGATAGTTCCAATAATCCTATGATGGTTAGTGATGATAACCAATGAAGGTACAAAGGTTGAAACCCTAATAGTACCTAAGTGATTAGTGCCAATTAAGGGATGAACCTTAATCGCTTATAGGATCAATGACTTGATAATCATAGTTGTATGTACTCAACTGAAGGGTGATATGACCTAATCAAGTTGAGAAGTTGATAGCATGAATTCATACATGAATATGATTCATGTGGTGATTAAGGGTTGTGATCCTTAAGTAAAGAGATCATGAAACCCTAAACATGAACATAAACCCTAATTGACAAGGTTATTGAACTCAAATCATAGTTGAGGGAGTATCCATGTAAATCCATAGTTGAGGGTGTATCCATGTGAAAACCTAGTTGAGGGAGTATCCATGTGATACCCTAACTAAGGGTGCATCCATGTGAAACCCTAAATGAGAGTGATTTCATGAGAAACCCTAATTGGAAATGATTAGTAAACCCTAATTATGGGCAAAGTGACATGAAACCCTAATAAAGGGTGATGCTATATACAATCTCTATTCTAAAAGAAGGGAGATGGCATGTGAAACCCTTATCCCTAATGAAAGAATAGAATTCATACTTGAATATGATTCATGAGGTGAACTCCTGTAGCACGACCGTGCAAGGTAGCACGGCCGTGGTGGCTTCCCTTAGCACAGTCGTTTTTGGTTGCACGACCGTTGTACTCTAAGCTTGACTTAGTCGACCCGAGTCGATGGTATCGAGATGACATCAGGCGCATAGCCAGAAAAAAAGAAGAACGGTCGATGCCGCGCTAGGTCGATACCATCAACCCGCGTCGATGGTATCGACACCGTCAGATATGAGTTTGATTCAGAATGATCTTAATCGGACGGCCATGGTTAATTGGTTACTTAAACTCGGGAATTAAACCTAGTGACGGCGCCCCAACTGGGGGAATCACGTCATTAGTTGTTGCACGCATCCCGAAGAGCAAAGGAGAGGAGAACGGAGCACGAGAGCACGCCCCAGCCGATCCGGACGCTGTAGAAGACGAATTCCACCACCGAAAGGCGGCAGAACGCGGATTCCACGCCAAGGATCGATTGGACCTTCTCCGTTCAGGGGTTTCACCACTCAATCTCGTTTTTTCTCATGTTTCCCCTTTTCTCTACTACATTGTACTCTGAGATGACCATGCAGGGCTAATCCCCTCTGTCTTTAGGACTGGAAGTAGCGCGTGAATTCATTGTATGACAATTTTATTATAGAAATTCATATTTTATCTCTTAAATCCGTGGTATAATTTCGTTTTCTCCAATATATTGTTATGCTTGATCACCATAATAATAATCTAATACCCTTAATTTATTTGAAAGAAGAACTAATGGTTGAAAAGAGACAAAATTCACATTAATTGACAAATCCCTTGAACAAGGTGGTGTATGATTAATGGTGGATACCGAGAGATCGTTTGTAATGTACCTAGTTTAGGGTATAGGTTACTACGACGGTGGAACCGACCTAGACATAGGTAGTGAATTGTACCACGACAGTGGGCAATTCTAATTTCAGGCCACTACCCGGATAGAGAGATAAAATTGAGTGATTATATGGAATTTAATACAATGAAAACCCGCGGTGAAACCACAATCCTAAAGATCCCATTTTGAATTGATTAAACCAAACATTTAATCGATTGCTCGTTTTATTTTCTTTTTGTTTTCTTTTAATTTCAACAACAACTCTCAACTTTTTAATCGGTCTAGCTGATCGTGAGCAGTTAGTAAGAGTCTCTGACAATTACACGTATCCCTGAGTTCGACTCGGGCCTCACAAAGGCCTGTACTACTTCGACGCGTTCACTTGCGTTTCAGCGCACAGTAAATTTGCGTCAAGTTTTTGGCGCCGTTGCCGGGGATACGGCAAAATTGAAAGCAAAATGACCTAGCATGGTCTTTTTGTTAATTTATGACTTATGGGTGAATCCATAGTATTGGCAATAGTTGTATTCTCCAAGTGAGTGATTGATGATCACTACTTTACATGATGAATGTGATGCAATGATGCATAAAGTATTAGGATGGGTAATACCCTAATACAAGCTAAATATATGAACTCAAGAAAGTTAATGGTGTTGAGGGAAGTGATACATAAAGATATGATAGATATCATATCCAACACCCCAAATATTGATATACCTTGTTGTGTTATAATTCCAATATAGTTGGATGAATGATACATGAGATGTGTGATGGAAATCCAAATCCTGGTAACGGATTAAGGGCAATACCCTTGAAATATTAATACATTGTTTTGCATGTTGTTGATAGATAATTGATGTACGACTATCATATGTGCTAATCATGCTGGTATCATGAGATAATGAGCATAGCCATGTATGAGCTATGTTGTGTTATTAGTTGAATTTGTTTATTGGGCCTTGTGTGCCATAATATACCTTATGCCTAGTAAGAGGTAGCAAGAGAGTTAATGGGCCTCAAGTGCCATGATGGATGCTTGTATAACAATTACCATGCTTATCTCGGTCAGATGACCTAAAGGTGTTAATTACCTGAGAAAGAGGTAACAATGCTCAGGTGATGAGCTAAAGATTTGAATAATCAGGATTTCATGGTTATGGTATTGAAATTGTGAAGGGATGAGAATTCCCAGTGTTGAAATTAGGGATTAAGATCCCAACACCTTGTGAAAAGAGTATGGATGAGGGCCATGACTCCACAATGATAATGTCGTGCTTTAGATATATGATCTAAGCTTGAAGAGAGTTAATGTAGTGGTAATGGTTCTGTAGTTTGAATAGATGTTATACATGTTCTTCATATTCATTAAAGGATAAGTGACATGGTGATTCTATCAAGTTACAGTTGCAATGTGTTTGATATAGAATAATGTTCTAATCTGTTAGACATTAAAATATCTGCTGTCAAATAAATATGATTCCTCTGTTTATATTTATCTTCTTAAGTTGCAATAATAATGTTTCTGGCAGAGAGTTATATCTCTCACTGGGGCAATTTTATAATTGTCTCACCCCCGTGGGAACCACATTTTTAGGTGGACGTGGACGAAGAGACAGGAACCCTTCAGTAGCTGAAGGATAGCAGCAGCAGTAGGGACAGTAGTGAAGTCTCAGGTGGAGACATTGACTGTCATGTCATGTTCAGATGTATATAGAGTCCTATGTGTCGTCTCTGTACTCTCAGGTCCTCGGAGTAGTAGTTAGTGATTTCGAGATTTTGACTTAGTGCCTCGAGGGTTTTATACTACCTGTGTACAGTTAAGACAAAGTAGTTAATGTTTGTATTCCTCGAGAAGCAAAAGTACATGAGACATATATATATGAACCAGGATGTAAAGTTTTACTTGGGTTCTGAATGAAAGAGTTTTCCTGTGAATGGATCCCTTTGCAAAAAGTTTTAATTTTTAGTGATTTTCGCTAATCCGCTGCTTGATAAACGCTTCCACATTAGTTAATCTTGTTTTCACAAATCGGTCATTACAATAGTGGTATCAGAGCTCTAGGTTCGCTGAGTCTACAAAGACATATGACTAAGGTTGTAGAGTCTGTTCTAAGTGTCTTCCAGTTTATCTGATAGTATCTTCTGCTCACATAGGAGGAGAATAACTTGAAGATGTCTGGACCACATGAAGAACATGTTGCGGAGGGCAGCACTACTGTACCAAGTGGAGGTGCAGGAGACCATAATAGAGAGGAGCCCGTACCCGAACAACCCCAATTCTATCAAGATGACATGGGGAACCCAACTCTCCAAGCCATGTTTGGGCAGTTTATGGCTGCCATAACTCACATGACAGATAGGATGCAAGTACTTGCACCTAGGACATCATCTCACCATGAGGGCTATGGAGCCGGCAAGTCTTTTGAGAGACTTCGCCGGGTTGGGGCCATAGATTATGCTGGTACATCTGATCCAGCAAATGCTGATTTGTGGCTGACAGAACTGGAAAAGGCTTTCAAGATCATTGATATTCCTGAAGCTGAGAAGGTAAGACATGATGTATACCTCCTAAAAGGAAGTGCTGGTCATTGGTGGATGATAGAAGAAGATAAAAGACCAGGTGAAGAAGTTGGATGGGAGGTTTTCCGACGAGAATTCGTTAGTAGATACTTCCCTAAAACGTATCTAGATGAGAAGATTTCTCAATTTGAGAAGATCAAACAAGGACAGATGAACATTAGTGAGTATGAAGCTAAGTTCATGGAGCTGTTGCGGTTTTGTCCGCAAATGGCAGTTAATGATGACGAAAGAATTCGGCGTTTTGAGAAGGGGTTAAACGCTGAACTAACCACTCATGTGTCTGCTTTAGAAAATAGGGAGAGGTTTGCCACCTTTGTAGAGTCAGTGAGGAAGATAGAGAGATCTAAAATCAAGAAACGACAGACTAGTGGCAAGAAAGAGTACACTCAGACTCAAAAACAAAGTTCTGAAAGCTTTAAAAAATCGAGATTTTCTGCTTCGGCAGCATCATCAATATTCCAAACCCGGACACAATGGATGTCAAGTAGGGATAGGGATCGTAGTAATATTCCAAATAGAGCCTCCAATATAGCATCAACATCGATAACTGGACCTCACAGACCCTATGTTGCACCTAGGATCTGTTATCAATGTAGACAACCGAGACATCTAGTATAGGATTGTCCAGGCAAGAACTTAATGATGACTCAACCTCAGGGGTAGAGTCAGCAAGAACCACAAAGGAGGCAGTTCTCTAGTAACAACAGAGGACGTGGGCAGACGTCCCAGACAGGTCAGATGAAATAAAATTCATTCTGATATTTCATTTCATGAATTCTATGTGTTTAAGATATGAAAGTAGTTGTTTTTGAGCTTCCTTTGATTAGTCCTATAAGGACACAAGGGAGATAAGAACTTATATCTTACTCAGTGTTCCTTAAAATGTTTTATAACCTCCCTTATCTGTGTGTTGAAAGATGAGATTTAGAAGTGATGCCTTGAGAAAATCTAGGAAATGGAAAATCCTATTTGTATAATGATGTGAAAAGTGAGGAATATGATAGCAAATAAAGTGCATACTACCTAAACTCAATACTTATATACCCTGGCCAGGTATATGATTATTGAGGATAAGGCAAGTATGAAACTCTTAGATTGTTATCTTTTTGATTACTCTGATCAAGTAGTCATTCTGAAATAATCTAGTGAGTATAATGAAACTAATAGAGAAGAGCTATGTGAACATTCTCAACTTATAGGGAAGAGCTATGTGAACATTCCAAACTAATAGAGAAGAGCTATGTGAACATTCTCAACTTAT
This sequence comes from Alisma plantago-aquatica, assembly GCA_963693085.1. Classification (NCBI taxonomy): domain Eukaryota; kingdom Viridiplantae; phylum Streptophyta; class Magnoliopsida; order Alismatales; family Alismataceae; genus Alisma; species Alisma plantago-aquatica. Next base: position 379,028,796 of record OY856415.1, on the reverse strand, counting down.
AGGGAAGAGCTATGTGAACATTCCAAACTAATAGAGAAGAGCTATGTGAACATTCTCAACTTATAGGGAAGAGCTATGTGAACATTCCAAACTAATAGAGAAGAGCTATGTGAATATTCTCAACTTATACGGAAGAGCTATGTGAACATTCCCAACTAATAGAGAAGAGCTATGTGAACATTCTCAACAAAAAGGGAAGAGCTATGTGAACATTCCCAACTAATAGAGAAGAGCTATGTGAACATTCTCAACAAAAAGGGAAGAGATATGTGAACATTCCCAACTAATAGAGAAGAGCTATGTGAACATTCCCGACTAATAGAGAAGAGCTATGTGAACATTCTCAACAAAAAGGGAAGAGCTATGTGAACATTCCCAACTAATAGAGAAGAGATATGTGAACATTCTCAACAAAAAGGGAAGAGCTATGTGAACATTCCCAACTAATAGGGAAGAGCTATGTGAACATTCCCAATTACATAGAGTTTGCTAAGTGAACTTTCCTAAATGAATAAAGGATTGCTGAGTGAATTATCTCTCTTAGATATATATGTTTCTCTTTTGATAAATATTCTTGAGTAATGATTGAAGTATGTTCTTTTATGCTTCTTCCTTTCAATGATATGGACATCATATGTTAGGGGTTTATGCTCTACATAAACATTGATGATGTTGAACTAATGAAAGGAGCTTTGTGTGGAATCACAGAGTTCATAATATCTCCAGGATATTAAGATGATATGTGGAGACTTGAGGGCATGATTAATGAACAATCTGTTCCTCCTTTTCCTGGGATTTCGAGGACGAAATCCTTGTTAGGGGTTTATAATTTGTAACATCCCTGACCTGGGTTATGTGTTAACCCTAGATGTTTTGTCTAATAAGGTTGAGTAGATGCTTAATCTTATCTTGGGAAAAGTAATTAGGGCCCATGAGAAACTTATGTTTCAATTTTGGTCTTGTTTGGACAATGTTGAAGCAATGTTTGCTTATTTTAGACTAATGTGCAAATTGTGCATGATAATATGTTCCTCATGTGTTGAATCATCATGAGAGTGAATATGATGTTGAGGTATGGCTTATGGAAGCCTGAATACCAAGAAAGAGCTGATAAAGCAATGTTTGTGCATTAAAACCTAGTTTTGGAGTAAAGTGCAATTTACCCAAAACCTAGGGTTCAATATGCAAATTACCACTTCAATAAGGTCCTTAATGTTTCTTGTCATCATGTAGAGCAAATAAAATAAGAGGGGAACCTCATTTGAATTAAGTTGGAGGAGAGAGAATCTTGGTATTAAAATAATCAAGATTTAATCTTAAGTGAAACCCTAATTCAATTTAGGGCAAAAATAAATGTATTAATTAAAGGGCCTTCAACCAAAATGTTATTTGTTGATTTTGAATAAGGATGGACGTTCTTTTTCCAAGATAAGGAACGAAAATATCCTAAGTAGGTGAAATTCCACTCACCTTATTATAAGGAAAAGAATTTCCACTCAAAAAGATATATTAATATTATAATGGATTAAGGTGCTTATTTTCTTTTCCCTTAATCCATGGATAATGGAAGGGAGTTCGGTGGGGATAGAGATGTACTTGCATGCAAGAAACCAAGGGGGAAGTCATAGCAACAATTTTGGAATTAAAAGACTTTTATAAAGTATCTTCTCTCTCATCAATTTCCTTATAAAAATGCCCTTTCCAAGCCAAATGAAAGGCTTTTCTCGACCCTTTTCTTTCTCTCCTTGCTTTGGCCGACCAAGGGAGCTTAGGAGGAGAATAAAGACGAAAACCAACCTGTAGGTAAGGTTCTTGATCCATTTCTCCTTGATTTCATGGTGGAAATCAAAAATAAATTATGGATTCCTTCTTACTTTGATCTCCTCTTCAACCCTAGCCAACTTTTACAATCAAAATCTTGAGGACGAGCCTAGGGGGAGTTGCAAGAGATTCATCCACCATTAATGGCGTGAGCTTGGAGCTTTGGAGCTCAATTGGAGGTGGGTTTTATAACTTAAACCCTTAAACATTGCTATTGCATCAATTCTCTATGCTTTGTTGATTGATTTCTTCAATTTGATACACTCTTGTTTCTTTGCTGCAATTTCCATCATGAACGGTTGCTGTTCTTGGTTGTTCGAAGGAAGGGGATGATGACATCATCCTAGATGCTTATCCAAAGAAAAGTACCAAGCCAAAAGGTTTTGATAGCTATTCCAAATCGTTTTAATTTGATTGGCTATGCGGTTTCAGCAAACCGTTTAAAGGCAAACAGTTTGAAACCGTTTGGGAGAAAATGGTTTCAAGACCGTTTGAGATGGTTGACCAAGCGTTTACCGTGTGGGAATTTTGTTCCTAATTATGTAGGATAATGACCCACCAAATTTGAGGGTTTAACTCCAAAGGAATCGTAGGTTGAAGGCCAATCAATTAGACAAATTGAATTGAATTAAATGCTGATTTTCAACCTGATTAACTTGATCTGTTTGGGAAAACGGTTTCAAGACCGTTTGAGTGAGTTTACCAAGCGTTGACCGTTTGGGATTCCTGTTCATAATTATGTTGGTTGATGACCCTTCAAATTTGAGGGATTAACTCCCAAGGAATTGTGAGTTGAAGGCTAATCAATTAGGGAAACCTAATTGGATTAAGTGCTGATTATCAATCTGATTTAATTGAACTTTTTGGGCAAACGGTCTCAAGACCGTTTGAGTGCGTTTACCAAGGGTTTAACGTTTGGTATTACTGTTCCTAATGATGTGGTCTAATGACTCAACAAAATTGAGGGATTAATTCCCAAGGAATCGTGAGTTGAAGTCTATTCAATTGGGAAAACCCTAATTGAAAACAGTGCTGAAATTCCAATGAGTTAATTGGAGATTTTGGGTTGATTAGCCCAAACGGTTTCAAGACCGTTTGGGGATCACCCAAACGGTCTCAAGACCGTTTGGGGGTCACCCCAAGACCGTTTGGAGGTCTGGGGTCAAGTATAGTTGACCAATGGAAGGTCTAAGGGTACCAAATCATATTGCAATTAAGTGCTGATTTGTTGATCAACTCGAAAGACCAAACCTTGATGAAATTTCACTAGAATCCAAAGGTTGGATGAGCCAAACGGTCTTAAGACCGTTTGGAGCTCATCCAAACGGTCTCAAGACCGTTTGGTAGTCAACCAAGACCGTTTGGAGGTCTAGGGTTGAGTATGGTTAGGTGTTTGAAGGTCTAAAGGTACCAAGCTGATATACAATGCAATGCTGATTTGGTGATCAATCCCATGATCCAAACCTTAATTGGATGGCTTGGATTTGAGTGATTTGATGGGAAAACGGTCTCAAGACCGTTTGGAGGTCATCCAAACGACCTCAAGACCGTTTGGGGTCAGGTCATACCCAATTTGGATGATGGTTCAAAAGTTTCAAAGTAAACAATCTTGCATTGATGAGTGTTGTGGAATCATCGATTCTAAACCCTAATTCAATTGATTCAAACCGTAATTGATGACTAATTGAGGGTTAATTGAGGGTAAAATCAGGTGAAGGTTGACCTAATTAACTCAATTGAAGTATGAGGATTGGTCCAATTGGTGATTGGTTCCATGAATTCAATGATTGAAGGAATCAACATTGGAAACCCTAATCCAATTTGATTGGTTGAGACCATATCTGGTCCATGCAGTTTTGAGGAGGTTTGGGCCAAACAGTCTCAAGACCATTTGAGTCCAAATGGTCTCAAGACCGTTTGAGACCAAACGGTCCCAAACCATTTGAAGACCAAAGACCATTCGGTTTCAAAATCGTTTGGTGATGAAACCTCAAAAACCGATTGAAAGTTGTTGGTAATTTAATCACTTGGTAATTGAAGGTAATGATAGTTCCAATAATCCTATGATGGTTAGTGATGATAACCAATGAAGGTACAAATGTTGAAACCCTAATAGTACCTAAGTGATTAGTGCCAATTAAGGGATGAACCTTAATCTCTTATAGGATCAATGACTTGATAATCATAGTTGTATGTACTCAACTGAAGGGTGATATGACCTAATCAAGTTGAGAAGTTGATAGCATGAATTCATACATGAATATGATTCATGTGGTGATTAAGGGTTGTGATCCTTAAGTAAAGAGATCATGAAACCCTAAACATGAACATAAACCCTAATTGACACGGTTATTGAACTCAAATCATAGTTGAGGGAGTATCCATGTAAATCCATAGTTGAGGGTGTATCCATGTGAAAACCTAGTTGAGGGAGTATCCATGTGATACCCTAACTGAGGGTGCATCCATGTGAAACTCTAAATGAGAGTGATTTCATGAGAAACCCTAATTGGAAATGATTAGTAAACCCTAATTATGGGCAAAGTGATATGAATCCCTAATAAAGGGTGATGCTATATACAATCTCTACTCTAAAAGAAGGGAGATGGCATGTGAAACCCTAATCCCTAATGAAAGAATAGAATTCATACTTGAATATGATTCATGAGGTGAACTCCTGTAGCACGACCGTGCAAGGTAGCACGGCAGTGGTACTCTAAGCTTGACTTAGAGTTGTTTTGAAAAGGACCTAGTATGGTCTTTTTGTTAATTTATGACTTATGGGTGAATCCATACTATTGGCAATAGTTGTATGCTCCAAGTGAGTGATTGATGATCACTACATTACATGATGAATGTGATGAAATGGTGCATAAAGTATTAGGATGGGTAATACCCTAATACAAGCTAAGTATATGAACTCAAGAAAGTTAATGGCATTGAGTGAAGTGATACATCAAGATATGATAGATATCATATCCAACACCCGAAATACTGGTATACCTTGTTGTGTTATAATTCCAATATAGTTGGATGAATGATACATGAGATGTGTGATGGAAATCCAAATCCTGGTAAAGGATTAAGGGCAATACCCTTGAAATATTAATACATTGTTTTGCATGGTGTTGATAGATAATTGATGTACTACTATCATATGTCCTAATCATGCAGGTATCATGAGATAATGAGCATAGCCAGGTATGAGCTATGTTGTGTTATTAGTTGAATTTGTTTATTGGGCCTTGTGTGCCATAATATACCTTGTGCCTAGTAAGAGGTAGCAAGAGAGTTAATGGGCCTCAAGTGCCATGATGGATGCTTGTATAACAATTATCATGCTTATCGCGGTCAGATGACCTAAAGGTGTTAGTTACCTGAGAAAGAGGTAACAATGCTCAGGTGATGAGCTAAAGATTTGAATAATCAGGATTTCATGGTTATGGTATTGAAATTGTGAAGGGATGAGAATTCCCAGTGTTGAAATGAGCGATTAAGATCCCAACACCTTGTGAAAAGAGTATGGCTGAGGGCCATGACTCTACAATGATAATGCCGGGCTTTAGATATATGATCCAAGACTGGAGAGAGTTAATGCAGTGGTAATGATTCTGTAGTTTGAATAGATGTTATACATGTTCTTCATATTCATTAAAGGATAAGTGACATGTTGATTCTATCAAGTTACAGTTGCAATGTGTTTGATATAGAATAATGTTCTAATCTGTTAGACATTAAAATATCTGCTGTCAAATAAATATGATTCCTCTGTTTATATTTATCTTCTTAAGTTGCAATAATAATGTTTCTGTCCGAGAGTTATATCTCTCGCTGGGGCAATTTTTATAATTGTCTCACCCCCGTGGGAACCACATTTTTGGGTGGATGTGGACGAAGAGACAGGAACCTTTCAGTAGCTGAAGGACAGTAGCAGGGACAACAGTGAAGTCTCAGGTGGAGACATTGACTGTCATGTCATGTTCAGATGTATATAGAGTCCTATGTGTCGTCTCTGTACTCTCAGGTCCTCGGAGTAGTAGTTAGTGATTTTGAGATTTTGACTTAGTGCCTCGAGGGTTTTATAATACCTGTGTACAGTTAAGATAGAGTAGTTAATGTTTGTATTCCTCGAGAAGCAAAAGTACATGAGACGTATATATATGAACCAGGATGTAAAGTTTTACTTGGGTTCTGAATGAAAGAGTTTTCCTATGAATGGATCCCTTTGCAAGAAGTTTTAATTTTTAGTGATTTTCTCTAATCCGCTGCTTGATAAACGCTTCCGCATTAGTTAATCTTGTTTTTGCGAATCGGTCGTTACAGGACATATCTATGTTGTTGAGATAATTCATTTGCATGGCATACCAGTTACCATAGTGTCAGATAGAGGTCCTCAGTTCACGAATAAGTTTTGGGAAGATCCGCATACAACATTGAGAACACAACTGAGTTTCAACACAACCTTTCACCTATAGATAGATAGCCAATCAGAAAGAACCATTCAGACGTCAGAGGATCTTTTGAAAGCATGTGTTCTGTAGTTTCTTGGCAGTTGGGATGTCCACCGAAGATTCATCAACTCTGTCTACAACAACAACTATAAGAGAACTATAGACATGACACTGTATGAGGATTTATATAGTGGGAGGTTCTAGTCACACTTTTGTTGGTATGAAGTAGGTGAGTATCAATTGTCGGATTCTAAATTAGTCCAGCAAACAACAAAGAAGATCAATGTGATTCAGCAAAAGTTAAAGGTATCTCAAGATAGGCAGAAGTCATATGTTGATAATTGTCATAATATGTGAGAGTTCCAAGTTGGAGACCATGTGTATCTCAATATTTCCCCTTGGAAAGGTGTGTCGAGGTTTGGTAAAAAGGATAAGTTGGATCCTATGTTTATGGGACCTTACCCTATTTTGACATGAGTTGGAAAAGTGGCGTACAAGCTGGAGTTACCACCAGAGTTGCACAGGTTGCACAATATTTTCCATGTTGAGGAAGTATCACCCCAACACAAAACATACAATACATCCAATGGAGGTTAAGTTAGATGAGGATCCTATTTTAATCCTAGATAACCGTGTGCATAAGTTGATGTGGCACCCATTACCACACAAAGTGATATTACTCAGTGCAAGTGTGTAATTAACACAACCACATTACCACAAAACAAGGTAAATTAAAACTAATTGCATAAAGATGTCTCAAGTTGAATGCATCATATTTAAATCCATAGAACTTTTGTCACTTATATTTCATTCATGCATCAAAATATGTTACATAACATAGTTTACTGGCCAACGAGCCACAATATGTTACATATGATAACATGCTCACATATAAAAATCATGTCTATGCCACCATTGTAGAAACCCAGAAACTCAAACTGATGTACAATGTTTATAAAACACCCCCAAGGACCTGAGAGTACAAGGAGGACACATAGGACTTTATTACTAGACACTAGTTGCATGTTCAGGATCCACAACTACATATCCTCTTATAGACAGCTTCACAAGAGTGATCTCTATCTCAACGTTCATGTCCACCTAAAAGATGTGAAACCCATGGGGTGAGACCAAACATCCCAGCAAGGCATATAACTCTCCACCAACATCTATTAAAGCACAAATAACTAAGCAAGTAGATAAAGTACTAAGTAGGTTGAGCATATTCAACTAAAATATATTTATACAACATTTAATGCAAATTAACAAACAAGCCAGTTACCACTAAACAATAGATCAATTATATTCTAAGAATAAATATGAAGAACATATATAACAATTGACTTCTCTTACTGCCTTATAATTCAAAAAATTTGTACAAAGATAAGGCAAGGGCTCAACCAATGTTATTTGCATTTTACCCTAAGTAGAATACACTAAATGGTTGTGTTACATATATTATTATTGCCTTGAGGATTTAAGTTGTACCACCCAAATCCAACCGATTACTGCTAAGTCAAAATAGGTTCCATACAAGGTCAATGGAAGAGCCGAAATCCACGAACTCCCCAACACCTATTGGTCAGCATAAGAGAAAACACCATAGTGACATATCAGTCAACTACAACAATGACATATAGTCAAGTTGAAGGATTGGCTCACACATGGCCATCCACACATAATAACACATAGCCCACCTTGGTACAGGTACGGTGCTAGAAGAACAAGCTCATGCATGGGCGTTCTAAAAAGAAGGATTGGCTTACGCATGGGCATCCATATCACAAGGAGAGCAGCTCACGCATGGCTGTCTCACACAACATGTAATTTTGGATGCAAGGAGATACTCAACTTGCACCCCCACATATCAAAATGCACTCTGATCTTCCCATAGGAATGACTCGTTTCACCCTACAACACTAAATTGACACAGGAATGGATCTATGGCACAACACACTTATATGATTAGAGTTTAACTTGATTAACTAAGACAATTGGGTATCTTTTAGCATTAATCAAGTTACAACATAAAATCCAAAACAAACTCTACTAAGATAAGGGAATAGTTCAACTCTAGAAAATATAAAACGTGTAAGGTGTGAACTAGTCACGTTGTCACCACATGATATTTGTAGCTCTACCATTCACAAGGCCATCACCAATGTCACATCATTATGGGATGTCAATCCCTCAATCATATTTCTAGAGGTTATCGCCTCACAATAGGCATCAAGCCTTTACCATGTCATAGGAACCATCACATCAATATGATCTCATCATGCCTCATCAAGGCTTATAGCCATCACCCTGTATCACATAACCATCACCACAACATACTCAAGCCATAGCATTCATTTCACCTGCAAGGTTAGGGTCTCATGAACAAGAGAGATAAATATAATAATATGATAACCACTTCAAGAGAGAGAAGCAAACACATCACATGGCCCAACATTAAAGTTAGGTTTACATGTATATTCGATTAGGGTTGTATAGATTTATTCAATCACCAAACTCTAGGTACACCACCTCCCAATTTCTTCGAGCATATTAGGGTTAAGGAATGTGATTAGAGTTACCCTAACAATCATCCAAATAACACTATAGATGGTTCACTACTTGCTTACTCATACACATGTGTTGACTATATTCACTTATTCATCTTTGCCTCGTTGCAGGTCAACACCTCTAAAAGAAAGGGATGACTTGATTCAGTGACTCCGCGATCGCCCTCTAAACGATCAGAATAAGGTAAAACTTGAAGATAAATTTTGTATTCTATTAATTTCTCAGTCCCTCTAGTCGGGTGGGATCCGGTCGAATCCCCCAGAAAACCATACATGTGGGTCTCCCCGCATGCGACTCACACCATTTGAGGTGGTCCAACCCAGCATTCTCCATCAAAGAACTGGGTGGGGGGGAATTGACTTGATACAAGAATGATGAGGTCCACCCTAAATCCTCCCCCTCCTAAATCCCTAGCTTCATGGGATCGAGAAGGAATCCTTTTCCATCATTGGTTTGTCTTTCTATTGTCGGTAAGCGTTGGAATTTTATGATTTAGAATCTTTCTGTTCCAAATTGTTTTTGCCGGTTCGGGAATGATTACTCATACACTAGACGGAAGAGTATTCATAAGGAGTTAGACGTGCTATTATTAGTGCTAAGGTTTGGCATCCTGAGGATTAGTACATTCGAGTTTCACTTTCAAGATGACCCTATTTTTAGGGAAGACAAGAGTTCGTTCTGTTGTGCCTTCCTTTTTTTCATGTATTTGTATGGACTCATACCATCAAACATATGTTATGACCATCCATTACATGGAGGTCTATAACACTCACACACATGTGTCTCGACCTCCTACAAAGCAAGTGTCATGACTAGACAATTTCAAATAGTCTCGATCGAGACACACCATGGTCACAATCGAATGTCACGACCCAAACACAAAAAGTTGTGTCGACCACCGTCCAACATGGTGTCTTGAACACCATACCCAAGCAAAGGATGAAAACGGAAACACAACAAGACTAATCACAACCAAACATCCAAGAAAGACCCCAAGACCAATATAACACAAGGTACTATGGTTTCGACCGATACAAGAGCATATGTCTCAACCCAAGCTCAAATAAAGGATAACGATCAAACCAAACAAGGTGTTACAACAACCAAGGTCAAACCACCTTAGCAACACTTAACCATCATCAAAATAGATATAACTTTGATCAAAATAGTAGATAATCATGGCCAAAATAGGAGATAACCTTCAAGGAAACCACCATCATGAAAGAGGAAAACTTCTCATAAGATTGATCACCAAAAACCCTAAAACATGCACTATGGAAAAAAATCATATGAGAGAGATAAACTCACATTCAACACCTCCAAAATATAACATAGACTCCATAGTAAACCAAGGTCCATGAACCTCATGCATGTGATCAAAACCAAGATCAAATGGTGAGAGAAAATCATCTATCTCATTACCATCTCAAAAACCGTGTATCATAAATTAGGGTTTCAGATTTTAATAAAACCAAGCAAGATAACCACCATCATTCAAGCTTTAGAACATGGTATCACCTACTAGAATATTAGAATCATGATGTCAAGAGAGAAATAGCAGCATGAATGTAAGGAAAAGTGCAATAATAGAGAGGGTAGAGATTTATATAACCCGCCTTAAGGAAGATTAACTCCAAGGATCACACTATCCAAGAACACGATCACCAAGGTGATGAAGCTCCACCAAAAGCTCCACTTTCGGCCACAATAGAACCTCAAGAAGAAGATACCAAGGTCAAAGATTGCTCAAGAAAAGAGGACAAGAGACCCTAGTATGAACCAAAAGAAGAAGAAAGTAAGAGAAGAGAACTTCCTCTCACTTGGGTACCACCTTGTTAAAACATGGAATATGACCCTTGTGATGAGGATATTCTCTACAAAATGACCACCATGGAGGATCAGTGGTCTATGGGCAAGAAAAGAGAAGAAGATTGGGTAGGATATCTGAAAAAATGTCACGAAATAAAGGAAAACACTTACCAAGGTTGAAGATGAGCCAGAATCACCACATGCAAGGGATCCGATCACCAAGGCTCTAAGGATCATCCCTTCTTTGCTCCAGCAAGCTCCAAGGTTATCCACAAGAAAGGGGGAGAAGAAGGAGGGACAAAAGGGATGCATGGTTGAAGAGTAGAGGGGTTATATACATGAAGGAGGAGGGAAGTAGGGTGGAGAAGATGTGTCAACGCAAGGAGGCACCAAGGGGACACTTGTCCACAAAAGAAACCAACATGCAAACACTATATGCATGCATGCTACCTATGGTGATACAACCAATGTTGGATCTCGACCACTTAGGTCGCCAACACTTGGTTTTTGATCGAGACACTCCAAAGGGGTCGAAACTACACCAAAGCACAAGTCTAGGTTGAGACAAAAGGTCACCAAGACACCAAGGTCGATACACACCACAAAAGGATAAACTATCTCGACCCAACCACTCCAAGACTATCATGGTCGAGACAAAACCACCTAGAGAAGGTGTATCGATCAAGACACACCCCAAAACACACCACAAGGTCGGGAAAAGGGTCTCTACACTTCAACCAAGCTCATAAGGTCGACACCAAGCAAACCCTAGAAACCCTAATCACCTCTAATGATGTCACCACTCATCCAAGGCTCAACCAAGATGCCCCAAAGCACCACATTGTCTCTCATGAATTATCAAGATTAAAGCATCTCATTACTTCTTTTTTGGTTATTGTTCATCATTCTCATGTATGTTTTCTTGTTTTATCATATTTTCCAACCCCTCATCAAGAGGTAGACCATCATACTTCACATTTCCTTCATTAGACAGTGGTCACCTCTCTTTAACTCTTTCATATGTAACGAAGGTTTTTAATTTAGAACTGTCTTTTTCACATCGGTTGCTCTGAGGTTAACTCAGATTCCATTTTATTCAGTCATCATTGTTCTCATTATTCACCTTTCGTCATATATATCTCAAGAATTCTCTTCACCTTAAGTGGATTTTACACCTTGGCTTACTTCATTAACACATATTTATCGATCTTTTGCTTTGCAACCTCCTTGAAATCACAACTTCAAGGACTTCTCATAGCTTATTTGTGTTCAGGTTTAGGTCCCACACTGTCATATCTTTCTCTTTTAATTGTCAGGCATTCAGGTTCTCATAATGCAGTTCTTTTCTTCTTTAGGGAAAGGTGAAGGCATTATTACCATGATTCGTGATTTATTAGGCATTTTAGATTGTTTCAGAATGACTACTTGATCAGAGTAATTAGAAAGATGACAATCTAAGAGTTACAAACTTACCTTCTCTTCAGTAGTTGAATACTTGGCCAGGGCACTCAAGTACTGAGATTAGGTAGTATGTGCCATGTTTCCTGTCATGTTTTCAACTTAGACGTCATCCTAGTCCTAAGTCCTAGTATTCATGTAGACTCAGTGAACCTAGATCTCTGATACCAAACAATGTTACACCCATTGCCACACAAAGCAATATTACTCAAAACAAGCACGAAATTAACACTAATAACCACATTACCACAAAATAGGGTAAATTAAAATCAATAGCATAAAGACATCTCAAGACAAATGCATCATACTTAAATCCATATAACTCGTATCCTTTGATCCTCAGCTGCTCCAAATCCTGTAGACATCGCGTCCCCAACCATGCATTGGGAAAAATAGTCATTAGAGTAAGTGGCACGAGTATTCAAAAATACATTGCTAAAGCACTGAAATGTCACTATTAAATTCTTGGACATCGTAAATATGAAACTAACATCAAGCTGAGTAAAAACTGAAACATAAAGTCTCTTATTTCTTATCTAAAATTCTCATCTTTCTATCTTATCTTGTTCTAGAGACATGTATCCTGGTACATGGATCTCATGACCTATGCCAAAGTGCCTAGGTCTTACTTATCTTATCTAATTCCCTTCCATCATACTCATGGATGAGATTATGGGCATATCTAATCTAAGGTATCTTTTACTTATGATTTTTATCTGACTGTGGCCACCATTACACAATAAGTCCTCCTGAATTGGCGTATCTACGCCCTGAATTGGTGTCGTAACACCTCTGAATTGGCACTACATGCCTCTAAATGACACCTAGGTGTCTCTGAATTGGCATATCTACACCCTGAATTGGCGTCGCAACACCTCTGAATTGGAGTCAAAACTCCTCTGAATTGGCAACAGTTGCCTCTGAATCACCCCTGGACTAACTGAATGAGGACTTATCATATAATGCCTTATGTGAAGGTTTTTCCTTATTTATCTTAAGTCTACAACTACTTAATTCTTAATCTGAACTGAAGCTGAATATTGTTAGCTTTACTGAATACTAAATCTAAACGTATCTTATACTAAAATTGAATACTGATAACTGAACTTATCTGAAACTGATTATTGAATACTGAGCATATATTGAATTCTATATCTGAATTTCTACTGAATAGAATCTACATATGAACATAAATATGTATCTCAACTATTATATAATTGAGATTGGGTATAAAACCCTTATCATGCATCTTTATTCAATATCTGGCTACCCACACAATGAGTAACCTAAACCTGAATCTAAATCCAGTATTCTTATTCTTGGGTAAACCTTTATCAGACACTCTAATTTGGTATAAATGACTTTACTGATACTGAATATGACAACTGAGTCTACAGGATTATGGAAATGCTCTAAACTGAATATAGAGATACTAGGTAACTTAAGTAGAATATATGAAAGTAATATATGTATAACATATCCAAAAATAGTATTTTTTATTAGATAACTTGATCTCCATAAATTCTCATTAAGTATGATCTTAATGTGTTCATATGAACTTAAATATTAAATCTTAAAAATCAGAATCTTATAAAATGTCATCTTGCAACTTAATCATGACCTAACACATCATAATCTTATAACATTATATAAACTCATTTTACAATTCATATTGATCTCAATAGTAACTTTATTTTGGAAACTGAACCATGTCAAAACTTGTATCCTCTGATTTCACTTTAATCTTAGATATTAAACATTCTAAGGGATCTAATTGACTTTTTATTCATTTGATATATACATATGTCAGAAATCTTGGTAACATGTTTATAAAAATCTTAATACATGATTATATGTGTAAGTACACAAAGTTCTTAATATCATATTTGTATTTAGAATCTTAACACAAAGATATCCCAAATCATCAACTAAGTATGCATATAAATCATTGACACTAAATCTTATAGGAACTTAATTCCTTAACTTTTCTCATGGACCTGGTCCATGAATCACAACCATAGTGAGCAACATATCTCTATTTGAGGTTGAGTATAAGAACTTACATAATGATATAAGTATGGAATAATCCTATTTACACATCTTAACATTAAGGTCTTAGCATATTGAATCACATAAATCATGAAAGTCTTATTATCTAAGTGACATGTAAACATACTGAGCTTAAAACATGAGTACTCATGGGCATGGACCACTTACCTGTGTCATGGAGTATAAAATATTCATCTTGGATTCTTCTAGTTGGGTCTAAATCCTATAAAACTTGTGGTGTAACACTTACTTGAAGTTCAATGATGAGTTTCACACCTATCATATTGATTTAACAAATATCAACATAAATGCACATAATGTACTTATCTAACTTTTCCTCAAATTAAATTACTTTATCTACATTTTAAGAGTCTTGAACCTCCTTCAGTATGTTCGTCATCTCTCTATCTTTCCAATGAGTCCTCATACACCCAATTATGACAATCAAATCAATATCTATGAATCCCTAAAGTTCATAACAAATTAAATTCTGATCATTTTTATTACCTTGTTTTCCTGCCCCCTTTAGCCTAATTGGGCCTCATGGCTCGGAGGCCTAGCAAGAGGAATCCACCTCTCTTCCTCGATCACAGGGGCATGATTGAAGCTCTGCACTGCCCCTATTTTGCCGTAGGAACAGAGCATCGTCCATGGGGGTGCCGTCAGGGGGGTATACTCGTGCCTTGGCCAATGAAAACCATAGTATGAACAAGCCATGTCATCCCCAAGATGCTTCACATCCCTTCGACGGTCACATGTTTCGCACACAGAGTCCTCACCCTACCTAGCATCTGCAAGATCCCCTATCCTTTCTCTATTGTTGTTGTCCGCGCTGGTCTAGTACCCGTCCTATTACCACAGTTCATCGTCGGTGAGGTCACTTCGGCTTCTTTGCAACGAGATCACAATGAAATCATCCCCAACATCTTCATCCTTCTACGCTCATCAAAGGAGGCGTTGGACCTGGGACATGAGTGTAGGGATCCAAGACCCCAAAAACGCTAGCCATGGTGTGGCAACGGCTCCTCCTTATCCCCTTCTCCTTCTTTCCTCTCCAGAAATGTTGAAAAAACCCTAATACAGATGCGCTAACCCCTTCTCTACTCAAATCTAAGGCTTTATACAAATTCTCCTTTATCAGATCTACAGTGAGGTCCCCTTTCAGTGGGGCTCTATTCTTCCCGAGCCGTGACTCTCCAGTATGTGAGACTGGGAGTCTCCTCCCCCCTTTTTTATGTGAGTGTCTCCCAATGAACTGAGCCAAAATCAAATGATCCGGCCACTAGGCCATGAACCCATTCTTTTACCCCATAATTTCCTTGATTAATTGATCAAAAGACTAAACATATTATGTTCACTTCATGTTTTTCTTACAATTTCATAGGGTACTACTTAGTTTCGATTGGTCCCAAAATTTGATCAACACCTCATAACTATAATTGTCTTGTACAAAATTATCACAACCTAATTCACTAACTAGACCACACCATTATAGTGTGTGTGATTTCACATGTCCCATTATCTAGACCAACAAATTGAATTATCAATCACAACATAATACCTAGACATCATCTTCTCCAATAATAATGTGCTATCTAGGATTATCCAAATCATCTCAAATTCATAGCAATCTAATTGAGACCCATACATTACACTAATTATCAACATTTAGGATTCTGAGTCTAATTAGCATCACTTTACTTTCATAAAATCTACATAGCATTATTCTGTATCATTTATGATATTTTACTCATTACGTAGATCAATTCAATATGAACTTACATAAAGCACATCAATTATCTTCACACATGTTAAACATCCAATTATTATCACACTATGTCTATTATTTTCCATATAAAACAATCATTCATATTCATATGCAACGTATCACTAACTTTACATATTTAAGCGACTATGTGTGCATTGGTGAGCAAGGTGACATATACATCTTTTCTGATCTCATATATATATATATATATATATATATATATATATATATATTAAACCATGGTTAGGTTTATTTGGTCCCTAAGTGGACTCTTATCAGGAGAATCACATTAAGGTTTGAATTTACTCTAAAATTGGGATGTTATAGGTGCCACCCTATCTGGTTTCTGAACTATGGGTTGTGTCCTAAGAACTAGATTGATCTTAAAACCACTCTCTCTAGGGGTGGAATAGTAGGACACTCTTCTAGAAAAACATCTTCAAACTCACGTACCACAGGTACATCCTGGAAACTAGGACTCATCGCCTTGGTATCCAAAACATGGGATAAGAAAGCATCACACCCTTGTCTCATTAACTTCTATGATATCACAATTGTCACAATATAAGTAGGAGGAATCTTCCTATCTCCTAGGAAATCCCAAGAGACATCCCCATCACAAAACATCACAACTTTGGAACTACAGTACAAAACAACCTTGTATATCTCCAAGGTATCCATCCCTAGGATCACATGAAATCCATGCATATCAAGTGGCATGAGATCCACTAGAATTTTGTGTCCTAA
The DNA here is from genome assembly GCA_963693085.1 of Alisma plantago-aquatica. Taxonomy (NCBI): domain Eukaryota; kingdom Viridiplantae; phylum Streptophyta; class Magnoliopsida; order Alismatales; family Alismataceae; genus Alisma; species Alisma plantago-aquatica. The sequence goes on along the minus strand of OY856415.1, from coordinate 379,012,125 downwards.
AAAATAAAGAACACAAGTTGGACACATCTCCCATAATATAGCAGAATCATCCCAAGGGATTTCTAGCAAGAGGTTATCGGTTCTACCACAAACATGCAAGTTACAACCTTTTATTTATCATTCATTTTCTTATTTAGATTCCTTGACATTTTCTTAGGAATCAATAAATTATTGTACTTCATTTCTCTTTCTTGTTAACTACTTATCATTCTTGTATGTGTCCTCTCATGTTTTATGTTTCTTATTCACCTACCAGGGGTTAGTTCATCATATTTCACATTCATTCATTTAATAAAGATCATCTCCTCAGTAATCCATTTAATCTCTTTTACATATCTTGAGTATTTCAGCTTAATGCTTTCTTAGCACACATGGATTGATCTGATATTGATGTGGAAAACCCCACATCTAGCTCAAGTAAGACTAATATTTGTTAGTCGAATCTAGCTCAAGTAAGACTAATATTTAGAACGATTGGTTGATTTGGGGTTAATTAAACTAATTGCAAGAAAGTAAAGAGAAGAATTAAAGTTGTATCTAGATTAATGATATGGAATTGCTTGGATGGTCTCGGGTTTCACTGCCACTACACATGCAAACACATCCAAACATCAAATATCCAAGCAAGATATAACTATCCAAATAGAGCTGCTGCAAAACCCCCCATACGGGAGTTAGGTTTGCGTAAGCATCATCTTCAGCATCAGATGTCTCATCACCATCTGGGTCATATACTTACGGCTCTGAAGATACAAAATCCAACTAAGGCTGTGGCCCTCCCTGAGGGATGTTTAAGCACACAGAAGCGTCACCGTAGGCTAGATGGCTCATCCCCTCACAGATCATACACTTACGACCTCAAGGAATCCTATCAGAAGTTCTCATCAAGGAGTCAACTGTGCTAATCGACAAGCAAACAAGTGATTAATCTACAAGAAAACATCGACGATTAACAAAGAAGATTCAAAATCCAACTAAGGTTGTGGCCCTCCCTAAGGGATGTCTAGGCCACAAAAGCGTCACTGTAGGCTAGATGGCTCGTCCCCTCACGGATCATACACTTACAACCTCAAGGAATCCCATTCTATTTCTAGTTTGGGTGTCAACCTCATTAATCGACATTCTACCCTACACATAGAAGTTCTCACAACATAGGGAAAACAAGATGAAAGCAAGTAGATAACCAATCTGCAAACATTAATGATTAACAATGAAATGAAAAGTTATATACATTGTCATGTAATGTTTAACAAGAGAACATGCTTGCATGGGTAGCGAGGCTAGTCCCCGCACCCCAGCAAAAAGGAACTACTCACTCATGATGCGAGAAATAAGAAGAATGAGAGAGAGGGAAGATTCCACCATGAGCATCATGAAGAAGATGGTCGCAACTCGATGAAGATGATGCGGTCTTCTACGTCACGTCGAGGCAGATCTGGACGAGGAGGAAGAACCACCAAGGTAGACCAGGAAGAACTTCTTCTCCACCTTCCTTATCTTCTCTTCTCCTTGCTCGGCGGCCAGAGGAGCAGGTGGAATGGTAGTGGCATGGATGAATGTGGACCGAACCTATGATAAGGCAACCTCTTGGCGTCCTCGGCTCGATGCCCTAACGAGGTGCCTCATGGATATATTTATAGGATCTCATCAAGTCTTCACGTTTTTGGCGTGAACCTGCTCCAAACGCTTTAGACCAAACGGTTTGGAATAAAGTGCCTCCAACCGGTCTTCATCCAAATGGTTTGGAGTCTTAATGATTTCAGTATTCACATCAAACAGTCTTGTATACTGATTGGTTTTGTGCCCCAAACGATTTTGGTCTCTGGCGTTCTTCTCCTCCAAATGGTCTCGCGGTTGTGTGCCACCAAACAGTCTTGAGCATCCAAACGCTTTAGAGATGCAGACAGTCTTGAAGACCATTGGGTTCCAATCGGTCTTGAGACCGAATGGTCTTGGTTCCAACCGGTCTTGGCTCCAACCGATCTTCATTTTTGAACAGTCTTCGTCGTCCAAACGGTCTTGAAGACCGATGGGATCCAATCAGTCTTGGGATGTAAATGGTCTTTGGCATCCAAACGGTCTTGAGCCCAAATGATCTTGGGTCCAAACAGTCTTGGGTCTAAACGGTCTTGGGGACTGTTTGGGCAGGTGGTAGGTGGAGGACCGTGTGAGTGAATAGATAAGATCGAGAGGTCAAAACTGAATGGGTAGACCGCTAGGGCAAACCGTTTGGTACAGAACGGTTAGTCAAGACTGAATAGGCAAAACCATTTGGTCAAGACCGATTGGTCAAGACCAAGGTTGAGAGGATCTTGAGTGAATTCCATATGATGGTTGAACCTCATCATGACCTGCACAAAATCAATATAAATCTAGTTAATAATCTTGATAATTGAATCTGTTAAGAAATCTTGCATTTTATGAGGTTAGGAGATGAAATCGAAAGTATTGAATCAAATTGCTCCCAAAAGGCAACTGAAAATCATGATGAATATGGATTCATCATAATACCCCAAACTTAAACGTTGCTCATCCTCGAGTAACACAAAATCTGAAATAGTCGCCAAAAGAATACTTTCAAGTCGTGTGATTGCCTCCTCTTCACATCACGATTATTTCTCTATGCTCAGTATGACTAAGCATCTCCACTTCCTGAGATCACTGAACACATCTTACCATATCTTTGTTCCTGAGTTCATTTCACAACATCACTTCCTACTCACTTTTTCCAACAACAAGCGTGTCATAGAGTTTTGTAAGAGTCCAGAGATACCTGCAGAACAACAAGTGTGTATCTGATCTGACACTGGTGTATTTTAGGATGGTGGAGGCATTCATTGTGCCTTTAGGTAGAAAAGGGAGTGAAGTGTGGTATAGAAGGAAGAAATAAATCTCTCCTCTATTCCACTTGAGATTTTTATTATATGATTTGCAATTTCATTGATTGCATTTTTTTCTTTCTTTTTTTTATGTGAATCTCTCCTCTATTCGACTGGAGATTGCATTTTTTTTTGTGCGCTGTGGCATCTTTTCTTGGTGGTACGCCCCTATTATTTTGCGAGGGGTATGGAAGAAGCAGATATAGAGGGAAGTGGCATGCCACCCTGAACTTAGGATTTGGCACTATTTTGGCTAATTTTGTTTCTTTTTGATGGATGGAGGGGTACAAAGATGATAGAAGAAGTGTCGAAGAGAGTTCAGATCAGAATGCAACTTGGTTTACAATTCGGTGCACCGAGTTGTTCTCTTTATCGTACTCTGCTCCAATAATGACTTGATGAGGATCCGGTTGGGATTCCATGTTATTGTTCCACTAGTCAGTTAGGAAGCACGACGTGTTTGATCCCTATCAGTTCGACAGACACTTACCATTTTTACATAAAGATCACGATGTTAGGATTCATAAGCTTCACATGATGATTTCAATCAAAAGGCTAGTTTCAAAAAGTGGTCCTCTTGAGGATTTAATTCAAATAATGAGGGTATAATGATTCAAAAATGTCAAAACCTCATCAAGTATCAGTTCAAAAAACTTTTAAAGTTTTTGAAAATTTTGAAAATTTTGGTCAAAAATGTGGCGGTGAAATCTTTATGTCAGAGATAGATGGGTGTGGGTGGAGATTAAAGTATGTACCACCCACCCTCCACCTTGAACTTAGAAATTTGATCATCCCGAGCAAACTTTAAATCCAAGATGGAGGGGAAAATGCATGTCAGTTGGACCACCAGATGTGGTTGCATTCCAATCAGCGTGCGTCCTCCATCTGAAAATTTCAAAATGAAGATTAATCAAAACTTAAAATAGCATCTCGCAATGTGACTTTTATTTTGTGCAAAATTATCTAAAAAGTAAAAACAAAATTAAGAAAAACTTCTAATTTGAAATTAAAAGTAAAAATGGATTTATTGATCAGGTTGTCTCCCGAGAAGCGCCTTTGTTTTATGTCATTGGCTCGACGTGGATACTGTCAATTTTATGGTGGATATGTTGGTTTGGAAAGATTTATTGATTTTTTGTGCTAGTATCTGTTGGGATGAAGTACCTCTTCACGCATTGTCCATTTGCCACAAAATAGCCTGACTTTTCACTCCATAAGGAAAAAGCACCATGTGGGTAAATATTCTTAACAGTGTAAGGTCCAGTCCACCAGGAATGGAGTTTCCCTGGGAATAACCCCAGTCTTGAGTTGAACAATAGAACTTGGTCTCCCAATTGTATATCCTTTCTTTTCAGGTGACCATCGTGCCAAAGTTTTGTGCATTCTTTGTAGATCCATGCATTCTCATAGGTTGTCATCCAGAGTTCTTCCAGATCCTAGAGTTGTATAATCCTGGCTTGGCCAGCTTTCTTCATATCAAAATTGAGTTGTTTTATTGCCCACCATGCTTTCTGTTCGAGTTCAACTGGTAGGTGGCATGGATTTCCATATATTAATCGAAAAGGTGTAGTTCCAAGGGGAGCTTTAAAAGCAGTTCGATAGGACCACAATGCATCATTGATTTTCACTAACCAATCTTTTCAGCTGCGGCCTACCATATTTTCCAAAATAGACTTGAGTTGACGGTTAGAAACCTCTACCTACCCACTCGTTTGTGGATGGTTGGGCGAGGCTTCCTTGTGCGTTACACCATACTTTCTCAGTAATGCTTTAAAGCTTCTTTCCAGGAAATGGGAACCTATGTCGGATATCACAGTGCGTGGGACTCCGAATCGGGGGAAATGATATCTTTGAACATTTTGATGACATGTTTGGAGTCACTAGCGACAGTTGGTATGACTTCTACCCATTTTGAGACGTAATCTACTGCCACTAGGATGTAAGAAAATCCATGGGAAGATGGGAATGGACCCATATAGTCCACACCCCAAACATCAAATATCCCAACTTCTTGCCACAACTTTAGTGGCATCTCATTTCTCTTTGTTATGTTACCCATTCTCTAACACTTGTCACATGATAAAACAAAGTTGTAGGAATCTTTGGATATGGCTGGCCAAATGAATCCACATTGCAAAACCTTCAAGGTAGTTTTCTTAGAACTCATATGGCCTCCAACTGGGCCTGAGTGACATTGCTCTAAAATAAGCTGAGCTTCTTCTTCAGCGATACATCGTCTGTATAGACCATCGATACAGAGCTTGAAGAGGTACGACTCATCCCAGTGATACTACTTCACTTCATGCATGAATTTTTCCAGTGCATTTCTGGTGCATTCAGGGTGGATAACACCAACGACAAGGTAGTTCACATAGTCTGAGTACCAAGGGGTAGCTTATGAAACTTTCATTAGTTGGTCATATGAAAGAGATTCGTTAATCGGGATCTTCTCAGTATCTAGAGTGTGGATGTGGCTGAGGTGGTCCGCTACAACATTCTCTGTACCTCTCTTGTCTCTTATCTCCAAATCAAATTCTTGTAGAGGGAGAATCCATCTAATCAACCAGGGTTTTGCATCTTTCTTTGCTAGGAGGTAACAAATAGTGGCATGATCTGTATAGACAATGAATTTTGAACCAATGAGATAGGATCTAAACTTGTCAAAAGCATACACGACTGCCATGAGTTCTTTCTTGGTAGTTGCATAATTCTTCTGAGCTTCATCGAGGGTTTTTGAAGCATAGTAGATCACATAATGTTTCTTTTCTATACATTGTCCTAAAATAACACCCACAACATAATCATTGGCATCACACATAATTTCAAATGGGTGATCCCAATCGAGAGCTTTGATGATGGGTGTTGTTGTAAGAGCATGTTTTAGATCGTTGAAACTATTCACACAGTCTTCATTTAAATGGAAATCCACGTCCTTTAGCAATAGATTTGTCATTGGCTGGGTTATCTTGGAGAAATCCTTTATGAACCATCTATAAAAGCTTGCATGTCCTAGGAATGTACAAACTTCTCTTACACTTGTTGGGATGGCGAGTTTGGAAATCACTTCAATTTTTGCTTTGTCTACCTCAATACCTCAGCTATAGAATCTATGACCAAGGATGACACCTTCCTTTACCATTAAGTGTCACTTCTCCCAATTCAGCACAAGATGTGCTTCTTCACATCATTTGAGGACAAGGGAGAGGTGATTCAGGCATGAGTTGTATGAATCTCCATATACAGAAAAATCGTCCATAAAAACTTCCATGATATTTTCGGTTAGACCGACGAATATAGCTGCCATGCAATGCTGGAAGGCTGCAAGCACATTACAGAGACCGAATGGCATCCTTCTAAAGGCATATGTTCCAAACGGGCAAGTAAAAGTAGTTTTCTCTTGGTCATCTGGATGTATAGGAATTTGATAGAATCCAGAGTAACCGTCGAGATAGCAGAAATATTCTTGATGAGCCAACCGCTCTAAGACTTAATCAAGAAAAGGCATTGAGAAATGATCCTTTCGAGTCACCTTGTTTAACTTCCTATAATCAATACACATCCTCCGCCCTATTACTGTTTGAGTGGGGATGAGTTCATTGTCTTCATTTCGAATCACAGTAGTTCCACCTTTCTTTGGGACAACATGCACGAGACTTACCCATGGTGAATTGGAGATCAGATAGATAATACCTATCTTGAGAAACTTAATAACTTCAAGGTGAAAAACTTCTTTCATATTCGGGTTGAGTTTCCTTTGGTGTTCAATAGTTGGCTTGTGATCTTCCATCATGGGGATTTTGTGCATGCACAGTGCTTGACTGACCCCAGTGAGATCACTCATCTTATAACCTATGTCTTTTCTTCTTTCCTTTAATTACCTCAAGAGTTTATCTTCTTGTTTTGATGTTAGGTCTAAATTTATGATGACTGGGCAGACCTTGAGGTCATCTAAAAACACATACTTCAATCCCTCAGGTAGGGCTTTCATTTTGGGATCTTGTGATTTCTCACATGTTTCTTCAGTATCATCCACAGCTTTGAGTTCCTCAATTTTGGCTTCAGGATTTTCTTCAACAGTATCGAGGGTGAGAACACAACTTTTCACTTGTTCATAAACTGAACCTTCTGCATTCGGGTTAGTAAGGGCCATTCCTAAAGGTTCTTGTTATTCATAATCCTCTTGCATGAGGAGTGACATCTGCTCTATACACTCAATTAAATAGACTTCTTCTTGCATACTTGGTCTTCTCATACTTACAAAAACTTTAAACTCTAGAGTTTCTTTTCCTAATCTGAGAAGCAAGGTTCCTGCTTCAACATCAATCAGAGCTCTTGCAGTAGCAAGTAACGGATGTCCAAAGATGAGTGGGTATATAGTGTCTTCCTTTATGTCCATGATGACAAAGTCACAAGGGACATAAGAGTCTTTGCAAACCTTGACAGGGACATCCTCAATGATACCTAAGGGTAGAGTCATAGTGTTATCTGCAAGATGTATGGTCATTCCAGTTGATAACAACTCAGCAAACCCTAGCCTTTTGCAAAGGCTAAGTGGCATGATAGAAATGCTAGCACCAAGATCGGCCAATCCTTTCTTACATGAGGAATCACCAATATGACAGGAGATACCAA